>CM066036.1:155227322-156452002 GCA_033557465.1 Ichthyophis bannanicus | reverse complement strand
TTAAAGGATCTGCTGATGTCGCAGATGGGTTGGATGTATATATTAAACATCAATGCAGATAAAGAGGATCCTTGGGGTACACCTTGACTTTGTTGGAAAGGTTCAGATGTATCCCCGTCGACTCTGACATGCTGCCATCTATCAGACAGGTAAGATTTGCACCATTCGAGTGCTGTTCCACAGATGCCTTTTTCCCTTAGCCGGCAGATGAGAATTTTGTGGCATACAGAGTCAAAAGCCGCTGCTATATCTAGGAAGACAAGAGCGAAGCCCTGGCGTATGTTATCCACACCTGAGGTTATGTTGTTGAGGAGTGTTGTGAGTAGTGTTTCTACTCCATGCGACTCTCTGAAACCATGTTGAGCTGGATCCAGTGGAGCTGATGTGTCTATATGATCCTGTAATTGCCTGTGCACTATTTTCTCGATGATTTTTGCTAGCATAGGTATGCTAGATATGGGCCTATAAGATTCTACCTTTTGAGGATCAAGTTTGGTGTTCTTTAGCAGCGGTCTTACAGAGGTCTGCTTGAGCGTAGATGGGAAAGAGCCAGTGGTGAAGGAATAGTTTAAGATTTTTGCTATAGTTGAGGATATGTCACATCGCAGGTCCTTTATCCAGTGCGCAGGACAAGGGTCTGTGTGTGCAGTGGTTGTGTTTAGAGCTAGGATGGTATCTTCAATAGTTTTCTTCGAAGGAGTAGAGAAGGATGCCAGTGATACTGGGTAGTCTTGTTCATCAGGAGGGTCTGGTATTAATATTTTGTTGGTCTTGCACATTTTAGATTGCATGTAAATTGCATAGTCCTGTGGGTGGATCCTGTTGTGGTGCTCAGGCGTTGGCTCTTTGGCAAGTGTTTTAACTAAGTTAAACAAGTCGTGAGGTTTATTCAATGACCGTTTCAGGGTATCTGTGTGGTGTTGTCTGATTTTATCTGAGATGGCTTTACGATGCTCTGCCAGGTGTTGGATGTAAGCTGACTGGTCACTGGTGGTACGTGACTTTCTCCATCTTTTTTCTAGTCTTCTTAAAATGGTTAGTGAGGTTTTTAAATCGGCTGTGAACCATGGGGCGGTAGATCTCTTCTTTGGGTTCTTGTTCGTTGGAGGGCGGATAGCGATTGCGCTGAGTTTTTTATTCCATGTGGAGACCAACTCTTCTAGGCTTAGTGAGGTGTCATCAAAGAGTGTGCTCATTTCAGTGAGGATGCGTTCTGTTAAATGGGTGGAATCTTCTGGTATCTGAGTTAGCGGGCCTGCTTTCATTCGTTTTCGTCTTATGTGAACAGTTAGTGATAGGCATCTGAAAGGTGATGAGTTTGTGGTCAGTCCATGGGACTGCAGATATCGATAACACAATGTTTTGTGGTTGATCCAAAATTAGCTGCGGTGCGAATATTAGGTCGAGGATATTGCCTCTCTCATGAGTAGGTTCTTGCACCATTTGTGTGTATCCTAGGCTATCTAGGGCATCTAGGAATGCTGTTGCTTGAGTGTCCTGTAATGATGGTAGGTTGATATCTCCTACGATCCAATTAGGTTTATTTGGACCCTGGGTGAAGGATGCCAGATTTATTATGGTTGCTAGGTCGTCTGGATCCCCTGACGGTGATCTATAGACCAGATTTATGGAGCATGTGTTGTTTGAGACTGATACTGTTTCTAGATGGTTGTTACTGTTGGATTCATTCATTTTAAACTGGAGGTCAGCTTTCGTGATGATAAGTACTCCTCCGCCTTTCTTGTTTTGTCTGTGTCCAGTGAAGGCTGTAAAGTTAGGTGGGAGAAGCTGGTTGAGGATGATATTGTCTTCAGTTGAGAGCCATGTTTCAGTGACCATGAGAATGTCTAGCTGGTGGGACATTATTACATCCGTGATCACTGGCCACTTGTTTCGAAGTGAGCGGGCATTTATAAGTGCACACTTCAGTCTACTAGGGTAGGAGTTTTTAGTTTGTTTAGTTTTCATGTTGTATTGTAGTGGGACATGCAATAGGAGGTTGCGGTGCGGGATGTTGGCCCCATGTGGGTTGTAATAAGAGTCTCCTGACCATTTTCTCTCACTAGATAGTACAATAGGAATGTAATTTTGTGAGGTGGTGAGGGCCAGTATATTAGATGGTAGTGCTATGATAAGTAGGAAAAGGCACATTAGCCTGATGATCATGTCTTCCATTTTAACCCTGTGAAGTATGAGGCTTATTCGAGAGGCGAATAGAGGGGGTTTTGGCACGCTGGGGCTGACTAGATCTTAGCTTGTGTATTGTGCACCCAGCAAACCGGCTCAGTGTGTCATACAATAACCTTTCTAGCAGCATTCAACTTTTAGGGATAAATTGAATGTAAATACCTACACAGAATAAAGCATAACAGAGAAAGAGAAACAGATGAAAAAGGTGGCTACTTCAGTAAGTCAGAAGTGAGTTACTGACAACAGTAATATATTTAAGGTGAAACACAGATAGTAGTGATATTTCAACTTGAGTTACTGATAACAGTAATAAGTCTAGAGTGAGTCACAAAGTGGTAGGCATATATCTAAGATGAGTTACAGACGACTGTAATATAACTGAAACTTACTACTGACAACAGTACTAAATCTGAGATGAGAAGTAGCAGGTGAGACTTGCAAGTGAGAAGGAGCAGCTAAATATTTTGTATTTTTAGTTGAAATTGATACTTTTGTATCAAGTAATACAATTGCAGGTATAAACAGTGTCAAGTATCAATGAGTTGTAGTAGAGACTTTTTGTAGCAAATAGCACAATTGCAGGGAATAAACAGTGACTACATATCTACGTGTAGAAACATGTGAGCAATTATGTAACAGACTACAATTTCAGAGTAAAGAACAGCTGAAAGTGAATGAATAACGTCCATAAGAGGCTGTAGTTGAATACTTGCTGCAGGTAGGCAGGTAGTGGACAGTTAGAGATTTTGTATCTCAAAGCACTGTTGCAGCTTTCTTCAGGATCAGAGTATAGAATGGTAGAAGTTCCTGACTCTTGTTTGTCGGAAATTGGGTACTTCAGGGGTTGTATGGAGTAGTAGATACCTTTGCCGAAGGCCACTGCCTAAGGGCCACGCCCAAGGGCCCTCTGGCGAGGCCCTCAGGCGCGGGCCTGCCGGAGGCAGGCTGCTTTTAAAGGGCCTCTGCTCCTCCTCCCACAACCCCGGATGGGCTGGAGTACCTGAGCAGGGCGGCTGGCTGAAGCGGAGCGGTGCTCTACCCCGAATCGGGGGAGTTTAAAGATGGTGCTGTTCCCGCCGAAAGCGGGCTGCTTTTAAAGGGCCTCTGCTCCTCCTCCCACAGCCCCGGATGGGCTGGAGTACCTGAGCAGGGCGGCTGGCTGAAGCGGAGCGGTGCTCTACCCCGAATCGGGGGAGTTTAAAGATGGTGCTGTTCCCACCGAAAGCGGGCTGCTTTTAAAGGGCCTCTGCTCCTCCTCCCACAGCCCCGGATGGGCTGGAGTACCTGAGCAGGGCGGCTGGCTGAAGCGGAGCGGTGCTCTACCCCGAATCGGGGGAGTTTAAAGATGGTGCTGTTCCCGCCGAAAGCGGGCTGCTTTTAAAGGGCCTCTGCTCCTCCTCCCACAGCCCCGGATGGGCTGGAGTACCTGAGCAGGGCGGCTGGCTGAAGCGGAGCGGTGCTCTACCCCGAATCGGGGGAGTTTAAAGATGGTGCTGTTCCCGCCGAAAGCGGGCTGCTTTTAAAGGGCCTCTGCTCCTCCTCCTCCCACAGCCCCGGATGGGCTGGAGTACCTGAGCAGGGCGGCTGGCTGAAGCGGAGCGGTGCTCTACCCCGAATCGGGGGAGTTTAAAGATGGTGCTGTTCCCGCCGAAAGCGGGCTGCTTTTAAAGGGCCTCTGCTCCTCCTCCCACAGCCCCGGATGGGCTGGAGTACCTGAGCAGGGCGGCTGGCTGAAGCGGAGCGGTGCTCTACCCCGAATCGGGGGAGTTTAAAGATGGTGCTGTTCCCGCCGAAAGCGGGCTGCTTTTAAAGGGCCTCTGCTCCTCCTCCCACAGCCCCGGATGGGCTGGAGTACCTGAGCAGGACGGCTGGCTGAAGCGGAGCGGTGCTCTACCCCGAATCGGGGGAGTTTAAAGATGGTGCTGTTCCCGCCGAAAGCGGGCTGCTTTTAAAGGGCCTCTGCTCCTCCTCCCACAGCCCCGGATGGGCTGGAGTACCTGAGCAGGGCGGCTGGCTGAAGCGGAGCGGTGCTCTACCCCAATCCAACTTTTGGGGAGCTGGGGAGGCCTTATGAAGTGGGTCATTTCTGTAAGCAGCACCCTTCCATCGGGGAGGGGTAGTGGGCTTTTTGGAGAGCCTGGTCCTCGTCATGAACTTGGTCTCCAACTCGGCAGCCTTGTCAGTCATGGGTTTGCCAAAGAGATTCTCTCCTTGGCAGGGGACATCAACCGATTAGTCATGAACCCACTGCTTGAGGTCGGATGACTATTTATTTATTTATTTAACAATCATTTATATACTGCATCTTCCAGAGATCAGTTGCAGTTCACAATAAACAACAATCAACAAAGCAGAGTTTGTTTTACATGTAACATCTTATAACCACAAGCAATAATATAAGTAAACAGCAAATGTTAATACTGAACAGAACAGAACAGTGAAAACTATATACATTATATACAGATACACATTATGTAGGGCTTTAGCATTGTGCATAGTACAGTTTCAGCTAGGTGGAATTGTCTGTTTAGGTCGTTGGATCAACTCAGACAAAAACTGGTTAGCCTTTATCTAAATCAATTGAGGGATGATCTGTATTGTTGTAATGCATAGTAAATAGATAGGTTTTCAATTTTTTACGAAATTCAATGATCTCGGTTAACATTCTTAGATCAGAATGTCGATGGTTGGACACAAGTAACCAGGGCTTGCAGAATCACCCATCCAACTTCTCCAGCCCTTGAATTGGAGAACCATTATGCAGCCCTGGAAGTGGAGGAGAAAGTATCCCTGGAAAGGGAAGAACCAGAGTTCAAGTACCCCAAAGTTTCAGAATCAGTGACCACAAGGAAGCAAAGGGTAGTGGTGGTTGGTGACTCTCTTCTGAGGGGTACTGAGGCATCCATCTGCCGACCAGACTTGATGTCCATAGAGGTATGATGTCTGCCTGGTGCCAAAATCCAAGATGTTATGGAGAGTTTGCCGAGACTCATCAAGCCCACTAACTATTACCCAATGTTGCTAATCCATGTCAGAACAAATGATACTGCCAGGTATCACTGAGCGTATCAAACGTGACTTCATGGCTCTGGGACAGAGGGTGAAGCAGTTAGGTGCACAGGTGGTGTTCTCTTCAATCCTCCCTGTTGAAGGTAAAGGCTAAGGCAGAGAGGCTCGCATCCTGGAGATGAATGCATGGCTGCGTGGATGGTGTCATCGAGAGCATTTTGGTTTCCTAGAACATGGGATGTTGTTCCAAGGGTTGCAGAGCAGAGATGGCATCCATCTGTCCAAGAAAGGTGAACACGTCTTCAGTAGTAGACTGGCTAATCTACTGAAGAGGGCTTTAAACTAGATTTGTTGGGGATGGGTGAAAAAAGCCCCCAGGTAAGTGAAAGCCCCCAGGTAAGTGATGCATTAAATACCTTTATGGAAATGGGTAACAGGGGTAACATATGGAAAGCAGGGTGTATAAATGCCTGTAGCATGGGGAATAAGATCCCTGATGTTGAAGCTTGGGTGGGAGTGGCCGACTTGGATGTAGTGGCAGTTACAGAAACATGGTTCACAGAAAACCATGACTGGGATGAAACTATACCTGGCTATACTTTATTCAGAAAGGACAGGGTAGGAAGAAGGGGAGGAAGAGTGGCACTATATGTAAAAAATACTATTAAAGCTTTGGAATTACAGAGCTTAAAAGGGAGAGACGAGGCATTGTGGGTTAAACTAGAAAGAGGGAAAGAGAAATCCCATTTGCATTGGCGTGATATACAGACCTCCCTCACAAAAGGAAGAGGTGGACAGAGTTAATTGAAGACATACGCAGCATTGCTAGGAAAGGGGAAGTGCTACTGATAGGGGATTTCAATATGCCAGATGTTGATTGGCACATTCCTGCTGTAGTATCATCTAGAAGTAAAGAGATCCTGGATTCTCTACAGGGAGAACTATTCAAGCAATTGGTAACAGAGCCCACATGTGAAGGGGCCATACTGGACTTGGTGCTTACCAATGGTGAAAGTGTTTCTGATGTTATAGTAGGAGATCATTTTGCATCCAGTGATCACCAGATGGTGTGGTTCAGTATTAGGACTAGGGCTGTTAGAATCCATTCAATGGTGAGGGTCTTAGACTTTAGGAAGACTAACTTTGCCAAGATGGGCCAATACCTCAGGGAGTCGTTAGTGGGATGGGAACAGCTGGGAGATGTAGAAAAACAGTGGGCAAAACTGAAAGGTGATATTTTAAGGGCAACCAACCTTTTTGTTAAAATGGTAAATAAAGGTAAAAGGAAAAGGAGACCGCTATGGCTTTCAAAAGAAGTAGCTGAAAAAGTGAAGAAAACATTAAAACAGCCACAGCACAGGGGCAGAGAAAAAAAGAAGAAGATGTGGCTGGCTGGGACTAGAAGGGGACTGAAGCAGCATGAGGGAGGGAGGGGAGGGAGGAACTGGAAATTGGTCTATACTGGGGCTGAATAACTAGGACTAGAAATTGGCCAATACTGAGGCTGGAGAGGTGGTCTAGAAATGAGCCGATACTGGGACTATGGTGCGAGATATGGCTGATATGGCCTGATACTAGGACTGGGAGATGGGACCGGAAAAGGACAGATACTGGAAATGGGCCGATATTAGGGCTGTGTGTGTGTGGGGGGGGGGGGGGATCTGGGACTGAAAATGAGCTCATATTAGAAAATGAGGTAATACTGGTGCTGGTGGGATGGAACTGGAAGGGGACTGGCACTAGTACTAGGGGGCTATGACTGGAAGGGAGCTACTTCTAGGGCTAGAGACCTCGGACAGAAAGGGGACTGATGCTAGCAAATGCTGGGGTCAGAGTGGGAAAAAGAGGAAGATGGTGGGGGAGTAAGAAGGGAGTACAGGACAGATATTATCGGGAGTAGGGAAAAAGCAAAGTCAAAGCCAGGGGAATGTCAAGGGAGGGGTATAAGAATGCATGCTGGGGTGAGGAGGAAGAAAGACAAGGTTAATGAATATTGCAGAAGGAAGTAAACACATGGGTTCTGGGGGAGAGAAGTATGAGGCAGGAGGGCAGGTACTAGGGACATGGGGAAGTGGGGAAAGCATGGAGGCACTCTAAGACTGGGTAAGAAAGGTTGCTTACCTGTAACAAAGATTCTTCATGGACCGCAGGATAAATCAGCCTCAGAGATGGGCAACGTCATCACTGACTGCACCAGACCAAATTTGCACTACCAGAACTCAAGAGTTTTGAAACTCTTTGGGCATGTGCGAGTGGCTCCTCCCAATTGACTGTAGCTCCTCCCTCCCAGTCTTCCTCATCCATGGCCAAGAGTGGACAATGCTCTCTTTTCCATAATCTGCTCTTGTTTTCATTTATTTTTCAACTTTTTCTCAACTTCTTCTCCTCCCTCAAAGCAGCTCATCTTTGCCGGCAGTGCTAGCCCAGTCTGCAGCAGACCTCTCTGGCTGTGGCGATATGAGATTAGGCTAACTTAAAGCCATAGTTGGCCTGCCTCATCCAGAGCAGACTTCTCTTGCAGAAGCTGATTATATCCTGCTCGTCCATGGTGAAAACAAGAAGTCTGCAACAGAGGGGGGCAGAAGCAGCAGATTGGGCAAAAGTGAAACCACAACGCAGCCCTAGAGACGGTGGGGGTAAGTGCTGAGTTGCAGTTTTGGGGCCACTTCATCACTGACAGCCCTGGAGAAGGGTGGCAACATCAATGGTATGGGGGAGCAGCAGCAGCAGGATGGAGGGTCTGCCTAGGATGCCTCCAGTTATTGCACCAGCCCTAGCAGTATTAGTCACCCATTACTCAGATAAGTTACGTGTTTAGTTTAGGCCTGTGGAACAGCCTAAATTCTGTACATTCAACACTGCTATCTATATGGACAGTGGTACCGAATATATGTAAGTTAAATGGCAATGCTGGCATTTAACAAACCAGTAGACTGAAGCTTTACCCCATTTTCACAGCTTGCACTGCAAATCAGCCCCAAGGGCAAGGAGGGTGCAAAAGCAAAAAGTTAGCTGAGGGTGCTACAATCCCTTCAGCTGGCACTGGTCCCCAAGAGAGGAGAGGAGAATTAAGCCACCACATCCTGGATGGTTCACACTCCCCTAAGCCCTCTAGGCCAGTCCCATACGGCTAGTGTATCTCTGTCCCATCTGCTGGGGATAGAGATACACTAGCCGTCTGTGGGCTGCATGGATCCCTATTCAGCAGTATTTTTCAAACTCTTATTCCGTATGACCCCATTTTTAACAACTGAAAATTCATGTGACCCCTAGATGATGATGAAATCAAACACAGCAGGTCTTCAGCCTCCTTCCTCTCATTTAAAGCAGGAAGGCAGCAGCAGAAGCTGTGGTGGCAACAGTAGCTGGCAGCACAAGTCCTTTGTGTTTGTGTGCAGTCACAGATCTCAGTTTACAAGCCACATGCTGACTGAAGACTACCACTACTGGAAATAGGTCACAGTGGAAGTCCAGAGGAAAGGGGAAAAAGCCCCATTTCTGTGACTCCCATCCACTGATGTGACCCCATTTAGGGTCTGAACCCCCAGCTTGGGACCACTGTTATATAGAATGACGCCATCTAATCAGTTGTTTATTGTCTCCATTTGCCAGTAGGAGAGCATAAACCCCATGCACCTGGACTGGTCTCAAGGGCACTGTTCCCTCTAAGCTGTGCGCACGCACACCCCTTGCCGAGCGAGCACACATACTTTATAACAGAGCGCACAAAAATTACGGTTCTGATTCTGATAGAAAACACCACAAACGTCTTAAAATTTTAAAGTTGTGATTGTAATTACTAGAAATTTTCCGCTTCATTTAATAGTAGTCTATTTTCATTTAATTTGATTAAAATCAATGTGGTGTACATACTGTATTCTGACGTGTAGTCAAATTTTAAAGTATTGTCGCCACCTCCTGGCCGGGCGTATAGCCGGGCACCAGGAGAGTGTCGCCTTGTTGCCCTTCAGAGTAAGTTTCCCAATATGGCTGCCAGCAAAGGTTGTGGGAACTGTAGTCCACTTATCTTTAATAGGCAAAGTAGTGTGAACACAAGTGGTTTAGGCGAAACCGAGAATATTTATTTGTTTTGGGGTTTTCCACCTCGCATTATAAGTAGCAGTGCTGAACATAAATAGGATTCTTCTCCAACACAAAGGAAATAAAGTTCACAACGTAATCACAGGTTGGTCACCATCAGCAATAATTAACTTCACAGGATTCGCTCACAAAGCTTAGGCTGCAAACCTTCTTTCAAATGAATCACAGGAACTGTTTTCCTCACAGCTTCCTTAGAACAAGAATAGCTTCCAAAAGTGTCCAGTAAGTTTCCTCTGCTGTGTCTTTCACTCACAAACAGCTTCCTTACTATTAAACAAACATTCACTCAGCTGTGCCTGGGTTTAGCACACTTCTAGTTCATTGGCCAGACAATAAGAACATTGCATTTCTCCAGGGCTATTTTCACAGTCCTCATAGCCACTTTCTATCTCCATTTCTTCCACGGAGTCATCACAACACTCTTCAGAGTGTACCTGACTGTAGAGCTTACTATTTTGTTTCAGCAATAAATCATTTAACTGTTCAAGCAGCACTTTCTTCTGCTCTATCTCTTCAGAGAGCATGGACTCAGGAAATGCAGACAAGCTACTCTCTCTACAGTTTGGCTGGCTAGTTGAATTGGTTTCCCTAACAGGAACTAACCCCTTCAACTCTTTCTGGTGCAGGGATTTAGGAACACCGACTTGCCTGAATCCTGGGCCTCTCAGCTGTTCCCCTCCTTCTTGCACATAGCCTTGCTGCCTCTTCTCTGCAGAAGCTTGTATCCTCGGTAGCACTTTCCTTCTTTGCTGTATTGGCCTTGGACCTGCTTCAGCCAGATCCCACAGCTCACTGCTCTGAACTCCAGCAATTCCCATCCTGCTGCTTCTCTCAGTTCTGCTGCTCCTTGTTCCTTCCCCTCTCCTTCTTCCTCCAACTCCAATTCCTTCTCCTCCAACTGCCTGTTCAAACACAGGAGTTTTAAACTGCTCTCTCCCAGGGGCCACACCTTTCTCCCAGCACACATGGGAGCTGCTAGGCTTCACTCTAGCCCTGACGTGCTGAAGTGGGCAGGGCTTGATGCTGGCTGTGCTCTGACTCAGAGGTTCTCGGTTGCTGGGGAAACCCTGAATGCTCTCATTTTTAAAGGGATAGGCTTCACCCCCTTGCCATTCCATTTCCTCTGAACTGGCTTCGTCATCACAGTATATAACTCTGAGTGTCATTATGTGGCGCACAAAAATTTAACCTTCCTTCAAAAGCTGCACAGCTGATATTTTATGCGCACACAGCCTACAGAAAATTAGAGGGAACATTGCACAAGGGATGAAGGTGCAGTTTCTGCTCAAAGCTGGTCGACATCCTAAACGATTCATGGCTGTTATTACAGTCAAAAGGAACTTTCACCAAGTACTGAGTCAAGTGGCATGAAGACTTCAGCAATCAAGATTTTTTGTTTCTTATTCTTAATTACCTTTTGAATATTTATAGAAATTGTTCTTTCATGCTGAAAGTGTAGAGAATGTTTAGACCAAGCTCCTATTTTAATGTATTCTGAATTGTATTTTTTAGACAGCAAAATGTGAAACATATACAGATCTGTGAAGACTTATGTAAGGCATTGTAAATCAAATGATCTTCTACTGAGCAGACTGGATGGACTATTCAGTCTTTACATGCTCTCACACTATATTACTACATTAATTTTCAAGTCCCCCTTTCCTGGTGTACTGTATAATTTCACAGGCTGGAATGCAATGCAACTATTGTTTAGATTTCATTAGTTCAAACTTATGGTTCTAAAATCTTAGACCTTAGATTTAGGGGCCCTTTTTCAAAAGTTTTTCACACACACTAATGAAGTTAAAAAGTATTAAGTGCCTACAGCCCTTTTAATTCTATGGGTGCAAGGGCATTTAATAAACGTTAATTTCATTAATACACGTTAATGCTTAGAAAAAGGACCCCTTAGTTTTTTGCAAGTATTCATTTAGTGCGCTCACATTCGATGTTTGATTAAACTAGTCAAGTTTCCTGATCTGAAAAATTTTAGCTACTTAAAGCATAAAATTAATGCGACGCTCAAGACTGATAAATCTGTAAGAAAACAACTTAATCTGGAGTTAATTTAATTACATGCCTATCACATATCTCAAGGCATGGTACAAATTCGACAACAGTACAAAATTTAGAGATTAAAAAAGAAGTTCAAAAATATAAATCCATCCAGTCAAAATATACAAAATGAACACTCTTCAAATTATCATCCTATAGCCACATAATCAAGATAAATCTAAAAAACAACTAAATATCCTCCTTAACCCTTTCCAGGCCGAGCCCAAAACTCTCGGGATCCAAAATTCTGACTAAATATTCCTATCAAATGGTATATAATACATGACCATAGCAGAAGGAAAATCACTATTAGAACATATTGAATAAGACGGGTACAATTTTCCTGAAATATGCAAAAATTAACCCGGCTGCAGAATGTGGATTAAAAATTTAAAGTAGGCCTTCAAAGGGTTAAGGACTTGAAAATTACATAAAACCAAAGCCTGGCTGAACTACCATTTTTTTTCTTGTAATTTAAATTTTTATTAACACACATCTTAATATTTATTACATATCACCAAGACCAAAACTTGAGATTGACAATTTTCACTCTCAACAATACATTCCATTTTTCTCACCTGTAACAGGTGTTCTCCGGGAACAGCAGGAATCAGTCCTCACATATGGGTGAAGTCAATGTTGATGCCGACGGAGCCTGCGTGGACTATTTCCCCAGCTTTCAAAGAAAGTCTTTGGGAATGCTACCACCCATGTGCGGTCCCCTTCCCGTCCAAGGGTGCCATCTTGCTCAGTCAGATGACATAGCTCAGACGGCAGTAAAATAAGGTAATGTATAGAGGCAACTCCCAGGGGAGGAAGGGTTGAGGACTGATTCCTGCTGTTCCCAGAGAACATCTGTTACAGATGAGTAACTACACTTTCTCCAGGAACATGCAGAAGTCAGTCCTCACATATCGGACTCCCTAGCTCCAGGCTGCTGGGGACTGCACCAGAACAGCACCGACGACGACCAATCAGGTAGCCTTAAGTTGGAAAAGATGAATTCCAAGCTGAGACAATCTGCGAGACCCTAGTGAACCACGACATTATCACTCCAGTAGCCTGAACACAGAAGGGTCGGAGGGCAGGATTTGCCTACACCCCAAAAATATTACAGAGTACTGCCTAGCCAAAGGCACTGTCCCTGCGGGACTCGCTCTCCCAGCAGTAATGAGCTGCGAACATATGAATCTTAGACCATGTGGAGGCCTTGCAAATCTCCATCACCAAGCGGAGGTTGGCCACTGATGTGGCTGTCGCCCTCATGCGATGTGCTGTGACCCAGTGCTCAAGGGAGAGGCCCACTCACTCATAGGCAAGGGCAATATAGTCCACCACCCAAGTGGGCAGCATTCACTTAGACATGGGAAATCCCAGTCTGCTGGGGTCATAGGACACAAAAAGCTGAGGAGCTTTGCAATGGGCCTGAGTCCGCTGTAAATAGAAGGACAGGGCCCGTTTGCAGTCCATCGTATGAAGGATCAGTTCCTTCCTCCTGGCATGAGGCCATGGAAAGAAGGTGGGGAGGACTACCTCTTGGTTCAGGTGAAAAGGAGATACCACCTTCAGGAGGAATTTGTGGTGTATGCGGAGCACCACCCTGTTCCTATAGAACCTTGTATATGGTGGGTCTGCCACCAGGGCCTGGAGTTCGTTCACTCTTCGAGCGGATGTAAGGGCCACCAAAAAGGCCACTTTCTACGATAGGTACCCTAGGTGGCAAGTGGCTCAAACAGTGGTCTGGTGAGCTGGGAGAGCACCACATTGAGGTCCCATTCTGCCACCAGAGGGCAGAGAGGGGCCTTGGATAGCAGGAAGCCCCCGAGGAACCTGGAGACCAGGGGCTGGCTGGAAAGGTGTTTCCCCTTCATGGGGTAGTACTGAGCGGTTATGGCGCTCAGGTGCAACTGTACAGAATTAGATTTCAGCCTGGTGTGCGATACATGCAGCAGGTACTGCAGGAAGAGCTGCAGATGGCAGGAGAAGGGATTCTCCCCTCGTTCCGCGTACCAGACAGAAAACCTCCTCCATCTGAAGGCATATGCCCTTCTGGGGGAGGGCTTCCAGGCGGCCAGCAGGATCTCCTCAACTTCTACTGGAAGATTAAAGGGGGCCAAGGCTACCCTTTCAGCAGCCATGCCGTTAGTGTCAGGGACCTCACATTGGGGTGCAGGAGTGAGCCCCCCTCCTGTGACAGGAGGTCAAGGGCCCGGCCCAGTAGAACTGAGAGTGCTGCCGACAAGCAGAACAGCAGGGGGAAACAGGGTTGCCTGGGCCACCTGGGCGTGATCAGAATTACTGATGCTGTGTCACTCTGAACCTTGAAGGGGGCCCTGGCTACCAGGGAGGGGAGGAGGGGAGAAGTGGAAACACAGAGAACGCCCTCAGCCCACGAGATTAGGAAGGCATCTGCTATCACTCTCTCCAGGTGCAGCTTACGGGAGCAGAAGCGCATCAGCTGCATCTTGTCCAGGGATGAACTACATCCATCACGGGCCTGCCCCAGAGGTTGACTAGCTGTCTTGCCACCCTGGAGTGCAAGCGCCACTCGTGTGGCCTCAGGACTCTGCTCAGCATGTCTGCTAGGCAGTTGTCCTGGCCTAGGAGGTATACTACATGCAGCAGCATGCTGTGGCATGCCGAAAAGGAGAGGAGAGCCACCGTGCCCCCCTGCTTATTGATGTAAAACATGGCCACCTGGTTGTCCATCTGGATCAATACTGCCGTAAGTGGTGGCGGAAGGCACATACGGCCAGAAAGATCAATCTCCTAGAACTCCGGGTGATCTGTAGGAGGGACTCCTCCGGAGACCAACTGCCTTGTGTACACAGGCCATCGCAGTGCACTCCCCAACCCAGGAGGGAGGCATCTGTGTACAGGGTCTCTTGTGGTGTGGGTGCCTGGAAGGGCATTCCTGCCCATAGGTGGTGCAAGTTCTGCCACCAGTTTAGTGAGGCCTAGTAGGGTGGTGACTTTGACCTTCACCCTGTCCCTCTGCCTGCCTGTGACCCGAGTCCACTGTGAGTGCAGACACCATTGGGCCGCCCACATATGCAAGTGAGCTAAGGGGATGACGTGGACCATTGAGGCCATGTGGCCCAGGTAAAGGAGGAGTGCCGGGACTGTCTTGTTGCGCTGCACCTCCTCTGCCAGCTGCTGGAGGTGTGCTGCCCTCTCCTGAGAGGACCGCTCTTGCCTGTAGCGTTGTCCAGGTGTGCTCCTATAAATTCAGGCCGGGTAGAGATGGGATTTGAGGTAGTAGATGACAAAGCCCAGGTACTGCAGGAGGCAGGTTGCTCGGCCTGCAGCCTGGCTGGCCTCGATGGCCATAGTACCTCTGATGAGCCAGTCATCTAGATAGGGGAAGACAAGGGCCCCTTGTAGGCACAGATAGGTGACTACTACTGCCAGATAGACACTTTGTGAAAACCCTTGGTGAAGAGGCCAGGCCGAAGGGGAGTACCTTGCACTGGTAGTGCTCTCCTCCCACCATGAATCTTAGGTACCCGTCTTGTGGGAGGGGTGGATCAGGATGTGGGTGTACGCATCCTTCAGAACCAAGGAGCAGAGCCAATCTCCCTGGTGGAGGTAGAGCAGCAGTGTCTCATGGGAGAGCATCTTGAATTCTCCCTCACCAGAAACTTGTTCAGGTTTCGCAGTTCTAGGATGGGCCTGAGGCCCCCAGTTCTTTTGGGGATAAGGAAGTACCTGGAGTATAAGCCCTTTTCCCCATAGATATTTGGGTACAGGCTCCACTGCCCTGTCCTTGAGCAGTCCTGCGAGCTCAGAGAAGAGCAAGGTCTGTTGAAGGAGAGGCCACACTGGCTTTCCTGGGAAGAACCCTGGGGGTGTTTGCTGGAAGCGGAGGAGATACCCCTCCCTTACTACTTGTAGGACCCACTGGTCCATGGTGACTCCAGCCCACCTATGGGCAAAACGCACCAGGCAGCCCCCTGTGGATTGAGGAGGGTCTCCTAGGGGAGAGAAGGCCCTCTGCGAAGAATCAAAAGCACCCCCCGGGTTGGGTGGGAGCTGGGGCTGGGGCTTCTGAGCGTTGGGCTTCCTGGGCCCGTGGCCCTGACTCTTGAGCTGAGGGCCCTATTGTTGTTGTCCAGAGAAGGGCTGGTAGTCAGACTGATGAAAAGACCCCTTTTTCATCAGGAAAGAGGGTTGTTACCCCAATGGTTTCTTCCTGAAGAGCCTCTGCCTGGTCATGACCTCAGCCTCTATCTCAGCCGCCTTGTCAGCCATGAGTTTGCCAAACAAATATTCTCCAGTGCAGAAGACATTGAGCAATTTCTCTTGTACCCAACTGCTTAAGGTTAGAGGTCTGCAGCCAGGCCTGGAATCAGGCGTCAATGCCAACTGCTGCTACTCGGGCTGCTGATTCAAAGCCATTGTAGGCGGCACGGGACTGAGCAGTCCCAGATCCAGGTTGTCAGGGTTTGAAACCTCTGAAGAGGCTCCCCAGCGAGGCCCACAGAGAAGCCCGCCAGTTCCTGAATGAGGCCCTTACGGTACATACCTATGTTCATTCATAGGCTTGTATCCAGCAGCTGAGCATGGAGCCCTGAAAGCACTTGTGCCCAAGGGCGTCAAGGGCTCGGGCCTCTCTCCCCGGCGGAACAGAGGAATAATTCTTCTGGCTCTTAAGTTTTTGCATCACTGACTCCACAACCATGGAGTTATGTGGGGACTGAGCCCTTCTTGTAGATGACATGTAGATGGCGTCAAGGCATTGGCTGACCACCAGCACTGAGGCCAGGGTCTCCCACGTCCGCAGGAGCAGCCATTCGAGGATAGGTTAACACCAGCACCATGAAAATCTCCTTTGGTGGGAACTCATACTGGAGGATCTCCAGTTCTTTGGTGCGTGGGTCTTCCTCCGATCTGGTCAGGACTGACAGGGCACGGGCCATATCCCGGACGAAGTTATGGAAGGCTACATCCTTCAGGGGAGAATGGCGCTGGGAGAGAATGGCTCCGAGGGGACGTCTCGGCGTCAAGAGGTCTCCGGTGAGACCTCGTCATCAATCTCCCACTCAGAGCTGGAGGGCATCGAGGACTCCAAGGTTCGGGACTCCCGTACCTCGAGGCCAGGACCAGGGAACCAAGTTACCCCAGAGGATTTCGGGTCCAACTCCCAGAAACTGGCCAGGGAGGAACGGACACCCGAGGATCGGAAACAGGACCTCAACTGGTGCAGAGGGCTCGCCCGAGGTCGGTGGCGCTCAGTGCGTGGCTTGATGCCAGAAGACTCCCCCACAGTCGGGGGGCCTGGTTGTCGGGGCAGATGATGCAGACAAGCCAGACATCACTGACTGTTGCAGGGCCAAGATGGCAGAGATAATCTGCTCTAGGGCCGCCATTCTGGTTTCAAGGCCAGAAGACTCCTCGGCTTTCAGTGTGGGCACAGATGTTATTGGGCCTGATTCCAGCACTCTCACGAGTGCATCTTTGACAAGGACTGCGGTCTCCACCAGCTGAGTACTCCTTAGGGGGCAATGCTCAGAGTCACCCGAGTCCCTCCACGGGATCTTAACAGGTTTGGCCGGTGGAACCTTGACGGGCTTCGAGGATTTTTCTTCTCAGGGTCTGGAGTCCTTTTGGAGGAGCTGCTGCCATGGGACTTTGAGGATGACTGGGCCTCCCGGGAAGTGCTGGGCTGGGAGTTCAGTGTCGGGGAAGCCGGAGTCAAGTCGGACCATGGGAACATCTTCCCCTGCAACGCCGACTGTTACTTGTTGGTTTTTGGAGTCATGGCCTAGCACAGGTCGCAGGTGGTGCTGTCATGGCCTGGACCCAGGCAGTGTAGGCAGCAGTCATGGGTGTCTGTGATAGACAGTCTGACTGCAGCAGTCACATTTTTTGAACCCACCGGGAGACACGATGGAAGCACCCGGTCGGAGTCAATGACCCCCAAACAAAAAAGGGTGAGAACGCCAGTCAAGGCAAGCCTATATCAAAAAATGGGAAAGAGCCGAGAAATGGCGCCAGCTCGAGGCAGGAAGAGAAACTGGTACGCAAACCAGAAAAACCAACTTTAAGGATAATTTTGGAGAGATTTTTCTGGGGTAACAGGAAAGTGTCTGTTGGGTTCCGTGGAAAAAAGGAGACTAAGCAAGATGGCACCCTTGGGCAGGAAGGGGACCACGCATGCGTGGTAGCATTCCCAAAGGCTCTCTTTGAAAACTGGGGAAATGCGCCGCGCAGGCTCCATTGGGGTCGACGTCACCCATATGCGAGGACTGACTTCCTGCTTGTTCCTGGAGATTACTCCTATCTCCTGTGTACCCCAAGTTGTAACTGTACTGTGTTGTAACATATTGATTTATACAATCCAAAAATGTAACTCTATTCTCCAATTAACTATGCTTGGTAACATGTAGTTACTCACCTGTAGCAGGTGTTCTCCGGGTACAGCAGGAATCAGTCCTCACATATGGGTGACGTCGCTGCCGACAGAGCCCGCTCGAAAGCATCTCCCCAGTTTTCGAAGAAAGTCTTTGGGAGATGTACCACACATGCATAGTCCCCTTCCCATCCAAGGGTGCCATCTTGCCTCAGTCTAATAACATAGCTAAGACAGCAAAAAATTAAAATACGGTAAAGAAGGAACTCCAAGGGGAGGAGGGAGGGTTGTGAGGACTGATTCATGCTGTCCCCGGAGAACACCTGTCACAGGTGAGTAACTACGCTTTCTTCAGGAACAAGCTGGAAGTCAGTCCTCACATATGTGACTCCCCAGCTACAGGCTACTGAGAACCTGTAAAAACGCCGGCATGAGGCCTCAGAAAGAAGGTGGGAAACACCACCTCCTGATTGAGGTGGAATGGAGACACCACCTTCGGCAGAAACTTGGGATGTATGCGGAGCACCAACCTGTTGTAGAACCTTGTGTAGGGGGGCTCTGCCATCAGAGCCTGGAACTTGCTGACTCTGCATGCTGATGTGAGTGTCACAAGGAAGACTATCTTCCAGGAAAGGTACCTCAAGTGGTAGGTAGTTAGGGAGTCAAACGGCAGCTTAGTGAGCTGCGAGAGCACCATGTTGAGATTCCGCTCCACCACTGGAGGGCATACAGAGAGTTTGGATAGCATGAAGTGCCACAAGAACAGAGATACAAGGAGCTGAGCCAAGAAGGGCTTGCCCTCAATGGAATGGTGGCGAGCTGCGATAGCACTCATGTGCACTCTGACCGAGTTGGACTTTAGTCCTACCTGCAACAGGTTGAGCAGGTACTGGAGTATCACTTGTACCAAGAAGGAGAATGGGTTTGCCTTTTTTTCGGCACACCACACTGAGAATCAGTGCCACATGAAGGCGTATGCCCTTCTTGTGGAAGCCTTACGAGAGGCCAGAAAACCTCTTCCATGTCCCATGGGAGGTTTAAAGGAGCAAACACTACCCTTTCAGCAGCCAAGCCGTGAGTGACAGGAACTTCAGGATGGCGTGTAGGAGACAGCCCTGCTCTTGAGAGAGTAGTCCTGGGGCTCGGCCCAGGGGAATCGGCAATGCTACAGACCACAAGAGGAGCAGCAGGAACCAGGGTTGCCTGGGCCACTGGGGAGCTATCAGTATTAGTGAAGCCCTGTCATGCTGGACCTAGAAGAGGTTCTAAGCGACCAGTGGTGTCGGCGGGAAGGCATAAAGGAGGCCTTCTGTCCATGGAATGAGGAATGAATCCGCTGCCACCCAGGACGGGTGCGGCTGGCGGGAGCAAAAACGGGGCAGCTGTGTGTTGTACAGGCTCCACCAGGGGGACACCCCAGTCAAAAGAGCCAAGCGGCCACTTCAGATTCCAGGTGCCACTTGTGCGGCTGGAGGACTCTGCTCAGCTTGTCCGCCAGGGCATTGCCTTGGCCCGGAGAGGTAGACTGCTCTTTGCTCCTATGCATCATGCAGAGGGATGCTGCTGAGGGCTACCGCCTCCTGGCAGAGGGAGTATGACCTCATGCCCCCTTGTTTGTTCACACAGAACATTGCGACTTGGTTGTCAGTTTGGACCAGCACTGAATGGTGCTGCAGCCGGTGGTGGAAGGCTCGGAGAGCCAGAAATATTTCCCAGAGCTCCAGCAGACTGATTTGCACCTGGGACTCAGTCTGGGACCAGCTGCTTTGCATCTGGAGGCCCTTGCAATGTGCCCTCCAGTCTAGTAAGGAGGCGTCCGTGATGAGGACCCTCTGGGGGGGTGGGTGCCTGGAAGTGCATCCCGGTCTGAAGGTGACGAGAGATCTGCCACCATCCGAGGGAGTCCGCCAGCTAGCAGGACACTCTCACTCTGTCCCAGGGTCTGCCTGTGCTTGTGTCCACTGAGAGCAGAGGCATCACTGGGCCACTCATGTGCCGACGGGCATATAGGGTCAAGTGAACCGTGGAGGGCATATGGCCCAGGAGGCAGAGAAAAAGCCAGGCAGGTAGCAACCGGCATCGCTGTACCTCTGCGGCTAGCCCCCTGAGGCGTTCTGACCTTTCCTGAGGGAGGAAGGCCTTGGCCTGGAAATTGTCTATCTGAGCCCCAATAAACTCCAGGCATTGAGCCAGAGAGAGGTGGGACTTGTGGCAGCTGATGACAAACCCCAGAAGCTGCAGGACATTGATGGTGTGCCCCGTGGCACATTGCGCCTCTGCCACTGTGCCTCTCCTTATGAGCCAGTTGTCCATGTAGGGAAAGATGAAGGCCCTTTGGAGATGTAGGTGGGCTGCAACCACCGCGAGCCACTATGTGAAGATCCTTGGCAATGAGGCCAGCCCGAAGGGCAGCACCCTGTATTGGTAGTGCTCTCCTCCCACCATGAGCCGGAGATATTTTCTGTGGCTGGGATGGATCAGGATGTGTATGTAGGCATCCTTTAGATCTAAGGAGCATAGCCAATCTCTCTGATGGAGGAATGACATCAATGTTCTAATGGAGAGCATTTTGAACTTTGCCCTCATCAGGAACTTGTTCACATCCCACAGATCCAGGATGTGCCTGAGGCACCCTGTTCTCTTGGGGACGTGGAGATACCTGGAATAGAAGGTGGTGCCCCAGAGATGTTTCAGCACTGGCTCCACTGCCTTATCCTCAAGGAGACCTGCAAGCTCTGTGAGGAGCAGGGTCTGGTGGAGGAGAGGTCTTACGGGCTTCTCCTAGAAGGTACAAGGGTGGTGTCTGCCGTAGGTAGAGGAGGTAGCCCTCCTTGACTACGTGCAGGACCCAGGTATCGGTGGTGATGGTGGACCATCTATGGGCAAACAAGGCCAGACGCCCCCCAGTGTGCTGTAAGGGACCTCTTGGGGAGAGAGGTGGTCACACCCAGGGAGTCAAATGTTCCCCTCAGGCTGAGCTAGGGCCTGGGACTTTAAGATCTTTTGCTTACAGGGACCATGCCTCTGTCCGTTGTGCTGTTGGTTGTGCTGTGGGATTGCAAAGGCCTGGAACTATGAGGCATTGCCAAAGCCACCTTTTTTCCTCAGGAAGGAGGACTTGTTTCCTGGGGCCTTCTTACAGGGCTGCATCAAGGTCTCTTTTGAAAGTCTGGTCCTCGTTAGAAACTCAGTCTTGATCTCTGCTGCTTTGTCTGCCATGGGTTTCCCGAAGAGGTTCTCTCTGATGCAGGGGACATCTATAAGTTTGTCCTGAACCCATTGTTCGAGGTCAGATGATTACAGCCACCCTGGCTGATGACTCGAAGCAGTCATAAGCTGCTTGAGACAGGAACGTCGAGCACTCTGACCACAGAGGCCAGCGACTGAACCTCTGGAGGGGTTCCCTGTCGAGGTCTGCCAAGAACCCACCAAGTTCCTTCGACAGCTCTTTGAGGTACATGCTGATGTAGAGCTGATAGGACTGGACCCGGCATATCAGCATCGAGCCCTGAAAGGCCTTCCGGCAGAGGGCATCGAGGGTCTGGGCCTCCCTGCCAAAGGGCACAGAGTAATAGATCTTTTGGCTCTGGAGTCTGCGCATGGAAGACTCAATGGACCAATGAGTTGTGGGGAAGTTGGGCTTTCTGGAACCCAGGGCCTCAGCAGACTTGATACATGGAGTTGAGTTGCCTGCTGACAATGGGCACTGACACCGGTGTCTCCCACATGCAGAAAAGGCGGCGCTGTAGGATCAGCAGGATGGGTACCATGAGGGCCTCCTTCGGAGGGGCGTCATACTGGAGGACCTCCTGTTCCTCTGTGAGAGGGTCCTCCTCTGTCTCGGTCTCGATGAAGAGCACCCTAGCCATGTCCTGCACAAAGTGGAGTATGGCAACATCCTCTGCTGGGAAACAGCATCAGGACATCGGAGGGGGGATGAATGGCATGAGAATGCCGGGGGGGGGGGGGTCCGAAGGAACATCTCCCCATAAAATATTGTATTGACTATAAAGTTCTCACTACAGCGCACCAGGCAATCCACACAGGTACCCCACAATATCTAGCCGATCTTCTCAACTCTCACTCCCCATAATCTTCTCCAGTCCCTTCACACCCACTGTTTAGCTCTCCCCTCAGTTTTACGAGCACACTTAAAACAGACAAGTCATTCGGCTTTCTTCTTTCTTGCCCCCACACTATGGAACTCATTACCCACCTCCCTATGTGCAGTTTAAGTCCCTACTTAAAACCCACCTATTCCAACTCGCCTGCGGCCTACCTCCCTCTCCGCCTTAATCTTCCCCCACCTCCCTCTCTGCCTTCTTTTGCTTGTTACCTTTCCTATCAATTAATGGTGTTCCTTTTCTCCCTTTTTTAATCATGCTGCTCTTTTTGTGAATTTGTACACCGCTCTGATACCTTTGCTGCCTAGGGCAGTATTCAGGAGACAATAAAGATAAAGATCTCAATGGTGCCAAGTGTCTGGGGACTCCTAGTCTTTGGTCTCTCAATCGGACTAGAAGTCAGAGGTCGATTCCAAGGCTTTGCGGTCACTGTGGACAAGGTCTGAGCCGAGGGGCCCAGGGCTTCCAGAGGACTTACGGTCTGCCACATGTGCTTGCTGGAGAAGACCAGTGATCCGAGGAATGGGACCGGAACCTTGTCTGATGCCGATGGCTCTCGAGGATCGGCTTGACGTCCAAGGAGGCCCTCGATATCGAAGGTCCCGTTGTCAGCGTGGATGAACCGGTTATGAACGCCCGCTGTGGCCACAACAGCAGAGATACTGCGTTCTAAGGCCACCATTCTGGTCTCCATGCCAGTTAGCTCCACAGCCTTCAACGCAGATGCTGATGGTTTTTGGTCCAACAATGGTTCTGTTGAGGGGTAGTCTTAGACAAGGATGGCTTTGGTTGTCCGAGGCCGGTCAGTGGGTACAGATGACTCCTTTCGGGGCAGCTTGAGAGGCCACTCCCGTTCCGACTCTTCCAACTCACACCGGGGATTGCCGGGCCTGGAATGGGATTTTCCAGTCTTTCCAGACCCGGTTTCTGAGGAGGCCCACCTCAGGGGATTTCCTCTCTGAGGAACTGCAGCAGTTATAAACCATTATTAAAGAGGACCCAGGAAATCTACTGCTTTTCCCAATACAAGCACTGTGGAACCTGTCTCTTCTGGGGAAACTGCTAGGTACTTGTGACCTAGATTGGCCACTGTTGGAGAAAGGATACTGGGCTTGATGGACCTTGGTCTGAACCAGTATGGCATCTTTTATGTTCTTATGTAATTATGTTCTTATGTTCTTAATTTCTCTGGGAACAAGCAGAAAGGCAGTCCTCACATATGGGTGACGGCGGTGCCGACAGAGCCCACATGAAGGCATCTCCCCAGTGTGGTCCCCATTCTGCCCAAGGACGCCATCTTGCCCGAGTCTGAATCCCTTAATGCAAATGAGTCCCTCAACTCAGCAAATGCCTGAACATTCCCTTCCCGATTTATCATCTGTCCTACCCGGACAAGCCCCTTCTGAGCCCAGTCTTTATATATATATCCCCCATCCTGCCATGGGTAAAATCCTTTCATCCTTGGATGAAGGCCCTCCTGGATAGTCTCGTCCCTTCTAATAAGTGTGTCTGGTACTTTCTCCAAATTTGAAGTGTTGTTCTCTTAAAGGGATTTTCCTTTCCTATCTGGGTCCTTTATTTGCACATCTAAGGGTTCCGTACCTTCTTGCTCCATTCATACCCATTGTGGGGTTTCCGCAATGTCCCTCCAAGCAAATACAGCCCTCAATTGTGATGCTGCATAGTAGGGCACTCCAAGTCTACTGTCCTCCCGGCTTCTAAACATTACCTAATGTGCCACCCTTGGGACTTTCCCTTCCCATATAAATTTCATTATAAGGCCTTGTATGCTCTTTAACATTGCATCTATACCATGTACGGTACCGCAGGCAAACATATACAGGATCCTAGGGAGAACATTCAGTTTTATAACTGATGCGTCCACTCCATATCATGTGGAATCCAGACCACCTAAAAAGATCTTTGCAAATACTGTCCATCAGGGGCCTGTAATTCCAATCATTTAGGTCGTCTAACGTGTTTCCTATTTGGATTCCCAGTTAACAAAATGTTTTGTTCGCCCATTTAAAGGGGAAGTTATTCTTCAACCTGTCTGTCAACTGTTGTGATAAGACTGAAATCCTAGGGGTTAACCTAAGATTCAGTTTATACCCCGCAACTGCACTGTAACTTTCTATTGCTTTCATCAGTATTAGTAGTGTGGTGCAATGGCTTGCTCAGTGTGAAAACAACAATCTGCAAACAAGGCTATTCTCCTCCTATCCCGATCCCTTTTATGACCTTATGGTTCCCAATAGTTCTATTGTTAAGGCAGACAACAGTGGTGACAGAGGACAGCCTTGTCGCGTACCTTGAGAATGAAGTTATGAGTATCCCCCATTTACTCTTATCCATGTCCTTGGATTAGCATATAGTGCCTGAATCCCTCTCAAGAACTTTTCTCCTAGCCCCATCCAGATTAATGTTTGGAACAAACTGCCACTCTACTCGATCAAACGCTTTTTCTGCCTCCACCCCTGTACACTTTAAATGCCATACAATATTTAATTTTTTTTTCTAATATTGTCTCTGCCCTTTTTTCCCTGTATAAAACCTGTTTGTTCCTTGTGAACCCAGCTTTGAGATTACTTTTTGAAGCAGTCTTGCTAAAATTTTGGCAAGCAATTTGGCATCCAAATTTAACAACGAAATTAGCCTACAGGACCCACATACACTATTGTCTTTCCCTGGTTTTAGCAATATTGTGATACCCACCTCTTCCATGATGCCGGTATACCTTTTCCTTTTAAGGCTCCATTTAAGACCTGCGTTAACACTGGGGCTATCTGGTCTGGTAAAATTTTGCCATTAACCTGTCTAGTCCCGGTGCTTTCCCATCCTTAAGGGTATTGATAGCTGCCCTTACCTCCCCCTCACCGATGTCTTCTCCCATCTACTGTTCCCTTCTCTCCCATCAGTCTCTGCAGTTTATATTCTGCCAAGAATTGATCCCTCTTGCTTAAGGTTCCCTTTTACTTCACTTTTGTACAATTCTTTGTAGAACTCCCTGAACACGTGCTGTACCTCAGGTGGTTTGATATACCATTTCCCCTTTTTTTCCTAATTCCAATAATATGGGCCGCTTGTCTTTTAGTCTAAATTGTAGGTACTCCTGCGGTGTCTGATTTTGTTCATATTTACTTCTAATAATGAGTTATTTACCTCCAAATCTTTTACCCCTTCCTCCTGTACCCCTATCTCAAAGGTGACAAAAATCAGGGCATGATCTGTCCATGTAACTGTCCTTACTCTGTCATCCCCACTTTTATTACCTATATCCCACTTGCCCAGATCATATCCAACCCACTATAGGAGTCATGGGCATGCAAATAGCATGTCTATTTACGTTCGCCTGGGTGTCTACATATCCATATGTCTACAAAGCCTAATCTTTCTTTACGCTTCACAAGGCCTCTCCAATCTGTCTTTCCCCCACTATTGTCCAGTCTGAGAATAAGGATCAAGTTGTAATCATCTCCTATAATAATTGGTGCTGCCCTAAGATTTTCCAGTTCTCTTGTCATTTTCTCATAAAATTCACCTTGTTGCTCATTGGGTCCATACATACTAACCATCCGTACTTCCTCTCCAGCCACTCTCATTCGTACTCCCACCCACCCATCTACCTCCCTTGTCCCTACATTCTCCCACAACTGTTATCCTTATATTGTTCACTTACTATAATCCCTACCCCCACCATACACCCTTTCCTTGGATTGGCTCTTTGCCCTGCTAGAGCCACCAGGGTGTAATCTTTAGACAGCAGCAAACGTGCCTGGCCGGCCCTCAAATGTGCTTCCTGTACACACACAATAACTCTGCTGTAGCCCCTGCCTTTCCCATTCCATCAAGCGGCACTTACGCCATGTTTGGAGTCCCTTTGTATTTATCATTGCCATTTTGATTTGCTGCCTTTTACTTTTATTTCTCTGCAGCATCCCTGTTGTACCCTTTTCTATCCTTTCATTCCTACCCCTTCCCCACCCTTGACTGTCCCTTCTGTCCCCTCCCTCCTCCCTCTCTTGATTCAGAGATTTATCCAGAGTAGTGCTCACCCTGCCCACCCTCCGACCTTTCCCTGCCTATCCTTTATTAAGAACATAAGATATGCCATACTGGGTCAGACCAAGGTCCATCAAGCCCAGTATCCTGTTTCCAACAGTGGCCAATCTAGGTCATAAGTACCTAGCAGTTTCCTCAAAAGACACAGGTTCCACAATGCTTGTACTGGGTCACACATTGATATCCTGGGTCCCTTCTTAATAATGGTTTATGGACCTTTCCTCCAGGAACTTGTCCAAACCTTTTTTAAACCCAGCTACACTAACAGCTTTTACATCCTCCGGTAACAAATTTCAGGAGGTTGAATACACATTGAGTGAAAAAATATTTTCTCTTATTAGTTTTAAATAGGTTATCCTGTAGCTTCATTGCATGTACCCTAGTCTTTCTATATTCTGATGACGTAAACAATCGATCTACGTTTACCCGTTCCACTCCATTCATTAATTTATAGACCTCTATCATATCTCCCCTCAGCCGTCTCTTTTCAAGGCTGAAGAGCCCTAACCTTTTTAGCCTCTCTTCATAGGGGTATCCTTCCATTCCCTTTACCATTTTGGTGGCTCTTCTCTGTAACTTTTTAAGATACGGCGACCAGAATTGCACACGATATTTAAGGTGTGGTCGCACCATGGAACAATAGGGGCATTATAATATCCTTTGTTTTATTTTCCATTCCTTTCCTTATGATTCCTAGCATTCTATTTGCTCTCTTGGCCGCTGCTGCACACTGGGTGGAGGGTTTTTAACATGTCATCCACGATGACACCTAAATCTTTTTCCTGGGTGGTGGTTCCCAATGTGGAACCTTGCGTTCATGCAACCATAGTTGTTCTTTCCTAGGTGCATAACTTTGCACTTGTCCACATTAAATTTCATCTGCCATTTGGATGCCCAGTCTTCCAATTTATCAAGATCCTCTTGCAATTTTCCACAAGCCTCATGGCTTTTAACAACTTTAAATAGTTTTGTGTCATCTGCAAATTTGATAACCTCACTCGTTATTCCCTTTTCCAGGTCATTTATGAATATGTCAAAAAAACAGCGGACCCAGCACAGATCCCTGGGGTACTCCACTATTCACCTTTCTCCATTGGGAAATTGGCCATTTAGCCCTACCCTCTGCTTTCTATCTTTTAACCAGTTCCTGATCCACAATAGTACACTGCCTCCTATCCCATGACTCTTTAGTTTTGCCAAAAGTCTCTGATGAGGGACCTTGTCAAAGGCTTTCTGAAAGTCCAGATACACTATATCAACCGACTCACCTTTGTCTACCTGTTTATTCACACCATGGTTTCTACCATTTTTCCCAGTAATGATGTCAGGCTCACCGGTCTGTAGTTTCCCGGATCACCCCTGGAACCCTTTTTAAAAATTGGCGTTACATTGGCGATCCTCCAATCTTCAGGTACTACATATGATTTTAATGATAGTTCACAGATTACTAATGGCAGGTCTGCAATCTCATATTTCAGTTCTTTCAACACCCTTGGATGTATACCATCCGGTCCAGGTGATTTTCTACTCTTCAGTTTATCAAATAGTTGTAATAATTTATTCCTGCCCCCTTTTCCTGTACCTTCCCATCCCTCTTGTGTCTCTTCCTCCCAAACGGACCCTCTTAAGTCCTCTCTCTTTCTTACCCATGTACTCCCTTGCTCCTCCCCTCACCAGTTGCCAATTTGAACTTTGTCTTCTAATATTTACATTTCGTGATTCCTCATGAAACTTTTTCACTTGTTATGCATTATTACTGTAACATTTCAAACCTCACACCATAACAGTCATAAGTAGTTGCTCACTCCCAGTAACACCCTCTTCGCTATCGTAGGTTCTATGTGATTGTCCATATTGCTCAAAGATTTAACTCCATCCTTGTGGCTTATTGCTAAAGTCTCTTCTCCTTAAAGCTTTTTCAGCGCTTCACTCCCTTTAATTGTACATTGTGATTGTTTCTCTGTCCCTCTGATGCTCTTCTGCTCTGCCAACGTTGCTCCTCTCCTCTTCCTGGCCTTTCCTCTTGGTTCCGTTGCTCATATTCTCGTCATGCTGCCACCTCTTGCTGTTGTAGGCCTGCCTCCTGCAATGCTTTTAAAGCCTCTGGCACTATTTTAACCTGCCAGATTGTCTCGTCCTTGGTGAAGGCAATTCCAAATGGGTAAAGCCATCAATTCCTTATGCCTGCAGACCTAAGGGCTTCTGTGACTGGGTTCACAGCTCTTCGCCTCTGCAAAGTACCAGCTGATATGTCTGCAAAAATTGCCACTTGATGGCCTTACCCCAAAAAATTAACTAGCGCTTTCATTTTTTGCACTATGCATTCTTTGAGTTTATAGTCCTGTACACATATGTCCCTGGGCTTGTCTTTTCTTGCTGGGCCCAGTGCACAGTGTGCCCAATACAATGTCATTTTCTCTGGCAGCTACTCCTCATCTCCCTTGTGAAGTACCTCTAGACATACCGCCTCAGGCACTCTTGCGCTGTCTTTGTAGTCTGTGCTTTCCGGTATCCCTCTAATCCACAAATTATGCAGCCGTGATCTAATTTTCCAGATCTTCGATTTTGTAGAGCATTTGGTCTTTCCAATTCTCCTCTTTTGCGCAACTTTCTTAAGAACATAAGATATGCCATACTGTGTCAGACCAAGGTCTATCAAGCCCAGTATCCTGTTTCCAACGGTGGCCAATCTAGCAGTTTCCCCAAAAGACACAAGTTCCACAATGCTTGTATTGGGGCAAGCAGTGGATTTCCTGGGTCTCCTTTAATAATGGTTTATAGACTTTTCCTCCAGGAATTTGTCCAAACCTTTTTTAAATCCAGCTACACTAACAACTTTTACTACATCCTCTGGTAATGAATTCCAGAGTTTGATTACATGTTGGATGAAAACAAATTTTCTCTTATTAGTCTTAAATAGGTTACACTGTAGCTTCATTGCGTGTCCCCTAGTCTTTCCACATTTTGATGGCGTAAACAATCGATCTACATTTACCCATTCCATTCCACTCCATTCATTAATTTATATACCTCTATCTTATCTCCCCCTCAGTCCCCACAGCAATCTTCTTCTCAAATGCTCTCTTTGCCTGCCTTATCAGTGCCTTGCATCTAACCTGCCAGTGCTTATGTTGTTTCCAGTTTGTCATTTGGTTCCTTTTTCCATTTCCTGAAAGATGCTTTTCTGGCAACAGCCTCTCTGACCTCACCTTCAAACCATGTTGGCAATTTTTTGGACTTCCTTTCACTTTTATTAAAGCGTGAAATACAGATGATCTGGGCTTCCAAGATAGTTTTTTTAAGCACCCACGCTTGATGTAAACCTTTATCCTTTGCAACTGCTCCTTCTAGTTTTTTCTTAACTATTTCGCTCATTTTATCATACTCTCCCCTTTTGAGAATTAAAAGGTAGGACTAGGTTCTCATATTTGCTCCAGTCTTTCTAGGCGGTTCTTATGATCTCCCACCCTGCGGTTTAGCTCGGTCATCTCCTCTTTCATACTCCCCATTAGTTCGCCGAGTTCCGTTTTTGCCGCCTGCACTTCTGCTTTAATCTTGTTAAATCACTCTCTCAGCTCTTCTGTTAGTTGCAGGGCACCCATTGTTGTCTCACCGTTCCGTGCTTGTAGGCCTCTCTCCTTGCTCTCTCCCCTTCCTGTCTGGCTGCCACTGCCTGCCATTTTTGTCTCACCGCCAGTTGCCTTCAGGCCGGTATAAGCATACTCCGTCAGGTCAGCTGCCTTCCGCCTGGTTGTCATCTTCTCCTGCCCCCTTCACCACTTACTGGGGGGTTATCTGGTTATTTTTAAAGAGGGTTTTGACTGTTTTGTTTTGTTTTTTTAATCAGGGATGGCTCCTGAGCTGATCGCTCATGCGGCCATCTCGTCGGGCAATGTCACTTCCTGCTGAACTACCATGTTTTAATGCTTATTTTAAAAGCATCACATCAAAAATGCATCTAACTTCAAGAAGTATAGTATTCCATATGTCAAACAGAACAAGAAAAAGCACATTTATATGCCCTAAAAAAAGCCAAAATAATTTAAGGTCCTGAACAGAACATAGACCTCCAAACTGGGAAGCCAAGAAACAGGATTCTTCAGTTTTCAGTGCTTTCAATGCCAATACCACATTTTTAAAATAAGAATGCAAGAGCCCAATCAGTCAGTCTAACTGCAATAACACAGGTGTAATGTGATCAAAGGGGCATGAACCCCAAATAATTCTGGCTGCTGAATTCTGTTTCAACTGACATTGTACATACATTGCTGGATGCCTGCTTGACCAGAAGCCAGAGTCCTGGGAACTCATTTACCAGTCCCTGCTCAACTGGGGGAAAATCAGGCCAAAGATATTTTCTAGGAAAACTGCTCAATAAAGGGAATCAGCCCCTCAGTGTGCTGCCCTGGGAGCTGGGATCTTTTTACTGTTATCCTAAAAGCCCGATTGGGATATTGCTCTGTCAGGGGATGGTGGCTCAGAGACCAGAGATCAGGGGGGGGGGGAGGGGGAGCTTAGGAATCCTTAAGTACCACTCCACATATTTGCACGTACACCACTGCTGGAGACAGAAATATCTCAGAGCAAAAAGCAGCACTAACCCACATTAAACTCCAAGTTTATTTCTCCATCTGCTGGCAAGGGGACAGAACTCATTTGTCTGGACTGGTGTAGCATAGCCAATAAAGAAACTCAAGTTATCACTAGTTGGTTGTACTGCACTCCTGAAAATCTTGCCAACCTCGGGATAGATAATTTTAATATATCTATTCTTATTGAAGCATGTGGTCTTCAATTTTTTTTTACACTGACTTAATTATATTTGTTAAGTTTTGTTTTTATCACTTTTTATGTTTTTAAAAATTAATGTGCTTTGTTGTAGTTTTATCACATATATTTCCTATTTTTTTTTGTATTCAGTGAGAAATTTGAGGAATGGCAAACAAACTTATTCTAGGGGAACATCACAATAAGACACATGGGAATTTGCATGCAGGCAATATGTGCAAATTTTATCTCATACATACTTATTTTGAATATCCTGCAAACCTGACTGGCTAATATGCCCTTAGAAAAAGGTTTGAGAACCACTGGTTTAAACAGATATGTTTCTAACCAATACTTACATCCTTACCAAGGACAAGACAACTATGACCATTTACATCAGTGGTTCTTAATCTTTTTTGTACCGTTACCCCTTTTACAATTGGTCAACTTGTAGTGACCCCCAATGATAAAATCAAATGCGTCTCTCTTCCTTTACCGTTAACGCATTGTCACTGTAATCATTTGTTGAATTATTAATATATTATAGGCCTTTGCAATATGTTTTTATTTATAAAATTTACTTATTTAAACCACAATAATTAATCACAATAACAAGTAACAATATTTGATTTCAAAATGATGATGATTTTGTAGTCAAATCACTAATATGAAATACAATTATTTTTTCTACCTTTGTTGTCTTACCAATTTATTCTCTGATCATGCTGGTCCCGATCTGAGGCTTCTGCTTTCCTGTCTTCTCTTAGCTCTCTTTCTGTGGTCTATGGGTCTATGGTCCATCTGCCATTTCTTATCTCTTCTTTCGTTTTATTCACGTCTTTCCATCAACCTATTTCCAGTCCCAGTAACCCTCCCCAGTATCAGCCCCTTTCCAGTCCTCATTCTCAGTACCTTCCAATGTCAACTTGCATTCCCCATGACTGCCACTGGTGTCCATTCCCTTCCAGTCCCCCTCCTTCCCCACTGACCTGTCCCTTCTAGTACAAATACCATGGCAGCCCCTCTCAGATCCACTCTCTTCCAGTTCCATTTTCCCATCCCCTCGTATCAACCCATTTGTAGCCTTAGCCCCCAGTTTTCTTCCAGGGCCAGCAGCTCTATCCTCCCCTCCCCACAATCAGCCCATTCCCAGTCGAAGCACCCCAATCAGCTCGCTTCCAGTGCTAGTCCCTCCTCAACCCCATTAACAGTGCTAGGCTCCCCTAATCAGCCCATTACCAGTCCTACCCACCCCATCAGCCCATTTCCAGTCCTAACCTCCCCGATCAGCTCATTTCCAGTGCTAGCCCCCCATTACCAGTCCTACCCCCTATCAGCACATTACCAGTCCCAACCCCCCTTGATCAGTCCATTTCCAGTCCTAGCCTTCCCTAATCAACCCATTACCAGTCCTAGCCCCCCCCATCTGCCCATTATAATCCTAACCCGCACTGTCTCTCCCCTCTATCCAGCATTTATTGCCCGTCTGTACAGTATGTTACCCTGTCTCTTCCCTTTGTCCATGTCAGGCCCCCTCCCTCCATCCATCCATGTCAGGCCCCTCCCTCCATCCCTCCCTCCGTCCATCCATGTCAGCCACCCCTCCTCCCTCTCTCCATGTCAACCCTCCCCTCCCTCTTTCCCTCCATCCATGTCAGCCACCCCTCCCTCCATCCATGTCAGCCCCCCTCCCTCCCTGTCAGCCCCCCACCTCTCTCCCTGTCAGACCCCTGTCCATGTCAGACCCCTCCCTCCCTCCCTCCATCCATCCATCCCTCCATGTCAGCCCCGTTGCAGGTTCCCTGCCCCCTCCTCCCCTTTCCCTGTCTGCCTGCTGCTGCCCTGCTGTTCTTCTACAGTCGCAGCTCCCTGTCTCTTAGGGAAACGCAGCTATACCTGTAAGACCATTGCGGAGCCTTCCCGTCTCTTGACGGGCTCCATGCAGCATTGTCCCGCCTCCAAAAGGAAGTGGTAAACAACTTCCTTTGGAGGCAGGACAATGCTGCACGGAGCCTGTCAAGAGACGGGAAGGCTCCACAACGGTTTTACTGGCACAGCCGCGGTTCCCTAAGAATTTCACAAAAACCTTCCCTCTGAGCTCTAATAAATAGCAAAACAACAAAAACCCAGTGGAAAAAAACCCAATTTTACAAAATAATTTTTTTGTCGGAATGGCCAGCCCAGTAGAGAGGAAAAACACCTCCTACCACCGTGGCCCGTCCTTTTTAATCATTTAAGAAATTAGATTTAAAACAGCTCTTATTCAAAAAATGGCTGATACTTAGCTGTAGAAGAGAAACAGGCTGTAAGGACGCTGTATTCAACAGTGTGTCAAATGCATGACGTGACACGTTTCGGGGGTATATCCATAAGCCCCCTGCTTCAGGTCAGACGTTACTACACAGTGGTCTGACCTGAAGCAGGGGGCTTATGGATATACCCCCGAAACGTGTCACGTCGTGCATTTGACACACTGTTGAATACAGCGTCCTTACAGCCTGTTTCTCTTCTACAGCTAAGTATCAGCCATTTTTTGAATAAGAGCTGTTTTAAATCTAATTTCTTAAATGATTAAAAAGGACGGGCCACGGTGGTAGGAGGTGTTTTTCCTCTCTACTGGGCTGGCCATTCCGACAAAAAAATTATTTTGTAAAATTGGGTTTTTTTCCACTGGGTTTTTGTTGTTTTGCAGTTCCCTAAGAGGCAGGGAGCCACGGCTGCATTAGAAGGGACTGGGAGGTGGTGAGTTTGCCGCTGCCGAGAAGCGGAATCGACAGCGGCAGCAACTTGGGTGTTTTGTTGTTTTTTTGGTTGTTGTTTTTTTTAACAGCGGAGTGAGGTAAGGCGAGGCGACCCCCGCTAAATCCTGTGGTGACCCCCAGGTTGAGAACCGCTGACTTACATTGATAACGCAAGCATCTTTAGCTCGGCCATCTGAAGTAACAAAACATCCTATCGGAAATCCTGGATTGCAATATTGTTGCCCATCTTCCATATCGTAACACCATGTCACAGGCATGTTATCAACGATCCTACATGACAGGAGGGGGAAAAAAGGGATTAGCTCTAACCAGATAGATATTCATATAATTCTTACATACAAAAAAAGGAGTGCGATTTTATTTTCCATTAGCTAGGAGTGGAGGAGTAGCCTAGTGGTTAGAACACTGGCTTGGTAACCAAGCAACCAGGGTTTGATTCCCACTAGCACTCCTTGTGGCCTTGGGCAAGTCACTTAACCCTCCATTGCCTTGGAAGAAAGGCCTGGCAATCTACTTCCGGTGATACTGCCAAGAAAAACCAGGAGCTTCTGGGATGCCAGGAATCAGGACTGACTTGAAGGCACACATTGCATTGCATTTGCAGAACATGCAATGGATCATATTTGTATCAAAAATATTCTAAAACATCATTATCTTAACCTAAGGGCCATGCTTCATTAAATTATGCTTAAGTCCCCTTAATCTTGCACTGCCCTATACAGACTTAAGCACATCAACCCACCAGTGATGCTGATAATTCAGTTGCATTCCGTGCTTCAAGAAAGCCAGTTTGTCTTGATCTTTTTTCACAGCGGGGTCATAGGATTTGGAACAAGTTATATTACAGTTTTCCTCTTTGCCAAACGTAAACTAAAAGTAAATAAGGAGAAGCAGTCAGTTTACTAAAATAATAATTTCCTATATAATACAATCTACCCCCCTCCCATGAAAAAAGAACAGCAAAGAGAATCTGTCATCAGAACATTTTTATCCTTCTATTTTAATGGCATTTAATAATTTCCAGTAAATTAAAAGGAGATGGAGATGATAGGTCTGTGGATTACTTAAGTTACACAGCATTTTAGCTCTACGTCATTGGACCGACTCATCTCAGTTCATCAGGAACCAAAAATCATTACCATCTGCAGTGGGTATGGAAAGTCCTGTGTAGTAAAATCATGTCAGTCTTCTGAGACATCCTATTTTTTTTTACAAGCTATTAGAGGGAATACAGCTTAGTCCAGGTCTGGCATCTAGAGGTGGTGGGAGAGGAGATTGATCCAGGTGCTGCAGAAAGATGGAGAGATGTCATCTTTACAGGGACTGCAGGAGGCATATTCAGTATGCAGACAAGATTTCTTTGCCTACCTCCAGCTTCAGCACTATGTGGGCTCTTTAGAGAGGGATCTTTGGGAAGGCAGTTGCATGCTAGGAGATATCCGAATTGGAGAAGGGGAATCTCTGCAGCAAGGCTGTATAGGACTTTGGGTAGACTGGATAGTGATTTGAAGTATGGCCCAGAGCGCTGAAATGCATCAAAGATCTAGGGGTGAAATGGAAGGAAAGATGTAGCAAGCATCACAAGAGCCCCTCAAGTGGTAGTCCACGCTCAACTGAGAAAAATCCATCAAAGCTCATGCTGCATTTATACCAACCCAATCGTGCAATCTGTGCTGGATATGCTTAATTGCCCTAGTGTGTTACGTGCACAGAAGTGGGAGGGACCTTAAGTCATATTTTGGAGGTATCCCAATGTTTGGGAGTACAGAGTTAAGATTCAGGCATACACAGGGAGCATCTTAGATCAGACAATCCAGTTGGACCCTGTGGGGATTCTCTTGGATGATCCTAAGAAGGAGTTAAGGGAAAGAGACCTAATTCTTTTGCCCTAAGATGCATTTCTTGGGTGAAAAAGGAATTCATGTGGCTTGGGGGGGATCCAGAACCCTCCTCTTATTGGGGCTAGTATAACTCTCTCCATGATCTGATACAAAAGAAAAAACTAGGAGCCCAGAGTTCCGACTAATCATGCACATTTCCTAGAGGAGTGAAAGCAAAACTTCCAGTTGCTTAGGCACAGAACTGAGCTTGGCCCTAAAAACAAAGGGTAAATTTAAAATAAGATATATACTACTACTACTTATCATTTGTATAGCACTACAAGGCGTATGCAGCACTGTACAGACACATGTAAGATGGTCCCTGCTCATCAGTACTACTACTACTAATCATTTATATAGTGCTATGAGGCATATGCAGCACTGTACAGATACATACAAAAAATGGTCTCTGCTCAGAGTTTACATTCTAGTCAAGACAGACAACACAACGGCTGAGGACAAGGATATATCTAGGGGAATGGTAATGAAACACAAAGGAGACTAAGCAGATCAGGATCCAAAAGTGGCTTCGAAGAGGTGAGTTTTCAGCCTGGAAGAAAAGTGAGCAAAGGGAAGGCTGTAAGGGGAGGAGGGAAGGAGGGGGGAGGGTGTTTGTGTTTCGAGTGAAGTTATTGATTGTTTGTATGTATGGATAGAGGCTGGTGTGAAACAGGAGCTACTAGGCAACGTCCTTGTATGCTCTTAGTTGTGCTTTAATAAAACATTATTTGACTGGTGGAGGGGGGGAGGATTAAAAATGCATGCCTCCGATGTTCATGACTATTTGAGAATGGGACATGGAAGTAACAATTGTGTAATCTATTGTCGTTTACAGTCTGTTAAAGAATTGAACAACGTCTTTTTGGTAGCTTATGAGACTGGTGGTCTCATTCTGATTCCCACATTACAATTTTCATGTCTATAAAAACAAAATAAACCAGAATAAGAGACAAATTAACACCTTTACTGTTAGGCAGAATTATCTCCTCTCACTTAGTGGTGGTTTAAACAAACAATATCTTTTGACAGTGAGAGGCTAGAAGAGAAAAGCATGCATGTTGTCACCATCTATGTTGTTACATATTGTTCCGAGGATAAATGAAGATTTATGTTTCCAGTGTTATCTAGCAGATTCCATAAACCATGGAAAAGTTCAAAGTTGCCAGTAAAATCTCACATTTACTTAGGATGATTATCTACCTAACACTAATTTAATTCTGCTTTGTACTCTAAATATTGACTAGCTTGGTGATGCACAGCCCCCTTAATAGGCAACATCAGCAAAGTTCTCTGCTCACTCCGTTTGCTGGTTGGGGGGCATAACCCATGCGTCTGGACTAGACTGGAGGGATTCAAAGACAGACAATTAGCAAGTAAGGCCAAAATTTCACCTTCTCTGCCAGCTTTTTGATATGGAAGGGCACAGATAAGAGTCCTTTGTTAGATACTTCTACACTTGAAGATGAACAATTCTTTTTGAAAGTCAGGTCATTTATCTTGTTTAGCAGACCACAAAAGGTTGAGATAGCCTCCAAATTATTCTTAACCTGGTAGTTCTGACCAGCAATAGCTTCATCTTATTTGCTGACAGGTCATCAGGAACCAGAGGAGTTATGAACTCATTTTGGTAGGGCTTGAGCTTCTTCTTGGGTGGAGGTTAACATGGGTGCACTAAAAAGACATTTATTTTGCAAAGGAACTACATGGCCTTTTTTACATTTCGTTGTCCATCACTACAAGTTGGATGTGTGGGCTAAGAAGGACTCCTTCCTTTGGGGCTGATGTTCTTAGGGCAGCATTGGTTTCCTTCCACCCAAAGTAGGGAGGCCTTACTACTTTCCTATGCATCTGGACTGGCATAACAGGATGAGGAGGAAGGAGAAATTGGTTCTTACCTGTTAATTTCCTTTCCTCAAATTTTGTAGGACCGGTCCAAGACCCTCCCCTGAGAAAACTGCAGTTGGCTATATTCCTATATTGTATGCATGTTTTCAGGGTCTGTGCCAAGGCCTTTCTCCTAGGGGAAGAGCCACAAGTGGAGGGGGGGGGGTGTCTAGAGTTGGGTTTTCTTATCCCAGTTTTAGTTTTTAAAGATTGTGATTTTTTTTTCTTTGTGAATAGTTTTGCTTTGATAGTTTGCATGCTGCCATGTACTTTTGCCACACCTCTCCTTATTCTACTTACAATATCACTGAAAAGAAGTGTGTTCTCCATTTATCTGCTGGCAGAGTGGCATAAACCCATGTAAACTCTGAGCAGAGACCATTTTTTGTATGTATCTGTACAGTGCTGCATATGCCTCATACAGATACCTTTCCTGGAGGAAAGGTCCATAAACCATTATTAAGAAGGGACCCAGGATATTAATGCTTGACCCAGTACAAACATTGTGGAACCTGTGTCTTTTGGGGAAATTGCTGGGTACATATGACCTAGATTGGCCACTGTTGGAAACAGGATACTGGACTTGATGGACCTTGGTCTGACCCAGTATGGCATATCTTATGTTCTTATGGCGACCTTCTGGATAGTTGTTCTGAACTGTGTTCAGTCTTCAGTCAGGTGGCAGCTGCTGTTATTTTATCGACCCATCTCATTGCTGGCCTGTCTCTTTTGCATTGACCTACCTTGCCAAGAATGTCGTCTTTCTCTAATGATCTCTCTTCGCATGATTTGTCCAAAGTATGATCATCAAAGTCTTGTCATCTGAGCTTCTAAAGAAAATTTAGGTTTGATCTCCTCTAGTATCGACTGGTTTGTTCTTCAGACAGTCCATGGAATACACAGTATTCGTCACCAGCACCATAATTCAAAGGTATTAATTTTTTTCCTGTCTATCTTTTTCACTGTCTAACTTTCACATCCATATGATGTTATTGAAAATACTATGGCTTGAACAAGTTGAATCTTTGTATGGAGAGAGACATCTCTGTTCTTGAGAATCTTGTCTAGGTCCTTCATAGCCATTCTGCCAAGAGCAATGCATCATTTGATTTCTTGACTTCTTGTTTCTTTATTGATAGTTGATCCAAGTAGGTTAAAGTTGTCCACTATTTCAATTTCTTCTCCATCAACAATGAACTTATTGATTTTTCCAGTTGTCAGGATCTTCGACTTCTTTATATTAAGGTGCAGGCCTATTTTAAGACTATGTTCCTTGATTCTGAGAAGCAAATGTTTCAGATAGTCTTCACTTTCAGCCAGTAATGTGGAATCAGCATAGCGAAGGTTGTTAATGAGTCTTCCACCAATCGTCACACCTCTGTTGTCTTCATACAGTCCTGCTTCTCTGATGATTTGTTCTGCATATAAATTAAACAGGTAGGGGGAAAGTATGCAGCTTTGCCATACACCTTTGCTGATTTTAAACCATTCTGTTTCCCCTTGTTCCGTTCAAACTGTTGCTTCTCGATCAATGTAAAGGTTGCGCAACTATCAAGTGTTATGGTATACCCCATGCTGCTTAATGTGGCCCAGAGTTCCTCATGGTTTACATAGTCAAAAGCGTTGCTGCAGTCAATAAAACATGGATCCTTGAAAAGACTAAAGAATACCAAGAGGATATCTCACATCCACAATGTCGTCTCTCGTTCCTGAACCTTGCTTGCACTTCAGGCAGTTCTCGTTCCAGGTATGGTTGCAGTCTCTGCTGAATAATCTTCATTAGAATCTTGCTGGCATGTGGGATCAGAGCGATTGTGCGATAATTTCTACAGTCAGTTGGATCACCTTTCTTTAGCATTGGTATAAACACAGATCTTTTCCAGTCAGTTGGCCATGATGTTGTCTTCCAAATTTCTTGGCAGAGCCTTGTAAGTATGGTAACAGCTGCATCAGATTGCTATAATACTTCAATGGGAATGCTATCAATGCCTGGTGCTTTATTCTTTGATGATAAAACTTTAAATGCTGCTTTGACGACTTCTTTCTCACCAATGGTTCTAAATCATAAAGTACAGGTTGAAACAGCTGTTGGTCCACTTGATCTTTATCGTATAATAACTCTGTATATTCTTTCCATCTTTTCTTGATCTGCTCAGCATCATTCAGCATGGATCATTGAGCATCTTGTAACATTCCAATTTGAGGCTGGAATGTTTTTCTTTAACTCTCATAGCTTTAGGAAAGCCAATCTTGTCCTTCCTCTAACAGTTTCTGCTTCTATTTCCTTGCATGTGTCACTGTAGTACTTCTCCTCATCTTGTCTTGCTGCACATTGGAAATCTGTTGAGTACTGCAATTGCCTCTCTTTCTCCTCTCGCTTTTGCTTCTCTGCGTTTCTGGGCAATTTTGTTTCTTCGGTCATCCATTTTGGCCATTTTTGCTTTTTCACCTTTTGTAGAGTTTTCTCACTTTCTTCCAACACAACCTTCTTGAGGTCATCCCATAACTCTTCTGGAACTCTGGTCATTTGTATCTAAAGCAGCAAATCAATTTTGCAGGCAGTCTTTAAATTCCAGTGGTATATTCTCAAGGTCATATTTTGCTGCATTCATGAGTGGTTTACTGTTTTTCAACTTTAGCTCGAGTTTGCATACTAGTAGTTGGTGATCTGCACCAGTCAGCTCCAGGATTTGTCTTTGTTGATGTCATAGAACTTTACATCTGTGGAAGTCAACGATGGAAATCAATTTGATTTTTGTACAATCCAGTGGGTGAAGGCCATGTGTACAGTCGCCATTTGTGTTGCTGGAAGGTGGTGTTTGAGATGAATAGATGTTGGTCTTGCAGAATTCTATCAGTCTTTCTCCAGCTTCATTTTTGTTGCCAAGTCCATATTTTCCAACCACTTTGCCTTCTTTGTTGCCAACTTTTGCATTCCAGTCACCCATGAGTATCAGGATATCTTGTTTTCATGTTCTGTCAATTTCAGCTTGTACTTGTTCAGAGAACTCAACTTCTTCTGCAGCTGTTGTTGAGGCATATACTTGGATTATAGTTGTGTTAATGGGCATTCCTCGTAGACGGATAGAAATTAAGCATTCATTGACTGCACTGTATTTCATTACAGTTCTTGCAAGTTTCTTCTTAATCAACCCCACTGTAAAACTGTTTTGATGTTCCATGTAAACCGCACTGATGTCGAATAGCACAGTATATAAGAGTATTAAATAAATAAATAAATAAAAATAAAATAAAATGCAACACCATTTCTTCTTAGTCTATTATGCTGGAAACAAAAGGCAATGTGATCATCAGATGCAAAGTTCCCGATGCCAGTCCATTTCAGTTCGCTGACACACAACAGATCACGTTGTACACATTCCATTTCATTAATGATTACCTTCAACTTCCCTTGGTTCATGCTTCGTACATTCCATGTCCCAATACGTAAGACATCTCTGCAGCGTCTGACTCAATTCATGCACGGCTACATCAGCAGTCAAATGTCCCAAGGGCTTTGATCCAACCACATCATAAATGCTGGCTTTACTCTGAAAAATCTTCAGTTCCTCCCCAATAGCCAGTTGAGTGCCTTCCGACCTGGGGATCTCATCTTCCATCACTATAGTGCAATTTGTTTTGTTGCGACTATCAATTGGGTTTTCGTGGCAAGGTACGGAAGTAGATTGCAGGCTTTTCTTCCACACAGTTTAATTTTAGTGTTGTTGCTGTTGTCATAGAAATGTGGTCCTCCGCCGCCAACAACGTCCCATTCTGCTACTGCCCAGAAGGGTGGTTTATCTTGGTCTGGCACCTCAGCTGAGACCTAACCATCTTGGAAGACCCTGCCAGTAGTTAAGCTACTGATAGCTTAGCCCTCAGTATCACTGATGCACACAAGCCCTCACAGCACGACAAGCTGCAAACCAAGTGAGGGTTTGTCTTCTTACATTTCCATTATTGTTTTCTGTTTTGGGGTTTGTTTGTTTTTACTTGTAGAGAGGCCCCATCCGGACCTCTCTCATTCCACCTCCTTCCACTCTGAAAAGCTTTCTATACTTTTGCATCTGCTGCTCCCCAAAGAGGGCTTACATCACCAGGAGTCCCCCGGACTCTGAGCTCCAGGAAAAAGAGTCTCTTGGAGAAAAACAGAAATCAAACCGACCGGACAAATGGTATAGAGCAGGTTCTGGACTGGATTGCTGAGGCAGTTAGCAAGCAAGGCCCAATTTCATCTTCCATATTTCATCCAGTCCAGTCCAGATGTATGGGATGTACCACAGTAGTATCACCAACGGGGTAGGGAATGCAAGACCAGCCTGTAACACACTGAAACCAAAACACATCTCCTCCCGCGCCCATTTATTGAGCTGATAATGCTCGGTGATAACATGCAGAGATGACTACATGGCCACCCTACAAATCCCCCTGGGCGGCGCCAAGCCGGCCTGTGCCTTAGTCAAATGTGCAAGCAGACTCAGCAGAACCGGTCTGTGCCATACCAGGTATGCAGAGACAATTGCCTCTTTCAGCCATCACGCAATGGATGCATTAGACGCTGCCTCCCTCGGTCGACCGCCACCAAACAGGACAAAGACAGTCAGAATGCTGAAACGACTCAATCCATTTCAGGTACTGACAGATGACCAGCCTGGTATCCAGAAGTCTCAGCCGGAAAGACTCCCCCCCTGAGAGACCCTCTGCCCACAACTTCGGCAAGGAAAATAGCTGATTAACATGAAAAGGCATTACCACCTTTGGTAAAAAGGAAGGCATTGTCCACAATACCACCGTCTCGGGGTGAAACACCAAGAACAGCTCCCAGCACAACAAGGCCTGCAGCTCCAAAATGCGCCATGCTCAACAGACCACCACCAAAACTACTGCCTTCAAAGTCAAGTTCTTCAAGGACACCTCCTGCAGAGGCTCTAATGGTAGACCCGTTAGTGCCCCCAACACAAGATTCAGGTCTCAGGCTGGCAGCACCGGATGCAGAAGCGATCAGATCTGTTTAACGGCCCGCAGAAAACATGCAACATCTGGGTGCACCACCACCACAGACACGCTTTGGATGCCAACACAGCCACCTGCACTTACAACAAACCTAGCGCCAGGCCCTTCCAGGCCGACCTGCAAGAACGCCAGGATCAGGTGGATAGAAGCCGAGAAGGTCGATGTCCCCTTCATCTGGCACCATTCTTCAAACACACTCCACACTTGAATTTACAACAAGGAATTGGACCTCCTCCGGGTCTTCAGGAGAGTCGCCACCACTCCCGGCAAGTAGCCCCTCCTGCTCAAATCGTGCCAACTCAAGAGCCAAGCCATAAGCAAGAAGCAATACACCTGGGGCATGGGGAGAGGGCCTTGCTTCAACAGATTGGGCCTCGCTGGCAAATGCCACAGAGGCTCCATCAGCATCCACACCAGGTCTGCGTACCAAAGTCTCCAAGGCCAATCAGGGGCCGCCAGGATCACCAGACCACGGTGCCCCTCTATCCTGTGAAACATTTACCCTATAAGGATCCAGAGCGGGTACACATACAGCAGCCCCTTTAGCGGCCACGGCAGCACTAGCACATCGAGTCCCTCAGAAATCCACTTGCATCTCCTGCTGAAGAAGCGGCTTGCCTTGGCATTGTCTGGCACTGCCTCAAATCCATCACCGGCCATCCCCAGCAGTGCACTATCCCCTGAAACACGGAGTCCTACAGCACCACAGCAACTCAGGAAATCTGCCTGACATTGTCCTTGATGGTCACATGTGCCGCTAAGAGGGCCTTCAGGTGACCCTCTGCCCACTGCAGGAGCGGAGCGGAGCTGCCTCCTCCATCAGCGTCATGCTGGTGTTAGCCACCTGGCGGTTGAGATAGACCAGTCATCGCATTGTCTGAAAAGACACACCCCACCTGGTTCTCCAGAAGGCTGCCAAAATGCTGTAGGGTCTGGAACATGGTCCTCAATTCAAACCAGTTGATTGGCCATGTCACTTCCTCTGCCAAGCATAGTTTCTGTGCCAACTGGGCCAGACAATGCGTTCCCCACCCGGAACAGCTGGCTTTGGTGGTCATCGTTTATCCATGCTAAGGCCTCGAGCAGCAGTCCTGCCGTCAGGGCCAGCATAAAGCACCACCACGGCAGACTGCTTCTGACCTCCCCCAGGCAGGGAAGGCATCGAGATATAGAAGAATCCTTCTGGGGACCAGAACAACAGAAGAGCATGCTGCAGGGGCCACATGAGGGCATGAGCCCATGGGACAAGTTAGATGGTCACCGCCATGGATCCTAATAGCCGCTGGTAGTGCCACACCAAGAGGCATCCCCCATTGCAAGGAACCGGCGCACCTACTCTGGCAGACCGTCTGCCTGCTATGGCGGAAGGGATACCAGGCCCTTGTGTGTCGAATCTCACTCCCAAGTAGGCAGTTAACGAACGAGGGCCAGGTGGCTCTTCTTGAAGTTCACTACCCAGTCCAGACTGGAGAAACTCTACTGCTCATCACATGGCTCTCAGCTCTCTTCAAAGCACTTTGCCCTAATCAGCCAATCGTCCAGGTACGGATTTGACTAGCACACCTTCCTGCCGCAAAGCTGCAGCCACCACTACCATGACTACTGTGAACATCAGAGGAGTCATGGCAAGCCTGAAGGACAGTGCCCGTAACTGGAAATGCCCCATAGGCTCTGCAAACTGCAGAGAGCACTGGTGGTTTGCACAGATCTGGATGTGGAAGTACGCTTCCAACAGGTCCAGGGATGTCAGATCTCCCCTGTGCGCACCGCCACAATAACCAAAGCGCAGTGTTTCCATGTGAAAACATGGTACGCACAATGCCCCGTTGACGTGCTTGAGGTCCAGAATTGGCCGGAAGGATCCCTCCTTTTTGGGGATGACTAAATAGATGGGATTAGCAACCTGAACTGCGTTGGTCTGAGGGCACTAGGCAGCCCGCCCACATTTGTGGGAGCTTGCTGAGCGTCGACCGACCACCACTTCCTTCTCGCAGGATTTGCACAGCGAGACCAGAAAAGCCTTGGGCACCGGCTTCAGTGCGTACCCTTCCCGAATGACCTCAAGCACCCAGAGGAGTAGAAGAGACAGAGTCTCCCCCCGATGTCTACCTCTGCTTGGACTCCCCCCTCGCTTCATTGTGACTTCTTAGTAGAGTCCACAGCCTGACAGCTAGTACCCCTGGCCCACTCCATGCCACCTCTGGACACAGTGTCCCCTCTGAAAGGGCACGAAGCAAGTCACCCAGAATCTATAAAAATCCAGGGACTACCCCTGAGGAGGTCTTAAAGCCCCCTCGGCTTATCCTCTGGGAGCCGCAACCCTTTAGTGTCCCTCAGGTCCTTGACCAATTTGTCCAAGCTGTTACCAAAGAGCTGCTTGCCTTTGAAAGGCAAAAAAATGGGAGAGACGCATCTTGGAGGTCATGTCCACTGACCAGTTCTACAGCCAGAGCAGCCAATACACCATTATGAAGGATGCCATACCTTTGGACATCGTCCAGACCTGGTCGTAAAAATGCGCCAGACAGGTATGCCGCATCCAATTCCAACATAACCACCTCAGAACTTCTGTGACCAGCGCAGACAAGCCCTGGCTACATAGGCCCTACAGATAGAAGTCTGCACGGCCAGTGCATTGGCCTCGAAAGCCTGCTGGAGCATGGTCTTCGATCTCCTATCCTGCGGATCCTTGAGAGGCACTCTACCTTTCACTGGAATGGTGGTCTCCTTAGTGACTGCAGTCACCAAAGTGTCCACCTTGGGCAGCTTCAGCAACATCTTCTCCTCCAGAGCGAGAGGGTACAAGCGTAAGATAGTATTTCTGTCCCTCAAATTGGACTCTGGGAGCTCCCACTCCATGTCTATCATCTGTTTAATAGCCTTATGCACTGGAAAGAAATCCTGTGAGGTCTGGATTCCCTGCAGCAAGGGATCTTCCAGGACAAGCTCCTCTGAGAGAGAGCAGACTTTCATATTCAGGGCTCCGAGTGAGTGGGAGATAAGTGCTGGAAGCTCCCCCCTATGGGAGACCTTCACCACTGAGGGCTCATTTGCAAAGGGCCGCTCTCCAGCATCTGCCTCAGCCCCATAGGACTCCTCCCTGTCCCCTGGGGCCTCCTCCGCCATGTCCTCCAAAGCTGGGGGACCCAGGGGAGAGGGGGGTCAGTGGACTGCTCTGCCATCTTCCACAACCTCTTAGTAGACAGCACCACTCCTCCTCAGTGGAGGCCAGAAATTCCAAGGCCCCCATGCCAGAAGGTCCCGGAGCCACAGTATAAGCTGCTCCCTGGCTCTGCATGAGGCCAAAAGCCTGGTGGAGCAGAGGAACAAATTCAAGTGAAAAAGGCATGCCAGAGGCTGAGGTTTCCTGCTCAGAGGATTTGAGGCGCTTCTTCTGTTTAGTTGCAGCCCCTCGACTGAATTTTATTTATTTTATTTATTTATTTTTTATACCGCGCTCTTTAGAATCAGTGCGGTTTACATGTATACTAACAGGTACTTTTTATTCCCTTGTCCCTGAAGGGCTCACAATCTAAGTGTACCTGAGGCAATGGAGGGTTAACTGGCTTGCCCAAGGCCACAAGGAGTGGCCATGGGACTAGAGACCCCAGTCCCTCCGGCCTGAAGTTGCTTGTCCCCATGTGGGAATTGAACCCCCAGCCTTCCAGCCTGAGGTAACCTGTCCCAACCACTGAGCCACTCCCCCCTGAAGCAGACTCCTTGCTATTTTCCTGCCTCTCCACAGCTCAAAATGGCTGACTTTCCTGCCATAACCAAGCTACACAAGAGCAGGGAAGACAGATGTTGGTGCCTCAGTTGGGCTCACTGCCAACTATTTCAGGGCCTGCTCTGCCATTTTGCTCTCTTCGGAGCACAAACAGCAGAGTCCTGCGGGGGAAACAGAGCCCCTCTGCTTACAACAGGCTATGCACATGGGTTTCCCCAACAGCATGCTGCTGACTGAGAACACGTGCTGCGAAAACAAGGACAGCCCCTAGTGCCAGAGTACAAAGCCCCACACTCACTTCTCCTCCCAGCTCTGAACTGCTCTCACGCTGCCAGCCAGCAACACACAATCAGGCAAGTGATTCCCTGATAGGAGCTCCCTTCACTCAGGCGGGAAAACGGGCTAAAGGGGAGGGACGGACCCAGGGACCCTGGTTTTGCACCTCACTGCAGCCAAGGCATCATCGATCCGGGACAGTTTGTGGCACTCAGCACACATGGACAGGCAAGAACGGAGTCTCTCAGGTCTTTTTTTTTTTTTTTTTTTTACTGGATTACCTTCCCATTCTTGCCCTCTATCTCAGCCCAATGCCTCCAGATTGACTCAGCCAATCAGCCAGATTGCTTGAAACCAAACTTTAGCCCCTTTATTTATTTAGTTAGTTAGTTATGGGGGGGGGGGGTGTCCAGCCTACTCACAAGTACTGGCTCAATTCCACTGCTGGACTCTACCACCACCAAACCTCAACAGGAATCCCTGCTCTTCAGTCCAGATGCACAGCTGTGTCCCCCATCTGCTGGAGACTGAGCAATACTGACCAGCTTGGTGGTGCACAATACCCTTAATAGGTGGCATCAGCAAAGCTTCTCTGCTCAGACTCCATCTGCTGGTTGGGGGGCACAATCCATGTATCTAGACTGGACTGCAGGGATATGGAAACTGTTTAGTTTAAATGAAAAGGCAACACCAATTTCGGCAAGGAAGGAGGAAACTGGACAAAAGGTGACCACGTTCCAAGGAAAAAAGACAAATACACGTCACAAGAGGGCCTGGAAGCCCCTAAATATGACCAGCTGAACAGATGGCTCTTAAGAGAACCAAATCCTTCAAGGCATCATGCTTCAAAAGGCTCAAAAGAGACTCCAAGGACCAAATTAATTGAGGTACCAAGACCTGGAATGGCTGCTGAATTTCTGACTCCCCTACCCACAAGTACCACATCACAAGTATCCAGTTAAGGAGCCCCCTCTCACCAGCCATCGATAATAGGAAATGGCCACCACCTGAACCTTCAATGAAGTCAAGAGCTAATCTTTGGTAGAGTACTACTTGAAGGAAAACTAAAATGGTTCCTGTGTCTTTTCTCCAGGGAGATGTGACATTTCCTGACACCAGTCTTCAAACAGTCACCATTGCAATCAAGTCTGTACGTCAGGCTTCATCTCTGGCCCTTTTCAAATCCAGGCTGAAAACTCACCTCTTCGTTGCCGCTTTTGGATCTTGAATCACCTAGTCTCCTTTGTGTTTTCTTACCATTCTCCCTAGATGTATTCTATGTCTACAGCTACTGCGTTAACTGTCTTGACTAGATTGTAAGCTCTGATGAGCAGGGACTGTCTTTTACATGTGTCCGTGCAGCGCTGCTTACATCTTGTAGCGCTATACAAATGCTCAGTAGTAGTAGTAGTAGTAATGCTGCCCAATACCCCTTCCTTAACAACCTGATCCTCTCAAGGGCCAGGCTGTAAGCTAGAATGGATCTGGATCCTCCAGGAAAATATTTTTAAAAATTGAACCTTGCCTCAACGATCCATGACTTTGAGGCAGGGATAGAGGCTCTTCTGTCTTCAAGTAATTCAGATATGCATATCAATGGCTTCTGGGCCAACTGGGTACTATAAAGATGACCAGCAAAGGGCAATCTTCTATCCTTTGCAGAATCTTGTCTATTAGAGGCCATGGGGGAAATATATAGAGCTGACTGCCCAAGAGGCTAGGGTTGAATGGATCCTTGCTCGTTTCTTTGACTGAAGAACATGAGAACTTTGGCATTCTGTCGTCATTGGTTCAGGTCTATCAGGGGAGAGCTCCACTGGTTTACGATCCTTTGAAAGCCCACCTCATCCAGCAACCCCACCCCCTCCCCCAATCCAAAGGTGTTCCTGCTGAGAAAGTTGGTTTAAACAGCCATAATCCCCTGCTAACTGTGCGCCACTCACTGAAAAAGAAACCTTGCTTCCTGTATAACCAGCCTGCTCCTAGCTCCTCTCTAACTTTTGGGATATGCTGCTGTGGTGGCTTTGTCTAAGAGGACCCTGCACACTGAATCAGAGGCAATCCTGGATCGCCAGTCTGTTCATGGACAATGTAGTCTCCTGATAGGATCACCAAACTCTGAACCACTTTTCCCAGGCAGATAGACAGACAACCCACCTCCCAACTTAAACAGACTCATGTCCAAAGCAGTCACAATCCAGATGGGAGGGTCCATATTCATGCCTTTCAGCATAGTGTCAACCCTACACCACCAGTCCAGATTGTTCCAGACCAAATGTGAAAGGGGAAGCTGGAGGCCAAAATCTTATCAGAGGAGACCAAAGAGACCATAGCAAGGCCTGTAAAAGGCCTCATGTATGCCCTTGCCCAAAGCACCAGCTCCAGTGTCACAGCCATTAGCTCCAGAAACTGCAGATAGTCCCACACCCTAAGGGCCCCCTTCAACTTAAAACCACGGGCCTGTGTTCACAGCTTGACGTCTTGCCATGAACTCAGCTGCAAGGGTACTATCAGGGCTCTCAAGATCTGACCACATAACGCCAGTTCTAAAGAACCTACACTAGCTCCCGTTGCGGGCCAGAATCCATTTTAAGGCCCTTGTCATGACATTTAAGGCCCTCAAGAACCATCCCCCCACGCCCATCAGTGATCTTCTCCATAGCACTCCAGACAACAGAACCAGGAGATCTACCTCGTTGAATAAACTTGAAGTCCCAAAACTGTTGATAAAATATAAGAAAACAGCAGCAAGTAGAGCCTTCTCCATTTTTGCACCTATGGCATGGAATGCCCTCCCGGCTGAAATCCGGGCCATCTCAAACCTTGCACCATTCCGAAAAGCCCTCAAATTCCATCTATTCTTACAATATTACCCTGCCACCATTCCTGACACTCACACAGCCACCACCCCACATCCCTACCCAGCCCATCCCTTAGATCAGGGGTCTCAAACACGCGGCCCGCGGGCCGCATGCGGCCCGCGAGAGAACTTTGTGCGGCCCGCGATGCAGAGGAAAGAAAAAAAAAACCAAACAAACCCCTGGCTTCTGCTGCCGCCGCCGTGGCAGCGGCAGAATCAACTGTCCCGCGGCCCCTTCCCGTCTGCCCGGCAAAGCATATTTAACATCTTGTCAGCTCCATCAGCGGCAGCTTTCAGGGCCGCGAAGGGAGTAGTATTTCCCTCTCGCGGCTCTGTGAAACCTGCCGGGGCTGATGGGAATTTAATTCCCATCAGCCCCGGCAGGCTTCACAGAGCCGCGAGAAGGAAATCACTCTTCTCTTCGCAGCTTGAAAAGCCCGCCGCTGATGGAGCTGACAAGATGCTTTGCCGGGCAGACGGGAAGGGGCCGCGGGACAGTTGATTCTGCTGGCCACAGATGAGGATTGGTTTTAATTAAATTAAGATTATTTGATTTTCTGTTAACTGCTGCACTTTGACCCCAGATATTTGGCGCAAACTTTCACCGGTTTTAAATAAACGCCTTAATCCCTGTAGCGCTCTTGGTTTCAGCAGTGATCTGAGAAGCAGCGCTTTGCTTTTTAAATAGCTTTGACGATTTTTCCTAAAAGATATTGTTTGTACCACCTTTTTTAGATGTATAAAGTTCTTTTTTAGTCCCTTTTAAATTAATCTTCATGGATTTTATTCTTTTTCATATAGATTCTACCTTGTGAGATACCATTGTCCTTTTACAAACAGCAATGTAAGCTAGTTTACTTTACCCTCCTCGTTCCTTTTCTCTGTGATTAGTCCCCCTCAGAATTAAATTATTTGTAAGGGTACTGGAAAAGGGTCCTTTCTTCACTTTGATTTACATGTTTTCAGTAGATCACTCCTTAGCTTTACAATAATGATAGGATGCATGTTGTTATAATTGTAGATCACATGTTTCTCTAGAACTGTATGACATTCTATATATGCCTTTAGTACATTTATGCCACAATGTAGAAGTATCTCTGCCTTATTGCATTTATGTCATTATTTGTTTCATTTTCTTGCTATTTTATCTCATTCTATAGTTTTATATGTGAGGTTTTTTATTGCATATAGATGGCTTTTAAATTTTTAATTGATGTAATATATATATATGTTTTTGATTATTCATTTTGATTTATTGTTTATGTTTGTCTTTTGAGGCTCTTCCCCCTAAAGAAGGCTCACAAGCCAAAACGCATTGAGGATTTGGTTTTTAATAAAGCTGTTTGGACTTGTGCTGTGCCTTTGACGCTCCTGCTTGGTTTGTTTTCCCTGTTCCTAGCCCACTACTCTGACCATTAGGCTATTCCTAGATTCCTAGCTCCCTCCCCTCACAGCCCATTTCCTTTCCAAGCCCCCCTCCCCATCAGCCCATTTCCATTCCAAAACCCTGTCCCCATCAGCTATTTGCAGTTCAAGCTCCCCCTTCTACTCGGCCCATTTCCTTATACTCATTAAGAGGCATGTTTACTAAAAGTTAGTGTATGGTAACATTATGCAAATATTTATGCAAATGATGCCCCTTATGCAAATGAGGCCGCGTCTTGTGCGGCCCCCGGGTTACTCTACAAGTCCTCATTTGGCCCTCAAAGCAATTTGAGTTTGAGACCCCTGCCTTAGATCATCCTCCTATAGATAATGGCTAACCATTCCTTCCTTACCTGCCTCCTTGACCCACCAGCCAAGCCCTAGGTAAGGTTCTTATCTTTATCCCTATTTATATAATTTGTATATAATTTGTACATAGTTTTCCCTTGTTCCTTTCTCCATGTTTACATTCCCCGTTCAATGTAAAAACACGATGTAACTTGTTACATTCTTGTATGTTCTGTTCAAATGTAAACCGCACTGATTATAATAGTGCGGTATATAAGAAAAATAAATAAATAAAATAAAATAAAAATTTTTAAGTTACAAACACCTCTCTGGTTCCTGTAACAAACAAGGCATAAGAACATAAGATATGCCATACTGGGTCAGACCAAAGTCCATCAAGCCCAGTATCCTGTTTCCAACAGTGGCCAATATAGGTCATACGTACCTAGCAGTTTGCCCAAAAGACACAGGTTCCACAATGCTTGTATTAGGTCAAGCATTGATATCCTGGGTCCCTTTTTAATAATGGTTTATGGACCTTTCCTCCAGGAACTTGTCCAAACCCTTTTTAAACCCAGCTATACTAACAGCCTTTACTACATCCTCCGGTAACAAACTCCAGAGTTTGATTACACGTTGAGTGAAAAAATATTTTCTCTTATTAGTCTTGGCACACAGGTTTTCTAACAAATAGGAAAGCAGAAATTTTCTCTTTAAGTATATTTACCACCCACCCTCTCCAGCATCTGGGATTACCCTGGAAGTCGCCATGTGACTGTCCTCTGAACTGACTTGGCTCAAATTAGCCAATTATACCTTTACTGCAAAGAAAGGCCATTGCCACCACCATCAAAACTTTTAAAAAAGGTCCCCAGAGCCATAGCAAGGCTGACCAAATGAGTCCTAAATTAAAAAGTGCTCACCAAGAATGGCAAAAACAAAGTTGAAGGAAGAAATACCCCTCAGTATCCAGTGAAGACAGAACCCCCCCCCCCCCTTCCTGTTCATCACAATGACAAACCAATATCTCCATATTAAGTGGGTAACACAGAGGCATTCATTTACCCCCTTCAAATCAAGGATGGACCAAATGGCATCACCCTTCTTTGGGACTACAAAGTAAATCGAATAGCACCCTTGAGACCATTCCTCAATCGAGACTGGCATAATAGCCTGTAGTTGAAGCCTGGACACAGTTTCTTGGATTCTTAGCCGTGTGGAGATCGAAACGCACAGCAAAAGCCATCTTCACCTACTCCTACTTCCCAGACTCTAATGCATGTGTGGTATTCTTTTAGTCCAGTATCAATGGCCTCCCTATCTAAACTTATAACATTTTCTCACAAAACAACTTGCCCACTCGACCCGACCCCTTCTGCTTAGATCCTTGTCAGTTCCCTGGTCCTCCTTCCCCAGGTCTTTCTATCATTAACAATAGCCTGACTTCTGGCGTCTTTGCTTCTCCATGGAAGAAAGTAATCATTCACTCCATTCTAAAAATCTCCCTCTCTAGATAAAAACTTTTACCTGCCCATTATAGGCCAGTCTGAAATTTGCCTTTTTTATCCAAAATTTTAGAGAAACTATTTTAAGTGCTCGGTGAGTTGAGAGAAAACAAAACTAACACACACACCCTTCACACTCCTGACAATCTGGCTTTTGAAAGGGACACCATTCTTCTTAAAGATCTCAATATGTATACTTAAGGCGAGAGAGAGGAGTTGAGATATAATAGAAAAATGTAAATACCTCCATGGCATAAATGCACAGGAGGAGAGCCTCTTTCAACTGAAATAAAGTTCTGCAATGAGGGGGCATAGGACGAATGTGAAAGGGGATAGACTCAGAATAAGTGGAAATATTTATTTATAGAAAGAGTGGCAGATGCTAGAAAGTCTCCCAGTATCTGAATTCAAGAAACATGGTACCAACAAAGAAGATCCCTAAAGGGAAGAAAAAAAAAAAAAAAAAAAAAGACTATGGTAGTTTGTATGGAAGGGCAGACTGGATAGGCTATATGGTCTTTCTGCCATCATGTTTCTATGCTTCTTTCCTTACATAGTGAAATTCATGAATTACTTGACAGGTGCAAGCTCTCTCTTGCTGAGTCTTGACATATTCTGCTTTTGATCTGGTTGACCAAACTATACCTTACCTATATCATGAAGTCATGAGTGTAAGAGTAGAACCACTGTAAGATAGTACTCCGCAGACCTATCTGCTTGTTTTGTCACTTCAGGTTCACTCTTCAACCATTCATCCCATCAACTGTGGATTCCATTCTGCCCCATTCCTCTTTAATATCTCTCACCTTTGACTCTACTTGTTCAACAACTCAGGATTTCAGCCTATTACACAGATGACATCCTTTTACTTCTTCCTGCCCACCCTATCACACCTGACCTTATTCCACTTAACTGCCTCACCCAAGTGGCCATATGGTTAAGGTCAAACCATCTAATTCTTAATGCCAATAAAACCGCAGCTATCTGGTTGATGGTTCTTCTAGCACTCCATTACTCTCCATTACTTTCTGGTACCCCCATTACAACTCTCTCTTCCATCAAATACCTTGGTATCACATTCTACTCTGCCTCCTCTTTCCATGATCATATCAATATTATTAAATGTGCATTCTTGTCCCTTTGTCAAATTAGGGCACTCCAACTCTTACTCTCAACCTCCTCCCTGACCACTGCTTATATCACTGTAATGTCACAAAATCAAATACTGCAATATTGTCTTTGTTGGACTTCCTAACTACAAACTGAAACGTTTGCAAAACTATCCAGGAGCACTGCCATTCGACTACTCACCCTTACCACTCAATTCAACTACATTACACCTCTTTGGATACAATTTCATTGGTGGGTCCAGAAAAGAGCACATACACCTGCAGCAACACAAATAGGAGCGAGGTGAAAAGCTTAAAAAAAAAAACCACCACCCAACAACTTTATTTGTACCCGATATGGCCATATTTCAGCTCTGGCCTTCATCAGGTGTAAAACCTTATCAACCAAACATGCATCCTCTTTCCTACAGGCCATGAAGGCACTGCAGTTTAACTAAACAATCTCGGATACAACCCACATCAGGGGTAGAATGCTGGACCTAATTTTTACTCCTAACTGACCTCATCAGCAGTTTCCCTCCATGACACAAAGCTCCTCAGTGCCCTGGTCTGACTACAGACTTATCACCTTATTCCACCCAAACAGCGCCAAATCACCCACAAATACACCTCCTCATACACATGCATGGAGATTGACATTCGACAGACTCATTCATCGGCACAATCCAACCACTAACACAAGGGGATCCAGCATAAAACAATGCGTGCAACCTTAATGACCTTATCACTCAATGGTACTCACTCATTTCATCATATGCCCTCCAGGCCTCATAGCATACCCAGGATGACAAGAACACACCTAGTACCATGGTCTACACCAGAGTTTAAATCAATGAAAAATAAGCTCAGACGGCTGGAGCACAAGTACAAAAGTCATAAGATCCCCGATACTCATCTAGCATATACCAATACCCTGGCACGCTACTGCGCCCTCACTCTTCTAAAGAAAAAGGTACATCATACCAATCTACTCAACTCCTCTCTCAACCGCCTTAGAGAATTATATGACATTGCCCAACATCTCCTCAAAACACCCTCCATTATGAAGTCCACCACATCTATCTCATCAACAGAAACAGCCCAATACCTACAAGCTAAACAAGCACACTCTTCATCAACAGCTACACCATCCAGTTATGCAACCAACATTACCAATGCCCCAGACACAAGGACCTGGTCACTCTTTAGTCCCCTATCTGTCAAACAACTGGAAGACATCATATCAAACCTCAACACCACCACATCGCCACTGGATCCTTGCCCATTCTCATGGATTAAGATAACCAGGCAGGAGCTCATGCCAGTCACTCTACACATTGTCCAGTCTTCACTTGCTCTGGGCTATATGCCTACTAACCTGAAGCAAGCTTCCATCACACCATTAATAAAATCCCACACGCTCGACCCAGCTATGCCCTCTTATGGATCTCTCTCAAGTATCGCCTCCCTTGCCAAAATCATTGAGAAGACAGTTCAACTACAAACACAGGAGTTTGTGGACTCCCACTCCCCCCTCGATGAGCACCAGCATGGCTTTAAACCTTTTCACAGTACCAAAACCCTACTGACCCCTCTCCTCAATCCACTAATCAAAGGCACACAAAGAAAACCACACAAGGCTTCATTCTGGACATATCTGCAGCCTTTGACTCAGTCAGCTGATATCACGTCTCCACACAATTGGCCTAAGAGACAAAACCTTACAGTGGTTTCTGTCCTCTCTCACTGACCGTTCACAACAGGTCAGAATAGGATTGTAGATCTCAAGCCTATTCATGCTTCTTCAGGGCCTACCACAGGGTTCAGCACTATCTTCATCCAACTCTTCTGCAATGTCAAAGCTACAAGATCCTCTACCACCTCTACATCCTAATCTACACATTTCTCCACCAGCAACCCCGACTATTCTATAATCGGCCGATGCCTAGAGGCAGTCACTCACTGGCTCAGCCTCCACAATCTGCTCATTAACCCTAATAAAACAGAAGTCTTTCACATAACTAGGCACCCCTCCTCCTCTCCTCCAGCCACTGTAAATCTTGCAAACCTAAAATTGCAAGTAAAGCAACAAGTAAATACCTGGGCATAACGCTGGACCAAAATCTGAACTTCAATGCATACATTAAGCAAGTTAACAGAGCAGCATATTACCGTATCAAAGACTCTGTGGAATCCATTCCTTGCTCAATAATAACGACTTCAGAAATGTCTGACAAGCCCTCATCACCTCCCATTTTTGACAATGCTAACATTATCAATCAGGGTCTCCCGAAATCCACACTACAGCCTCTACAACTTGCACAGAATGTTGCAGCCAGAATCAACATGGGTACCAGTCGTCACTCTCACATAACACCCATACTGAAACAGTTACACTGGCTCTCCATCCACAGCAGAATGAAGTACAAAGTAGCACTAGCAATTTTTAGGATCATCCACCATCTCTCAGCGGATACTTCTGTACCATCCTATATTCATTACAGGATTCTCATCCAGGTCCATAAAAAACACTTCACACTGGTTCACTACATTACTTAGCATCCTCTCTTATTCCGCTTGCCCCACAACGCTCTCTCTCTGCAATTCACATGAACCAGCTTCTCTTACCCTCTCCCTCTAGGGCCCATCTTCAATCTACTCGCCACTCAGCATTTTATTTTCTCGGACCCCCCCTTTAGAATAATATTTCTCCACATCTCTGGTTAAGAGTCTTCTTTTACAAAGTTCAAAGCCCAACTTAAAACCCACCTTTTCTGCACAGTTTTTGACCTTCCACTGGACTCCCTCAGTTGACATCCTTATGTTTCCTACCCACCCCCCTCCTCTTCTCTCACCAACTTCCTGGAGCCCTGCTTTGTCACGTCTCATTTTCCTGTGTGTCCTATACATACTGGCGTTCTTTTCATTTTCTTGCTTCAGTTTTTATTATACGAGGTGTGACAAAAAAGAAACGAGACTGTCCCATGTATGTTTTATTACAAAATCTACAGAGAAATGACGCATTGTCCCCTTCAAAGTAACCCCCCACCAGAATTAATGCACTTCTGCATTCGCTTCTGCCACATATGGAAGCACTCGGTAAAGTCTTCCTCCTTGAGGTCCCTCAGCTCCCTCGTCACAGTGGCCTTGATCTCTTCTACAGAGGCGAAATGAGTTCCTTTGAGCAGTCTTCAGCCTAGGGAAGAGCCAGAAGTCGCACGGTGCGAGATCTGGGAAATAAGGAGGGTGGTCGAGAGCTGTGATCTGTTTGTTAGCCAAGAACTGTCTCACACAGCAGCTTAAACGGCTCTTTTACCATCACATCTAGCACCAAATTGAGATTCCACAGCGGCACCACTGTCCTCCGTGGCCGCAGAAGAGTCACCACCCTTAAGAACCTACCTACATCAGGATGTGTCCCCAATGCTACCCCTTGGACCTTCCCTCGATAACAGGAAATCACCGCCAGCTGAACCCTCAAAGAGATGGCTGCTAAGCCTTTATCAAAACCTTCCTGCAAAAAACGCCAAAACATCTGACAAAGAAGCCTTGCCCAGATGAAGCTGCCTGCGCACACACCACACCTTGAAAATGCACCAGACCCGAATATATGCCAGGGAGATGAATATATGCCAGGGAGGTGGATCTACGCCTGACCGTCAATAAGATCGAGACAACTGCGGCCAAATATCCCTTCATCAACTACACCCTCTCAAGAGCTATGCCATAAGCGAGAAACGATCCACCTGTGGCATGTGCATCAGCAGATCCTTCCGCATCAGAAGACACCACGGGCGATCCTCCAGGAGCCACATGAGATCTACGTACCATGGCCACCTTGGCCAATCCAGAGCAATGAGGACCACCCGGCCTCTGTGTGTGTCGATCCTCGGTACTACGTGCCCTGATAGTGAGTACAATGAGAACACATGATCAGTTTTACCCTTTAAAAATGGAGGTCTAACCTGGATCCCGCATGCGCAGCGTTTTTTTGCACAGAGATTTTTCCTACTGAGTGTTTGGAGGTGCAATTAATACGTGGGCAGCATCCAATTTTAAGGTTTTTTGATATATATAATAAGTTTTGATATGCTACAACACAACTGGCTTTATGAATAATTTTCACGTCTTTATGTTTATTCAGCCAAGAACAAACAATTCCCTGAGGAAACTTCTTAAGTGAAACGCTTGGGGTGCCTAACTGAAGGCGTTGGGATTGCTCTGCTTTGACCATCTGGCTGACTCTTAAAAGCTAAGTTTACTTTTTTCCTTTGAGCCATTGAAAAGTTTACTATTAAGTGTCTTTGATTGAAGGTTTCAAGATAATGCTTTCAAGATAATAGATAAGTTTATCGATATTAAAAAAAACCTACAACACCGAGTCATTGATGTTAAAACTGGCACCGTTAAAGGGCTATGAGCCCATGGTTGAGTGCCGACAGTTTTTCTGAGACCAGTGTTACAGTGAAAACAAGAAAGCTTCATGTTGTTATGTGAGTTATTAAACGGCGTGTATTATAAATAACCTATTAGGGCCCAAGGCAGGAAGACGTAGAGAAGCCAGTCCTCTGGCCACTGCTGTATAAGGCAGTCCAGACCTTCCAACATCCTTTCTCTCTCCGTTGGCTGAATAAGCGACTGGCCTGTGCGGACTTGAAGGTCACCATCAGATCCATGACCGGGTTGCCCCAGCGGCGCACTACTTGGATGAACACCTCTTGATTGAGCACCCACTCCCCGGGGTCCACCCGCACACGACTGAAATAATCCGCCATCACATTGTTGACCCCTGCCACATGCGCTGCCGACAGGGCCTGGAGGTTTTCCTCAGCCTAGCTTAACAGCCTGTCAGCCTCTTCTTCCAAGATCACGCAGCTCGTGCCCCCCCTGGCAATTGATGTAGGCCACCATGGTTGCATTGTCTGAAAGTACTCGTACCGCCTTCCCGTGCAAACAGGATTGGAACTCCTGAATTGCTAGAACCACCGCCCACTTCTCCAGCCTGCTGATCGACCAACCCATCTCCAGTTCGCTCCACCAACCCTGGGCAAAATGCCCCTCGCAATGGGCCCACCAGCTGGACAGACTGGCATCCGTTGTTACTGGAACCCATGACAGTGATTCGAGCAGCATACCATTCTCCAGGTTCCCCACGTGAAGCCACCACTGAAGTGCTCTTCGAGTCTTTGGGACAAGGAATGCGTTTGGTACGACCAACATCAGAACAAGGCATTGCAGCGGTCGCATGTGGGTCCGTGCCCATGGCACCATCTCGAGAGTGGCCGTCATGGTCCCCAGGAGCTGCAGAAAGTGCTATGCAGTAGGCTTGGCCCTGGCCAGAAACTGACGCACCAGCCAGCAAAGCCCTTGCACCTGCTGAACCGGAAGAAAAAAAAAAACTCCCCCAGCTTTCGTATCAAAACGCACCCCCATGTACTCAAGGTCTTCTGATGAGGTCAGCCAGCTCTTGGCCATATTGACCACCCAACCCAGACTTTGCAGGGACTGAAACACCCGGGCAGTGGCTTGCTTGTTTTCTTCTCTCAACTTTGCTCGAAAATCAACCAGTCGTCGAGGTACGAATGAACCACAACCCCTTCTTTGCGAAGCGCCGCTGCCGCCACCACCACCACCATAACTTTGGTGAAGGTGCAGGGCGCCATTGCCAGACCGAATGGTAATACCTGAAACTGGAAATGCCCCATAAGCACTGCAAATCTGAGGAACTGTTGATGCTCCGGCCGTATGGGAATGTGCAGGTAAGCTTCCGACAGATCCAGGGATGTGAGGAACTCTCCTTTCTGGACCGCCACTATAACGGACCACAACATCTTCATGTGGAAATGAGATACCTGTAGACAGCGGTTTACATGCTTGAGTTCAAGAATCGGGCAGAAGGAGCCTTACTTTTTGGGAACTACAAAGTAAATGGAGTACTGACCGCAACCGTACTGGTCCTGGGGAGCCAGCACCACGACCCTGAGTCGCGCCAAAGTGTCCCACACCACTGCCACCTTGGCCTGCACCTTGCAAGGAGACTGAACATAAAAACTGGCCAACAGGCGCTCGAGTTTGAGGGCATGCCCCTCTCAAATTACCTCCAGGACCCATTGGTTGGATGCGATTTGGACCCAGGCAGAACAGAACTCCCGCAGCCGACCCCCCTAGGCTGTACCATTGCGCAGGCCCTCCTCGTTTCATTGTGACTTCTTGGGTCCCGAGGACGAGGAGGCTGAAAAACCTCTGCCTGCCCCTCAGAAACCTTGAAACCCTTGGCCCCTGGAGGGGAGCTTCCTCCTCTGGAACTGGTTAAATCTTGCAGACTGGAAGCACCAAAACTCTCATTGTCCTTTGGAAGTTGAAGCAGGCCAGGTCTGTTTTTGCTTATCTTTTGGCAAGCGACCACCTTTGGACTCACCCAAGTCCTTCACAAACTTATCCAGGTCCTCTCTGAAGAGCAGCGTTCCCCTAAAGGGGAGCTTACTTAGACAGGTGTTTGAGGAACTGTCCACCACCAAGTTACGCAACCAGAGATAGTGGCAAGCCGCTACTAGCGAAGCCATGCTCTTCGATAGACCTCGAATAAGGTCGTAGTGGATATCCGCCAAATATGCTGCCCCCAACTCCAGCCTGGCCACTTCTCTAACCTGGTCCGCCGCCAACTCTCCCTGCTGAATCCGCTGGGACTATCGGAGGCAGGTCCTAGCAACCCAAGCACAACAAATGGAGGCCTGGAGCAAAAGTGCATTAATGTCAAATACCTGTTTCAACAGGGAGTCCAAATCTCCTATCCTAGACTTCCTTGAGAGCTGCACTTCCTTCCACCAGAATTGTAGTCTTCTTGGTGACCGCAGAGACTGCCGCATCCACCTTTGAAGGCCAAAAAGTTCACGGTCCTGCTCCGCCAAAAGATAAAGCTGGGCCATATTCCTGGAGCCCTTGAGCCCCACTTCCAGCATATCCCACTCTTCTTGGATCATCTGACGGACCACTCTATGAATCGGAAAAACCTTCTGCGATCTTCGAACAGCTTGTAGTAAGGGATCCTCCAAGCAGTCGTCCTCTGCCGGGAGACCAGCGGCATATTAATTATTTAACAATTTTTATATACCGCTTTATCGTGGAAACAAAGCGGTTTACATTATAACTCACACAGTTAGAGAACTTATATTCACACATTAAGAGCTTTAAGGGATTCCACAATGAACGCCGGTAACTCCTCCCGGCAAAACACCCGCACAACCCTTGTTTGCTCTTCGTGCTCCGGAATTTTACCATCCTCCAAGTCTTCCGTGCCATCCAACTCCATGTCGTGGTCTTCCACTTCCAGACCTTCTGACACCGGTGAGCAATCTGGACCCCTCCTCCAAGATCCTTGGCCTCTTAGAGGAGCCTGCACCCGAATCTACCCTTCAGGAGCCCCCAGATGATTCACCCTGCGTTCCACCTTCGAGGATCCTGCACCTTTCCCCTGCTAGCACGAGCAGTATGCTTGATGTAACAGAAGCACAAAGTCCGGGGAAAAAACAGCCGGAACACCAGCCTGACCCAGAGGTTGTGAAAGAACCGGAACAGGAGTGACTGAGGAGCCGGAAGCAGACTCCTGAGATGGCAATAGGGAGGACATGGGGTCCTGCTGCTCTCTAACCAGAGAAGATGCTTTCTGCCACTCCAAACTGTCTGCTAAGATCTGCTCCATAGAAGCAGCCTCCTGAGCACACCCTCTACAAATGCCTGCCCCTCGCCATGTATCGCACACCAGGCACTGAGGCTTGGAGGGCATACCTTCCAACAGGCAGGGCTTATCCTGAATTAGTCTGACAGCAACTGCGCCCAGCCTCCAGACAACTCTCCTCGTTTATAAAAATAAATAAATAATTAAACTAACTAACCTAAACCAAACACTACCTAAACAACTTCCCTCCAACACGATCTCCTCACTCGTGCCCCAAGGAGTAGAAGATAAGAAGAGCCAATAGAAAAAAAAGGAAGAAACCCCTTTTCGGTTCCTCCCGTGCTGCTACCACGTGGCTGGGCCTGCTCTCTCCAAGCCTGCAGAGCCTGCCAAAAACCACCGCCAAACTGGAGTGCTGAGCACCAAGAAACCCCCTAAGGCGGCTTACCACAGCTGTTTCCTGCAAAGGCAACATCAGCTCACCTCTCCGCTTCTGCTGACTCTTTCTGCTGTCACTCACCATCTCTCGCGCTCAGCCAGAATCGCGGCTTCAGTGTTGGGGAGAGAAGGGGGGGCCCGGAACTGTCTGCTCGCTGCAGCTGTGAAGGGGAAGCTGCCACCGACTCCTCACCCTAAGCGGGGGTTTGGGAGCCGGCCCGTCAGTCCCTGGACCCCAGGAAAGACTTCCATACAACCCCCATTCACTTCGGCGGGGGGGGGGGGAGGGAGGAGAGGGCTGCTTCTCTACTGCGCTAAACAATTTAATGCTGACTAGGCAATATAGCAGCCGAATACCGACAAGGTGGCTCCAAAGAAGCAAACTAACTAAATTTATTTATTTATTTATTTATTTATTTATTTAAAGTCTCTTCTATACCGCACTATTCAGCATCAGCGCGGTTTACATGGAACAAAAATGCTCAGTACAATTAACACGTATGAGTTCACAGATAACAGGGCAAATAACTGGGATAACAGGGGTAACTATTTACATATCTTGCAACATAGAGTCATATAAACATGAATTCTATAGAAACATATGCACCACTAAGGGGTGGTGTTGGATTGTATGAGGTACTTATTGAAAAGATGTGATTTGAGGGCTTTTCTAAACTGTGTAAGGCTCTTAATGGCCCGGATATCTGGAGGTAATGCGTTCCAGCATCTTGGCGCACTGATACTAAACGCCCTATTGGCTGTAGATGCAGTGCAATCTGTTATTGCTTTTGGAACTTTTAGGGAGTTTATAGTCGTGGATCTTCTTGCTCTATTTGGGGATGTGGTATGGATGAAGGCAGTTATTGCTTCAGAGGAGAGCTTGTTAATAGCTTTAAAAGTGAGTAACAAAGTCTTGAAAATGATTCTAGCCTGTATGGGTAGCCAATGTAACTGTATCAGTAAAGGTGTCACGTGGTCACTTCTGGAGGCTCCATGGATGACCCTTGCTGCCGCGTTCATGGCGAGCTGCAGCGGGTTCAAGGTGGATAGGGGCAAGCCTTGTAGGATGGCATTGGCGAAGTCAAAATGAGGTATGATCAACGCCTGATATATAGTCCTGAAGTCATTTGGTTCCAGCATGGATCGTAAATGCCTGAGAGAGCGGATCTTGTAGTATACTGCTCTGACTGTGTTTCCGATGTGGGCTTTCATGTCCAGGCGTTGATCCAAGGTGACTCCCAAGTAGCGTATTGTTGGTTTAGATTGTAACTCTGCTTCTTTTACTTTAAGGAATTGTGGTGGGGTGAAGTTAGGGTTCCTCGTAATGAAGAGTACTTCGGTCTTCTTATGTTGAATTCGGAGGTTTTGGGAGAGAAGCCAGTCAGATATTGCATTGAAACAGCTCGTTAGTGGAGAGAGGTCCAGATGTTCCGTAGAGAAGGGTATGTACAGCAGGACATCGTCGGCGTATAACATGCAGTCAACATTGAAGGATCGGATGATCTTACAAATTGGCTGCATGTAAATGTTGAACAGGAGGGCAGAAAGGGAGGAACCTTGTGGGACTCCCTGGCTTTGGTGGAAAGGTTCCGAAGTTATCCCTCCTGAACGAACATGTTGCCATCTTCCGGACAGGTAAGATCTGCACCATTCAAGCGCTCTTCCATTAATACCTTTCTCAATTAGTCTTCCTAAGAGGAGCTCGTGACTTACTGAATCAAAAGCTGCAGCGATGTCCAGAAAGATGAGAGCAAATCCTTGATGGATGTCATCAATGCCAGTGATTATTTTGCAGAAGAGGGTGGTAAGAAGAGTTTCCACTCCATGGAATTCCCTAAAACCATGTTGGCAGGAGTCTAATGGTGCAGAAGCGTCAATGTGATCTTGTAGTTGTCGTTGGACCTCTTTTTCAATGATCTTCGCAAGTAGAGGTATACTGGATATAGGTCTGTATGAATCTACTTTTTGTGGATCGAGCTTGCAGTTTTTTAGAAGAGGTCTGATAGAGGTATGCTTAAGAGCTGAGGGGAAGGAACCTGTTGTAAAGGAGAGGTTCATTATTTTGGATAGTATTGGGCTGAAGTGGCTGCGAAGCTCCTTGATCCAGAAGGCTGGGCATGGATCAGACTGAGCTGTGGTGGTGTTAAGGGCCATAATAGTGTCTTCAATGCCTTTCTTGGTAGGCGTAGAGAATACAGTTAGAGCTGTAGGGCAATTTCGTTCCGGGGTGATGGTTGTAGTCGGGATTTTGATAGTCCGGCATATCTTGGATTGAGCGTAGTTGGCAAAATCCTGTGGGTGAATCTCAAATTGAGGCCCAGGGGTCGGTTCCTTTGATAGAGTCTTGACTAGGTCAAAAAGATCATGAGGCTTATTAAGTGATCTCTTTAAGGTCTCTGAGTAGTATTGTTTCATTGCTTCAGTGGTTGCATTGCGATGTGCATCAAGATGACAGTTGTACGCTGTCTGGTCATTTGAAGAGTGAGATCGGCGCCAGCGTTTTTCGAGTTTCCGTAATCGGGTAAGAGAAACTCTAAGGTCGGCTGTGTACCATGGAGCGCTTGTTCTTTTCCCTGGAGGCTTGTTGGTTGGTGTGCGTAGGGCGATTGCGCTGAGGCAGTTGTTCCAGTGAGTAATTAGGTCGTCAAGGTTCAAGGTGGTTTCGTTGATGAGTTGCTGCGTTTCTGTGAGGATAAGGTCTCTGTTGAAAGGCTTGAAACATCTGTAGTGTGGTCTTGCAGTATTGCTCGGTATCTTGTTGAACTTTGAGTCGATTTTGTGCGAAGGAATATGGAGGATGATCAATTTGTGATCTGACCAAGGGACAGAAGTTATGGACGTTATGGGGTCCTGCGATGTGCTAAGAGATATCTGAGGGGCGAATACTAAGTCCAGAATATTTCCCTTAGTATGGGTAGGTTCCTTTACTAATTGTTTGAATCCGAGATTTGATAGGGCATCAAGGAAGGATGACACTTGATTATCCTGCAGCGTTGGCAGGTTGAAATCGCCTAGAATCCAGCTTGGGATGCTTGGGTTATGCGTGTTGGAGGCGAGGTCAATTATTGCAGCAAGATCATCCGGAGAAGCTGAGGGTGCTCTGTAAAGCAGGTTGATTGAGCAGCGTTTGTTGGAGATGGTGACGGTTTCAAGGTGATTAGTGTTGGTGGAGTCCACTGTCTTGAAGTGGAGGTCTGTCCTGGTGAGGATGAGTACCCCTCCTCCCCTTTTGTCTCGTCTATGACTTGAATGAGCTGTGAAGTTCTGGGGGAGGAGCTGGTTGAGTATGACGTTGTCTTCGTCAGATAGCCACGTCTCGGTGACCAGGAGTATATCCAGGTCGTGGAGGGAAATTAAGTCAGTAACAGCTGGCCACTTCTTCCGGATAGAGCGGGCATTGATGAGGGCACATTTCAGGCTATGAGGGTAGGAGTTTTCCACCTGCTTGGATTTCTTAGAGTGCTGAAGCGCAATGTGTAGCAAGTGTGGGTGATGAGCGCGGGTATCCCAATTTATATTGTTACGGGATGCACCAGACCATCTCCTTCCATGGTTCTGTAATATTGGGATCTGATTGGAAGGAGGGGTTAAGGTAAGAGAGCAGGAGAACCAGCTAGCAAGGATGATATAGCAACCGATTATGGTGGTAAAGGGGGAACCCATCATGGCAGGGTATTGTGTGCTTGTGAAACAGGCAGAATTACTTGTGGTTGTGGGCAGGTATTTGGGAATTACTAACAAAAGTACAATGGGAGCTGGCTAGATAGCAATGAGGAATTACTGACAACAGTACAATGGCTAGATAGCAATGAGGAATTACTGACAACAGTACAATGGCTAGATAGCAATGAGGAATTACTGACAACAGTACAATGGCTAGATAGCAATGAGGAATTACTGACAACAGTACAATGGTAACTGTCATTGATTAGGCTACTGACGGCAGTATGAAGATTAAGTAGCAATGGTATACGGTGGTTATAATTGTGAGATTATACTTGCGGTAAACAACAGTAAATTATACTTGCGGTAAACAACAGTAAATTAACTAACTAACTAAAACTACACTACACTAATCGCTGCTTCGTCATCTCTCGAGTGAGTCCAGCACCTTGGCTCACCTCCTCCAGCTGCTTGGAGACTAAGTAACTGGAGCTTGTGGGTGGTACCTCCAGTATTTATACCAGGGTCATCAAAAGATGACATGCTCAGTCTCCAAGCTGCTGGAAGAGGTGCACTACCCCCAGAGGTGCGGGACTGGACTGGAGAGACAATAAGGAAGAAAGTTTTAATCTTCGAAAGCTAGTCCAAGAATGTAGTCCAATAAAAAAGGTATCACCATATTTTCCTTTTTTTGTTTCTCTTTCCCCCCCCCCAAACATTAAAGGTGACCAACATGGAAAGCACACTACTTTATTCAAAGAAAGTCAGGAATGTAGCATCCAAAATTAACTTCCCAGACTCTAGAAAACAGTATTTTTGCACACCTTGAACCATTTCTTTCAGGAATAGTGTTGATGGGCTGCTTGTTGTAAGCTATGAAATGGTTTACTAATTATGTAAAAAAAAAGTGCTCTTGGAGGGAAAAAAAACAAAATAAAACACAAAAAATGATTCATATCAGAGCAATGGAAGAAATAGAACAAAGCAGAAAAACAATTAACAGGGTATGTATGCTTCCTTTTGTCATTTTGCAGAGGAACTTCAATCCATTAAATATCTTCCATTTCACCTGTAGGTCTCACCATTTCCAGTGTCTCTAAGTAAATATAGGTGTTCTCCAGGGACAGCAGGAATCAGTCCTCATATATGAGTGATGTCTGCACCAGAGCCCGCACAGAGCATTTCCCCAGCTTTCAAAGAAAGCCTTTGGGACATTCCACCATGCATGCGTGGTCCCCTTCCCGCCCAAGGGTGCCATCTTGCTCAATCAGATGACATAGCTAGGACAGCAGTAAAAACTAAAACAAGGTAGGGAGGTAACTCCCTGGGGAAGAGGGAGGGTTGTGAGGACTGATTCCTGCTGTCTCTGGAGAACATCTGTTATAGGTGAATAACTATGCTTTCTCCAGAACAAGCAAGAAGTCAATCCTCATATATGGGACCATACCAGGAGAGCACCAACTGCGACCAATCAGTTAGCCATGAGTTGCAGAAGGCGAGTCCCCACTGAGAGACTCTGAACAACTCTATTTTTTTTTATTTAACAGGTTTTATATACCGCTTTATCATTTCAATCAAAGCGGTTTACATTGTAACTTAAACTTGGTAATGTACATTAAACAGGGATATTGATAACTTGGATTTTTCTGAGGCAATGGAGAAATCCAAGTTATCAATATCCCTGTTTAATAGCGACACAATCACTCCAGTAGCCTGAGCACAGAAGGGTTGGAGGACAGGCATACATCCCAAGAATATTACAGAGTACTGCCTGGCCAAAGGCGCTGTCCCTGCAGGACTCACTCTCTAGGCAGTAGTGAGCTGCAAACGTATGAAATGAAGATTATGTGACGTCCTTGCAGATCTCCATTACCGGCACGGCCGTTGCCCTCACATGCAAGGGAGAGGCCAGCTCGCTCATAGGCGAGGGTAATACTGTCCGTCACCCAAGTGGACAGAGTTCGCTTAGTCACGGGGAGTCCCAGTCTACTGGAGTCATATGACATGAAAAGCTGAGGAGCTTTGCGATGGGCCCGAGTCCACTGTAAGTAGAAGGATAGGGCCAGTTTGCAATCCAGTGTATGAAGCACTAGTTCCTCCCTGCTGGCGTGAGGCCATGGGAAGAAGGTGGGGATGACCACCTCTTGGTTGAGGTGAAAAGGAGATACCACCTTCGGGAGGAATTTGGGGGGCATGGGAAGCACTACCCTGTTCTTGTAGAACCTTGTATATGGTGGATCTGCCACCAAAGCCTGGAGTTCACTCACTCTACAAGTGGACATTAGGGCCACCAGAAAAAGATACTTTCCATGACAGGTGACAAGTGGCCAGGGGCTCGAAAGGTGGTCTGGTGAGCTGAGAGAGCACCACATTGAGGTCCCACTCTGTTGCTGGAGGCAGAGATGGGGCTTGGAGGCCCAGGGATGGCTTGAGGGGGATTTCCATTCTACAGGGTGGTGGTCACTGTTCCCTCTAAGCTGTGCGCATGTGCGCGCGCACACACCTTGCCAAGCGAGCGCACATACTTTACAACAGAGTGCACAAAAATTACGGTTCTGATTCTAATAGAAAACAACACAGACGTCTTAAAATTTAAAACTTGTGATTGTAATTACTAGAAATTTTCTGCTTCATTTAGTAATCGTCTATTTTCATTTAATTTGATTAAAATCAATGTGGTGTACATACTGTATCCTGATGTGTAGTCAAATTTTAAAGTATATAACTCCGAGTGTCATTATGTGGCGCACAAAAATTTAACCTTCCTTCAAAAGCTGCACAGCTGATATTTTATGCGCACACAGCCTACAGAAAATTAGAGGGAACATTGGTGGTGGTGTGCAGCTATGGCACTCAGATGCACCCTCACCGAGTTGGATTTCAGCCCAGTGTGCAAGAGGTATAGTAGGCACTGAAGAATCAGTTGCACATGGCAAGAGAAGGGATTCTCCTCCCCCTCTGCACACCAGGCGGAGAACCTCCTCCACTTAAAAGGCCTAAGCCCGTCTAGTGGAGGGCTTCCAGGAGGCTAGTAGGATCGCCTCGACTTCCCCAGGAAGACTGAAAGGGACCAACGCTACCCTTTCAGCAGCCATGCTGTTAGTGTTAGCAACCCCAGGTTGGGGCGCAGGAGGGAGCCCTCCTCCTGGAACAGGAGGTCTGGGGCCCAGCCCTGCCACTGACATGGAAAGCAGCAGAGGGAACAAAGGCTGCATAGGCCACCTGGAGCCAATCAGTATAACTGACGCCATCTCACTCTGGACCTTGAAGAGGGTCTTGGCGACTGGGGGTGGAGCGCACAGAATAGGCCCTCTGATTATGGGATCAGGAAGGCATCTGTCGCTACTCACCCCGGGTGCAGTTGGTGTGAGCAAAAGCGAGGTAGCTGTGTGTTGTACAGGAAGGTGAATAGGTCTATCATAGGCCTGCCCCAGTGGTGGAAGAGTTGCTTTGTTACCCTGGTGTTCAAGCGCCACTCGTGTGGGCAAAGGACTCTGCTCAGCCTGTCTGCTAAGCAGTTATCCTGGCATGGCAGGTACACCGCTCATAGGAGCATGTTGTTGCGCACTGCGAAGGAGAGGAGGGCCACCACCTCCTGGCAGAGGTAGTACAAGCCAGAGTCCCCCTGCTTGTTAATATACAGTAAAACATGGCAACCTGGTTGTCCGTCTGGATCAGCACAGGTCGGTGCCACAGGCAGTGGTGGAATGCTCGCAGGGTCAGGAAGATTGCTCTGAGTTCTAGGAGGTTGAGAGATGTCCCTTGCACCGGCGAGAGTTACTCCTCCTGGAAACAGCTGCCTTGTGTGCGGTGGTTCCCATAATGTGCCCCCCAATCCAGGAGGGAGGCATCTGTTGTCAGGGTCCTCTGCAGTGCAGGTGCCTGGAAAGGCATTCCTGCCTGGAGGTGGCACAAGTTTTGCCACCAGGTGAGGGACTCCGCCAATTGGCAGGTGACTCTGACCTTGTCCCACAGCCTGCCCATAGCTTGACCACTGCGAGCGGAGGCACCACTGGGCTGTCTGCATGTGCAGGTGGGCTAATGGTGTGACATGGACCATTGAGGCCATGTGGCCAAACAGGCAGAGGAGGCAGTGAGCCGGTACCGACCGGCAGAGTTGTATCTCTCCTGCCAGTTGTATGAGGCAGTCTGCTCTCTCTTGAGAGGACTGCCTTGACTTGCAACGTGTCCAACTTGAGCCCCTATAAACTCCAGATTTTGGACTGGAGAGAGATGGGATTTGGGGAAGTTGATAACAAAACCCCAGGTGCTGCAGTAGGAGGGTTGTTTGCTCTGTGGCCTGACTGCCCTCTGAGGCCGAACCCCCTCTGATTAACCAATCGTCCAGATAGGGAAAGACAAAAGCCCCTTTGTAGGCACAGGTGGGTGGCTACCACTGCCAAGCACTTGGTAAAGACCCTTGGCGAGGAGGTCAGGCCAAAGGGCAACACTCTGTACTGGTAATGCCCTCCTTCTACGATGAACCATAGGTACTGCCTGTGGGAAGGATGGATTAGGATGTGTACATATGCATCCTTTAGATCCACGGAGTACAGCTAATCTCCCTGGTGGTGGTAGGGCAGCAGTGTTCCAAGGAAGTGCATCTTGAACTTCTCCCTCACCAGAAACTTGTTTAAGTTTCTCAGGTCTAGTATGGGCCAGAGGCCCCCCAGTTCTCTTTGGGACAAGGAAGTACCTTGAGTAGAAGCCTTTTCCCCATAGATGTTTGGGTACAGGCTCCACTGAATTGTCCCTGAGCAAACCTGCAAGCTCTGAAAGCAGAAGAGTCTGGTGAAGGAGAGGTCACACAGGTTCTCCTTGGAAGAACTTGGGTGGTAATTGTAAGCAGAGGAGGTTTTCCTCCTTCTACCACCTGCAGCACCCACTGGTCCGAGGTGACCTCGCCCATCTGTGAGCAGAGTGCCAAGCAGCCCCCTGTGGGCTGGTGAAGGTCTCCCAGGGGAGGGGAGGCCCTGCCCTGGGAGTCAAAAGCTCCCCCCTGGTTGGGCTGGAGGCAGGGCTTGGGGCTTCTGAGCTCCCTGTCCCTGTCTCTTGGGGTGAGAACCCTGTTGCTGCCCTGAGAAGGGCTGGTAGCGGTTACTCTGCTGGAAGTGCCCCTTTTTCCCTTGGAACGGGGCAGTTTCCCCGAGGGTTTCTTGCAGGGAAAGGAAGAGGTCTTGTTTGAGAGCCTCTGTTGGGTCACCACTTCGGCTTCTATCTCTGCCACCTTGTCGGCCATGGGAACAGGTTCTCCCCAGTGCAAGGGACATCGAGCAGCCTTTTCCTGAACCCATTGCTCTAGGTCCAATGACTGTAGCCAGGCTTGGCGTCTGGCCCCGATGCCAGCTGCTGCTACTTGAGCCAGTCGTAGGCTGCTCAGGAGAGGAAGTTTGAACAGTCCTTGATCCCGGAGGCCAGAGCTTGGAACCGTTGAAGGTTCCCCAACCAGCCCTGCTGAGAATCCAGACAACTCCTGGGTTAAGGCCTTCGGATACATGCCTATGTATAACTCATAGGCCAGGATTAGACATCCCAGCATAGAGTCATGGTAGCACTTGCACCCAAGGGCATCAAGGGATCTAGCATCCCTTCCAGGGGGGGAAAGGAGAGCAATTCTGGCTCTTGAGCTTTTGCATGGTTCACTCGACAATATGACGTTATGTGGGAGATTTAGCTTGTGGAACCCCGGAACCTTCCTGACATGGTATATGGCATCGAGGCATCGGTTGACCACCAGTACAGACACCGGCGTCTCCCACATTCGCAATAGTAGCCGCTTGAGGATCGGCTGCACTGGCACCATGAGAGCTTCCTTGGGTGGAGACTCAAACTGAAGGATCTCGTTCCTTGGTGCGGGGGTCCTCCTCTGCTTCGGTTTGCAACGAGGGGGGCTCTGGCCATATCCCTGACAAAGACATGGAAGGTCACGTCCTCTGGAGGAGAATGGCACCGGGGGAGACAGGTCAGAGGGGATGTCTCCGTGTCTGGTTTCCAGGGAGGCCTCATCGTCTGTTCCCACTCAGAGTCGAAGGGAGACAAAGAGTCATAGGCCTTGCAGCTCCATGCCTCGAGGCCTGGGCCGAATAGCCAGGGGCGCTCCTGATGATCTGGGGTATGAGTCTCTGAAACTTGTCAAGGAGGACCGGATGCCCAAAGAATAGGACCGGGATCTCGACCAGGACTGTCTTACCCAAAGCCAGTGGCGCTCAGAGCTCAGCTCGATGACTGAGGATTCCCCAACTGTCGGGGGCCCGGTCATCAGGACAGATGATGCAGACAAACCAGAAATCATTGCCTGTTGCATGGCCAGGATAGCAGTGATGTTCTGCTCCATGGCTGCCATTGTGGTTTCTAAGCCAGAAGGCTCCGCAGCTTTTGGTGCGAGCTCAGAGGTTTTCGGGCCCAGCACCAGCACTCTTGTGAGTGTGTCCTCGACCAGGACTACGGCCTCAAAGAATCTTGCATGGTCTCCTCTGGCCGAGGAATCCTTCTTGAGGATTTTGGTGGGGCGATTCTCTGAGTCTCCCAAGTACCTCCGACTCATCTTACTAGGTTTCCCCAGTGGAACTTCGACAGACTTAGAGGACTTTCTTTTCTTTTGCTTGGGGTCCACGGTCTTCTCGGAGGAACCACCAACACAGAACTCAGAAGACACTCAGGCCTCACGAGAAGTGCTGGGCTTGGAACTCTGCATCGGGGAGGCCAGTGCCGAGTCGGACCTTGGGAAAAGTTTCTTCTGCAACTCTGACTTCTTTTTATTAGTTTTAAGCGTCATGGCCTGGCCCAGGTCCCATGCAGCGTAAGCGGCAGTCATGGATAGCTGTGACAGACATGGTTTGACTGCAACGGTCACATTTTTTGAACCCACCAGGAGACATGGTAGGAGACACCCGGCCTGGGTCAACTACCCCTGGGCAAAAAAAGGGCACAAACACCAGTCGAGGCAAACCTCGATCAAAAAAAAGATGGAAAGAGCCAAGAACAGCGTCAGGCCCAGCACCGGCTTGAGGTGGGAAGAGGAACTGTTACGCAAACCGGGAACAGCTAATTTAAGGATACAGCAAGGATTTTTTCACGGGGAAACTGGACGTGTATCCGTTGTGCTCCGTGGAAAAAAGGAGACTGAGCAAGATGGCACCCTTGGACGAGAAGGGAACCACGCATGCATGGTAGCATGACCCAAAGGCTCTCTTTGAAAGCTGGGGAAATACTCCGCGTGAGCTCCATAAGTGCCAACGTCACCCATATGTAAGGGCTGACTTCCAACTTGTTCCTGGAGAAAAGATGCTTCTTCTGCATCAATATGTCCAGCAGCCAAAAAAAATCAAAAGAAAGATTTTAACATGGCAGGCTAAAGAGCTGAACGGCATTTACAGGTTGTGCTTGACATACAGTGGGGGAGGCAAGTGAGTGTAAAATGGAAAATTTTCAAGTTCTCAGCAGCCTTTGAATCGAGATTTCAGATTTGACTAAAATGACTGCACATGTCCCATACTAACCTTGTAAGGGGATGATGCTATTCTTTCCCCAAAAAGGACCTGTCCAAGATTTTCAGAAGGTCGTTGCTCCACCTTATCTTGACAAAAGTCAAATCTACAAAAGTGAAATTCCTTCTTTAGCATGTCAGTGTTTCAGCATGAGAATGAGATAGCAGCTAGTATGTAAATCATATATTCTACAATGAATGTGATAACAGGTTACCAAAAGTACTATATGTGCTTAAATTCTTCACAGATAAGAGTTCATGCTCAACTCTTTATCGCATTACAAATTTGACATACTTACACATCATATTCATATGGTAGAACCGATTCTACGGAGTCCAGTCTATTTACAAATAGTTCAATTTGTGACTAAAAGACAAAATATGAAAAATGTGTCAATAGTCAATTTTTCTAATACATGAATTTCATGCCAAGATCCAAAAAATAAAATAAACTAGTGAAACATTACTTTTCAGTTTTTCAAGAGGAGAAAAAACAGAAATAAGGACTACAAGCCCCATCTGATCTGCTTATGTTCCCTTCCTGCAATAATAATCAAAGTCCCCACCAGAACTCCAGCTTTATTTTTATTTTGTCATAACTAAATAGCCTCTGTGCTTATCCCATGATTTCTTGAAACCTATTTTTTTGCCTCCACCATCTCCCCCAAGAACATCAAATAACTTTAACAGCTTTATCTCTTTTAGAAAATAATTCCAGAAGCCTGGTATACGCATAAAATAGCATGATTCTATAGAACCTGGTATGCCACCAACAAAAATAACAAACAGATCCTGTATGGACGCTAAAACCTTCTATTATGAGCTTCTATCAAGACCACTCAAATATACATCTTTATTTCTTGAAGTCTCATTCCATCGAGTTTATAGGCCAGATTCTGTATCATTCTGGTAGCCTCTCTATAGATTGGAGGTAGTAACTCTGTAGAAAAAAAAAATGGATGATGCTGCGACAAAGTTAGGTACAATACTCCAGATAAGGTCTTACAAATTTGTAGAAAAGCATTACTATTTTTTCTGTCCCTACTAACCCCACCTCTCCTTGTATATGCTAGCATTTCACTAGCTCTTACTGTTGCTTTCTTGCACATTCTGTGGTTTTGATATCAACACTCCAAGATCTCTCTATTGTTTGGTGCACATCTGTGCCTCAGCTCCCCGTAAAGCGATCGAGAGCATCGGACGCAGCGTTGAACTTAAGCGAATAAATGAAAAATAGAAAATAGCAGGCTTATTAAAGGGGATCCATTTTAAATAAAATTAATCTCCTACTGTACACTTGCGAACTGTAGGATTTTGAACATACCATGCCCAAGAGAGAGTTTTCTCATGTCTTTCACATGGAACAAACCTATAAATGTGGCGACTTCTGTGCCGGCTCTCGATCACAATAAGATTTTCCTGCTGACACACTTTATATCGGTTCTATGTAAAGCACAGCCTTCAATCAAGTCCTTTAAATTTTGACAAATGTCCTTTCTGTTTTTATAACCAAAGCTAAATTATACATCCCATTTTAATGAATTCTACTGGCTGGTCTGCGATTATTTGGTTCACAGTTTTCCCATGTCGTACAATCGGCTCTATTAAATACGGTCTGGCTCCGACATGACAGGACAAGGGTACACTATTAACTTCCGTTGTTCCCCTTCCTTTATCATTTTTTATATCTCCATCGGTTTGACACCTGTACATTAATCCCACTTTGTTCTTCTATGTAACGCCAAATTTTTAAAAAGGGTTCCAGGGGTGATCCTGGAAACTACAGACCGGTAAGCCTGACATCAGTACCGGTAAAAATGGTAGAAACCATCATAAAGAGCAAAATTACTCAGCATGTAGATAGTCATGGCCTAATGGGAGACAGCCAACATGACTTTAGACAAGGAAGATCTTGTCGTACTAATCTGTTATGTTTTTTTTGAAGGTGTGAATAAACAGGTGGACAAAGGTGAGTCGGTTGATATAGTGTATCTAGACTTTCAGAAAGCCTTTGACAAGGTCCCTCAGAGACTTCTGGCAAAACTAAAGTCATGGAATAGGAGGCAGTGTACTATTGTGGATCAGGAACTGGTTAAAAGATAGAAAGCAGAGGGTTGGGCTAAATGGCCAATTTTCCCAATGAAGAAAGTTGAATAGTGGTGTACCCCAGGGATCTGTGCTGGGTCCGCTGCTTTTTGACATATTCATAAATGACCTAGAAAAGGGAATAACGAGTGAGGTTATAAAATTTGTAGATGACACAAAACTATTTAAAGTTGTTAAAACCCAAGAGGATTGTGGAAAATTGCAAGAGGATCTTGATAAATTGGAAGACTGGGCATCAAAATGGCAGATGAAATTTAATGTGGACAAGTGCAAAGTTATGCACCTAGGGAAGAACAACCCAAACTATGGTTACACGATGCAAGGTTCCACATTAGGAACATTCACCCAGGAAAAAGATTTAGGCATCATTGTGGATAACATGTTAAAACCCTCAGCCCAGTGTGCAGCAGCAGCCAAGAGAGCAAATAGAATGCTAGGTTTCATAAGGAAAGGAATGTAAAATAAAACAAAAGATATAATGCCTCTATATCGTTCCATGGTGAGACCGCACCTTGAATATTGTGTGCAATTCTGGTCGCCATATCTTAAAAAGGATATAGAGTTATTAGAAAAGGTTCAGAGAAGAGCCACCAAAATGGTAAAGGGGATGGAAGGATACTCCTATGAAGAAAGGCTAAAAAGGTTAGGGCTCTTTAACCTGGAAAAGAGAAGGCTGAGAGGAGATATGATAGAAGTCTATAAATTAATGAACGGAGTGGAACGGGTAAACGTAGATCGATTGTTTACGTTATCAGAATATAGAAAGACTAGGGGACATGCAATGAAGCTACAGGGTAAACTATTTAAGACTAAGAAAAGAAAATATTTTTTTCACTCAACGTGTAATCAAACTCTGGAATTTGTTACCGGAGAATGTAGTAAAGGCTGTTAGTGTAGCTGGGTTTAAAAAAGGTTTAGACAAGTTCCTGGAGGAAAGGTCCATAAACCATTATTAAGAAGGGACCCAGGATATCAATGCTTGACCCAGTACAAGCATTGTGGAACCTGTGTCTTTTGGGGAAACTGCTAGGTACGTATGACCTAGATTGGCCACTGTTGGAAACAGGATACTGGGCTTGATGGACCTTCGTCTGACCCAGTATGGCATATCTTATGTTCTTATTTTATCACTTTAGAACAAGAAAATTCTGATTTTTGATAAATGCCCCAGCTGTTTTTTTTTTTGTGGAGTGGAGGAATATCCTAATGGTTAGAGCACTGGCTTGGGAACCAAGAGACCAAGGTTTGATCCCACTAGCACTCCTAGTGGCCTGGGGCAAGTCACTTAACCCTCCATTGCTCAGAAAAATCCAAGTTATCAATGTCCCTGTTTAATGTACATTACCAAGTTTAAATTACAATGTAAATCGCTTAGATTGAAAATGATAAAGTGGAATAAAAGAATGTTAAATAAAAAATAATGCTGGAGAATGCATCCTGTCTCATTAATCCCTACTCGTGTGGTCTGTGGCCATTTGATTTACAACTTTTCTATATGCTGTACAACTGGTTTTACTATATACGCTCCGATTTTGACAGAACACTATTTACTTCTGTTGTCCCCTCTTTTACCGTTTTCTCATATCTATTTTGGTTTAGTATTTGTATATGAAATATGTTTTTATATTATATTTCTAATTGCTGTTATTACTTTAGAACAGGAGTATTTTTGTCTAACACTAGTTCTTCAAAGGACAAATCACAGAGTGCAAGAGCGAGTATGGCTCCTCACAATTGGATTTATTGCACCTCCTCATATCTCTTCCCACATATGGGTTTTAGATAAGGTGTCAGATTTATTACGTGCTTTCACATTTTCCCTGCCCTTTCTTTTATGATTTTAATGGTTCATGATTTTTATGCGTTTTATTGTATGCTTTATTTAGTTAATCACATGTTTCTTAATTATTTATGTATTTGACTTGTTTTGATTGCTATGCATGTTTTTACCATTTTTGATTGTATTATATTTCTCTTTTTAAGCCGTGTACCCACTGAGGAAGGCAGCAGCCGAAACACGTAGAGGTTTTACAAATAAAGGCATGTGTGACCTCCACAGGCCACTCGCACCTTGTGGGATTTTTTCCTACATATTGCGAGGGCCTTGCTCTCTTTTTGTGGTTCATTAGATCCACATTATTCTGAATCCTATTGCCTTTGGTGCAATGGTACCATTAGGGATCTATTGCCAGAACCAGACCACTACGCAAACTAGGCAGCCACCTATGGTGGCAGCTTCTGGGGTGGGGGGGTGGCAAACTGCATGGCATTCAGAGGTAAACAATAGAGTTTGACAGCTAGGGGGGGCACAAAGACTAAGGTTTGCCTAGGGCATCAGCACCTTGAGAGATAGAATATATAACACTAAATGAGAGGTTAGATATGATGATTGGTATCTCAGAGACAAGGTGGAAGGAGGACAACCAGTGGGACACTATGATACCTGGATACAAACTATAATGATAGAGTGCAACCCCTCCACCAATTTGATCTGTTCTATGTTAGATAGGGCATTGAGTCACAAAGAATTAAAGTCTTGCAGAAAACAAAATACACTGTAGAATCTCTATGTACTGAAATTCCATGTAAAAAGAGGAAGGGGAAAGTGATGGCAGAGGGGATGTACTATCAACCACCTAACCAGTATGAAGAAATGGATGATGAAATGCTCAAAGAAATCAGGGAAGCTAGCAAAAGTTACAGCACAGTAATAATAATGGATGATTTCAATTATCCCGATATCGACTGGGTCAGTGTCACAGCAGGGAAAGGCTAGGGTGATAGAGCTTTTAGATGAAATAAATGACTGCTTCTTGGAGCAGCTGGCTCATGAACAGACAAGATGGGAAGCCATTTTGGACCTAGTTCTTAGTGGAATACAAGATATGGTGCAAGAGATAAGGGTGTTGGAGCCACTTAGCAACATGATCGTGTTTGATTTAATAAATGGAGGAAGGACTGCAAGGAAATCCACAGTATTAACTTTTAACTTTCAAAAGGGAGACTGATAAAATGAGGAAACTAGTTTAAAAAAAAAAAGAAGCTGCAAAGGTTAAAGATTTACATCGAGCAGACCAGACCAGACCAGAAGTATTCCACGCTTTAAGTGAAAGGAAGTCCAAAAAACTGCCAGCATGGTTTAAACGTGAGGTCAGAGAAGCTGTTGCCAAAAGAGTATCTTTCAGGAAATTGACAAAAGCAGCCAAATGATGAAAACTGGAAACATAAGCACTGGCAAGTTAGATGCAAGGCATTGATAAGGCAGGCAAAGAAAGAATTTGAGAAGAAGCTTGCTGTGGAAGCAAACACACATCATAAAGACTTTCAAGTACATTCATAACAAAAAACCTGTGTAAGTCAGTTGGACCATTATATGATAGAGGGGTCAAAGGGGCACTAAGAGGGGACAAGGCCACAGAGAAGAGACTGAATGAATTCTTTGCTTCGGTCTTTACTGAGGAAGATGTAGTGATGTTACCCATGACTGAAATGGTATTTAAAGGGGATGCCACAGAAAAATTGAAAGCAGCAGCGATACACCGGGAAGATGTAATACAACTATTTGTTAAAATGAAGACTAGCAAATCACCTAGACCAGATGGTATACATCAGAGGGTGTTGAAAGAAATTAAATATGAGATTGCAGGCCTACTATTAGTAATCTGTGAGCTATCATTAAAAACATCTGTAATACCTGAAGACTGGAGGATGGCCAATGTAACACCAATTTTTAAAAAGGGTTCCAAGAGTGATCCGGAGAACTACAGACCGGTGAGCCTAACGTCAGTAGTTGGAAAAATGGTAGAAATCATTATAAAGAACAAAATTACTGAACATGTAGATTGTAATGGCTTAATGGAAGACAGTCAACATGGATTTAGCCAAGGAAGGTCTTCTCTTACTAATCTGTTATGTTTTTTTGAGGGTGTGAATAAACAGGTAGACAAAAGGTGAGTCGGTTGATATAGTGTATCTGGATTTTCAGAACGCCTTTGAAAAGGCTTCCCTCATGAGAGGCTCTTGGCGAAATTAAAAATCATGGGATAGGAGGCAGTGCATTATTGTGGATCATGAACTGGTTAAAAGACAGAAAGCCGAGGACAGGGCTAAATGGCCAATTTTCCCAATGGAGAAAGGTGAATAGTGGAGTACCCCAGGGATCTGCACTGGGTCCGCTGCTTTTTTTTTTTTTTGTCACAGGAAAATACATCACAGTGGTATATGCATTCAAACAATTTCCAATACATTATTCTTCTCCCCCTTTGACAATTAACCACTACGCAACTGAATCCTTGCTGTTGTCTTTTTTTTCCCCATGACATTATTTTCCCCTTTTAGTTTATTAAACTAATGTCCCTCCCACTCTCACCCCTCCCTCTATACCCCCCTCCCTTACATGCTTATTTACACATGGTTACAGTGAATCAGCTCTCCTCCTTCCTAGCTTTCCACAGTTAGACCTTCATCAAGCCAGGTAGAATATTGAGACCATATCCTCTCAAATTGCATCATTTTCTCTTGTTTCAGGGCTGTCAGCTTACTCATCAAATATATATTGTTCACCCCTCTTTCCCATTCTCCCACCAGTGGCGGGGCTGTTTGCCTCCACCTTTTAGCAATTTTCAAACAGGCCGCCAGACAGCCCAAGTTAATAAAACTTCCTTCATCCCTCTTCTATGTATCCCCAGTAATGCCACCCCGGGGTCTGCCCCAATTTTCTTCCCCAACATTGTATCCAGAGCCTGGAACACACTGTTCCAAAACTCTTATATTACACTGGTCAACATTGAAATCATTACTGACTTTAAAAGGCCCTTATCTGTAGTATCTTGGTGAGCTGAACATGAATATAACATCAAAACGAGAGCCAATACAATTTTTTAAAGATATTGCATGTAGCTCATTTTTTACGTTTCACCGTGCAAATTTATCCAGTAGGACATCAATAGCATCCCAAATAAGCCTCGAATTATATAATATTGCATCACATTGCACAATACCAGCATGCACACATCATCCAGAGTTGATTGCATCATTTTCTGATGCAATGCAATACTACTGCCAGACGGCTGCTGAAGCCATCTGACGTCAGCAGTGTACTATACGCAGTCAGAAAAGGAAAGTAAATAGTAATTAGATCTTACCTGCTAATTAGTGTTCCTGAAGGAACGACAGTCCAGTCCCTTTACTTCTGGGTTACGCAACCCTTCCAGCAGCTTGGAGGCTGAGCCCAACCTTTTTGGGGGTGGAGCGGCATAAATACCACTGGTACCACCTCCCCAATCCAGTATCCGAATGAAAAAGCAGACATAATCGAACTACTAACCAAACCTAAGTAATGAAGTAAAACATAACATCTCCAAAAATCTATCAAACAGATACCTTTTTTTTTGGAAGGAATAGAGGGAATAGAGGGAAGGAGAGGAGGAGTGTTCACGGCCGGGGGAGATGGCTGCTTCTGCCCGAGCCTGCTTCCTCCTGTGCTCCTTCTTGCCTCACCGGCCGTACGCTCGGTCCGAAGTTCTTCAATGTACTCGATGTCTTCAAGATCGCCGGAGCCGGGTGGGATCAGGGACTGGACTGTCGTTCCTTCAGGAACACTAATTAGCAGGTAAGATCTAATTACTATTTCCTTATCGTCACTCCAGTCCAGTCCCTTTACTTCTGGGATGTACCAGAGCAGTTCAAACCTGGGTGGGATCCGGCATCCCGGACTGAAGAACCGCTGAACCGAACCGAGCGTCCGCCGCACTCTGCACGTCCAGTCTGTAGTGCTTGGAGAAGGTATGAAGAGAAGACCATGTCGCCGCTCTGCAAATATCTAGCGGGGGAACCAGGCTGAATTCCGCCCAAGATGTAGCCTGAGCCCGAGTGAAGTGAGCCCGCAGACCCACTGGCACCTGCCTCCCCTTCAGGATGTAGGCAGAGGCAATCGCCTCTCTGATCCACCTGGAGATCGAGGCCTTAGCCGCCGCCTCGCCCTTGTGCGGACCCCCGAACTGAATGAACAGTCGGTCTGACTTTCGGAAGGGCGCTGTGCGCGAGAGGTATCACTTCAAGATTCTCTGGACGTCTAGAAGACGCAGCTTGTTATCCTTCCGAGTATCTCCCTTGGCCGAGAAGGCCGGCAGGGTAACTGTCTGGTTCAGGTGAAAAGGGAGAGATAACTTTGGGCAAAAAGGAAGGAACTGTGCGCAGAACCACTTTGTCTTTGAGGAAGGTCAAGAAGGGAGGCTGAGAGGACAGCGCCTGTAACTCCGAAACCCTCCTGGCAGAGCAGATGGCGACCAGGAAGACTGTTTTTAGGGTTAAATCCTTTAGGGAGGCTCTCTTTACCGGCTCAAAGGGTTCCCCGATCAAGGCATTTAGTACTAGGTTAAGGTCCCAAGGGGGGATGACAGACCTCCTTTGAGGGCGTAGCCGTCTAACCGCTCTTAAGAACCTGGCGACGTCCGGGTGTGCCCCTAAGGGTTTGCCACGGGTCTTGCCTCTATAGCAAGAGATGGCCGCCAGTTGAACCCGTAAGGAGCTGTGCACCAGTCCCTTATCCAAACCTGCCTGCAAGAATTCCAGAACTTCCGGGACGGAGGCCGAAAGGGGCTTCCGATGGTGCTCTGCACACCAGGCTTCAAAGATGCGCCAAACCCTCACATAAGCTAGACAGGTCGAGCGCTTCTTAGCTTTTAGCCGCGTCGAGATTACCGCTCCTGAGTAGTCTCGTTTTAGGAGGCGCGCCCTTTCAATAGCCAGGCCGTAAGCGAGAATCGATCCACGTGAGGCATCCGCACCGGACCCTGCCTCAGCAGGTCCCTTTTGTAAGGGAGCCGCCAAGGCCGGTCGGCGATCAACCTCACCAGATCGGCGTACCAGGGGCGGTGAGGCCAATCCGGGGCTATGAGGATTACCAGTCCTTGGTGGGACTCCACCCGCTGCAAAACCTTTCCGATCAGAACCCACGGAGGGAATACATAGAGAAGACCCTCCGAAGGCCACTTTTGTGACAGGGCGTCTAAGCCCTCTGACATCCTTTCCTTCCTTCGGCTGAAGAATCTGTCTACCTTGGCTGTAGAGAACCGCGCCATGAGATCCATGACTGGGAGACCCCACCGGGTCACTATCTGGTTGAAGGTCTCCTGATCTAGTTCCCACTCTCCGTGGTCTATCTTGCACCTGCTGAGGAAGTCGGCCGTGACGTTGTCCTCGCCCGCCACGTGTTGAGCTGAAATTGCCAGTAGCCAGATCTCCGCCCACTGGAAAAGAACGTCCACCTCCTTCTCCAAGGCGGGGCTGCTGGGGCCTCCCTGGTGGTTGATGTAGGCCACCGTGGTGACACTGTCAGAGAGAACGCGAATTGCTTTTCCCTGCACTAAGGTCTTGAACGCCTTGAGTGCTAGGGTGACCGTCCTCAATTCCAGCCTGTTGATGGGCCATTGAGATTCCAACAGTGTCCAGCTGCCCTGGACGACCTGGTCCTCGCAGTGCGCTCCCCAGCCTGTCAGGCTGGCATCCGTCGTCAAGAGTAACCACTGATGAGGTTCGAGGGGCATCCTGCGGTCCAGATTCCTTGGGCAACGCCACCAGTGAAGGGACTGCTTGGTCCGCGGAGCGCAAGGTAACTGCATCCGGAGGGGCTGATGCTGAGGAGACCATCGACGTAATAGCGCCCGCTGCAGCGGTCGCATGTGGGCCCTGGCCCATGGCACTACCTCTATTGTCGCCGCCATAGTACCCAGGACTTGCAGATAATGCCACGCCGAGGGGTTTCGTCTGCCTAAGAACTGCGTGACGAGAAGTCTTAGCTCCCTTGATCTTGACCGAGACAGGAATACTCTGCCCCTGTGGGTGTCGAATCTCGCTCCGAGGTACTCGAGTTCTTGTGAGGGCGTCATCCTGCTCTTTGCTCGATTGATGACCCACCCCAATTCTTCTAGGACCTGGATCACTCTGGTCGTCGCCGAATGACTTTCCCCTTCCGACTTTGCTCGGATTAACCAATCGTCCAAGTAGGGGTGCACTAATATTCCCTCCTTCCGGAGGAAGGCCGCCACTACCACCATTACCTTGGTGAACATCCTGGGGGCCATCGCTAGGCCGAATGGCAGGGCCTGGAACTGAAAGTGGCCTCTTGGTACTGCGAATCTCAGGAACTGCTGGTGGGACTTCCTGACTGGGATATGCAAGTAGGCTTCCGTCAGATCGAGGGACGTTAGGAACTCTCCTCCTCTCACGGCCGCTATGACTGAACGTAGGGTCTCCATCCGGAAATGTGGTACCCTGAGGCAGCGGTTGACCTGTTTTAGGTCCAGGATCGGTCGAAAGGACCCTTCCTTTTTTGGTACTACGAAGTAGATGGAGTATTGACCCGAGCCGTACTGGTCCGGTGTTACTGGGACCACCGCCCCTAAGGTTATTAGACGGGCAAGAGTTGCCTCTATTGCCGCCTTCTTTGCGGAAGAAGCGCAGGGAGACTGAACAAAGGCTGGAGGTATTTGTTTCGCAAACTCGAGAGCATAACCTTCTCTGATCACCTCTAGGACCCATTGGTCGGACGTGACTCGGGACCAGGCGGGAAGGAACCGCCCCAGGCACCCGCCTAACGGCCGCCCTTCCCCCTGGACCCCCGTCATCTCATTGTTGTTTTCTAGGTCCCGAGAAGGAGGAGGAGGAGGCAGCTCCAAAACCTCGACCTGCTCCTCGGAAACCTCTGAAACCTTGTCCCTTCGAGGGAAAACGACCCCTGGAAAAGGAGTTTGACCTGGCTGGGCGAAATCTCCGCGAGTCTCTAGGCTGGGTACGCACTGGGGCTAGGGGACGTCCTTGCCTTGGCCTATCTTCCGGCAGTCTGCCTCCCTTAGACTCACCCAGGTCCTTAACTAGCTTCTCTAAGTCCTCCCCGAATAAGAGTTTCCCCTTAAAGGGGAGCCGACTCAGGCATGACTTTGAGGAAGCATCAGCAGCCCAATTTCGTAGCCACAGGTAACGTCTAGCCGCCACCACCGAGGCCATGTTCTTGGCTAGGCTTCTGATGAGGTCATACTGACTGTCCGCCAAGTAGGCTGCTCCGGATTCCACCCTGGCCGAGTTGGCCTGTATTTCGCCCGTTGAGCTCTCTGCCTGGAGCTGTTGGGCCCACCTTAAATAGGCCCACGCCACCCAGGCGCCTGACACGGAGGCCTGCAAGGCGAGGGCGCTTACATCAAAGGCTTGTTTCAGGAGCGTATCCAACTTCCTGTCTTGCGCGTCTTTTAAGGCCGAACTGCCCTCCACCGGGATAGTCGTCTTCTTAGTAACTGCTGATACCGCCGCATCCACCCTGGGAGATTTCAGCAGATCTTTATCTGCCTCTGGGAGGGGGTATAGGCGGGACATGGTTCTGACCCCCCTTAAGCTTGATTCTGGTTGGTCCCATTCTTCCTGGATCATCTGTCGCACGACCCTGTGGACAGGGAAAACCTTCTGTGATCTCCTAATGGCTTGGATTAGGGGATCCTCCAATGCCTCTTCCTGTGATGGCGAGTCGGAGGCCACATTGAGAACCTTCAGGGACTCATTAATTAATGCCGGGAGCTCCTCTCGACGAAAAACTCTAACAATCCGTGATTGATCTTCTTCCGGGATCTCTCCTTCTTCCAGCTCCTCTTCATCCTCGTCCAAGTCCTTAACCGAGCCATCCTCCTCCGGGGTACCCTGAGAGAGGGACGCTAGGAGCTCCTCCCCCCCCAGGCGTGGGCGCTTCGAAGGAATACCGGATTCCGGAATTGTAGCCTCAAGAGATCTAGCTGATTTGACCTCCACTGGTGGGGCAGGCCCTTCTGCCCCCAGGCCCTGCTTACGGAGACAGTAGGCCTTGTGAAGCAGGAGGATGAAGTCAGGAGAGAAAAAATCTCCGCCCCCCCCCCGCACTAGAGGGGGGAGAGGGGAGAGGCAGGGGAGGCGTGGGCAGATCCGAAGGAGTAGAGATAGGGAGCTGAGGCCCCCCTTCCCCTTCTAGAGAATCTCCTGATCCCTGGGAGGGCTGTAACATGGCCAAGCTAATCTCCTGTTCTACTGAGATGGCCCCTGCGGCACAGCTCCTGCAGACTCCTGTATCTGCGGAGGTGCCCCTGCGAATTCCACAGGATGGGCAGCGCGGCTTGGATGCCATGGGTTAGGACTGGTGATCCCAGTGAAAGCACCCGATCCGAGAGAATAATTTGCCCGGAGGAAACTAAGAGACCCTTAGTTTGGTAGCAGAGGGTTAACCAGGAAAAGGGCCTAGTTGAATAGCAATAAGCTTGGCAAACACACAGAATTTAAAACGAAAGCAAAGTTGAAAATTAAATTGGAAATAAAATTAAATTAAATTAAAATTAAATATCTTAAAACTCCTCTATCGTGGTACTTGCGGTTTTCCTGGGCTGACTGAGAGGATCTTGGGCCCGACTCCGCGGTCTCCACCCGTCGGCTCTACACGTGGCAGGCCCAACACGTGGAGCCTGAACGGGGGACCGCGGGCCTATTCGTTCGAACTGTGCTCCGATCTGAGTCCTGCTGCTCTCTTGTGCGACCGGCGCTCAGGGTCTGAGTCCCGCTGCTCTCCAATATCGCAACTGCAGAGACCCGGCACCGCGTGGATCACCTCGCCGTCCTTTTGAGCTGTGGCGGACCGGGTGGCCAACGCCGACTAGCGTTGCAGCCTCTAGCGCTCAGCCACCCGAAGCGCTTCGGCGCGAGGCTGTCTCCCCCAAAGAGCACAGGATCAGAGGACCCGGCAGTCGGGCAGGGCAGCGCACCTCCCCGCAGCTGCAATCAACGAAGCCGCTTCAAGGTCTGTGCCGGGAACGAGGGGGGGGGGGAGAAGGAGGATGAAGGAGAGAGCCGGCAGCCCTTAAAGGAGCAGAGCCCCAGAACGGGAGACCAAGAGAAAAGGTAAAAATAAAGGTAAAATAAATTTACAGTAAACAGTAACTAAAACTAAAGTTAATATAAATTAAAAGTTTTAAAGGTAGGACTCCAGTAAGCCCCAGGCTTACGGAACCCTCCAGCTGCTTGGAGGCTGAGAATACTGGATTGGGGAGGTGGTACCAGTGGTATTTATACCGCTCCACCCCCAAAAAGGTTGGGCTCAGCCTCCAAGCTGCTGGAAGGGTTGCGTAACCCAGAAGTAAAGGGACTGGACTGGAGTGACGATAAGGAATCTGGTATTCTGTTCTGACATTGAAAGCCTCATGAATGCCTTAAAAATCACTCATGACCCACAAGACTGGAGACTATAGACTCTTCGAAACCGAGTCTGAAGGCTGTGCTTTTGAACAATGGAAACCGTCTTCCATCTATTCCAGTAGCGCATGCCATCCACATGAAAGAGACATACGATAATGGAAGTCAGAAGATGCTTTAAGTTAACTATAACAAGTACAGCTGGCACCTCTGTGGTGACTTGAAGGTAGTTGCCCTTTTAATGGGACCGCAGCAGGGATATATAAAATACATGTGCTTCTTATGTGAGTGGGATAGCCGAGCAAGGGATTGGCACTACTTGCGGAAGGAATGGAATCGCAGACAAAATGTAACAGTTGGAGAGAAGAATATCCAGCACCCAGCTCTGGTTGAGGTTCACAAAATCCTGCTACCACCCCTTCACATCAAACTAGGCTTGATGAAAAACTTTGTGAAAGCCATGGACCACACTTCGCCAGCTTTCCGATACCTGCATGAAAAATTCCCTCGACTTAGCAAAGCAAAGATTAAAGAGGGAGTTTTTGTGGGTCCTCAGATTTGAGAGCTCTTCAAAGATGACCGGTTCAACAACTTGCTGCAGGGTGATGCGAAACAAGCATGGAATTTTATTATTTTATTTATTTATTTATTTACATTTCTTATATACCGCACTATTTGCGATCAGCGCGGTTTACATAAAACAAAAAGGTAACCGACAATGAACAAAAGTCAGGTCATTACATTGAACAGGAACAAGTAACTTGGAAAACAGGGTAAACTATATACATATGCATAACCATGAATGGGTAACTATATACATGTCAGAGGGAGTTATTGGGTATTGGACATGCTTAGTGGCTGGGGTTCGGGCAGTAAGTGAGATGCTTGATAAAGAGGAAATGTTTTAAGGCCTTTCTGAACTGCTTTTTGGAATGCTTTTCGCCTAGTGTCAAACTTTCTCGGGAATGTTAGGACAGAAAACTACAAGGAACTAGTAGAAGACATGCTGATGCAGTATCAGAAACTTGGCTGCAATATGTCTCTAAAGATCCATTTCCTTGATTCCCATCTCGATTTCTTTCCTGACAACTGTGGTATGGTTAGTGATGAACAGGGCGAATGTTTTCACCAGGATATCGCAATGATGGAGCAAAGATACCAGGGAAAATGATCCACTACAATGCTGGCTGACTACTGCTGGACACTCCCCAGAGAAGCTCCCGAACAGCTGTACAAGAGACAGGCAAAAAAAATCTAAGTCGTCGTCTATGACTTGGTTTTTTACAGGTATTAACCAAAGGCCTATTATATTTACTACTGACATGCATTTTGTGATGTAAACATTAATTCTTGTAGATTACAAAACACCTAGAGCCGACTTTGCAATTTCACTGTCATATTCGTGTTCAGCATATAAAAATTGATAAGAAATTACTATTTTTATTTCAGTAACATGACTTTTGTAAAAATGTGTTGACCAGTATTATTGGGCAAAGCCACCATATATGGAGGAAAGTTCCCTGCGCTCCACACTCCCACCAACATAGCCCACTGGTCTTTCCATACATTTTTTGAATTATATCTGGTGTCACATACCACCTATACATGATCTTATAGTTATGTTCTATTAAATTACTGGCCAGTAGACCTTTATATCTCCGGGCAAAAATCCCAGTCCAGGCCTGCTCCGACAATACCAGACCCAGGTCTGTTTCCCATTTTTTTTTTAAATGATTCTTTTTCGCTCTTGGGCGTGTCCATAATATCATATAATTGGGTGATGATTCCCTTTATCTTTTCTCTCAGAAACAACTTTTCGATTGGGACTATTTCCTCCCTTAATCCCGGGATGATTTTCTTTTGAATATAATTAACCACCTGAACATAATAATAATCCAAACTTCTCAATGAAAATTCTTCCTTGATGTTTTCAAAGGACCTAACCTTCCCCACCTCTAGGAGCTGACTAACATAACACAGACTACTACTGGTCCATCGTTCAGCAAATCCCCCCTTCATTCCCAGGGGGAAATCAATATTGCCCCTAATAGGAACACCTTTAGTCACACATCCAGCACCCAACCACTTTGTTTGCCATTGAAACCATATTTGTAATGTTACTTGCACAAATGGGTTAGAGCACCTTGCTACCAACCTATGCCCCTGACGGACCAACAGGGCCTCTTTCAGTGAGAGCACCCACAAAGCCATTCTCTCCATTTGGACCCAGTCTTGAGTTTCATGTATCCCCCACTCAAAAGCTGCCCTCAGCTGGCAGCACTATAATATTTTTCTAAATCAGGGACCGCCATCCCCACTTTTACTTTGTTCCTTATCAAAATGTGTTTAGGAACTCTTGCTCTCCTTCCTCCCCAAATAAATTTCCACAAGATCCTTTGCATCTTTTTCAGGAATCGCCCTGGCACAGCCCCCGGCAATGTGCTAAATAAAAACAGCAACTTAGGCAAAATCATCATTTTCACCGTGGCTATTCCCCCCGACCATTTCAACCCTCCCCATCCCTCAAGATCTCTCCTAATTCTTCCCTTCCAGAGGGATATAATTCGCTCCAAAAAGATCTGAGATCACTGGTGTTACCTGGACACCCAGATACTTCTCTTGGCCCACTTAAAGGGGAATAGATTCCTCAACCGTTCACTTGTTTTATCTGGAATTGAAATATTTAGATCTCCGATTTGGATGCATTCATCTTAAAACCAGATACTTTCCCAAAGCTCTCCAGCTCTCTCATCAGGGTGTTCAGTGTTTTCTCTGGGGATGTGATTATAAACAACAAGTCATCAGCAAACAAGGACACCTTGCACTCCCCCAGTTCCCATTTCAGCTCTTGGATCTCCTCTGCTTCTCTCACTCTTTGAGCTAATGGTTCCATTGTTAATAGAAACAGTAATGGAGACAGAGGGCATCCCTGCCTGGTCCCTCTCAGAAGCCCGAAGGCCTCCGTATATTCTCCATTGATTCGTAGAGCCACTAGGGGATTCCTGTACAACGCGCCCACCCATTCTAAAAGCTTGCCTGCAATACCCACTTTTGCTAAAGTCTGGATCAGAAAAGGCCAGGACACCCTGTCAAAAGACTTCTCTGCATCCCTCGCCAACAGCAACAGTTCCTCTTTCCTACCTTTGCCTTTCCAGACAACATATTTAGGACTCTCCTTAAATTATCTGATACTTGTCTTCCGGGTATGAACCCAGATTGATCCATGTGTATTAGCTGGGGCATATGTGTAAGCCATTACTCTAAAAAAAAAAAAATAAATAAATTTAAAAAAAAAATTTTTTTAAATCAGTTCCCAATAAGGAGATCGGCCGGTAAGACCCACATTGAGTGGGATCCTTACCCTCTTTAGGTATTAGGATTATTCCCACCATTCTCATCGTCAGGGGTAAAGGCTCTTCACTTCCCACTAGATTATATAAGCGAGATAAGGGCTCAGCCAATAATGGGACAAAAAACTTATAGAATTATTAGGAAACCCATCCCTTCCCGGAGTCTTATGCATTGGTAGCTCCTTAATAAACTCCCAGTACTTCCTGGACAGCGATAGGCCTAGACATAAATTAAACTCTCCTCTTCCCCAATTTTAGGTAATTGAATCCCCTCTAAATATTTTTGTACTGTCTCCTGGGTCACAATCTGTTCAGGCGCATATAGTTCCCTATAGAACTCCACAAATCTAGCCTTAATCTCTTCCCTTTGCCTCAATTCCTTGCCATGTCTGTCTCTTATTTTATGAATATAATTCCGCACTTGCATTTTTTAAAGTTAATATGCTAATAATCTACTAGGCTTATTCCCATATTCAAAATGCATTTGTCAAAGTTTCTCTTGTGCAAACTTTCTCCCCCAGTTCCATTTCATTCAACTGTTGTTTAATGCTCAATTTTTATTGCCTTATTTAATTGGCCCTGTTTTTGTCTTTTCTCCCACATTTTTAAACTTTCTATTTCTCTTTTTTAGCCTCTTTCTTTCTTGACCTGGGTTCCTAGTGTTATAAGCTTTCCTCGAACCACTGCTTTCAGAGTCCCAAACCACCCCCATCGATCATTGCCCATTATCATTATGATGCAAATACTCCAAGATGGCGTCAGAAACCTGTTGGACAGCCCATGGTTCTTTTTACAATGCCTCATTCAACCTCCATTGACCCCTCCCCCTACTAGCTACAAGATCTCTAAAAGTCCCCCCACACTGGTGCATGGTCCAAACAAGAGCTTTCACCAATAGCACTCCCCACTACCCAGGTCATTAGACCCTTGTGGACCAGCAGCATATCAATTCTACTGTTCTCTCTCCTTTTTAAAGGTTAATGCCAGCAGCCTGGTTCCATCCCATTTAAGGTGAAGCCCATCCCTTCGGAAGAGCCCCTCCTTTCCCCAGAATGTTCCCCAGTTCCTAACAAATCCAAAACTCTCATCTCTGCACCATTGTTTCATCCACACATTGAGACTCCGGAACTCTGCCTGCCTTTTGGGTCCTGCACGTGGAACGGGAAGCATTTCGGAGAACGCTACCCTGGAAGTTCTGGATTTCAACTTCCTACCTAAAAGCCTAAATTTAGCCTCCAGAACCTCCCTACCACATTTTCCTGTGTCATTGGTACCGACATGTACCAAGACAGCAGACTCCTCCCCAGCACTATCTAAGACCTTATCTAGGTGGCGCGTGAGGTCCGCTACCTTCGCACCAGGCAGGCATGTTACCAGGCAATCCTCATGTCCACCAGCCACCCAGCTATCTACATGCCTAATGATCAAATCACCAACTATAACAGCTGTCCTAACCCTTCCCTCATGGGCACATGGCCCTAGAGAAACTTCCTGTATTGGCATCGAAGGAGCCCTAGTGGAAACATACCCCCAGCTTTCAAAGAAAGCCTTTGGAGATGCTACCAAGCATGCGTGGTCCCCTTCCCACCCAAGGGTGCCATCTTGCTCAGTCAGATGACATAGCTAAAAAACGGCAAAAATAAAAGATGGCAAAGGAGCAACTCCAAGGGGAGGAGGAAGGGTTGTGAGGACTGATTCCTGCTGTCCCCAAAGAACACTTGTTACAGTGTAACTATGCTTTCTCCGGGAACAAGCAGGAAGTCAGTCCTCACATACAGGACTCCCCAGCTACAGGCTACCGCAAGTCCATAGCAAAAAAAGAGGGGCTCCCTCATGGAGAACCGCAAGCAGCAGCAATGAGTCCGTGTCCACAGACCACAGTAATCCCCATCGGGACTCTCTTTCCAGGCAGTAATGGGCTGCGAAGGTATGGAATGAAGACCAGGTGGTGGCGGCCTGGCAGATGCCCACCAAGTGGACAGAGTGCAAGTTTGCCACCAAAGCCACCATGACCCTGACGTGGCCTTCCAGCGGGAGCCTCGCCTGCTCATAAGCAAGGGCAATACAGTCCTCTACCCAGGTGGACAGCGTATGCTTGGTCACCACCGCCCCCAGCCTACTGGGATCATAGGAGATGAAAAGCTAAGAAGCTTTGCGGTGACCCCGAGTGCATTGGATATAGAAGGAGAAGGCTCTCTTACAGTCCAAGATGTTAAGGACCATCTCCGCCTGACTGGAGTGAGATCTTGGAAAGAAGGAAGGTAGGGAGCACCACTTCCTGGGTGAAATAGAAGGATGACACTACCTTCAGCAGGAATTTGGGGTGCATGCGAAGCACCACTGTTCTTGTAGAAAATGGTATAGGGCGCCTCTGTCACAAGGGCCTGAAGCTCGCTAACTCTGCAAGCAGAGGTAAGCGTGACCAGGAAAGCCACCTTCTAAGAGAGAGGTAGCGAAGGTGGCAGGTAGCCAGAGGTTTGAAGGGCGAGCGAGTGAGCTGCCCCAACATTTCATCGAGGTCCCATTCGGTTGCCGGAGGGCAAACCAGGGGCTTTGATAAGAGCAGGCCCCAAAGGAAACGGGTCACCAACAGTTGAACTGAGAGGGGCTTACCATCCACCGGATGGTGGTGTGCCACCAGGGCACTAAAGGTGCACTCTGACAGAGTTCGACTTGAGCCCGGACTGAGAGAGGTGGAGAAGGTACTGTAACACCAGAGCCACCAGACAGGAGAAAGGATCAGCCCCGTGTTCGGAGCACCAAACAGAGAACCTGTGCAGTTTGAGGGCATAAGTCTTCCTAATAGAGGCCTTGCGAGAGGCCAGAAAAATGTCTTCTACCTGAATCAGAAGTTTGAAAGGGGACAAAGTCACCCTCTCAGCAGTCACGCTGTCAGTGACAGAGACTCCAAGTTGGGGTGCAGGAGAGCCCCCCCTCCTGAGACAGAAGTCCTGGGGCGGTCCCCAAGGGGATTGGGGTCTCCACCATCAAATGAAGAAGCAGCAGGAATCATGGCTGCCTGGGCCACCCAGAAGCTATCAGGATAAGCGAGGCCCTGTCGCGGAGGGTCCTGAACAAGGTTTTCGCAATCAGCGGCATAGGAGGGAAGGCATACATGAGGCCTTCCGACCATGAGACCAGGAACATGTCTGCTGCCACCCTGGAAGGGTGGGTCTGGCGGGAGCAGATGCGGGGCAACTGAAAGTTGTCAGGGCCGGCGAAGAGGTCCATCACGGGTCCCCCCCAGAGCTGGAAAAGCCAACTGGCTACCCTGGGGTCCAGCTGCCACTCGTTTGGCTGGAGATCGCATTCAACTGAAGATCAGACCGCTTACCGAACCCACCTTGCAATACACCGAGAATCAATCACTACCAAAATGAAACAATATCACACTGACACCTTAAAGAGGTCTCTGAACAAGCCACGTGATCTTTTCAATCTAGTAAACTCCCTCTCAAAAGAACCTTCCCCGATACAGCACAGCGAAATTCACCCGCAGGAATTTGCGGATTATCTACAATCCAAGATCGTGCAAACCAATAAAGTGATAGCAGCCCCATATCAAGAACCAATGGGCCTATCACCACTTAACATATTTTCTACACCATCCACTAAATGTATCGAGGACACCATAGCATCTCTCAACACCTCCACCGCACAAACTGACCCATGTCCAGCTTTTTGGATCAAGGAGCTACGTGATGTGTTCAGCCCTGTCATTGCAAAAATAATGAAACTATCCTTCACTACATCATATTTCCCCACTTCACTTAAGCAGACTTCCATTAGACCACTATTGAAGAACCCCAAGCTTGATCCACAAAGAACTGACTCTTACCGACCAATAGCCAGCATCCCCCTCTTGGCCAAAATAATTGAGAAAGAAGCACAACGGCAAATTCAAGACCACATCGATGCTGCCTCCCCCTTAGATAGCTGCCAACACGGATTCAGAGAATATCATGGGGTAGAGACACTACTCACTGGTCTTTTCAATGAAATCATCACTGGAATTGACAACATCCGTCAAGGTTTTGTGCTCATATTTCTAGACATTGCCGCGGCGTTCGACTCCGTGAGTCACGAAATTCTCCTCGGAAGACTGAAGGAGAAGGGAGTCTGCAACAGTGCACTAGAATGGTGCAAATCTTACCTTGACGACAGATGGCAATATGTGAAATCAGGATCAGAGGAGTCAACACATTTCCATCAAAAGCAAGGAGTACCCCAGGGCTCATCGTTATCCTCATTACTTTTCAATATCTACATGCAGCCCATCTGCAATATCATAAGATCATTCAACGTGAATTGTTTGATATATGCAGACGATATCCTATTATACATGCCCTTCTCCACAACTCACATGGACCTGACCCCCTCACAGACTGCTTCAACGCAGTTTCAACTTGGCTCCAAACACAGAACCTTCGCATCCAACATAAAAAAACGGAGGTGCTATTCATCACCAGAGACACCTACTTTACCCCCCCATCCCATGTCAGTGTCAATGAAGCTGATTTGAGAACCAAAGATGCAATAAATATTTGGGAGTTACTTTGGATCAACATCTTAACTTGAAAAGCCACATAAGCAACATAGTCAAAGCCGTCTACTTCAAAATACGCTCTCTCAAGCACCTACGCTCCCTATTGGACCCAGATGACTTCCGAACCATATATCAAGCGCTGATACTGCCGCACTTTGATTTTGCAAATTCCATCTTACAAGGTCTCCCCCAATCCACATTAACCCCCTTACAGTTGGCCATGAACACCGCAGCTAGGATCCTTTACGGAGCATCCAGATATGACCACGTGACCCCCATTCTCAAACAGCTGCACTGGCTACCAATCAATGGGAGAATCACCTTCAAAACCCTTCTATTAGCTTTCAAAGCAATCAAAGGTATTTCAGCCTCCTCACTCACTCATCTTATCCACTTTGTCCCTCCCAACAGATCCAGAAGATCAACAGCTGTAAACTTGCTTGCAATACCAAAGGCTTCGACAAAGTACAACTATTCAACCACAAACAGGTCTTTCAGCTGTTACGTACCCAAATGCTGGAATGCTCTACCCCCTGACATTAGGGCCATAGCCAGCCTATATCAGTTCAGGAAGGCCCTCAAAACCCACTTGTTCCTCCAACACTTACCTGACAGCAATTGATCCTAGATATACCCTCCAGGAATTGACCCAATTTAGTTAGAAAAGACCTACATGCATTATCTGACTTTTATCTATCCTTCCAATGTAAATAGATTATGTATATAGTTGACCCTGTTTTCCATGTTTATACTCCTGTTCGATGTAAACCTGACAGCTTGTTGTTATGGTCGTTAAGTTATAATGTAAACCGCACTGATGCTAAATAGCGCGGTATATAAGAAACTGTAATAAATAATAATAAATAATAAATAATAAATAAATAAATAAGAACTCTGCTGAGGCTGTTGGCCAGCAGGTTGCCCTGGCCTGGCAGGTACACTGCCCGCAGAAAGATACCCTGTCGGACTGCATAAGAGCAGAGGATCAGTGCCTCCCGACAAAGGGTACAAGACCTACGTGAACAAACATGGGGGCACGGGAACATCGCCACCTGGTTGTCGGTATGGACTAGCATCGGCTGGTGACACGGGTGGTGGCAGAAGGCCCTCAGGGCTAGGTATATGGCCCAGAGCTCCAGGAGGTTGATCTGCAGGGTACTCTCGTCTGGTGACCAGCTGCCCAGGGTACAGAGATTTCCAGTGGGCTCCCCAGCTGAGCAGGGAGGAGTCCATGGTGAGAACTCTTGAGAGGGTTGGGGCCTGAAAAGGCATGCCCGCCTCAAGATGCTAGGGCGACTGCCACCAGACCAGAGAGTCCACCAATTGGGGGGGTCACAAACTCTGTCTCTGAGGCAGCCCGTGGCCTGAGACCACTGCACCACCCTCATATGGAGGCGAACGTCTGGGGTGACATGGACCATGGAGACCATGTGCCTGAGGAGGCGTAGGAGAAGCTGAGTGGCCACCGGAGGGATGGTACTGTATGTCCCGAGCCAGAGTCCTGAGACAATCGACTCGGTCCCTGTACAAGAAAGCCTTCAACTGGAGTGTGTCAATCCTTCTCCAATGAACTCCAGACACTGCATTGGGAGGATGTGAGACTTGGGGTAGTTTATGACAAAGCCTAAGTGTTGCAGAACCAGGATGGTGTGTGCCATGGCCTGCTGCACATCTGAGGCTGTGCCTCCCTTTATGAGCCAGTTGTCCAGGTAGGGAAAGACGAAAACCCCTAGGAGCCAGAGGAAGGTGGCCACAACCGCTAGGCATTTCGTGGAAACTCGTGGGGCAGAGGCTAGGTAGAAGGGAAGCACCCTGTATTCACAGTGCCTTTCCCCCACTATGAACCGCAGATACTGCCTGTGGTTGGAGTGCATAGGATGTGCGTATAAGCATTCTTGAAGTCAAAGGAGCATAACCAATCTCCCTGTTGGAGGTATGGCAACAATGTCCAAGGGAGAGCATCTTGAACTTTTCCCTCACCAGGGTTTTGTTGAGGTTGTGCAGGTTGAGAATGGGACTTAGGTCCCCTGTCCTTTTTGGCACGAGGAAGTACCTGGAGTAGAACCCCTTGCCCTTGAGATGGTGGGACACCGTTTCCACCACTTTGTCTTTGAGAAGACCTGCCAACTCCTTCAGAAGGTGGTCCCGGTGGAGGGGAGACCTGAGGTGCTCTCCCGGGAAATAAGGGGGAGGTGTCCGAGTCAAGTGGAGGAGGTAACCCTCCCCGACTACCCTTAGTGCCCAGGAATCAGTGGTGATAATCACCCACCTCTGAGCATAGAGGGTCAGACACCCCCCTGTGGGCTGCTGATTTCCTTGGGGGTAGAGAGGCTATACCCAAACAGTCAAAAACTCCCCCCTGACTGGGCCGGAGCCAGTGCCTGGGGTTTTGGAGCCTTCTGCTTATGTGGGCCATGCGTATGTCCCTTGGCCTGCTGACCCTGTTGGGGAGGTGGGTAGATTCTGTAAGCAGCTCCCTTCCTCGGGTAGAAGGACTTCTTACCCGAGCCCTTCCGTCGGGGAGGGGCAGTGGTCTTTTTAGAGAGCTTGGTCATCTTCATGAACTCTGTCTCCAGCTCAGCAGCCTTGTCGGTCATGGGTTTGCCAAAGAGGTTCTCTCTTTGGCAGCGGACATTGACCAATTTGTCCTGAACCCACTGCTCGAGGTCAGACGACTGCAGCAAAGCTTGGTGGCGTGCACCGATGCCAGCCACTGCTACTTGAGCCGCCGACTCGAACCAATCATAGGCCACCCGAGACATGAATATGGAGCACTCATGGACTACTTTGGCCAGGTTCTTGAACTGCTGCAAAAGGTTCCTTGGAGAGACCAGCCGAGAACCTGGCACGTTCCTTCGCCAGGTCTCTCAGGTACATGCCCATATACAGCTGGTAGGCCTGGATGCAGCTGATGAGCACCAAGCACTGGTAGCACTTTCTGCCGAGGGCATCCAGCGTGCGGACCTCCCTGCCGGAGGGCACCGAGAAGTGCATCTTCTGGCTTTTCAGCTGACACATGGCAGACTCCACCACCATGGAGTTATGTGGCAGCTGTGACCTTTTGGAGCCTAGGCTCCAGCGGACTCGATACATCGAGTCGAGCCGTTTGCTCACCACTGGAACCGAAGCCAGTGTCTCCCACATTCGGAGCATCAGCCTTTCCAGGATGGGAGGGATGGGCACTGTGAGCGATTCCTGTGAAGGGGCCTCGTATTGGAGAATTTCCAACATCCACCCGAGGGTCCTCCTCCGACTCTGTTGGGAATGCCAGGGCCTTAGACATGTCCTTGACAAAATCAAGGGGTGATGAAGGACTGTGTGGCTGTCCATGTATGCCTCTGCTCCCCCCCATCTGGACCTTGCATGCTGGGTACCCGCCAACCCGCATGTTGGATGGGCCGGGACTGCACACCACCAACACAGACAGCACACGGGAATGTCAGCATGGTGTGGGGGTGTTGGCGGAGGGGGCAGCGGCACCCACCTGCAGCAGACCAAAGCCATGCCTTGGTCCTGTGCACCGTGTGCACTGCAACATGTGCCAAAGTCTGTCTGATGTGAAGCATGTCAGCCCCAGGGAGTGTTGTAACCATATGGCAGCACTGTGACTCAATGCACACAGTTGGTGTACATATAAGTGGACGGTCACAGGTTTGGGTCCCGGCTGTGGATCATGCATTGCATGTCCTTATGGCTAAACTTTACCCGACAGTGCAGGTACAACACCAACATGTGCAACCCGCAATAAATTGGCTAGCAAGGGTACAAAACAACCCATAAGCGACACAGACAGGCTCCACTATCCACGGCTGGATGGAGAGTCAGGCTGATAGCACCGGCACACTGAGTGGACGTTATCAGAGTACACATTAACAATGCCTGAGCTGATATTGGGACCAAGGTAGCAGGCAGGAATGCTGTATGTGTGTGTGTCCATTGTTTTGTGGTTTCTACACCTCACTGAGCCTCGCAGTGCCTAAAACCGTTTCCAGTGTTTGTTCCTCCTCAAGCACATTTGCAGACTAAGTGTTGTGGGTATGACCTGAAACAGGGCGGATTGGCCAGGGTGTGTCTGCATTGGATGTAGTGTCAATGGGTGAAAAGTCGTAATGCCCGTCTGCCACATGCATGGACTGAATGGCCACAGCATGTCATGCTGGGAGAGCAGTGTCACTCTGACCGAGCAGTGACCATAGCATGGATATGTATCCACATAGTGCTATATAGTGTCTGGTTCCAGTGAGGTGGGTGCACTTCCTGTCCTGGGGGGGCCCTATCAGTGGACCAAATGCTGGGGTGTCCATGCCATTTATCCCAAGCCTGGGTGCACATGGTCGCTTGGTGCACATGCAATGTGTAGTGACCAGTGGACTGTCCGCAGTTGGTATGTGTATGACTGGAAAACCTAGTGGTGGACAGCAGGCGCAGTCTGACTGTACTTGCTGTGGGTAATTGTTAGACCTAGGTGGTTGGGATGAGAGGTGTTCCAGGCCTATTCCCTGTGATAATGGTAGGGCCAGCAGGAATCTAGTAACCACCTCATGCAAGCTTAGACGCCCCCCCCCCCTGTAGTTGGCATCCGTGGCATCAGCAGTTTAACACTGGGTATTGACATGCACTGTTCTAGGAGGGTCCCTGTCCAACAGGGGCAGATCACAGGTCCAAATGTGATTGGCACATACAACCATCCTGCAATTATGCAGGAAACACGGTGACTAACATATCACCTTGCAGACAATAACAGCCACACACTGGTGGTGATGGGGGATCTGCAGCATGGGCGACAGAGACCATCTCTAGCACTCTAAGTTCTGGGGACCAGGTGCTGGGTACCCATCCCCACCCTCAGGGTGGCCACAGAAACTGCTCAGTAGTACTGTTTGTAGTTGCTCTGTGCTTGTATCACACACTGTCAGTGCATCTTACTGAGCTGAGGAGATGGATAAGTTCATTCTCCATTTGATGATCAGCTGTAGACTGCTGTTCTGCATGTGCACTGGATCATGGGTTTTTGTGCCTTAAGGTGCATGCTTTCCACCTTAACATGTGATGTCCTGTTAACAGGGCGCCTTGGCCATTTAACGCATGTTAACATGTGTTAAATGGCCCATAAGGCGCTTTACGCCAGAACGCTCCCTCCCCTCCCAATATTTTTTAAGGATTAATGCCCTTTACCGCTGCTGTTAACACCTGTAACCTTAATGCACTTTAGTAAACATACCCCTAGGTTTTACATAGTTCTGGGGAGGAGCCTGCTGTCTTGGTACATGTTGGTATCAATGACATAAGAAAATGTGGGAGGGAGATTCTGGAGACCAAATTTAGGCTTTTAGGTAGGAAGCTAAAATCCAGAACTTCCAGGGTAACATTCTCTGAAATGCTTCCCACTCCACACGCAGGACCCAAAAGACAGGCAGAGCTCAAGTCTCAATGCGTGGATGAGACGATAAATCCAAAACGCTCTTCCTTGAACTGTTAGGAAATGGGCAACATTCTGGGGAAGAGAAGCTTTTCTGAAAGTATGGGCCCAGGCTGCTTGCATTAACTTAAAAAAAAAGAAAAGAAGAGAGAGAGATAGGGGAAAACCGACAGTTGCCCAAGAGCGCATGGTTAGGAAGCATGTATCCTTGAAGGATACTGACAAAAGAGGGAAGTAAAGGCATCCCGACAGAGAGATTCCAATAAAGAGAAAAGTAAACAGATGTTCTTAAAGTACAAAGCAGACAGAGCTGAAAAATGACAAATTACACCTATCAACTGATAACCAAATTAATATGAATAAAATTACAAACTCTAAAATGCCTGTTTGCAAAATTATAGAAGTCCAAAAAGCAGGATGGGACAATTAGAATATATAGCACTAAATGAAAGGTTAGATATAATTGGCATCTCAGAGACCTGGTGGAAGGACGACAACCAATGGGACACTGATACCTGGAGGAGAAACTGCATCACAATGATAGGGTAGATCAAACTAGTGGAAGGGTGCACTCTACAGTATGTTAGAGAGGGCACAGAGTCACACAGGATTAAAGTTTTGCAGGAAACAACACACTGTAGAATCTGTATGGCAGTGGGCGTATACTACCGACTGCCTGGCCAAAATGGGATGATGAAATGCTAAAAGAAAAATCAGGGAAGCTAACAAAAGTTACAACACGGTAATAATGTGTGGCTTCAATTACCCCAGTATTGACTGGGTCAGTGTCACGGCAGGACATGCTAGGGATACAGTTTTTAGATGAAATAAAATGACTGCTTCTTGGAGCAGCTGGTTCATGAACCAACAAGTGGGGAAGCTATTTTGGACATAGTCCTTAGTGGAACACAGGATCTGGTGCAAGAGATAAGGGTGTTGAGGCCACCTGGTAATAGTGATCATCGCAGGACGGCAAGGAAATCCAAAGTACTACCTTTTAACTTTCAAAACTTGATAAAAATTTAGAAAATAGTGAAGAAAAAACTAAAAAGGAACAGCTCCAAAACTTAAAAACTTGCATCAAGCATGGACATAGTATTTTTTAAACAAATTTTGGAAGCCCAGACCAGATGTATTCCATGTTTTAACAAAAGTGGAAGGAAGACCAAAAAACTGCCAGCATGGTTTAAAGGAGAGATCAGAGAGGCTGTTGTAGCCAAAAAACACAACATCTTTCAGAAAATAGAAAAAGGAGCCAAATGAGAAAACATAAGCACTGCCAAGTTAGATGCAAGGCATTGATAAGACAGGCAAAGAAAGAATTTGAAAAACAGCTTGCAGTGAAAGCAAAAAAATGCATAGTAAAAGCTTTTTCAAGTACATTCATAGCAAAAAACCTGCGAGAGTGTTAGAAGGACCATTAGACGATCGAGGGATAAAGGGGCGCTAAGGGAGGACAAGGCCAAAGCAGAGAGACTGAATGAATTCTTTGCTTCGGTCTTTATTGAAAAAGATGTAGGGAAGTTTCCCATGCCCAAAATGGTATTTAAAGGTGGAAGAATTGAAAAATAATTGATAAACCAGGAAGATTTATTACAACTATTTGATAAAACTTAACAGTAGCAAATCATCTGGACTGGATAGAATACATCCAAGAGTGTTGAAAGAACTGAAATATTAGATTACTAATAGTAGATATGCAATCTGTGAACTATTAAAATCATCTGTAATACCTGAAGACTGGAGAATGGCCAATGTAAGGATCTAGCTAAGCTTGAAGAATGGTCAAGAATTTAGTAGCTGGGATTTAATGCTAAAAAAAATGCAGGGTCATGCACTTGGGCTGTAAAAATCCAAGGGAGCAGTGCAGTGTAGGGGGCAAGTACTTATGTCCACGAAAGAGCAGGACCTGGGCATGACCATTTCTGATTATCTTAAAGGAGCTAAACAGGAGATGGCGAAAGCCAGAAGGATGCTTGGGTGTATAGGCAGAGGAATGATTAGCAGAAAAATAAAAAAAGGAGGCAATAGTGCCTATGTATAAGTCTTTGGTGCAACCTCATTTGGGATAGTGTGTGCAATTCTGGAGACCACACCTTCAAAAGGATGTAAACAGGTTGGAGTCGGTGCAGAGGGTGACTACTAAAATGGTTAGAGGTCTTCATTATAAAGCATATGAGGACAGACTTAAAGATCTTATTATGTATACATTAGAGGAAAGGCGGGATAGAGGAGATATGATAGAGATGTTTAAATACCTCCGTGGCATAAATGCACGAGAGCCTCTTGATTGAAAGCTAGCTCAGCTACGAGGGAACATATGAGGGTGAAAGGGGAAAGACTCAGAAGTAATATGAGGAAATATTTCTTTATGGAAAGAGTGCTAAATGCATGGAATAGTCTCGCAGTGGAGGTAGTACAAACAAGGACAGTATCTGAATTTTAAAAAAAGCATGGGACTACTACAGAAGATCTCTTCCCCCCCCCCCCCTTTAAAAGAGGACTATTGTAGTTGATATGGCAGGGTACTTGATAGGCCATGTGTTTTTTTTCTGCGGTCATGTTTCGATGTCTATGTGGGTGTGTGGTTCAGCAGTAGTGTGCCAGTCTGTGTGTGGGATGATGTGGTGGGTGCCTTTGTGTTGCTAGTGTGCAGGGCTGTAGTGCAAGTCTGTGCGCTGCAGAGCTGAGGAGCTCCTGTGTATGCAGTGCCGGGGTACGTGCCTGTCTTACTGAGGTGGGGTACCTATGTGTGCAAGTGTGTGGTGTGGTGTGGTGTGCATTCTTGGGGGAGGGGACAATTCTTTTAGGTAAACATGCATTGTGCCCTTTTGTCCCCATGCATTCATCCCTTTAACCTTTCACTCTTCCTTCCCTGCCTCCAGCCCCTCCCGAGTCTCTGTTCCCCTACCAAATTCTCTCCCCTTCCCCCTAGCACTCCCAGCCTCCTGCCCTGGATCCCCCCAAGCTCTATTTGTTTATTTGTTGTTTTGGTTTTTTTAACTTTCTGACCCTTTAAGATTTAAGTTCACTTCACCCCACCCATCCCCCATCTAATTTTTTTTTTTTTTTTTTTACTGCAGGCCCCGACTCAGATCACTACAGGCAGCCTGCATCTGTTCCTGTTCTGCCTGTGGGAATCAGATCTTCCACAGGGCAGAAAGAAAGGGGAAGGCTGTCCTCACAATCCAGAAGCCAGCTATCTGCCCACAGGGTTTCTCATCTCCCACAGACAGACAGCATGCATCTGTGTTGCGATCACGGCTATCCCCTTCTTTTCTACTGGCAAGAGATCGGATCCCCACAGTCAGGTCAGGTCAGGTCCCCACAGCGATCAAGGCCTTGCACTGCCCTTTTGGCCACAGTGGTTTGGATCACCATGGGCAACCAGGGCCAGTCCCCACTACAATCATGGCCTTGCGCTGCACTTTTGCCCACGGCAGTTGGGATCCCGGTGGGCAGCCAAGGCAAGTCATGCTGCTGCAGAGGTGTTCCAAACCCCAGGCATCAAGTCCAATTTTTTAGTTGCCATGGTGACCTAGCATCTGGGGTTTGTCTAGTCCTGCTTTAAGCTATTAAAATCTAATGTGTGTGTATAGTTTAAATGTGTTCCTTTTGTAAAATTACTAACAAATTGTTTACTTTTAGTAGATACCCAAATGTGGAACCATTTACTTGCTACATTTTTCCTTCCTATTTTCCCTTCCAACTAATACCAAAAAGTCTTTTATGTATCAATAAGCTAACTGGTGAGGTTCTCTATAAATCACAAGATTTTTCACATAAAGGTAGGTGGGAACTGGGCTGAGAAGGGAAGTATCTAACACCTCAGTAGTGCAGTGACTTAAAAAGAGAATGCCATCCTCTTTGAACCTGAAAGTTAGAGGAGAAAAAAAACAACAAAAAAACAGAAAAACTTTGCCTAAGAACACAAAAAAAAAAATTCCCTTCTGCAAACAGCTACAACAATAAATCAGTAGCCAAAGCATCAGAAAATGTTATCTAATAAAAATGATTTTAGCCCCCTTTAAGAACTCTGACAGAGAATTTGTATTAAGAGCCACAGAGCTACCTTGCTTGCAACAGAGGCAGGGCCGGCCCGTCCATTGAGCAAGAATGTTGTTTGCACAGGGCCCTGCTTTTCAGGGGGCCCCACGCAAGCAACATTCTGCTTTTAAAGACCTCGGTAAATTAAAAAACAAACAAAACCAAAACCTGGCTGCTGCCGTCACTGCTGCGGCAGAATCAAGTGTCCCGCGGGCCCCCCCCCTCGCCTGCCCAGCAGAGCCCTCCCTCCCTGCAGCAGTCCCTCTCCGTGCCGGCTCTCAGAGCCGCGAAGGGAGACTTTCTCCCTCACAGCTCTGTTAAGCCCACCGGGGCTGATGGGAAAGTCTCCCTTTGCGGCTCTGAAAGCCAGCGCGACGAGGGACTGCTGCAGCGAGGGAGGGAGGGAGGGCTCTACCAGGCAGGTGAGGGGGGCCTGCGGGACACTTGATTCTGCCGCAGCAGTGACGGCAGCAGCCAGGTTTTGGTTTTTGTTTAATTTGCCTAGGCTAATGGGGGGGAGGGGTTAGGACTTGTTAATGGCTATGGGCTGATGGGGGGGTTAGGACTGGTAACGGGCGATGGGGGGCCTAAGACTGGAAGTGGGCTGATGGGGGGTAGGACTGGAAATGGGCTGAGTGGAAGGGGGGGCTTGAACTGCAAATAGCTGATGGGGACGAGGGCTTGGAATGGAAATGGGCTGTGAAGGGAGGGAGCTAGGACAGGAAATGGGGTGATGGGGGGTGCTAAGATTGGAAATGGGCTGTGGTGGGTGCTTGGATTGAAATGGACTCATGGAGGGGCTAGAACTGGAAGTAGGTTCATGGGGGGCTTGGATTGGAAATGGGCTGAGTGGAGGGGAGCTAGGATTTGACATGGGCTGATGGTGGGGCTAGGGAAGGACTAGAAATGGGCTGATGGGGGGCTGGGATTGGAAATGAACTGATGGAGGGACTCTGATAGGACTGGAAATGGATGGGGGAGCTATAACTGGAAATGGGCTGATGTGGGGCTAGGATAGGACTGGAAATGGGCTGATGTGGGGACTAGAAGGGAGCTGATGTTGGGGGAGGATTAGAATGGGATGGGGCTGGGAGAGTGAAATGGAGAGGGGAAAAATATTTTGTGTGGGAGGGAAGTGAAGGGGAAAATTAATCCCCCTTCAGGTACCCTTGTCTCAGGTTGGATTACTGTCCTCCATCTTGTGCTAACGTCTCCAGCTCTAGGCCTAAGTAAGAAATAGCCTGCTGACCCTTTTCACAATGGAACTGCAGAATTAGCAGTTTTGAGCTATGAAATGAGCTAACATCCTGAAATCATAGAGATGCCACAATGAGAGGTGCTGATCTTAACGACTTTGAAAACTACACAGCTATTGAAACTACCACCTGGGCCTCTTGAATGAACAAAGGGAAACAAAAAAGAACTTGATCAACATCAGTATCTGGAGTTAATCTGCAGGAAACAGGGCTAGCACAAGGCGAAGAGGACTGCCATGAGAATGGGGAGACAGTATGCCACAAGGGAAAGCAAAGGGCAAGAGGGCAAAAGATTGAGGAGCAGATTTGCTTGGAAAAATAGGGAATAAGAAAGAAAGGAAATCTGCTCATCAGCAATTTTGTTACAAGCCTAAATATGAATATAAATATAGGAGAGAAACTCTGATGCAGGGACAGACACTAGCTGATCTCCACTGGAGTGACGCTGTCTCTGTCTCAGGACCCTTTACACTTAAGTCAGGTGTTTTGCTTGCTATAGATGAATTGATGCTATCTATTGATATTGAAATGTGTACCTTATTTAAAATGTGAAGCTTGTGATGTTGCAGACCTGACAAATAAAAGTTTCCACGCTCTTACAGTGGCATGAGCAATTTGTTTAAGGTGGGTCCCGTATATATTATGTATGTTGGGGTGAACATTGCAGCCACAAGCCCAAAGTAGAAAATCTCCAAATAATCCGAGGGGAAGCCCAAGAAAACCCCAACAGAAGAAAAATCTACAATTGGCCTGGTATTGGGAGAGTAAGTGGGGATTGAGGATGGAGGGGTAAAATTTGAGTGGATGAAATAGGAATGAGGAAAGAGCAAAAAGAGAAAGATTAGTATGTTAAAGCAGATGTAGAGAGAATGGAAAAAAACTAGAAGAGAGAAGAAAGGACAAATGGACAGCAGACGATGGAGAGTTAGCAAAAGACACGAAGAAACCAGAAGAAAGTGGCTGGAGCAATTGCAACTGAAAAAAAATGCACAAAAAAAGGTAGAAAAGTATTTCTTTATTTTGAATTTATTAACTGGAACATGTCAGCTCTGGGAAATGTGCATCATTAACATCTGCGCTTTGTTTAGTACAAGAGGAAATTAATTTATAGTTTTATTTCTACAGTGTTGTTGTACATTCCAAGTTTGGCTTTTGGGGTTCCCAGTTTAATTATTATCTTTTTGTGATTCCTTCTTTGGTGATGGTCTATGTTCTGCATGTGTAACTGAGCCGAGGTATTCTGTTTATGTAATTCCTATTTGACATGGCCACTTGTTCTCTTTCCCCAGTAGGTCATTAATTGTTATTCTCTGAAATGTATTGGTTTAATACAAGTGGAGGAGTGGCCTAGTGGTTGGGGCAAGGTACTTCAGGCCGGAAGGTCGGGGGTTCAAATCCCACTAGAGGACAGCAACCTTGGGCCGGAAGGACTGGGGTTTCTAGTCCCACAGGTGCTCCTTGTGGTCTTGGGCAAGCCACTTAACTATTTTACAGGGAACATGGGCTATGGAGGGTTATCTCCAAGTTATAATACCCTGTTCAATGTAATTTCAGTTTGTTCAATGCAAACCGCACTGATGCAGAATAGCGCGGTATATAAGAGAATGTAAATAAAAAATAAATAAAATAAATAAATGGGGGACTTATTCCACCGCAGAGATGGAATAAGACCCCCTGGTCGTTGGAGGATCATGCCACCGGGCCGTGAAAAAATGTAGGGGGTGCAGGAAGATTCCCACAGCCAGACCTTGGCCATGGGAGACTGGACTGAGGGTCCAGCTGTGGGGAAAAAATTAAAACTGCGGCAGCCAGCATTTGCAGCTCCTGAATGGAGTCACGGTGCCATGGCACTGCGGCACCATTCAGGAGCCTGACTGAGGTAGCCGGGGTTCTACTAAGTGTGCAGGCCGACCAGAAACGGTGCCCGGCCTGCACGTTCTGGCCATAGACCCGATTCCAATCCCACGGTCATATCTAGCCCCCACAGAATCAAAATCGGGTCTAACGCCGGGCGTCCCTCTTCTGGTCAGCCGCACAGGGGAATGGACAGCCAATTCAGAATGTGCCTCCACACCTTTATTGGTGCAGGCTGATAATTTGTTTCCTAATGTCTGCCATGCTGTTCGGGATCTAGGCGTTCTTTGCGATACTCAGTTAAACAGAGTCTCACATTCAAAAATTGCCTAAATCTGCTTTTTTCAAATTACATCTTCTTCAAAGACTTAAGCTGTGTTTCTCTGTAGATAATTTTCATTTGGTTGTTCAAACTCTGGTATTAGCCCCTGTAGATTACTGTAGTGGTCACTTGTTGGGTTTGCCATCTTGTGCTCTTCAGCCTTTAAAGTCCGTGCAAAATGCAGCTGCCCGTTTGCTGACGGGTAGTAACCGTTTTGATGATATATCGCAACATTTGTATGCACTACATTGGTTTCCTATTAAATTTCTTGTGCTCTACAAGACGATTCTGCTTATATTTAAATACCTTGACTATCAGACTCCTTTAAGCCTTTCAGCTTTCTTAAGGATTTATTGTCTACGGCGGATTTATTGTCTCTTCGCTCCAAGGATGCGTTGCTACTTGATGTACCTTCATTTTGGACAATACTTTGTGGAATAGAATCTTCTCCATGATTGCTCCTAGTATTTGGAATTCCTTACCACGTGATTTGTGTTGCATGTCCAAGTTTTTGACCTTTTGTCGAAAATTTTAAAAACACTTGTTTTTACAGGCTTTTCCTATGGCTGCTTTATGAGATGGTTTTTTGGGGTAATCTAACTCATTGGTTGATGTAGCCTTCGGTTACTTCTGTATTTTGTCATGTTGTTTTTTTTAATTTGTATAAGTTGTTTGTGATCCGCCTAGGTTATAAGGTGGAATATAATTGTTTTTAATTATTTAATTGATTAATTAATTATATGGAAGGACACTTATCACAAGCACTAAAGCTATGTTCTCAGTTCAGCCCTCAGGACAAAGCAAGCCAGTCTGGTTTTCATGATATCCACAGTGAATATGTATGAGATAGATTTGTTCCATGTGCAGGACCCAAAAGGCAGGCAGAGCTCCGCAGTCTCAATGCATGGATGAGATAATGGTGCAGAGATGAGGGTTTTGGATTTGTTAGGAACTGGGGAACATTCTGGGGAAAGGAGGGGCTCTTCCGAAGGGAGGGCTTCACCTTAACCGGGATGGAACCAGGCTGCTGGCATTAACCTTTAAAAAGGAGATAGAGCAGCTTTTAAATTAGATAATAGGGGAAAGCCAACAGTCGCCCAAGAGCGGATAGTTCGGAAGAATGTATCCTTGAAGGATACTACCAAAAGCAGAGAGGTTCCAAAAAAAAGAGTAAAGTAGCCCAAATGCCCTCGAGTATGGAGCAGACAGAGCTTAAAGATCACAAATTACCCATGTCTACCAATAGCCAAATTAATATGAATAAAATACAGTCTCTAAAATGCTTGTATGCAAATGCTACAAGTCTAAAAAATAAGATGGGAGAGTTAGAATATATAGCACTAAATGAGAGGTTAGATATGATTGGAATATCAGAGACATGGTAGAAGGAGGACAACCAGTGGGACACTGTGATACCTTGGTACAAACTATATCGTAATGATAGAGCTGATCAAATTGGTGGAGGGGTTGCGCTCTATGTTAGAGAGGGCATTGAGTCAGAAAGGATTAAAGTTTTGCAGGAAACAAAATTTGCTGTAGAATCTCTATGGATTGAAATTCCATGTAAAAAGGGGAAGGCGATGGCAGTGGGGGTGTACTATCGACCGCCTGCCCAGAATGAACAAATGCTCAAAGAAATCAAGGAAACTAACAAAAGTTACAGCGCAGTAATAATAATGGGTGATTTCAATTACCCCGGTATCGACTGGGTCAGTGTCACGGCAGGACATCCTAGGGAGATAAAGTTCCTAGATGACATAAATGACTGCTTCTTGGAGCAGCTGGTTCATGAACCGACCAGAGGGGAAGCCATATTAGACCTAGTCCTTAGTGGAACACCAGATCTAGTGCAAGAGATAAAGGTGTTGGGGGCACTTGGCAATGGTGATCACAGCATGATCGCCTTTGATTTAATTAGTGGAGGAGGGATAGTAAGGAAATCCACAGTACTACCTTTTAACTTTCGAAAGGGAGACTATGATAAAATGAGGAAAATAGTTAAGAAAAAACTAAAAGGAGCAGTTGCAAAGGTTAAAGACTTACATCAAGCTTGGGTGTTGTTGAAAAATACTATCTTGGAAGCCCAGACCAGCTGTATTCCACGCTTTAAAAAAAGTTGAAGGAAGTCCAAAAAACTGCCAGCATGGTTTAAAGGTGAGGTCAGAGAGGCTGTTGTTGCCAAAAAAGCATCCTTCAGGAAATGGAAAAAAGAGCCAAACAACGAAACCTGGAAACAGCACAAGCACTGGCAAGTCAAATGCAAGGCATTGATAAAGCAGGCAAAGGGAGAATTTGAGAAGAAGCTTGCTGCGGAAGCAAAAACATGAAATAAAGATTTTTTTCAAGTGCATTTGTAGCAAAAACCTTGTGAGAGAGTCAGTTGGTCCATTAGATGATAGAGGGGTTAAAGGGGCACTAAGAGGCGACAAGGCAATAGCGGAGAGACTGAATGAATTCTTTGCTTCGGTCTTTACTGAGGAAGATGCAGGGATGTTACCCATGACTGAAGTGGTATTTAAAGGTGTGGAAGAATTGAAGGAAATATCGATACATTGGGAAGATGTATTACAACTATTAGATAAACTGAAGAGTAGCAAATCACCTGGGCCGGAAGGTATACATCCAAGGGTGTTGAAAGAACTGAAATATGAGATTGCAGACCTGCTATTAGTAATCTGTGAACTATCATTAAAATCATCTCTACTACCTGAAGATTGGAGGATCGCCAATGTAACACCAGTTTTTAAAAAGGGTTCCAGGGGTGATCCGGGAAACTACAGACCGGTGAGCCTCACGTCAGTAACAGGAAAAATGGTAGAAACCATCATAAAGAATAAAATTACTCAGCATGTAGATAGTCATGGCCTAATGGGAGACAGCCAACATGGCTTTAGACAAGAAACATCTTGTCTTACTAATCTGTTATGTTTTTTTTGAAAGTGTGAATAAACAGGTGGACAAAGGTGAGTCGGTTGATATAGTGTATCTGGACTTTCAGAAAGCCTCTGACAAGGTCTCTCATCAGAGACTTTTGGCAAAACTAAAGAGTCATGGGATAGGAGGCAGTGTACTACTGTGGATCAAGAACTGGTTAAAAGATAGAAAGCAGAGGGTTGGGCTAAATGGCCAATTTTCCCAATGGAGAAAGGTGAATAGTGGTGTACCCCAGGGATCTGTGCTGGGTCCGCTGCTTTTTGACATATTCATAAATGACCTGGAAAGTGGAATAACGAGTGAGGTTATCAAATTTGCAGATGACACAAAACTATTTAAAGTTGTTAAAACCCAAGAGGATTGTGGAAAATTGCAAGAGGATCTTGATAAATTGGAAGACTGGGCATCAAAATGGCAGATGAAATTTAATGTGGACAAGTGCAAAGTTATGCACCTAGGGAAGAACAACCCAAACTATGGTTACACGATGCAAGGTTCCACATTAGGAACCACCACCCGGGAAAAAGATTTAGGCGTCATTGTGGATAGCATGTTAAAACTCTCAGCCCAGTGTGCAGCGGCAGCCAAGAGAGCAAATAGAATGCTAGGTATGATAAGGAAAGGAATGGAAAATAAAACAAGAGATATTATAATGCCTCTATATCGTTCCATGGTGAGACCGCACCTTGAATATTGTGTGCAATTCTGGTCGCCGTATCTTAAAAAGGATATAGCAATTTTAGAAAAGATTCAGAGAAGAGCCACCAAAATGGTAAAGGGGATGGAAGGATACTCCTATGAAGAAAGGCTAAAAAGGTTAGGGCTCTTTAACCTGGAAAAGAGACGGCTGAGGGGAGATATGATAGAAGTCTATAAATTAATGAACGGAGTGGATTGATTGTTTACGTTATCAGAATATAGAAAGACTAGGGGACATGCAATGAAGCTACAGGGTAAACTATTTAAGACTAATAAAAGAAAATATTTTTTCACTCAACGTGTAATCAAACTCTGGAATTTGTTACCGGAGGATGTAGTAAAGGCTGTTAGTGTAGCTGGGTTTGAAAAAGGTTTGGACAAGTTCCTGGAGGAAAGGTCCATAAACCATTATTAAGAAGGGACCCAGAATATCAATGCTTGACCCAGTACAAGCATTGTGAAACCTGTGTCTTTTGGGGAAACTGCTAGATACGTATGACCTGGATTGGCCACTGTTGGAAACAGGATACTGGGCTTGATGGACCTTGGTCTGACCCAGTATGGCATATCTTATGTCTATAATGGAGGCAGTATATGCAAATCTACCTCATGCATATTGTGATGATGTGCATGCTGCAGAGCCCTTTAAAACTAGAAAAAACACTGAAATTTGTTCCCATAAGCGGGGGACGGGCTCACTGAAACACAATTCCCACATAGAGAGTGAAACTAAGGCACACAGAAGCAGGGTTACCTTGAAACCACACCCAGCCTCTAGGGCAGCTGCAAGCAGAGAGAGGGTGGGGCCAGGGAAGCAAACAATTCACAGAACATATAAACTGCATCACACAGGAAGTGGGGGGAAACTGGAGGATCAGCTGGGAGTTGATTCTAGAGTTCAGCACACACGAGGACCATGCACAGGACAGTGCAGAGGCAAGTGCAATACTAAGGAGAAACTGGCAGACTCCCGAGGACGGAGTCTCTCTAGAAGATCAGCTGAGCTAACAGAGGACTCAGACACTGATCAAACAGGATCTGCTCATACACCAGAGAGACTGCAGAGAAGGACTGCTCAAAGGCAGGACAGGCTGCAGGCTAGGAGCCAAGTGAGAAGGCCAAGAGACCGGGAGAGGAAGCAGCACTTCAAGGCTGTGTCTTCTGGTGGGTCCAGGAGGACTGGTCAACACTTACAAGGCAAGTGTAAAGGGTGTGGGCATAGAAGGAGCTGGGAGAGAATTCAGGACTTTACTTCTGAGTCAGAATATAGCAGCTCTAGCCCTGAGCCTCTATACAGACAATGTAAAAAGTCTGTTAGAAGGAGAGTCACTGCCAGCCCAAAAGCTTATGCATTTCCTGAAAAGGATTTATTAAGAGGGAGAAAGGCAAGAGGTTCCAACCCGGTTATAAAGGGGAACCAGAAGCTAAAGTGGGGAAAACTTTTAAAGCTGTTGAAGAACGTACAACAGGTTGAGCCAGAGGTTACCCCAAGCACAGAGCCATATAATTCCCCAGCAGAAATGGATGTGGACTGTTTCTCTAATAATTCAGTGTCCTCAGCCGAATCAATGGATTGCAGTCTGTGTGTGACTAATATATAATGCTTTTACTAAATGCTGTGTGAAAGAAGTAAGAAGGCAACAGAAGTGCTAGAATCACTGTATGCTTGGAAAACAGACAGGAAGATAACCAAACCCTCATGTGTAAAAGTAGCTGGTTCTATTGCTGCTGTAACCTCAGCTAAATAAGCTAACAGTTTTAAACTGAGAGGTGGCACTCTGATTGATGTCTTGAACTTATGCCAGCAGAGAAAGTAAAGCTCCACTATTTCTAAGTTTGTGAAGGATGCACAAATGGTATCTTTGCTGTATCTGTAAATAATAGAAGTACTACTACCAAGAGGGAAGAAGTTTATTTGTAGAATTCACCTTGGACATTCTTTGGAGAAGAATCCTATTTTGGTTAATGTGATTTTGCCTTTTTCTTGAGCTTTTTGCCACAAATGATTTACTTGAAGAAAAACAAATAAAAAGCAATTTATGTTACAAATTGCCCTGTGCCTCTTCCATTCGGACTGCTAAATAAAAGCAAACCACAACTACATTAAAAGAGGTGATCTTCGTGTCCTATTAGGCGGGCGCCTGCACAAATACAACAGTAAGCGTCCAAAAGCAGAAACAATCTGCCTTGCCGGCCCTAGGGGGCGTAGGCGCACGGAGTGGTAGGCCACAATATTCATTGTGAATATCCTGAAAACCAGACTGGATGGATGTGTCCTAAAGACTGGGTGGAGAACTATTGCACTAAAGACGACTTTGTCAGAACTTCCCAAACCTGTCCTGGGGTCCTCCCAGTCAGTCGGATTTTGAAGATGTCCACAATGAATATGCATGAAGACACAACACATGCAAATTTGTGTTATGCATATCCGACCAGCTATAAAGTCGTCAGCCAGATTTGGGAAGCTAGTAAAGTAGTGGTTCTTAACTAGTTCTTAGGACATCTACCCAGTTTGATTCACACGATATCCACAATGAATATGCACAAGATAGATTTACACACATTGCCTCCATTGTAAGCAAATCTATCTCATGCTTATTAGTAGCAGCATATTATCTCCTTTGTATCTTTAGGAGTCCACTTAATCTTTTCAGTTCTAACTTTTTCATTGACTTCTATAATTTATCTCCTGCTGCCCAGACCATACCTAGCCCTGTGAGAGTGGTGCAGCCGCACAGAGCGCAAAGGCTTAAGAGGCGCATTTCAGCGCGCTGCCATTGCCTGCCGCCACCACTTTTTCTTCTTTCAGCGGCAGACAGCTGAAATGCACCCCTTAAGTCTTCTCGCAGCATGCTAAGCAGGTCTGGTCCCTCTCTTCTCTGACATGGCGTCAGAGCAGGGAGGGAAAGATCTGCTTAGCGTGCCAGCAACTTATACATCGGGTGTGCCCCTTCTCTTCCTCCGCCATCCAGAAAGTGGCTAGATGGAGGTGCGGGGGGGACGTGCCCGATGTGCAAGTCGCACAGGGCGCGATTCACGCTCGGTACGGCCCTGCCTGCTGCAGTGGATCCATGGACAAATTCAGTATGGCCTATTGTACGAAAAATGGTTATCTTCAGGGCAATTTCGGCTTTTTATCGTGTTTTGGTAGCTTTATTGATATTTTTTGTAGAATCCCTAAAAGTACTTTTATGGGTAGTATAGAATTTAGTATTTAATAATAAATTTGTATAAGTTAATAAAAGTAAAAAAAAAAAAAGGCTTGAGACCTATGATGTGAGCATCCGCTATTTCCCTATGGTGATTTATTCGCCACATGTAGAGTTTAAGCCATCCTGAGGTCATTGATGCCTTATTGAGCTTTGTAATATTTTAGGAATTATGGAAAGTATTCATATAAGGATTTTTTTGAGAAAATAATTATTGGTATTTACTAAGGGCGTTTTTTGCTAGTTAGTGTAGTTAGCCCTTAGGCAGTTGTTTTTCACTGATTTATTAGTTTGGCACATACCATGACAGTCATGAACCTCAGTTCTAAGCCAAGATATGTGGACTGGGCTGACATGTCCATTGTGTGGGAATGTTGCCTGTACATGGCCCCGCACCTCAGGGGGTCTGCGCCTGATCAGCTGCAGAGGGAGCCAGGGAGGCCTAAAGCCCTGGCTCACTTCTGAAGAGCCACAGGAAAGTGGCTTTCCCTTCTCGGCTGTGGCTGTGATAAAAAGAAGCCCGCCGGCACACTGAGTGCCGAAAGGTTAAATGTGGGCACGTCTGACATAGCCCTGTTTATCCTCCCAGCACTCAGCATGCATGCAGAATCCTTTATATCACAGCCATGGGAGAGAAGGCAAACTTCTCATGCCATGTTTTATTCCCGCGGCTGTTCAGAGGTCAGACTGGAAATGGGCTGATAAGGGACTGGAAGGGAGCAGATGCTGGGAGGGAGTTGGAGAGAACTCATACTGGGAGGTTATGACTGGAAATGGGATGGGGGACTGGAAGGGAACTGATACTGGGAAGGACCGGAGGAGAGCTGATACTGGGGGTTAGGACTGGAAAAGGCCTGGGGAAGGAGGACTGAGACTGGAAGGGAACGGATGCTTGGAGGGACTGAAGGAGGACTGATACTGGGGGGTTAGGACTGGAAATGGGCTGATGCTGGCAAATGGAGGATTAGGACTGGAAGGGAGTGGATGCTGGGAGGGGCTGGAACTAGTAGGGAGCTGATGCTGGGGGAGGACCAGAAGGGGGTGGGGTTGGGACTGGTGGGGAAAAAAAGAAGCTGGGGAAGTAAGGATGGAGAGGGAAACAGATATTTTGTGTGTGAGGGAAGAAAAATCTATGATTGGCCGGGTATTGGGAGAGTAAGTGGGGATTGAGGATGGAGGGGTGAAATTTGAGTGGATGAAAAAAAGAATAAGAAAGAAATGGAGGAAAGAGCAAAAGGGGAAAATCAGTATGTTAGAGGCAGATGTAGAGAGAATGGAAAAAACTAGAAGACAGAAAAAAGGACAAATGGACAGCAGACAATGGAGAGTTAGCAGAAGACATAAGAAAGCAGAAGAAAGTGACTGGAGCAGTTGCAACTGAAAAATAAAATGTACAAACAACAAAAGGTAGAAAAAACTATTTTATTTTGAATTTATTAACTGGAATATGTCAGCTCTGGGAAATGTGCATCGCTAACGTTTTGTATTTTGTTTAGTACAAGAGGAAATTAATTTATAGTTTTATTTCTCCAGTGTTGTGGTACATTCCAAGTTTGGCTTTTGGGGTTCCCAGTTTAATTATTGTCTTCATATTTCTAAATTGTGTCCCTTGTTCTTTATTTGGTGATGTTCTATGTTCTGCATGTGTAACCGAGCTGAGGTATTCTGTTTATGTAGTTTCTATTTGACAGTGCCACTTGTTCTCTTTCCCTAGTAGGAGATGTATTGGTATTCTCTGAGATGTATTGGTTAAATATTTGCAATGTTGCCTTTTGATAGGTAGGATTTGATTCTTTGCGAGTCCTGGTAGTGCTGTTATGATACGGTGGGTTTGCTATGGGTTCTAAATGGGCACTGTTTATAGTACTTCCTAATGTGCCTGGCAGTTGGCACTGGAGTATAGTAATGTAGAAATCTGGTAGTCTCTTTATCCTCACTGCCCCTGCAAATGGTATTGAGACAGAGAGTCATTAAGAGGCATGTCTACTAAAAGTTAATGCGCATTCACAAATGTTAATGTGCTGTAAGTGTAGCAAAACCCATTTGTTTCTATTGGCGCACTTAATGCACATTAATATTTAGTAAACATGCCCTTAAGTCATTGCCAGGACAAAAAAAAAAAAAAAAAAAAGAGGCTTGTGAAGGGCTCCTTTGAAAGCCGCCTAAAATTTTAGATGAGCAACCTATACATTTTAAAATAAAATAAATTAAATTTTTGCAAATGAGGCCCCGCAATGAGTCTCCGCACATGGCCCCGCATCACCCTTGGGCCACCCCTGAACAGAAGCCCCCTAGAAATGGACCTAGATCTTTTTTGTGATATGCAGAATAGAAACCTTGTTAAATAAATTAAATAATCAGTTAACATTAGCCAGTTCTTCATCCACTGGTGGCTGCATTTTGTTTTATCAGTGACTTCAGCAACCTATTAAGATATTTTACTGAGCTCTTGTTACCAATACAATACTGAGGCATCAGTTACTGTGTTGCCCAAGAAAGTCAAGAGCCATCAATCCATGAGAGCTCCAAATTACCCCGCACAAGATTTTACATTGGCATTGTTTGTGTGGGCAAAAAAATAACAACATTCCCACTGAAAAAAAATGTACAAGATTCCAAGCTGTCCTCACTGGGGCAGGTATTTATCTAGTGTACCTGAACTGTAACACCTTCAGTACAGGTATGAAAATGCAAGTAATTAAACCCAAAAGCCAACTAAAGTCTTAAGATAGTTATGGCAACAAGACAAGATATAGGCATAAAACAAAAAACCACCATGCAAGTCTACCTAGAAAATCTAATCAATGGGATTCTGACAGAAGTCCATGTAAAGCACAGCTAATGTTACTCATCTTTAAAAAATTTCTAGTAATTCCAGGCGCTTTTCTAATCAGTATTCAAAAAGCTTTCATGCAGCCATATCTATCACTCAGGGCCAGGTGAATCTGAACTTAAACACTTATAGTGTCCCCTCAGTTTCTCTTACAATACTACTCGGACAGGTACAAACTAAGAGGCTTTATACACAGGTTAATTGGATTTTAGCACACAATTTTGTGTGCTACCAGTGCGAGAACATGTTCTGCACATGAGCTAACTGTACACAAAGCCTCAAGCAGACAGTAGCACACATCACATTTAGGATAAGCACAATGCTTATGTTTTAGCAAAGATTCTAGGAGGCGTAAAGGGTAACTTATTGTTCTTCTGTTAGCATCAGCGAGAAGTTTAAGCCAATTTCTTCCATGCACATGTTACTCTGCGCATAGCAATTTTGTAATATGTGCAGAATAACATTCCACTATTTAAGCAGATGTTATACACAAGTACTTTTGAAATGTTGAGCTGTGTATTGTACTTCAGAGTTGCATGTACATATGATGGAATGGTATTCTGCACATAATTAATATTACAAAATTGCTAGAACAACATTCCATCATATAGCGTTGATACAGCTGCTGCTAGTGCAGTTCTGTGTGCATGTTTTTGCGCCTCTAGGCATGGGTCTGCACACAAACCTGGACCTGTATCTGCGTACATGGGTCTGAGCAAACTCTCCCATGTTAGCTTGTTTTTTGGTTTTAGCACAAAACTCATTTGCATGCTTTTCATTTACAGCACTGGGGAGCTAGCTCAACATTAGGCTTGTGCTAAAAGAACATGCACTGAGTTTTAGGGCACAGTTCTAATGCAAGCAACTCCATTGGTCTGTTTGATTGTAATCCCTTCCAGGAACAGTGAAATACCTACTTTACCCAAAGGTAACTCTCCTTAAACTACTACTGGAAAAGTGTGAACTAAATACAAAATAAATAGTTTTCTGTCCATGTTTCTTTCTTTACGCATTGGCATATTTGCAAGAAGAGATTAAATCAAGCTCTGTGCATCAGCATTGTCGGAACTCTTTCTAGACCCCTCTGAAACAAACTGCACACACTTCGGCCTCCTCATAGAGTAGCAGGTAGGAAAGGAAGAAGGCCAGCTTGATATGAAAACTAATTGATCATTACTAAGGATGATCACCCCGGAGACGAACGGCCAAAGTTTCAGAGAGCATCTGCTCAGGTGTCCTATGCATTAAAAATTGTCTCCTCTTTCAAATATATGGTGAAAAAAGGATTTAGTAAACAAAGTCCTTTAAAGAGCTAAAGCAAGCTGGAAGGTCACAGATGCATCAAGAAAACATAAGGATACTGTTTCTATTGATAATCAGCAAGTAACAATTGTAGCCACACATTGCTAAGGTTCCATTTACCTACGATCTGCAGCATCAGTTACACTTACTACTCCCCGCCCAGACCCACTCCTTTCCTAAAGGAAACCTGGAACAAATTCCATACTCCTGTCCTGCCCACCCTCAGTTCCGTACTCTGACTTTTTACCAACCCCTTTTCTTACCTTACAGTTTTCTGGATCCCCCTCGGCTGTGGGGTGGCAGAAACTTACGGGCGCCAAACCAGGAAGATAAAAGCCACCACAAAGCTGGCCACAGAGAACAAGTAAAGCCAAGAGGTGACAGAAGTGCCTCACCAAAAACAGACTCATAGTTCTCGTGGCAAAGCTAAAGAGAATGTCTTGACAGCAGGGAGGGCAGACAAGAGACGAAACCAGAAGGCTGTGGCGTTTATACAAGAAGCCACAACAACATTACCAAACGTCAACCGCGAGATAACTCATACCACCACAGCCACTACTAGACGAAATCAGAGATGCCTTAGAATCCAACTACGCACGCATCTAAGCGTAACCAATGCCCGGGACTACGCATGCGCACGCGTTTTTAGCCGGGACAACTGCTCACGCGTTTGTGCGTACCCGGAAGTCGACTGTTCGTACACTTACGCCTAGCCGTTTGCTCGAAGTAGGCGGCAGACTGGGCTAGTCTCGGGAGCACCAAGGATGACGCAATTGGTTCAAAGGGTTGTTAAAAGAAAGTTTCCAAGTTTTTGTAACTTGAGTCAGATCGTAATTTGGATAGGAATAAGTATGATGGGGTCCCAGTATATTCTGACAGTTTCTTCATTTTGCAATCACAATCTTATGGGCCGATGCAGAAAACTAGCGCGGCCTTTAAGCACAGATATTTATTTATTTAACAGGTTTTCTATACCGCCTTTTCCTTCAATCAAAGCGGTGTACACTGTACTACAAGGACATACAAAGGCAGGAAGCAAGACATGCAGGGACCAAAGTGGTAGACAATGGGTCTACATAGAACAGGGAATGACAATGCCACCTTTAAGCACCTTACTGCAGCAGCCAAATGAAGAAAGAGTTGGACACACACATATAGGCCGATGCTTCTGTTGCCAACTGGTTCCGTAACAACTATCTCATTGTCAATCCTTCCAAATCAGCTGCTATTTGATTCACTTTTGGTGCCACTGCTCCTACTCTGGCGCCACTTATGTCAGATTCCCCCATTCCCTTGACACCCACTCTCCGCTATCTTGGTGTTACCCTGGATTCCATCTTTCCATCAGCACATTTCCAGGGTGGTGCGTAGTTCCCTTTTTCAATTCCGCAAGATTAGGGCCGTCCGCTCTCTTCTCCCTCTTCCATCCCTCACTACCCTGGTCCTTTCCCTGGTAATCACCTGCCTAGACTACTGTAATTCCCTGCTTGCCGGCATACCTCAATACCAACTCTGTCGGCTACAACTGATTCAGAATACGGCTGCCCGCTTGCTTACCTGGTCGTCCCCTCGGGATCATGTCACTCCTTGTCTTTTTTCCCTTCACTGGCTTCCTGTCAAAGTCCGCTATATATATAAGCTTCTCATCATCACTCACAAGGCACTCTTCACTGGCACTCCCCAGTACCTAGCTGACCTTATTTTCCTTCAACCCACCCCCCGTCTGCTGCGTTCTGCACATGGAAAGCATCTGTTTCTGCCACCCCCCACCCATGCTCATCTTGAGTCTACCCATCATGCTGCCTTCTTCTTTGCCAGTCCTGCTTTGTGGAATACTCTTCCACATTCTATTCGTACAGAACTATCATTTTCCCGCTTCAAATCTCTCCTCAAAACATATCTTTTTTTGTCAGGCCTTCGATCTCCCCATTCCCTCGCCTACCTCCCGATCGTCACCTGCACTTCCTCTTAATTCCTCCCCATAGGATTGAACACCCCCATACTCACTCGGGTCTCCCCTCCCTCCCTGAATTCGTACCTTTTCCCATGTCCCTATTCATTATGTCGCTCGTCATTTGTTCTGTCGATTGTCGTTTGCCTCGCTGTTCATTGTCTGTTATGTTGTTATTGTCTGTTACGTTGTCTGCTGTCTATTATCTTCTTTCTGTTTCTACTGTCCCTTTTTTTTTTCTTTCATGACTGCTTTCCTATTCACTTAATGGCGTTCCTTTCTACCTTTCTTTTCTGCAGCCGAAATGTTTTGTATTGTACACCGCCTTAATACCCTGGTAAGGGGCGGTATATCAAATGTGCCAAATAAAGATAAAGATGCAGAAAAGCGGCATTAGACTCGCACTGGATCGACTTTTTATTTTAATGTGTGATGTGGAGTGGAGGAGTGGCCTAGTGGTTGGGGCAAGGTACTTCGGGCCGGAAGGTCGGGGGTTCAAATCCCACTAGAGGACAGCAACCTTGGGCCGGAAGGACTGGGGTTTCTAGTCCCACAGGTGCTCCTTGTGGTCTTGGGCAAGCCACTTAACCCTCCATAGCCCATGTTCCCTGTAAAATAGTTCTCTGTGTGCTGTGCTTTCCTGTCTAATCAATGTGTTTATACCTCAAAAATGTCCTGTCATGATTTGACAATTTCCAATCTGTAATCAAACCGCTGCTGATTGCTGGAAGTAGCGGTATACAAATGTATACTAAATAAATAAAATAAATAAATAAATATGTAGGAAGGATAGGGTATGTAAATGAACGCTGTGATAACCATGTGCATGCAAATGAGCCACCACAGCGTTAAACTGGAAGTGCAAGCCAAACATATGCGCAAAAAGAAGTATGCGCTAATTTGGCTTGCTCTCCAGGCACTGCATGGCTAATTTGAATATCAGCCCCCACAGTATTTTGATGGCATTGGGGCAATCACAGCATCGGGAAAAGCCCCCAGTGCCATCAAAATACTGTCGGGGGCTGGTTCCCTGACAATACGAGAATCCCTGGTGGCCCAGTGGCCCTGTTCCCACCACCCCCCGACAGTATTTGGCATTGGGGATGATCACAGCATCAGGAAAAGCCCTCGATGCCATCAAAGCACTGTCGGGGGCCAGTGCCCTGACAGAAAGTAAGTACCTGGTGATCTAGTGGCCCCTGTACCCCTCACCCCCACCCCAAAATAAAATAAAATCACCTGGTGGTCTAGCGGCCCCTGCACCCCCCACTAAAAGAATATAAACTAGTGGTCTAGTGGCCCCTGTACCCTCACCCCAAAGTAAAATAAAATAAAATCACTTGGTGGTCTAGTGGCTCCTGCACCCCCACCTCCCACTAAAAGAATATAACCTGGTGGTCTAGTCTCTCCTGTACCCCTACCATAAAATAAAATCACATGGTCTAGCAGCCTCCACACCCCCTACTCATTAAAAGAATATAACCTAGTGGCCCCTAAATCCAACCCTGGTATCTTAAAATAAGTGGGAGCGCTGCCTACTTGCTCCCAGTCTGAGTCCGCCATCTTGAAAAATGGTGACACCTGGCTCACGCGGGGAGGTCAGATTGCCATATATGCCTTATATGGCAGTCTAAGCCTGCCCAAAGCATCCCAGGATGCACCGCCATTTTTCAAGATGGCGGACTTAGAGTGGGAGCACCTAGGCAACACTCCTACCTATTTTAAGGTATGAAGGGGGTTGGATTTAGGGGCCGCTAGACCACCAGGTGATTTTAGTTTATTTTAATTTACGTAGGGGTGGGGGTACAGGGTCCACTAGACCAGTGTTTCCCAACCCAGTCCTCGGGGAACGCCAGGCCAGTCAGGTTTTCAGGATATCCCTAATGAATTTGCATGAGATATATATGCATTAGAGCTAGCCTGCCAACCTGACTGGTTTGTGGCCCTCCAGGGCTGGATTTAGAGACCCCTGCCTTACACCTCTGTCATTTAAGATTGTGAGTGGGCAAGGTACAGATGTCCTAGACATCGAAAGGGTAGATAGAACGTGTCCCATTCCTCCTGACTTCTCACCACCACCAAAATATTGTAGGCCAGGTTGGCAAGCTATCTCTAATGCATATATATCTCATGCAAATTCATTAGGGATATCCTGAAAACCTGACTGGCCTGGCGTTCCCCGAGGACTGGGTTGGGAAACACTGCACTAGACCACCAGGTTATTTTAGTTTCGGGTGGGGGGTACAGGGGCCACTAGACCACCAGGTTATATTCTTTTAATGGGAGATGGGGAATACAGAGGCCGCTAGACCATCGAGTTATATTCTTTTAGTGGGGCATGGTGAGTTACAGGGGCTCTAGACCAGCAGGTACTTACTGTCTGTCAGAGCACCGGCCCCTGACAGTGTTTTGGTGGCATGGGGGGCTTTTCCCGATGCCGCAATCATCCCCGATGCCATCAAAATACTGTTGGGGAAACGGGTCGCTGGGCCACCAGGGATTCTCTTCTGTCAGGCAGCAGCCCCCGACAGTGTTTTGATGGCATTGGGGATTTCTGATCATCTGAGAAGAAGATGATCTAGGCATCAGGGAAAGCACCCGGTGCCATCAAAATACTGTCAGGGGCACGTGTTAGAGGTTTAAGTCACTTCAGACACTGCAGTAAAAATGTTGGCGCCATGGCTGGTTGTGAAATCCTCTACGCCTGTCTATGCATCGGTGTAGCCATGATTTACATACCAGAACATGTGCAACTGATTAAAATACATTTAAGGGAGAGTGTTACCTGGCTTTGCAGGATTTTCCCCGATCATCTGCTGGGCTCGCAGCACAGGCAACTTTGTGGACACCTGTTTGCTGTCTGTTTCAGCTTACCACGTCACCCTCGCGTCATCAGGAGGGGTTTAAAGCGCGGCTCTGCTGCTTGCTACTTGGAGAGTGTTACCTGACATTGCAGGATTTGCCTGGGTCATCTACTGTGCTCGAAGGACAGGCAACAGTGTGGACACCTGTTTGCCGTCTGTTTCAGCTTGCCGTGTCACCCTCGCATCATCAGGAGGGGTTTGAAGCATGATCTTATTCCACAGGATGCGGGCGCGTCCAAAGGGGCAGGTCCTGCCCCTTTGGAGCCCCTTCGGAGCACGGAAGAGCACTAGGCTGGATTAGGCTGCTGTATGGGCAAGCGGGAGAAGAAGATTGGTAGCATGAGTAATATGAATCCATCTAAGACTGTGAAGGCAGTGGTCCTATGGGAAAACATATGGTACTTGCTACTAGAGACCTGGAAGGTGTATCCTTGCCTTTGGTAGTTCTTCCTCTCTAGTTAGCCCCTCTAATTTAGAAGGGGGTGACATCCCTCCCCCCCCTATCCAACACTGGTGCTTTGGGTTTATCGACCTCCTTGCCTGTCTCGGCTGGGGGGTTCTCGTCCTGATTTCATAATTGAGCAGGGCTCTCCTTCTAGTTTGGGCATCCTAGTGGGAGATGTTCCTTTCCCGCTGATAGTTCAGGTTAAGGAGGCCCTCAATTCTTCTTATTTGTTGGCCCCTCTCACTTTGGGTGATCAACAGGAAGTCTCTTTAAAGGACATTTGTTCATAACTATGTTCATTATGTTATGATGAGGTATTCTGTTCAGTTTTATTTGTTTACTCTGTTATCTACTGTAAGCTATGTTACTAGTTATTTGTTCAATGTAAACCCGTTTAATGCAAACATGTTCTATGTATCAAATTGTTATTCTGTAAACCGCTCTGACTCTAAATAGTGCGGTATATAAAACCAAATAAATAAATATTTGGATTTTATTAACTCGGATAGCTACTTCATTGTCTTCCATTGTATCACAATTTACTACATTTACTCAGGAAACAGTTAATAAGCTCGCTCATCATGATAAATGTTTGGTGTTTTTTGACGCTGGTTGTTTGAAAGTTGAGGCTCAGGTTTCCACCATACAGGGAGCCATCTCCTCCTCTATAAAGAATAGTCTCATGTTGCATCGGCAACAGGAGTTGTTGGAAAATGTTGCTAGAGCTAAGAATCTTTCTACTGATATTCTTTTTCAAAAGTATTTGAAGGAAGTTTTGGGGTACCAGGATTCTGCTAATCTTACTTTTAATAACATCTATTATCTTCCTCGCTCTAAGAAAGTTATTATTGGGGTGGAGGGGGGAGTTGACTCTCTAACTTCAATGGATACCTTGAATGTTTCTGTTTATTGAGTCATCTTTGGATGACATTTCTACTAGGCTGACCTTATTGGTTGCCTTTCATACTGAAATTGAAAAGAATTTAGTGTTGAAATTGTTTTTTTCGTAAAAAGAATGAGCTATTTTGTGGGAAAAAGATAAAAATTTTCCCGGACGTTTCCAGGCAGACACAGGCAAGGCATAAGGCTTTTTTGGCTCTGAAACCGCATGTTCTTGAAGTGGGGGCAACTTTTTTTTTTTTTAATTTCCCTGTAAATGCCTGGTTACGTCAGAGAAAGATTCATATGTCTTTCTTGAGGCTTTTCAATTGCAAGAATTTTTGAAGTCTCGTTTTTCCTAATCACATCTTAGTGGTATGGGGTTACTACAGGACTGTACCAAGCCCTGTGCGAGCGGTTCAGCCGCACAAGGCGCAAAGACTTAAAGGGCACATTTCGGCTCTCTGCCGTTGCCTGCTGCCGCCACTTCTTCGGTGGCAGGCAGCAGCAGAGAGACGAAATGCGCCCCTTAAGTCTTCATGCTGGCACACTAAGCAGGTCTGGTCTCTCCGGGAGGGACCAGACCTGCTTAGCGTGCCGGCGGCTTGCAGATCAGGCACGCGCCCCCCCTCCCGCACCCCCATAAAGTGTCTAAATGGAGGTGCGGGAGGGGGGGCGCACGCCCGATGTGCAAGTTGCACAGGGCACATTTCAGTCTCGGTATGGCCCTGGGTTACTATATTAGTTTGTTGGATAGTTTAGTATGATTGGGATAGGAGGAAATTGGGTTAATCCTGCTGAACGTATTGTGTTTAATTGATTATAATTACTGTTGTATTGTTGGTATCACTCTTCCATATTGTGGACTTGTACACATTTTGGAAGGTAGTTATTTTGGGATTGTTGTTTGGTTTTGTAATTCTTATTACTTTTTGTAATAATTTTCAGAAATGCTAATAAAAAAAATACATTTAAATATGCATGGCGTTAATTTTTCCATCGGTGTTTACGTCTGTTTTCTGCATTCAAAAGGTTCATAAAACATGGCATTATGGGTTCTTAAAGGCCACACTAGCTTTCTGCATCGGCCTGATAAACAGCAAAGGAAAAACTAGCGCACAATTAATGCCAAGAGTATTTAAATTATAGGCAAATGAGCTGGCCATAATAAAATAGTGTGCTAATATTGCCTGCACCCAATGCAGAGAAACACGTAAAGGATTTTACAACCAGCCTTAGAGCCAATATCTCTATGCCTAGTCTTGGGGTGGCTTAAACATCTAGCACGTGCCCCCAACAGTATTTTGATGCCATCGGGGGCTTTTCCCAATCCAAACAAAATACTGTCAGGGGTCCAGTGTCCTTGACAGAAAATTCCTGGTGACCCAGTGCCCTAGATCCCCCACCCACCCAAGTAAAAATAATCCCTGGTGGTCCAGCGGCCCTAAACCCCCCTTTACAAATGAGCAGGAGTACTACCCACATTCTCCCACTCATGTGCTGCCATCTTGAAAAATGTCAGCGTCCGATCCCACGTGGTGCATCCTGGAATGCACTGTGTGGGGTCAGACTGCCATTTTAGGTAGAAATTTCCTTATATGGCAGTCTGATTCTGCCTGATGCATCCCAGGATGCACCACATGGGGCCAGGCGCCACCATTTTTCAAGATGGTGATGTAGGAGTGGAAGCGTGTGGGCAGCGCTCCCTCTCATTTGTAAAGGTACCGGGAGGGGGGTTTGGGGCCACCAGGGTTATTTTTGGTTGTTTGAGTGGGGGGTCTGGGGTTGCTGGGCCACCAGGGATTATTTTCAATAAAGCGGGTGGGGGGTTCGGGGCTACTGGGCCATTAGGATTATTTTTGGTTGGACGGGTGAGGGGATCGGGGCCACCAGGTAATATTTTTAGTTGAGCGCGTGGAGGGTATGGGGCAGTTGGGCCACCAGGATTATTTTTGGTTGGATGGGTGGGGAGTTTGAGGACACTGGGCCACCAGGGTTTTTTTGGTTGGGCGGGTGGGGGGATTGGGGCTAATGGACCACCAGGGATTTGCTTTCTATCGGGGACACCGGAAAGCCCCCGGTGCCGTCAAAATACTGTTGGGGCTCATATGATAATTAGCCACGTGGTACCCCTGTTTCTCTAGGAGAGCATGACAAACTTGCACCGACTTCTGTGCGCATGTGTTTGGCTTGCTCTCCCAGTTTAATGCTGCCATTTGCGCACAGTTTAACATATGGCTAATTTGCATATGTGCCCCTTTCTGCATGTGGGTGCTAAAGTCGGGTGCTATTGGTGCACTGCAAATAGGCATAAAATGTTGATGTTGTGACTAAGCACTGGCTTTCTGCATCAGCTTGCTAGTTTTGATTTACTGTTATTTTTAATTTAAAAAGTAGTTTCTCTCTTCTCTGAATTGCATTTCGATCATAATTCCTAACAGTTAGGGTAGGGGCGGCCCAAGTGGGGTGCGGGGCCATGTGCGGAGATTAATTGCAGGGTCTCATTTGCATAGGGAGCCTCATTTGCATAAACATTTGCATAATGCTAACATGCATTTTTAGTAAACATGCTTATTAATGAGTGTCTGGATAAAGAAAGACTAACAGATTTCTATGTTACTATATTCCAGTGCCAATCGCCAGGCCCATTAGGAGGTACTATAAACACTGACCATTTAGAACTCATAGCAAATCCACCATATCATAACAGCTCCTGCTGCTATGGTAGGTGCGCCTGCTGATGTGCGCAGGTCTGCCCTATCCCCAGGTGGCCCCAAGCCTATTTACAGACATCTGTTATTCATCTTGGTCCTATGGTAGATGTGCCTGCTGATGTGCACAGGTCTGCCCTAACCCCAGGTGGCCTCAGGCCTATTTACAGAGGTCTGTGTTTACTCCTGGTGCTATGGTAGGTGCGCTTGCTGATGTGCGCTGGTCTGCCCTATCCCCAGGTGGCCTCAGGCCCAATTACATAGGTCTTTGTTTACTCCTGGTGCTATGGTAGGTGCGCCCTTTGATCTGCGCTGGTCTGCCTTATCCCCAGGTGGCCTCAGGCCTATTTACAGAGGCCTGTGTTTACTCCTGGTGCTATGGTAGGGTTGCCAACCGGCCGGTTTTCAGCCGGCCTGGACGGTTTTCCCATGGCCAGGCCGGCTGTCGGCACAGGTATAAAACTGGCCCTTGAAAAGCCTGTTTTTTGCTCTGGCCGCGAGATCGGGAGCGGCCAGAGCAAAAAAAAACGGCTTTTCTCCCGCAGTCCGCAACACAATCGCGAACGCGATCCCCAGTAGGCTGTGCAGCCGCTGCTTCTGCTTTTCACAGAGCAGTGGCTGCAATAATGTTAATTTGAAAAGGAAGAAACCTGTGAGAAGCCCGCCCCCTCTGACATCTCTCCCTCAGGCGTTGCAGAAGGACGATCAGAGGGCTGGGCTCCTCACAGGTTGTCTTCCTTTTCAAATTAAGTTTATTGCAGCCGCTGCTCTGTAAAAAGCAGAAGCAGCAGCTGCATGGGGGCCAAGCAGCACTAAAGGTGCTGGGGGGTTAAACAGCACTAATGGGGTGAGGGCGGTGAAGCAGCACGAAGGAGGGGTGTGAAACAGCACTAAGGGGGGGTCTGAAGCAGCAGTTAGGGGGGGGGGGTGAAGCAGCACTAAGGGGGTGTAAAGCAGCACTAAGGAGGGGGATGAAACAGCACTAAGGGGGGTGTAAAGCAGCACTAAGGAGGGGGTGAAGCAGCACTAAGGAGGGGGTGAAACAGCACTAAGGGGGTGAAGCAGCACTAAGGAGGGGTGAAACAGCACTAAGGGGGGTGAAGCAGCACTAAGGGGGGTGTGAAGCAGCACTAAGGGGGGTGAAACCACTAAGGGGGGTGAAGCAGCACTAAGGGGGAGTGAAGCAGCAGCGGCTGCAAGGGGAAAGAGGTGGCAGAAGGAACTGACAGGTGGAAGGTGAGGGCTGGAAGAGAGATGAAAGAGGGGAGAAGGAGGTAACATACAGTAACATAGTAACATAGTAAGTGACGGCAGATAAAGACCAGCATGGTCCATCTAGTCTGCCCAGCAAGATGGCAAGAGTAGGTGCACCTGTCGCTCTGTGCAGGCCACCCCTCCCCATGTTTTTGTTTTTGTTTAGGGGTGAACCCACCACTCCATGTAGGACACCCTTATTTGTTGAGACCCTAGATAGTTCAGAAGTTAGATGGTACCATTTATTTTGCTTTTATCCTGTTGCTGTAAAGGGATCCACTGTGTTTGTCCCATGCCGTTTTGAATTCCATCACCGTGTTTGCCCCCACCACTTCCATCGGGAGGGCATTCCAAGCATCCACCACTCTTTCAGTGAAGAAATATTTCCTGACATTGCCTTTCAATTTACGACCTTGCAGCTTCATGTTATGCCCTCTAGTTTTACAGCTTCCCCGTCTTTGGAAGAGCTTTGTTTGTTCATCATTTCTCTTTAAGTATTTAAAGGTCTGAATCATATCTCCCCTGTCCCTCCTCTCCTCCAAAGTGTACATATTTAGGTCTTCAAGTCTCTTCTCATAAGGCTTCTGACACAGGCTCCAAATCATTTTGGTCGCCTTTCTCTGAACAGTTTCCAGTCTTTTTACATCTTTTGCAAGATATGGTCTCCAAAACTGAACACAGTATTCCAAGTGAGGCCTCACCAGTGACTTGTACAATGGCATAAGTACCTCTTCCTTTCTGCTGGTAATCCCTCTTTGTATGCAGCCCAACATCCTCCTGGCTTTTGCCACCGCCTTGTCGCACTGTTTTGCCACCTTGAGATCATCAGAGATAATCACACCAAGGTCTTTCTCCTGAACCGTGCATACCAACCTCTCACCCCCTATTGTGTACTTTTCCCTTGGATTTCTGCTACCCAAGTCCATGACACTGCACTTTTTCACATTAAATCGTAGTTGCCAAGCATTAGACCAGTCTTCCAGCTTTTGTAGATCTTTCCTCATGTTACCACTCCCTCGGGGGAGTCCACTCTTTTGCAAATTTTTGTGTCATCTGCAAAAAGACAGACTTTTCCATTCAGTCCTTCAGCAATATCACTCACAAATATATTGAACAGTGCCGGGCCCAGGACCGAACCCTGAGGCACCCCGCTAATCACCTTCCTCTCATCCGAGTGAGCTCCGTGTACCATCTCCTTCTGTTGTCTGTCAGTCAACCAATTTCTAATCCAGTTTACTATCTTGGGACCCATCCCCAAGCTACTGAGTTTATTGACAAGCCTCCTATGAGGAACAGTATCAAAGGCTTTGCTGAAATCCAGATAGATGACATCCATTGCATGCCCCAGATCTAGTTCCTTGGTCACCCAATCAAAGAACTCAATCGGATTTGTTTGGCAAGACCATCCTTCGGTATAACCATGTTGCCTTGGATCTTGCAACCTGTTGGTTTTGAGAAAGTTCACTATTCGCTCTTTCAGGAGCGCCTCCATTACTTTTCCTGCCACCGAGGTAAGGCTCACGGGCCTGTAATTTCACACTTCTTCCCTGTCACCACTTTTGTGTAGAGGTACAACATTAGCCATTCTCCAGTCCTGAGGAACAACTCCTGTTTCCAAGGATCTGTTGAAGACATCCTTTAACGGTCCTGCAAGAACTTCTCTGAGCTCTTTCAGTATCCTGGGATGTATCCCATCTGGTCCCATGGCTTTGTCCACTTTCAGTTTAGCAAGTTGTTCTAACACCTTATCTTCTGTGAATTGTGTGGTATCTACTTCATTCCTATTTTTATATTTGGGAGTCACAGCTGGTCCATCTCCAGGATCTTTTTTAGTAAAAACAGAGCAGAAGTATTTGTTTAGCAATTTTGCTTTTTCAGTGTCACTTTCCACGAGTCCTTTCCCAGCACTTCTGAGTCCTGCAATTCCAACTCTGATCTTCTTCCTTTCCTGAATATACCTGAAGAAAGTTTTGTCGCCACCCTTAACATCTTTAGCCATCTTTTCCTCTGCCTTTGATTTTGCTATCCTTATTTCTCTTTTTGACTCTTTGAGCTTGATCCTGTATTCATTTCTGTGTTCTTCTGTTTGCAAGCTTTTGAATTTTGCGAAAGCTGTATTTTTTGCCTTTATTTGAGCAGCCACCTCTTTGGAAAACCAAATAGGTTTCCTTCTCCTCTTGTTTTTATTTATTTTTCTTACATATTTATCTGTTGCCCCTTTTATTGCCGCCTTTAGTTTACTCCATTGCAATTCCACTTCCCTTATCTCCTTACACCCCGTCATCTCCTCCTTTAAGTACTCGGCCATTTTATTGAAGTCAGTGTTTTTGAAGTTTAGGACTTTGAGCTTGCTATGATTGGCCTGTACCATGGCTTTTATCTCAAACCACACCGTGTGATGGTCGCTGTTGCTCACAGGGGCACTCACGCAGACATTCGACACGTTATCACTGTTGGTGAGCACTACATCCAGCGTTGAGCTTTCCCTGGTTGGTTCCATCACCATTTGTCTAAGTAATGCATCTTGGAGAGCATCCACAATTTTTTTGCTTGTTTCCAGATGTGCAGAAGGAGTAATCCAATCCACATCAGGTAGATTAAAGTCACCCAATATGATTGCTTGCCCCTTTGTTGCTATCTTGGCAATATCTATAATCAATTTGTTATCTCTCTCTTCAATCTGAGTCGGAGGTCTGTAGACTACGGCAATATGGATGACAGTGCCATCTCCTCTTTCCAATGCAATCCAGAGCGCTTCTTCTTTTCCCCATGTTCCCTGCATTTCAGTAGCTTTAATACTGCTTTTGACATACAAGGCTACTCCTCCTCCTTTTCCATTTTCTCTGTCTCTTCTGAATAGATTATAGCCAGCTATGGCTATATCCCAATCATGCGATTCATTAAACCATGTTTCTGTAATGGCCACGATGTCCAAATCCGTTTCCACCATTAGGGCTTCCAGGTCTGGAATTTTTTTTGCTAAGCTTCGAGCATTTGTGCTCATTGCTTTCCAGCATTTATCTTGCTTGTGTGTATTTTGCATTGATTTTATTCTGCCCACTTCTTCCCACTTGTTTTTGATGTGTGGTTTAAGAGTGTGGCTGTTTCTGATGTTGTTCTGCTTTTGCAGGGGGTGGCATGCAGATGTTGACCTTCCACATCCGTCACCCCCTTTTCCTAGTTTAAATGCATATCCACATACTGCCTGAATTTTTCACTTAGGTTTCTTTTCCCTGCAACAGAGAGATGTAGTCCATCAGCACAGTATAGTCTCTTGTTGGTCCATCTGTTGCCCCAGTTGCCAATAAATCTGAATCCTTCTTGTTTGCACCAGGTCTGGAGCCATGTATTAAAGCTGTTAATGTGATGCAGCCTTTTTGTCCCCTTACCAAGAACAGGTAGAACTTCTGAGAATGCAACAGTGTTAACAATGGGCTTGAGTTTCTCTCCCAGAGATTGGAAGTCCTTTTGGGCTGTAGAGGCACTGTTTCTAGCCAGGTCATTTGTGCCCAAGTGGATAATAACATCAGGTTTGGAGTGCTCACTTTTTGTGCTAAGTATTTCAACAACTTGGTTTGTATTCCTGCTGGCTGAAGAGCCTGGTAGGCAAATGACTATCTTCTCTCCTTTGAACTGTGTTCCCAAGTTGGTGCCTCTGATGATGGAATCTCCAAGTAGTAATAGTTTTCTGTTTGGTGAGGTTTTCTTCATATTTGGTGCTTTAGCAGGAGATTGGGCATTGTCTGACTCATTTAAGGGCCCTTCAGTTTCTTTGGATTGGGCATCCTCATTAGCCAAGGCAGAGAAGGCATTTTGCAGGGATATCTCTTGATGTGTAGGATGTCTCTGCGTTACAGGTCGCAATCTTCCGGAACCCACTGTGATCCATTTGTTCCTGCGGTGTTTGATTCTTTGTGGGAGCGGTGGTGGACTTTGTTCAGTTTGTATCCTAGAAGAGATGCGCTTCATTGCAGCCAGTTCCTCCCTCAGTAGAGACACTTCTTTATGCATGGCTGCTAGGTCTTTCCTTAGTAGAGTCAGTTCTTCATGCATGGCAGCTGACTTTAGGCATATAGGACAAGCTCTTAGGCTCCAAATGATTCTTCTTTAAATGAAAGTACCACAGTTATTGCACTGAATACACGACATGTTGACTAAGCAGTCCCAGAAGAGGAAGAATAATAATAAGAAAAGTTGAAGATGTGGGCGTTACCCAAGTTAGGAACGACAGATGGTACGTATGTGACCACTATATAGGCAATGTAACCCCAGGGGTGGGTGGGGTGAGGGATAGGGTGGGCGGGAACCTAAGTGTCTCTGGCCAGTAGGCTGTTCCTGAACAGTGGGCACACAGCAAAGGAGTAGGTAAGAGAACCCACCAAGAAGGGCAAATAGATAGATAAATATGTGGAGACAAACAGACAGACAGATAGAACTCACAGTTTAGCAGCAAATTCAGCAAAAATCACTTTTTGGGAGAGCCCTGGAAAGCACTGCTCTTCTCAAGGAACAGAAGGGCAATCTTAGCAAGCCCACATGCACAACAGGAAATGGAGGTCTACAACAATGCCTCAGCAGGGGGGAGGGGTAGTCACTCAGGTAGACTAAGAGAAAGATAGTTTAAAACTCTACAGCAATGGAGGCTGTTCCTGAACAGTGGGAACTGTCACCAGTAACCCTCCCCAGAGGCAAAAGCATGGGGGAAGGTCAGCCTGGGCGTGTCCAAACCTAGCAAGAAGGATAGTGCAGTTGGCCCTGCACTGCCTTCTGGGTATTGTAGTCCCTCTTACTAAGCAAGGAATGAGTTGTAGTCAAGTGGAGTTAGGCAAAAGACAGGATTTTATTTCCCCTTCCGGGTGGATTCATTGCAAGAAAAACAAGAACAAAAATGACCATACTTCTGGTACAAAAATGAAACGAAACAGGAACAGAAACAGCTTCTATCTTCCGCTCACATAAACAATTAGTTGAACAAAAACATAACTGCAGCAGTCCCTTTTCTCAAAGGCAAACTCTCTTGCTTTCCGTGCTGTTTCACCAAAACCTTTAAACAGCTATTATAGCATAGAGACGTGACATGGTGTGATGGCGCAGCTGGGTTAAACGCTAGTGAAAGGAGGAGAAACCACTCTTTTTCCCCTGTAGCCAAGAGCAGTGCAGGAAGGGAAAGGGTTAAACCTTCAACTTATGAAAAAAACTCCGTGCACAGAAAGCAAGAGAGAGAACCACACCTCAGCTCCATGGCAACTAGGGGAGCTGACGTGAGAGGCAGGGGGCAGAGCCAAAGCCCATAGGACAGCCCCAAACATTTAGGCAGGAAGAAACGGTTAGAAAGGGACACGCTGAAAAACGTTCTGGAAGGGACGGTGAAAGGAGTTCTGAGAGGAGCTGTGAAAGGAAGTCTGAGGGGACCTGTGAGAGGAACTGAGAAGGGAAGTGTGAAGAGACGGGACGAGAGAAGAAGGAATAGTCCTCAGGAGAAAAGGCTGAAAACTTGGTACAAAGGCCAGAGGAATTCTTCTCAGGAGTCTTCCATTGAAGCTGTTGTAAAAGGTGGGAAATTAAGCAGGAACAAAGCTCCATTTGAAAGGCTGCACAGACACTCTGATTGCAGGCAGCGTGTGTGTAGCTCCAGTTCAGAGAGAAGCACAGCTGACAGGGAGCAAGTTGCTGATTGGAAGCTCTGGAGACAGGAGTCAGAGTCAGACCCTGTTGAGAATCTTAACGGCAGAGAGCAGAGGAAGCAGTCTGGGGACAAGAGGTTGCCTGTAAGCCTACCAGAAAGGGTAAGGAAGGCCAGGAAAAAGGTGAGCCCTTTTGAATCCATTAAGTCAGTGCTAAAGGAGACTGGTGTCCTAAGTTCCTCCCCCATACCTCAGAGTAAAGAAGAGTCCCGTTGGAAACAGATTAAAGCTTTATTAGAGCAGTGGAAGCCTGCTCAGGAGAAGCCTGTAATTGAACAAGGCATATCAGACTCAGAGGGAGAGCCCATGCAGATTGAAGAAGCTGTTATTGGAAGCGAGGGTTCTGATATGGAAACAGATTGTGCATTTTGCCAGAGAGGGTGAAAGCTGTAAAATGTTATGTTAATAGTAAGTGCTGGAAGAAGCCTGAGATTGTGCTGGTGGGATTTTACACAGGAAGAGGCAGAGAGCTGCCGAAGTGTAAAGGCCAGGCCAATTAGGCAACCGTAGAAGAAAAGAGCATTACTGTTTTAGGGTTTGTTTTAAGAAAGCATTTGTTGCTGGAGGAGAAAGCAGAGAATGTTTTATAACAGAAGCTTGAAGAAAGTGCTTTGAAAGAAACATGCCTGTATGTCTAACAGGTGAATAATGCTGTATCAGTTAAAGACACTGGTTTGGAGAAGAATCCTTTATTTCTGTTTATTGGGATAGTAGATAGACACTTGTGCAACAATAACAATAAAACTTATTGTTAACCCAATTCCTTGCTGACTCCGTCTTTGCCACAACTACAAGGGAACAGAGACCGCAGCACTTAAAAAGGATAAAATAAATATGTGGTCCGTCCATTCCCACTAGGCAACCGCCTATACCAAGGGGTGGACGCGACACATGGTCTGCTACAGACAGCGTACAATCCATTTCTTCTTCTGGGGTTTGTTCCATAAGAAATTCTATTGGCATTTCTTCACACTTACCCCCAGCTAAGTATTCTTGGGGATTATTATACGTCCCTCCAAAGAGCAGTCTCTCTTCACTGCCTCGAGACTTCCCTTCCCCCGTTGCTACAGAGCAGGGTGGAAGATTACCACATATACTGGAGTTTGCTATAGGAGAGCCCCACAAACTCTGGCAGTTACAGGGAAAACTTTTACATTCAGTTTCTCTTCTATAAGGTTTATACAGCCTACCTTCCGGCTTTCTCACACAGGAACCTCTCAGCACAGCTGGGTCAATAAGGCTTTCACAGCACGGCTGCGTTCTCCTGCCTTTTACCCTTTGCTTTCTCTCTGACATATAAATGTCCTCTGGCCAGGACGTCTCTGCTTCATGGGACCTGCAGCTTTCAACTAGGACACTTTCCTCTGGTCCCTTTCTCCAACTGGTTCCCCAACCAGTTCTCCGACCAAGGCTTCCTTCAGTCGTGTAGCTGGGTCTCTCATCAACTCTCCTGCTGAGACTCCTCCTGGTTCTGTCTGTTCCTGTTCTTGCTCTCCTTGTTCTCCCTCTTGCTGCTCTCTCTCTTGCTGCTCCCTCTCTTGCTGCTCTCTCACTATCCTCAGGTGAGTAATTTTTATGTGCGTGTGTCCTAGGGCTTAACTGCACCCTGCCCTCATCCAACTGCCTCTCATTACACACTGAGCTCGGGGCTTGTTTGCAGTTTGGGCGTGTTCTCTCCCCTCGTGACACTCTTTGTTTACGTTGCTCATGGCAACCCTGGGCCATGTGCTTTTCTATGCTGTCAGTTTCAGACACACTTTCTTCAGCTTCACCCAGATCCATCGCTTCTGGAAGATCCACTACATTACAGATCCCCCCCCCCTTAAAATATTACGGGCTGCTGACCTTTTCAGACAGCACGTAATTTCTGCCTGGGTGCTCATGTGTTTCTCTATACTGACTAAACTAGCTGTTGCTGACCTTTCCTGCCATGGCTTCAGGACATTCAAGTGGTATACCTGGCGGCGCCCCCTATCATTCGCCACAGCATACAAGACAGGCCCTACACTCTCTACCACGGTGCAAGGTCCTTTCCATCGGGATTCAAATTTGGGTCCCGGGTCAGCTACTTGGACTATTACCTTGTCCCCTACAGCCAATTGTCTAGGTTTTGTCCCTCTGTCATAATAGCGTTTTTGACGCTGCTGACTGGCCTGTAAATTTTCCACTGACGTTTGTGACGTCCTTTCTAGGCGACTCCTCAGGTCTTTCAGAAACTGAGGTACTCCAACTTCCTGTATCTCTGGCTCTACCCACTGCTCACGCAGGATATCTAAAATCCCCCTCGGGGCCCGGCCAAACAAAAGTTCGTAGGGTGATGCCCTCAAGGACGCTTGTATGCATTCCCGACACGCATACAGCACAAATGGGAGTAGAGTGTCCCACTCAGACATCTCTCCATTTAGGCCTCTTCTTAACATTTGTTTTATGGACTGGTTCATCCGCTCTACCAGTCCGTTGGACTGCGGATGATACGCAGCTGTCCTTATGTGACGTATGCCAAAAGCATCCCACACCATAGCTAAGTGCTTTGACATAAACACGCCTTTGATATAAACACGCCCAAACTGCAAACAAGCCCCGAGCTCAGTGTGTAATGAGAGGCAGTTGGATGAGGGCAGGGTGCAGTGGAGTGGAGGAGTGGCCTAGTGGTTGGGGCAAGGTACTTCAGGCCGGAAGGTCGGGGGTTCAAATCCCACTAGAGGACAGCAACCTTGGGCCAGAAGGACTGGGGTTTCTAGTCCCACAGGTGCTCCTTGTGGTCTTGGGCAAGCCACTTAACCCTCCATAGCCCATGTTCCCTGTAAAATAGTTATCTCCAAGTTATAATGCCCTGTTCAATGTAATTTCAGTTTGTTCAGTGTAAACCGCACTGATGCAGAATAGCGCGGTATATAAGAGAATGTAAATAAATAAAATAAATAAATAAAATTACTCCCCTGATCGGTGAGTACTGCGGCGCTCCTGCCCGGCCTTGGGGCTAAAGACAGGAGCGGCGGTCTGATGCTTCGTGAGGAATGAGAGTAACCTGTATCCAGGGAATGCTGGGTATTGTAGTTCCTGCTCCTCTCGCTCCGAAATAAAGAGTTGTAGTTATGGGGTTTCCAGTATTTTTATTATAGTAAAGCAGGGGTCTCAAACTCAAATTGCTTTGAGGGCCGAATGAGGACTTGTAAAGTAACCCGGGGGCCGCATAAGACACGGGGCCTCATTTGCATAAATATTTGCATAATGTTGCATAATGAGTGCATGGATAAAGAAAGACTAGAAAATTTCTATATTACTATAATCCAGTGCCAACCGCCAGGCACATTAGGAACTACTACTAACACTGCCCATTTAGAACCCATAGCAAACCCCCCGTATCATAACAGCACTACCAGGACTCACAAAGCACCAGACCCTACCTATCAAAAGGCAACACTGCAAATATTAAATCAATACATTTCAGAGAACAATACATGACCTACTGGGAAAAGAGAACAAGTAGCAATGTCAAATAGGAATTACACAGAATACCTCAGCACTGTAGAAATAAAACTATAAATTAATTTCTTGTACTAAAGCACAGACATTAATGATGCACATTTCCCAGAGCTGACATATTCCAGTTAATAAACTCAAAATAAAGAGATATTTTCCTACCTTTTGTGCATTTTTTTTCAGTTGCAATTGTTCCGGCCACTTTCTTATGGTTTCTTCGTGTCTTCTGCTAGCTCTCCATCGTCTTCTGTCCATTTGTCCTTTCTTCTCTCTTCTAGTTTTTTTTTCATGCAGTCCAGGTACATTTTAAAAAATCGAAACTTGCTGCTGGTGCTGCCTCCACTGGTAATGTGCTGTGGGCTGGGGGGGGCGGCTCAGAACTGGTAAGGGTTCTGACCCCCCCAGCCCACAGCACATTACCAGCTCTAAACCCCCCAGCCCACAGCACATTACCAGTTCTGACCCCCCAGCCCACAGCACACTGGTAATGTGCTGGGGGGTTTAGAACTGGTAATGTGCTGTGGGCTGGGGGGGTCAGAACTGCAAATGGTTCTGACCCCCCCCACCCCACAGCACATTACCAGTTCTGACCCCCCAGCCCACAGCACATTACCAGCTCTAAACCCCCCAGCCCACAGCACACTGGTAATGTGCTGGGGGGTTTAGAACTGGTAATGTGCTGTGGGCTGGGGGGGGTCAGAAGTCCACAGCACATTACCAGTTCTGACCCCCAGCCCACAGCACATTACCAGTTGTGACCCCCCCCATCCATCATCATCATCAGCAGCAAAAATCGCAGGCCCCCCCCATCCATCCATCCATCCTTCCTTCCTTCCTCAGCCAAAATCGCAGCCCCCCCCCCATCCATCCTTCCTTACTAAGCCTAAATCTGAGGCCCCCCATCCATCCATCCTTCCTTCCTCAGCCTAAATCGCAGGCCCCCCCATCCATCCATCCTTCCTTCCTCAGCCAAAATCGCAGGCCCCCCCCATCCATCCTTCCTTCCTTCCTTCCTCAGCCAAAATCGCAGGCCCCCCCCATCCATCCATCCTTCCTTCCTTCCTTCCTAAGCACAAATCGCAGGCTCCCCCCATCCATCCATCCTTCCTTCCTTCATCCGCCAAAATCGCAGGCCCCCCCCCCATCCATCCATCCTTCCTTCCTTCCTTCCTCAGCCAAAATCCCAGGCCCCCCCCATCCATCCATCCTTCCTTCCTCAGCCAAAATCGCAGGCCCCCCCCATCCATCCATCCTTCCTTCCTTCCTTCCTCAGCCAAAATCGCAGGCCCCCCCCCATCCATCCATCCTTCCTTCCTCCCCCAAAATCGCAGGCCCCCCCCGCCCCCCCCCCCCGCGCGAGCCATCCCTCCCTCCCTGCCTCAGTCCCTCTCCTCTTCGGCTTAGAACCGCGAAGGGAGAGTTCCTCCCTCGCGACTCTGTTAAGCCGGCTGAGGCTTATGGGAAATTTCCCCTCTGCCCCCTCGAGCTTAACAGAGTCGCGAGGGAGAAGCTCTCCCTTCGCGGCTCTGAAAGCCGAAGAGGAGAGGGACTGAGGGAGGCAGGGCTGGGCAGACTGCTTCCTTACCTGCCGCTGAGAGCTGTGCACCCTGGCGATCCTCCAAACAGGCGATCCAAGCAAGCGATTCTTCGAAGCGCTGGTACCTCGTGGCTGCTCAGACTGCTTCTGGGCCCGGCCCCCCCCCTCCTCCTTTCTCCTCCTCCTGCCTGTCGCTGATTGGTGGAGGGCAGGCGCGTGACGCGGTCATGTGAGAAATACCATGCAGCCCCGGGAATCACGCGAGGTAAACAAAAATATAGAAGCAGCAGGACAAAAATGAAAATGCAACGTAAAGCAGGACAATATTCCGTGGCGTCGTGGGCCGCACAAAATGCTCTCGCGGGCCGCATGCGGCCCTCGGGCCGCGTGTTTGAGACCCCTGTAGTAAAGGATATTGTTCCATCACATGGCAAATAAATGCAAACAAAATAGGTGCTTCAAATGCTAACAGGAAAACTTAGGATAAAGGCAACTTAAAGTATAACTGCTTCTTTCCACTTCTAAGCAAATTACTCACTTTGCCCCAAGAGGTCAGTTAGATTCACTGCAGCCTCTTTCAGCCACTGTTACCTTCACAGTGCTGGGGAAAATCAGGTGCACATAATTAGAGCTTTCTCAGCAAGGCAATACAACAGCTCCGTAGCATTCAGTTCACATACGGTAAAAAGCAGTTTCCTTCAGCTTGGCATCTCTACACAGCAGACCGTGCAATCCATGCTCTCACAATCTGGTAAGTCTGTATTATCTTGTGTTAATTCTTCAAGTTGTATGGAATTACTGGCTTCTGGTAACACTGGCTGTCTTCTAGCTTGCAACTCTAAAAACTGCTTAAAACTCTGTAGGAGCAATTCAGCCTGCTGTTTGGGAGGTAGGGAATTGCTATCAGCTATACAACTTCCCTCTGGCTTAAGGCTGTTTATTTTCTCTTCTCTTAGATTAATTGTATCAGAGTAACTGCTAGTCTCTTTTGCTAATGTTTCACACACAGGAGAGTTAGCTTTACATTCAGCCTGGAAACTTTGTGGCCATTCACTTACTTGTTGCCATGCCGTTCTGACTTCAGATGGCTCCAACGTTCTCCAGCTGTTAGAATGTTTGTTGCTCTCTGGCTCAAACGGTACTTCACAGAATGATTGTTTTCTTTCTTGTGCCTGCCTTGAAGGCTTCCTTTCCCAGGGCTGTGCCTTCCAATGGTTGTCTAATTCAGGGCTAGGTCCTCTCTCCTTGGGACTTCTACTCACTGCCTCTGAATAAAACTTTGCAGGTTTCTTTCCAATGCCAGGTTCCCAAGTATCAGCATACTGTCTTCTGGATTTCCAATCATTCCTCCTCCTCTCCTTCTTTCTCTTCTCTATCTCCTCATTCCTCTCAATCCCATTCTGACTAGCAAAGCCATGCTCTGGTTTGAAACCACGTTCTCTCCTGGACACGCCCCTTCCAAGGGCAGGGTGTGCCCAATCAGGACTGCAGGACTCCTCCCCTGGGCTGGTCTCCATGCTCAGCTCTGTGGAATAGAGTCTCTCTTTCTTCCTTGGTTTCTCAAATAGGCATAAATCCTGCTGAACCTCAGGATTTTCATCTGTCTTCATAGGCTCAGGAGGGCGCTGTTCACCACAGATCCCCCCCCCCTTAAGATATCACGGGCTGGCATCTGACCAGAGGCACAGCACGTGATTCTACTCCGGGGTCTGGCGTTGATCTGTGCCCTCTCTACCACTTTCCTGTCTTGCACTACGGTGGCTACCTGAGCTAGGGCTGTTCTATCATGCCAAGGCTTCAAAAGGTTAATATGATACACTTGTTGGCGTCCTTTCTTATTCTTCACGAGATAAGACACTGGACCTACTGGCCGGACCACGGTACATGGGCCTTTCCATTGGCTCTCAAATTTCGTGTCTGGGCCTGCCACCATCACGATGACCTTGTCTCCCACAGCTAACTGGCGCGGCCGTGTGCCTTGGTCATAATAGGCCTTCTGTCTTCGTTGATTGACTTCCGCCACTTGTGTGGTGCGGCGTAAGCAACCTTTTAGATCCTTAAGAAATTCTGGTACTCCCACTTCATGTACGTCGGGCTCTACCCACTGTTCCTTCAGGATATCTAATACCCCACGGGGTGATCGACCATACATAAGTTCATATGGCGCTGTCCCTAGGGATGACTGCTTCCTTTCCCTGCAAGCGTAGAGGACGAAGGGTAGCATCGTATCCCAGTTGGCCATATTTCCTTCTAAACTGCGGCGCAGCATCCTTTTAATCGTCTGATTTTGTCTCTCCACTAGCCCATTGCTTTGTGGATGATAGGCTGAGGTCTTGACATGGCGGATATCAAACGCTTCCCAAACTTGGGCTAAATACTTGGAAAGGAAATTGCTTCCTCTGTCTGTCAGAACTTCGCGAGGGAAGCCCACCTCGCAAAACAGTTTGATCAGTTCAGCCGCCACGGCCTTAGCGGATATATTACGTAGTGGCATGGCCCAAGGAAATCGTGTCGCTTGGTCTATGACCACTAAATATATTGAAATCCCCTCGGTGTCTTGATTAAAGGACCAACAATGTCCATAGCCATTCTATGGATGGGTTCTGTAATGACCGGGGTTGATATCATTGGCACTTCTTTTGGGTGGATGGCAGAGACGCGCTGGCATGTTGGACAGGCTTCACAGAACCTTGCTGTTTCTTTGAAAACACCCGGCCAATAGAACCTTGCCAGGATCTGATCCAACGTACTTCGGATGCCCTTGTGTCCTCCGACCGGATGGTCGTGGGCCAGCCTCAAAACCAAGTTTTTGAAGGTTGCAGGCACCACCACCTGTTTGCGCGTATCGCCTGTATAGGGATCCTTGCTCTCTCTGTACAAAATACCGGTGTCCAGGAAAAACCTAGGTAGGGTATCCCTATCACTCTGGGCCCATTTAAATGCCTGACTTAAGGCAGGGTCGTCCAGTTGTTCGTTGGGGAACGTTGGAAATTTCCCAACTAGTTCTTCGGGCACCCAGGGCAATTCCTGGCCAGCCTGAGTTTCTGCCCTATGCTGAGAACGTTCTTGTCTACCATTACGCTTCTGCGCTTTTGTTTTCTTCACCTTCTCTTCTGGTGCGGCTATTAAATCCTCATGGGAAGGAAGACTTCTAAATGCCTCATCAGTAGGGTCTTCTCCCTTCTCTGAGTCCTTGGCTTGGGCTCTTGTAGCTACCAGGGCTCCCTTAGGGGTTAGGCCTTGTCTCATTTCTCTATAAAAATAAGGCCAATCCCTTCCTAAAACCATAGGGTTTGATAGCTTGGGTATCACTGCGATGGGAATTTTCTTAAGCACACCTAGCGCTTTCACCTGAAGGTTGTATACTGCGGCGCTCCTGCCTGGCCTTGGGGGCTAAAGACAGGAGCGGCGGTCTAATGCTTCGTGAGGAAGGAGAGTAACCTGTATCCCTGGAATGCTGGGTATTGTAGTTTTCTGCTCCTTTCGCTCCGAAATAAAGAGTTGTAGTTGCGGGGTTTCTTAATAGCAAGTATATTTATTATAGTAAAGGATATTTTTCCATCGCATGACAAATAAATGTGAACAAATTAGGTGCTTCAAATGCAAACAGAATAAACTCAGGATAAAGTCAACTTAAAGTAGAACTGCTGCTTTTCACTTCTAAGCAAGTTACTCAACTTTGCCCCAAGAGGTCAGTCACTTTAACTGCAGCCTCTTTCAGCCACTGTTACCTTCACAGTGCTGGGGATTACAGGTGCATGTAATTAGAGCTTTCCCAGCCAGGCAGCACAACAGCTCCGTAGTATTCAATTCATATACGATAAAACCAGTTTCCTTCAGCTTGGCATCTCCACACAACAGATTGTACAATCCATGCTCTCACAATCAGGTAAGTCTGAACTATCTTGTGCTAATTCTTCAAGCTGTATGGAATTATTGGCTTCTTGTAACACTGGCTGTCTTTTAGCTTGTAGCTCTAAAAACTCTTTAAAACCCTGTAGGAGCAATTCAGCCTGTTTGTGAGATAGGGAGTTGCTATCAGCTATAAAACTTCCCTCTGGCTTAAGGCTGTTTCTCTTCTCCTCTATTAGGTTAATTGTATCAGAGTAACTCTTAGGCTCTTTTACTAATGTTTCAAAAACAGGAGAGTTAGCTTTACCTTCAGTCTGGAAACTCTCTGGCAAATCACTTATCTGTTGCCAAGCCCCTCTTACTTCAGATGGCTCCAATGTTCTCCAGCTGTGAGAATGTCCGTGGCTCTCTGGCCCGAACGGTAATTCCCAGAATGATTGTTTTCTCTCTCGTGCCTGCCTTGAAGGCTTCCTCTCCCAGGGCTGTGCCTTCCAGCGGTTGTCTATTTCAGGGCTAGATCCACTTTCCTTGTGACTTCTACTCACTGCCTCTGAATAGATCTTTGCAGGTCTCCTAGTGCCAGGTTCCCAAGTATCACTCAATTCAATCGTTACACCCTAAATATCTCTTTATTCCAAGCTGGTAGATAAATTAGCAAATATTAAATTGTATTATTCCCATGGATGAACTATCTTCACATATCGCACTGTTCGTCATACAAACTAATACCAATGAATATTTTATTTATCAAATAAACAAATGTTAAATAAACATCCCTTATTGTCTCATCACACAGTGTGGCTATAAATCCTATATAATCAATACAATCCTATAATTGTTCTTCCAACGGAATTACAAAATACATTAATACATAAATTACTTATACTACTTTTCTATAAACCTTAAAATGTTCATTGTTTATGCTGAATTGAAGTTAAAACTTCCTTCTTAATGCTCTTTTGAACTGAGTAGCTGGTATCCGTGGCTGGTTCCACTATAGTGAGTACTGAAATATTATCCCCATTTATCCAGTTCGTCGGTCTCACAACACTTTTATAAATGTCCTTCAATGATGTCCAGCTCTCTGTATAGTAGGTACTTCACTTTTTCCACTTTCTCATAACTCTTCAGCATCAATCAGTTCAAAAATTGTCCCAACGCCATTCACCGGCACTGCCCACGCGTTTCTCTATTCAGTTCTTCAGGGGCTCATCATTCAAATAGCACTACTCTCAGCACTCTCCTTACAAAACTCGATGCTGCCCACGTCTCTCTCTGATCGGTTCCACCGAGAAATTAACCAACGATCCAGGAACCGATCAGAGAGAGACGTGGGCAGCATCGAGTTTTGTAAGGAGAGTGCTGAGAGTAGTGCTATTTGAATGATGAGCCCCTGAAGAACTGAATAGAGAAACGCGTGGGCAGTGCCGGTGAACGGCGTTGGGACAATTTTTGAACTGATTGATGCTGAAGAGTTATGAGAAAGTGGAAAAAGTGAAGTACCTACTATACAGAGAGCTGGACATCATTGAAGGACATTTATAAAAGTGTTGTGAGACCGATGAACTGGATAAATGGGGATAATATTTCAGTACTCACTATAGTGGAACCAGCCACGGATACCAGCTACTCAGTTCAAAAGAGCATTAAGAAGGAAGTTTTAACTTCAATTCAGCATAAACAATGAACATTTTAAGGTTTATAGAAAAGTAGTATAAGTAATTTATGTATTAATGTATTTTGTAATTCCGTTGGAAGAACAATTATAGGATTGTATTGATTATATAGGATTTATAGCCACACTGTGTGATGAGACAATAAGGGATGTTTATTTAACATTTGTTTATTTGATAAATAAAATATTCATTGGTATTAGTTTGTATGACGAACAGTGCGATATGTGAAGATAGTTCATCCATGGGAATAATACAATTTAATATTTGCTAATTTATCTACCAGCTTGGAATAAAGAGATATTTAGGGTGTAACGATTGAATTGAGTGATTTCACACCCTGTGATTAGTGCCAGAGAAGGAGTTGATAGGTTCCCAAGTATCAGCATACTGTCTTCTGGACTTCCAATCATTCTCATTCTTCTTCTCTATCCGTCTCTCCTTCTCATGCTCCAGCTGCTTCTTCCTCTGCAGCTTATTCCTATCCTCCTTCTTCTGACTAGCAGAGCCATACTCTGGTTTAAAACCACGTTCTCTCCTGGTCACGCCCCTTCCAAGGACAGGGTGTGGCCAATCAGGACTGCAGGACTCCTCCCCTGGGCTGGTCTCCATGCTCAGCTCCGTGGAATAGAGTCTCTCTTTCTTTCTAGCTTTATCAAATTGGCATAAATCCCGCTGAACCTCAGGATTTTCATCCGTCTCCATAGCCTCAGGAGGGCGCTGTTCACCACAGATCCCCCCCTTAAGATATCACGGGCTGGCATCTGACCAGAGGCACAGCACGTGATTCTACTCAGGGCATCTGCGTTCTGGTGGAGCCGTCCGGCTCTATGTTCCACTTGAAAGTCGAACGCTTGGAGGGCCATAAACCAACGAGTTAACCTCGCATTATGGTTATACATCTGGTTTAGCCATTTGAGTGGTGCGTGGTCGGTAATCAAGGTGAAACGTCGCCCCGTGAGATAAAAGCGTAGCGCGTCTATGGCCCACTTAATAGCCAGACACTCACGTTCAATTGTTGAATAGCGCTGTTCCGCTGGGGCCAGCTTCCTGCTGAGGTATAACACGGGGTGTTCCGTACCATCATGGCGCTGGGACAGTACTGCGCCGAGGCCCGTCTCCGACACGTCGGTCTGTACCAAAAATGGTTGGGAAAAATCCACACCTCTGAGAACCGGTGCTGCACACAACTTATTCTTTAGCAGGTGGAACGCTTCTTCCGCCTCTTCCCGCCATCTCAGTTGATTAGGCGCGTTCTTCTTCAACATCTCAGTTAGAGGGGCACTCTTCTCTGCAAATCCTGGAACAAACCGTCTGTAATACCCCACTAACCCCAGGAAGCTCCTTAATTGCTTCTTATTAAGTGGTTTGTGGAATGCTTGAACAGCGGCTATCTTATCAGTAAGGGGTTTCACTACCCCATTACCCACCAGGTGACCCAAATACTTTACTTCCCGGCCTCCAAATAAACATTTAGCCGGGTTTAATGTAAGGCCAGCATCCCTAAGTGCTCTAAGAACGGCTTCAACTCGTGGGAGATGTTGTGTCCAATTGTCACTGTGAATGACCACATCATCCATATAAGCCACAGCGTATGTTTGATGCGGTCGCAAAACCAAATCCATTAAGCGCTGACACGTAGCAGCAGCTCCGTGTAGGCCAAAAGGCATTCTTTTAAACTGGTACAGGCCTACCGGGGTGCTGAACGCAGTCTTCTGTCTGGCATCCCTGGTCAGTGGGACCTGCCAGTATCCTTTCGACATGTCCAATGTGGTGAGGTATTTAGCACGGCCTAGGCGATCAAGGAGTTCTTCTATTCTGGGCATCGGATATGTATCGAAACGAGATATTGTCAGACGGCTGCCTAGGGTGAGAACTTACACAATCTTGACGATGCATATATTCATATGATTCTTGCAAGGTATTGTGGGTATTGTAGTTCATTCACTCCCAAACACAGCTGATGACAATAATTTGAGTTGTGAAACCAAGTGGTAAGATCAATAAAATACTACTTTTATTGATGGGGTTTAATTCACCCAGCACATGTATGCTTGATAGCACTATAAATGAGGTTACTTGCTTGCAGTGTTTAAAATGGATAACAAAAAGTCACAAAGTAAACCAGAAAACAACCTTCAGCTTGTCAGGCAATTAGCTAATGTTTTCTTAGCAAATAATTACCAAATACAAAGGCACAAAGTAAAGAATAAACTTTGCTGGTTAGGTTAACTTCTGCTTATTTTCCACGCCGATCTCAGCAGTGATTCTCCCTTGCTCACACACACAATCAGGTGCAGCCCTAATTACTATCAATGGACCAGCTGAAAGCCTTTAGCTGGCTGGCTGCTACTGTGTGAGCCCAAATCCTGCTTTAAGAGCTGTTTGCAGTGGAAATAAAGAACAAAGTTAGGTTTCTTTGTGATGGCTGATGTGTTTGCTCAGAGAAAGCTAGCAATAGCATTTAGATAGAGAACAGTCCATATAAATAGTTTCATCTGCTGTATCTCCCCCTTTATCAACAATCATAGGGTCAATATCATACATTGGCACAGATGAGTCTTTCATTAAGGCACTATCATGAGAATGCTTATTCCCTTGCTGCCATTCTCTATTATAGATAGGGTCTGGATCAGTGTTCATACCTGAGCCTCTCCTGCCATCATAATTCCTCTCTGTAAAGCTTGGCCAATATGTAATCCAATTCTGATGTCCAGCCTTCCAATCTTGATCCCTGGACACTGGATCTCCTCTCACATACCTTCTGGCCTTGGTCTGAAAGTCCCTTCCACATGCAGTCTTCTCTCTTCCAGGTAGCCACTGGTGATTCCTATCTCTGCCACTCCATTCCTCTGGCTGAATCCAGTCCAATGAACTCTGCTGGCTTTTGGAATACCTCCCAGTATGAGTACTGCCTTGGAATCTCCCAGACCTTCCAATGGCCTTTCTTCTCTTCCTTCCAGAGAGTTTCCTTCTCTCTCTATCTGCGTGGCTTTTGCTGAAGCTGTTCTTCCAACTGTTACTGAAGCTGTTATCTGAAGAATAAGCTCTATTCTTATCCTGTTCTAATGTGTGCTGCTCCCTAACACAGCGCAGCTGTCTTGAATCAGGCCCTGCCCTTTGAGATGAGTGCTTAGGGATTACCTCATAGCTCTCTTGATTGCACACACATTTTCTCACTTCAGCCCCTCTCATGGCTGCTGGAAACCTGGTGCATTCTGGGACTGGTAGTCTTTTATGTGAAAATTCTGTTTTCTCACTTCTACCAGAACTGACAGGTTGCTTGTTCAGAGTCACATCATCTTTTCTATAGCTCCTACCTGAGCTATGATAAGCTTCCTTATCACAATATTAAATTAACTTTCCGAAAGTCGATACAGAACCTTATGGACCCGTCGGGCTTGGGAACAAGAACAATTGGGCTGTTCCACGGGCTCCGCGACTCTTCTATAACGCCCATCTGTAACATTTCCTGTACCTGCCGCACGACCTCCTCCTTCTTGGCCTCCGGCAACCTATATGGACGTTGGCGTACTATTTCGCCAGGCGGCGTTATGATCCCATGGGCGATCAGGTCCGTCTTGCCTGGCATCGGTGTGAGGACATCCTGGTATCTGGTTAGTAGCTGACTCAACTCCTGCTTTTGCGCCCAGGACAAGCCTTCGTCTATTCTAGGCTCCGGGTTACTTTTACATACTGCGATTTGTGGCCCCAGGTCTTCCTCTTCCTTTTCTTCTACTATGGCGGCTAGAGCTTGGAAACTGGTACCCCCTGTTGACCCGAATCCACCTGCTCCACGAGCCGTTGTTGATAGGCTGGATACTTCTTCCAGCGGAGGCAGACCCACACGCTCGCAGATTAGTTGGGCTATTCGATCTCCAACCTTGACTTTAAAGTCCTCCTTGCCAAAGTTAAACATAAGAATTTTAATAGAACCTCTATAATCCGGGTCTATCACTCCGGCTCCTATGTCTAGAAAATGCTTTACAGCGAGACCCGATCGTGGGGCTATCCGGCCGTAACAGCCTAGTGGCATTTCCATCTGTAGAGCGGTATCTATCAGTGCTTTCCCTTGCTTAGGAACTATGACCTCCTCAGCACTACAGAGGTCATAACCTGCTGAGTTAGTTGAAGCTCTCTTAGGGGGTTGAGCATTAGGGTTCATCTTGCAGAATCTTAGTACAAACACTGGTTTCTTCACTATTTCGTCTCTTGAAGGCGGTGTTTTCTCTTTTTGCTTTTTCAGGTGGGCAAACAAAGGACTAGGCACTATACTTTTCTTGTTGGCTTGGGTTAGAGCTTCTACTGGGGACTCTCTGGTAGCTTCTTGCTCTTTTAAGAATAAGCCTTGTTCCACCCCTTTATGGAAATGTGGCCAGTCTTTATTTATTTATTTAACAGTATTTCTAAACCGCCTTATCTTAATAATCAAGGCGGTATCACAGCAAACAATCAGGTAAAGTGTGTGTGTTATACATGCAGTGAGGGTGAAATTTAGTTGAGTGTGTGTTGTATTGTGTGCTAGATTGGTTTGAGCTATATACAAGGTGGTCTATATACAGTGGTGCTAAAAACGTTTCTTACATCCATTGTTTGGGTGGTATCATGTACTGTTGTACATTCTCTGAGGTTATGTGATGTGTCCATAGTGTTCTATGAATAGCATGGTTTTAAGCTGTTTTCTAAAGTCTTTGAGGTCAGTAGTTGCCCTCAGGTCGTCCGGTAGTTTGTTCCATATTGTTGGAGCAGCCATGGAGATTGCTCTGTCTGTTGTGTCCTTGCATGTATGTTTGTATTCACTTGGGGTGCTGACTCGGTTGTGTGTTTGTTTTCTTCTAGGACGTGTGCTGGTGTCTGGTTGTATGAGGGCGTGTAGGCTGTTGGCTGATGTGTGCTGCTTTATCTTGAATAGGTTTATGATAGTTTTGTATCTGATGCGTGCACCGATTGGGAGCCAGTGTAAGTCCTTTAAGATAGGTGTGATGTGCTCTTGTCTTGTAGTTCCGGATATGATTCGTGCTGCAGTGTTTTGAGCCAGTTGGAGTGGTTTGAGGGCTTGTTTCGGTAGACCAAGGTATATCGGATTGCAGAAGTCCAGTAGTGGTGTTATCAGTGCCTGACAGACGGTACGGAAGTGATCTGGGGCGAGGAGTGGTTTCAGTCTTCTGATTATTCGCATCCTATAGTAGGCTTTTTGGATTGTTTTGTCTATGTGTGGCTTGAGGTTAAGTTTATTGTCCAGAGTAACTCCGAGGTATCTTACTTCTGATCTTATTGGTATAGTGGTGCTTTGTATCCTTATATTTGTTGGGTGTATGAAGCTTTGGTTCCGAGTGATGATTAAGGCTTCAGTCTTGTTGTAGTTTATTGCGAGGTTGTTGTTTTGACACCAACTCGTCATTTGGGTAAGGCAGTCTGTTATTTTAGAGAAGTCCGGGTTGTCGATCGCTATCGGGGTGTATATCATGATGTCATCCGCATAGATTGTGTATTGAATGTTGCTCTCTTTCATGATGTTGCATATTGGTTGGATGTAGATGTTAAATAGGAGTGCTGAGAGTGCGGATCCTTGAGGTACTCCTTGACGGACGTTTATGGGTCGGGAGGTGGTGTGTCCCACCTTGACCTGTAGCTGTCTTTCGGTTAGGTATGATTGGAACCATTTCAGCGTGATACCGTGTACACCAGTGTTCTTTAGTCTTTCCAGGAGCGTGTTGTGGTCCACTGTGTCAAAGGCAGAGGAGATGTCGATGAAGATCATTATGATTCCATTCCTGGTGTTGTCAGTTATTCTTAGGATGCTGTCGAAGAGGTATATCAGAAGTGTTTCGACTCCATGGTTGGGACGAAATCCGTGTTGGTTGTCGTCAAGTGTTTCGTGTTTGTCGATGTGTTCCTGAAGCTGTAGTTGAACCGTTTTTTCGATGATTTTTGCGAGGAAGGGTATGCTGGAAATTGGTCGGTATGCTGCTGGATCTTTTTTGTCGAGAGTTGTTTTCTTTGGGATTGGTCTTACTGTGGCAAGTTTTAGTTGCTTTGGCATGAGTCCTTGAGCGAGTGAGTTGTGTACCATTTTGTGTATGGTGGGGATGAAGCTTGATTTGGTGGCTTTGACCCATGACACTGGGCACGGGTCTGTAGGAGCAGTGCTTGTGTTGATTGTAGAGATGATGTGAGATATCTGTTCTGTTGAGGGTGTGTAGAATGTACCCCAGGTTTTGGAGTGAACGTCCGTCCTGTTGTTCCCACTATGTGTTGTTCGTTCCGTGGAGTGAAATTTGTCTTTGATGTGGTCGGCAAATTCCTGTGGATCAACTTGTACTTCCCTTCTGTTGTTTGCTCTTTTGTGAGGATCTTCACTATTTCGAAAAGCTCTCTGGGTTTGTTGATGGAGGAATTTATCATGTTTGTGTTGAATTCCATCTTTGATTGGATGATGTGTGTATTGTATTGTTTTTGCTTTGTTAGATAAAGATGCTGGTCGGCAGTTGTTTTGTTTTTTCTCCATCTCCGTTCAATCTTCCTGAGCTCCCTCTTTTCCTGTCGTATTTTTGCTGAGTACCATGGTTTGTTTTGTCTCTTGTTGTGGTGTGGATTCTTGGTCCCGCTACCAGCTGCTTTGGCGGCGTTAGCTAGAATGCTGTTCCAGCTGGAAACTTGATCCTCCAGGTCATCTGTAGTAATGTTCAAGTGCTGTGTTGTGTCCTGTATGAATTTGTCCCTGTCGAAATGTTTGAATCTTCTTTGTGTGTGTGAGCTGTTTGCTCTTTCGTTTGTCTGGTCCTCTGGTGATCGCAGCTTTGTTTCGATTAGGTAATGGTCAGACCATGGCACTGGGGTAATGGTGGGTTGGGAAATTAGGTCTCTTGATGTTAGGTAATTGGATGCGAAGATGAGGTCTGGGGATGATCCATGTTTATGCGTTGGTGCATTGATTATCTGTGTGAATTGTAGTGAGGTCATTGCTTGAAGGAAGGCCTCTGCGTCCTTGGCATTGGTGGACTTGAGGTTGAAGTCACCAATCAGTAGCGCTGGTTTGTTGTTTGATGTTATGGCACAGGCTTCTTCGAGTGTGAAGGCTAGTTCGTCGGGTGGAGCTCTGGGTGCTCTGTAGGTTAGGCAGATTGTAATGTTCTTGTTCTTGATGCTAATTGTGTTACCCAAAACACAGTCTTTACCCAAAACTATATTATGAGGTAGCTTGGGGACCACTGCGATGGGAATTTTCTTAAGCACACCTAGCGCTTTCACCTGAAGGTTGTATACAGGGTATAGTGATGTACCTCCATGTACACAGCGGATCTTCACGTTACGAACAGGCTGAATTGCTACCCCCGATGCTTGGACTTGCTGCCACAGCGCCTTGGAGAGCATTGTCTGCGCCAGAATCAAGTAACGCGGTAGTAGCAATTCCCTGCACCTCTACCTCAATGAGAAATCCTTCTCGGGTTTTTTGTGCACTTTCTGCTACTAAGGCAGTCTTAAAACAATTCTTCTGCATATGCCCTTCTCGCCCACATTTAAAACATTTCCTAGGCGGAAACCTAGCCTTCACAGTTGGCATACATATTTTGCTTGCTTCATTCTGAAATTTCCACTTCCTTTCTGACTCAGGTATTGCTGCCCCCTTTAAATCACTACTGCTTTCATGAGCCATTACCTTGGCCTGCAAGAAGCGTTCTGTGAGGTCTACTGCCTCCTGTGGGGTTTTGCAGCTTTGCAGAATCAGGAAGGTTTTTATTTCATTGGGTACAGCATTCATGTATTGCTCTACAACTAAGCTTTCCAATATAGACTCTTTAGTCCTATTCTCTGGATTAAGCCATTTATTTAATAACAAGCTTATCCTGTATACTAAGGCTTTCGGTGTCTCACCCTGTTTCAATTTAACCGCTCGCAGGAGATTATGGTAGGCTAGCGGTGTAAGGCCTAGCCTTTCCCGGACCGCTATTTTCACCTCCTCATATTTTCCGGCAAGGTCTGATGGCATGCTCCTATAGGCAGCCATTGCTTCTCCAGTAAGGGAAGCTGCAAATCTGATGGCCCAACACTCTTTTGGCCATGCACTTAACTGTGCCACTCTCTCAAAACACTCAATGAAATTATCAACATCCTCATTGTCCTTTAACTGGCCAAAATTAAACATTGTCCCTGCGTTTAGACTAAGCGCAGCTGTAGTAGAAAAACCTGGGGGAGCGGATGGTTTCTCCGGTGGCGTCTTCTGCTCAGCTACCCACGCTTGTAGCATGTCCAGTAGGGGTCGCTGCTGAGCCTGCAGGGCAGCAGCACTCTTTTCCTGGAACTCTAGACTCAAGTCTCGCTGTCTCTCGAGTTGAGTGGCCATCCATTTAAATACCTCTGCTGGATCCAGAGACATCTTTAGTACCTGTGAATACAAACAGACAGAAAAAAAACCAAGTGCGGTACCTCACACTTTTAAAAAAAACAACTTTTCCTTTTTTTTTTTTTTCAACTAGCTGGCAAACACTCTCAGCCCTGTATCCTTATCCTTTCCCAGGTGGACACTTATTACCTGGCTCAGGTGTTGCCTCACGCTTTCACAACCTCATTGCAGCCAACACTCCGATGCTGGGACTCTTTCCTTCCTTTCAGGATGGTCTGCACTCGGGGTCTTTCTTGCAGTTGCTTTTTCTGTAGTTTTCTTCTGCGCGGCACCTTGCGCATGCGTGGAATATCCTGCCAACGTAGCCACTTGCGGCGCTCCTGCCTGGCCTTGGGGGCTAAAGACAGGAGCGGCGGTCTAATGCTTCGTGAGGAAGGAGAGTAACCTGTATCCCTGGAATGCTGGGTATTGTAGTTTCCTGCTCCTTTCGCTCCGAAATAAAGAGTTGTAGTTGCGGGGTTTCTTAATAGCAAGTATATTTATTATAGTAAAGGATATTTTTCCATCACATGACAAATAAATGTGAACAAATTAGGTGCTTCAAATGCAAACAGAATAAACACAGGATAAAGTCAACTTAAAGTAGAACTGCTGCTTTTCACTTCTAAGCAAGTTACTCAACTTTGCCCCAAGAGGTCAGTCACTTTAACTGCAGCCTCTTTCAGCCACTGTTACCTTCACAGTGCTGGGGATTACAGGTGCATGTAATTAGAGCTTTCCCAGCCAGGCAGCACAACAGCTCCGTAGTATTCAATTCATATACGGTAAAACCAGTTTCCTTCAGCTTGGCATCTCCACACAACAGATTGTACAATCCATGCTCTCACAATCAGGTAAGTCTGAACTATCTTGTGCTAATTCTTCAAGCTGTATGGAATTATTGGCTTCTTGTAACACTGGCTGTCTTTTAGCTTGTAGCTCTAAAAACTCTTTAAAACCCTGTAGGAGCAATTCAGCCTGTTGTTTGTGAGATAGGGAATTGCTATCAGCTATAAAACTTCCCTCTGGCTTAAGGCTGTTTCTCTTCTCCTCTATTAGGTTAATTGTATCAGAGTAACTCTTAGGCTCTTTTACTAATGTTTCAAAAACAGGAGAGTTAGCTTTACCTTCAGTCTGGAAACTCTCTGGCAAATCACTTATCTGTTGCCAAGCCCCTCTTACTTCAGATGGCTCCAATGTTCTCCAGCTGTGAGAATGTCCGTGGCTCTCTGGCCCGAACGGTAAATCCCAGAATGATTGTTTTCTCTCTCGTGCCTGCCTTGAAGGCTTCCTCTCCCAGGGCTGTGCCTTCCAGCGGTTGTCTATTTCAGGGCTAGGTCCACTTTCCTTGGGACTTCTACTCACTGCCTCTGAATAGATCTTTGCAGGTCTCCTTCTAGTGCCAGGTTCCCAAGTATCAGCATACTGTCTTCTGGACTTCCAATCATTCTCATTCTTCTTCTCTATCCGTCTCTCCTTCTCATGCTCCAGCTGCTTCTTCCTCTGCAGCTTATTCCTATCCTCCTTCTTCTGACTAGCAGAGCCATACTCTGGTTTAAAACCACGTTCTCTCCTGGTCACGCCCCTTCCAAGGACAGGGTGTGCCCAATCAGGACTGCAGGACTCCTCCCCTGGGCTGGTCTCCATGCTCAGCTCCGTGGAATAGAGTCTCTCTTTCTTTCTAGCTTTATCAAATTGGCATAAATCCTGCTGAACCTCAGGATTTTCATCCGTCTCCATAGCCTCAGGAGGGCGCTGTTCACCACAATACAGGGTATAGTGATGTACCTCCATGTACACAGCGGATCTTCACATTACGAACAGGCTGAATTGCTACCCCTGATGCTTGGACTTGCTGCCACAGCACCTTGGAGAGCATTGTCTGCTCCGCGCCAGAATCCAATAACGCGGTAGTAGCAATTCCCTGCACCTCTACCTCAATAAGAAATCCTTCACGGGTTTTTTGTGCATTTTCTGCTACTAAGGCAGTCTTAAAACAATTCTTCTGTATATGCCCTTCTCGCCCACATTTAAAACATTTCCTAGGCGGTAACCTATCCTTCACAGTTGGCATACACATTTTGCTTGCTTCATTCACAAATTTCCATTTCCTTTCTGACTCGGGTATTGCTGCCCCCTTTAAATCACTACTGCTTTCATGAGCCATTACCTTGGCCTGAAAGAAGCGTTCTGTGAGGTCTACTGCCTCCTGTGGGGTTTTGCAACTTTGCAGAATCAGGAAGGTTTTTATTTCATTGGGTACAGCATTCATGTATTGCTCTACAATTAAGCTTTCCAATATAGACTCTTTAGTCCTATTCTCTGGATTAAGCCATTTATTTAACAACATGCTTATCCTGTATACTAAGGCTTTCGGTGTCTCACCCTGTTTTAATTTAACCGCTCGCAGGAGATTATGGTAGGCTAGCGGTGTAAGGCCTAGCCTTTCCCGGACCGCTCTTTTCACCTCCTCATAATTTCCGGCAAGGTCGGGTGGCATGCTCCTATAGGCAGCCATTGCTTCTCCAGTAAGGGAAGCTGCAAATCTGATGGCCCAACACTCTTTTGGCCATGCACTTAACTGTGCCACTCTTTCAAAACACTCAATAAAATTGTTAACATCCTCATTGTCCTTTAACTGGCCAAAATTAAACATAGTCCCTGCATTTAGACTATGCGCAGCTGTAGCAAAAAAACCTGTGGGAACAGATGGTTTCTCCTGTGGCGTCTTCTGCTCAGCTATCCATGCTTGTAGCATGTCCAGTAGGGGTCGCTGCTGAGCCTGCAGGGCAGCAGCACTCTTTTCCTGGAATTCTAGACTCAAGTCTCGCTGTCTCTCGAGTTGAGTGGCCATCCATTTAAATACCTCTGCTGGATCCAGAGACATCTTTAGTACCTGTGAATACAAACAGACAGAAAAAAAAACCAAGTGCGGTACCTCACACTTTTTTAAAAAAAAGCTTTTCCTTTTTTTTTTTTTTTCAACTAGCTGGCAAACACTCTCAGCCCTGTATCCTTATCCTTTCCCAGGTGGACACTTATTACCTGGCTCAGGTGTTGCCTCACGCTTTCCACAACCTCGTTGCAGCTGACACTCCGATGCTGGGACTCTTTCCTTCCCTTCAGGATGGTCTGCAATCGGGGTCTTTCTTGCAGTTGCTTTTCTGTAGTTTTCTGCGTGGCACCTTGCGCATGCGTGGAAATATCCTGCCACGTAGCCACTTGCGGCGCTCCTGCCCATCCTTGGGGCTAAAGACAGGAGCGGTGGTCTGATGCTTCGTGAGGAAGGAGAGTAACCTGTATCCAGGGAATGCTGGGTATTGTAGTTCCTGCTCCTCTCGCTCCGAAATAAAGAGTTGTAGTTATGGGGTTTCCAGTATTTTTATTATAGTAAAGGATATTGTTCCATCACATGGCAAATAAATGCAAACAAAATAGGTGCTTCAAATGCTAACAGGAAAACTTAGGATAAAGGCAACTTAAAGTATAACTGCTTCTTTCCACTTCTAAGCAAATTACTCACTTTGCCCCAAGAGGTCAGTTAGATTCACTGCAGCCTCTTTCAGCCACTGTTACCTTCACAGTGCTGGGGAAAATCAGGTGCACATAATTAGAGCTTTCTCAGCAAGGCAATACAACAGCTCCGTAGCATTCAGTTCACATACGGTAAAAAGCAGTTTCCTTCAGCTTGGCATCTCTACACAGCAGACCGTGCAATCCATGCTCTCACAATCTGGTAAGTCTGTATTATCTTGTGTTAATTCTTCAAGCTGTATGGAATTACTGGCTTCTGGTAACACTGGCTGTCTTCTAGCTTGCAACTCTAAAAACTGCTTAAAACTCTGTAGGAGCAATTCAGCCTGCTGTTTGGGAGGTAGGGAATTGCTATCAGCTATACAACTTCCCTCTGGCTTAAGGCTGTTTATTTTCTCCTCTCTTAGATTAATTGTATCAGAGTAACTGCTAGTCTCTTTTGCTAATGTTTCACACACAGGAGAGTTAGCTTTACGTTCAGCCTGGAAATGTTGTGGCCATTCACTTACTTGTTGCCATGCCGTTCTGACTTCAGATGGCTCCAACGTTCTCCAGCTGTTAGAATGTTTGTTGCTCTCTGGCTCAAACGGTACTTCACAGAATGATTGTTTTCTTTCTTGTGCCTGCCTTGAAGGCTTCCTTTCCCAGGGCTGTGCCTTCCAATGGTTGTCTAATTCAGGGCTAGGTCCTCTCTCCTTGGGACTTCTACTCACTGCCTCTGAATAAAACTTTGCAGGTTTCTTTCCAATGCCAGGTTCCCAAGTATCAGCATACTGTCTTCTGGACTTCCAATCATTCCTCCTCCTCTCCTTCTTTCTCTTCTCTATCTCCTCATTCCTCTCAATCCCATTCTGACTAGCAAAGCCATGCTCTGGTTTAAAACCACGTTCTCTCCTGGACACGCCCCTTCCAAGGGCAGGGTGTGCCCAATCAGGACTGCAGGACTCCTCCCCTGGGCTGGTCTCCATGCTCAGCTCTGTGGAATAGAGTCTCTCTTTCTTCCTTGGTTTCTCAAATAGGCATAAATCCTGCTGAACCTCAGGATTTTCATCCGTCTTCATAGGCTCAGGAGGGCGCTGTTCACCACAGTACCTCTTGGGGAAAACCAACCTCACAGAATAATTTTACTAACTCAAGGGCTATTATTCTGGCTGAGGTATTTCTTAATGGTATTGCCCAGGGGAAACACGTAGCCTGGTCTACTACCACTAAAATGTATTGAAAGCCCCTCGGTGTCCTAACTAGGGGTCCCACGATGTCCATCGCTATACGGCGAATTGGCATCGATATAGTGGGCGTGGGTATCATTGCTACGGCCTTGGGTTTTATGGCGGTAACCCTCTGACAAGTGGGACAGGATTCACAATATTTTGTCGTCTCTTTAAAGACTCCTGGCCAGTAGAAACGGGCCAGTATTTGATCTAATGTGCCCTGAATCCCTTTATGACTACCCACTGGGTGATCCTGTGCCAACCGTAGAACTACAGCCTTAAATGTTGTTGGCACCACCAGTTGTTTCCTCACGGCTCCGGTACGTGGGTCACTACTTTCCCTATACAGGACTTCCTTCTCCAAGAAAAACCTGGGAAGCGTGTTTCTATTTTCTTGGGCCCATTCAAACGCTAGCTTTAAAGTGGAGTCGGCTTGCTGTTCCTTCGGAAAGGAAGGAAATTTTTGTACAAGCTCTGCAGGTATCCAGGGAAACCCTTCTCCGGCTTCTAGCTCAGCCCTCCCTTGGGTTCTGCGACGCCTCTCCTGACGCCTCTCGGCCTTCTCCTTTCTAGTCTTTTTGGAAGGGGCATGGATTAAATCCTCATGGATGGGAAGGGCATTTGACACTTCCTCCTCTAATCCCTCCTCTCGCTCCGGGGACTCTTCTCTATCCTCAGGCTTCTTTATCCTATCCGGTGACACCTCCCTGACCCCTGAGGTTCCGGCCTGGGACCGGGTGGATACTAGGCCTGTTCTAGTATTCAGACCCTTTACCATTCCTTTACAGAATGGAGGCCAGTCTCTACCTAGGATAATATCATGCAGTAGCTTTGGAACTATGGCTACCCGCACCTCCTTTTCTGTGCCTAGCCCTCTCACGGACAGCCTATATCGGGGATAATACAAAGATGTCCCATGCACACATCGTATTCTTACTTGCCCTTCTGCTTGACTCGGTGCTGATTGCAGGTGACCTTCAATGGCCTGCCAGAGCCTGTGCGAGACCATGCTCTGGTCAGCACCCGAGTCAAGCAGTGCCAGAGCTTCTATGCCCTCTACTTGTACTCTTAGAAGAAATCCTTCCTGTATCCGCTTTTCACCACCAGATACCAGGACAGTTCGCTCCCTGCAATCTTTACGGAAATGCCCTGCCTTGCCACATTTATAGCATTTGCCTTTGTATACAGGTAAAACATCATCATTAGGTATTTTAACCTTTTGGTACTTTTCTGCTTTACCAAAGTTGGCAACACCAGCTACTTTTAAAACACCCCCTCTTGAGGTGCCAGCCATCTCAGCCTCAAAGTATCTCTCATTGAGAGTGGCTGCCTCTTCAGTAGTCTGGCAACTTTGTAGAGTCAGAAAAGCCTTCACTTCTGGAGGTACAGCTTGCATGAATTGCTCCATGACGATTGTGTCCAACACTGACTCGAGAGTCCTCCTCTCTGGAGCAAGCCATTTCCAGGCTAATCCCTTCAGCTGTTGGAATAACGCTTTGGGAGTCTCCCTAGGCTTTAGCCTCCCCTCCCTGAACATGCGCTTATAATGCATTGGAGTTAACCCCAGCCTATCTTTTACAGCCTTTTTTACTTCCATGTAATCTGAAGCAAGTGCAGCAGGTATTGTCTTATAGGCTGCTAGAGCTTCCCCAGTGAGTGACATTGCAAAGCGTACAGCCCACTGCTCTTCAGGCCATTTAACTGCCTCTGCTATCCACTGAAAAGCCTCAATAAAATTGTCCAGATTATCATGGGTGGTTAACTGTCCCAATGTAAGTGCATTATAACTTTGCAGTCCTACCCCCTTGACCATCGAGGGAATAGTTCCTTCCACGTCCTGTGGTCTCTTTAGTACAGCCTCCAACAGTTCCATAAGTGGCTTCTGCTGCTCCCTTATTGCTGCAGCACTCTGCTCCTGTGTGTAACGCGCCAGCTCCATTTGTTTCTCCCACTGGACCTTCATCCACTGCATGACATCCTGGGGATCCATCCTGGAGTCTACGATACCTGCAAAGACACAAATGAAAAAGAAAGGCCCACCAAGTGCGGCACTATGGTTTTCTTTTTAAACCCCGTCTATTTTTCTGCAGGACAGTAGTTCCCCTTTCTCACCCAGTATCCGCCTACACCCGTGCCCAGCTACTTTTACCTTGACACTGTGTAGACTCAGGCTTTTAGAAAGGTCTCCGGGTCCACCTGGCTGGTCTGCCAACGAAACTCCTCTGACGGTTCTTCCACAGACAGGACAGCAGTTTCTCCACTTAAACTGGTGTTTCCTGATGTTTCTTTAGAGTGTCCTTTATTTTTTCAAGCAAAAAAAAATCTGAAAAACTACGCCAATCTGTCACCAGTAACCCTCCCCAGAGGCAAAAGCATGGGGGAAGGTCAGCCTGGGCATGTCCAAACCTAGCAAGAAGGATAGTGCAGTTGGCCCTGCACTGCCTTCTGGGTATTGTAGTCCCTCTTACTAAGCAAGGAATGAGTTGTAGTCGAGTGGAGTTAGGCAAAAGACAGGATTTTATTTCCCCTTCCAGGTGGATTAATTGCAAGAAAAACAAGAACAAAAATGACCATACTTCTGGTACAAAAATGAAATGAAACAGGAACAGAAACAGCTTCTATCTTCCGCTCACATAAACAATTAGTTGAACAAAAACGTAACTGCAGCAGTCCCTTTTCTCAAAGGCAAACTCTCTTGCTTTCCGTGCTGTTTCACCAAAACTTTTAAACAGCTATTCTAGCATAGAGACGTGACATGGTCTGCTACAGACAGCGTACAATCCATTTCTTCTTCTGGGGTTTGTTCCATAAGAAATTCTATTGGCATTTCTTCACACTCACCCCCAGCTAAGTATTCTTGGGGATTATTATACGTCCCTCCAAAGAGTAGTCTCTCTTCACTGCCTCGAGACTTCCCTTCCCCCGTCGCTACAGAGCAGGGTGGAAGATTACCACATATACTGGAGTTTGCTATAGGAGAGCCCCACAAACTCTGGCAGTTATAGGGAAAACTTTTACATTCAGTTTCTCTTCTATAAGGTTTATACAGCCTACCTTCCGGCTTTCTCACACAGGAACCTCTCAGCACAGCTGGGTCAATAAGGCTTTCACAGCACGGCTGCGTTCTCCTGCCTTTTACCCTTTGCTTTCTCTCTGACATATAAATGTCCTCTGGCCAGGACGTCTCTGCTTCATGGGACCTGCAGCTTTCAACTAGGACACTTTCCTCTGGTCCCTTTCTCCAACTGGTTCCCCAACCAGTTCTCCGACCAAGGCTTCCTTCAGTCCTGCAGCTGGGTCTCTTATCAACTCTCCTGCTGAGACTCCTCCTGGTTCTCTCCTTGCTCTCTCTGTTCCTGTTCTTGCTCTCCTTGTTCTTCCTCTTGCTGCTCTCTCTCTTGCTGCTCCCTCACTATCCTCAGGTGAGTAATTTTTATGTGCGTGTGTCCTAAGGCTTAACTGCACCCCACCCTCATTCAGCTGCCTCTCATTACACACTGAGCTCAGGGCTTGTTTGCAGTTTGTGCATGTTCTCTCCCCTCGTGACACTCTTTGTTTACGTTGCTCATGGCAACCCTGGGCCATGTGCTTTTCTATGCTGTCAGTTTCAGACACACTTTCTTCAGCTTCACCCAGATCCATAGCTTCTGGAAGATCCACTACATTACAGCACACAGCAAAGGAGTAGGTAAGGGAACCCACCAAGAAGGGAAAATAGATAGATAAATATGTGGAGACAAACAGACAGACAGATAGAACTCACAGTTTAGCAGCAAATTCAGCAAAAATCACTTTTTGGGAGAGCCCTGGAAAGCACTGCTCTTCTCAAGGAACAGAAGGGCAATCTGAGCAAGCCCACATGCACAACAGGAAATGGAGGTCTACAACAATGCCTCAGCAGGGGGGAGGGGTAGTCACTCAGTTAGACTAAGAGAAAGATAGTTTAAACCTCTACAGCAATGGAGGCTGTTCCTGAATAGTGGGCACACAGCAAAGGAGTAGGTAAGGGAACCCACCAAGAAGGGCAAATAGATAGATAAATATGTGGAGACAAACAGACAGACAGATAGAACTCACAGTTTAGCAGCAAATTCTGCAAAAATCACTTTTAGGGAGAGCCCTGGAAAGCACTGCTCTTCTCAAGGAACAGAGGTGGCAGGAAGGAACTGACAGGGTGAAGGAGGTGGCTGGTACAGAGCTGAAAGGGGGGGGAGTAGGTGGCTGGAAGAGAGCTGAAAGAGGGGAATGAGGTGGCTGGAAAGGAGCTGACAGAGGAGGTAAGGAGGGGGTTCAAAGGGATCTGACACCTGGGAATGGTACTGGTAAGTGACTGGGTAATGGGGAGGTGGCACTGGGACTGGAAATAGGCTGATGGAAGGAAGTGAAGAAAAGAAAAGAAGAGACAAGAAATGGCAGATGGACTATAGACTATAGAAAACGAGCTAGGAGAAGATGGGAAAACGGAAGCCTCAGATTGGAACCAGCATGATCAGAGAATAAAATGGTCAGACAACAAAAGTCGAAAAATAATTTTATTTTCAATTTAATGATTGGAATTTCTACTACCTTTATATTTTACACAGTATGGGAAACTCTATCTATTATTTATCTGATATTGCACTGCATGCAGAGTCTGTCTTCTTGGCGTTTCAGTATAATTTTTGTCTATATATTTGTCTTTTTGTTTTGTGTTCATTTATTGATGAAAACCTGTCTGTATTGTGTGTGTGTGTGTGTGTGTGTGTGTGTGAGTACAACCAATGATGCGTTTTCTGTCAGTATAGAATTTCTGCTTAAGAATTTGTAGAAGTCTTGCTTATTCAGTTTGTACATTGCCCTCTGCAATTTCTTTGGGGACAGGAGGTGGAGTAGGGGTGGGGGCGGGTCAGGGGATAGGGGCGGGGCAGGGGTGGAGTAGGGGCAGGGCAGGGGCAGAGCGTGATGACTAGCCACAGGTGGCGGGTTATTCTCTTTCAAAAAGTTGGCAACCCTACACCTACCATAGCACCAGGATTACTAACAGACTTCTGTAAATAGGCCTGGGGGCCACCTGGGGATAAAGCACAACTGCGCAGATCAACAGGCAGACCTATCATAGCACCAGGAGTAAACAAAGACCTCTGTAATTGGGCCATGAGGCCACCTGGGGTTAGGGCAGACCTGCGCAGATCAACAGGAGCACCTACCATAGTACTAGATGTAAACACAGACCTCTGTAAATAGGCCTGAGGCCACCTGGGGTTAGGGCAGACCTGTGCACCTCAGGAGGCGCACCTACACCATAGCACCAGGATTACTAACAGACCTCTGTAAATAGGCCTGAGGCCACCTGGGGATAAGGCAGAACTGTGCACATCAACAGGCACACCTACCATAGCTCCAGGATGATCAGTCCTCTGTAAATAGTCCTGGGGGCCACCAGGGGTTAGGGTCGACCTGCGCAGAGCATCAGGCACACCTACCATAGCAGCAGGAGTAAACACAGACCTCTGTAAATAGGCCTGAGGCCACTTGGGGATAAGGCAGAACTGTGCACATCAACAGGCGCACCTACCATAGCACCAGGAGTAAACACAGACCTCTGTAACTAGGCCTGGGGCCACCTGGGTATAGGGCAGACCTGTGCACATCAGCAGGTGCACCTACCATAGCACCAGGAGTAAACAGAGACCTCTGTAAATAGGCCTGAGGCCACCTGGGGTTAGGGCAGACCTGTGCACCTCAGGAGGCGCACCTACACCATAGCACCAGGATTACTAACAGACCTCTGTAAATAGGCCTGAGGCCACCTGGGGATAAGGCAGAACTGTGCACATCAACAGGCACACCTACCATAGCTCCAGGATGATCAGTCCTCTGTAAATAGTCCTGGGGGCCACCAGGAGTTAGGGTCGACCTGCGCAGAGCATCAGGCACACCTACCATAGCAGCAGGAGTAAACACAGACCTCTGTAAATAGGCCTGAGGCCTCCTGGGGATAAGGCAGAACTGTGCACATCAACAGGCGCACCTACCATAGCACCAGGAGTAAACACAGACCTCTGTAAATAGGCCTGAGGCCACCTGGGGTTAGGGCAGACCAGCGCACATCAGCAGGCGCACCTACCATAGCACCAAGAATAAACACAGACCTCTGTAAATAGGCCTGAGGCCACCTGGGGTTAGGGCAGACCTGCGCACATCAGCAGGCGCACCTACCATAGCACCAGGAGTAAACACAGACCTCTGTAAATAGGCCTGAGGCCACTTGGGGTTAGAGCAGACATGCGCACATCAGGAGGCGCACCTACCATAGCACCAGGATTACTAACAGACCTCTGTAAATAGGCCTTGGGGCCACCTGGGGTTAGGGCAGACCTGCGCAGATCAACAGGCGCACCTGCCATAGCACCAAGAGTGCTATTGGTGCACTGCAAATAGGCATAAAAAGTTGATGTTGTGACTAAGCACCGGCTTTCTGCATCAGCTTGCTAGTTTTGATTTACTGTTATTTTTAATTTAAAAAGTAGTTTCTCTCTTCTCTGAATTGCATTTCGATCATAATTCCTAACAGTTAGGGCAGGGGCGGCACAAGTTGGGTGCGGGGCCATGTGCGGAGATTAATTGCAGGGCCTCATTTGCATAGGGAGCCTCATTTGCATAAATCTTTGCATAATGTTAACATGCATTTTTAGTAAACATGCTTCTTAATGAGTGTCTGCATAAAGAAAGACTAACAGATTTCTATGTTACTATATTCCAGTGCCAACAGCCAGGCCCATTAGGAAGTACTATTGTGGTAGGCTATGGCCTGTAAACTAGGCCTAGACCCCAAACCTCACCTGAGACTAGTGCTGAGAAGAACCAGAGTCTGAGAAACTGCTTTAGACTGCTTTAAATTGCTTTTGAAAAGTTTGTATAATTCCTTTATTAATTCCTCTATGCTGATGATAGATATGTTCCTGCATTCTCTGAGCTAGAAATGGCCTTGAAGTAGAAATGTATCCATGTCTAAGACTGTGCCTTTGTTAGAATAGCCTGAGAAGGGGGAACAGGGAGCTAGGCCCAGAGAGGGTCCCCGATTGGAAAGGTGCAAAGGGCATTGGGACCAATAGAAAGTTTGCCTGTATCAAACTGTAAAAATTGTATATAAGGAATTTGCTCCTGTACTCCATTGCTCAGTCACTTTTGGACACTCTCCTGTCTGAGCCTGTGCATAATAAATTGACTTGGAACCTGCAATTGACTCCTGGTTTTATTCGTTGCGTGCAATTCGCTGCTACATATTCCTGGTGCATTGGCCGGGAATGTGCGAGTAGTGGATGGTATTCAAGTGAATATACCACGTATTACCGCCTCAAAGTTTGGCCCGGTTGGGACCCTGTCTGTCCGACCGCAGGGGAAACCTCAGGCGCCACCGGTCCTCTTGTATCGGAGAGGGTTCCGCTTTGCCTCGGCAGATTACTGGTTCCAGCCGGCCAACACCTCCGAACACGAGGGGAGTCCAGGATTCAACTCAAGAACTGGTTTTGTATCGAGTACCGGATCCGGTGAGTAGAAATTTCTTTGCTCTTCAGTTAGTTAGTTTTGGGTACGTCTTGCAGGAGTATGCGCGAGACTGAATTGGTATGGGAATAAGGTACCGAGAGCCTGATCACCTCTCAGGGCACGTCCGAGTAAGCCTTGCATGAGTATGCGCGAGGCCCAAACTACTGCCCTTGGTTAATCAGCAGTCCGAGTACGTCTTGCATGAGTATGCGCGAGACCGGCTGCTGTTGGTTAGTAAGATAGGCCTGGGAATTTGGGAAAACGTTGCTAGCATGTTTGGTTGTGTGTGTGAATGAGAGGTCTTGAAACACAGACCAAGTGAGTGCGGACTCCTGAGTAGCGCAGTTCCTGGCCGGGCGACCGCGCCCAGGTCGTGAAAAGGAGTAAGCGTTCGGTGTTTGTCTACCTATTTGTTCCTAGGGCTGTATGGACCCCTTACCTGCAGCCCGACCACCCGCCCCTACTGTCTGTTGTTGTGTACGTCATTATGGGAGTTTTGGAGTCCACATAAACTCCGTTAAAGTGTATGATCAAGAATTTCAAGAAGGGTTTTGACGGTGACTATGGAGTAAAAATGTCTCCGTCCCGATTAGAAATACTTTGTGGCAGGGAGTGGCCGGTGCTGGTCACCATGTGGCCCCCTGGTGGTACCTTTGCTGTTAGAATTATATCCCAAGTACATCAGATTGTACGTAGAGAACACCCTGACCAGTTCCCCTATATAGATTCCTGGTTAAATATTTGTGAAAAAGAGCCCTCCTGGATGAAGCGTTGCCACGAGGAACAGTGTAGTATAATGGTAGCGACCACAAGGGGGGCCCGGAAGTCTGGAGAAGAGAAGCTGCCCGTATATTATGCCCCGGAATCTCCAGATGTTCTGACCCATTCGCCCCAGTTCCTCTATAGGCTAGTCCCCTCAGCTCCGTTACCACCTCGGGCAGAGCCTGGTGCAGGAGGACCCCCTCCCGCCGATTTACCCCTAGTCCACCAACCACCTCCGCAACAGGAGGAGGCGTACCCCCTCCTGCCCGCGAGCCCCAGCTCCGCTCAGAGTCCCCCGGAAGGGCCACAGTCCACCGATGACACTACAAGCAGGGATTCATTTGCTAGTTTGGGGTCACTTACTGCCAAAGACCAAAGCAGGGGAGCTGAATTCCAACAAGCCAGACTACATTATGCCCTCAGAAGTACAACGGCAAGTCAGAGGGATGGTCACGTCATGCCATTACGCCAGGTCCCGGGGCTGCCTATCCTTAATGAACAGGACCAGGTTGTGGTGGGGCCAACCAGTCTCGTTTATGTGCCCTTTTCCACCACTAATTTATTGAACTCGAAGACGCATTATGCATCCTACACTGAAAAGCCCCAAGAATTGATAGAATTAATGTCCAGTATTATGCAAACCCATCAGCCTACCTGGTCTGATTGCCGCCAGCTCCTGTCTACCCTCTTCACTACTGAAGAACGAGCATGGATTGTGCAAACATCCACCCAATGTTCCCTCTAATTTTCTGTAGGCTGTGTGCGCATAAAATATCAGCTGTGCAGCTTTTGAAGGAAGGTTAAATTTTTGTGTGCCACATAACGACACTCGGAGTTAAATACTTTAAAATTTGACTACACATCAGAATACAGTATGTACACCACATTGATTGCACTAGAAAATATTGTAGAACTTGTGAAAACCGTAAATACACAACAACTTTTAAATTTTAAGACGTCTGTGTTGTTTTCTATCAGAATAAGAACCGTAATTTTTGTGCGCTGTGTTGTAAAGTATGTGCGCTCGCTCGGCGAGATGTGTGCACGCGCACACGCGCACAGCTTAGAGGGAACAGTGCATCCACCCAATGGTTAGAAGAAAATCCCGTGGGAGAGACAGGCCTAGATCCCCGACAAGTGGCCGCCGCAGATTTTCCAAATGATGATCCCAAGTGGGATCCAAACAGTGCCACCGGGGTGACGGCCCTCACTCGGTTCCACCAGGCCCTACTACAAGGCCTGAAGAGAGGAGGCCAGAAGGCCATGAATATCGGAAAGGTATCAGAAGTCCTCCAGCGCCCAGATGAGAGCCCAGCGGCCTTCTATGAACGCTTATCTGAAGCTTACAGACTTTTTACCCCATATGATCCAGCGGCCCAGGAAAATTTGCGCATGGTGAATGCAGCCTTTGTGAGTCAGTCCCAGGGAGACATAAAACGAAAACTGCAGAAGTTGGAAGGATTTGCGGGCATGAATGCAGCTCAGCTAATGGAAGTTGCTCAGAAGGTGTTTGTGAATCGTGATCAAGAATGTCAGAAGGAAAGTGAACGTAAAATGAAGAAGAAAGCTGATTTTCTTGCTGCAGCTTTAGTTGAAAGACGCGGAGGAAGTTTCTCTAACTGAAGGACTCGAGGACACGGAAGGGGCCGAGGAGATGGTCGGTCCCCATTGGGCGTAAATCAGTGCGCCCACTGTAGAGAAGAAGGACATTGGAGAAATGAATGCCCGAACTTTGGCTCCACCTCCTGGAGGGGAGGAGGGAGCATGCGGAGAGCAGGGGGAAGATTCCAGCATCGGGGAGGAATGAATCGCACACAGTTCCAACAGGGAGAAGCAGCTGTAGAGGGAGTGGCAGCCGAAGAGGGCTACAGCATGGATGAAGACTAGGCCAGACCAGGCTCCAAGTTTCCTCTGGGTCCCCAGGAGCCTATGGTCAGTTTGAATATTGGGGACCAATATATGGACTTTATGGTGGATACGGGGGCAGAACATTCAGTAGTAGCAAAACCAGTGGCCCCTCTGTCTTCTCGATCCATCACCATTGTCGGAGCAACTGGAGCTAAGGCCACAAAGCCTTTCTTGCAGAATCGCACTTGTGAACTAGGGGGACGGAAGATAACGCACCAGTTCCTGTACATGCCCGAATGCCCAATTCCCCTTTTGGGCCGAGATATGCTTGCTAAGCTCCAGGCGCAGATATCCTTTGTTGAAGGAGGAAAAATGGAAATGACTGTGAACTCGAAATCTGCTGGCCTGATGGTGCTGACTGTCCCCCGGGAAGAAGAATGGCGGTTCTATAGTGCATCTCTGACTAAGGCAGCCAGTCCCCGTATGCCCATCAGAATCTCAGCTCCACCCGAGGTATGGGCGGAGGATAATCCTCCAGGCCTAGCAAAGAATATAGCCCCTTTGCTTGTCACCCTCAAACCAGGAGTGGAACCAGTGCACGTGAGACAATATCCTCTCCCGCGACCGGCGATTGAAGGAATATACTGCCACTTAATGAAATTACTGAAGTACGGACTTCTCAGAGAGTGCCAATCGCCCTGGAATACCCCCCTCCTCCCAGTCAAGAAGCCTGGCACAGGTGTCTACCGCCCAGTGCAGGACCTAAGACGAGTAAATAATGCAGTTGAAACCATACATCCAGTAGTACCGAACCCTTATACTCTCCTGGGACTGATCCCCGCTGAGGCTACTCACTTCACCGTCTTGGATTTAAAGGATGCCTTTTTCTGCATACGTTTAGCACCAACCAGTCAACTCCTGTTTGCGTTTGAATGGGAAGACCCTACCACAGGAAGGCGAGGCCAACTCACCTGGACTCGATTACCCCAAGGATTCAAGAACTCGCCTACTCTCTTCAGTGCTGCCCTCAATCATGATCTTTCAAGTTATCCTGTGACTCCAGGGAAGAGAGTTCTTCTTCAGTATGTGGATGACCTAATAGTAGCCACCGACTCCAAAATCGAATGCGTGCATGCCACCAGTGATCTCTTGCACCTCCTGAATGAAGCCGGATACAAGGTTTCAAGGGCCAAGGCGCAGTTGTGCCAAACTGAGGTAAAATATCTGGGATTCCATCTGTCCAAAGGGATCCGGAGATTGGGACCAGAGCGAAAGGAAGCAGTGTGCCGCATCCCTACCTCCACCACCAGGTGAGGGCCTTCCTGGGAGCTGCAGGCTATTGTTGGATATGGATACCCAATTTTGCGCTGTTGGCAAAGCCATTGTATCAGGCCACCAAAGGAATGGAGCTATCTCCCCTGGAATGGGGCCCAGAACAGGATACGGCATTCCGATCATTGAAAGCAGCCTTGATGTCATCACCAGCCTTAGGTCTGCCAGATGTACAGAAACCATTTCGCCTCTATGTCCATGAGTCAAGTGGGAATGCTTTGGAAGTATTGACTCAATCCCTTGGATCTTGGCAGCAACCTGTGGCTTACCTATCAAAACAGCTGGATACCGTCGCAAAAGGATGGCCACCCTGCCTGAGAGCCATTGCAGCTACAGCCCTCTTGGCGGGAGAGGCCGACAAGCTCATTCTGGGTCAGAATCTCTAAGTTACAGTACCACACGCTGTCCTAACCCTCATGGAGCACAAAGGAAATTACTGGTTCACGAATTCACGGATGCTGAAATACCAGAGTATGTTATGTGAGAACCCCCGATTGCAATTGATCGTCAGTCAAGCCTTGAACCCTGCTACGCTGTTACCAACTGGTCTAGGTCCACCCGATCATGATTGCTTGGAAGTTATGGACACTGTATTCTCAAGTCGCCCTGATCTAACTGATGTCCCATTAGACGACCCTGAACAAACTTTCTTCGTGGATGGAAGTAGCCTTGTCATCAACGGACGACGATGTGCTGGTTATGCAGTGGTGACCCTGGACATGGTGATAGAATCCTCAGCTTTGGCTCTGGGAACTTCAGCACAGAAAGCTGAACTGATAGCCCTCACCAGGGCACTGATAATAGGGACAGGGCTCTGTTTAAATGTGTACACAGATTCTAAGTATGCCATCACAACGTTGCATGCGCATGGAGCCCTGTACAAAGAACAAGGGTTAATAACCTCAGGAGGCAAGTCCATCAAGTACGGCCCTGAGATATTGACATTGCTAGATGCTGTATGGGCTCCCAAACAAGTCGCAGTAATGCACTGCCGAGGTTATCAGGTAGGGGAAGGAGAGGTTTCACGAGGAAATAGATTTGCTGACACTGCGGCTCCAGAAGCAGCCATCTCAGGGCAAATTCCTGCCTTTAGCACTACAGTCCAGGCGGCCATATTCCCAGTACCCCTCAGTGCTTGGACTCCCCGATACACTTCCAAAGAGTTAGATATTATTGCCAAGAGGAAGGGGGAGTGTTATCAGAGACCGGATGGATAGTGCTACCACCGCCAGCGGGTGGTACTCCTCCTGGCCCAACTGTGATACCTGAAACATTGGGTCCTGCCTTTGTCCAAGCTTTCCACCAAGCCACACATTATGGGAAGACTGTGATGGAGAAAGCTCTCAAACCTCACTTTTTCATCTCGCTATTGGGACCCCTGACAGCCTCAGCAGCCCATAGATGTTTGACCTGTGCAAAGAACAATGCCCGGCAGGGTCCTAACCTACCCCCAAGAGTTCAGTCAGTAGGAGTCACCCCCATGGGAAATATCCAGGTGGACTTTGCAGAAATGCCACGAGCGAATGGATACCATTACCTGTTAGTCCTGGTTTGTACATTCTCTGGGTGGGTGGAGGCTTTCCCAATCAGAACTGAGAAAGCCAGGGAAGTTACCAAAATTCTGCTCCATGAGATCATTCCCCGGTTTGGAATACCATTAGTTATAGGGTCAGATAATGGGCCCTCATTTGTATCTCAAGTAACTCAGCAGTTGGCCCAGGCCCTGCAGGTGCAGAGGAAGTTACATACAGCTTACAGACCCCAAAGTTCAGGAAATGTAGAGCGAATGAATCGGACCCTAAAGTCTCAGCTGTCCAAGCTCTGTCAGGAAGCTCACCTGAAGTGGCCCCAGGCTCTCCCTATAGCCCTCCTCAGGATACGCTCAGCCCCCACCAAGTCATTAGGAGTTTCCCCTTTTGAGGTCTTGTATGGGCGACCTCCGCCCATTGTCCAAGGGATGAAAGGGGATATGAGTCAAATTGGGTCCGAAATCACCAGACAAGAACTAGTGGCTCTAGGTTCTGTTTTGCAGAGTCTCCATACATGGGTACAAGATCAGCTGCCCATCAACCTGACCGAACCACTGCATCCCTATAAGCCTGGAGCTTCGGTGTGGATCAAGGAGTGGAGAAAGACACCACTAGCACCTCACTGGAAAAGACCATATGTCGTCATATTGTTGACCCCTACAGCGGTCAAAGTTGTGGAATTAGAACCTTGGATCCATCACAGTCGAGTAAAGCCGGCGGCGACTACCGAACTCCGTCCCTGGACTTCAACCACCAATCCAGCGTCACCATTGCGGCTCACACTGCGACGACAACCGCTGCTGGGAGAATCTACAGCCCTACTCCTGCCACCACCCGGAAGCTGGCAGGTCTACGTACAGCAGAAGCTTGAGGAATCTGCAACCCTACTCCTGTCACCAACCGGAAGCTGACAGGGCCAAGTACGGTGGAAGCTGTGGAAACAGAGAACTTCAGTAAAGACTTTGCAATTTCTAGACAAACTCATTGAGACATTGTAATCATGTTGCCTCTATATGTTTATATTGTACTTGCGGTAGCCCTGGGGCCCCTTGAATTGACTTTTGCCTTACCTCCCTGTGCGGCCTGCATAATCACTACCTGAGTCGGGACAAAGATTACCTAAACTTTACTCTATCACTCCTTCTACACCTGTACTGGTGTGACTAGACGATGTGTATATAATGTGTCACCCCTTTGCTGTGCAGCGCCTCCTGATGGTCACAGTTGGTACTGCACCCGGGTGTAAAGTACTGGCCTTTTCAATACTTATAGTCCTTGCCAGTATGTAAATAAGTTGTGACACCGAAATCGGTTTAACTGGGTTTTATTCCCCGTCCCGTAGGATTCTTTTTCCAAAAGTATAACAGTCAAATAAACATAACCCTTCTCGGGTAAACAAAAGAACTATAACAAAAATAGCTTTACCTTTCAGCAAACAAAAATAGGAATGAAACAGAAATACAGCTTGTCAGCTTTCCAGATGAAGGCTTCTCAGGAATAGTTCAGCCTTCTATCTGAGAGACTCTATTTGGTCAGCTATTATAAAACTACAGTCCATTTGTTCAACAGGCAATTCAGTGTTGTCCTCAATTTCATAAGGCTCACACTGCATGGGAACACTGTCAGGTACAGAGGCTTCGTTACTTCTCTTCTGAGGTAACTTGCTTAACAAACTTTCCAGCTTGTGACGTACTTGACTTTCTACAGCAGGTATCTGTTTGGCTTTACCATATTCTCTTGAGTTGCTTAGCCAGGAGCCTTTCCTCTGCCTCTGGTAATTAGGCAGAGTAAAGCAGTCAGCTGCCCAGCTATCAGAGAGTGGAACCTTTGCACGGGGTTTTGTCTTAACAGGAGCTTTGCAAACAGCTGTTGTCTCCAACGGCAGTTTCTGTGAAGGCTTGTGCCAGCTATATCCCTCTGAAGGATTCTCTCCCAAAGGTAACAAGCTTTGTTCTCTATTCTGTTTGTAACCCAGATTCTGGAGCTTTCCTGCTTTCCTTAAATTAGCATTATAAGGCTTTTGTCTTTCATACAAATGCCTCTCATAGCTCAGCTTAGCATTTCTCCTATCTGGTTCAGAATAGCTTTTCCTAGCTTGTTGCTTGTGTCTTAAGGCATAGCTTCTATCAAGGCTGCTGCATACACTGTCCCCTGTCTGAATTCAGCTGCTCACTTATTTCACTTAAATGTTCATCAGACTCACTCAGACTTTCATTCAGCCAGTGCCTTCTGCCTTGCTGTGGAGACCTGGGATATCTGTATCCTTCCCAGTCTGGATATCTCCTTCGTCTCTGAGGTTCCTCAGCTCTCACTGCTTCTGCCCTCTTGGCTTCCTTCTTGGCTTCTCTCGTAGCTCCTCTCCTAGCTCCTCTCTCCTGTGAGCTGCACTGATCATTTACGTAATCCCCAGCTGCACCACACCCTAGCCTATTGGGGTCAGGTGGGACCTTCCTTGCTTCCCTACTGGCTGGGTGATAATTCCAGGCTTGTGACCTCATTCCCTTATACTCATTCTGATACCCTTGTGTCATGTGCTCTCTCCCTACGTCAGTATTTACTTGAGGAGTAGTGTTTTTTAGCACCACAGGGGGCTCTAGAGAGTCTGCTCTGTGACAAATGGCACGTAATTAAGTATCTGTACTAAAGGAAAGGTGAGAACTTGTTTTAACCCCCGACAAAACCCCTCATATCATGTTCTAGAGTTGCGATGGAACAACAAGGATGGGGCCCTCTTGAATGCTACACGACAACTCGCAGATCCCACCAGACCAGCCCCTCTTTACTTTGATGCTTGTGAAGCCATCAGCAGAAATGGCTACTATAGCTGTGGATCTGTTCACCAAGAGCGCAGTCATTACTATGATGATAAATACATGTGCCCCGAAGGAGCATACAAGTGGGGAAAATGCACCGGGACACATACCTTGAATTATGTCAAAGCATCTGAAGATGACTACTTTTGCCCCAAGTGGGAGTGTGTATACTATGCCACCTGGTCTGAGGGCCTCAGGGGCAAGATGGGGATCATCGCAGAGCTAATTTAGAAAGACTACCAGTGCTGACACCCCTCAAGTGCTTGAAAGGTACTTGTTGTTGTTGTTGTTAAGTGCCGTCGAGTCGGAGTCGACTCATGGCGACCCTCTGGATAGCTATCCTAAATTGTGTTCGGTCTTCAGTCAGGCGGCTCATTGTTGACAGACTGGTACCCGTAGCTGCTGTTATTGTAGCAATCCATCTCATTGCTGGCCTTCCTCTTTTGCGTTGACCTTCTATCTTGCCAAGCATGATGTCTTTCTCTAATGATCTCTCTCTTCGCATGATGTGTCCGAAGTATGAAAGTCGAAGTCTTGTCATCTGAGCTTCTAAAGAAAGCTTAGGTTTGATCTCTTCTAGTACCGACTGGTTTGTTCTTCGGGCAGTCCATGGTATACACAGTATTCGCCGCCAGCACCATAATTCAAAGGCATCAATTTTCTTCCTGTCTATCTTTTTCACTGTCCAGCTTTCACATCCATATGATGTTATTGAAAATACCATGGCTTGAACAAGTCGAATCTTTGTATGGAGAGAAACATCTCTGCTCTTGAGAATCTTATCTAGGTCTTTCATAGCCATTCTGCCAAGAGCAATGCGTCGTCTGATTTCTTGACTGCTTGTTGCTTCTTTATTGATAGTTGATCCAAGTAGGTTAAAGTTGTTCACGATTTCAATTTCTTCTCCTTCAACGATGAACCTGTTGATTATGCCAGTTGTCATGATCTTTGTCTTCTTTACATTAAGGTGCAGGCCCATTTTGAGACTATGTTCTTTGATTGTGAGAAGCAAATGTTTCAGATCATCTTCACTTTCAGCCAGTAATGTGGTATCATCAGCATAGCGAAGGTTGTTGATGAGTCTTCCACCAATCTTCACACCTCTGTTGTCTTCATACAGTCCTGCTTCTCTGATGATTTGTTCTGCATATAAATTAAACAGGTAGGGGGAAAGTATGCAGCCTTGTCTTACACCTTTGCTTATTTTAAACCATTCTGTTTCTCCTTGTTCCGTTCGAACTGTTGCTTCTTGATCAATGTACAGATTACGCAAGAGAACGATCAGGTGTTCTGGTATACCCATGCTTCTTAATGTGGCCCAGAGTTTCTCATGGTTTACACAGTCAAAAGCCTTGCTATAGTCGATAAAGCACAAATAGATATCCTTTTGGTATTCTTTAGTCTTTTCAAGGATCCATCTCACATCCGCAATGATGTCTCTCGTTCCTCGCCCTTTCCTGAAACCTGCTTGCACTTCAGGTAGTTCTTGTTCTAGGTATGGCTGTAGTCTCTTTTGAATAATCTTCAGTAGAATCTTGCTGGCATGTGGGATCAGAGCGATTGTGCGATAATTTCCACAGTCAGTTGGATCACCTTTCTTTAGTATTGGTATAAACACAGATCTTTTCCAGTCAGTTGGCCATGATGTTGTCTTCCATATTTCTTGGCAGAGCCTTGTAAGTACGGTAACAGCTGCATCAGATTGCTGCAATACTTCTATGGGAATGCTATCAATGCCTGGTGCTTTGTTCTTTGATAAGGCTTTCAATGCTGCTTCAACTTCTTCTTTCATCACCAATGGTTCCTGATCATAAGGTATAGGTTGAAACGGCTGTTGGTCCACTTGATCTTTATCATATAAAAACTCTGTATATTCCTTCCACCTTTTCTTGATCTTCTCAGCATCATTCAACATAGAACCTTGAGCATCTTGTAACATTCCAATTCGAGGCTGGAACTTTTTCTTTAACTCTCGCAGCTTTAGGAAAGCCGTTCTTGTTCTTCCTCTAATAGTTTCTGCTTCTATTTCCTTGCAAGTGTCATTGTAGTACTTTTCCTTGTCCTGTCTTGCTGCACGTTGGAAATCTCTGTTGAGTTCTGCGATTGTCTTTCTTTCTCCTTTGGCTTTAGCTTCTCTGCGTTTCTGGGCAATCTTCAGAGTTTCTTCCGTCATCCATTTTGGCCGTTTTTGCTTTTTCACCTTTTGTAGAGACTTCTCGCTTTCTTCCAGCACAACCTTCTTGATGTCATTCCATAACTCTTCCGGAGCTCTGTCATTTGTATCTAAGGCAGCAAATCGATTTTGCAGGCAGTCTTTAAATTCCAGTGGTATATTCTCAAGGTCATATTTTGGTGCATTCATGAGTGGTTTGCTCTTTTTCAACTTTAGCTTGAGTTTGCATACTAGTAGTTGATGATCTGTACCACAGTCAGCTCCAGGTTTTGTCTTTGTTGATGTTACAGAGCTTTTCCATCGTTGACTTCCACAGATGTAGTCAATTTGATTTTTATACAATCCATTGGGTGAAGTCCATGTGTACAGTCGTCGCTTGTGTTGCTGAAAGAAGGTGTTTGAGATGAATAGATCATTGGTCTTGCAGAATTCTATCAATCTTTCTCCAGCTTCATTTCTGTTGCCAAGTCCATATTTTCCAACTACTTTGCCTTCTTCTTTGTTGCCAACTTTTGCGTTCCAGTCACCCATGACTATCAGGATATCCTGTTTGCATGTTCTGTCAATTTCAGCTTGTACTTGTTCATAGAACTCTTCAATTTCATTCTCTTCTGCAGCTGTTGTTGGGGCATATACTTGAATTATAGTTGTGTTGATAGGCAGCTTGGTTTGCAGCTTGTCGTGCTGTGAGGGCTTGTGTGCATCAGTGATGCTGAGAGCTAAACTATCGGTAGTTTAACTACTGGCAGGGTCTCCCAAGATGGACAGGTCTCAGCTGAGGTGCCAGACAAAGACAAACCACCCATCTGGGCAGCAGCAGAATGGGATAGTGTTGACGGCGGAGGATCACATTTCTGTGACAACGGCAACAACACCAAACTTAAACTGCGCGGAAGGAAGGCCTGGCAATCTACTTCTGTATCTTGCCATGAAAACCCAATGGATAGTTACAACAAAACAAATTGTGCTATGGTGCTGGAAGATGAGACTCCCAGGTCGGAAGGCACTCAACTAGCTACAGGGGAAGAGCTGAAGACTTTTCAGAGTAAAGCCAGCATTTATGATGTGGTTGGATCAAAGCCTTCGGGAAGTCTGACTGCTGATGTAGCTGCGCATGAAATGAGAGTCAGAAGCTGTAAAGATGTCTTACACATTGGAACATGGAACGTACGAAGCATGAACCAAGGGAAGTTGGAAGTGGTCAAGAATGAAATGGAACGTGTACAACTTGATCTGTTGGGTGTCAGCGAACTGAAATGGACTGGCATCGGGCACTTTGCATCAGATGATCACATGGTCTACTATGCTGGAAATGAAAGACAAAGAAGAAATGGTGTTGCATTTATAATAAAGAAGAAACTTGAAAGGTACTTGTAACCCCTTAAAGCTCCTTGTGCTTGAACCTAGCCAGTGGAGGCTAGGATATAGATTTGGCTTACGTATAGCGGGTAGGGGAATAGACCCTGGAACCTATGTATACATACAGCTCAACACCAAGACCCGCATTTCCTCACCTTATCAAATACACCACACCTTCTACGAAGCCATGCAGACGGAGATAGAGCTTCCCCAGACTACGCAGAATTTATTCATTGAACTAGCTGGAGCTGGAGCTTCTAGTCTCCACATTTCTAATTGTTACTTCTGTGGAGGAACTAAGATGGGAGACCAATGGCCCTGGGAGGCAAGAGAATTGAACTACTCAGTCCCATATAACCAGACTGCCCTGAACAAAACCGCTAGTGAATGGGTATTGGCCAACACCATTGTCGGCCGTCTTTGTTTTGTCCGCACGGGACCACAATTCACCATACAGGTGGGACAACTGGTCTGTCTGAGCCAACGGATTTATAATGCCGCCACAAAGAAGACATCCTGGTGGTCAGGTGTTAATGCTACTGAACCCTCCAACCCTTTAATCACTTTCCCTCATCTTGCTAAGATATGGACTGACCTCACCTCCTCCAATACTTGGGAAGCCCCTCCTGGGCTTTATTGGATTTGTGGCTCTCGAGCATATGCTTGACTCCCTACTAACTGGGGAGGGGCATGTGTCTTGGGAACAATACGACCTTCTTTCTTTCTTATTCCCATCTCTCAAGGAGAGCAGTTAGGCTTCCCCATCTACAATGGTCGACAGAAACGAAGCACTCTCAAGATAGGTCAATGGGATAAGTGGGATGGTGATGAGTGGCCCCCTGAGTGAATTATCTCATATTATGGCCCAGCTACTTGGACGCAAGATGGGACCTGGGGATACCGCACTCCTGTTTATATGCTGAATCATATTATACGCTTACAAGCTGTTGTGGAAATTATAACTAATGAAACGAGTAAAGCACTAACTCTTTTAGCCAAGCAAAGTACTCAAATGCGTACAGCCATTTACCAGAACCGCTTAGCGCTTGATTATTTATTAGCATCTGAGGGTGGTGTGTGTGTAAAGTTTAATCTAACTAACTGTTGTTTGCAAATTGATGATCAAGGTCAAGTTGTTGAAGAAATAGCTGACAATATGCGTAGGCAAGCATATGTACCAGTTCAGACTTGGAATGGACTAGACCTTAGTGAATGGTCTGGAACACTATTTTCAGGCCTAGGAGGATTGAAGACTATTATGTTTGCAGTATTGGTCATGGTAGCTGTGTGTTTACTTCTTCCATGTTTTCTGCCTCTTTGCTTACGTATGTTCACCTCAATCATTGACAGTACAGTTGAAAGTAAGACTGAGGCTCGGGTACTAGCCATGTGGAAATATCAAGCTATACCCCAAGAAGAGGCATCAGTTTGACGAAAGTTTGATATGTGATTATTTTCTCACCTCTTTTAGTCGGGCTGAGAATAATCAAAGGGGGGAATGTGGTAGGCTATGGCCTGTAAACTACGGCTAGACCCCAACCCCCACCTGAGACTAGTGCTGAGAAGAACCAGAGTCTGAGAAACTGCTTTAGACTGCTTTAAACTGCTTTTGAAAAGTTTGTATAATTTGGAAAGCATCCAAAAAGGACTGAGCAATGGAGTACAGAAGCAAATTCCTTATATACAATTTTTACAGTTTAATACAGGCAAACTTTCTATTGGTCCCAACGCCCCTTGCACCTGTCCAATCGGGGACCCTCTCTGGGCCTAGCTCCCTGCTCCCCCTGCTCAGACTATTCTAACAAAGGCACAGTCTTAGACATAGATACATTTCTACTTCAAGGCCATTTCTAGCTCAGGGAATACAGGAACATATCTATCATCAGCATAGAGGAATTAATAAAGGCATTATACAGACTTTTCAAAAACAGTTTCAAAAGCAATCAAAAACAGTTTCTCAAACTCAGCACTAGCCTCAGATGGGGGTTGGGGTCTAGACCTAGTTTACAGGCCATTGCCTACCACATTCCCCCCTTTGATTATTCTCAACCCGACTAAAGGAGGGTGAGAAACTAATCACATATCAGACTCTTGTTAAACTGAGGCTCTCATCTTGGGGTATAGCCTGATACTGCCAGATGGCTAATACTCCGGCTAATACTCCGGCTGCTGCCTTACGTTCTACCGTACTTTCAATAATGGAGGTAAACATTCGCACACAAAGAGGCAGAAAACATGGGAGAAGCAAGCACAGAGCTATCATTACAAGAACGGCAAACATAAAAGTCTTCAATCCACCCAGGCCTGAAAATAGGGTCCCAGACCATCCACTGAGGTCAAGGCCATTCCAAGTCTGGACTGGTATATATGCATGCCTATGCATATCACCGGCTATTTCTTCAACGACCTGACCTTGATCATCAATTTGCAAACAACAGTTAGTGAGATTAATCTTACCACACACACCACCCTCAGATGCTAGTAAATAATCAAGTGCTAAGCGATTCTGGTAAATAGCTGTACACATTTGGGTACTCTGCTTTGCTAAAAGAGTTAGTGCTCTACTAGTTTCATTGGTTATGATTTCTACAACAGCTTGTAAGCGTATAATACGATTCAACATATAAACAGGAGTGCAGTATCCCCAGGTCCCATCTTGTGCCCAAGTGGCTGGGCCATAATATGAGATAATTCGCTCAGGGGGCCACTCATCACCCTCCCACTTATCCCATTGTCCAATCTTGAGGGTGCTGCGCTTCCGTCGACCGTTGTAGAAGGGGAAGCCTAACTGCTCCCCTTGCAAAAGTGCGATAAGGAAGAATGAAGGTCGTATTGTTCCCAAAACACATGCCCCTCCCCAGTTGGGAGGGAGTCGGGTATATGCTCGAGTGCCACAAATCCAATATAGTCCAGGAGGGGCTTCCCAAGTGTTGGTCAGGGCAAGGTTAGTCCATAGCTTGGCTAGATGAGGGAAAGAGATCAAAGGATTGGAAGGTTCTGTAGCATTAACACCTGACCACCAGGATGTCTTCTTTGTGGTGGCATTATAAATTCGTTGGCTCAAGCAGATCAGTTGTCCCACCAGCATGGTGAACTGTGGTCCCATTCGGACGAAACAGAGACGGCTGACGATGGTGTTGGCCAACACCCATTCACTAGCAGTTTTGTTCAGGGCGGTCTGGTTATAGGGGACAGAGTAGTTGAGTTCTCTTGCTTCCCAGGGCCATTGGTCTCCCATCTTGGTTCCGCCACAGAAGAAACAGTTAGAAATGTGAAGACTTGAGGCTACAGCTCCAGCAAGTTCAATGAATAAATTCTGCGTATTCTGAGGAATTTCTGTCTCTGTCTGCATAGCTTCATAGAAGGTATGGTGGATTTGATAAGGGGAAGAAATATGGGTCTTGGTGTTAAGTTGTATATGTAGGAAGGTTCCAGGGTCTACTCCCCTTCCCGCTATATGTAAGCCAAATCGATATCCTGGCTTCCATTGGCTAGGGTTAAACACAAGGAGCTTCATGGGATTACAGGTACCTTTCAGGTACTTAAGGAGTGTCAGCAATGGTAGTCTCTCCAAATTAGCTCTACGTTGATCCCCGTCTTGCCCCTCAGGTGCATCACTCCAGGTGGCATAGTATACACACTCCCACTTGGGGCAAAAGTAGGTGTCTTCAGTTGCTTTGACATAAGTAGTTGGGGCACACGTCCCAGTACATATTCCCCACCGGTAAGCTTCGGGACACATGTATTTCTCATCATGGTAGTAAATTCGCTCATTGTCAACAGATCCACAGCTATAGTAGCCATTTCTGTTGATGGCCTCACAGGTATCAAAGTAAAGAGGGGCCGGTTTGGTGGGATCTGCGAGCTGTCGTGTAGCATTCAAGAGGGCTCCATCTTCGTTGTTCCATCGCAACTCTAGAACATGGTATGAGGGGTTCTGTTGGGGTTTAAAACAAGTTCTCACGTTGCCTTTGGTACAGATACTTAATTTTGTGCCATTATATACACACCGGCTAGTCACGCCAGTGCAGGTGTAAAAGGAGTGATAGAGCAAAGTCTGGGTAACTTTTATGCCAACTCGGGTAGTGGTTATACAGGCCGCACAGGGAGGTAAAGCAAAAGTCATTTTAAGGGACCCCAGGGTTACCGCAAGCACAATATAAACATATAGAGAAAACATGATTACAATGTCTTAATGAACTTGTTTAAGAATTGCAAAGTCTTTACTGTAAGTCTCTATTTCCACAGCTTTTACCGTACGTAGACTTGTCAGCTTCCGGTTGGTGACAGGAGTAGGGTTGTAGATTCCTCAAGCTTCCGCCATACGTAGACCTGCCAGCTTCCAGCTGGGTGGCAGGAGTAAGGCTGTAGACTCTCACAGCTGTGGTTGTCGTCGCAGCGTGAGTCGCAATGGTGACGCTGGATGGGTGGTTGAAGTCCAGGGACGTAGTTCGGTGGTCGCCGCTGGTTTTACTCGACTGTGATGAATCCAAGGTTCCAGCTCCGCAACTTTGATGGCAGTAGGGGTTGACAAGATGACGACATTGGGGCCTCTCCGATGAGGTGCTAGCGGTGTGTTTCTCCACTCCCTGATCCACACTGAAGTTCCAGGCTTATAGGGATGCAGTGGTTCAGTCAGGTTGATTGGCAGCTGATCTTGCACCCATGCATGGAGACTCTTGTGATGCAGCAGATGCCAGCCAGCCTCCAATCCAGGAAGAGAGGAACTCCTTTTAAAGGAAGTCAGGAAGACTGGAGAGGGGCAGAGGTACCGCAAGAGGTACAGACACCTCAGGACTGGAAAGCACAAGCACAGTCACAGCAGGACTGGAAAGGCAGAAGTAGCGGTAAAGCCAGGAGCAGCAAGGAAGGCAGCAGAGAGGTTGCAGGGCCTTCAGAAGCCGGAGGAACGGCAGGAGCTGCCGGAGTGGCAGAAACTGTAGAAGCTGGAGAAACTGCAGAAGCTACAGACACTGCTGGAGTGCAGGAAAGAGGTACAGGCCAAAGGAACCTGAAAAGCCAAAGAATCCAGAAGGGTCCAGGAGATTCAGGTACACGAAAGCTGCATTGTGAATACTGTAGGCAGAACCCAAGCCATATTCCTGAATCAAGGCAGAATATTACCAGGAGTAGGCCACAAGCCTCGTCCCAGAGGAAGAAGCAGGAGTTACAAGGTAACCCATACTGTATTGAAGATAGCCCACAGAGGGTTAGCGCATGGAAAGGACAAGAAACAGAAGCTCCCTGTACATGTCCCACTTCGCAAGAGAAAAGGTATGAAAAGTTTTTATTGAATAAGAAACTTTTAAGTAAACCTGCTTTGCATGAAGTGCATGGAAGTCCTTGGAAGAAAGAAAGATGTTCACTTTGTAAAAATGCTCATGGCCGATGCCCCACGCTAAATTCTAGACACTGGGAGGTCATTCAGCATTTGAGGGAGAAACCTGACTATAGCTTGCCAGGAACTGTTGACTCTAGCTCAGATACATTGCAGGAGGAGCCGATGCAAGTGGAAGAGGTAGAGTCCTTGTCAGAGGAAGAAATGGATTGCAGCTATTGTATTACGGGCAGCGTGGAATGCTTGTACAACCAGTGAGCTTTAAAACCGGTGTAAATAGGAATGCTTGTTTTGTAACCTTTTTCTGTGAAGAGAACAGTTTTTCTTTTGAACATGAGTTGTTATTTTTCTACCCTGATGTAAGGATATTTCTGTTGGTGTTTGAAGCCGATCCTTTGAACCTTTGTGCAAACGAGGGAAATAAAGCCTTATTTTTTCCCTACACTCGATGACCTTTTGTTCTTTGGGTATTTTTGGTATTCAGGACGCTACCAGGGCTATACAACCCTGGGCCCTAGAAAGAAACACATGCCAAACCCAACTTTACTTTTATTTATGTCCGACCTGCCTTGGCCACCCCTAACCACCAGGGCGGTGTTGTGACATAAAAATGGCGTAGTTTTTGGATGCTGGATCAGAGCCTTCAAACTACCAGAAAAAGACAAATAAAAATCCTGGATTTAAAAGGAAAAACTCAGATGGTTCTGCTGAAAATCCTGGAGTAAAAAACAAGACCCGGAGCGGATCACTTGAAAAACCCGGATCGGAAGAAGAAAGACCCGGAGTGGAACAGGTGGAATCCGGAGCGGGTTGTGGAAATCCTGAGTGAAAATCCTGAAAGCAGAAAATCCTGTTGCCGGTTTTCGGAGCGGAGCTGCGGAATGCAACAGCACCGGATGTTCCCGAGCTGAATTCAACACTTACCTCAGGTAAAACGTATTTAAACCGGGGCAGTGTTGGATGTTAAGGGAAGTTTGAAAAAAAAAAAGAAAAAAAAACAAAAAACTAGTGTTGTGAGAGCCACACTTGGTTTTCTTTTTTTTTCTGTTTGTCTCTATACAGGTTCACCATGGAGCCAAAGGAGCTCTGTGCCTGGATGGCGCATCAATTCGACAAGCAAGCCGAATTTGCCCAGGCGAACCAAGCACAAGCTCTGCGCGCCATGCAGGAACAGCAACTGCCAGTCTTACAGACTATGGAAAACTGGTTAGCCTTACAGCGGGAGGAGATGGCAAAGGCGAGCGCTGAAAAGCTGCAGGCAGCCGGACCGACGTATCCAGCGAGTGGACAATGGACATGCCACGATTTGATCGTGGGGAAGCTAAGTCCCAATGATAATATTGATGACTTTTTAGATTCGTTCACTAGGATTGCAGGTTCAACAAGGTGGCCGCCTGAACAGTGGGCCATTCGACTCGCCGCGTCCCTTACAGGGGAGGCACTTGCTGCGTATAGGTCGATGCCCCCAAGCCTAGCTAACAGCTATGAGGAAGTAGTCACCGCCATAAGGGATCGGTTAGGCCTTACACCATTGTCCTACAATAAAATGTTTAGAGCCACCACCCTTAGAGCTGATGAAACCCCAAAAGCCTTAGGCCATAGAATACGGGGTCTCGCGAATAAATGGCTACAGCCAGAAAAGAAAAACTTAGACACGTTGATGGACGCGATAGTACTTGAACAGTACATGTCCGCCGTGCCAAACAGGGTACAGAATTTCTTAATCTTGCAAAATTGCTGTACAACGACAGATGCAATAGCTCTCACGGAGCGCTATTTAGAAGCCGAGAGAGTCACCCAACCCGGGGTAGGGACTCCCAGACTGACACTGGGTATGGAGGCCCAAAGAGTGGAAAGCCCCTCATGGTCCCCATATGGTGTTGTGAATAAACCTCTAGCAAAAGAGAATGTTAAGAGATGCTTTGCATGCGGGAAAAAGGGTCATCTGAAAAGTGACTGTTACTCACGTACTGCTCTGGTAGGGGAAGCCCCGAGAACAGTACGGGAGGGTTTCATATTAAATGTACAGATTCATGGGGTAGATGTAAAAGCACTCCTGGACTCAGGAGCTGACCAAACCATGATTTCGAAGAGGTTATGGTCTGTGATCAGGGATCAGGGATGGTCAGTTCCGGAGTGTCCAGAGGGTAATGTCAAGATAAAGTGTGTGCATGGAGCGGCTACCCGCTACCCGGTCTATAAGCTGTGGGTGAAGGGATTGGGCATTGAAAAGGAGATGTTAGTGGCAGTCGTACCTAAGTTACCACAAGAATTGGTATTAGGCCGCGACTGGCCACAATTTAGGAAGAGTATGAAAGAGGGTTTAGCCTCTAGGACAGTACCAACTTCCACTTTGTCAGACGGATGCCTGGGTGAGAATCTTCACAGTCTTGACAAGTGCATATCTCTATATGATTTGCAAGGTATTGTGGACAATGTAGTTCATTCACACCAGACACAGCTGCTGACAATAATTTAGTTGTGCTCTTGGGTAAAGCCAATAAGATATTTATTTATGGGGTTATTTCTCCCAACACAGATATGCTTGGTAGCACATAAATTAGGTTACTTGCTTTCAGTGTTAACTTGGAAAAACAAAGTCAAAATCAGGAAAACAACAAATGAAAAGCCACAGAGCAAGAAACAAACTGTTCTTTTCAGATTAACTTCTGATTACTTCCCACACAAATTCAGAAATGATTCTCTCCTAGCTCACAAGCAATTAGGTAAGGCTTAATTGCTAGCAGTTACCAGCTGAAACCCCTTAGCTGGCTTGCCTTCCACTGTGTGGGTCAAATCCTGCTTCAGGAGCTTTTCTGAGTAGATTAAAGAACAAATTTGTATTTCTTTGTGATGGTTGCTGTACTTTATAACAGAAAGTTACCAACGGAGTTTAGATAGAGAGCAGTCCATATAAACAGGATCCTCATCTGCTATTATTCCCCCTTGTTCAACAAGCATGGGTTCAATATCATGGATTGGCACAGATGAATCTCTCAATGGAGCATTTTCAGGAGAATACTTGTTTCCCTGCTGTCTTTCAAGGTTATAGCTAGGGCATAGATCAGTGTTCATACCTGAGCTTCCATTGCTGCTAGAGTTCCTCTCTATATAGCCTGGCCAGTATGTAGTCCAGTTCTTATGTCCAGCCTTCCAATCCAGATCCCTGGACACTGGATCTCTCTTCACATACCTTCTGGCACAGGTCTTAGGGTCCCTTCTACGTGCAGCCGTCTCCCTCACAGGTAGCCTCTGGTGATTCCTATCTCTGCAGCACCATTCCTCTGGCTTTCCCCAGTCCAATGGTGTATGCTGGCCCTTGGAATACCTCCCAGTATACGTACTGCTTTGGACTCTTCTAGACCTCTCAAAGGCTTTTCTCTTCCTTCTTCCAAAGGGTCTCTTTCCCTCTCTGTCTGTCCGGTTTGGCTTCTGCTTCTGATGATCCTTCAGATGAAACTGATGATCAAACTCAAGCTGATTCTCAGGATACTGAGGACAATTCTCTGGATATCCAAGGTGATCATGAAGATGGTCATCTGTAGAATAAACTCCACTCTTATTCTGCTTAGATGAGTGCTCCTCCCTAACACAGCGCAGCTGTGCTGAATCAGGCCCTGCCCTTTGAGATGAGTGCTTAGGGATTACCTCATAGCCCTCCTGATTGAACACACGTTTCCCCACTTCAGCTCCTCTAATGGCTGTTGGAAACCTGGTGCATTCTGGGACTGGTAGTCTTTTATGGCAAAATTCTGTTTTCTCATTTCTACCAGCACTGACAGGTTGCTTGTTCAGAGACACTTCACCTTTTCTATAGCCCCTTCCTGAGCTATGATAAGCTTCCTTATCACAACTTGTATTCGGCATGAGCCTGTTGAGAGTCCCAAGCCACAGCCAAATAACCCTAAGAAGGGTACCGATCCTAGGGAAGCCTTAGTTTCTACGCGGTCGCAGGGCCAAGATGCTGAAAAGCCCTCGTGTTCAGGAGAAACTTCCTTAGGAGACCTTCCTTCACATGAGGAACTAATAGGTGATCCCCCGAGGAGGGACCGAAAATCAAAAGCCGAGCGGAGGAGAGAAAGGACGTGCCGTTCTCAGGGCAGAGCGGAGTTGGAAGCGGGAAGAGGGATGCCATGGGTGCCTGCGGACCTGATGGAGAGGTTCCCCTCCTTTAAGATGGAACAGAGAGCAGACCCGGCACTAGCCTGTGCATTTGAGCATGCGCAGGAAAAAAAGGATTCTTTCCCCAGATTCCTCATGGAAGAGGATATACTTTATCGGGAGACTAAGGACCCTTGTACTGGAAATATTAGGAAACAGTTGGTGGTCCCGAATACGTTTAAATCCCTGGTTTTGCGGCTAGCCCACGACCATCCAGTAGGGGGCCATAAGGGAGCACAGGGCACCCTTGAACAGATTTTAGCCCGATTTTACTGGCCAGGAGTCTTCCGGGAAACATCTCGTTTTTGTGAATCCTGCGCATCATGTCAAAGGGTCACTCCTCATCGACCAACTGAAGTACCGCTGGTTCCGATGCCCATAATCTCGGAGCCGGTAAGGAGACTTGCCATGGACATAGTTGGACCCCTCATCAAAACACCCAGAGGATTCCAGTATATCCTGGTGATTATCGACCAAGCTACCCGCTTTCCCTGGGCGGTTCCCCTGAGAAACATTTCGGCAAAGTCAATTGCCATAGAGTTAGTCAAGTTATTCTGCGAGATAGGGTTCCCGCAGGAGGTCTTGACAGATAGAGGGAGTAACTTCCTATCAAAGTACCTCGCACAGGTTTGGGACACTTTCGGCATCCATCATGTGAAGACAGCCGCCTACCACCCCCAATGCAATGGTCTGGTGGAACGACTAAACCAGAGCATAAAACAAATGCTTCGTCGAACATTGGGTGGTCAAATGGCGGAGTGGGACACTATGTTGCCATTTATCCTGTATGCCTGTCGGGAAAGAAAACAGACTTCCTTGGGTACCTCGCCGTATGAACTCATGTATGGACGACCACCCCGAGGTATATTGGACGTCCTAAGAGAACAATGGATTGAACCCGTTGAGACGGAAATGGGCGTACCTTTGTTCTTAAAGAACCTAAGAACTCGTCTGGAAAGAACCTCCCGGTTCGCAGGCGAAAGTCTACAGGAGAGTCAACAAAAACAGAAAAGATACTATGATAGGCATGCCAAACCCCGGCAATTAAAGGTCGGAGAAAAGGTGATGATCTTGATATCGGGCGCCACTCCTAAATTTGAAGCCCGGTGGAAGGGGCCTCATACAGTGGTTAAGCCTATAGGATCAACCTCCTACTTGATCCGGGATGAAAAAGGACATACCCAAGTATATCATGCCAATATTCTTCGGCCCTGGCGTGAGCGGACAGTTTTGCTGGCTTCGGCTGAGAACATATTCCACCCTGAACCGATACCGGTTGGCAACCGACGAGGGAAGTACGGGACCAGTCAGCTGCAGAAGAGCACGGTATCGTGTATTACGTGCTGTGTAAAAGAAACTTCACCAGCCCGTAATATTTTAAGAAGGGGGATGTGTGATGCAGCAGACCAGCAGGGCTTAGGAAAAAATGTTTTAAACCTGAAAAAAGACATGCACAAGCTCCATTATTCGCAGGAGCCTGATAGGGGGAGCAAGAGGGACCTCTGGAAGACTGAGGATCCATGCCCTACAGGGTGTAACCGAAAGCCAGCCAGCCTCCAATCCAGGAAGAGAGGAACTCCTTTTAAAGGAAGTCAGGAAGACTGGAGAGGGGCAGAGGTACCGCAAGAGGTACAGACACCTCAGGACTGGAAAGCACGAGCACAGTCACAGCAGGACTGGAAAGGCAGAAGTAGCGGTAAAGCCAGGAGCAGCAAGGAAGGCAGCAGAGAGGTTGCAGGGCCTTCAGAAGCCGGAGGAATGGCAGGAGCTGCCGGAGTGGCAGAAACTGCAGAAGCTGGAGAAACTGCAGAAGCTACAGACACTGCTGGAGTGCAGGAAAGAGGTACAGGCCAAAGGAACCTGAAAGGCCAAAGAATCCAGAAGGGTCCAGGAGATTCAGGTACACAAAAGCTGCATTGTGAATACTGTAGGCAGAACCCAAGCCATATTCCTGAATCAAGGCAGAATATTACCAGGAGTAGGCCACAAGCCTCGTCCCAGAGGAAGAAGCAGGAGTTACAAGGTAACCCACTCACAGATTGTTTCAATGCAGTTTCAACATGGCTCCAGACACAGAACCTACGTATCCAGCATAAAAAACCAGAGGTCCTTTTCATCTCCAGAGACTCCAGCTTTACGCCCCCATCCCACGTCAGTGTCAAGGAAGCTGATTTGCAAACTAAAGATGCAATAAAATATTTGGGAGTGACCCTGGACCAACATCTAGACATGAGACGCCACATAAGCAGCGTAGTCAAAGCCATCTACTTCAAAATCCGTTCCCTCAAACACCTACGCTCCCTGCTGGACCCAGACGATTTCCGTACCATATATCAAGCGCTGATCCTGCCGCATTTTGACTTTGCAAATGCCATCCTACAAGGTCTGCCCCAATCCACACTAACCCCCTTACAGTTGGCCATGAATGCCGCAGCTAGGGTCCTCTACGGTGCATCCAGAAACGACCACGTGACTCCTATTCTCAAACAGCTACACTGGCTACCATTTCACGGGAGAATCACCTTCAAATCCCTTGTATTAGCATTTAAGGCAATCAAAGGCACCTCATCCCTCTCACTCACGAATCTAATCCACATGGTCCCCCCCAACAGAGCAAGAAGAACATCAGCTGTAAACTTGCTAGCAATACCAAAGGCTTCAACAAAGTCCAACACGAACACCACAAACAGGGCATTCAGTTTTTATGTACCAAAATGCTGGAACACCCTACCCCCTGACATTAGAGCCATTACCAATCTATATCAGTTCAGGAAGGCTCTCAAAACATACCTTTTCTGCCAATATTTCCCAGACAGCAACTGAACTAGATATCCCCTCCAAGAAATGACCCAATCTAGAAATGCCCTCACACTGCAGTGTAGATAGTTTATGTATATAGTTAACCCAGTTATCCAAGTTTGTACTCCTGTTCAATGTAAAACCTGACAGTTTGTCGTTATGGTCGTTTTGTTATGATGTAAACCGCGCTGATTCTAAATAGCGCGGTATATAAGAAACTGTAATAAATAAAATAAATAAATAAAATACTGTATTGAAGATAGCCCACAGAGGGTTAGCGCATGGAAAGGACAAGAAACAGAAGCTCCCTGTACATGTCCCACTTCGCAAGAGAAAAGGTATGAAAAGTTTTATTGAATAAGAAACTTTTAAGTAAACCTGCTTTGCATGAAGTGCATGGAAGTCCTTGGAAGAAAGAAAGATGTTCACTTTGTAAAAATGCTCATGGCCGATGCCCCACGCTAAATTCTAGACACTGGGAGGTCATTCAGCATTTGAGGGAGAAACCTGACTATAGCTTGCCGGGAACTGTTGACTCTAGCTCAGATACATTGCAGGAGGAGCCGATGCAAGTGGAAGAGGTAGAGTCCTTGTCAGAGGAAGAAATGGATTGCAGCTATTGTATTACGGGCAGCGTGGAATGCTTGTACAACCAGTGAGCTTTAAAACCGGTGTAAATAGGAATGCTTGTTTTGTAACCTTTTTCTGTGAAGAGAACAGTTTTTCTTTTGAACATGAGTTGTTATTTTTCTACCCTGATGTAAGGATATTTCTGTTGGTGTTTGAAGCCGATCCTTTGAACCTTTGTGCAAACGAGGGAAATAAAGCCTTATTTTTTCCCTACACTCGATGACCTTTTGTTCTTTGGGTATTTTTGGTATTCAGGACGCTACCAGGGCTATACAACCCTGGGCCCTAGAAAGAAACACATACCAAACCCAACTTTACTTTTATTTATGTCCGACCTGCCTTGGCCACCCCTAACCACCAGGGCGGCATTGTTACACTCTGCAAAACAGAACCTAGAGCCACTAGTTCTTGTCTGGTGATTTCGGACCCAATTTGACTCATATCCCCTTTTATCCCTTGAACAATGGGTGGAGGTCGCCCATACAAGACCTCAAAAGGGGAAACACCTAATGACTTAGTGGGGGCTGAATGTATCCTGAGGAGGGCTATAGGAAGAGCCTGGGGCCACATCAGGTGCGCTTCCTGACAGAGTTTAGACAGCTGGGCCTTTAGGGTCCGATTCATTTGCTCTACTTTCCCTGAACTTTGGGGTCTATAAGCTGTGTGTAACTTCCACTGCACTTGTAGGGCTCGGGCCAGCTGCTGGGTTACTTGGGATACAAATGAGGGCCCATTTTCTGATCCTATAACTAATGGTATACCAAATCGGGGAATGATTTCATGGAGTAGGACTTTGGTGACTTCCCTGGCTTTCTCAGTTCTGGTGGGGAAAGCCTCCACCCACCCAGAGAACGTGCAAACCAGGACTAACAGGTAATGGTATCCATGCGCTTGTGGCATTTCAGCAAAGTCCACCTGGATATTTCCCATGGGAGTAACTTCTACTGACTGAACTCTTGGGGGTGGATTAGGACCCTGCCGGGCATTGTTCTTGGCACAGGTTAAACATCTTCGGGCTACTGAGGCTGTCAGGGGTCCTAATAGCGAGATGCAAAAGTGAGGTTTGAGCGCTTTTTCCATCGCAGTCTTCCCATAATGTGTGGCTTGGTGGAAAGCTTGGACAAAGGCAGGACCTAACATCTCAGGGATCACAGTTGGGCCAGGAGGAAGACTACCTGTTGGCGGTGGTAGCACTATCCACCCGGTCTCTGATAACACTCCTCCTTCTGTTTGGCAATAATAGTCCAGTTCCTTGGAAGTGTACCATGGGGTCCATGCACTGAGGGGTACCGGGAATATGGCTACCTGGACTGTAGTACTGGAGATAGGAGCTTGTTGTGTGATGGCTGCTTCTCGAGCCGCAGTGTCAGCAAATCAATTCCCTCGTGAGACTTCTCCTTCTCCTACCTGATGACCTCGGCAGTGCATCACTGCAACTTGTTTGTGGGCCCATACAGCATCTAACAATGTCAATATTTCAGTGCCGTACTTGATGGACTTGCCTCCTGAGGTAATTAACCCACGTTCCTTGTACAGGGCCCCATGTGCTTGCAATGTTGTAAAAGCATATTTAGAATCTGTGTATACATTTAAGCGGAGCCCTGTCCCTATTATCAGTGCCCTAGTAAGGGCTATCAGTTCAGCTCTCTGTGCTGAGGTTCCTGGGGCCAAAGCTGATGACTCTACTACCATGTCCAGGGTCACCACTGCATAGCCAGCACATCGTTGCCCGTCGATGACAAGGCTACTTCCATCCACAAAGAAAGTTCGTTCAGGGTCAGTTAATGGGACATTAGTTAGATCAGGGCGACTTGAGAAGACAGTGTCCATAACTTCCAAGCAATCATGATCCGGTGGGCCCGAACTAATTGGTAATAGCGTAGCAGGGTTCAAAGCTTGACTGACGATCAACTGCAATCGGGGGTTTTCACATAACATACTCTGATTCTTCAGCATCCGTGAATTCGTGAACCAGTAGGTTCCTTTGTGTTCCATAAGAGTCAAGACAGAGTGTGGTACTGTAACTTGGAGACTCTGACCCAGAGTGAGCTTGTCGGCCTTACCTGCCAGGAGGAATGTAGCTGCAACAGCTCTCAGGCAAGGCGGCCATCCTTTTGCAATGGTGTCCAGTTGTTTTGATAGATGAGCCACAGGTCGCTGCCAGGATCCGAGGGATTGTGTCAATACTCCCAACGCATTTCCGCTTGACTCATGTACATAGAGGCGGAATGGTTTTTGTACATCTGGCAGGCCTAAGGCTGGTGATGACATCAAGGCTGCTTTCAACGATTGGAATGCTGTAGCCTGTTCTGGGCCCCATTCCAGGGGAGATCGCTCCATTCCTTTGGTGGCCTGATACAATGGCTTCTCCATCAGCGCAAAATTGGGTATCCATTTCGACAATAGCCTGCAGCTCCCAGGAAGGCCCTCACCTGCTTTCTGGTGGTGGGGGTAGGGATGCGGCACACTGCTTCCTTTCGCTCTGGTCCCAATCTCCGGATCCCTTTGGACAGATGGAATCCCAGATATTTCACCTCAGTTTGGCACAACTGCGCCTTGACTCTGGAGACCTTGTATCCAGCTTCGTTCAGGAGGTGCAGGAGATCACTGGTGGCGTGCACACATTCGATTCTGGAGTTGGTGACTACTAGTAGGTCATCCACATACTGAAGGGGAACTCTCTCCCCTGGAGTCACAGGATAACTTGACAGGTCTTGATTTAGGGCAGCATTGAAGAGAGTAGGTGAGTTCTTGAATCCTTGGGGTAATCAAGTCCAGGTAAGTTGGCCTCGTCTTCCTGTGGTTGGGTCCTCCCATTCAAATGCAAACAGGAGTTGACTGGTTGGTGCTAAACGTATGCAGAAAAAGGCATCCTTTAAATCCAAGACGGTGAAGTGAGTAGCCTCAGCGGGAATCAGTCCCAGGAGTGTATATGGGTTTGGTACTACTGGATGTATGGTTTAAACTGCATTATTTACTCGTCTTAAGTCCTGCACTGGGCGGTAGTCACCTGTCCCAGGCTTCTTAACTGGGAGGAGGGGGGTATTCCAGGGCGATTGGCACTCTTTGAGAAGTCTGTACTTCAGTAATTTCATTAGATGACAGTGAATTCCTTCAATCGCTGGCCGCGGGAGAGGATATTGTCTCACGTGCACTGATTCCACTCCTGGTCATAAGATCATAAGATCATAAGATATGCCATACTGGGTCAGACCAAGGTCCATCAAGCCCAGTATTCTGTTTCCAACAGTGGCCAATCTAGGTCACATGTACCTAGCAGTTTCCCCAAGAGACACAAGTTCCACAATGCTTGTACTGGGTCAAGCATTGATATCTTCGGTCACTTCTTAATAATGGTTTATGGACCTTTCCTCCAGGAACTTGTCCAAACCTTTTTTAAACCTAGCTACACTAACAGCCTTTACTACATCCTCTGGTAAGAAATTCCAGAGTTTGATTACACGTTGAGTGAAAAAATATTTTCTTTTATTAGTCTTAAATAGTTTACCCTGTAGCTTCATTTCATGTCCCCTAGTCTTTCTATATTCTGATAAGGTAAACAATCGATCTACGTTTACCCGTTCCACTCCGTTCATTAATTTATAGACTTCTATCATATCTCCCCTCAGCCGTCTCTTTTCCAGGTTAAAGAGCCCTAACTTTTTTAGCCTTTCTTCATAGGAGTATCCTTCCATCCCCTTTACCATTTTGGTGGATCTTCTCTGTACCTTTTCTAAAATCGCTATATCCTTTTTAAGATACGGCGACCAGAATTGCACACAATATTCAAGGTGCGGTCTCACCATGGAACAATATAGAGGCATTATAATATCTTTTGTTTTATTTTCCATTCCTTTCCTTATCATACCTAGCATTCTATTTGCTCTCTTGGCCGCTGCTGCACACTGGGCCGAGGGTTTTAACATGGTATCCACAATGACGCCTAAATCTTTTTCCTGGGTGGTGGTTCCTAATGTGGAACCTTGCATCGTGTAACCATAGTTTGGGTTGTTCTTCCCTAGGTGCATAACCTTGCACTTGTCCACATTAAATTTCATCTGCCATTTTGATGCCCAGTCTTCCAATTTATCAAGATCCTCTTGCAATTTTTCACAATCCTCTTGGGTTTTAACAACTTGAGGGTGACAAGCACAGGGGCTATGTTCTTCACTAGGCCAGGAGGATTATCCTCCACCCAAACCTTGGGCGTAGCTGAGATTCTGGTGGGGATACAGGAACTGGTTGCCTTGGTCGGAGATGCACTATAGAACCGCCATTCTTCTTCCCGGGGGACAGTCAACACCATCAGGCCAGCAGATTTCGAGTTCACAGTCATTTCCATCTTCCCTCCTTCAACAAAGGATATCTGCGCCTGGAGATTGGCAAGCATATCTTGGCCCAAAAGGGGAATTGGGCACTCGGGCATGTATAGGAACTGGTGCGTTATCTTCCGGCCCCCTAGTTCACAAGTGCGGTTCTGCAAGAAAGGCTTTGTGGCCCTAACTCCCGTAGCTCCGACAATGGTAGTAGATCGAGAAGATAGAGGGGCCACTGGTTTTGCTACTACTGAATATTCTGCCCCCGTATCCACCATAAAGTCCATATATTGGTCCCCAATCTGTAAACTGACCATAGGCTCCTGGGGACCTAGGGGAAACGTGGAGCCCGGTCTGGCCTAGTCTTCATCCATGCTGTAGCCTTCTTCGGTTGCCATTCCCTCTATAGCTGCTTCTTTCTGTTGGAACTGTGTACGATTCATTCCTCCCCGCTGCCGGAATCTTCCCCCTGCTCTCCGCATGCTCCCTCCTCCCCTCCAGGAGGCGGAGTTCAAATTCGGGCACTCATTCCTCCAATGTCCTTCTTCTTTACAGTAGGCGCACTGATTCGCGCCCAATGGGGACCGGCCGTCTCCTCAGTCCCTTCCACGTCCTCGAATCTTTCGGTTAGAGATACTTCCTCCGCGTCGTTCGACTAAAGCTGCAGCAAGGAACTCAGCTTTCTTCTTCATCTTACGTTCACTTTCCTTCTGACGTTCTTGATCACGATTCACAAATACGTTCTGAGCAACTTCCATTAACTGGGCCGCATTCATGCCCGCAAATCCTTCTAACTTTTGCAGTCTTCATTTTATGTCTTCTTGGGACTGACTCACAAAGGCTGCATTCACCATGCGTAAATTTTCCTGGGCCGCTGGGTCATATGGAGTATAAAGTCTGTAAACTTCGGACAAGCGTTCATAAAAGGCCGCTGGACTCTCGTCTGGCTGCTGGATGACTTCCGCTACCTTTCCGATATTCATGGCCTTCTGGCCTCCTCTCTTCAGGCCTTGTAGTAGGGCCTGGCGGAACCGGGTGAGAGCTATCGCCCCAGTTGCACTGTTCGGATCCCACTTGGGATCGTCATTTGGAAAATCCGCGGCGGCTGCTCGCCGGGGATCTAGGTCTCTGTCTCCTACGGGATTTTCTTCTAACCATCGGGTGGAGGCTTGCACAATCTGTGCTCGTTCTTCAGTAGTGAAAAGGGTTGACAGGAGCTGGCGGCAATCAGACCAGGTAGGCTGATGGGTTTGCATAATGCTAGACATTTACTCTGTCAATTCTTGGGGCTTTGCAGTGTAGGACACATAATGCGTTTTCCAGTTCAATAAATCTGTGGTGGAGAAGGGCACATAGACGAGACTGGTGGGCCCCACCACAACCTGTTCCCGTTCGTTAAGGATGGGTAGCCCCGGGACCTGGCATAATGGCATAACGTGACTATCTCTCTGACTTGCTGTTGTACTTCTGAGGGCATAATGTAGCCTGGCTTGCTGGAATTTTGCTCCTCTGCTCCGGTCTCTAGCAACAGGTGACCCTGGACTGGCAACTGAATCCCTGCTTGCTGTATCATCGGTGGACTGTAGTTCCTCCGAATCACTTGGGCCAGAGCTAGGGCTCCCACTCGGGTGGGGGTGCATCTCATGCGAATGTGGAGGGGTCAGGAGATCTAGAGGCAGGTTGGCAGGAGGGGATCCTCCCGCACCAGGCTCTGCCCGGGGTTGCGGCGGAGCCGAAGGAACTGGCCTATAAAGGAACTGGGGCGGATGGGTCGGAATTTCTGGCCATTCTGGGGCTAAATAGATAGGCAGCTTTTCTCCTTCAGGCTTCTGGGCCCCCCTTGTGGTCGCTACCATTATCCTACACTGTTCCTCGTGACAGCGCTTCATCCAGGAGGGCTCTTTTTCACAAATATTTAACCAGGCATCTATATAGGAGAACTGTTTGGGGTGTTCTCTGTGTACAATCTGATGTACCCGGGATATAACTCTAACATCAAAAGTACCACCAGGGGGCCACTCGGTGACCAGCACCGGCCACTCCCTATCACAAAGTATTCCTAATCGGGACAGAGACATTTTTACTCCATAGTCAGCGTCAAAACCCTTCTTGAAATTCTTAATCATACATTTTAGCGGAGTTTGCGTGGACTCTGCCCCTCCCATGATGACGTACACAACAACAGACAGTAAGGGCGGGTAGTATGGCTGCAGGTAAGGGGTCCGTACAGCCCTAGGAACAAATAGCAAGACAAACACCAAACGCCTCCTCCTTTTCGCGACCTGGGCGAGGTCGCCCGGCCAGGAACTGCGCTACTCAGGAGTCCGCTCTCACGTGGTCTGTGTTTCAAGACCGCTCATTCATGCACACACAATCAAACATGCTAGCAACGTTTTCCCAAATTTTCCCAGGCCTTATCTAACTAACCAAGAGCAGCTGGTCTCACGCATACTCATGCAAGGCTTACTCAGACTCGCCCTGAGAGGTGATCAGGCTCTCGGTACCTTGTACCAAATCAGTCTCGTGCATACTGTGGTGAGGAATGCCCTCCAGAAGAGATGGAGATAGGGGAAAATCCTGGTAGAAGTAATGAAACAGCACTAGCACACAGGATTTCCAATGCAGAGTTGGAAAAAACACAGCTCTCTGCTGAGCACAGGACACGCCCCAGCCCCGGGAGAGGAGACAGGCTTCTGCACTGATTGGGCACGCTCAGGGGAAGGTCAGGGTGTGCCGGGAAATGAAGCCCTTTTAAATCCCCAAGCAGAGAGGGAAGGGGGGAGGAGGAAAAGAGAAAAGGAGGAAAGAGAAAAAGAGGGATGTCGCGTCACTGTTACCTCCACCGCTTGAGCTTGTGGAGATGGACAGCCTGAGTCTCTATTCAGGAAGTTATTGGTGCTTGGGGAAAGCACTGTCTTCTGGGAGTTGAAGTTTTTCACTATCCCAAATAAAGAGAGTTGTGGACTCGAGGGTTTCAGGCAAAACAGGATTTTTAATTCCCCTTCCCAAGTGGTTTCACATGTAGAACAAAAGGAACATTTGCCATACACTTCTGGCACTAAATTATATAAAAAGAAATTCAAGCTTCTTCTCTCAGCATTTCTGTAATCCAAATGAAAAACACTTTTCTATTTCAAAACCCTTTTGTGCTTTTCTTGTCAGCTGCTACCTGCAGCACTCTCTCTTTCTCTGCACAGCTTAATTCTATTTCACAGGACTTATCTTTTCAGATACAGATATCGTACAATCCATTGGTTCACTAGGCTGACCTTCTAAAGGTGGTTCAGTGTCCATTGGTTCAATCTGAACCCCACCTGGAAATGTTTGCAAGTTGCTACAGGGTGTTTCCAAACACACGTCTATCTTTTCAGCATTGCATTTTTCCTCACAGCCTTTTGATATACACGGTTGTGAATTGCCACAGTATTCCCAGCATGTGGAACCCCACCCTTCTGGGCTAATATCAGGGCACTTAAAAACAGCTTCCCGTTTATACCGGTCACTTATCCTACCTCTTGGTTTCCTTATGAGAGTTTCCTTTTGTCCTCTAGGATCAGCTGCAAACATAAGCCTTGGAGTTTCTCTGTGCATACAAGTCTGCCTTCCCAGTACGTTTCCCTTTTGGTTGCCTTTTACTCCCAGCACCAAACCCGGGTTACTTGTACCTGGCTCCTTTGCACCAACTCTCTGCTTGTTTCCTCTGCTGACTTCCTCTTCTGAATCAAAGGTCAGAGAATCCTCAATTACCATAGATTCCTCTGAGTCTTCATTCCTAAGGCAATCCTCTGTTTCTCGTGACGGTTCTAAGAGCTGTGTTCTCAGCCATGCTGCTCTTGGCTGAGCTCTCCTCTGAGCTACCGGCTGTGCTCCTCCCAGCTGTGTTCCTCCCAGCTGTGTCCTTCCTAGCTGTGTCCTCCCCAGCTGTGTCCTCTCTCCTCCTAATGAGCTTCCCTTAAATCTCTGGTTTCCTGGGTTTACCCTGGCTCCTCCCATCAACAGGTGTTCTGGCTTAACCCGTGACTGCTGCACTGAACTACAGCAGGGGCATGTTTTCCCTTCTTCTGACCTGCTCTGTTTATGGTTGCCTGGGAAACCAGGAGCCATGTGCATTTGTTTTCTTTCCCAACCTGAAGCTGGATCCTGTGTTTTATCTCTCTCTAAGGGGTCAGAGGGACCTTCTCCATCACAGGGAAAAGGAAGGAGGAAAATGCTAGAACCCTGAAGCAAGGCAGAACCTTGGAGCAGTAAACCTTGGAGCCAAGCACACTCTGAGAAAGAACTTTACTACAAGGTAGAGCCTGGGTGTGGGAAGGCTAGCAAATTCAGCACATGGAAAGAAGGTATCTGATCTGGTAGCAAACAAGGCTACAGAAGCAAGGAAGTGAAGCAGGAAGAAAGCTTTTCAAAGAGAAATTCACAGAGCAGAGGAAATAGCAGTAAGGCCGCTGAGTTCTTGAACCAGAGAGACTTCTGGAGGAAAGGTGCCCGTTCTTATTCAAACCCTGCTAAAGGTAAAGCTGACTTTTCTACTTTTAATGCTTTACTAGAGAAACCTTTTATTTGTGCTAACCTTCACAAGGTAAACCCAGCTGCAGAAGCTGATAGCAAGTGGGGGAAGGGTGTCACCCTTACCAAAAACTTTCACACGGATAAAGAGCAGTTACAGGCTGAATTGCTTTTAAAACAGTTTCAAGAATTTCTGGAACTGAGATCAGGGAAGCTTAGCAGGCCTGACAGAGACAGCGATAGCCTTAGCTCTGATGAATGCATGCAAGTGGATAATTACCTGCATGCCTTAGAAGCAGACCCTTCTCCAATGGATTGCTCAATCTGCCTCAAAGAAGACAGCAACGTAAGAAACCCTTGAACACTGTATGAAAAGAATACAGGGAGTTGGCTGTACTTGCTGCCAAGCTAAAAGGTTTACAAATTGTTTTCATTTGTTGTTTTGAGAAGCCACGCTGTGGAAGGAACAGCTGTTTGTTTGGTGCTGCAATAATTCTGAAAGACCACATGAGGCACTGCTGAGTTAAAGCTGCTGTGATTGTGAAGAGCCAAGTAGAAGCTAACTTAGTTTCAGTTGTACTTCCTATGTTCCTGGTTTCAGCTGTTTGGGTTGAAGTTGCACCTTTTGCGTTATGTACCATTGAATTTTGATGCGCTGGAAAATATCCCCACAACAATACATTTCTTGCAGCCTTAACATTCGTGTTACGACTTGTGATAAGGAAGCTTATAATAGCTCAGGAAGGAGCTATAGGAAAGGTGAAGTGACTCTGAACAAGCAACCTGTCAGTTCTGGTAGAAATAAGAAAACAGAATTTTCCCATAAAAGACTACCAGTCCCAGAATGCACCAGGTTTCCAACAGCCATTAGAGGAGCTGAAGTGGGGAAACGTGTGTTCAATCAGGAGGGCTATGAGGTAATCCCTAAGCACTCATCTCAAAGGGCAGGGCCCGATTCAGCACAGCTGCGCTGTGTTAGGGAGGAGCACTCATCTAAGCAGAATAAAGGTAGAGTTTATTCTACAGAGAATCAGCTTGAGCTTGATCATCTTCATCATCAAGAGGATCATCAGAAGCAGAAGCCAAACCGGACGGACAGAGAGGGAAAGAAACCCTTTGGAAGAAAGAGGAGAAAAGCCTTTGAGAGGTCTAGAAGAGTCCAGAGCAGTACGTATACTGGGGGGCATTCCAAGGGCCAGCATACACCATTGGACTGGGGAAAGCCAGAGGAATGGTGCTGCAGAGCTAGGAATCTCCAGACGGTACCTGTGAGGGAGACGGCTGCACGTGTAAGGGACCCTAAGACCCGTGCCAGAAGGTATGTGAAGAGAGATCCAGTGTCCAGGGATCTGGATTGGAAGGCTGGACATAAGAACTGGACTACATACTGGTCAGGCTATATAGAGAGGAACTCTTAACAGCAATGGAAGCTCAGGTATGAACACTGATCTATGCCCTAGCTATAACCTTGAAAGACAGCAGGGAAACAAGTATTCTCCTGAAAGTGCTCCATTGGGAGATTCATCTGTGCCAATCCATGATATTGAACCCCATGCTTGTTGAAGAAGAGGGGGTGATAGCAGATGAAGAATCTGTTTACATGGACTGCTCTCTGTCTAAACTCCTTTGGTGATTTTCTGTTATAAAATACAGCAACCATCACAAAGAAATACAAACTTGTTCTTTAATATACTCAGAAAAGCTCCTGGGTAGGATTTTAGCCACGCAGTAGAAAGCAAGCCAGCTAAGGGGTTTCAGCTGGATAACTGCTAGCAATTGAGCCTTACCTAATTGCTTGTGAGCTCTGAGAGAATCACTTTTGAATCTATGTGGGAAGATATAAGAAGTTAACCTGAAAAGAACAGTTTTTCTCTTCTTTGTGGCTTTTGGTTTGTTGTTTGATAATTGCTAAGAGAATATTAGCTAAAGCCTACAGAAAAGACCAGTTTGTTACCAACCAGGTCTTATTTCTTTTGCTTTGATTGCCTGACAAGTTCAAATGTTTCCTGATTTTGTTTTTTTCAAGTTTAACACTGAAAGCAAGTAACCTGATTTATGTGCTACCAAGCATATCTGTGTTGGGAGAAATAACCCCATAAATAAATATCTTATTGGCTTTACACTTGAGCACAACTAAATTATTGTGAGCAGCTGTGTCGGGTGTGAATGGACTGCATTGCCCACAATCCCTTGCCAATCATATTGACATATGCACTTGCCAAGACTGTGAACATTCTCACCCAGGCAGCCGTCTGATAGACTACAATTTAATCCTGAAGGAAATACAAGCACACTACAAGTCCCAGAATTCCCAGGAGCCAGTACAAGCTTCATTCCTCAGGGACATTACAAGGCCACTCCTGCCTGTAGATACCTCACGACCCTGGACATGACGAAGGGGTACTGGCAAATCCCACTTACCAGAGAGGCACGCCAGAAAACTGCATTCATTACCCCAGTCGGCCTGTATCACTTCAGGAGAATGCCCTTTGGCCTACATGGGGCCGCCGCCACGTGCCAGAGATTAATGGACCTGGTATTGCGACCGCCCCACACTTACGCTGTCGCATGCATGGATGATGTGGTCATATATAGTGACACCTGGACTCAACATTTGCCCAGAGTTGAGGCTGTTCTTCGGGCGCTGCGAGACGCCGGCCTCACGCTAAACCCCACCAAATGCTTATTCGGAGGCCAGGAAGTTAAATATTTAGGCCATCTAGTCGGCAATGGTGTGGTAAAACCTCTCACTAACAAGATAGCCAGCGTCCAAGCCTTTCCGAGACCCATGAATAAGAAGCAATTGCAGAGCTTCCTCGGTTTGGTAGGCTACTACCGGCGGTTTATTCCAGGTTTCGCAGAGAAGAGCACCCCTTTAACTGATATGTTAAAAAAAATGCGCCCAATCTTCTGAAGTGGCGGGAGGATGCCGACCGGGCATTTAGCCTTTTGAAAGAGAAACTATGTGCAGCACCAGTTCTGAAGGTTGTCAACTTTACCCAGCCGTTTATAGTTCAGACGGACGCATCTGAGACGGGCCTCGGTGCAGTTTTGTCACAGCGGCACGACGGCACAGAGCACTCGGTGCTATTCCTCAGCCGGACGTTGGCGCCGGCTGAAAGAAAATATTCATTGATAGAGCGCAAATGTCTAGCCATCAAGTGGGCCGTTGATGCTCTTCGTTTTTATCTCACGGGCATAAAATTCATTTTGATCACGGACCATGCCCCATTGAAGTGGCTCAACCAAATGCACAATCATAATGCGCGTCTAACTCACTGGTTCATGGCTCTCCAAGCCTTTGAGTTTCAGGTAGAGCATAGAGCCGGCAAGCTCCATCAAAATGCAGATGCCTTGAGCCATATCACGTGCTGTGCCAATGATTATAAGCCAGCCCGTGATATCTTAAGGGGGGGGATCTGTGGTGAGGAATGCCCTCCAGAAGAGATGGAGATAGGGGAAAATCCTGGTAGAAGTAATGAAACAGCACTAGCACACAGGATTTCCAATGCAGAGTTGGAAAAAACACAGCTCTCTGCTGAGCACAGGACACATCCCAGCTCAGGGGAGGAGACAGGCTTCTGCACTGATTGGGCACGCTCAGGGGAAGGTCAGGGCATGCCGGGAAATGAAGCCCTTTTAAATCCCCAAGCAGAGAGGGAAGGGGGGAGGAGGAAAAGAGAAAAGGAGGAAAGAGAAAAAGAGGGAAAAGGAAGGAGGAAAACGCTAGAACCCTGGAGCAAGGCAGAACCTTGGAGCAGTAAACCTTGGAGCCAAGCACACTCTGAGAAAGAACCTTACTACAAGGTAGAGCCTGGGCGTGGGAAGGCTAGCAAATTCAGCACATGGAAAGAAGGTATCTGGTCTGGTAGCAAACAAGGCTACAGAAGCAAGGAAGTGAAGCAGGAAGAAAGCTTTTCAAAGAGAAATTCACAGAGCAGAGGAAATAGCAGTAAGGCCGCTGAGTTCTTGAACCAGAGAGACTTCTGGAGGAAAGGTGCCCGTTCTTATTCAAACCCTGCTAAAGGTAAAGCTGACTTTTCTACTTTTAATGCTTTACTAGAGAAACCTTTTATTTGTGCTAACCTTCACAAGGTAAACCCAGCTGCAGAAGCTGATAGCAAGTGGGGGAAGGGTGTCACCCTTACCAAAGACTTTCACATGGATAAAGAGCAGTTACAGGCTGAATTGCTTTTAAAACAGTTTCAAGAGTTTCTGGAACTGAGATCAGGGAAGCTTAGCAGGCCTGACAGAGACAGCGATAGCCTTAGCTCTGATGAATGCATGCAAGTGGATAATTACCTGCCTGCCTTAGAAGCGGACCCTTCTCCAATGGATTGCTCAATCTGCCTCAAAGAAGACAGCAAAGTAAGAAACCCTTGAACACTGTATGAAAAGAATACAGGGAGTTGGCTGTACTTGCTGCCAAGCTAAAAGGTTTACAAATTGTTTTCATTTGTTGTTTTGAGAAGCCATGCTGTGGAAGGAACAGCTGTTTGTTTGGTGCTGCAATAATTCTGAAAGACCACATGAGGCACTGCTGAGTTAAAGCTGCTGTGATTGTGAAGAGCCAAGTAGAAGCTAACTTAGTTTCAGTTGTACTTCCTATGTTCCTGGTTTCAGCTGTTTGGGTTGAAATTGCACCTTTTGCGTTATGTACCATTGAATTTTGATGCGCTGGAAAATATCCCCACAACAATAAATTTCTTGCAGCCTTAACATTCGTGTCACGACTACAATTTAATCCTGAAGGAAATACAAGCACACTACAAGTCCCAGAATTCCCAGGGGCCAGTACAAGCTTCATTCCTCAGGGACATTACAAGGCCACTCCTTCCTGTAAGCTCTCAGGCCCGGGCAGGAGCATTGCAATACTCATGCAAGACTTACCCAAACCTAACTAAGGAACAAGAAGATTTCTACTCACCGGATCCGGTACCCGATACAGAACCAGCTCTTGGGTTGAATCCTGGACTCCCCTCGGGTTCGGAGGTGTTGGCCGGTCGAACCAATAGTCCGCCGAGGCAAGGCGGAACCCTCTCCGATACAAGAGGACCGGTGGCGCCTGAGGTTTCCCCTGCGGTCGGACAGACACGGTCCCAACCGGGCCAAACCTTGAGGCGGTAATACATGGTATATTCACTTGAATACCATCCACTACTCGCACTTCCCGGCCAACGCACCAGGAAATGTAGCAGCGAAGTGCACACAATGAATAAGACCAGGAGTCAATTGCAGGGTCCAAGCCAATTTATTGTGCACAAGGCTCAGACAGGAAAGCATCCAAAAAGGACTTAGCAATGGAGTACAGAAGCAAATTCCTTATATACAATTTTTATAGTTTGATACAGGCAAACTTTCTATTGGTCCCAATGCCCCTTGCACCTGTCCAATCGGGGACCCTCTCTGGGCCTAGCTCCCTGCTCCCCCTGCTCAGACTATTCTAACAAAGGCACAGTCTTAGACATAGATACATTTCTACTTCAAGGCCATTTCTAGCTCAGGGAATGCAGGAACATATCTATTGTGGTGAGGAAACCACGGCTGATTATAGAAATGCACAGGAAAAAGGGTCCTGTCACTTTAATTCAGGTTGTATCAAAGGTTTCCCCAGTAACCAGGAGTCTGTGACTCAGAAGCTAGTCATCCCTAAGCCCCGCCCACAGCAGCACGTCAGAGAGAAGCTTGTCCCTAGTCACATGTGCTGGGAGCAGGGTGTGCCTCAAAGGGAAGGAAAGTTTAAAAAGCTGATTCACAGAACAGAAGGTAGTTCAGAGGAGAGCCTAATCCGTAGTCCACGGAGTTCACGAGGTTCACGAGGTTCAAAGAGTTCAGAAGAGGGGCCAACACGGAGTCCAGGAGGCAGAGCAAGTGAGAGAGTGTTTGCAGAGCCTGAGAGACAGAGTGTGAGAAATACTATTTGCTGTGAAGAGGAGATTGATGAGAGATTGCCAGACACAGCTGGGAATGAGAGGCTGGTGTCAGCAAATGGAAGGTCTGCACTTGAAGAAAAGCATGACTGGTTTGCAGGACGGAGGGAATCCCTAAATACCTCAGAACCAAGGCAAGTCTGTCCTTCTCAATGCCTACAGAGGAAAAGCCCCAGAGAATTACCCATAGGAGAGAAAGCTAAGTTTAAGCATAGCCAGAGTCCCAGGGAAAAGAGAGACAGCTGGTCTAATCAGCACGTAGCTCAGCTAACAGACGAGTTGCTGCAGAAGCAGACTTTACTGAGAAGGCTAAGTGATTTAATAAAAGAAAATACTCAGCTCTCTGTGCAGATACCTTATGCCATAAGTGAGGGTGATAGAGAGGAAGAAATGGACACAACGAATGTAGATAATAGTATTATGGATTGTCAGTGTACTATGTGTTTTACCTCTGACGGTGAAGAATCCTAGAAAAGCCATTATAGCTGTGCCATGCTCAGGAAGCACGTTAATTTGTGAAGACGTCACAAACTGCAAGAAACAGCTGACTGTGCTGACAAAGTGAAAAGTTAAGTTACATGTTTAAGGAACATTTAAAAGTTTTGTTTGGACAACAAGAAGTTGTTCCTGTCTAAGAAGAAAGCATTTATCTGTTTAAAGTTCTGAAAGTGCCAATTTGATTTCTCAAGCAAAGTGATGCCTATTTCTGTTGGAAGTTATATTGCAAAGCATAATTTGTTCCTGTTGTTTTGAAGCAGTAGCGTGGATTAAAAAATCCTTTCCATACTTTATGCCTCACGCCTCCTGTGTATGAAGAAACCCTGATTACATTAAAAGAAATATTCTCTGTCTTGTGCCTAAACCCTCGGATCACAACTCCTTTGCTTTAGGATAAACTACGATTCCCATCAGCCCTTCTGGCAGCCATTACAGGGAGTCTTGTCTTAAGGCTAAAAGGCGACCTCACCTGCTGCCAGTCATCTACCTGGCCAGGAGGGGGCGACAGAGTGGCGTAGTAGTTCGGATGCGAAGTAGGCCACACCACAAAGTGATATAAAGTTTGGATGCGGAGTAGGCCACGCCACAAAGGAACGCAGTTCACTGGATTACACCAGAAGTACGACTACACCAGGAGACGCATACAGTGATTCCAGAGTCGACGGAAGGACACCGGAGAGTTGCAAGCACCTGAGACTAGGAGTCCAGAGTCCTGCAGAGCCGGAGGGTCCAGAGACCTGTCGAGGTCCTACGCTGTTGCTGAGCGAGATGCACCACTAGTACCAGGTAACCCGTGTATAACTAGAGAGAGTTAAAGGATACTGGTACTGGGTGGGGGCAATAGCAGCAGGTAGAGAGGAACGCATATCTTGTGTTAGGAATCGCACTTGGGTGTTGTGTGTTTGTTTTCCTACAGGAAACAGAGACGAAGATGGAAAGCCAAGATATCCTTGCATGGGCGGCAGCAGAGCTCAAGAAGCAAAGGGACTTATCTTTGGAACTTCTAGCGCATGCAGCGAGTCAGACGCAAGCCCAGCAGAAACCGCTGATGGAGCTCATGGAGGCCTGGGTGAAGGAACAGAAGAAACCACCAGAGCCTGATCCAGTGCAAACAGGTTTTTCTTTGGGAATAGCCCATAACTTTGGACTCGGGTCCAGAGAGACCTTTGGTTTGGGACAATTAAGGGATGGTGAAAATGTAGACACGTATTTTGATGCATTTGAAAAAGTGGCACAAATAGCCAGGTGGCCACCCGAACAGTGGGCGGTAAGGTTAGCTGTCTCGCTTTCTGGTGAGGCATTGGCAGCCTACCAAACCGTTCCAGCTGAGTCGGCCAAGGACTATTTTGAGGTAAAGAAGGCTATTAAGGATAGGTTTGGTCTAACACCTATAGTATATAGACGCCAGCTTAGGAATGCAAAATTACGCGTAGATGAAACACCACGAGCACTATACCATAGGCTAAAATGTTAGTGTTAAAATGGCTAGAACCAGAACATAAGTCGGTGGAAACACTGATAGATGAGCTCGTTCTGGAACAGTATTTTGCGGCAGTACCCGAAAGGTTACAAGAATTCTTGTTGCTACAAGGTTGTAAAAACACCGGAGAAGCCATAGCTATGTCAGAACGATTCTTGGAAGCTGAGGTGATAGCTAAGGATAGGGCTTCAGCCTATACAAAAACGTCTATGGCTAGGTTGAATGTGACTGGCAAGAATATGCAGAATGTTGGTGTTCCCACCAATAGAAGGGTGCGTGAGAAGCGTGCGTGTTATCAGTGTGGAAGTGAGCAACATTTGATGCGTGAGTGCAAAATGAAAAACAGCCCTAGTGTTGAGTGACCCTAGTAAAAAAAGGGAAGGCTTTTTACTGGAGGTGATAGTACAAGGCATACCAGTTAAAGCACTATTGGATTCCGGTTCGGACCAATCGATGCTCTCCAAAAGGTTATGGAGGAGGATAACTGCCACAAGTTTAGACACACCTCAGACACCCACGGGCAGTGTGAACATTAGGTGCGTTCATGGAACAACAAGCACCTACCCTGTTTACCCTGTCCGTATAAAAGGTTTGGGCGTAGAAAGAAAGGTCCCGGTCGCTATTGTTCCCAGACTACCCCAGGAGGTAGTACTTGGAAGAGACTGGCCCCATTTTCAGCAAGGGTTAGGGGTTAAGGAAGGCTTAGTATCTACGCGAGCCCAGTCCCAAGCTCAACAGGTTCTAGAGAAAGAATCCGCAGAGGGGGAGGCAGAGGTTCTACCCTCTCATGAGGATTTGCTAAACATTCCTCAGAAGAAAGTGAGGAAATCAAAGGGAGAGAAGCGCCATGAGAGGCAAATACGCTCTCAAAACAGAGATGAGATTCGGGCAGGTATAGATTTACCTTGGGTTCCGCAGGAACTAATGGAAAAATTTCCCTCTTTTAGCAAAGAACAGGAGGCAGATCCTGCTCTAATATATGCCTTCAAATTTGCTAGAGAGGGCCGGGAACAGTTGCCCAGATTCCAGATAGATCAAGGCTTTCTGTATAGGGAAAGCCGAGATCCCTTTACAGGGGATGCTCGGAGGCAATTAGTAGTTCCAAATACCTTTAGGACTTTGGTCCTAAGATTAGCCCATGACCATCCGGTAGGTGCTCATAAAGGCATTCAGGGTACCTTAGATCAGGTATTGACCCGATTTTATTGGCCCGGAGTTTATAAAGAAGTGACCAAGTTCTGTGAAGCCTGTCCGGCCTGCCAGAAGGTCACTGCTATTAGGCCAGTGGAGGTTCCCCTGATTCCCATACCAGTGGTGCCGGTTCCCATGCACCGAATAGCTATTGACATAGTGGGTCCCCTGATAAAGACGCCACGAGGATTTCAATACCTTTTGGTGATGGTGGATCACGCCACCAGGTTCCCCTGGGCGGTTCCCCTTCGTAATATTTCGGCTCGCACGGTAGCAGCCGAGTTAATAAAATTGTTTTGCGAAGTCGGATTCCCCAAGGAAGTGTTGTCCGATCGTGGCACCAATTTCATGTCACGGTACTTGGCTCAAGTGTGGGATGCCTTCGGCATCAAGCACATTAGAACGGCGGCTTATCATCCCCAGACGAACGGGTTGGTTGAGAGGACCAATCAAACCCTAAAGAGCTTGTTAAGGAGGGGGTTGGAAGGAAAGATGGCTGAATGGGACACGATGCTTCCCTTCACCCTCTATGCCTGTAGAGAGAGAATTCAGGCCTCGTTGGGAACTTCCCCCTACGAGCTTATGTTTGGTAGGAGCCCTAGGGGCATACTAGACATTCTGAGGGATCAGTGGGTAGAGCCGGGAGTCCAGGAAACAGAAATACCCCAATTTCTGCGGGATTTGCGAGGACGCTTAACGCGGGCCTCCCAGTTGGCAGAAAACAATTTGAGGGAAAGCCAACAAAAACAGAAAGTGTATTATGACCGTAATAAAAGACCCCGCCAGCTAGAGGTGGATGAGAAAGTCTTAGTGATGGTAACTGGCACCGCCCCTAAGTTTGAGAGCCAGTGGAAGGGACCCTTCCGGGTGGTTAAGCAAGTGGGACCGGCGACCTATCTAGTACAAACCAGACGAGGACGCCAACAGTTATTTCATATAAACTTGCTCAAACCCTGGCAGGAGCGAACAGCGCAAGGGCAGGTGGTCACCATTACCCAGGCTAGGCGAGGAAGACAAAGCAACGAGAAAAGGTATAAGAGATTTACGTGCTGTGATTCTGGGAGAACCCCAGCACGAAATGTCTTAAGAAGGGGAATATGTGGTGAGGAAACCACGGCTGATTATAGAAATGCACAGGAAAAAGGGTCCTGTCACTTTAATTCAGGTTGTATCAAAGGTTTCCCCAGTAACCAGGAGTCTGTGACTCAGAAGCTAGTCATCCCTAAGCCCCGCCCACAGCAGCACGTCAGAGAGAAGCTTGTCCCTAGTCACATGTGCTGGGAGCAGGGTGTGCCTCAAAGGGAAGGAAAGTTTAAAAAGCTGATTCACAGAACAGAAGGTAGTTCAGAGGAGAGCCTAATCCGTAGTCCACGGAGTTCACGAGGTTCACGAGGTTCAAAGAGTTCAGAAGAGGGGCCAACACAGAGTCCAGGAGGCAGAGCAAGTGAGAGAGTGTTTGCAGAGCCTGAGAGACAGAGTGTGAGAAATACTATTTGCTGTGAAGAGGAGATTGATGAGAGATTGCCAGACACAGCTGGGAATGAGAGGCTGGTGTCAGCAAATGGAAGGTCTGCACTTGAAGAAAAGCATGACTGGTTTGCAGGACGGAGGGAATCCCTAAATACCTCAGAACCAAGGCAAGTCTGTCCTTCTCAATGCCTACAGAGGAAAAGCCCCAGAGAATTACCCATAGGAGAGAAAGCTAAGTTTAAGCATAGCCAGAGTCCCAGGGAAAAGAGAGACAGCTGGTCTAATCAGCACGTAGCTCAGCTAACAGAAGAGTTGCTGCAGAAGCAGACTTTACTGAGAAGGCTAAGTGATTTAATAAAAGAAAATACTCAGCTCTCTGTGCAGATACCTTATGCCATAAGTGAGGGTGATAGAGAGGAAGAAATGGACACAACGAATGTAGATAATAGTATTATGGATTGTCAGTGTACTATGTGTTTTACCTCTGACGGTGAAGAATCCTAGAAAAGCCATTATAGCTGTGCCATGCTCAGGAAGCACGTTAATTTGTGAAGACGTCACAAACTGCAAGAAACAGCTGACTGTGCTGACAAAGTGAAAAGTTAAGTTACATGTTTAAGGAACATTTAAAAGTTTTGTTTGGACAACAAGAAGTTGTTCCTGTCTAAGAAGAAAGCATTTATCTGTTTAAAGTTCTGAAAGTGCCAATTTGATTTCTCAAGCAAAGTGATGCCTATTTCTGTTGGAAGTTATATTGCAAAGCATAATTTGTTCCTGTTGTTTTGAAGCAGTAGCGTGGATTAAAAAATCCTTTCCATACTTTATGCCTCACGCCTCCTGTGTATGAAGAAACCCTGATTACATTAAAAGAAATATTCTCTGTCTTGTGCCTAAACCCTCGGATCACAACTCCTTTGCTTTAGGATAAACTACGATTCCCATCAGCCCTTCTGGCAGCCATTACAGGGAGTCTTGTCTTAAGGCTAAAAGGCGACCTCACCTGCTGCCAGTCATCTACCTGGCCAGGAGGGGGCGACACTATCATCAGCATAGAGGAATTAATAAAGGCATTATACAGACTTTTCAAAAACAGTTTCAAAAGCAGTCAAAAGCAGTTTCTCAAACTCAGCACTAGCCTCAGGTGGGGGTTGGGGTCTAGGCCTAGTTTACAGGCCATTGCCTACCACACTATGGTAGGTGCGTCTGCTGATGTGCATAGGTCTGCCCTAACCCCAGGTAGCCTCAGGCCAAATTACAGAGGTCTTTGTTTACTCCTGGTGCTATGATAGGTGCGCCTGTTGATCTGCGCAGGTCTGCCTTATCCCCAGGTGGCCTCAGGTCTATTTACAGAGGTCTGTGTTTACTCTTGGTGCTATTGTGGTAGGCTATGGCCTGTAAACTAGGCCTAGACCCCAACCCCCACCTGAGACTACTTTTGAAGAGAACCAGAGTTTTAGAAACTACTTTAAACTGCTTTTGAAAAGTTTGTATAATTCCTTTATGCTGATGATAGACATGTTCCTGCATTCCCTGAGCTAGAAATGGCCTTGAAGTAGAAATGTATCAATGTCTAAGACTATGCCTTTGTTAGAATAGCCTGAGAAGGGGGAACAGGGAGCTAGACACAGAGAGGGTCCCCGATTGGACAGGTGCAAGGGGCGTTGGGACCAATAGAAAGTTTGCCTGTATCAAACTGTAAAAATTGTATATAAGGAATTTGCTCCTGTACTCCATTGCTCAGTCTCTTTTGGACACGATTCTGTCTGAGCCTGTGCACTATAAATTGGCTTGGATCCTGCAACTGACTCCTGGTTTTATTCATTGCATGCACTTAGTGTGCGGCACCGTCACCATTGAGTACTGTGGCACGAGCATATGCAGTTACAGCATATGATAACCACATCTTGTAGTCATGTCGAAAGGTGTAGCAGACATGCAGCTCCAGCGTATGTGTGTAGGATGTGACGCATGCCCCAACACCCCCTTGGCAACACATCACACGGATAACAGTACCATGCAGCACTGTCGGTACGATGCACATGAGCTGCAGCATGGCAATGCCACGTATGCCATGGGGCGACCATGTCACGCAAGGGTAGGCCATCAGGGAGGTTGGTAGCACACAGGACACGTAGGGGGCAATCCACACATGCCCAGCCTCACTCGCACACATGCAGGCGGCATTTGCAACAGCTAGCATTGGACCAACAGTGTACAGCAGGAGCAGACCCCTGCTGCTCACAACCATGTGTGATGTGCAGTAGCTGATGGCCAGGGATGTCTGTCCCCTAACAGTACCTAGTCCACCAACAAAAGCACAAAGCCACGTTAATTAAAACACCCAGTCTAGAAACGTGGTTAGGAAAGACAACGCTTTTCTTTATTTGTAGTACAATAACCTGAGGAATTACGCTGGAACGACCCGACACAGGCCGTGTTTCGTATACTTTCTTCAGGGGTAATGGGGCGTACAAGGGTCATAAATATATGAACAAAAATAGTTAAACTTAATGCAATCAATAATAATTAAATAAATAATATAAAAAACATAATAAACAATGTAATTAAAACAATTAGAAACAGGTGCATGTAACCATATGAACAAATGATTAAAAATATATAGCTTTTTGTAATCATATAGTCAATAAAAACTAATAAATAAGATAATACAAAAGATCATAATAAATAAAACCATTAAAATGTAAATATTAAAAACCAATCACAAATGTGAATAAGACAGCAAAAACATTGATAAAACAACAGTAATAAAACCCATTGATGTGTAGCAGCAAAGCGCAGACAAACCAATGATACCAGGAGTCTGTTCAGAAGGTCCAAATCATTTATTTGTGCACAAGTCTCAAGCAAGGCAATTTCAAAATGGCTGAGCAAAGTTTTCAAGCATTACAACAACTTTTATAGACTTCTGTTCCATTCTAGGTATAGAAAAACATTTCATTGGTCCCGGTACGCTCCCGTACCTCCCGTAGCCCCTCTATTGGTCCCGGTACTGATAAGTTTCTCCAATTATGTTCCTTCTGTGGGCTTCTGTAGGCATGACACCTGCCTGCCCCCCTTCTAGTCCCAATTACAATGGTCAGTTCATCAACTTGTTACTTTCACACTTTCAAGGCTATGGGACCATTTGTGCGTGCAGAAGAGCAAGGTTCTGTAACTCATCTGTCAGCACTCCTCAATATTTCTCTGCAAATGTACTCTTTCTTATCAGTAACTTTAAAACACATCTTTTCTGTATTTTTCCATTTCTTAATTCTGCAATTCTGCTTATCTAAGCTAATTCAATATTTCTACTGAGTTCTTTCTTACAATAGCAGCATGTTGGGGGATGTGCAATCCTATATGCCTCTCCACAGGCCTCATTTACAGGTCAAGCTAGCCATGCTGGCCTGCCTATGTCAGACACCGTGGGTCACAGGCCTGCACCTGCCACATTCCCCCCTTTGATTAATCTCACCCTATTACTTAATAAGGTGTGAGAATTAAATCACTTTCCAGAAGATTCACATCCTGATCAAAGGATTCTTACTAGTTCCACTAGGGCTGGCTCTGTATAAAGCCATTATTCTAGTTGCGGTCTTCCGCTCTACTGTACTATCAATAGCACTATGAAGGGAACGCATACAACATGGGATTAAACATGGTAAGCAGAGGACAACAGCAACAAGGATTAGTACTAAGATAATAAAAGTCTTAAATCCTCCCAGCCAAGAGAAAAGGTTAGCAAACCAGTTAGGAAATTTCAAGGCGTGCCAAGTCTGTACTGGCACATAAGCATGTCTTTGCATATCTTTAGCAATTTCTTCAACTACTTGACCTTTATCATCTATTTTCAAACAGCAATTAGTTAAATTCAGTTTACCACATACTCCTCCTTCAGCTGCTAGCAAATAATCAAGGGCTAAGCGATTCTGGTATATGGCAGTGCGCATCTGAGTACTTTGTCTAGCTAAAAGCGTGAGAGCATGACTAGTTTCGTTGGTTATTATTTCAACTACTGCTTGTAAGCGAATAATACGATTAATCATATAGACTGGGGTTCGGTAGCCCCACATACCATCATCATTCCAAGTGGCAGGTCCATAATACTCAATAATTCTTTCTGGTGGCCAATCATCACCTTGCCATTTCTCCCACTTGCCTATCTGTAAGGCCTCTCTTTTCTGTCTAGATGCTCCTTTGTGTTTGTGGGTAGTATATACAGGGTATCCTAATTGTTCTCCATGTTCAGTGTTTAACAGGAAGAAAGAAGGTCTGATGGTTCCTAAGACACATGCTCCTCCCCATTGTGGTGGGAGTTGTGCATATGCTCGGTTTCCACAGATCCAATATAGGCCAGGTGGGGCTTGCCAGGCTTGGACTTTGGCAAGGTTAGTCCATAGACCTGCAAGTTCAGGAAATCTGGCTAATGGGTTAGGAGGTTCAGGATGTCTGATTCCTGACCACCATGCTACCTTCTTGGTCGTGGCATTGTAGTATTTCTGGCTAAGACAGACCAGCTGTCCTACCTTTTGAGTGAACTGGGGTCCAGTTCTGGCATAGCAAAGACGTCCAACGATTGAGTGCGCTAACACCCATTCACTGGTTGTCTTGTGTAATTCAGTCTGATTGTAAATCATGGAATAGTTCAATTCTTGGGCTTCCCAGGGCCATTGGTCTCCCATTTGGGTTCCGCCACAGAAATAACAATCTGTGATCTTAAGACTAGATACTACTGCTCCGGCTAATTCTAGAAACAAATTCTGTGAAGGGTGAGGGATCTCAAACTTATTTACATGCATAGCTTCATAAAAGGTACTATGAATATGATATTTAGATGACTTGTGGGCTTGGGTATTCAATCTAACATACACAATGGTCCCTGGATCTGTTCCTCCTCCAGCAATACGTAAACCAAACTTATATCCTTGTTTCCATGCATGGGGGTTATGTACACGCAAATGTAAGGGGTTGCAAGCATCTTTCTGACATTTATCATTTGTGGTTGGCTTGGTTAGAGTAGCCATCCGTTTATCTATTTTCTCATTAGTTATACCAATGTTCCAGGTAGCATAGAAAACACATTCCCAATACGGGCAATAGTAGTCTGCCGCTGTAGCAGTACTATACCCTGATCCTGTTTTACCTGTACACTTCCACCAATTTGTGGCACCTTCTGGACACATATACTTATGGTCATTTCGATACGCTTTCTCCCATGTACCACAGGTGGACTGACTATCTCTATTAATAGCATTACATGCATCAAAATTCAAAACAGCAGGTTTAGTAATGTCCTTAAGTGGTGGTGTAGCAGCTAATATAGGTCCATCTGCATCCTTCCATCTTATTTCCAACGTGTAATAGGATGGATTCTGATGCGGATTATAGCATGCTTTAATTTTGCCATGAGTGCAAACATTTAGTTCAGTGGTGTTATAGATACACCGAGTTATTGTTCCCTTGCAGGTATAGTAAGAATGGTAAAGCAAAGTCTGAGTTACTTTCAGTCCAGTTCTAGTAGAAGTAATGCAAGCGGTGCATGGAGGTAGAGCATAAGTCTGTTCAAAACCTCCAAAGAAGGCAACCAAGGCAAAGCAGAAGCAAAGATACATGTTGATGTTGATTGGAGTTCTTCTGAATCCTCAGCTTGCTGATCTTGATCACGACGGTCTATTATTCTTCGTCCCGTTTGCTAATGAAGCAATTTAACGGGTGCTGAGTGTTGATTGAAGATCCTCAAGATGTCCAGCACACATTAACCAACTTAGCAATTCAGTTGGCTTGTGAAGTCTGGCTTAGTCAATGTAGTCTCAAAGGAGTGTGTCAAATCACACACAAATTGGGTTCGTTGAAACAAAACTGTTGCTGCATGGAAAACAGCAATCCTCTTCGAAAGACTTGGCTACTGCAAAGCACTTGTGATGAAGTGTCTATGCTGCTGGTTGCCGTCTCAGAGTAACTCGCAAGGGTACATCAGGGTGCTGCTCTGCTGTCCACCGCTCTGGTTCAGGATCGGCGGCGGGCTTGACTCGGCTGTGGTGGATCCAGGCGTCGATCTCGGCTACCTTTACTGCAGTTGGGGTAGACAGGATGACGGTGTACGGTCCCTTCCAATGGGGTTCCAACGGTATCTTCTTCCAATCTTTGATCCACACCGAAGTTCCAGGCTGGTAGGGATGCAAGGGTTCCGTCAAGTTGATAGGCAACTGGTCTTGGATCCACGTATGGAGAGTCTGCAGAACAAAACTAAGAGCTAGGAGTTCTTGTCTGGTTACTTCTGAACCAATCTGGGCTAGACTTCCTTTGATTCCCTGCACTATTGGTGGGGGTTTACCATACAAAACTTCAAAAGGGGAAAATCCTGTTGACTTTACAGGGGCTGAGCGTATTCTGAGTAAAGCTATGGGAAGCACTTGAGGCCATTTCAAGTGTGTCTCCTGACAAAGCTTAGACATTTGGGCTTTCAATGTACGATTCATTCGCTCAACTTTCCCTGAACTCTGGGGTCTGTATGCAGTGTGGAGCTTCCACTGTATCTGCAAAGCTTTTGCTAACTGCTGAGTAACTTGGGAGACAAATGAGGGTCCATTGTCTGACCCTATTACTGCTGGGATTCCAAATCTGGGGACAATCTCTCTCATTAGGGCTTTGGTAACTTCTCGGGCTTTCTCAGTTCTGGTTGGGAATGCTTCTACCCACCCAGAGAAAGTACAAACTAATACTAGTAGGTAATGGTATCCATTAGCTTTTGGCATCTCGGTGAAATCAACTTGGAGGTTGTGCATGGGGGTCACACCTCTTGACTGAACTCGGGGTGCTGTAATAAGGCCTTGCTTGGCATTATTCTTGGCACAGATTTGACATTGTCGTGCTACTGAGGCTGATATGGTTGTCATCAGAGGAATGTAGAAATGTGGTCTGAGTGCTTTCTCCATAGCACTCTTTCCATAGTGGGTGGCTTCATGGAAAGCTTTAACAAAGGATGGTCCTAACAATTCTGGAATTACTATTCTTCCCGGAGGTTGACTGCCCTCTTCTGGTGGCAGCTCAATCCATCCGTCTTTCAATACTCCATTTTCTTTGTCACAATAGTATTCTAATTCTTTGGTGGTATATCGTGGAGTCCATAGATTCAAGGGTACTGGAAACAATGCTGCTTGCATTGGTATAGCTTGTGGGGCAATCTGTCCTGTCATAGCTGCTTGTCGTGCTGAGGCATCTGCAAATCTATTCCCTCGGGCAACTTCTCCTTTTCCTGCTTGATGTCCTCTACAATGCATGACAGCTACACGTGTTGGGGCCCAGACTGCATCAAGTAACATCAATATCTCGGGACCATATTTGACTGATTTTCCTCCGGATGTGATGAGTCCTCTTTCTTTATAGAGAGCTCCATGGGCATGCAAGGTAGTGAAAGCATATTTGGAATCTGTATATACATTCAGCACAAGTTTTTCTCCTAATAACAAAGCTCTGGTGAGTGCTATCAATTCGGCTTTCTGGGCTGATGTGCCTGAGGCTAGAGCTGATGATTCAACTACTTCATGTTGAGTGACGACTGCATATCCGGCACAGCGTCGTCCATCAAGGATGAGACTGCTCCCATCAACGTAATAGATCTGGTCGGGATTGTCTATGGGCACATCTGTTAAGTCAGGTCGACTGGAGAACACAGTTTCCATGACTTCGATACAGTCATGTTCTGGGAGTTCTTCACTGATGGGTATCAAGGTAGCTGGATTCAGGGCATGGCTTACTTCAAGTTGTATCTGTGGGTTTTCACATAACATGCTCTGGTACTTCAACATTCGAGAAATGGTGAGCCAATAATTTGCTTTTTGTTCCATAAGGGCAAGGACTGCATGTGGCACAGTGACTCGTATGTTCTGTCCTAGTGTGAGTTTGTCTGCTTCACTCACTAGTAGTGCTGTAGCTGCAACTGCTCTCAAGCAGGGTGGCCATCCTTTGGCCACAGGGTCCAATTGTTTCGATAGGTAGGCTACAGGTCGTTCCCAATTTCCTAATTTCTGAGTCAACATGCCTAGGGCATTTCCCTGTGTTTCATGTACAAACAAACGGAAAGGCTTGTGGACATCTGGTAATCCAAGTGCTGGTGATGACATCAATTCTTCTTTTAACTTCTGGAAGGCTGTATCCTGCTCAAGTCCCCACTCCAGTGGTGACTTCTCTTCTCCTTTTGTGGCTTCATACAGTGGTTTGGCAATTTGGGCAAAGTTGGGTATCCAAATTCGGCAATATCCTGCCGCTCCCAGAAAGGCTCTGACTTGCTTTCTGGTTGTTGGAGTTGGAATTCTACATACTGCTTCTTTTCTTTCTCTGCCTAATCTTCTACTTCCTTGGGTAATACGAAAACCCAGGTATTTCACTTCTGTTTGACATAGTTGTGCTTTGGCTCTGGAAACTTTATATCCAGCTTCATTTAGTAACTGCAAGAGATCTTGGGTGGCTCGTATACATTCTTTTTCTGATACGGCAGCTATCAACAGATCATCCACGTACTGGAGAAGCACTCTCTTCCCCAGGGCTACTGGATAGCTTGAAAGATCTTGGTTTAGTGCAGCACTAAAGATGGTAGGTGAATTCTTGAATCCTTGGGGTAATCTTGTCCAGGTGAGTTGGCCCCCTCTTCCAGAGATGGGGTCCTGCCATTCAAATGCAAACAATATTTGGCTTACAGGGGCTAATCTTATGCAAAAGAATGCATCTTTTAAATCCAGTACAGTGAAATGGGTAGCTTCAGCAGGTATCAGTCCTAGAAGAGTGTAGGGATTGGGCACGACGGGATGTATAGTTTCAACTGCATCATTCACTCTTCTCAAATCTTGCACTGGGCGATAATCATCTGTTTCAGGTTTCTTTACTGGCAAAAGTGGGGTGTTCCATGGGGATTGACATACTTTTAGTAGGCCATACTCAAGCAATCTCTGTAGGTGGCGATGAATGCCTTCAATTGCGGCTCTTGGGAGAGGGTACTGTTTGACGTGCACTGGTGTAGCACTAGGCTTGAGGGTTACAATCACTGGAGCTATATGTTTGGCTAGGCCTGGGGGACTGCCTTCTGCCCATACTTCAAGTGGTGCATGAATGTTCTTTAAAGTTTGTTCAAAATAGGTATCTTGAATCGAATCATCAATGTAGTATCTCCACTCTTCTTCTCGGGGTACTGTCAGCAGCATTACTCCTGCTGGTTTGGCTTGGGAATTCACTGTCATTTGCATTTCTCCTTGCTCAGAGAAAGATATTTGGGCTTGAAGCTTGGCTAGCATATCTCGTCCCAGTAATGGTACTGGACATTCGGGCATGTAAAGGAATTGATGAGTTACTTGCTGTCCTCCTAGACTGCATATTCGGTTTTGTAGAAAAGACTTTGTGGCTTTGGCACCAGTTGCTCCTATAATGGTGACTGCTTTCTTGGTGAATGGGGCTATCTTTTTGTCTATTACTGAATGTTCTGCTCCAGTATCAACCATAAAGTTCATAAATTGGTCTCCTATTTGTATTTCGACCATAGGCTCCTGGAGACCTAAAGCAAACTTGGAGCCCGGTCTGTCCTAATCCACGTCATCCTCATCATGGGCCTGTGTGGCCAATGCTTGGATGGCTCCTCCTCCCCTCTCTCGCTGGAATTGTTCTCGATTGGCTCCTCCTCGGCCTCGGGGACGGCCTCGTCTTTCTTCTCGCCACTGATGATCGTATTCGTCATCTTGCTGGGCGTCTTCGAGTTGCGGGCAAGTATCTCTCCAATGTCCTTCCTCTTTGCAGTAGGCGCATTGGTTCACGCCTAGTCTCTGGGTCCGGCCTCCGCCTTGACCCCGCCCTCTTCCTCTGCTCCTTCGATTAGGGACACCTCCCCTTTTCTTTTCAACTATGGCCGCAGCCAAAAAATCAGCTTTCTTCTTCATCTTTCTATCACATTCTCTCTGTCTTTCAGTATCACGATTCACATACACTTTATGAGCGACTTCCAGTAACTGTGTTGCATTCATGCCCGCAAACCCTTCTAATTTCTGTAATTTACGTCTAATGTCTGGTTGAGACTGGTTTACAAAAGCAGAATTCACCATGCATAAACTTCCTGGTGCCTCGGGATCATAGGGAGTATACATTCTATAAGCTTCAGTTAATCTTTCATAATAATCTGCTGGGCTCTCATCTATTCCTTGGATAACTCCTGCTACTTTGGAAAGGTTTTTGTAAAAAGCCTTGGCGAAAACGGGCTAGGGCGGTGGATCCTTCATCTGTATTCGGATCCCATTGGGGGTCTTCATTCGGGAATTCTCTCTGAGCTGCTTCTCTACGATCTATTATATTCTGCCCCTGCGCTGGAGCTGCAGGGTTTTCTGCCATCCATTCGATAGCTGCTTTTCTAATTCTCGCTCGTTCTTCTGTAGTGAATAGGGTGGTCAGGAGCTGACGGCAATCTGGCCAAGTGGGTTGGTGAGTTTCCATAATACTAGTTACTAATTCTGTCAGCTCCTGGGGCTTGCTAGTATAGGAGGCATAATGCGACCTCCAATTTAATAAATCAGTTGTAGAGAAAGGGATATACACATAAGTTAAGGGTCCCGCTACCACTTCATCATTATCATTCTTTACGGGCACCCCCGGGACTTGCCTTAAGGGAAACAGTTTGGCTGTCGTCCCAGGCGTCATTTGGGTCTGGGATCTAAGGGCTATTGTCGTTGTCTTTGCAGGAGTCGCTTTCTTTTTCTCAACTGGTTTTGCTTTGGGTTTCTCTTTCACTAGCTTGCTAGTGCTGGCGCTAGCTTCCTCAATTATTTGTACACTGTCCTCTTCTTCTTCTTCTGGGGGATTCCCTCCTTTTTCTTCTAGCTCCGCTTCTGGCTCACTTTTTACATCCTCCTCTTCTCTTCCCGCTAATTCTTTCTCTTCCTCTCCTCCAGGAGGAGGGGGGTCAGGGGTTGGGTCTCGCCTCGGCTCCGGCGGTCTCTGGGGATCGGGGGCAGGACGCCGCCGGGCTATTCTTACTGGACCTGGGGTTCGGGGCTGCCTGAGGACTACTTCTGGGGAATCGGGATCTGCCAAGATGGGTTTCTTCTTGGCTTTCTTATCCTGCTCTTTCATTCTAGGCTGTTCCTTTCTCTGTCTAGAATCTGTTTTAGCTAACATTATTCTGCACTGTTCCTCATAACAGCGCTGCGCCCAGGAGGGCGGATCTTCACAAATACTTAACCAGGAATCTATATAGGGGTACTGATCGGGGTGCGCTACCCGCACCCTACGATGTATTGACTGAATAATCTCTACAGTGAACGTTCCCTCTCGGGGCCAGATGGGGTCTAGATCGGGCCACTCCCTAGTACACAAAATCTGCAAACGGGCTGCTGTCATTTTAATACCATAATCTCCTGAATATCCCTCTTTAAAATGTGCGATCATACATTCTAATGGAGTGTTCCTAGTAGACTCCGCCCCTCCCATTTCGATGTGTGCGCGCAACAACAGACAGAAGGGAAAAGGTGGGCGGACCGTGGGTAAGGGGTCCTCACGGACCTGGAAACGTATAGGGAATACAAATAACAAGACAAGACGACAATCGCTTCCCCCTTTTCGCGACCTGAGCGCGGTCGCCCGGTCAGGAAATGCGCTAATCAGGGGTCAGCTTTCACTTGGTCCGTGCTGCCAGACCTCTCAGTCACACTTCGTTCACACAATCATGCTAGCAACGTATTCCCAGAATGCATTCGTCTCTATCTGTTCTGACTAGTCTTTTCCAAGTACAATTACAAAAAGGATGAGGGTTTCACCTAGCGAATTCCCATGCCAGGCTACTCGGCTCTTCCTTGAGAGTTGATCAGGCTCTCTTACCAATTCCCAATATCTCGAGATTACAAATTCCAAGTTCCAAGTTCCAATGGCAGTACTGCTCTTTCTATTTCTGTCTAGACCCAAAATCAAAACTATACTCACCGGATCCGGTCCTCAAAACTTCCCAAGCAGGCGCATGAGTTGGACCTCGGACTCCCCTCACTCGGGTTCGAGGCGTTGGCTCCGACCGGGCCCGGCACCCGCCGAGGTCCGACCAGCTCCCTCCGATACAAGGGACCGGCGGCGCCAGGGAGCGGCCCTCGTCGGAAGGGCGCGATCCCGGCAGGACCAAGCCTATAGAGGCGGAAAGTCGTGGTATATTGCCCTATATACACTTTGATTCCACAACTTCCCGGCCATCGCACCAAGGAATATGTAGCAGCAAAGCGCAGACAAACCAATGATACCAGGAGTCTGTTCAGAAGGTCCAAATCATTTATTTGTGCACAAGTCTCAAGCAAGGCAATTTCAAAATGGCTGAGCAAAGTTTTCAAGCATTACAACAACTTTTATAGACTTCTGTTCCATTCTAGGTATAGAAAAACATTTCATTGGTCCCGGTACGCTCCCGTACCTCCCGTAGCCCCTCTATTGGTCCCGGTACTGATAAGTTTCTCCAATTATGTTCCTTCTGTGGGCTTCTGTAGGCATGACACCTGCCTGCCCCCCTTCTAGTCCCAATTACAATGGTCAGTTCATCAACTTGTTACTTTCACACTTTCAAGGCTATGGGACCATTTGTGCGTGCAGAAGAGCAAGGTTCTGTAACTCATCTGTCAGCACTCCTCAATATTTCTCTGCAAATGTACTCTTTCTTATCAGTAACTTTAAAACACATCTTTTCTGTATTTTTCCATTTCTTAATTCTGCAATTCTGCTTATCTAAGCTAATTCAATATTTCTACTGAGTTCTTTCTTACAATAGCAGCATGTTGGGGGATGTGCAATCCTATATGCCTCTCCACAGGCCTCATTTACAGGTCAAGCTAGCCATGCTGGCCTGCCTATGTCAGACACCGTGGGTCACAGGCCTGCACCTGCCACAGATGTATCAAAATGAACATAAGAATAAAAACAGTGATAGAACCATATTGATGAAAACATAAATATAAATAAACAATACCACATTGTGAATGTCTGTATAAGGGTGTGACATAAATTGGGAATTAAGGGGTATGTTTACTAAACTGCAGTAATGTCACTCGCATTAGGTTCCGAGGTAAAGGTACAGATGCCCATATAAAGACGTGGGCGGTGCATCGTTACAGCAAGCCATATCAGCTAACGCATGTTACAAGGCGCCTTAGACTAACGCGCATTACAAGGCGCCTTACAAGGCACCTTACAAGGCACATTACAAGGCGCCTTATAGGGTGCCTTGTAATGCACCTTGTAAGAAGCCTTGTAAGGTGCATTATAAGGTGCCTTGTAAGGTGCCCCATAAGGTGCCCTATAGGGCTCCTTAGGCTAAGAGCCGTATTAAGCACTCCTGGACAAGGCACTGTAGAAGGCACCCCGGGCTATGGAACCATAGGTTAAGGTGGCCTAACAAGGTTACAGTGCCCTAGGTTAGTGTGTCCTAAGGGCTGCAAGGTGCCACAGGATGACATGCATGACCTGTGAGGAACAGAGAAAGATGTAGCCCTAACACTAGATAGAACACTCAGAAAAGGCAATGAACAGGTGAGTGAAGGAGGGATGGCTGGGAGCCACTGGACTCGCCATATCTGCAGGCATCACATGTGGCTGCCAGTACTGATGACAAACATGGTGGGGGCAAGTGTACCACAGCACAGGGTGTTGGCAATGTAAATTACTGGAAAGACAGTTGGTGGCAGATGATGGGAATGCGTGTCCCCCAGTGGAGGCGGAGGTGGCAGGATAGTTACAATGATGGGTGGACAGAGGAGTGGTGGTCAAGAAACACAGTCAGGAGACGTGGCAGATGATAAAGCCTTTATTATTCCACGATTAAGGTGTTCCAACCCAACACTGGCCGTGTTTCGTATTGCACTTCTTCAGGGGTTTATGGCCCACTAAGTTAGATACATATAAAAACCAAACACACCACAAATAAGTTACTTATTCAACATAATTAAAACAAAATTAAAAAGATGAACATATAAAAATGTATAAAATGAAACATAAATGAACTAAGTCAAACATATTAAATAAAGCAAAACATGAACATAAGAACATAAGACATGCCATACTGGGTCAGACCGAGGTCCATCAAGCCCAGTATCCTGTTTCCAACAGTGGCCAATCTAGGTCATACGTACCTAGCAATATCCCCAAAAGACACAGGTTCCATAATGCTTGTACTGGGTCAAGCATTGATATCCTGGGTCCCTTTTTAATAGTGGTTTATGGACCTTCCCTCCAGGAACTTGTCCAAACCTTTTTTAAACCCAGCTATACTAACAGCCCTTACTACATCCTCCGGTAACAGATTCCAGAGTTTGATTACACGTTGAGTGAAAAAATATTTTCTCTTATTTGTCTTAAATAGTTTACCCTGTAGCTTCATTACATGTCCCCTAGTCTTTCTATATTCTGATAGCGTAAACAATTGATCCACGTTTATCCGTTCCACTCCATTCATTAATTTATAGACCTCTATCATATCTCCCCTCAGCCGTCTCTTTTCCAGGCTAAAGAGCCCTAACCTTTTTAGCCTCTCTTCATAGGAGTAGCCTTCCATCCCCTTCACCAATTTGGTGGCTCTTCTCTGTACTTTTTCTAATAACGCTATGTCCTTTTTAAGATACGGCGACCAGAATTGCACACAATATTCAAGGTGCGGTCGTACCATGGAGCGATACAGAGGCATTATAATATCCTTTGTTTTATTCTCCATCCCTTTCTTTATGATACCTAGCATTCTATTTGCTTTCTTGGCCGCCGCTGCACACTGGGCGGAGGGTTTTAACATGTTATCCACGATGACTCCTAAGTCCTTTTCCTGGGTGGTGGTTTCTAATGTGGAGCCTTGCATCGTGTAACTATAGTGTGGGTTGTTCTTTCCTAGGTGCATAACTTTGCATTTGTCCACATTAAATTTCATCTGCCATTTGGATGCCCAGTCTTCCAATTTATCCAGATCCTCCTGCAGTTTTCCACAATCCTCTTGGGTTTTAACAACTTTAAACAGTTTTGTGTCATCTGCAAATTTGATAACCTCACTAGTTATTCCCTTTTCCAGGTCATTTATGAATATGTCAAAAAGCAGCGGACCCAGTACAGATCCCTGGGGTACTCCACTATTCACTTTTTTCCATTGGGAATATTGGCCATTTAGCCCTACCCTCTGCTTTCTATCTTTTAACCAGTTCCCGATCCACAATAGTACACTGCCTCCTATCCCATGACTTTTTAGCTTTGCCAAAAGTCTCTGATGGGGGACCTTGTCAAAAGCTTTCTGGAAGTCCAGATACACTATATCAACCGACTCACCTTTGTCTACCTGTTTATGCACACCTTCAAAGAAACATATCAGATTAGTAAGACAAGATCTTCCTTGTCTAAAGCCATGTTGGCTGTCTCCCATTAGGCCATGACTATCTACATGTTGTGTAATTTTGTTCTTTATGATGGTTTCTACCATTTTCCCTGGTACTGACGTCAGGCTCACCGGTCTGTAATTTCCCGGGTCACCCCTGGAACCTTTTTTAAAAATTGGTGTTACGTTGGCGACCCTCCAGTCTTCAGGTATTACAGATGATTTTAATGAAAGTTCACAGATTACCAATAGCAGGTCTGCAATCTCATATTTCAGTTCTTTCAACACTCTGGGATGTATACCATCCGGTCCAGGTGATTTGCTACTATTCAGTTTATCAAATAGTTGTAATATATCTTCCCGGTGTAGTGATATTTCTCTCAATTCCTCTGCAGTATCTCCTTTAAATACCACTTCAGTCATGGGTAACATCCCTACATCTTCCTCAGTAAAGACCGAAGCAAAGAATTCATTCAGTCTCTCTGCTATAGCCTTGTCTCCTCTTACTGCCCCTTTTACCCCTCTATCATCTAACGGTCCAATTGACTCTCTCACAGGCCTTTTGCTACGAATGTACTTGAAAAAGTCTTTATTTTGTGTTTTTGCTTCCGTAGCAAGTTTCTTCTCAAATTCCCGCTTTGCCTGCCTTATCAATGCTTTGCATTTAACTTGCCAGTGCTTGTGTTGTTTCCAGTTTTCATCATTTGGCTCTTTTTTCCATTTCCTGAAGGTTGCTTTTTTGGCAGCAACAGCCTCTCTGACCTCACCTTTAAACCATGCTGGCAGTTTTTTGGACTTTCTTCCACTCTTCTTAATGCGTGGAATACAGCTGGTCTGGGCTTCGAGGATAGTATTTTTAAATAACACCCAAGCTTGCTGTAAGTCTTTAACCTTTGGAACCACTCCTTTTAGTTTTTTCCTAACTATATTCCTCATTCTATCATAGTCTCCCTTTTGAAAGTTAAAAGGTAATACTGTGGATTCCTTTACTATCTGTCCTCCACTAATTAAATCAAACATGATCATATTATGATCACTATTGCCAAGTGGTCCCAACACCCTTATTTCTTGCACCAGATCTGGCGTTCCACTAAGGATTAGGTCCAGTATGGCTTCCCCTCTGGTCGGTTCATGAACCAGTTGCTCCAAGAAGCAGTCATTTATTCCATCTAGAAACTTTATCTCTTTAGCTTGTCCTGCCGTGACACTGACCCAGTCGATACCGGGGTAATTGAAATCACCCATTATTACTACTCTGTTGTGACTTTTGTTAGCTTCCTTGATTTCTTTGAGCATTTCATCATCCATTTGTTCATTCTGGCCAGGCGGTCGATAGTATACTCCCACTGCCATCGCCTTCCCCTTCATAAATGGGATTTCAATCCATAGAGATTCTACAGCAAATTTTGTTCCCTGCAAAACTTTAATCCTTTCTGACTCAATGCCCTCTCTAACATAGAGCGCAACCCCTCCACCAATTTGATCAGCTCTATCATTACGATATAGTTTGTATCCAGGTATCACAGTGTCCCACTGGTTATCCTCCTTCCACCATGTCTCTGAGAGTGCAATCATATCTAACCTCTCATTTAGTGCTATATATTCTAACTCCCCCATCTTATTGTTTAGACTTCTAGCATTGGCATACAAGCATTTTAGAGACTGTATTTTATTCATATTAATCTGGCTATTGGTAGGCAGGGGTAATTTGGAATCTTTATGCTCTGTCTGCTCCTTACTCAAGGGCATTTGGGCTACTATACTCCCTTTTGGAACCTCACTGCTTTTGGTAGTATCCTTCAAGGATACCTTTGTCCGAACCATGCGCTCCTGGGTGACTGTCGGCTTTCCCCTATTTTCTAGTTTAAAATTATCTCAAAATTTAAAACTATATATGATTTAAAACCAATAATAAATAAATTATACATATATATTAGTAGACATCATAGTCATAACCTTTAATAGGAAAAACAACTGTCGTTGTAATTCAATTATACTAAATGGAGAGAGAGGAGGACAGGCAATGCCATCTAGTAAAATAAACAGATGGCTAAACAAATATATAAAAAAGTAAATAAATAGATAAATGCATATAAAATTTTCTAAACACATGAATATTAAATGAAATGCTATTAAAACATGATGAATGTGACATAAAAAATGTGCATATTATAGATTATATATTCTCATACCGCTGTAACTTCCCGTGCAACACGGGCGTACTCCTGGTCTTGTTGAAACACCAGAAAAATCTGGTGTGCATACACTGTAACTAGAATTATCTAATGAAGACACTCTCCCTTCGCGCCTCTCAAAGCCGGCACGGAGGGGCTCAGCCGGGCAGAGGGGGCCCCGCAGGACAGTCCATGCTGCCGTGGCGGCAGCGGCAGCGGCAGCGGCCAGCTTTTTATTTTTTTTTTATTAAAGTTTACTTGAGCCGATGGGGGGGGGGGGCTGGGACTGGAAATGGGCTGGGGGGGTTAAGACTGGAGTTGGGCTGACACGAAGAAACCAGAAGAAAGTGACTGGAGCAATTGCAGCTGAAAAAAAATGCACAAAAGGTAGAAAAATATCTCTTTATTTTGAATTTATTAATTGGAATATGTCAGCTCTGGTAAATGTGCATCATTAACGTCTGCGCTTTGTTTAGTACAAGAGCAAATTAATGTATAGTTTGTAAACAGGGGCGCTGGGTGAGAATGTCCACAGTCTTGGCAAAGGCAAATATTAATATGACCTGCAAACGATTGTGGGAAATGTAGTCCATTCATACCAGACTCAGCCGTTCACAATAAATTAGTTGTGCTTGCTCAAGGGTAAAGCAAAGAAGATATTTTATTTATGGGGTTATTTCTCCCAACACAGATATACTTGGTAGCACATAAAAAAGAACACTTGCTTTCAGTATTATACTTAGAAAAACAAATAAGGAAAATCAACAGCTGAACTTGTTAAGCAATCAAATCAAAGAATAAAGACCTTGATGGGAACAGAAAGGTCTTTTCTGTAGGCTCCTGTTAATATCTTCTTAACAGTGCTTCAATGAACAACCAAAACCCACAAAGTAGGAAAAAAACTGTTCTTTTTCAGGGATAACTTCGTGTATCTTCACACACTCAGAAGTGTCCCTTCAGAGCTCACAGGCAATTAGGCAAGGCTCAATTGCTAACAATTACCAGCTGAAACCCTCTTGGCTGGTTTACTTTCTATTACGTGGCTCAAATCCTACTCAGAAGCTTTTCTGAGTAGATTAAAGAACAAGTTTATATTTCTTTGTGATGGTTGTTGTATTTTGTGACAGCATATTACCACAGACGTTTAGACAGAGAGCAATCCATGTATTCAAAATCCCCATTTATAACATCTTCCCCTTCTTCAACTATCATGGGTTCAATATCATGGATTGGCACAGAGGAATTTCTCAATGGAACACTCTCAGGACAATACTTGTTTCCCTGCTGTCTTCCCAGTGAAGAGCTAGGGCATAGATCAGTGTTCATACCTGAGCTTCCATTGCTGTTAGAGTTCCTCTCTAAATATCCTGGCCAGTATGTAGTCCAGTTCTTATGTCCAGCCTTCCAATCAAGATCCCTGGACACTGGATCTCTCTTCACATACCTTCTTGCACTGGTCTTAGGGTCCCTTCCAAGTGCAGCCATCTCCCTCACAGGTGCCGTCCGGGGATTCCTGGCTCTGCAACCCCACTCCTCTGGCTTTCCCCAGTCCAATGGTGTATGCTTGCCTCTGGAATGCCTCCCAGTATACATACTGCTATGGACTCCTTTAGACCTCCCAAATGCTTTTCTCTTCTTTCTTCCAAAGTGTTTCTTGCTCTCTCTGTCTGTCAGCTCTGGCTTCTGCTGATGATGATGATCAGGATGATCAAGGTGCTTCTGAGGCTTCTGATCAAGATGATGATTCTCTGTAGAATAAGCTTTTCTTTTATCCTGCTTAGATGAATGCTCCACCCTAGCACAGCGCAGCTGTGCTGAATCAAGCCCTGCCCTTGGAGATGAGTGCTTGGGGATTACCTCATAGCCCTCCTGATTGAACACACGTTTCCCCACTTCAGCTCTTCTAATGGCTGTTGGAAACCTGGTGCATTCTGGGACTGGTAGTCTTTTATGGAAACATTCTGTTTTATTATTTCTACCAGAACAGACAGGTTGCTTGTTCAGAGTCACTTCACCTCTATTATAGCTCCTTCCTGAACTATGATAAGCTTCCTTATCACAAGTTTTATTTCTACAGTGTTGTACATTCCAAGTTTGGCTTTTGGGATTCCCAGTTTAATTATGACGTCAGGGCCAACAGCGCGCAGCTGATCCGGCGTGCTCGTTTTTATCTTTTCTGGGGGCCCACAATTATTTTTGGCATAGGGCCTCACTCAAGGTAAATCCGGCCCTGGTGTAGAGTGCTATATGGGAACCTAGACATGCCATGGTCACTGCTCAGTTAGAGTGAGTGCCCTCCCAGCATGACATGCTGTGGCCACCCTGTCCATGCAGGTGATGGTTGGGCACTACAGTGTCCCAGCCATTGCCCCACACCCTGTGAGGATGCATCCTGGCCAATCTGCCCTGTCCGGGCCATACCCGACATTGCTAAACTGTGCAGGAGGTAGTAGTAGTGCTTTGGTGATAACTGCAGTTCAATGCTGGGGCCAACAGCCTGACTCTCCATGCATCTTTGGATTGGATTGTGGAGCCTGTGTGAGTGGGTGTTTGTACCCCTGTTTGCGCTGCTTTGGGCTTTGCACATGTTGCTGTTGTATCTGCATTGTAGGGTAAAATATAGGGACATGCTCTGCAGGAACCACACCAGGAACCACCCTCTGTTTCTGGACACACTGGCTGGGTGTACTGCACCACGCTATTACCACAGATGCATGGTAGTCCCTGGGGCTACCTGTACTTTTCCTCAGCCAGACAGTTTATGTTGCACTGCACACCACGTACTGGTACAGGGCATGGCCTAGGTCCACTGCAGGCAGTTGTCACTGCCCCCTCCAGCATGGGCACACACACCCCTGCCATGCTGACATGACCATATGCTGTTGGTGCTGGTAGTGCGCAGTCCCAGGCCATCCATTGAGTGGGTAGGTGGTCACCTAGGGAGCGGGGTCTGGGGCAGGGGGCATACATGAACATCCTCACATCCCCCCATCACCGCCTACCAATAGTATGTCCCTTCCGCTTGAGGGAGGGTTGGCTGGGAGGATGTTAGGTCAGTGCCCTGGCGACTGTTAGCTCGGGTGGACCAGGTAGATGTAGGTGGATTGTGTTTGGCCTTTGTCAGCTGCTGTCATGCTGATTTCCGGTTTGTATGTTCCTATGTGCCACCTAGGCGCCCGCCTAGTCCACCCTGTGCCCCAGCTACCCCCGCTACATGTCCTGCCTGCAGCCCCCTATGCCCCTCTTGCACCATCACCATAGTGGCCTTTCATACTTGGGCATCATGCTGTTGCTGGAAATGGAGCACTACTATTACGTTTCTTGGGCTCCCTGTCTATGCTGTACATTGCTGACACTGAAATGGTTTCTTTCTCCTGAAAATGTGCATATAACGGCAGGTTTTCATTCGCGGTAGGTAGTCCTGCTGGGGAATAGGCACCCTACAGTGCAGTCAGTGCAGATCTGTACACTTCACATAGGGCACTGACAGCAGACCTGGAAAAACTCAGCTGCCCCCCACCACTTTCTGACATTCACCAGCAGAGGGCACAGTTTTCACTGGTGTTAATTTTCAGACCATGATTTCACAGCATTAGTGTGCCTGGGGCCTCTCCCCGCCCACTTTCCACCCATTGACCCCTTATCTCCGCCCTCTGGGGAGCCTTACTCCACCCTCTGTGCACCTTAACGCCGCCGGAGATGTTATCGCGCGATATGTGATGCTATTGCATGGTAATGCACCATTATCGTGCGATAACGTCACTTATCACACGATAACATTGCCGCTGAGACGTTAGCGCTGTTTAGTAAACATACCCCTAAGAAGCAAAACAGGAGTAAGCCGACAAAAGCCTAAACCTAAGGAAAAAACTCTGGACCATAAAGTCTAATCAATTCTTATAATTTTAACTTTAAAATCCATAAAGTCAATCAATATAAAAACATTTTGTAAAAATAAAATAAAAATTGAAAAAATGAAGGCTTCAAAGTATGCACCAAACTTAAAAGTTGTTAAAAAACTATACAAAACAATGTTCTTATTCTGATATAAGAGGGTATTACAAAATTTTTAATTTTGTACCATAATTTGAGCCAAAATAATTCCCTTAAAAATATGAAATAAATAATTGAAAGATAAAAACCTATACCAAGCATGTCCAACAGGTAGATCACAATCTACCTGTAGATCGTGGAGGGGTAAGATGTAGATCGCTCCATCTCTCCAGCAGCTCGCCCCATTGCTAGGAGAGAGCTCGTGCCGGCAGGTCGTCTGCCGAGGGCTTGCCGCTGCTGCTGATCCTTTGTCTTTCTTTTTTCCCTGCCTGCAGGAATCTTGCCTGTGGGTGTATTGGGGGTGCTTGTTGTTTTCGTGCCAATAGTTTGTGGGTACCCCAGCGGGCCTCCACCCGCGCCCCGCGACGAGACGCCACAGGCCCGGCGTCATACCTGGTCTCCTGCCTCTCAGAATCACCCATTCCTGCCCCCGCCCCAACACCCCTTAGAAGTTTGTTATATATCAGGCGATATCCATTCACCCGGGCTTTACCTGAATACACTTACCGTATTAGTTGTGTCATGTGCTGGTCATTGGTCACTTTACAGTTCACTTTCATTAAACGTTTTCGGGCAGACACAACAAAGTGTCAAGAATTTGGTGATTTTGTCAGGCTTTTCCAATTTTGTTCTAACTTGCCTATGCCTTGCCTTCGAATTGGTTCAAACCACTGTGACTTGTGCTTGCCTCTGCAATTTTATTTTGCCTTGCCTTTGCGTTGATTCTACACTGTGTGCAGAATTTATTAAATCGCGTGTGGAGGTATTTGAACTTGTTTGGCGGTATTTGATTTTATCTGGTTTGCTGGACAGGTGTTTGAGTTTTTTTGATGATTGTTTGGTGGTATTTGATTATTGGTGCCAGTATGATGAATTCTTATTTTTACTTTTAGAACTGCATGTGTGGTTTTGGCATCTCCAGTCCTTGTATTGCACATCATCCAGAGGTCTTCAGTTTCTGTTGATCTTTAATACTTTGGGACAGTGACAGCCACCCCAGTATAATGAAAATGAGTGTTCCAAAGAAGAGCAAAACCTACCACTTTCATGATGAATGGGAAATGGACTACTTCTTTATCATGGTGAAAGACAAGTATTGTTGTCTAATTTGTAATGCCCCAGTATCCTTGCCCAAAAAGGGTAATCTGGAATGTCATTATAACGCTCTGCATAGCAATAAGTTTGATACTGATTTTCCACCCAAAAGTGAAATTCGTAAACCGAAGCTCAAAGAACTTAAATCGAAATTGGCTACTCAGCAACAGTTGATGGCGAAGCCGAGGTCACATTCGGTCAATGCAACCATAGCATCCTTCAAGGTCAGCAACCTGATCACAAAGAAAGCAGCTGACAATCTTTCTGAAGGATTTAAAAATAAGAAAGAGATCATAGCTGCTATTCAAGATGTACAATTGTCAAGAAACACCGTCGTGCGGCGAATAGAAAAGATGTGTGGAGACACAACTGAACAATTGTTGGAGGATGTTTCAAATTGTGTTGCTTTCTCACTCCAACTGGATGAATCTACAGACATAAGAGACATAGCCTAGTTACTAGTCTTTATCCAGATGGTTTTTGAAGACTTCAGTGTTAAAGAACTACTTGGAATGATTTCTTTAAAAGGGAGAACTGCCGGTCAGGAAATATTCAGTTCTTTCCATTCTTTTGTGACAAAGTGTAATCTTCCATTGCATAGGCTTGTTTCCATCACTACTGATGGAGCAAGAGCAATGACAGGTGAGGTTAACGGTTTCATAGCCCTCTGTAGACAGCATGACAACTTCACAGATTTCCTTTCTTACCACTGCATCATTCACCAGCAAGTTTAGGCAAGCAAGAGACACAATACAAAGACTGTCATGGACATCACTTTCAAAATTGTAAATTCATTTATAAAAAATGTAAGAGAGTGTTGGTGCAGCCACTGACGAGTTTGTTTAATCTACCAAGGGAGGGGGAGAAGTTGGCAGAAACGATGGGGTGGGCGGGGATTACATTGATTCATAAAGAGGGTAAGGATGCCCGAGAATGCGCTTCGTATCGGGCCATCTCTCTGATTAACATAGATGCGAAGCTGCTGGCCAAAGTATTAGCGAGGAGACTCAACAGAATACTGGGGAAGTTAGTGCACGAAGATCAAGCGGGGTTTATACCAGGGAGGCAGGTGGCTGATAATGTTCGGAAAGTTTTGAATGTAATTTGGTTCGCGAAACAGGTACCTGAACAGGTGATGCTCCTTTCACTTGACGCAGAGAAAACATTTGACCACGTATCCTGGCGATTTTTGTTTTCAGTATTGGATCACATGGGGTTTGGTCAGGGCTTTTTGGATTGGGTAAAGGCGTTGTATGCGGGATCCAAGGCGTGCGTTAGGGTGAACGGGGCATATTCCGATTTTTTCCCATTGGGAAGGGGAACGAGGCAGGGCTGCCCCCGTTCGCCGCTGCTGTTCGCTTCGTCCATGGAACAATTAGCGGAGAAGATCAGAAGGGGATTAGACATTAAGGGGGTGGCTGTGGGGCAGAGAGAATATAAACTAGCCATGTTTGCAGATGATATCATATTGATGCTCACGCGGCCAATGGAGACGGTACCAGCGCTTATGAGGGAGCTTCAGCTATATGGGGAATTGGTGGATTTTAGGATTAACTGGAGCAAATCAGAAATTCTGAACCTGTCAGTAGGGGCGGAGACGCAGAAGCATCTACAGCGAGCTTTCCAATTTAGGTGGGCAGAAAGATCCATTAGATATTTGGGAGTGCAGCTGGGAGGGATCTTGAGGATCTATATGAGCTGAATTACAAGAAAGCATTTGAGCAAGTAGGGGCACAATTGGAGGTCTGGAATAGGGGGTTTGTTTCCTGGCTGGGAAGAATGGCAGTGATAAAAATGATGCTACTTCCCCAGTTTCTTTTTTATTTTCAAGTGCTGCCAGTGGAGGTCCCTAGAAAGGCGCTAAAGAGGCTGCAAACGCAAGTAGAGGGGTTTATATGGGGGCACAAGTGACCTAGGGTGGCTGCCAGGACATTACAGGTGGCAAGGATGGAAGGGGGTTTAGGAGTGCCCAATTTTAGAAAGTATTATCTTGCGGTGCAGCTGCGGGCAGTGTATTCATGGTTACGGGAACAGCATAAGCATTGGGTGGTGATGGAAGAAGCGGGTTGGAAACCAGGAGAGCTGGAAAGAAGGGTTTGGGGAGGGAGAAATCCACTGGTCGGCCATACTCTGAGGATGTGGCAGTTGTATAGGAAGCGATTAATAGGGGAAAAGAGGTGGTCGCGTGTGATGTCACTAGGGGCTTGTTGTGAAGAGGGGGAAGGCCCGAGTGCGGGGGTTCTGCAAAGGTGGGCGCAACAGGGGTTGAGACAAGTGTCCCAGATCATATTGGGGGAAGGAGTGAGAGATTTTGAGGGCATACGAGACTTGTATCGGTTAAGAGAGAGTGATAGGTTCTGTTATCTTCAGATAGGTTCTTACATCAGGGAGAGACGGCATTGGCAGGACATCGTACAGGAAGTGGGATGGTTTGAAGGCAGTTGTTTGGGGTCGCTGGGCAGGAAGGGGGTTATCTACCGAATTTATAAGGGGTTGACAGAGAGAGGAGAGGAGAAACTAAACTACATGAAGGCTTGGGAGAAAGAGCTGGGGGTTTCATGGGATTTAGAAGAATGGGAGCAGATAGTTCAAGGCATAGCGAGGGCATCTATAGCTACGTATCTGCGAGAGAATGGGTGGAAAGTGCTGTCTAGATGGTACTTGACACCGGAGCGCCTGTACAAAGCGGGAGTTTGTGGGTCGGATGAATGCTGGAGGAAGTGTGGAGAGAAAGGAACCTGGCTGCATATGTGGTGGACGTGTCCAGTCGTTCATCAATACTGGGAGCAAATAGGAGATATTATAGGGGATATTTCCAGTTCAAGGGTTCGTCTTACGCCGGAGCTATGTCTTGTGGTGAACAGCGCCCTCCTGAGCCTATGGAGATAGTAGAAAATCCTGAGGGTCAGCAGGATTTATACCAAAATGACAGGGCAAGGAAAAAAGAGAGACTCTATTCCTCAGAGCTGAGTAGGGAGACCAGCCCAGGGGAGGAGCCCTGCAGTTCTGATTGGGCACACCCAGCCCTAGGAAGGGGCGTGTCCAAAAGAGAATGTACATTTAAACCAGAGCATGGCTCTGAAGAGGGAGGACGGATAAGAGACCCGAGTAGAGGACGGATAAGAGACCCGAGTAAGGGAAGGACGAGAGACCTGAGTAGAGGAAGCACGAGTGGAGGTGGTACAAGGAGTACAAGAAGTACAAGGAATACAGCAGGTAAAGGAAGGAAGGAATATTGGAAGAAGAAACAAGGGGATGGTTGGAAAGCCAGTGGAGTGATTAATGATACTTTGGAACCTGGCATAAGAAGAAAACCTGCACAATCCTATTCCAGGGAAATAAGCAGAAGTCCCACGCAGAGAGGATTTAACCTTGAAGTGGATAGCCCTTGGAAGGCATCGCCTTGGGGGAGAAAGACTTCAGGACAAGCACAGGTGAAAGAGCAATCATTCCCTGAAACGTCGTTTGTGCCGGAGAGCAACAAACAGATCAGCTGGAGAGCCTGGGAGCCGTCTGCAGGCAGAAGTGCTGCACAAACAGTGAGTAATTGGCCACCCGGCTGCCAAGCTGAATATAGAGATAATTCTTCCTCCTATGAGTCAATTGCCAAAGAAACTAGCAATTATCCTAATACCTTTATCTTAAAGGAAGAGAAGACAAACAGCCTTGAGCAGAAGGGAAAAGCTATAGCAAATAGTAGTGCCCTCTCTCATAAGGAACAGGCTGAATTGCTACTTCAGAGCTTCCAACAGTTTTTAGACTTACAGGCTAGAAAACAGCTAGTATCACAAAGAGGCAAATAATTCAGCACAGCTTGAAGGAGTAACCCAGGGAAATACAAGCATACCTGAGTGTGAACAAATGGACTGTACATTCTGTTGTATAGGAAAGCCAAGCTGAAGGGAACTGCCTTTATCGTGTGTGAGCTGAGTTCTGTAAAGCTGTTGTATTGCTGTGAAAATGGAAGTTCTAATTACCTCCACCTGATTCTCAGCATAGTGAAAGTAACTGTGGCTGTAAGAGGTGCAGTGAAGCCAACTGACCTCTGGAGGCAAAAGAGAGCAATTTGCTGGAAGGTGAAAAGCAGCATTTGTATTTTGAGTTGCATTTAACCTGAAGTTTCCGTTTGCCTTTTGAAGCACCCTTGTTTGCATTATTATATGCCATGTGATGGAACATTTACCTTTTGCTTTAATAAAATACTTATTATAAAGAAACCCCACAACTACCGTTTCTTTAATTCGGAGTGAGAAGAACTGGAACTACAACTCCCAGCATTCCTGGGGGCAAAGGTTTCCTCCTTCCCTCACGAAGTACAGCGGCTGCTCATGTCCTTAACCCCTTGAGCCGGGCAGGGTCGCCGCAGTCTATTACTAAAGCAGAGTGCGGAGGGAGACGGGAATTGGAATATAGTGTGGCAATGCATAATAGCGGCAAGATGTGAAATTGCATTGCACTGTAAGGATAGGGTAATGCCACCCATAAGAAATTATGCTAGGCGACTGTCAGAGTTGTATCTAATGCATAGGTTAACAGGGTTAAAGAAAGGGAAGGTGGAGAAAGTGGAGAGGCAGTGGGCGTGGGTATGGGGATGGTTGGGTAGGCAGACCTGGAGGATCGGGGTGCGGGGAGAGGGGGGAGGGATGTAGAAGGGGGAAGCAGGAGGGCTGATTTAGCGGTGTATGTGTCTTAGCTTTGGATTCAATGGATAAGGGGGTATGGAGGGGGAGGGGGGTTAAAAGGAAGATAATAGGAGAAGTGCGGCTTAGGAGGAGTTATAAGTGAGGTGAGAGGGTAGTTTTAGGACATTCATTAACGAATGGTATAGGAAGATAAATAGTTTGTATTATTCCAGTGCAAACAAAGTGATGTACAGAAGAAAGGGGTTTTTTTTTTATTCAATGTCTGTGTAAGTGCCATATAAAATTGAAAATTTGGGATGGGAAGGGGAATGAATATGCCTCAAGGAATAAACGCACACTACATAGTTTAGTGAGAACCAAAATGTTTTAATATGCTATGCTATACAATGGCTGCGCAAAACGACGGGGAGACATTGAAGATTGCATTATAGTTAATGCGGTCTACTAGAGTAACTGTGGTTTACTAGTAAATGGAGACAAATATTTGGAAGGGTAGATATGGATAGGATTTCTTGCTGTGCAGTTAGAATAAAGGTTTACACCTTGAGGAGGTATATTCCAAATGTGGAGGGGAATTTTAGAATGTATAAGGGTAGTGAAAGATGGTGTATTTTACGGTTGGTTGTGGTGTTAATGTTTTGTGATGTTTATTATGCTGTGTACTAATAAAAATTTAAAAATTTAAAATAAAAATTGTAAATTCAGTTCGTGGAAGATCACGTGTCACCATCAGGTGGGCAGGCTACTGCCTAGGGTAGCAGGTCTGTCTGCCTGATGATGTTTAGGAAGAATAAGTAGTTGTAGACACGAGTGGTTCAGGTAAATTAGGTTTTATTTCCCCTCCTGGGGTCGGATTTCTCAAATGCACAACACAGGAACTTAAGACAATAAAGCCATACTCTCTGGCATGTTATAAAGGTATGCTGCTGTCCTGATGTGGTGAATACCAAAGGCATCCCACACTTGTCCTAAGTATTTTGACATGAAGTTGCTCCCCCTGTCGGTGAGAACTTCCTTAGGGAAACCCACTTCACAAAACAACTTAATAAGTTTGTTTGCAATCACTCTGGCAGATATGGTGCGTAGTGGCATGGCCCACGGGAACCTTGTAGCGTGGTCTACCACCACTAAGATATAGCGGAAACCTCGGGGTGTTTTAATCAGAGGTCCGACAATGTCAACACCTATCCTCTGGATGGGATCCTTAATCACTGGTGATGGTATCATGGGGACATCCCTGGGATGGGCTGCTGAAACCCTTTGGCAGGCGGGGCAAGCCTCACAGAACTTGGCCGTCTCTTTGAAGACACCAGGCCAGTAGAACCTGGATAAGATTTGATCAAGAGTTCCCTGAATGCCTTTATGCCCCCCAACAGGATGGTCGTGCGCCAATCGTAGCACTATATTTTTAAAGGTCGTTGGCACAACCAACTGCTTTCTACTATCCCCTGTGAAAGGATCTTTACTCTCCCTGTAGAGTATTCCTGCAGTCAGAATAAATCTAGGTAAGGTATCTCTAGTAGTCTGAGCCCATTTGAATGCCTGTGTGAGAGCAGGGTCCGCTTGCTGCTCATTTGGGAACGTGGGAAACTTATTCATTAGCTCCTCTGGTACCCATGGTAGCTCTTGCCCTGCCCGTACTTCAGACTTGTTCTTAGAGCGAGACTGTTTCTCCTTACGTTTCGCAGATTTAGGCTTCCTGACTTTAGTGTCTGGGGTATCTATCAACGCATCATCAGAGGGGAGAACTTCTCCGAGATCCTCTGAGGTATCTTCTTTCTTTTCTAAGGCTGAGGACTGGGCTCTTGTGGAGACCATTGCAGCTTTCACCTGCAATTCTCTTTCCATCTCCCTGAAGAACTGCGGCCAATCCCTGCCTAGAATTACTGCCTGGGGAAGTCCTGGGACAACTGCTAATGGGACAGTCTTTGGTGCACCTAACCCTGCTATGCGTAACTTGTATACTGGGTAGGTAGAAGTTCCTCCATGGACGCACCTTATTTTAACTGAACTCACAGGCTGAATTACTTCCTTGCCCTGCATGGCCTCTATTCTCTGCCAAAACTCTTCAGAGAGCATGCTTAACTCCGCCCCTGAATCCAACAGAGCTTGAGTGGTAATTCCCTGTACTTCAATAGCAAAAAGAAATCCGGGTCTATCATCCATAGGACTGCCCGCTATCAATGCAGTTTTTACAACACATTGTTTTTGCAAATGTCCCTCTTGCCCACATCTGTAACATTTTAGCCTATTCTTAGAGCTTTTCCATAAAGGCATGCACATCTTTACAGGGTCCTCATACACCCTTCCGTCCCTTTCTGATCTGCTATTGCCTGACTCCTGGGAAGTAGTGCCAGCTCTCTGGGCAGTTAGCTCTGCCTCTATATATCTCTCAGAGAGTGCAACAGCTTCTTGGGATGTTTTGCAATTCTGCAAGATTAGGAAGGTGCGGATTCCCTGTGGTAGAGCGTTCATGTACTGCTCTAATGTTAAAGCATCCAGTATTGACTCCACAGACCTCCCTTCTGGAGTTAACCATTTATCAAGCAAGCTTTGAATCCTATGACATAATGACTTAGGCGTCTCACTCGGCCTCAGTCTCACACTCCTCAAACGCGTGTGGTAGACTAAAGGAGTGAGCCCTAATCTCTCCCTGATCACCTTTTTTACCTCATCATAATTGCCAGCCATGGCAGCAGGCATGGCGCGGTAAGCGGCCATCGCTTCCCCAGTAAGGGATGCTGCCAGTCTTAGAGCCCAGTGCTCCTTAGGCCATGAGCTAAGGCGAGCTACTCTTTCAAAGCTCTCAAGATAGTCATCAACGTCATCTTGATTGGTAAGCTGCCCAAAATTAAACAAAGTTCCCGCCTATAAACCCACAGGTTGTACAGGGCCTATTAAAGAGGAACCTGTTGTAGATGATTGTCCAGCGGCTTGCTTCCTCTCTTTCATCCATTCTTCCATGAGAGTGAGCAGAGGCTGCTGCTGTTCACGCATGCTTGCGTTGGCTTTCTCCTGGGCCTCTAACGCAAGGTCTCGCTGGCGCTCCAGCTGCGTCGCCATCCAATGAAAAATTTCTTTGGCGTCCATCGCCATCTTGGGATACCTGAAAGAAATAAAAAAAAAGAGACCCAAGTGCGGAAAACACAGTACACTTTGGCTATCTGCTCTCTTTTTTTTTTTTTTCCTTTCTCCCTAGTCACCACTAGGCTTCACCCTTGCCCTGGTATCCTGGTTACCCGGGGTGGATACCCTTTACCTAGCTCAGGTGGTATACAAGCACGTCAGGAACAGAAGATCCTGTAGTCCTGCAGTCTCCTTCCTTGTCTTGGCTGGTCAGCTCTTCGGCTGGGCACCTCCTGGAAGTCAGCTTCTGCAGTTCCTTGCTGTAGTTATTTCTTGCGCCTGCGCAGTATCCTCAATACTACGCCACTTTGCCACCCACCCACTCCCTGGACCTTGAGGGTTAAGGGAGGGGCTGGCCTTGAATGCCCTTGAGGGTTAATGTTGTAGTTGTGTTGGTGCTCAAGTGATAAGGCAAGGCAAAGAATATTTCTTTTTGTGAGGTTTATTTCCCGCTTTCGCAGTTCAAATGCAGCAGACGTCAATGAAATAATGTGGTACAAAAACAAGATTGAGAAACTGAACTTAAACAAGGCTTTTTTCACTGCTTGACTGAATGTCCATTACTGATCACATTCCCCTGTCATGTGATCTCCTTTTCATTAAGGTAACCGAAAACTCTGATACCAGCACTGCTCCTGAATTGCACAGAATATGCTTCCACTTATTCTCTTCACATAAGCTCTTTTATCCCAGCAAACAGTGAGGTAACTTTGCTATTTTCTTACATACAACACTGGCAAGCAAAACACTTAAATGTCCTTTGGAATCATACAAGTAGAGCAATCCATCAGGACTTCCTGTTCTGTAGATGGCAAAGAAATTAAAGGCATTTCTTCTTGCCAGCTGATCAATGGCTTTGCTACGTTCTGAGTAGAAACTGCTCTGCTTTTAAGGAACTCTCTGAATTCAGTGAGAAGTAATTCAGCCTGTGTATTTTCTGAGCTAGGCTGAGCAAATCCTCCTTCAGGTAAATGCTTGTTTATATTTCTTATCTCTAGGCAATTATCAGTGCTTTTACTTGGACAACATTTCAGCGTGCAAGCATTTCCCTTCCCCCACCTATCTCCACATGGCAGTGCAGGGTAAAACGCTTCAGCTGTGTTTAGAGATTCTCTCAGTGTTAAAAGGAAAACAGTCAGGCTTTTCTTGGCTTAACCAGTTATTATCAAACTTTCTGCCTTTATCCTGTCTTTCACAATTAAAATTCACTCTTTCTGGCTTTCCACTGTTAAGTTTGCTAGCCGTGCCACACCCACCAGATACCTTGTGCTTGGGCTTCTTCCAGGGTAATTCCTTATCCCTTTGCCTCCTATTCCAAGGTTCTTCTGGGTCCTTTAAACTCCTGAGCTGCAGCCTTGGGTCTCTCAGTGCCTTAGAATTCTTCTGCTTCCAGAAATCTTTCTCTGCCCCTGAGTCTCCCAGCTCCTGTCTGCTCCTTCTTGGATCACAGCTGCTTAGTGGTTCTCTCTCCCACGGTTCCTTTTCCTGGTCATCTGACCTGTCCTCGTCCAGGTGCTTGTCTCCTTGGTTCCTCTCCTGGTGGTCCTCTCCTTGCTTCCCTGGCTTCTCTGTTTCTGTTTCTGGGTTTTTAACAAGCTAGCTGAGTACTGCACTGCCCGCCTCCTGCTTGGGCGTGCCCAATCAGGGACTTGGCTTCTCACCTGCCTTGAAGTGAGGAGTGGTTCCTGATTAGCTCTGCATTCTTTTTTCCTCTCAACAGAGAAAATCCTGCATTCCCCTGCAGTACTGGCTCTCTCCACCGGATCAGTTTCTCTTGCTTCATAAGAGCCTGCTACATCACAAATTGCTGCTACCATATTTATCAGAGTGTGAGAGAGGAGAGACCCACCATTCAGGATATTCAGAACATACCTTTTTATAGGAACTTTTCCCTTTAGAATATCTGTTTGTTCTAACTTCAGGCTTTGGCAGTGAATAAAGGAATTGTTCTCCCTTGTCAGCACAGGTCTTTACTCTGTGAATCCTTCTCTGAGGTTTAGGTCTTTCAAACACTTCCTCTTCAGACATGCACACATCTTCTATAGAATTCCTCTCCCTTTCAGGGACTTGTAAATGCTCCCACGTTAGCTCTCTAGTCAAATCCTTCGGTTGGCTTTCACAGCACAGCACCCACCTTGGACTTTTCCTACGAGGCTTTTGAGCATTAACCCTCCAGGTATTTCTGCTGCCAGTAAACTTCCTTAAATCTGCTTCAGAATCACTTTCTAGCTCACAGCCCCCAGATACATACTGTTTCACTCTTTCAGGCTTCCATTCACTCTGGACAGAACTTTGCCTCTGAGTTTCAAACTGCGTCACAGCAAATGAACATTCACAGCTGTTCTCTGCTTCCTCTGCTCCTGGCTGCTGGCTTCGCTGTTCTGCCTGGCTTCTCCGTTCTCCCCATTCTTCCTGTTCTGGCTTTCCTGAGTGTTTCTTATAATGCTGATTAGCCCTTGCCCTACTCAGGTGAAAGCTATTAGGGGATTCTTTGCTAGTTGGGTAGGGTTGCAAACCTCGTGGCTGGGTTTGTTTACGTTGCCCCTGACAACTACTGCTCATATGGCTTGCCTGCCTGTCAGCGTCTGACCTAGTTCTCACAGAATCCTGTGTTTTTAAGGCAAAGGATGGATCTTCCTCATTACACACGTCAAAGATGGCTTTTCAATTTTACTCTTGAAGGGGCAGCGGAAATCATTTTGCACACAGATGTAAGGTGGCTAAGTAGGCACAAATTTCTGCAAAGATTTCGTGATTTGCTGAATGAAATAAGAAGTTTTTTGAAGGAGAGGGGAGATAACCAAGCAGAGTTGGAAGATGAGGAGTGGTTATGTGATTTGGCATTTCTCGCTGACTTCACAGGCGAACTAAGTGATATGAACCTTGAACTACATGGTAAAAACAAATGCATTGGCGAGATGATGAGTAGAGTTTCATCCTACAAGAGCAAATTTGAGCTAATGATGACTGACCTTGCAAACACACTTTTGATCATTTTCCTAATATGTAGGACCATCTGGGACAATATCCAAATTTTGTTTTTCAGAACAAGAAGTATGCGACAGAAATCTGTTCTGTTATCCAGGAATTCGAAAATAGATTCTGTGACTTACAAAAAATTGGAACAGTTGTTGAGTACTTGTCATACCCATTCAAAGTAGATGTGGACATTAAAGAAACTGCAGCTGCTATCAGTAAAAATTACTCATTGAACAAGCCATCTCTTGAAAATGAAATATTAACCCTTAAAAATGACATTTTTCTCAAGACCCATGCTCAGCAAGAATCGTTTTGGAAGCTAGTGCCTAGAGACAAATTTCCCATCTTGAGAAGATGCAGTGAAGCTGTACACTCCTGTTTCGGTTCAACTTATTTGTGTGAATCTGCGTTTTCCCATCTGAAAATGACAAAAGGGTATGTTTACTAAACTGTAGTAATGTCACCCGCGTTAGGTTCCGCGGTAAAGGTACAGATGCCCATATAAAGGCGTGGGCTGTGCATCGTTACAGGAAGCCGTATCAGCTAATACACGTTACAAGGTGCCTTAGGGGTATGTTTACTAAACTGCAGTAACATAACAGCGTCTACATTAACGCACGTTAAGTAACGTTAACACACGTTAATGTTACCTAACGTGCGTTAACATTACATAACGTGGGTAAACCTTACCGGCTGCGTTAAGGACCGGTGAGGGGTGGAGAGAAGGGGTCAATGGGAGGGAAGTGGGCAGGGAGAGGCCCCTGCTACACTAACGCATTGATCTTAAGGCCAGAATATTACCGCAAGTGAAAACCTTGCGTTAGAGGTACATTTGCAGGAGAGAGAAACCATTTCAGTCAGCAATGTACAGCATAGGCAGGGAGCCCAAGAAAGGTGATAGTAGTGCTACCTGTGCAGCAGCAGCAAAGTGGCCAGATATGAAAGGCCACTATGGTGATGCCGCAAATGGGGCATATGGGGCTGCATGTAGGACAGGCAGTGGGTGCAGCTGGGATGCAGAGGGGACTAGGCAGCCGCCTATGTGGCACTTAGGAACACAGAAAGAAACCAGCAGCAAGACAGCATATGACCATGGCCAAACATGCACAGCAGTCTGTGCTCTACAGTGTCGCATCCAGGGGACACATGGCCAGTAGGTACCCCAAACATCACACAGGAAGCACAATGCCTGTAATGGGGCAAGCAATGCACATCTGGGGATCATGCCTACAAGGGTTTCTGCACCTCCCACAGGCTACGTCCAAAATAGACCAGCCACCCAACTAAACGAACACCCATTACTATAGCTCCTGGAAGGCAGTGCAGAGTGTGACCACATGTCATCTGAAACAGATGTACACCCAGTAGTCCAAACCGGGTATACCGTACCCGCACTGCATGCCCTAGCCAGTCCATAGCCTGCTGGCATAACACCAACTAGCTACCAAGTCCACCCTAGCCAATAGCTGCAGGATCAACAACCTGATACCCAAAGCCAGCATCAGCCCATGTGGAAGGGACATAACAGTGGCAGGCGGAGATGGGGGGATGTGGGGATGTACAGGTAGGCCCCACCACCCCAGAAGCCAGATGCTAGGCACCCGCCTACCTGTACAGTGGATGGCCTTGGACAGCGCACCACCATCATAAACAGCATATGGGCATGTCAGCATGGTGTGGGAGAGGGTGTTGGTGGTGATGGGGCAGTGACACCTGCCCTCAGGGGACCAAGGCCATGCCCCCCTCCAGGGCGTCATGGACAGTGCAAAAGACAAGGTCTGGAAGATGAAAGGCAGAGGTAGCCACTAGGACCACAGCCCTTCTGTGGCAGCAGGGTAGTGCAGTACACACAGACAGTGTGTCATGGAATAGAAGCTCCCAGGTTCAAGTCCCAGCTGTGGCTTCGACACAGCACACCCTCATGTTTTACCCTACAATGCAGATAAACCATCAGAATGTGCAATCCCCAAAGCAGCGACGAACAGGGCGACAAACACCCACTCACACAGCCTCCACTCTCCAAAGTGTCATGGCGGATCATGCTGTTGGCTACAGCATGGAGGTGCAGTTATCACCAGTGCACAACTACTACCTTCTGCACTTTTGAGCAAAGTCGGCACTGTGATCAGGACCAGTGTGCCTGGCAGCCTTGCCAACCACCCGTATCTATGCACAATGATGCATTAGGAGAGTGTGTACGTGTATGTCCAGGCATTGTTTTGTAGCTGGCCACACCTCACAGGGCCCACATCCCATTGTTACCAGCGCTAGGCTGCAAATGCGCATAATGAGGAGCAAGGCATTGTGGGTATGACACGGACAGGGCAGATTGGGCAGGATGCATCTGCACAGGGTGTTGGTCAATGGCTGGGACACTGTAGAGGCCAACCACTACCTGCATGGACAGTGAGGCCATAGAATGTCATGCTGTGAGGTAACTCACCCTGACCGAGCAGTGACCATGGGATGTCTATATTCCCACATAGTGCTATACATCCTGTGTCTTATGCCACATCTGGGTGTTACCAGTGCTGTTGGCAAGCACAGTGTTATCTGCTTAGTGTACATTGTTCCTCTATGGTCATGCACTATGGATTGGTTAGTGGACTGTCTGCAGCTAGTCTGTGCATGGTTGGACTTCCCTGAGGGTGCTGCTGTGCAGTCTGCTGATGAATAGCAGACCATGGTGTGAGGCAGTAGAGGCTTTAGAAGCATACACACAGCAGTACTGCTGGGGTGTCACTGTTATGGCTGTGGGCCACAAACCCTGGGGTGCTGTCTATTGACAGCAGGATGGAGTTTGCTGGTCATACAGCCATTGCTCCACTCTCTCAACTGCCAAAAGGGTGTTTAGGGTGCTATGGGGTATGTATACTATGTCAACCTGTAGAGGCACAGCCACACAAACATGGTGTGTGTCTAGTGTCATGGGGTAGATCAGAATCTGCCTATGGAAATAGGAAAAACAGAGCTGAGCAGGTCCAAAAGTGACAGCTCAGAGCACATGGATCAGGGTTGCTATGAGCAACCAGCAAAAACAAAAGCACCAGGTGTAGGAGCACGCCCTAGTAGGGGATTACATCATAGCATATTAGCTGATGAGAGGCAGCTGAGAGCAGGGCAGGCTCACCGGAACACTAGGAGTGACGCAGATAAAACTCACTCAGAGTTTGTCAGGAGTAGAGCTAACCAGGAGCTTAGTAGAGCTAACCAGGATCCTAGGAGGGTTAACCAGGATTCCAGGAAGAGAGCTGTTTTGGAAACAAAAGGGAAAACTTCACACGGAGGTTCAAGCAGTGTTCCACAGGAGATAGCTGAGAGAATACCAGAGGCTGGTTACAGGGTGCTGGGTAGCACTGAACAAGATCCAGGTGGTTGGTGCCACGGAGGTATTCATGCAGGCAGACGGAAGGAACCTGTGAGGAAGTCTCCCTGAGAACAGGTACCGGGAGGGCAGTAACTATTATCAAAGGGATACTTGCCTGCCAAAAGAGAAGCAGACTGTAAAAGGGAGTAGAAGGCTTGCCTGGGGAAAAAGCCACAGAAAGCTCCGGGGGAACAGAACCAAAGGACAGGCTAATTCCTTGTAATAGAGGGAACTTTGAAAGGGAGAGTTTCCCATACACACAGCTAGGAGTGTGTGGCCCTCTGGAGGAAAACTCCACTATATACGGTAACCTTCCAATTCACCCTGATAGAGAGGGGGAGAGAAGCCTTTGGAAAAGAGAGGAGGGTTTTTGCAACAATGATGTGAGTTACAATCATTCTGAAGATAGCTACGGGGAAAACTATGAGGACATGGATTGTGACTTTTGTGGGGAAAGTCCGGAGGAGTTCCAAATGGAGTGTGCACTAATGTTCTCAGATAACATTTCCTCTCTATGCTGATTTGTTTAAAACAGAAATCCGTTGAGGGAAACGGATTGTGAAGAACTCACTTGTGTAAAGTACAAGGACTGTCTTACCTTTTGGATTGGCTGAAGATAAGCACTTTTTGTTACCAGTAGTTCATTTTCATTTGTACCAGAAAAATATGGTTTATTTCTTTTGATTCTTATGTGCAAAAGTTCACCCGGAAGGGAAATAAAATACCTCTTTGAAAAAGCCTGGCTACTCGTTCACAACTACCTTTTTGATTAGCTAGTGGGACTACAGATCCCAGGGGGCATTGTAAAGTCCCGGCTACATTAAGAAGAGGCCCCGCTGAAGCTCCCTAGGCTTCCGCCTATAAGAGTGAGTAGGTGGGTGACAAATGGCGTAGTTCTTTGGATTTTTGCCTAAGGATTAAAAAGACAGCTACAAGAACTACTTTCCTACTGGTGAGGACTGTATCCAGACTGAGGAGAGCCGTCGAGGAAGATTTCTCGTTGCCAGGTGCTGATGACCCAGCTGACTTTCTCACAGGCTGAACCCTGCATGAAGCCTCAGGTAAAGGGTACCTGGGCATAACTGGGGCAGGACAAGTGTGAGAAAGGGGGCGCTGGTGGGCAAGCTGAGAAATAGACGGAGGGAAGAGAAAAGTCGCAGTACCGCACTTGGTGGGTTTTTTTTCTGTCTTTTCTCTCCACAGGGACGTCGACGCAGAAGATGGAGCCGCAGGATGTCATGCGCTGGATGCAGGCACAGTGGGACAAACAAATTGAGCTGGTCCGGTATCTGCAGGAGCAGACCGCCCTGACTATGAGGGAGCAGCAAAAGCAGCTGATGGACACCATGGAGGCGCTTTTGAAGAAGCCAGTGGATGTCAGAGCAGACATCCCCTCCATATTCCAGGGAGCAGGACTGAACCCTCAAGGTGCTTTGTCATTAGGACAATTAAAGCCGCATGATAATCTGGACGATTATATAGACGCTTTTGAGCGGATAGCCGCAGTTTTTAAATGGCCAGAGGAGCAATGGGCAACTAGGTTTGCCATATCACTATCTGGCGAGGCTCTTTCTGCATACAAAGCCATGCCGGCTAGCCTGGCATCTAATTATGCAGAAATTAAAAAAGCAGTCAAAGACAGACTAGGGCTGACTCCTATGCATTACCATAGAATGTTTAGGGAGGCTAGGATAAAGCCTCAGGAGACCCCTAAGGCCCTGTCTCAAAGGCTGAAAAGTTGGCCGGAAAATGGTTAAATCCGGAAGGGAGCACACTGGAAACAATTATAGACAAAATTGTTTTAGAGCAGTATATGCAAGCTGTTCCCAGTGAGGTAAAAACATTTCTGACGCTCCAACATTGTCAAACCACCGATGAGGCAGCCACTCTTGCTGAGAGGTTTTTCGCAGCAGAGATGACTGACACCTCGGGGGTAGGTCTGTGGCGAGCAGCTGGGGTGAGAAATTTTAGCAGAAAAAGTAACAGGTTGAATGCTAAAATGTCTACTGCTAATAACTCTGAAAATGTTAATGTTTTGCATGTACCCAAAGGCAAATGTTTCACCTGTGGGAAGGCCGGTCATTTTCAGAGAAGCTGCCCTGAAAGAACAGTTCTGGTGTCAGGAGCTGAAGAACCAAACCAGGATGGGTTTTTCCTACCATTCAAGGTAGAAGGTATGGATACACTGGCACTACTTGACTCGGGGGCTGACCAGAGCCTGATTTCACGAGAGCTCTGGGAAGCCATTGAGAAGCACCGTTTGTCACCCCCGAGTCAAGCAGAAGGCCGAGTACGTATTAGGTGCGTGCACGGCGCATATGTTCAATATCCCCTACATAAAATATCTGTGCAAGGATTTAACACCACTGGGGAAGTAAAGGTAGCTGTGATCCCCAAACTGCCAGAAGATGTTGTCCTGGGTAAGGACTGGCCTCCCTTTTATGAAGGGCTGGGAAGGGACTTAGGCACCCGACTGGGCTTAGTGTCCACCCGGTCTCAAGCCGGAACCTCCGGGGTGGGAGAAGTGTCCACAGGAAGCACAGATGAGCCTGAGGGGGAGGAAGGATCCCAAGGGGAGGAAGGATCCCAAGGGGAGGAAAGATCCCAAGGGGAGGAGCTAGAGGAGGAAGAGATAGACAATCTTCCTGTACATGAGGATTTGATACATGCCCCAGTTAAAGAAGCTAAGAAGGACAAGTCCAAGAAACGTCGGGAGAGGTATTGTAGGACCCGAGGGAGGGCCGACTTAGAGGCCGGTATAGGATTACCCTGGGTACCTGCGGAGGTAGTCAGAAAGTTTCCCTCGTTCCCCATGGAGCAGAGAGCTGACCCAGCTCTCAAAAGGGCGTTTGAATGGGCTCGGGAAACCCGACCTACCTTACCTAGATTTTTCTTGGAAAATGAACTATTATATAGGGAAAGTATAAACCCACATAATGAAGCCATAAGGAAGCAGCTAGTTGTGCCAACGACTTTTAAGGCTACAGTATTGCGATTGGCACATGACCACCCAGTAGGTAGCCACAAGGGAATCCAGGGTACGCTTGACCAGATTTTAGCTAGGTTTTATTGGCCAGGGGTTTTTAAAGAGACCCGGCAATATTGTGAGTCATGTCCTGATTGCCAGAGGGTGACGGCTATAAAACCCAAGGCAGTGCCCATGGTGCCTACACCCACTATAGCGGCCCCCATAAGCCGAATAGGGGTTGATATTATAGGACCTTTAGTGAAAACACCAAGGGGTTTTAAATATATTCTGGTCATAGTCGACCATGCCACGCGTTTCCCTTGGGCTATCCCATTGAGGAACACCTCGGCCAGAATAATAGGCCTAGAACTTATAAAACTTTTCTGTGAAATAGGTTTCCCTAGAGAAGTTTTAACAGACCAGGGTAGCAATTTCCTGTCCAAACATTTAGCCATGGCATCAGACACGTACGGACATCGGCATACCATCCGCAGTCTAATGGACTCGTGGAGCGAATGAACCAGTCCATTAAACAGTTGCTACGGAGGGGTCTGAAAAAGGGAGAAATGTCTGAATGGGACACACTGCTCCCATTCACTCTATATGCGTGTAGGGAACGCATACAGGCGTCCTTGGGGGCATCCCCCTACGAACTGCTGTTCGGCCACGCTCCAAGAGGGACATCCTACAGGAGCAGTGGGTCGAGCCGGACGTGCAAGAGGTTGGGGTACCTCAGTTTTTAAGAGATTTAAGGCAACGCCTGGAGAGGACATCTAAAGCCTCTATAGAAAACTTACAGGCCAGTAAGCAAAGACAAAAATATTATTATGACAGGGGCACGAGACCTAGGCAGCTGAACATAGGAGATAAGGTACTCATTCAGGTATCAGACCCAGGACCCAAGTTCGAGTCCAGGTGGAAGGGCCCTAGTACAGTGGTAGGAAAGGTTGGCCCTGTGTCTTATCGGGTAGAAAACGAAAGAGGGGGCCAACAGGTTTATCACCTGAATGTACTGAAGCTGTGGAAGGACAGGTCAGCCACTGCCAGTCTCGTCACCATAGAGCAGCGAGATAGGTCCCGCAAGGAAATTACGTGCTGTCTGAGAGGCTCAGCAGCCCGTAATATTTTAAGGGGAGGGATCTGTCATGGGGTAGATCAGAATCTGCCTATGGAAATAGGAAAAACAGAGCTGAGCAGGTCCAAAAGTGACAGCTCAGAGCACATGGATCAGGGTTGCTATGAGCAACCAGCAAAAACAAAAGCACCAGGTGTAGGAGCACGCCCTAGTAGGGGATTACATCATAGCATATTAGCTGATGAGAGGCAGCTGAGAGCAGGGCAGGCTCACCGGAACACTAGGAGTGACGCAGGTAAAACTCACTCAGAGTTTGTCAGTAGTAGAGCTAACTAGGAGCTTAGTAGAGCTAACCAGGATCCTAGGAGGGCTAACCAGGATTCCAGGAAGAGAGCTGTTTGGAAACTAAAGGAAAAACCTCACGCGGAGGTTCAAGCAGTGTTCCACAGGAGATAGCTGAGAGAATACCAGAGGCTGGTTACAGGGTGCTGGGTAGCACTGAACAAGAACCAGGTGGTTGGTGCCACGGAGGTATTCATGCAGGCAGACGGAAGGAACCTGTGAGAGGAAGTCTCCCTGAGAACAGGTACCGGGAGGGCAGTAACTATTATCAAAGGGATACTTACCTGCCAAAAGAGAAGCAGACTGTAAAAGGGAGTAGAAGGCTTGCCTGGGGAAAAAGCCACGATAAGTTTCCGTGCTCAGAAAGCTCCGGGGGAACAGAGCCAAAGGACAGGCTAATTCCTTGTAATAGAGGGAACTTTGAAAGGGAGAGTTTCCCATACACACAGCTAGGAGTGTGTGGCACTCTGGAGGAAAACTCCACTATATACGGTAACCTTCCAATTCACCCTGATAGAGAGGGGGAGAGAAGCCTTTGGAAAGGAGAGGAGGGTTTTTGCAACAATGATGTGAGTTACAATCATTCTGAAGATAGCTACGGGGAAAACTATGAGGACATGGATTGTGACTTTTGTGGGGAAAGTCCGGAGGAGTTCCAAATGGAGTGTGCACTAATGTTCTCAGATAACATTTCCTCTCTATGCTGATTTGTTTAAAACAGAAATCCGTTGAGGGAAACGGATTGTGAAGAACTCACTTGTGTAAAGTACAAGGACTGTCTTACCTGTTGGATTGGCTGAAGATAAGCACTTTTTGTTACCAGTAGTTCATTTTCATTTGTACCAGAAAAATATGGTTTATTTCTTTTGATTCTTATGTGCAAAAGTTCACCCGGAAGGGAAATAAAATACCTCTTTGAAAAAGCCTGGCTACTCGTTCACAACTACCTTTTTGATTAGCTAGTGGGACTACAGATCCCAGGGGGCATTGTAAAGTCCCGGCTACATTAAGAAGAGGCCCCACTGAAGCTCCCTAGACTTCCGCCTATAAGAGTAGTAGGTGGGTGACACTAGACACCCTTCCACCCGAATAACAGGTGTCAATGGCAGCCATACCCTAATACTGGGTACACAATAATCTGGGTAGTGATTTGACCCAGAGGGCCACATGTGAGTATGTAATGCAGATGCACTACAGGGAGCACCTGGCACACAGTGGTAGCAATGGGGATGTACAGCAGGACCGCTCACCAGCGGCGCATGTGCTGCCGACCTACTGCTGTGCGGCCATCCTATTACTCAGGGTGAACTCTGAATATGCACAATGCCCTGGTCTGTAGCTGCTCTGTGGCAGCATCATGCAGTGTCCGGTCTTTTTTTCAGGCTGAGGTACCGGAGAGATGCAGATCCCATTGGGTCATCAGCTGTATACCACTAATCAGCATGTGCATTGCATCATGGTTACTGTTGGGGGTTTCCCTATCCTGGCAGACAGCAGGCTTCTTGTGTGGTGCCCTGCAGTGTTCTTGTATGCAGCCTTTGCTGTGGTGCTCATGTTGGTGGTGTAGCCTACAGGTTTGTGCATTGACATTTGTGCTACTGGTCATGGGTTTGATTCCTCTCTATTCTCCTTTAATTTTATGCCTGTCATACACAACTACGTTTCATTCATGTGACAGTTATATCTGTGCAGATCTGTGCTGTTGCCACATTATACCCTCATCACAGTTGCCAACCAACCTTCTGTCTGTTGTCACGCCCTTTGCCCCTTACATCCAGTATGGAGGGGCGTGGTTATCATAGAAAGTTTCACCTTCTAGCCTTTAACTGACTGGTTCTTTTTGCAATGCCTCTTGGGAAAGGTAGTTCAGTCACAATTCACTTGGCTTCAGGTAAAAAAAAACACTTGTAGTTGGCTCGAATGATAAGGCAATGACAGAAATTTATTAACTCAACGTTAGGTTCACAAATATCACCTTTGGATTCTTTCTCCAGGATTCTTCCCAATACACATCAGGACATAAATAAACTCAAAGCAAAATTTCAGCTTATAATGTTCTTCAGCTCAAAGATAAAGTCCTTTAACAGCCAATGCTACCAGCCTTGGCTAGCATTGCTGGTTAAAGCAAACAAAAACAAGCTTTCCTTAAAGCAGATTTCTTTTCTTACATTCCTAACACTTCCAGGTTGTTTGTCTCCTTATAAACAAAGTAAAACTTTCACCAAGGATAAAACTTCTCATAAGCAAACCATGCCCTATGCAAGGCTTTTGGAATATTCAAAAGCAAATCAGAGCTTTACTTCCTCTCTCTGTTAGCTCGGCTTCTTGCCGGTGCACTGCTCTGGATAACAGGTGTTTAACCAGCACAATTAGAGAGCTTCAGCTTGCTCTTACTTTCTCGGCAAACGTATTTCTTCTTTAACACAGGACATGCACAAATTATCTACAGGCTTTCAAGGGTACCTGGGTCTGAAGGTTTTCTCTTAATGGTTGGCTTTCTTTCAACTCCTCCGTAGTTAAGGACTGGCATAAAGAGCAATCCATGAAGGTCTCTCCTTCATTCAAAGCTACGTCTGGTTCACCTATTTGTATAGGTTCAATCTCTCCTTCCAGCATACAGGGCTCAGCTGACTGCCTCTCGTTAGAGCTGAAAGTATCTCTTGCAACTCTGCACTGCTCCGTGTTAGAGAAACTTCTAAGGCGTCTACCTGGCTCTGGACTTCTGTCAGCTTCTCCCTTCTCATGCTCTGGCCACCATTCTCCTGTACTTCCTCGTCCTGTCCTCCAGCTTGTGTTCCTTCTGCCTGTGTTCCAGCTTGGGTCTCTGCCTGGATCTCTCAGTGGCAGTCTCTCTGGCACTCTCTGTGTGTCCCCTGGAACTCTCTGCGTGTCCCCTGGAACTCTCTGCGTGTCCCTTGGAACTCTCTGCGTGTCCCTCTCTGAATAATCTATCCTGGACTTAAATTCCCAAGGCTTCAGCCCCACCTCTTCTCCCCTCAGGTGACGGAGATCAGCTTGCCTCCGTGCAGCTGAGTAATTAGAGAACTCAGTGACGTAAGGGTCTCTTACCTTGGGTCTGCATTCCCTCCCCTTTACTCCACTAGGGGAACTCTGAAACCTATCCCTGCTGTGAATTTCCTGCTTTCTAGGTGTGATTGGGGTTCTGTTTCTTTGACCTTGTAAAATAGGTCCTTTTATAAGGGTGAATTCCTTTTCTTTTTCCCTTTTTCCTAAGTCATGATAAGCTTCCTTATCACACTGTCTATATGTGTCTGCCAGCTGTGTGGCGTCCTGCCCTAATGTGCAGGCTGCTACCCCATGACATGCACTATGACCCTTTCCTGCATTGCGGCTCATCATGCTTGTCTGCTCTGCATGGCACTGCTACTCCTCTGTCCTCCTGTCATTGCACTTATCCTGCCACCTCTACCTCCTCTGGTGGACACGTATTCACATCTTCTGCCACACACTGTCATTGTTGCACTTTACAGTACCATCACCCTGTGCATCGGTACAACTGCCCCCGTTATATTTGTCCCCTTCCCAGCTGCCACAAGGCCCTCACGCAGATTTGGCAGGTCCTTCACCTCTGACATTTACTTCCTTACATCACTTGTTAATTGGCTTTCCTTGCTGCTCTGTGCAGTGTTAGAGTTACATCTGTGTTTGGCCCATACATTTCATGCTTGTGACCTTGGTCCACCTTACTGCCATTAGCCAACATTTCTTGGGTCACCTTAACATCCTTGGGCCATCTTTAGCGTCACCTTCGGTTCAGCCAGCTTATGGGGCGCGTTATATGCTGACTTGGGGGGTGCCACCCTTTTGTGCCGCCCTCTGGGGCACATTATGACCCGCCTTGGATGACATGGTGCTCTATGATGTGCCTTATGGTGCGCCCTAAAAGGTGCATTAGGTTACGGAACTGGGGTGAGGGTTTTTTTGGCTGGCAGTACAGGTTGTTGACCATTACAGGCAGGAAAATTAATTGCCTCTGACAGCCTAATGAAATTTGTCCACTGAGGGATTGAACTCATGACTGCTGTATCAACAGTCATTGTATTAACCAGTGTGCTACACCTCTATTTCTTTGGTCTTATGCCACGGCGCGAAATTAAGGTTAACATGCGATAACATGCCACTGCGTCCTCTATAGCGCAATAACGGCAAGGCGCCCTATATCGCGCGATAAGCCACCATTACAACCTTACCGCAGAAACGCCCACTACCTTATATGGTATTCCTCACGTTATCGCTGCAACTAGCACAGGTAACATTAAGACAGTTTAGTAAACATACCCCTTAGACTAACGTGCATTATAAGGCACCTTATAAGGCACATTACAAGGCGCCTTGTAAGGCGCCTTATAAGGTGCCTTGTAAGGTACATTATAAGGTGCCTTGTAAGGTGCCTCATAAGGCGCCCTATAGGGCTCCTTAGGCTAAGCACCAAATTAGGCACTCCTGGACAAGGCACTGGAGAAGGCACCCTGGGCTATGGAACCATAGGTTAAGGTGGCTTAACAAGGTTACGGTGCCCTAGGTTAGTGTGCCCTAAGGGCTGCAAGGTGCTGTAGGATGACATGCATGACCTGTGAGGAACAGAGACAGATGTAGGCCTAACACTAGATAGAGCACTCAGGAAAGGCAATGAACAGGTGAGTGAAGGAGGGAGAGCTGGGAGCCACTGGACCTGCCATATCTGTGGGTATCCCATGTGGCTGCCAGTACTGATGACAAACATGGTGGGGGCAACTGTACCACAGCACAGGGTGTTGGCAATGTAAAGTACTGGAAAGACAGTTGGTGGCAGACGATGGGAATACATGTCCCCCGGTGGAGGTGGCAGGATAGTTACAATGATGGGTGGACTGAGGAGTGGTGGTGCCATGCAGATCAGGCACAGGCGAGGCAAGCATGATGAGGCACAATGCAGGAAAGGGTAGCAGTGCAGGACATGGGGTGGTATCCACCAAGAAGCAGCAAACCGCCACGTGGGCAACTAGAAACCAGTCAGGAGACGTGGCAGGAGGTTCTAAAATTGCCTTTATTGTTCCACGGATCAGGTGAATCGCTGTATACCAACATCCCATAGGATGGGGCTTTAAAAGTGATTGAGCATTTCTTGACGGTTAGACAGGATCACAAACGCATCCCTACCAGTTTTCTTCTACTACTCGCCAAACTGGCAATGTGTAAAAATTACTTTTGTTTTAGGGATCTTTTTTACCAGCAGACAAAGGGGGTGGCCATGGGGTCCTCCATGGCTCCTGATATTGCCAACCTTTACATGTATCAATTTGAAGAAATTTTTTTGAAGCAACATCCATTTAAGAATGAGGTTCTACTATGGATCCGTTATATTGATGACATTTTTATTTTATGGAATGGCTCGGTAGACATGCTCTCTGAGTTCAATAATTGGATAAATGCCTTAGATGTCAATCTAAGATTTCAGCTCACATATGATCCCTCACGTATTCCTTTTTTAGACCTTCTTGTTCAAAAGGAGGGTGGCCAGCTCACTACAACATTGTATAGAAAACCTACGGATAAAAACCAATTTCTCCATTACACGAGTTTTCATAATCCTTCCCTCAAGACTAATCTGCCTGTGTGGCAATTTCTCCGGGTCAAAAGAGTTTGTACCACTGTTCAGGAATTTGAACATCATGCGGAAGATTTATCCCAGCGGTTTAGAACACGACAATATCCTCCTCGCTGTATTGAAGATGCCTATGCGAGAGCACGGGGTGAGTCACGTGACACTTTGCTTAAACCACGGAAGGTGAACAATCAGTCAAAACTTGTATGCCCCCTTTTGTATTCTTTGCAGTCGCGGAAGATAGTGCAAATTCTTAAAAAGGAATGGCATCGTATTCAGTCTCTTCCGGGTTTTCGCGACACTTCCCTTATAGTGGCTCATAAGAGGAATGTCAACCTTAAGAATTTGTTGGTCCCATCAGCTTTCACCGAACGAAAGAGATTGGCTAAATACAAGGGTCAATTTCAGTGTGGTCACTGTTCTGTTTGCCTCAATGCCTTGCCCGTGCGGAATTTTTTTACCCATCCAGATACTCAGCAAAAATTTTACATCAATGATTTTTCGAACTGTGCAACAGCCAACGTCATATATGTAATTCAGTGTCCTTGTGGTAAGCTCTATGTGGGCAAAACTAATCGCTGTATACGAACACGCATAGTAGAACATAAAAGCTGTGTACGAAGGAAATTGATTGATAAATCTATTGTACAGCATTGGCTAGACAAGGGACACACATTGGCAGATATAAAATTCTTTGTTTTAAAAAAGTACAACTAAACTAGCGGGGGGAGATTTGGTTAAAACCACTACTAGGTTAGAACAAAAATACATTTTTTTGTTGAATTCTATGGTGCCACATGGTTTGAATGTGGATCAGGATTTATCTGTGTTTTTATAGTGTCCTTTTAGGGTGTTTTTAACAATGTTATCTTTAATGTAAGTACCCCCTTTTTCCAGTTTGGCATTTTTAATTTTCATTTTTTATAATGATGCTGCTTTTATGGCTTTGGGTGGCATGCACATCGTTTTTTCTGATTTTTAGCCTAAGAGTGGATCTTTAGCCAGAGCGCATGAGCGGAGTTCTCTTCACGTTTTTCCAGCTGGTAATTTTCTTTTTCTTTTCACTTTTGAAGTAGCTTCTTTTTATCATATTTATTCATTTATTATTTTTTAGTATAGTTATCTACAACGGCTACATCATTTATTAATGCATTCAGTATTTGGCTCCTCTCTGTTCAGGTTCCCGCCAAAATAGGGGCTTTTAAACAGGCGCGCATGAGCGGGTATTTGTGATGTGCAGTTCACTGTGACTTGTTCGCTGACGGCGGTTTTACTGTGATTCAGGTTTGATTAAAATGTTTTGTACAGTTTGTAGTGTTGGGTATGGAATACAAGGGTGACTCATGATTAAAAGGGGTGTTCTTTGCCTCACATTTCCTTTATTTGATGGCATGCACATGGCGCCACAACGCGTTCATTTTTTAGCTGCGGGTGATTTTTTAACATGGTTCTTTGGCACGTATATTCCTGCCCTCCGAGCCCCTCTTTTAAAAAATTTTTTAGTTATCAGTAACCCCAGGTTCTCAAGGTTATTTTTAAGAATCGGTTGTTTTCTGGTTTGAGATTGGATTTATGACTGGCAATTGTTGTTTTTACTGTTAGGAGCTGTTAGTACGGTCTTTCGACAGTTGCAATGCTTCACTGTTCCCCTCAGTTTTTACTCTGAAGTATGGTTTTATTTGTATTTCATGTACAATCTAATGGATAAGGGGTTTCTATTTAGCCTGAGAATGAAGGCATCTGTTTACTTTGTGTACATAACATTCTATTTTGTTTCTTTAGTTCAACGGAGGTCGGGCAGTTTTATTTAATTACACAGGTACACTAAAAAAAATTTTTTTTAAACTGCCTCTAATGTTTCGATTGATTTTTACGTTTTTTGGTGCGCTGAATCCAAATCTGGTAACCAATTTGCTCCATCACGTACAGATTTTTTGCTACATTGGGTTAGCAGTTTGAGGTGAACGTTTCAGATTGAGTGCGATCAAGATAAAAGTTTCTTGGATGAATTCTTTATACTAATTGTTTAGTAGTTATTCAAATAAGAATAAAGAAAATTGTAACAAGGCAGCACATAAGAATAGAGTAATGTCAACAAAACACACTGTGATGGTAGCAAAATTGTCTGCACTTAAAACAGCCACATACATGTGCACAAACATTGAGCATATAAGAGCGAGGTTAGACACAAAGCAAAGCAAAGAAATGTGCAAAAAATGTTGTACAGGTATGTATGTAAGAATAGAAAACGCAAACCGCACCATTGCAATACATGAAGACAAACACCCGATGGTGTGAAAATAAAATTCTAATAAATGAGATCCGACACTGTGGTAATAACTAGCAAATTTTTATTTCAAAGTTTAGTAAAAACACGATATTTGTCAACACAGTTTAGATTTTAAAGTCATTCTTGGGTCAATCAATCTCCTGGTGGGCCCGTTTCTTCTTCCCCCGAATGCTTCTCTTGGTGCGCTGCTTGGCGTATTTTTCATCTGGGGTTTCCCGCAGCAGCAACCAGCAGAAATCAGCCATCATAGTGGTGTTCCATCTTCCTTGGTACCTTCTCTCTGCGTCCTTGATGTCCTGGTGAAACCTTTCACCTTGTTCTTCGCTGTACGCCCCCAAGTTTTGGGGAAAGTAGTTCACATGGGAGTGCAAGAAATGGACTTTCAGGCTCATGTTACAGCCTTGTTCTTTGAAGGCATTGAGCATCCTGGCAACAATATCCTTATAGTTCTCATCCCGCCTGTTCCCCAAGAATTTGAGAACAACATCCTTGAAGGAATCCCAGGCTTCTTTTTCCTTCTCAGACATCGTTTCAGCGAATGCTCCATCTGAAATGAGTTTCCTTATATCAGGGCCAACAAACACTCCTTCCTTTAGCTTTGCTTCAGAAAGTCGGGGGAACTTTGAGCAAAGGTACCGAAAGCACTCACCATCTTTTGGAAGGGACTTGATGAATTGCTTAATGAGACCCAACTTAATGTGGAGAGGTGGTAATAGAATTTTATCACGAGGTACCAAGCTCTCATGAAGAACATTTTTCTCACCGGGTCTCAAATACTCCCGAATTGGCCAGTCTTTTTTCCCCCAGTGTAGGTCGCGGGCCCGGCTATCCCACAAGCAAAGGAAGCAGGGATATTTGGTGAAACCGGATTGCTGCCCTAATAGCATGGATAGAATTTTAAAGTCTCCACAAATCATCCACTTATGCTCATCATAACGAATCTTCTGAAGAATCAGGGCCAAATTCTCGTATTTTTCTTGGAGAATAACAGAGTGAGCAATAGGAACTGAAGCGAATGTGTTGCCATTATGAAGAAGAACACCTTTTATGCTGTCTTTTGACGAATCAATGAACAGCCACCATTCAGCAGGATCATGTTGTTGTTAAGTGCCGTCGAGTCGGAGTCGACTCATGGCGACCCTCTGGATAGCTATCCTAAATTGTGTTCGGTCTTCAGTCAGGCGGCTCATTGTTGACAGACTGGAACCCGTAGCTGCTGTTATTGTAGCAATCCATCTCATTGCTGGCCTTCCTCTTTTGCGTTGACCTTCTATCTTGCCAAGCATGATGTCTTTCTCTAATGATCTCTCTCTTCGCATGATGTGTCCGAAGTATGAAAGTCGAAGTCTTGTCATCTGAGCTTCTAAAGAAAGCTTAGGTTTGATCTCTTCTAGTACCGACTGGTTTGTTCTTCGGGCAGTCCATGGTATACACAGTATTCGCCGCCAGCACCATAATTCAAAGGCATCAATTTTCTTCCTGTCTGTCTTTTTCACTGTCCAGCTTTCACATCCATATGATGTTATTGAAAATACCATGGCTTGAACAAGTCGAATCTTTGTATGGAGAGAGACATCTCTGCTCTTGAGAATCTTATCTAGGTCTTTCATAGCCATTCTGCCAAGAGCAATGCGTCGTCTGATTTCTTGACTGCTTGTTGCTTCTTTATTGATAGTTGATCCAAGTAGGTTAAAGTTGTTCACGATTTCAATTTCTTCTCCTTCAACGATGAACCTGTTGATTATGCCAGTTGTCATGATCTTTGTCTTCTTTACATTAAGGTGCAGGCCCATTTTGAGACTATGTTCTTTGATTGTGAGAAGCAAATGTTTCAGATCATCTTCACTTTCAGCCAGTAATGTGGTATCATCAGCATAGCGAAGGTTGTTGATGAGTCTTCCACCAATCTTCACACCTCTGTTGTCTTCATACAGTCCTGCTTCTCTGATGATTTGTTCTGCATATAAATTAAACAGGTAGGGGGAAAGTATGCAGCCTTGTCTTACACCTTTGCTTATTTTAAACCATTCTGTTTCTCCTTGTTCCGTTCGAACTGTTGCTTCTTGATCAATGTACAGATTACGCAAGAGAACGATCAGGTGTTCTGGTATACCCATGCTTCTTAATGTGGCCCAGAGTTTCTCATGGTTTACACAGTCAAAAGCCTTGCTATAGTCGATAAAGCACAAATAGATATCCTTTTGGTATTCTTTAGTCTTTTCAAGGATCCATCTCACATCCGCAATGATGTCTCTCGTTCCTCGCCCTTTCCTGAACCCTGCTTGCACTTCAGGTAGTTCTTGTTCTAGGTATGGCTGTAGTCTCTTTTGAATAATCTTCAGTAGAATCTTGCTGGCATGTGGGATCAGAGCGATTGTGCGATAATTTCCACAGTCAGTTGGATCACCTTTCTTTAGTATTGGTATAAACACAGATCTTTTCCAGTCAGTTGGCCATGATGTTGTCTTCCATATTTCTTGGCAGAGCCTTGTAAGTACGGTAACAGCTGCATCAGATTGCTGCAATACTTCTATGGGAATGCTATCAATGCCTGGTGCTTTGTTCTTTGATAAGGCTTTCAATGCTGCTTCAACTTCTTCTTTCATCACCAATGGTTCCTGATCATAAGGTATAGGTTGAAACGGCTGTTGGTCCACTTGATCTTTATCATATAAAAACTCTGTATATTCCTTCCACCTTTTCTTGATCTTCTCAGCATCATTCAACATAGAACCTTGAGCATCTTGTAACATTCCAATTCGAGGCTGGAACTTTTTCTTTAACTCTCGCAGCTTTAGGAAAGCCGATCTTGTTCTTCCTCTAATAGTTTCTGCTTCTATTTCCTTGCAAGTGTCATTGTAGTACTTTTCCTTGTCCTGTCTTGCTGCACGTTGGAAATCTCTGAGTTCTGCGATTGTCTTTCTTTCTCCTTTGGCTTTAGCTTCTCTGCGTTTCTGGGCAATTTTCAGAGTTTCTTCCGTCATCCATTTTGGCCGTTTTTGCTTTTTCACCTTTTGTAGAGACTTCTCGCTTTCTTCCAGCACAACCTTCTTGATGTCATTCCATAACTCTTCCGGAGCTCTGTCATTTGTATCTAAGGCAGCAAATCGATTTTGCAGGCAGTCTTTAAATTCCAGTGGTATATTCTCAAGGTCATATTTTGGTGCATTCATGAGTGGTTTGCTCTTTTTCAACTTTAGCTTGAGTTTGCATACTAGTAGTTGATGATCTGTACCACAGTCAGCTCCAGGTTTTGTCTTTGTTGATGTTACAGAGCTTTTCCATCGTTGACTTCCACAGATGTAGTCAATTTGATTTTTATACAATCCATTGGGTGAAGTCCATGTGTACAGTCGTCGCTTGTGTTGCTGAAAGAAGGTGTTTGAGATGAATAGATCATTGGTCTTGCAGAATTCTATCAATCTTTCTCCAGCTTCATTTCTGTTGCCAAGTCCATATTTTCCAACTACTTTGCCTTCTTCTTTGTTGCCAACTTTTGCGTTCCAGTCACCCATGACTATCAGGATATCCTGTTTGCATGTTCTGTCAATTTCAGCTTGTACTTGTTCATAGAACTCTTCAATTTCATTCTCTTCTGCAGCTGTTGTTGGGGCATATACTTGAATTATAGTTGTGTTGATAGGCAATCCTCGTAGACGAATAGAGATTAAGCGTTCGCTGACTGCATTGTATTTCATTACAGTTCTTGCAAGTTTCTTCTTTATTATAAATGCAACACCATTTCTTCTTTGTCTTTCATTTCCAGCATAGTAGACCATGTGATCATCTGATGCAAAGTGCCCGATGCCAGTCCATTTCAGTTCGCTGACACCCAACAGATCAAGTTGTACACGTTCCATTTCATTCTTCACCACTTCCAACTTCCCTTGGTTCATGCTTCGTACGTTCCATGTTCCAATGTGTAAGACATCTTTACAGCTTCTGACTCTCATTTCATGCGCAGCTACATCAGCAGTCAGACTTCCCGAAGGCTTTGATCCAACCACATCATAAATGCTGGCTTTACTCTGAAAAGTCTTCAGCTCTTCCCCAGTAGCTAGTTGAGTGCCTTCCGACCTGGGAGTCTCATCTTCCAGCACCATAGCACAATTTATTTTGTTGTAACTATCCATTGGGTTTTCATGGCAAGATACAGAAGTAGATTGCCGGGCCTTCCTTCCGCGCAGTTTAAGTTTGGTGTTGTTGCCGTTGTCACAGAAATGTGATCCTCCGCCGTCAACACTATCCCATTCTGCTGCTGCCCAGATGGGTGGTTTGTCTTCGTCTGGCACCTCAGCTGAGACCTGTCCATCTTGGGAGACCCTGCCAGTAGTTAAACTACCGATAGTTTAGCTCTCAGCATCACTGATGCACACAAGCCCTCACAGCACGACAAGCTGCAAACCAAGTGAGGGTCAGCAGGATCATACTTGAGTTTAAACTTTTCCATCACTCCGTATATATCGTTGCAAAATACCAAATCTTCCTCTTTGCTGAAATACTTCAAAAATTGTGTCTCGCGGTTGCGGTACCAATAAAAAGTTGTTCCTGGTGACAATAGATTTTTCTGTTTAAGCCGAGAACCTAGCAGTTGGGCAGCATCTTTTGGGAGTCCTAAATCCCGGACTAAATCATTCAATTCAGCTTGAGAGAAAAGTTCAGGTTTCGGATCTGGTTCAGTTTCAAACTCGGAAGTACTGGACTCATCGGGAAAAGCCATCTGATGAGTCTCATCATGATCAGAACCGTCCACACAAATATGATCCAAAGATTTTGGTGGTTCAGGCACAGGTACTTCGTTGCTATGAGGCATAGGCCTAATTGCTGAGGGAAGGTTGGGGTAACTTATTACGTTCTTATTTTTTAAGTTGTATCCCTTCACAATGCAAGAGCAAAAATAGCAGTCACTGCTGTGGTCTCTTTGTTCATGCCACATCATAGGTATTCCGAAACGAAATGCTTGTTTTTTACCTTTCATCCATAAGCGTAGATCTTCCTCACATGTCTTGCACACTTTGTGAGGAGCCCACGGTTTGTCTTGATCGCCTAACTTCAAACCGAAATAGGCGAAATATACTTTTTTAATAAATGCAGAAATGTTCCTCTGCCGCTTTTTCACGGTATATTCCCCACAAATAAAACAAAAACTGTCCGGAGAGTTGACGCAACCTCTGGCTCTGTGAGCCATCACAAATACACAGCACTGCAAACTACAACTGTAGTGAATCACTTCGGAATAAAGCTGGATTACGACTGAGCAAACAAAAGGTAATAATGAACTTGCAAGAAACTGAAATTTGACAGGAACGTTCATGTCGCAACCACCGTGTTTGAGCGAGAGCGAACGAGGCGAGGCGAACAGGAAAGAACATGCGCCAGCGCGAGTACTGGATTTAGCCCCCCGCCTCCCAATTGTCCTGTTAATGTATAAAATGAATACAAAACACTCTAAAATATCATGAGGGAGTGTTTCTAGTTAGTTAACCATTACAACCTACAAGAAAATAAACTGCAGTCAGCTAAAAAGAAATTATGTGAACATTCCTTATATGGGTAAGAAATCTAATTTTGCAAGAAAACGTGACGTGATGGAACATTTTGGCTATTTTTCCTGGATTCAGCACCCCAAAATCTATAGGAATCAGTTGCAAAACTGGAGGCAGTTTTTTGGTAGTGTACCTGTGTTATTTATTTATGGTTTTTTTCTCAGCTAAAGCTACGTCGGATCTGTTTATCTGTGGTTTCTAACGTTTTCCTTTAAGACATTGTACAGCCGCATGTCATCTGGTAGGCAATTGGTTTCGTGTGCAGGCGATCAATGCGATTGAGGATAAGAAGATTTTTCATTACCCCCATACTTGCTTAGTTATTTATATTTTATCACTTCAAAAGGTTCATTTTTGAGTGTGATAATATGTTTCTGAGCAGTATTATGAGAAGCAAATGATTCTCCTTTTTATCCTGTGAAATCTATCAACGAGCTGATTTTGAATTTTGTTTTAGGCACCGTGTCTCACAATTAAATATGTTTTGTGGGTTTTTTTGACTTAACATCATTTGGACATTGGCCTCTTCCCATCCTATAAAGATATTATTTCTGGGGATATTTGTGTGAGCACATAATTAGTTTGGAGAATGGTCATGTTTGTTTTATTTATTTGTTTATTTATTTATTTATATACAGTTTGCAATTGTGATGCAGCGGACCCTCTGGCAGAAAGAAAAAAAGTTTTAAATTTAGAAAAAAACAAGTTTCAGTTGCAATATCCTGAAGGCCCACATAGAGGGAGCAGGAGAGCCAGCTTGGATGCAGAGGAACCACGCCTCTATGGGCAGGACTTAGAATCAGTCAGTCCCGATTTAAGCAGGGACAGGGCAGTTCAAAGGGGAGATCAAAGAGCAGGCCGAAGAGCAGGACAAGGAGAAGGCCAAGAAGCAACTTGGAGAGCAGACCAAGTAGTAGGCCGAGGAGTAGGCCGGAGAGCAGGCCAGAGACAACTCCAAGGAGCAGCACTGCAGAGAGCAGTCAAGGAAGAAGGTGCTCTCCCATCCAGCTGGAGAGAAAGCCCTATCCAGGGAGAGGGGCTAAGCCACGATCTGAGAGAAAGATATCCAGCTGAAAAGGATTCTCAAGAAGAGAAAGGTACTCTTAAAGATTTCTATAAAAGTAACCAGAGAGAAGGGTGGAAAACTCGGAGGCCTGGTGAACAGGGAAAAGCTGAGAGGGCGCGGCCACTAACTAACTGCCACGGGAGTGGAAGCAAAGGCCGAGGGCATCAGCTGCAGCCCTGCCCCAAAGAAGTTTATCCACACTCTAGAGAAAGAGAGACCCGGGGAGATTACTTGAGCCAGCAAGAATTAGAAGATAATCAGGCTAGGCCTCAAGCCTTTCCTGGAAGAGACTACAGAAAGCTCAAAGGTAAAACAGTTATTGCCTGTGATTGTGTGCCTAAACCCAGCATAGGAGAAAAGCAGAAGAGAGGATTTTATCAGTATAATAATGACACTTTTAAGCAGGAAATAACAGATGATTTCCCCAGGAAGAAAACTGTTAATGCTAAAGGTTGGGACAAGAGAGTTTTTAAAACCATAGCAGATGAACAGCCAGGGTTCTATCCTATAGCCAAGAACCGACGCCCCAAGCTGACAAACAAGCATTGGAACACGGTTTGGCACGCTTTCAAAAAGCCAGAACTCGGCCCCATTGAAGCTTCCGATTCAGAGCTCTCGGACATGGAATGGCTGCCAGTGGAATCTGGGGGTGAGGAGGCGGGAAGAACCCATGGAATGCGTTTATTGTACAGTAGGAAAACTATAATCTGTTTGGAGTTAAAGAATGTATGAAGTGAATACAGGATACCTTATGTTTTGAGTTACTGTGGAGATTAACAGTTGTTACTTTGACCGTTTTATATATGTGGAACCTGATGTAAGGATTGTTACAGCCCTGTTACTTTCTGAACCGTATATTTTGAACCATATTGCGCAAAGGAGAAATAAAAGCCTTTTTCCTTTTTCCCTACACTTGGCTGTGAAGTCACTTTATTGGGAAGTTGGCAACGAGGTTGGCACGAAGGACCGCTACCTTATGACCCTCGCAACTGGCCAACCCTGATACCCCAAATCTTATGCGCTCCCCAGCCTCCGGTGGAAACACTACGCCGCCACCAGAGGGGGCTGCGGGGGACACAATACATCACGCAATAGAGGCAGGTGGTTTCCACGCTGCTGCCAATCAAGGAGACGTTTGTTTCATATTGGCTGGCTATAGTGGTAGGTTTTTAATTTTTAATTTTTAATTCACAATCTGTGAGTGTTTTAAATTTTATTATTGTTGTTTATTATCATTTTTTATAGTAGTCTCCATAGATTCTTATGGTTTTTAGATGTCTTTACTGATTCACTCTCTAACCCCCCCTTTTTTAATCCTTGTTCGTTTAAGTGTATTATGCAGTAATTCTTTTACTCCCAGATAATGGTTAGTGCCCATGGCACATCCTTCTAATCCTCCTCATCTCTCTTTTTTCCTCCTTCTTACGTAATTTTACCTGTGTTTTGATTGTTTCATATATATTTGTGGTACAAGTATTTTAAGTTTGGTTCGTTTATCTTCATAATGATGTATTTATTATTGTAATCTGCTTTTTATTAAATATTTATTGTAATATATGTCTTTTATCAATAAGTTATCACATTATAATTATTTTTGTATTTATTGTTTTATCTGTTGAGATGGAACATATTTTATCATTTGCGGTTGTTTAATGTATTAACATATATGTTTTATTTGCTGTTGTTTTATTTAACATGTATATGAATGTTTTATAGTGAGCCCTTAACCCCTGAGGAAGTGGTATACGAAACACGGCCTGTGTTGGGTTTGGCACACCTGATCCGTGGAACAATAAAGGCAATTTTAGAACCTCCTGCCACGTCTCCTGGTTGGACATGGGGTGGTAGCCTGCACAGGCAGACGGGACTCTACACAGCTGACAGACGCAGATAAACAGACTGAGGGAATGTTGATAATTGTGGCGAGGGTATTATGGGCTGGCAGCACAGATCTGCAAAAATATGACTGTTTCAGGCATGCACACTATTTGAGTAGGACAGGCATGAGAGGAGGGAACAATGAGGAATTAAACCCATGAACACTGCCAAGAATTGCATTGCATTAACCAGTAGGCTATACCTCTATGGTGTATGTCACAGCAATGGCTGGGTACAGAAAGACTGCAGGTCACTGCACAAACTGTCTGCTCTGAGTGCCAGGATAGGATAACCCCATCACTACCCATGATGCAATGCACATGCTGAATAGCTGTCTACAGCTGATCACCAAATGGGGTCTGCACCTCTCCGGTACCTCAGCTTGGAAAGACGAACTGACAGTGGTTTCTCTCTCCTGCAAATGTGCATCTAACGGCAGGTTTTCATTCGCGGTAGGATTCAGCCCTTCAGTTCAGCACGTTAGTGTGCAGGGAGCCTCTCCCCGCCCACTCTCTGCCCATTGACCCCTTCTCTCTGCCCTCTCTCTACCCTCTGCAGTGTTTACCGCGGCTGGGAATGCTAACGCTCGTTAGGTAACGTTAACACGCGTTAACATTACATAGCGCGCGTTAACGTTGCCTAACGATCATTAACATTACCTAACGCACGGTCTGTAACGCTACCGCAGTTTAGTAAACATACCCCTTAATTTTCATGGTGGTAGATCACCGGCACTTTTGTCCGGAAAAAGTAGATCACGACCTGTTCGAAGTTGGACATGCCTGACCTATACTATAACCTATCTACCTTACCCTAAAAGGACTTTTTTTTGAATATGCAGGCAAACACGTACATGAGCTGAAAGGAACTGATTATTTTTACATATAGCTATTCCGTGTAAATGCGATGCAATCTACTTCTGCTAGTCATTCTTTAGAACAGCGGTTCTCAACCTGCGGGTTGCAACCCCCACGGGGGTCGCCACAAGATTCAGCGGGGGTCACCTCACTCCACCGTTAAAAGAAGCGCACAAGACTTTCTTTAAGAGGAGTTCCTGCCTTCCTGGATTGGAGGCTGGCTGGCTTTTGGTCACACCCTGTGGAGCGTGGATCCTCAGTCTTCCGGAGGTCCCTCTTGCTCCCCCTATCAGGTTCCTGAAAATACTGCAGCTTGTGCATGCCTTTTTTCGTGTTTAAAATATTTTCTTCTGTTCCCCACTGGTCTGCTGCATCACAATATGCATGAGATATATATGCATTAGAGATAGCCTGCCAACCTGACTGGTTTGTGGCCCTCCAGGGCTGGATTTGGAGACCCCTGCCTTATACCTCTTTCATTTAAGATTGTGAGTGGGCAAGGTACAGATGTCCTAGACATCAAAAGGGTAGATAGAATGTGTCACATTCCTCCTCGATTCTCACCACCACCAAAAGGTTGTCTAACACAGCTACACTAGCAACCTTTACTACAGCTTCTGGTAATGAAATGCAGAGGTTGATCATGTGTTGACCGAAAAACTAGTTTCGCCCAGTAGTCTGGGAAGTAGCGGCAGTGCTTGTCCCTAGTCTACCCACACTCCGATGGCAGAAACAAGCAACCAACGTTTACCCGTTCCAGTCCAGCCATCTCCTCCCCAGGTTTTAGAGACATAACAGTAGCAGGCAGTGATGGGGGGATGTGTGGCTGTCTATGTATGCCTCGACCCTGGACCCTGCACCCTAGGCACCCGCCTACCCGCTGGTCTGTGACTGCACACACCATCACTGACAGCACATGGGTATGGCGGGAGGTGGGTGGTGTTGGCGAAGTGGTCAGCAGCACCCGCCTGCAGCAGACCATGGTCATGTCCTGTCCAGTGCATGGTGCACAGTGCAACATGCAAAGTTTGACTGATGGAAATCAAGGTAGCCCCAGGGATTTCTGTGCCTATGTGGCAGCACTGTGGTGCATTACATACAGTTGGTGTGTATTGAAGCAGATGGTCACAGGTTTGGATCCTGGCTGTGGATCCTGCAGTGCATATCCCAAGATTTCACCTCACAATGCATACAACACCAACATGTGCAATCCCCAATGCATTGGCCAATAGGGGTACAAGCATAGTGCTGCCAGCAGAAACACCCTCATAGTGCTGTACCCTAAGGTGCTTCATAGGCGCCCTATAGGGCACATTATAGGGTGCCTTGGCAGACAAGGCACCCCATAGGTCACATTATAAAGTGCCCTATGAGGCACCTTAGGTTACGGCCACTGTTCCCTCTAAGCTGTGCGCGTGTGCGCGTGCGCACACCTCGCTGAGAGAGCGCACATACTTTACAACAGAGCGCACAAAAATTATGGCTCTGATTCTGATAGAAAACAACACAGACATCTTAAAAGTTAAAAGCTGTGATTGTAATTACTAGAAATTTCCCGCTTCATTTAGTAATCGTCTATTTTCATTTAATTTGATTAAAATCAATGTGGTGTACATACTGTATTCTGACGTGTAGTCAAATTTTAAAGTATATAACTCCAAGTGTCGTTATGTGGCGCACAAAAATTTACCCTTCCTTCAAAAGCTGCACACAGCTGATATTTTATGCGTACACAGCCTACAGAAAATTAGAGGGAACATTGGTTACGGCACTGTGAGGGTGTTTTTGCTGGCAGCACTGATTTCAATTAAAAGAAAGTGACTCAGACAGCCTTTTTAGAGTACACCACTGCAGGATCAAACCCATGACCTCTGCCTCCACAGTCATTGCAGTAACCAGTGGGCTACATCATTACAGCTTCTAACACTGTGCTGGCATGTACTTAGGGTTAACGCACATTAACGTGCCACAGCACCCACTATCACGCGATACATATTCTTGCTACCTTAGGACTGGAACGCCCACTCCTTATATGGCATTCTTCACATTATCGCTGCAACTAACGCTGGTAACATTAGGATGGTTTAGTAAACATACCCCTTAGTCTCAGCCACTGCTTTGTAGTGTAGTTAAAGTCTTGCTTTTAATCACTTTCCTTCCTCTCTTCCTGTCCCTATTTGAAATGGAGTTCCTGTCTGTTTTGTTGTTTTTTTTAATTGTGAACTGCCTTGATGCCCACCCCCAGATGTACTGAATAAACATAAACATGAGTTAGTCTTAGCAGGCAATACAAAACATACCAGTACTCAGTATCATTGAGTACCCCCTCAAAAAAGCCCTGTTAAAAGTATGACATCCAGTTATGCATTTTTAAAGGATTGTTGTTAGAAGGGTGGTGTTCAGATGATCATAACTGCTGAATTCAATTATTAAAATCTTGAGGGTGGAGGAGATAGAAGCAGCATAAAGCTTAAAGGTTTTCCTAGGGTGCCCAATACCATGCACTGGCCCACACGTGTAACTTTTGTGGTAGGCGAAGGCCTATGATCCATGGTGTCTGAAATAAGCAGACAGGCCTAACTAGCTTGACCTGTAAATGAAGCCTGTGAAGAGGCCCATAGGAATTGCACATCCCCCAATATGCTGCTATTGTAGAACTGAAACTTAGCAAAGCATAATCAGCTTAGCTGAGCAGAATCGAAACTCAGAAAAATATAGAAAAATAAGTTTAATTGCTACTGATAAGAGAGTACAGCTGCTAGGAAATTAATTAAATCTGCTGAAAAGCACAGTTACTTACCTGTAACAGGTGATCTCTGGGAACAGCAGGAATTAGTCATCACATATGGGTACGTCGGTACCGACGGAGCCCGCGCGGGAAAGCTCCCCAGCTTTTCAGATTAAAAGCTTTTGGGGCCTCCCACTGCACATGCGCGCTGCCTTCCCGCCTTCCTGACCAGCTCTCGTCAGTTCGAGTTTAAAGCTGAGACAATAGAGAGAGAGGACAGGAAGATAGATAGATAGAGATACAACTCCTAGGGGAGGTGGGTGGGTTGTGATGACTAATTCCTGCTGTTCCCAGAGATCACCTGTTACAGGTAAGTAACTGTGCTATCTCCAGGAACAAGCAGGAATAAGTCATCACATATGGGGACTCCCTAGCTAAGATGCCTGGGAGATCCCCCTCCAAGGGTAAACCATCTTCGCATGGATCTCAGGCATCCATCCAGGGAAGGTGGGCAGGAGTTGTTTAAGTATGGAACAGGTGTTTGAGGACAGCCTGACCAAACAAGGCATCCCGGCGGGAGTCCTTGTCCAAGCAGTAATAGGCTGTGAAGGTATGAACCGAGGCCCAAGTGGCTGCTCGACAGATCTGATCTATGGACACAGAGTGAAGATGAGCCATAGAAGTGGCCATGGCTCTCACATTGTGAGCTGTGACATGGCCCTCCAGAGAAATGTTCTTACTCTGGTAAGCAAAAGAAATACGCTGAGCGATCCAATTGGAAAGTGTACGCTTGGTGACTGGAAGTCCCAAATGAGAAGGATCAAAAGCCATGAAAAGTTGGGAAGACTTTCGATGTGGTTGAGTCCTGTTGAGGTAAAAGGCAAGAGCTCTTTTACAATCCAGAGTATGAAGGTTCCTCTCTGCACTGGATGCATGAGGAGCCGGGAAAAAGACAGGTAGATATACCTCTTGATTAAGATGAAAAGGCGAGACCACTTTGGGCATAAAGTGGGGATTCGTCCTAAGGACCACCTTATCATGATGAAACCTAGTATAAGGTGGATGAGCCACTAAAGCCTGCAGTTCACTGATGCGGCGAGCCGAAGTGACTGCAATAAGGAAAACAACCTTCCAGGAAAGAAATTTGAAGGAGGTAGAGTCCAAAGGCTCAAAAGGTGGCTTCATAAGCTGACCTAGAACTAGGTTCAAATCCCATGCTACCGGAGGAGGTCGGATGGGAGGTTTAGTTAAAGTCAGGCCTCTCATGAAACGTGCAACAAGAGGATGAGAGGAGACAGGTTGTCCATTTATAGGTTTTAAGGATGCTGCAATAGCACTCAAATGGACCCTTACTGAATTCGTCTTAAGGCCTGCATTTGAAAGATGCAGGAGATAGTCCAAGAGGGAATTCAAAGGAAGTGCTAGAGAGTCAAGACCCTGCTGAGCACACCAAATGGAAAAACGTTTCCATTTGAAAGCATAAGAACGCCTCGTGGAAGGTTTCCTAGAGGCATGAAGGATATCTGTCACAGGTTGAGAAAGATTAAAGTCTTGAAGACTTAAGCCTTCAGTAACCAAGCTCTGAGATGTAGGGATTTGGGGTTTGGGTGCCACAAAGTCCCCTCCTCCTGAGACAGAAGGTCTGGCGCAGCTCCCAGGTCCAGGGAGGATCCCTGGGATAGATGCAGAAGTAGAGGAAACCACACCTGGCGTGGCCAGCGGGGAGCTATGAGGATCATAGTCCCGTGATCCCTCTGGAGCTTGAACAGAGTCTTGGATATTAGAGGAATGGGTGGAAAGGCATAGAGGAATTCCTGACCCCAATGCAGGAGGAAGGCATCGTGGGCCTGAGCTCCCTGACACTGAGTTCTGGAACAGAACCGGGGAAGTTTGGCATTCCACGGACTTGCAAAGAGGTCTATGTCCGGGGTCCCCCATTCCTGAAAGATTCTGCGTATCTGGTCCATATGTAGGGACCATTCGTGTGGAAGCAGAACTCGACTGAGTCTGTCTGCACGAGAGTTTTGAACTCCTGGAAGATACACTGCAAGAAGGTGAATTTGATGCTCTCTGGCGAAGGCCCATAATCTGAGAGCTTCGTTGCAAAGCGACAGAGAGCCTGTCCCTCCTTGTTTGTTTATATAGAACATGGCTACCTGATTGTCTGTCTGAACTAGGACAGTCAGGTTGACAAGGAGGGTATAGAAGACCTTGAGGGCAAGGTAAATTGCTCGCAGTTCCAGGAGGTTGATATGAAGGGTGGCCTCCTGTGGAGACCAAGTGCCCTGAGTGGAGAGGTTCTGAAGATGAGCTCCCCACCCTGTCTGGGAGGCATCTGTTGTGAGGGTTGCTTGGGGCAACAAAGGTTGGAAGTGGGCCCCCAACAACAGATTCTTGGTGGATGTCCACCATTGGAGGGACCAAAATAGACGGCTTGAGGTGAGTATTTGGTCGGAGAGCGCTCCAGATGCTTGAGTCCACTGGGTGGCCAAGGTCCATTGAGCTGCTCTCATATGCAGACGAGCGTAGGGCACCACATGTACCGTGGAGGCCATGTGGCCCAGAAGTCGCAGCATTTCCCGGGCTGTCAAATGACTGCTGGACTGAGCTTGGGAGGCCAAACTCAGCAGGCGTTGGGCCCTGACCTGAGGCAGGTAGGCCCTTGCAGTGATGGTGTCTAACTGGGCCCCTATGAACTCGAGAGACTGAGTAGGGATTAGTTGAGACTTGGGAAGGTGTACTACCAGTCCTAGATACTGCAGAAGATGCCTTGTGCGGTCAAGGGAAATTTGGGCCTGGGACTGAGAGGGAGCTCGGATGAGCCAGTCGTCCAGGTATGGGAATATGAAAATTCCCAGGCCTCTTAGAAAGGCAGCTACAACTGCCATGCATTTGGTGAACACTCGTGGAGCAGAGGCTAGACCGAAGGGGAGCACTCTGTACTGGAAATGTTTTCCCTGAAACAGAAATCGAAGGTATTTTCTGTGGGATGGGTGGATGAGTATGTGTATACGCATCCTTTAGGTCTAGAGAACAAAGCCAATCCTGACTCTGAAGGTATGGAAGGAGAATGCCCAGAGAAAGCATTTTGAATTTCTCCTTGAAAAGAAATTTGTTCAATTCTCTCAGATCCAGAATTGGTCTGAAGCCCTCTGTCTTCTTTGGTATTAGAAAATAAGGGGAGGAGAATCCCGTCCCCTGTTGAAGAAGAGGGACCTCCTCTATTGCCCCCTGGGCAAGGAGGGAGGAGACTTCCTGACCCAAGAGGGCCAGGAGAGATGGGGGAGAATTGAACTGCCTCACCATAGTATAAGGAGGAAGGTCGGAAAAATGGAGTTTGTAACCCTCTCTGATGATAGAGAGGGTCCATTGCTCTGATGTAATTTGCTCCCATCTGGGAGCAAAGTGAGCTAACCTTCCGGGTATGGTGAGGGGCTCTGGTTGTTCTAGAGCCAGAAAAGTTAAGTTCTCTAGGGGCAAGTCAAAACCCCTGAGGGGGTGGAGCCTGCTGAGGCGTAGCAGACGCCGCAGGCTTTGACCTTGCCTGTTTAGGTTGCTGACGTTTAGCAGCAAAACGAGGCTGAGAGGATTGTTGGCCAGTATTTGTGGAAAATCTGGACTTCTTGTAATAAGGCCTCTTAAAAGACTTCTTCTTGGCAGGAGTGGAGGTAGACTTAGAAAGTCTATCTAAGGTGGCATTTTCTGCGTCCATTTGAGTGGCCTTAATTTGCCACTCCTCACCAAATAAGTTCTCACCTGTACAGGGCAGATTTCGTAAGCCATCTAGGACCCAAGGTTCTAGATCAGAAGCCTGGAGCCAAGCAAGATGTCGGGCTGCTATAGCAATGCCCGAAGCCCTACCAGCACCCTCAAAGGAATCAAAAGCTGCCCTGTTGGAGAACTTTGAAATATCCAAAAGGTGTTTCACTAAGGAAATGAACTGCTCCCTCTTATCCTCAGGGATAAAGGGGGCAAAATGCCGAACTTTTAGAGCGATTTCACTGAGAAACATGCCCATGTAAAGACTATAGGAATTAATCCTGGCTATAAGCATAGTAGCCTGGAAAATTTTCCTGCCAAAAGAGTCTAGAGTCTTACATTCTCGCCCTGGAGGAGTAGAAGAGTGCCTTTTGGTACTCTTTATCTTCTTCATTGCAGACTTCACCACAATAGAATGGTGAGGCAACTGAGTTTTTTGGAAACCAGGAGAAGGGGGGACACGGTACATAGTGTCCAACCTGCGAGAAGAAGGAGACAATGTTAGAGGAGCCTCCCATAAGTCCATCAAGTGTTCTTGAAGGATTTCATGGATAGGCAGGGTAACTGCCTCTTTAGGAGACTTAGAGTATCCTAAAATATCCAGTTTCTTTGATCTGGGTTCCTTTTCAGAGGATGAAGCAATAGAAAGACCTTTAGCCATTTCTATGATGAAGTCCTGAAAGGACAAATCCTCTGGTGGAGACATTCTCCTTTTAGGAGAAGAAGGCTCCTCAGGAAGATCAAGGGAGAACTCATCAGAATCATCAGAGGAGTTAAAATCCTCTGAAGAAGCAGAGTATCCTCTATGTGCTTCCAACGCACGATACGCATACCGTTCGGTATCGACATCGGGCGTACCGGGTATGGGATCGGTACCGGGCAAAAGCCCGGATCCGGCATGCGGAACCGATCTGCGTTTGGAAGACGATGGCCTCGGTTCCGGTATGGAAGCCATTACCGGAACCGGAACCGAGGGCGTAGCAGCATTAATAAAAGCCAGAATGGCCTGCTGCATGACTTGGACAGTATTGCCCATAGACGCCACTGCTGCCTGGATGTTGGTACCGGTATGGGCCGGTACCCCAGAGCAGTACAACAGGTGATCTGTCGAGGCCGCGCCATTGATGTCAACCTGTGACCCCATGATTGCTTTGGAGGCCGGAGCCTCCCGCCGGGGTTTTTTGGCCTGGGCAGAATCCTCGAACTCAGAATTGAGAGCCTCTCGATCTTTAGAAAGAGATTTGCTTTTAGAGGATTTGCCCACTGGAGTTTTGGTTACCTGAGATCCATCCGGAGAGGAAGACCTGGATGACTGTGATGCTTCTGAAGGAAACAGCACATGGAACTTGTTGGCCCGGTTCTGCAATCCACGTTTCGACATCTGGGAGCAGGATGGGCAGTCCGGTATGGAATGGTCAGGTCCTAAACAATTAAGACACCATTCATGGGTGTCTGTAAGAGGAATGACAGCACTGCACTTGGTACACTTTTTAAAACCAGGAACTGGCTTCTCCATGAGGAGAATTTGTGTAGGCCTGAAGGCCTAACAAAGTACCAAGCTGTGCTGAAGAAAAGAAAAATATATATTTTTTTTTTCAAAAGAAAGAAAGAGAGACCGGCAGTACCGGTTTCAGAATGGGGAAGGCAGGTACGCGGTCTAAAGAAAACAATAAAATTAACAATTTCTTCAGCGGTGTCAGGAACACGACCTGCTGGCTCCGCGGAAAAAAAAGAAACTGACGAGAGCTGGTCAGGAAGGCGGGAAGGCAGCGCGCATGTGCAGTGGGAGGCCCCAAAAGCTTTTAATCTGAAAAGCTGGGGAGCTTTCCCGCGCGGGCTCCGTCGGTACCGACGTACCCATATGTGATGACTTATTCCTGCTCGTTCCTGGAGATGAAAGGTTACAGTGCCCCGCTTTCCCACATGTGCTAACTAGTTAAATGGCCTTGGAGGAGAAAAGTATCTAAGTTGGTGAACTGACCATTGTAATTGGGACTATAAGGGGGGTAAGCAGGTGCTAAGCCCAGTCAAAGAACATCATTGGCTGGCCATATCGGTACCGGAACCAATAGAAGATGTACGGGAGGGTACCGGGACCAATGAAATGTTTTCCTATGTCTAGAATGGAGAAGAAGTCTATAAAAGTTGTTGTTTTGCTAGAAACCATTGCTCAGCCATTTTGAATTTGATTCTGCTTGAGACTTGTGCACAAATAAATGATTTGGACCTTCTGAACAGACTCCTGGTATCATTGGTTTGTCTGCGCTTTGCTGCTACACTTTGACTAGGCCATAGCTTCCAAATTATCTGGCTATGGTTCAGAGGGGTACCGGTATACTTCACTGTATTTTTATGGGCAGATCATATTTAAACATAAAAATTAGACTTTTCTGCAATCTGGCCATCTCTCAATTAGAAGGGGTTAACAGTCATCTCTCCTATTGAAAGGCCCTAAAAACAGCACATGAATGTGTTGCCCTATAAAGACAAAATTTGTTTTATATCTGGGTCTCCACACTTGGTGGCATCTTTATGAATAAAATCCTTTATTTATTTAACTAGGCTTATATTTTCTACCAAAGTATATTTTTCCCTTGTCCCAGAAGGGCTCACAATGTTTTTGTACCTGAGGCAATGGAGGGTTGGGTGGCTTGCCCAGGACCCCAAGGAGCACCCGTGGGGCTAGAGACCCCAGTCCTTTTTGCCCAAGGTTGTTGTCCTCTAATGGGATTCAAACCCCTGGCCCTCCAGCCTGAGGTAGCTTGCCCCAAATACTAGGCCACGCCTCCCTCCTTTAAAAAAATTAACCATATTAGAGAACTACAGCAAACAACCGAACAATCATGTTTTTGCTTTCGTGTACAGAAAATCTACTCGTTCCGTTTCCCTCAGTCTACATTAGCACATCCTTCAAAGATCTAGGATCGGTCCACGTGGGATATTAATTAATTAATTAATTAATTAATTAATTAATTAATTCATGTGCCCATCCTTTAGAAAGTTGGAGGGGAGGGGGGAGAGAGGAAGACATGATATAACCGGATATCCTGCTATTTTAGCCTCGTTATGGTGCCCGCGCTTTGCAGTCTATAAAGCTCACGCGCTCTTTGTTCGCGGTCATTTTCTTTGCGCAGTTATACATTGTGTGATCTGAGAGAGTGAGGTAGGTGGTTACTGTGTTGGTACTGTGAGCCCACGTGTGTTTCGGACAATGGCCGAAAATTTTCAGGATGATATCGTTGTTAGTGTGTTGTCGTTATAGTTATTTTCACTGGAACGTATACCATATCAGGTGATGTGATGAACGGTTGTTACCTCATCTGCCGCATTCGTGTGTAGTTCTGAGGCGGGAGAGCCCCCGTCGCCATTTTGAGATACAGAAAAACGCACGCTTTGTGTACCGGTTTCTGATGAACGGCTAGTTCTCTTTTATTTGGTTAAAATTAATTTTTTATGTATTTTGTAGAAAATTTTGGCTTGAGTTTTATATTAATGTAAACGTGAACTTGATTCCGCCGGTGGTGATATTTTTAAGGCTTTTTTTCAGTATTTGCAAACGTTTATCTTTTTTTCGTTTGATTTTGTATCCTATGTGTTTGAAAACTAACTAACGTGCAGGGGTATATTTTTCCGTGGTTGTGGAATCATTCACTGTAGGCTTTTTAGCATTAATGAAACGGCCGCCATTTTGTGCATGGGAGAGCCCGCCCCTGTTGCTTTCATTAAGATTAAAGCGAACGGTTTTAAGCGTTTAATACCTAATATTTGCTCTCGGCCGGCCGTGACTTTTTTTCCGATAAGTTATGTAACTAAAATACAAATGTTCCATTTTAAGCAGATGAGAAACTAATATTTACTGTGCTGCGTATATTAAATATATAAAACTATATATACACAAGCTGGATTTTTTTAACACAGGTTATAGCGGCGCCAAAATGGTGGAAGCAGATCGTCCTGGAAAGCTCTTTATTGGTGGTCTGAACACAGAAACTAATGAGAAGCAACTCGAAACTGTGTTCTGCAAATATGGGCGTGTAATTGAAGGTAAATACATAAAAAAAAGTGTTTAAAAAATTTAAAGCAATGATGAATTAATGGTATTGATCATGTGCGAACTGATAAAGCCTCTACCTCTAAGAAGTTCTGAGCTTAAATAATTACCTAAATGAACGACTTATTAAAAGAAAGATGGACGTTTCAACTCTTTTATTATTCTCAGTTTTGCTGATGAAAGATCGTGAAACAAACAAGTCAAGAGGATTTGCCTTCGTTACCTTTGAGAGTCCAGCAGATGCAAAGGATGCCGCCAGAGACATGAATGGGAAGGTATGGTAGTAATAAAAATAATAAAATTATAAAAAACAAAAATAAGTCTGCAGCCAAAGGTTAAATGGAACCAACTGTCAAAATCAACAAAATACTGAAGAGACTTATGTACCCTGAGAATAAAGATCAGACCTTTCTTCCCAGAAAAACAAATTAGTTGGAGTACAAGTTAAAGGTTAATAAAACAAAGTATACTTTATTGTGCTCACTTTACAATTGGCTGGTGTTTAGTAGTTGGAATGCCTTTTCTCAGATACCAGGACAGCAAAAACAAAAAAATTGAGCCATTCTTGAAGAAATTTAATATTACAAGTGGGTGTCTAGACATGGTTCTTGGGCTTTCAGAAAAGCATAGGGCATTTTGCAGGCCATAAATCTGTATTTGAGGACCTTGGGGGTTTGTCCTACTTGCCATAGATTAGATAAACAAGGGGTTATATGCTTATGCAGGTGGTCTAGAAAATGTTTAGCTTGATGCATTAAAATGCATTGCCACTAGTACAGGCAAATGGTACTACATTACAGAATTTTGTGCTAGCATGGGCCCAGAAACAAGAAGGAATCTTGCCTGAGCATAGTTAATGATAGCACACATGGTAATGAAGCATACTTTATATCTGCAATACATAACTATTTACAAGAGACCAGAGACAGAGCTCAATAATAGCTCAAATCTTTGGAACTGTTTCTTTATGTTCCAGAACCTTTCTGTCTTTGCTAAAAAGATGGCAGGAGGAAAGTGCTGGATTCCTCTAGCATCTCAGTAGCAATATTCTGTGTACAGGGTCTGCTCGGGATTTTACTGTCTGTGCAGGATATAGGTGCTGCTAATAGATGCCTGTGTGCATGTGCCTCTTGCTATAGACTTTCTGCAGGCAGCTCATTTGGATGCTTGCTTATAAATTGCTGAGCAAAATTGAACATGTTAGAAACCCTGGGCTAGAATGTTAGCATTGGATTCTAATGCAGGGTATGTTAATCGAGCCCTGTATCTTAAATTTTTTCCTTACCCAGGCATAAAACATTAACCCATATTCACTCTGCGCGCACATCTGTTCCATAGATTCTTCTACTTCTATAACTGATTCTGTGGCTCCCCAGTGGGTGGTTCTGTATGTTGGGGCCAGTATTAACTATTTATGTAAAATGTTCTCATCCTGCATGCATGACTCTGCCACCCCTGCTATAATTCCTGCCCTGGTACACCATGATCCAGCCTGGTTTTCAGGATGTCCCTAACAAATATTCATGAGGTATATTTACATACAATGGGAGGCAGTGGATGCAAATACACCTCATTAATATTTATTAGGGACATCCTGACAACCAGGCTGGATTGTGCTTTAGGACTGGAGTTGGCCACCCTTGCTCTATATGTAGCAGCTGTAAAAAAAATATATATATATATATGAACACTAGCTATGCACCATTGGTCCTAGTGCACCATTGATCTAGCCTGGTTTTCAGGATGTCCTTAATGAATATTCATGAGGCATTTCAAATTCAACTTGCTAGACCAGCTCAGACAAGAGTGTTAGGTCCCCCTGTCAGCAGATCAATTGTCTCCCAAGAAAATTACCAGAAGCTTGATTGGTTGAGCTCTGGTAGACATATAGCTGTACCCTAGGGGTTGCCTTTAGTATTTGTCTCCAACAGATAATGGTTTATTCCTGTTCTTTAGAAAGTGTTTTCATTTTCAATTTGTGGGGAACATTTCGCTGGATGTCTCCAGGGTACACAGGATGTGCCTCTCTGGAGTTCCAGCACAAGTTGGTGCTATGTGGTTGAGCTCCCTTGAAAGGGGGGGATGGTGCCTTTCACGGGGATCTTTGCAACAGGGAGAGCCTTCAGTTCCTGTGACTTCACTTTTATTTTTACTAAGCTGAGTCATTCTTGCAATACTGCTACTGCCTTGGATCTCCTGCTTGAGAGGACACAGTGAGTTTGATTCCCCCCTCCCCTCCATTTGATGGGTCATGCTCCTGCTATTGCAGACTCACCAGGGTTTTTTTTCCTACATCGGAGACAGCTGCGACTGCACTACCCTGCTTACCGCACTGCTCTATTTCCCGTTTCTCTGCTTCCCTCCCTCAGGCTGATCTGGCATGTGAGGTGGCCATTTCCTCAACCGCAAGGGGTGTAGCATACATTTTAAATGTCAGCCACATGGCATGCTCGGCAGAAAGTTAGCTGCATAGCCTGCTACTGCTGCGGCTTTCCTTTCTGAAGGGCTCTTTCCATTTTGTGTAACATCGCTCAGGGGGACATTTACTTAAAATGCTCTACTCCCAGGGGTGGGTAATTCTGGCCCTCATGCACCACAATCCAGCCTGGTTTTCATGATGTCCCAATGAATATTCATCAGATCTATTTGCATCCACTGCCTTCCATTGTATGGAAATAGGGCAATGGATATGCATTGGACATCATGAAAACTAGGCTGGATTGTGGTGCACGAGGGCTGGAATTGCCCACCCCTGCTCTACTCCATTCAAAGGTGCATTTTCTATAGCTGCAAGCAGAAAGATTTACATCATAAAGGTGTGTGTGCGCTGCCTGTTCTGCTTAACTGGGGGAGTCTTCATGCACAGTCAGGGCCTTATCAGGCTTCTCAGGAGCAAGACTCAACAATTTCTAGTGCTCTGTTCCAGTTTAGTCCTCCACCACTGGGTTGCGTACCACCTCCTGCAGCTTGGAGACTGGACAAGTCCAAACTCATGACGCCACTGTATAAGTTGCTGGTAACTCCCATCAGCCCCATTGTGTCCAGTCTCCATGCAGCAGGAGGACATAGTGAGCCTAGGTGCTGGGCTCAGTAAGGAACATATAAGCCTAGAGTTTGGTTAATTTGGTTTCAATTTGAGTTAATTTCTTAGGTGACTGTCTAAAAAAAACAACAAATAGCTGGCTGCAGTATCTGCTCCCCTTCTGCTTTACTAGCTTTGCGGTCCAAAAGTGCTTGATCTCCCCTAGATTGTATGTGGAGAAGCTCTGACTGTCAGTCCTCTAGCAGTCACGCTTGCTGTGGGAACCTACAGGACTGCAGAGTGCAGCAGCAGGCTTCATTCGACCAGCATTTTGCTCGTGCCGCAGACATGTAGGGCGCTTCTTCAGCGGTAAGGAAAGGGTCTGTTTTTTTTTTTGCTGGTGCAGCAGGGTGTTGTGCAAGCCAGCATCGGGGGGGGGGGGGGCTTGGCACTTGTGGCTGCGGGCCCTGTTGGTGTGCACATTTTGGTGCCAAATCGGGTCCTCTGAAGACTGCAGCCATTTTTTCTGCACTTCTGCTCTCAGAAGCTGCAAGGCAGGCCTGAACAGAAGAGACGTTCACAGTTCACTGCAGAGAAATCAGCTGGTTCCCCGGGGGTTCTTTATTTAGTGGCTGGGCTCAGTTTCGTGAGTTTTAAGTTTTGCAAGGCTGTTCAGATCTTCTGAGCTTGCTCATTCGTGCGGGTATTAAAAAAACCAAAAAACCCCAAACCCACAGAGGCAGCTGTTTAATTTTCTGCAGCACAGGCAGCTGCAGGGGGATCAGCACGGATGTCCTCTCGCCCATAGTGCATTGTCTGCGGGACTCACGGGGGCACTGACACAGGCATTTGTTGTGGCTGCGCTACTATGTCTTCTAGCATGGAGCAGCAAATGGAGGAGAGAGAACCTCAGGAGGCCCGTGGGGGCAAGTAAGTGCCCGATGCTGAGTTTTCTGGAGGCCCAGGCCAGATCCTCCTCGGCCGGTCCTGTGGGTCAGACCCCAGTGCAAGCTGGAGTAGCTACAGAATCTCCAGAGATTTCTGTCCTGATTTTGTACTACTCATGCATCAAGCCTTTTGTCTGAGACGACGGGAAGGTTCCTGGGCCCTTGCCTTTTTCTGTGTCAAAACAAGCCAAGGGGGAGGAGAGCGATCCCCTTTGAGGCCCTCTAATTGGCTCGGCCCACTGGCCACTTTATCGGAGTTGGATTGGCCAGACCCAGAGGAGGCTGAGTTCAAGCCGGAGTGGGCCAGAAGAGCTGGAAGAAGGCAAAATTCAGGAGCCAGAGGAGCAGGCAAGAATTATTAGTTTTTCGTAAAGACAAGTTGGTGGCTCTTATTACTGAGTTGCTTCAGACGCTCAGTCTTGCTATGGCACAGCCAGTAGAGGAGCAGGTCGAGGATCCTCTCATCCAAGCTGAGACAGTACCAGGTGGTGGTTCTTGTCCATAGAGTGGTAGATCGGATGGTACAGGACAAATGGGATCAACCAGAAGTGGGTCTCGGGTCAGAACAATGAACAGACTCTACCCGTTGGTGGAGAAAGAAGTTAGTCACCTCAGATGCAGCTGTGTCAGCAGTGACTAAGACTACGACCATTCCGGTGGAAGGCAGCACTGCCTTGAAGGATGCGCAGGACAGGAAGGTAGACGGTTTGTTGAAACAAGCCTTCAAGGCTAACGCTTTAGCCTTACAAGCCTCCTTCTGTGGGGCTTGGTGGCAAGGGCGTCTTTTTGTCTCAACACTTACACCAGGATTCTCATCTAGGGCCGGACAGTTTGCAGGCCACTCGAATAGAGTCCGCATCAGCATATTTAGCAGATATCCACTATGATTTGATTAGTCTTGGGAAACAGCATGGCTTCCTTGGTAGCTGCCAGGATGGCCCTCTGGTTGTGGAATTGGGCAGCCCACGGCTTGTCTAAGTTGCAGCTCAGTAAGCTTCCCTTTAAGGGTAAGCTACTGTTTGGAGAAGATTTGGATAAACACCCTGCCAGAAGACAAGGCCAAGCAGGGGAAAGTCATGCCTGGTTTCCGGGGGCAGTTTAGAGATTTCAGGATATTTCAAACCTCATGCATGGGAGGTTTTCAGAGGTAGATTTGCTTTGAGAGGCCAGGGATCTCAAGGCTATCGTGGAGCAAGTAGAGGCTTCGCGTCTACCATAGCAGCAACCACTCAAACAGCAATGAAGCGAGGTGGGTCCAGGTAGGGAGCCATCCGACAGGGGGGCGTCTTTGGGAGTTTCTTCCAGCCTGGACCCAAATAACATCCGATCAGTGGGTGTTAGAAATAATTCGGGACAGATATGCTCTGTAATTGGCACGTCCAGTACTTGACTCCTTCATACTCTCCCCCTGCAGGGGTCCACGGAAAACTTTAGCGGTTCAAAACACGCTAGATTGTCTTCTACAGTTAGGAGCTGTGGTCCCAGTACCCTCAGAGTATGGCCTGGGTCGGCAGTGCTGCAATCAGGATTTCATGGTCCCTCTCAATGATTACTGCTGTTACATCCCAGTGATGGAGGACTAAACTGGAGGAACGATAATGAAATAGAAATTACACTTACCTGGTAATTGTCGTTCCTTGAGTGACGGCAGTTTAGTCCTCATTCCCACCCAGGGTGTCAGTTTAGCGTTTTCTTCTAGAAATGGAGATGGTGCAGTATTGAAGAGTGAATGAGTGGCCTTCAGTTTCTTGATCAGTGAGTATGCATATTAGTACTATCCTATTTCCCTGTTCTGTCGTTCAGTGGGGGGTACAGGGAAGGTAAAGAATAAGGGGATGCAAGATCGTAACAACGTGTAATTCTTAAGACAGAATGCACTCTTACATAACATTCCTGTGAGGTAACTTGCCCCAACCACTAGGCCACTCCTCCTTTGGTCCCAAACCTGGCATCCACCCATGCCTGAAGATCTAGCTGATAGTGACGGCTAAATGGACAGGGAGGACCATGCAGCCGCTCTACAAATATCAAGGAATAGCTTGAGCACGCTCCACCCACGACGTCACTTGAGCACATGTAGAATGCACTCCCAGTCCCAAAGGGTACTGCCTTTCCACCAAGGATAAGTGCACTCCATGGCAAGCCGTAGCCACCTGGAGATGGTCGACTTAAGATGCTGTGAGAGCCTTATGAGGGCCCGTGAACAAGATGAAAAGGCGATCTGACTTACGGAAGGGATTAGTAGCCTTCAAATACCGGTACAGGACCCTTTTGAGATCAAACGTCCAAAAATACTTCTGCTTCCTGGAAGACTGATCTGTGGGAAAAGGCAAGAAAATAGGTTGGTTCATGTGAAAAGGAGTGAGAACCTTTGGCAAAAAAGGAACGGTACGCAAGGTAACCCCAGCCTCTGAAAAAGGAGAGAAGGATCACGGCAAGACAGAACTGGCAATTTGACACCCTTCAAGCCAAGGTGATTGCCACCAGAAAGGCTGCAAAGCGATGCCTTGTGAAGCAGCTCAAAAGGTGCTACCGTAAAGTCCCTTTAGGACTAGGGAGAGATCCTGAGGTATCACAGGACGAAGGGCAGCTGGGCTACCTTTGCCCCTTGAGAAAAATGCACCATGTCGAGTGTGATGCGAGAGAATAGCCATCTATTGGACCTCTAAAACAGGTAAGGGCCGAAATGTGGACCTGAAGAGACCCAACCGCCAATTCTTTATCAAGACCCTCCTGAAGAAAGGTGAGGACTTGAGGGATTTGCATGCGCCACGGAGAGAGTTTACAGTCAGAGCACCATGCCAAAAAATCTACACCACACCTGGGCATAAGCTCGGGACGTAAACGGATGATGCGCTTTGAGCAAGGTGGCAACCACTTTGGGAGAATAACCTTTGTCCTTTAAATGGTGGAATTCGAGAGCCAAGTTGTAAGCAAGTAAGGAGCGGGGTTCTCCATTAGGACAGGACCCTGTCTGAGAAGTCCTCGGCTGTCGAGGCCAATCTGGAGCTATTAGGATCACAGCGTGAGAGTGCATCCTGATTTGCTGGAGAACCCTGCCTATCAGTGGCCATTGCTATGCTAGGGCATCCATGCCCTGTGCCCCGTGTTCCCTCCTGCAGCTGAAGGCAGCCCTGGTCTTGGCATTGGCCAAGGATGCCATAAGATACATCGTGGGTCAATCTCACTGGCGCACTATCCTTTGTAACACCCAGGGTGCAAGTTCCCACTCTCCTGGGTCAAGGGTATGCTGGCTAAGGAAATCTGCCATCACATTGGATATTCCTGCGATATGTTGTGCAGAGAGCGCTTGAAGATGTCTCTGCCCAATGGAAGAGAAGCATTTCCTTGGCTACTCTGAGACTGTCATGCCCTGGTGGTTGAGGTATGTCACTGTCACATTGTTGGAGAGTACTCGACCTGCCTGGCAACAGAATAGCGGTAGAAAGCGCATTAAGACTAGGTGAACAGCTGGAGCTTCCAGTCGGCTGATGGACCAACATGCTTTGCAAGGTGACCAAACGCCTTGAGACTTATGATCAAGACAATGTGCTACCTAACCGGAGAGGCTGGCATCGGTTGTCACCAAAACCCAGTGGGGTGGCTCGAGAGAAACTCCCTTGAACAGGCGAGATAGCAGAAGCCACCATTGCAGGTCAGTTCTGGTAGCAGGAGGAATTGGCAGTAGAACATTGTAGTCTGACACCGGAGACCATTGAGCAAGCAAGGCTCGCTGTAGTCTGCATATTTGCTTGGGCCCAAGGCACCACCTCTATGGTGGCTGCCAAGGACCCCCCAGCATCTGGAGGCAGTCCCACATACGCAGACAGAGCCGAGACAGAAAGGTGTGAGCCTGGACTGACAGCTTGTGGAATCATTCTTGAGTCAGGAACACCTTGCCCTGAGCAGCACAAGCGAGCTCCCAGGAACTCCAGACATTGAGTAGATTGCAAGGAGCTTTTGGCTTGATTGACAATCCAGCTGAGGCTTTCCGAGAAAGTCACTACCTGGCTTACTGTTTGGCACGTGTCGGAGAAGGAATCCACTCGCATAAGCCAATCGTCCAGGTATGGATGTACTGATTCCTTGCTTGCGCAAGGCTGCTGCCACCACCACCATGACCTTGGAGAAGGTATGCAGTGATGTGGCTAGGCTGAACGGCATGGCACAAAACTGGAAATGACATCCCAGAATGGCAAAGCACAGGTAGCGCTGATTGCCGAGAATAGGAATGTGGAAATATCCTTTTGCTAGATCCAATGAAGCCAGGAACTCCCCCTTGCAGACCACTTGGATAACTGAGCTAAAGTTTCCATGTGGAAGCAACAAATGTGCAGAGAACGGTTGATGCCCTCAAAGATTGAGGATTGGCCGGAAGGGACCATCCTTCTTGGGAACCACGAAATAGATGGAATAGCAGCCTGCCCCCGGCTCGGTGGAAGGGACAGGACAAATTGCCTGCAGGAGAAGGTGGCGTTGAAGCGTGGCGAGGATGATCTCTCGTTTGAGGCGCTCCTGCTGGCGAGACAAAGGCTTCCCGAATGGGCTGACAGTCTCAAGGGCATAACCTTGAGTGACCACTTGAAGGACCCAATGATCTGATGTGATCACCCACTGCCAAGAGAAAGATGACCACTGACCGGGGGCAGTATCTCAGGTGGGCAATATGTCCCGTCAGCAGGATGGGCACATGGATCCTGTGAACTTGTTTGAGGTAGAGTACGAGTCATGGTTCTTTCGGGTGCCCCAAAAGGACTGCATCCTCTGGCCAAACTGGTTGAAGAGGCAGAAGGCGCTGGCCGATTTGACCGTTGGCGAGTATCTCTGAAAAGTAGCCATATAAGGATGGTATGATCAGCGAGCGGAGGACCTTGGTTTGTCCTGTGGTAGACATTGGAGCTTCACTTCTGAGATCCTTAACCAACTTGTCCAGGTCATCTCCAAAGAGTAGCCTACCCTTAAAGGGCAGCTTAGAAAGCTGTGCTTTGGAGGTGACATCTGCAGACCACTGGCATAGCCAAAGCCATTGTTGGGCCAGTGACCAATGCTATCGAATGAGCCGAGTCTGAGCAAATCATAAAAGGCATTGGCTAAGTAAGCCGTGACAGACTAGGCGACCAGGGCCAGGGCTTCTGGCAAACTGAAGCCCGCGCAGCAAGGCCCTAGCTCAGAGACCACTAGACAGTGGCTTGGAGCACTAACATCGAGGCGAAAAAGGCCATCTTGAGAAGATTCCACTTTCCTGTCTTGCAGAGCTGCACCTCCCTCTACACCAAGATGGCTGTATGCTTGGTGACACTGGTCACCAGCGCATCCACCTTGGGATAGGCAAGCCATTTATCTTGATCTGAGGGAGACCAAAGATAAAACTGGCCGAGATGGTGTGCTGTGTGCAAGGATGTATCTGGCACCTCCCATTCTTGTAATACCATCTCTTGCAGCTCTGCTGGAAAAGGAAAGGCGTTTGCAGGCTTTCGGATACCCTGCAAAATGGTGTCCGATTGAGGATGAGGCTGACTCTTGAGCCGACAGGCATAAAGCTTCCCCGATGTAGTAGTGGCCTAGTGGTTGGGGCAAGGTACTTCAGGCCAGAAGGTCATGGGTTCAAATCCCACTAGAGGACATCAACCTTGGGCTGGAAGGACTGGGGTTTCTAGTCCCACAGGTGGTCCTTCACTTAACCCTCCATAACCCATGTTCCCTGTAAAATAGTTATTTCCCAAGTTATAATGCCCTGTTCAATGTAATTTCAGTTTGTTCAATGTAAACCACACTGATGCAGAGTAGTGCGGTATATAAGAGAATGTAAAATAAATAAATAAATCCACGCCAGTAACTCATCCTTATGGAAAAGATGGAGATCTTGGGCATCTCCCTGGCTGTCAGCCGAGACAACTGAGGGGGAGTATTCCCCATCGTCACGATCCGAAGCATTTGGGGGAGCTGGGCATTGGACTTAGAAGGCAATTCACCACAGGAGTGCTTATGGGAAGGCAAGTGTGTGCTAGCCAAGCTGGAAGGCAAAACCTGTGTTGCTGCTCCGTACGTGGAAGGCTCTGAGCGCCAGAGGGACAACGCCTGCTTAAAAAGTGATAAACTGCATCAGAAAATGGTAGAGGCTGTTGTGAGCCCCTCCACTGCATGTGTTGAGTGCAGACTGGCTGCTGAAACTGAAAGCAGGAGGAGCAGAAGCAGCTGAAGACTCGCCTGTGTGGGTAGAACAGATCAGAGTCTATCCTTGAGATTCTTATTTTTGCTGCAGCTGATGCAGCGCTCTGAGGATGGCATTGTGAAGATACCCACAATAAAAAGCTGCAGCCGAAGATGGCTGATGAAGCCAGCCATGAGGAAGGAAGAACAAGATGGCTGCCGTTAAAAATGACATGTTGAAAAAACGTGGAGTGAAGTAATACACTGAAAATAGCAGCGATCTGGAGGCAGAAAGGTGAAATATGGCTGAGAGTGCCCTGGAGCCAGAGGAAGCAGCTCGCACTTGACGGACAAGCCTGAGACCCAGGAAAAAACAAACAAATGGGGCATCCCGACGGTGTATTTGCTGCCCAAAAATGTCCCCACCGTGGTTGGGAACACTCTCCTTATCCCCCTGGTCCTCCAGAGCTGAGAATTCAGCAGCTCAAAATATTGCCCCAAGAACAATTGCAACAATAGGCGGGGGAGGGGAAAAGAGTACAGCCAGCTAGCTGAAGCACTCACTGTTTTGACAAGTTGACGAAGCAAGTCGAGCAGGAGAGCCACAATAAAAAGCACAAAGCTACAGAGCTGGTGAGGGCAACCCCATGCATCTGGCAGATCAGGCCCTCCTGGCCTGGAGCCAGTAAAGAGATCCCTGGGGGAGGTAGGAGCTCGACTGATTCAACAACCAGGAGCTCCTACAGCTGAGGATCAGTGAGGCTGGGTAATGCAGGTGAACATCTCGTGTGCCCTGCAATTTCCAGGCAATAAAGTGAAAGGAGTGAAAGAAAATTAAGCAAGAATTAGGAAAAGAGAAATTAGACCTTACCTGCTAATTGTCTTTCCTTGAGTTCTCTCCAGGCCAGTCCAGGTACAGTTGGGTAGTCAATCCCTTCTAGCAGCTGAGGACTGAATGCTGAAATTTTGCTAGCAGATACAATAGCTCCCTCTGGTGTTAGCAAGTCGGTGAACTACTGTCAAAGCAGCAGATGAAACCTAACTCGCCCACAGAACACACAACAAAAACAAACTGCAAAACTGAGACAAACACAACTGGCAACCATACAGAGCGTTGCCCACGGATATGCCCCTCAGCCAAACTGAAGAAGAGGCGCCCCAAAAAATGTCCAAGGAAATAGAACCCCCCCCTCAGAAGTCAGGACTCCCCAATATCCTCTGCAAACACTTGACCATCATCGGAGTGCACGGATGCCCATGAAATTCCTCTGAAAGGACGAACGCACTAAAGGATCAGCTTCGACCAACAATGCTCGCAGTACAGTGAGGTGGGACCTGGACTGGCCCGGAGAGAACTCGAGGAAAGACAATTAGTAGGTAAGGTCTAATTTCTCCTTCCTTTGTCTCTCTGGGCCAGTCCAGGTAAGTTGGGCAGTACCTAAACTGGGGAGGGTCCTGCAAGCCCCGCTACAATAGCAGAGGCCCCCACATTGGCGTCCGCACGAGCCTGCACATCCAAACGGTAATGTGTGAAAGTATGCAGCAACCACCAAGTCGCCGCCCGACAAATATCCGCCAGAGGAATCAAACTCATCTCGGCCCAAGATGCCACCTGCGCTCTAGTAGAATGCGCCCTGAGCTCACGCGGTGGCGTACCACCTTTCGCCTCATACGCCCTAGCTATTGCCTGCTTCACCCATCGAGCAATAGAAGCCTTGGTAGCCGCAAGGTCTGCCAAAAAGCACAAACAATTGATCTGACCTGCGAAAATACTTTGTATGTCGAAGATATCTCCGAAGAATGCGTCCCAAATCCAGTTTCCAAAGCGCTCGGTTAAACTTATCACCACCGCCCGACTGAAAGGTAGGAAGCGCCACAGTCTGATTCACATGGAAACTTGACACCACTTTTGGCAAATACGAGGGAACGGGCTGCAGAATGACCTTTTCCTTTGTAAACTGAAGATACGGTTCGACAAGAGTGCTTGTAAATCCGAAATCTTCCTAGCCGAGCAGAGGACAACCAGAAAAGCCGTTTTCCAAGACAACTCCTGAATACTACCGGGTAGCTCAGACTCAAAAGGAGAACCGGTCAAGGCTTCGAGCACCAAGTTTAAATCCCACTGAGGCACCACGAGACTAGGTGGACGAATATTCTTAGCCGCCCGTAGGAATCTCTGCACATCCGGATGTGACACGAGAGGACAGCCATGCACACGACCTCAAACACACCAAGGCTGCTAGGTGTACTTTGAGAGTATTGAGAGCCAAACCTTTCTCCAAACCACCTTGAACACACACGAGGATATCCGGTAAGCCAGCAACACGAGGAGACACCCCCCCCTGTCCGCAGACCAAGCTTCAAAGACGCGCCACACCTGTATGTACGCCAAGGAAGTGGAATGTCGCCGGGACTGCAACATCATAGCGATTACCGACCCCCGAGTATCCCCTATGGCGCAATCGCACCTGCTCAAGAGCCAAGCCATAAGCAAGAATCGATCCACCTGAGCCATCAGAATGGGTCCCTGACTCGAGAGATCGATTCGAGAGGGAAACCTCCAAGGAGGAGCCACGAGTAACCTCACTAGATCCGCATACCAAGGATGCCTGGGCCAATCTGGAGCTATGAGAATCACCTGGCCCCTGTAACCCGAAATTCGTCAAATAACTCTCCCCATGAACGGCCAAGGAGGAAACACGTACAGAAGCTGCCCCTCCGGCCAGGGCTGAACCAAACCGTCCAGACCCCCCAACATGTGCTCTCTGCGCCTCCTGTAAAACCGAAACGCTTCAGAATTGGACATGGTTGCCATGAGATCCATAACTGGTTGCCCCAACACCTTGTTATCTCGTGGAATATCGCCGAGTTCAACTCCCACTCTTTGGGATCAAGATGATGGCGACTGAGGAAATCGGCCTGAACATTGTCCTTTCCTGCTAAATGAGCTGCTGAAAGATGCAACTCTGCCCACTGAAGGAGGACTTGGCTCTCCCAAAGCAGTGGAGCACTGCCCGTGCTGCCCTGCTTGATGTAGGCTACCGCGACCAGATTGTCGGAAAACTCGAACCACCTGCCCTGCAAGCAGGTTGAAGAAATGTAAGAGCCAACCAAACCGTGCTCAGCTCCAACCGATTGATAGACCAACTGCTTTCTTCCAACAACCAAGTTCCCTGCGTTGGGAGAGACAATGAGCTCCCCAACCGGAAAGACTGGCATCCATTGTGACTAAAACCCAATCTGGTTCCCGCAGAGGCACTCCCACATGCAGATGACCCGGGAGCTGCCACCAACGAAGACTGACCCGGACATCCTCCAGACAGAGCAGCTTCTGAGAGAGAGGATGAAGTTGCGGAGACCACCTGGAGAGCAAGGACTGCTGTAGAGGACATGTGTGCCCTGGCCCAAGGCACCAGATCCAATGCCGTGGCCATGGAACCCAACAATTGGAGATATCGCCACGCTGTTGGGGCCAGCAGCCGAAGAAAAGCAGCCACTTGAATTCTCAACTTGTGTCCCCGGTCCAGCGACTAGTGTCGAATACGGCCCCTAGGTACATCAAGCATTGCACTGGACGAAGACGACTCTTCGCCTGGTTGATGACCCACCCGAGGCGCTGCAGAAACTGCACCACTGGGACTGTCGCCACGGCTGACTCTTCCCGAGAACTGGCACGGATTAGCCAATGGTCCAGGTAGGGATGAACCTGAACACCTTCCCTGCAAAGAGCTACCACTACCATAACCTTGGTGAAGGTGTGGAGCCGTCGCCAGACCAAACAGTAACGCCTGAAACGGAAAATGTCCCATGGGGACAGCGAACCGCAGAAAACGTTGATGCTCAGGGTGAATCGGAATGTGCAGGTAAGCCTCTGTAAGGTTTATGGAAGAGAGCCACTCCCCCGGCCGCACTGCTCGAATAACAGACCGCAGGGTTTCCATCTGAAAATGAGGCACCCTTAAACACCGGTTCACGTGCTTGAGATCCAGAATTGGACGAAAGGAGCCTTCCTTCTTGGGCACCCCAAAGTAAATCGAGTATCGACCACTGCCCGGAGATCCAATAAGCATGGACCAACCTCCCTTCATAAGGGCTTCTTAGAGGGGTTTTGTTGCAAGCTGAAAAACCCCTGCCAAATCCTCTGGCCCCTTGAAAGGACTGGCCTCTGGAGGGAAAGCGACCCCTCTGGTATGGCACATACCGAGAACCAATCTATGCATCTCTCGGCCGTGCCCCCTCTGCAGAAAACTCATCTTAGCCCCTCTAGGCTTATCCTCTGGAAGACGACCTCCTTTGAAGTCGCCTAAATCCTTCACAATCTTTTCCAGTGCTTCTCCAAAAAGTAATTTGCCCTTTTAAGGCAGCTTACTAAGGTACGACTTAGACGATGTATCCGCCGCCCAATTCTGCAACCAAAGAAACCTGCACGCCGCAATGACCGAGGCCATAGACTTCACCAAAATCTGGATCAAATCATAAAAGGTGTCTGCCAGGTACACCGCGGCTGATTCGACCTTAGCACCCTCTGGCACCACCTCCTCTTGCTTCACGGAGGCCTGACCTTCCTGAATCCAGCGAATAGCCACTCTAGACACACAGGCTCCACAAACAGACGCTTGCAAGACGAGAGCATTAGCATTAAAGGCTTGTTTCAAAAATGCCTCTAACTTCCGATCTTGAATATCCTTCAGGGCAGCACTGCCCTCAACTGGAATTGTGGTCTTTTTAGTAACTGCTGAAACCAGCGCATCGACCTTAGGAATGCGCAATAACTCTCTCTTGTCGTGAGGAACCGGGTAAAGGCATGCAATCGAACGGCCCCCCATAAACTCACCTCTGGGCATTCCCACAGACTATCATCTGTTTAATTACTCTGTGCATAGGGAAGCAGCGCCGTTCCTGCTTAAAGCCTTGCAATAGGGGATCCTAGGGGCTCTTGTTGCAAAGAGGGAGGCATGATATTTAATGCAGCTAGGGATTGAACAATCAGTGCTCCCAGCTCCTTACGGAACACCCGGAACACATTGGGGTCCTCTCCTGGCCCCAGTTCCCCTTCTAACTCCTGAGGCCTAGACCCATCTCAGATATTTCCCCCTCAGGCACCAAGCATTCGGAGGATAAAGAGTCAAGCTCCTGAAAAACACCTGTACCCGGTAGCTGGGAAGAAGGCCCCTCACCGGGATCTGGGAGTGTGGTGGGCTTTGCCATAGAAGGACCCTGTAGCTCCAGAGCAGAAGTTTCTCCCGGGAGAGACAACTTCAGCAAATAGGCCTTATGCAAAGCCAAAATGAAATCTGGAGAAAAAATGGAAGGCAACACTCCTGGAACCTGAGACAAGATCTTGCTTTTGTCCCCTCCTGAGGGTTCCTTATGTGTTTTTGATCTCCTCTTCCCAGAGTACTGCAAAAGCACAGGAACTGCCGCGGTGTCTGGAGACAGCACAGCTGTCTGAGGCCCCGACAGCTTTTTGCCATGCGGTTTGTCCCCTGACTGTTCCCCAGTGCCTGAACTCTCCATCTGAGCGCGAAACAACCCTAAAGCAAACAGACAGCAATGACCCACAGCTCCTGCAAAGCGCTAATAGCCCAAAGAAGCTGGTCTGTAAGAGTACTGCGGACAGAAAATGGCGGCCGACAGTTCCCACCAATGGTAAAAAAAAGCACCCTAACAGAAAAAAGGAAAAACGTGCCCGTTCAGGCTCAGCTTATCCCCATTACAGGCAGGAACACTGTCTCTAGTCCCCACAGCTAGCGAGGGAACGAGACCCAAGGCACCGTCGCAGGCAGGATACTGGGGCTCCCAGCTCCTGACAAACCCAGTAAAACTCATCAGATCCTGAGAGCAGGCTCTGCCCTCTGGATAGCAAAAACAAACCCCCAAGAACCCCAAAAACAATCGCTGAAATATTGAGGAGCACTGTACTTCTCTCCTTGAAAGAAGGGAACAGTTTGCTATGCGTCCCTGCTAGGGCTAGTGAGCAAGGTTCCTCCCAGCAAAAGTGAATACACAAATTGCCTCTTGTTTGTCTGTAATAACAGGTGCCTGCAATCTGAAAAAAAATAGAGAACTCCGAAAATAAAAACCAAAAACTACCCTGTGTGACCACGCTCGTCTCTCCTGGGAGCCTGCCAGAGATACGTCCACTCTAGCTGCTGAGGACTGAAGACTGACTTGCTAACACCAGAGGGAGCTATTGTATCTGCTAGCAAAATTTCAGCATTCAGTCTTCAGCTGCTAGAAGGGACTGACTACCCAACTGTACCTGGACTGGCCTGGAGAGACTAAGAGGAAACCACCATTATCTGCTGAGACAGAAAATACTGTGGGTGGCCCCTAGGGGTAGACCTATATGAGCACTGGATCCTGACCAATCAGCTTCTGGTACAGATTTTTCTGTCTCCAACATCTGCTGGTAGGGGGGCATAACCCAATTGTCTAGACTGGTTTAGCAGGATGAATTGGAAATCCTGTTTGCATATTCTGACAGTTTTGGCTTGTACTCGTTCATAGAATTCATCAACTTTCTTCCTGTTCTGGGGCATATACCTGAATTTTAGTTATACTGATAGGCATTCGGCTGCACTGTATTTTGTTAGTGTTGTATTTATAGAACAAATAAGAACTATAATCTTGGTTTTTTGTTTCCAGAATAGTATACCTTGCGATCAGATGGTGTCCAATACCAGTACATTTCAGTTTGCTGATACCCAGATCAAACTGCACATTCAATTTCATTCTTGACTACCTCCAGCTTCCATTTGTATGTTCCATGTCCCAATATTTAAGACATCTTTGCAGCTTCTGACTCATTTCATCACAACTACATAAGCAGTCAGACACCCTTAGGGCTTTGATCCAATTGCATCATAAATACTGGTTTTATGCTGACACATTCAGCTCTTTTACAGTAGCCAGTTGACACCCCCCCCCCCACAGGTCAGAAGGCACTCATCTCCCAGCAATATGATGCAATTTGTTTTGATACAGTAGTTTGCCAGGCCTTTACTCCTCACAGGTAATTCTAGTGGTGTTGCCCTCCACTGTCACTGTACTATTCTGTTGCTGCTGCCCAGATGGGTGGTTTGTCTTATTCTGGCACCTCAGCATGCTTGTACAGAAAGGCATGCATGCTGAGGTGCCTTGAATATTGTGTGCAATTTTGGTTGCCGTATCTTAAAAAGGATATAGTGATTTTAGAAAAGGTTCAAAGAGCCACCAAAATGGTAAAGGGGATGGAAGGATACTCCTATGAAGAAAGGCTAAAAAGGTTAGGGCTCTTTAACCTGGAAAAGAGATGGCTGAGGGGGAGATATGATAGAAGTCTATAAATTAATGAACAGAGTGGAACGGGTAAACGTAGATCGATTGTTTACGTTATCAGAATATAGAAAGACTAGGGGACATGCAATGAAGCTACAGGGTAAACTATTTAAGACTAATAAAAGAAAATATTTTTCACTCAACGTGTAATCAAACTTTGGAATTTGTTACCAGAGGATGTAGTAAAGGCTGTTAGTGTAGCTGGGTTTAAAAAAGGTTTGGACAAGTTCCTGGAGAAAAGGTCCATAAACTGTTAAGAAGTGACCGAAGATATCAATGCTTGACCCAGTACAAGCATTGTGGAACTTGTCTCTTGGGGAAACTGCTAGGTACATATGACTTAGATTGGCCACTGTTGGAAACAGAATACTGGGCTTGATGGACCTTGGTCTGACCCAGTATGGCATATCTTATGCCTGACTAGCTGCAAATTTAAATCTAGATTTTGCATCCCTTGCAAAGACGTAACATTCCAGTTATAGCTTTGCATTTTGTGAAATGCTTGACATGCCAGATTTACAGGGAAGTGGTATAGAACATCACAAAAGATCAACAGCTTTGCTTACAATTATCACTATTCAGTGAATTTTACATTAAAATCAATGTCCTAGTGGGATATTTGATATCTAGAGCAGGGATGGCCAACTCTGGCCCTAGTACACCATGATCCAGCTTGGTTTTCAGGATGTCATTAATGAATATTCATGATATATGTACATGCAATGGGAGACTAAATACAAATGCCTTATGAATATTCATTAGGGACATCCTGAAAACCAGACTAGATCATTGTGCATTAGTGGCTGAAACCTGAGGGAGACCACCTGCCATCCTCACGGTAAGAGGCACCCAGGTTGTCCTCCGTTGACAAAGCTTCTTCATATGGGAGATCAGGTGTACAGGATGCCCCAGCCCAAGAATTGTCCCTAGGAGCCAACTCCTGAGAGTTTCCAGGACCTAGAGTCCAGCAAGGTTCTGTGGATGAAAAGGGCCTCTGAGCCAGAGATGGCAGGGTCCGTGTGCCAAAGGGTCCAAGCCTGCCTAAATAGAAACTACACTTACCTGGTTATTGTCGTTCCTTGAGTGACAGTTTAGTCCTCCACCACTGGGTTGTGCACCTCTCCTCCTGCAGCTTGGAGACTGGACAAGTCAAACTCGTGATGCCACTGTATGTAAGCTGCTGGTAACTCCCATCAGCCCCAGTGAACTATTGACAAAGCAGACTCAAAGGAGCAACAGATAAGTAGCTAAACGTGAACTACAAATGTATCAAACTAGTGTAAACAGTAACACTGAATTCCTGAGCTAAATGTAAAGGGTCTGTTTCTTGTTGGTCACTCCAGGCCAGGAAATCCCAAACCCTCATCTGCGGTGTGCTGCGAAACAAAGAAATTATGTTAAAGCAATCTACTTAGAGTAACAGCCAGAAGGTCGGGGGTTCAAATCCCACTAGAGGACAGCAACCTTGGGCCAGAAGGACTGGGGTTTCTAGTCCCACAGGTGGTCCTTGTGGTCTTGGGCAAGCCACTTAACTTTTACAGGGAGCATGGGCAATGGAGGGTTATCTCCAAGTTATGCCCTGTTCCTTTTCGTCCCTCTAGTCCAGTCCCGGAACCATAGAGTTTAGAATCTCCTCCAGCAGCCTTGGAGACTGAATGACATCACAGCTCTTCTCTCGCTGGTATAAATAGGCAAGGACCACCCCCTTCCACCAGTACTTCAGTCTCCAAGCAGCTGAGGAGGTTCTGGGCCTAGGGATAGGCTATTCGTACAGGTGCTGAGGTACTGTTATCTCCGTCTCTAGATCCTGAGGAGCCAGTGCTGGGGCCCTCCTCGGGAGGAGGCGACCAGGATTCCGCCGAACTTCGTTGCCTTGATGCAGCAGGCTTTTGCCTTCCTTCAGCCCACAAAGTCGGCTCTTCCTCATGGACCCCAGAGTCAGAAGTGCTCGGCCTCTCTGGTCAGTTCAGGGAACGGTGCTCCGGTGGCTAAAAGGTGTAGGGCCACTTCAGAGGGTCCTGCGCCTTACCTCGCTGATGACCTGAGCGAGCGGAACGCCAAAAAGGGAAGAGTTCTCGGAAGATGAGCTGGAAGACGGAGTGTTGCCTGACTCGGAGCAGCATTGCTGGGTAGTCGGTGTTTCGGTGTGAAGGGCTTCCAGTTCTGGTTTCGGAGATGCTGAAGACACTAAACCTGCCTTCCAGCGAGGAAGCAGCAGAAGAATCATTAGAAGATCCGCTGTTGCAGGCAGTGCGGACATCCCAGAGTTTCCCCTCCATATGGTATTTCGGAATATGATACAGGAAGAATGGGATTTGCCAGAGGCGGCCCTGAAGGGGGCTAGAGCGTTGGCTTGCTTTTATCCGCTCGCAAACCGCAATAGGGAGCTGTTTCGTTCTCCAAAGGTAGTTGTGGCGGTATCAGTCACTCAGAAAACCACAATTCCCGTGGAGGGGGACTGCAGTGCTGAAAAGGATGTTCAGGACAGGTGGTTAGACACTCTGTAGCAGGTGTTTGTTTGCGCGCTGCCCATGCAGTCTGGCTTCGGTGGCACGTGGCTGTTTTGAGGTCCCAGAGGTTGCAGGAGACCATCTGGAAGGGCAGCTTGTAGATGCCACGTGACTGGAGTCGGGGACCACATACTTGGCGGATATTCATTCTGATCTTCTCCGCAGCTTGGCTAAGGGGATGGTCTCCGTAGTAGCAGCTTGGAGGTAACTGGTTGCAAACCTGGTCGGCGGACAGTTCGTCTAAGGCTTGGCTTAGCAAGTTACCCTTTGGGGGTATGCTGTTTTTTTTTTTTTTGGGGAGGATTTAGATAAGTTGGTCCAGGACCTCGGAGTCCCAGAGGGGACATCTCCCAGAGGACAAGCCGAAGCAGGGCTGCAGTTCTGTGGGATTCAGGGAGGTCCCGAGAGACTTTGTAGTTTTCGTTCTCCCCGTTATGGATAGTCCCAGCGGGGGAAGTTCCTGCTTTAGGGGTCAGGGGTTTCAAGGATTCAGGGGAGCAGGCTGGGGGTTCGCTCCTTTCTAGTTCTCGGCCACAAAACACACAATCAGATAAGGTGGGCTCAGGAGAGGGTAGTTTTGCCCTGCCCGGGTCCGAATTAAGTCAGATTAGTAGGTCCTGGAGGTCATTTGAGAGGGGTACATATTAGAACTCCATCGACCCGTTGTAGGTTCCTTTGTCAGTTCTCCCTGCTCAGCCCTGGGCACAGGCAGGCGGTCCAGGGCACGCTACAGTGGCTGCTGCAGCTTGAGGTGGTGCTGCCAGGGCCCGTGGAGCAGTGCGGTTCCGGTCGCTCCATCTATTTTGTAGTGCCAAAGGAGGGCACATTGGGTGAACCATTGTCTCCGGATTACCCATTTTTGGATGGAGACCTTGCGTTCCGTGCTGGCAGTAGTCTGGACCGGGGAGTTCCTGACGATGTTAGATATCACGGATGCTTACCTGCACATCCCGATTAGGCAAGAGCATCAGAAGTGGCTGAGATTTGTGGTACCCATGGGACATTTCCAATTTCAAGCGCTGCCCTTTGGGCTGGCAACGGCGCCACAGACGTTTCCCAAGGTCGTGGTGGTGGCGACGGTGCTCCGCAAAGATGTAGTACTGGTGCACCCATATTTGGACGATTGGTTGATCCGAGCAAAGTCAAGAGGACAGCTCGGCAGCGACAGCCTGGGTGGTCCAGATGTTCGAAGGCCTGGGCTGGGTAGTTAACTTTGCAAAGAGCAGGTTGGTACCATCGCAATCCCTGCAGTGCCTTACGGCGCACTTCGAAACAAAGTAGGGGAAGGTGTTCCTGCCCAGGGCCTGGGCTCTAGGTCTGCGACAACTCGTCAGGTGTTTCTTTTCGAGTCCGGCTCCAACAGCATGACTACCTGCAGTTGAACAATGGCAGCCACGATAGAAGTGTTTCCGTGGGCCCGAGCGCATGTGTGGCCGTTACAGGCAGCACTCCTCCATCAGTCGCATCAGTCGGATGTCCTATCGCAGAGGTTACTTTGCCATCAGAATGTGCATCACGAGCTGCGATGGTGGTTGAGAACAGAGAATATGGAAGCCGGCATGCCACTGGACCGCCGTCCTGGGGACTGCTCACAACAGATGCGAGCCTCCTGGGTTGGGGGGGCTCATTGCAAAGGCAGGTTTGCCCAGGGTCATTGGTCTCAGATGTCTCGGTCCAACAGGTTGGAGATGAGAGCAGTGTTTCTGGTGCTACCAGAGTTTCAGGACACTCGGTCAGGAGGTGGTCCGAGTCTTGTCAGACAATGCAACAACGGTGGCCTACATCAATCGGCAGGGGGGCACAGGAAGTGCTACACTAGAAGCCGTAGCGGGTCAGCTGTGGGTGTGGGCCAAACACAATCTCCAGGCTCTCGCGGCTCAACATGTGGCCAGCGTAGACAATCTCAAAGCGGATTTCCTCAGTCGTCGCAGAGTAGACCCTGAGGAGTGGGTGCTACATCCGGGGGTGTTTGCTCTTCTGGTGAGGTGCTGGGGAGTTCCGGTAATGGCTCTCATAGCGAGCTTCGAGTCGGCGCAGGTAGCAAGGTTTTTCAGCAGATGCCTTAGCGAAAAGGTGGCCAGAGGGAGTTCATCTTTGTTTTGTTTTTTTCCACCTTGGGCCCTCATGGGCAGGGTGGTGCAGCACGTGGGAGACATTGCGGTCGGGTGATTCTGTTTGCACCCAATTGGCCCTGAAGGCCATGGTATGCAGATTTGGTAGGCTGTTAGTGGGCGATCCATGGTAGTAACCGCAGCGGGAGGAGCTCCTACGGCAGTGTCCGTTGCGCATGCCCTAGGTGAGTCGGTTCTCGCTTACGGCTTGGCTCTTGAACGGGCTAGGATGACAGCTAAGTTATTCAGTGGCGGTCATTTCTACCTTGCTAAAGGCACGCAGGTATTCCACCTCGCTGGCGTATATCCAGGTCTGGGGGATCTTTGCAGCTTGGGGTGTGGAGCGTAATTCAGCCATTGAGGGCTTCGATTTCGCAGGTACTTTCCTTTTTTCAGAATGGAGTGCAGAAGGGATTGGCAGCCAGTTCCTTGTGAGTGCAGTTGGCGGCGATTTCCTGTTATAGGGGGAAGTGCTCGGTCAGCCGGTAGGATCTCAGTGACATTAGGCTTTTTCTGAGAGCTGTCTTGCTGCTTGGTCCGTGGGTATGCTGTTCGGTGCCGACATGGAAGCTGAATCTAGTATTGGAGGCTTTGCTTGAGCTACCGTTTGAGCCGCTAAGCATCGCCAACCTGAAGGATCTTGTGTTAAAGGTATTTCTGATAGCTATTCTGCAAGGAGGATTTCGGAGTTACAGGCTTTTCCTGTAGGGCCACCTTATTTGTCTTCCATAAGGTCGTGCTAAGCTCAGTGCCAGACTTTCAGCCGAAGGTGGTCTCGGCCTTTCATGTCAATCACATGGTGTCACTTCCAGTATTTTCTAAGCAGCAAAAGGAGAAATCGGAAGGCAGGTTACATTCCCTAGCGGTTCGTCGGGTTCTTCAGAAGTATCTTCGGCAGACGCAGCCGTTTCGGAGGACTGACAGATTGTGGCTTTCGGGGGGCCGCGGAAGGGTGAAGCGGCAGCGAAAGCATCCATTTCTAGATGGTTAAAGGCAGTTACAGCGTCTGCTTGCCTTTTGAAAGGTAGGGTAGTTCCAGAAGGTCTCAGAGCGCACTCGACCAGGGCGCAAGCGGCATTGTGGGCAGAGTAGAGCTCGGTTTCGGTCACGGACATTTGTAGAGCAGCAACTTCATCGTTGCTTTCATTCTCGAAGCACTATCGGTTAGATGTGCAGGTGGCGGAGGACTTCGTTTTGGCTCTACGGTGCTTCAGGCTGGGTTTTCTGGTCCCTCCCATTGATGTGCACTGCTGTTACATCCTCTATGGTTCCAGGACTGGACTAGAGGGACGAAAAGGAAGAGTTAATTAGACTTAACTGCTAATTGTTCCTTAAGGAGCTCTAGTTCAGTCCCAGACCCCTCCCAGGGTATGCAGCCTGAAGGTGTTAGTTTTATCTTAGTAAAAAGGGGTCAAATTGGAGAGGATGTCTCCGGAAGAGGAGTGGGGTTTTGGAGGACGTGGAGTGGAGCCACAATGGGAACCCCGCAGAAACAGTTTTGTTTCTATGTTTTTGGCATTTCTACAAGGTCCTTCGTCAAAGAGGTGGTTAGGATATACACAGGTTTTTAGATTCTAGCCAAAGTTTTAGTTTATCTACTTTATTTGTTGCTCTGCTGAGTTGCTTTGTCAATAGGTACTGGTGGAAGGGGGCGGTCCTTGCCTATTTATACCAGAGAGAAGAGCTGTGATGTCATTCAGTCTCCAAGGCTGCTGGAGGAGATTCTAAACTCTATGGTTCTGGGACTGGACTAGAGTTCCTTAAGGAACAATTAGCAGGTAAGTTTAACTCCAATGTAATTTCAGTTTGTTCAATGTAAACCGCCTTGATATCATGAAAGGCAGTATATAAGAAATGTTAGTGGTCATGGCAGCACTGTCTTCCAACCCAGAGGGCAGTTAGCTTGGGTACTTCCTGATTGTCTGGACTGATATAGCAGGATGAATTGGAAGGAAAATTTTCACTTACTGTTTCCTTTCCTGGAATCCTGCTAGACCAGTCCAGGACCCGCCCAGGATTGAATAGTCAGTCTTTGCAAAAGTCTTTATGCATTTTCGTATCTTGAGCAGGGGTTCTCCACTGCTTTTTTTTTTTCAGATTTTCATTACTCTGTACAAAGTTTTTACTGTTCTTATTGCTTGTCAGTTTACTGAGGGTGGCCCCTAGGGGTAGACCTATAAGCGCCAGATCTTGGCCAATCAGCTTCTGGTGCAGTTTTTTCTGTCTCCAACATCTGCTGGCAGGGGGGGCATAACTCGATTGTCTGGACTGGTCTAGTAGGATTCCAGGGAAGGAGATTAATGGTAAGTGAAATTTCTTCATCCTCAATCATGGGTGTCTGGAAAGCAAAGGTTGGCAACAAAAGGCAAAGTGGCTGGAAAATATGGGCTTGGCATCAGAAGTTAAGCTGGAGAGGAGTTCTGCAAGACCAACAGTCTAACCATCTCTAAACACCTTCCAGCAAAACGAGCTGTGGACAGACTTCACGCAATGGTTTGTACAAAAATCAAATTGACTATCTGTGGAAGTTTAGTGATGGAAAAGCACTATAACATCAGCAAAAACAAATCCTGGAGCAGATTGGTACAGATATATGCAAACTTGAGCTAAAGTAAGAGCAAAGTCACTCATGAATGTAGCAAAATATAACCTTGAATATACCACTGGAACTTAAGACTGCCTGCAAAAGTGATTTTGCTGCTTTATATACAAATGACATCAAGAAGGTTGTGTTAAGAGAAAGTGAAGTCTGTACAAAAGGTGAAAAAATAAACGGCCAAAGTGGATGGCTGAAGAAACTCTGAAAATAGCTCAGTGTAGAGAAGCTGATGCCAGAGGGGAGAGGCAATCACAGAACCTAACAGCTTTCCAATGTGTAGTAAGACAAGACGTACTACAATGACAGAGGAAGAACAAGATCAGCTTTCCCAAAGCCTAGAGAGTTGAAGAGAATTCCAGCCTCAAATGCTACAAGATGCTCAATGATCTGTTGAATGATGCTGAGAAGATGAAGAAAAGGTGGAAAGAATATACAGTATCATAACAAAGATCAGGTGGACAAACTTATTTCAACCTGTACCTTGTGATCAGAAACCATTTGAAAACTTGAAGCAGCATTGAAAGTCTTATCAAAGAACAAAGCACCGGGCATTGATGGCATTCCTGTTGAAGTGTGTTAGCAATCAGATGGAGCTGTTCCAAATGTTTTTTTCATATGGAGACCCTCGGGTCAGTAATGCCTGCCTGGTGCGAAGGTAGCGGACCTCACGCGCCACCTTGATAAGGTCTTAGATAGTGCTGGGGAGGAGTCTGCTGTCTTGGTACATGTCAGTACCAATGACATAGGAAAATGTGGTAGGGAGGTTCTGGAAGCTAAATTTAGGCTTTTAGGTAGGAAGTTGAAATCCAGAACTTCCAGGGTAGCGTTCTCCGAAATGCTTCCTGTTCCACGCGCAGGACCCAAAAGGCAGGCAGAGCTCCGGAGTCTCAATGCGTGGATGAGACAGTGGTGCAGAGATGAGGGGTTTGGATTTGTTAGGAACTGGGGAACATTCTGGGGAAAGGAGGGGCTCTTCCGCAGGGATGAGCTTCACCTTAACCAGGATGGAACCAGGCTGCTGGCATTAACCTTTAAAAAAGAGAGCAGCTTTTAAACTAGATAGGGGAAAGCCGACAGTCGCCTAAGAGCGCATGGTTCGGAAGAATGTATCCTTGAAGGATACTACAAAAAGCAGAGAAGTTCCAAAAAAGAGTAAAGTAGCCCAAATGCCCTCAAGTATGGAGCAGACAGAGCTTAAAGATCCCAAATTACCCATGTCTACCAATAGCCAAATATGAATAAAATAGTCTCTAAAATGCTTGTATGCAAATGCTAGAAGTCTACAAAACAAGATGGGAGAGTTAGAATATATAGCACTAAACGAGAGGTTAGATATGATTGGACTATCGGACATGGTGGAAGGAGGACAACCAGTGAGACACTGATACCTGGGTACAAACTGTATCGTAATGATAGAGCTGATCAAATTGGTGGAGGGGTTGCGCTGTATGTTAGAGAGGGCATTGAGTCAGAAAGGATTAAAGTTTTGCAGGAAACAATTTGCTGTAGAATCTCTATGGATTGAAATTCCATGTAAAAAGGGGAAGGCGATGGCAGTGGGGGTGTACTATCGTCCGCCTGGCCAGAATGAACAAATGGATGATGAAATGCTCAGAAATCAAGGAAGCTAGCAAACGTTACAGTGCCGTAATAATAATGGGTGATTTCAATTACCCTGGTATCGACTGGGTCAGTGTCACAGCAGGACATGCTAGGGAAATAAAGTTCCTAGATGAAATAAATGACTGCTTCTTGGAGCAGCTGGTTCATGAACCAACCAGAGGGGAAGCAATATTAGACCTAGTCCTTAGTGGAACACCAGATGTAGTGCAAGAGATAAGGGTGTTGGGGCCACTTGGCAATAGTGATCATAGCATGATCGCCTTTGATTTAATTAGTGGAGGAGGGATAGTAAGGAAATTCACAGTACTACCTTTTAACGTTCGAAAGGGAGACTATGATAAAATGAGGAAAACAGTTAAGAAAAAACTAAAAGGAGCAGTTGCAAAGGTTAAAGACATCAAGCTTGGGTGTTTAAAAATACTATCTTGGAAGCCCAAGCCAGCTTTATTCCACGCTTTAAGAAAAGTGGAAGGAAGTCAAACTGCCAGCATGGTTTAAAGGTGAGGTCAGAGGCTGTTGTCAAAAAAGCATCTTTCAGGAAATGGAAAGAGCCAAACGACGAAACCTGGAAACGGCACAAGCACTGGCAAGTCAAATGCAAGGCATTAATAAAGCAGGCAAAGGGAGAATTTGAGAAGAAGCTTGCTGCGGAAGCAAAAACGCGAAATAAAGATTTTTTTCAAGTACATTCGCAGTAAAAAACCCGAGTCAGTTGGTCCATTAGATGATAGAGGCGTTAAAGGGGCACTAAGAGGTGACAAGGCGATAGCAGAGACTGAATTAATTCTTTGCTTCGGTCTTTACTGAGGAAGATGTAGGGATGTTACCCATGACTGAAGTGGTATTTAAAGGTGCAGAAGAGTTGAAGGAAATACCGATACATCGGGAAGATGTATTACAACTATTAGATAAACTGAAGAGTAGCAAATCACCTGGGCCGGATGGTATACATCCAAGGGTGTTGAAAGAACTGAAATATGAGATTGCAGACCTATTAGTAATCTCTGAACTGTCATTAAAATCATCTCTAATTCCTAAAGATTGGAGGATAGCCAATGTAACACCAATTTTTAAAAAGGGTTTCAGGGGTGATCCGGGAAACTACAGACCGGTGAGCTTGACGTCAGTACCGGGAAAAATGGTAGAAACCATCATAAAGAATAAAATTCAGCATTTAGATAGTCATGGCCTAATGGGGGACAGCCAACATGGCTTTCGACAAGGAAGATCTTGCCTTACTAATCTGTTATGTTTTTTTTGAAGGTGTGAATAAACAGGTGGACAAAGGTGAGTCGGTTGATATAGTGTATCTGGACTTTCAGAAAGCCTTTGACAAGGTCCCTCATCAGACTTTTGGCAAAACTAAAGAGTCATGGGATAGGAGGCAGTGTACTACTGTGGATCAGGAACTGGTTAAAAGTTAGAAAGCAGAGGGTAGGGCTAAATGGCCAATTTTCCCAATGGAGAAAGGTGAATAGTGGTGTACCCCAGGGATCTGTGCTGGGTCCTCTGCTTTTCGACATATTCCACTTTACAGGTCATTTATGAATAACGAGAGGTTAACAAATTTGCAGATGACACAAAACTAAAGTTGTTAAAACCCAAGAGGATTGTGGAAAATTGCAAGAGGATCTTGATAAATTGTAGGACTGGGCATTAAAATGGCAGATGAAATTTAATGTGGACAAGTGCAAAGTTATGCACCTAGGGAAGAACCCAAACTATGGTTACACGATGCAAGGTTCCACTTTAGGAACCACCACACAGGAAAAAGATTTAGGCGTCATTGTGGATAACATGTTAAAACCCTCGGCCCAGTGTGCAGCGGCAGCCAAGAGAGCAAATAGAATGCTAGGTATGATAAGGAAAGGAATGGAAAATAAAACAAGATATTATAATGCCTCTATATCGTTCCATGGTGAGACCGCACCTTGAATATTGTGTGCAATTCTGGTCGCCGTATCTTAAAAAGGATATAGCGTTATTAGAAAAGGTTCAGAGAAGAGCCACCAAAATGGTGAAGGGGATGGAAGGATACTCCTATGAAAGGCTAAAAAGGTTAGGGCTCTTTAACCTGGAAAAGAGACGGCTGAGGGGAGATATGATAGAAGTCTATAAATTAATGAACGGAGTGGAACGGGTAAACATAGATCGATTGTTTACATTATCAGAATATAGACAGACTAGGGGACATGCAATGAAGCTACAGGGTAAACTATTTAAGACTAATAAAATATTTTTTCACTCAACGTGTAATCAAACTCTGGAATTTGTTACCGGAGGATGTAGTAAAGGCTGTTAGTGTAGCTGGGTTTAAAAAAGGTTTGGACAAGTTCCTGGAGGAAAAGTCCATAAACCATTAAGAAGGGACCCAGGATATCAATGCTTGACCCAGTACAAGCATTGTGGAACCTGTGTCTTTTGGGGAAACTGCTAGGTACGTATGACCTAGATTGGCCACTGTTTGAAACAGGATACTGGGCTTGATGGACCTTGGTCTGACCCAGTATGGCATATGTTATGTTCAGGAGTGGGCGTTTTTGTCTTCCCTAGATCTCACAGACGTGTACTCACATATCCCTGTTCATCCAGATGATCACCTACAATTTACTGTGCCCATGGGACATTTTCAATTTCAGGCATTGCTGTTTGGCCTAGCGTTGGCCCCTCTGACTTTCACCAAGGTGATGGTTGTGGTGGCAACAGCCTTGCATCAAGAAGGCATTAGTGCATCCCATACCTGGACAATTGGCTTATTCAAGCCAAGTCAGAGTAAAGTACTTGGTTTATGGCACAGGTGGTCATCTTTCTGAGCAAGCTGGGCTGGGTCATCAATGTCAGCAAGAGTCACTTGGCCCTTTCCCAGGACATCAGGTACCTTGGGGCGTGCTTTGACACCCACAGAGGGGAGGGTATTTCTGCCACAAGAGCAGAGGTGTTACAAATGTTCTGTTAGTTTCTGCACATGGCAGAACCCTCGGCATGGCATTATCCTTCAACTGTTGGGGACCATAGCAACTATCGATCTGGTCCCATGGGCGCAAGCCCACATGAGGCCTTTGCAGAGAGCATCTCTTCACCAGTGGTTGCACCAGCATTGCCCCCTGTCAAACGTTGTCCTGCCCAAGGGAGGCTCAAGTGGCTCAGGTGGTGGTTGGATAAGGGGAAGCTGGCAGTGGGAGTTCCTTTGGAGGTGCCAAGCTGGATCCCTGACAGATGCCAGACTTTCAGGCTGGGGAGCCCATTGTGAGGGCAGAGTGGCTCAGGGGCAGTAGTCTGCACAGAGGAGCAGATGTGGTCTATCAATGGCCCGGAGATGTATGCTGTTCGCTTTGCATTGCAGGAGATTTCACCTGCTGGTATGTGGGAGGGCCATGGTGGCAAATGTAATCAGCAGGTGGGAGCAGGCAGCAAACTGGAGAGCAAGATAGTTGTTGCTGGGGTGGGTAGTGACTCGCCTTCAGGCAATTTCAGCAGTGCACATGGCCAGCACGGAGAACGTCAACAGCCAACTATCTCAGCCAGGTACATCTGGACCCTGGGGAATGGCAATTGAACCAGTCTGGGTTTGAGCAGATTGTGCTCTGCTGGGGGGGGGGGGGGGGAGCTGATCATGGACTTCATGGCAATCTTTTTTGTTGGCCAAGGCGAGCCAGTTCTGCAGTCAGAAGGGAACGAATGTCTGTGGGTTTGGACGCCTTAATGCAGCACTGGCCCAGCCAGGGGCTGCTCTCTTTCCTCCATGGGCATTCATAGGTCAAGAGGTGCAGAGTGGAGGTGCATTGAGGATTAGTAGTTCACATTGCCCTGGATTTGCTGTGGCATCAGTGGTATGCAGATCTGGTGTGCCTGATGGGAAGCCTTCATGGCTTGGCCACTAACAGGCTGGATTTGTTGACGCAGGGGCTGGTTCTCATGCAACAAGTGCATCAATTCTCACAGCATGGCTCTTGAGGGCTAGACTGAGTAAGGGGTTATTCAGCCCAGGTGCTATCCATGCTTAAGGTCTGGAAGAGGTCCATGTCCTTTCCATACATTCGTGTAGTCTGAGGGCTGGTGTGATGAACGGTTGCAGGCCGCTGTGGTGTCGGTGCTGGATATGTTGGCCTTCCTGCAGGCAGGGCTTGAAGGGGCTGGCCTGTGCCTTGTTGAGGGTGCAAATTGGCGTTGACATGTTATCAGGTTAGAATCTGAGGGGTCTCCTTCAGAGCTCATCTGGGTGTCATGTGCTTCTGCAGGCCGTGAAGCACCTTTGCCCACCAACAAGGGTGGTGGTTTCATCTTGGGACCTCAATTTGGTGCTTATGGGGCTGTTGGGGCAGCCCTTCAAGCTGTTGGCTTTATGTACCCTTAAGAATCTGACTTTGAAGATAGTGTGTGTTTGGCCATCTGCTCTGCCAGGAGAGTCTCAGAGTTCCAGGCACTTTCTTGTAGGGAACCTTTCTTATCCTTCTCTAGGGGCAAGGTCAACTTGCATACAGTTCCTGCTTTCCTCCCAAAGGTGGCGACGCTGTTTCTTTTGAATCAGCTGGTTATCTTGCCAGTGGTATCGGCTCTGGTGGAAGTGCAAGATTCACAATTGTGGCTGCTAGACATCAAGCATTCATTGAGAAGATATCTAGAGGGCGGCTTTGTTTCAAAGGTCAGACTGGTTGTTCTGTTTGGAGGGCCACGTAAGGAGGAAGCAGCGGCTAAATCCTCCATTGCACAGTGGATTAAGGAAGCAATTGCATCAGTTTACCTGTTGCAGGGCAAGAGGGTCTTGCAGGGTCTGTGGATGCATTCTCCCAGGGCACAGGCTGCCTCCTGGGCAGTGTGGAGCTTGGTGCCACTGATGTCCTTTGCGCAGCTACCTGGTTGTCCTTGCATTAGTTTGTGAAACTTTATTGGTTGGATGTCCAAGCAGTGCGTGATGCAAGGTTCAGTTTGGTGCTAATTCAGACCAAACTTGCAGGAATGTCCCAATGATTAGATGGCTGTTAACATCCCTGAAGTGCAGGACTGGACTGGAGTGATAAGTAAGGTGAAACTAAGTCTTACCTGATAATTGGCTTTCCTTGAACTCCATTCCAGTCCCAGAACCCTCCCTGTCTGTGTATTGGCATATTTGGCTGCAACCCCAGGCTGGAAGAATTTCAACTTATCTAGGGGCCTGTGGGTGGAATAGATGTGTGGCAGGTTAAGGAAGTTACTGGGGGCCAATGTTCCCTCTAATTTTCTGTAGGCTGTTTGCACATAACATATCAGCTGTGTGCAGCTTTTGAAGGAAGGTTAAATTTTTGTGCACCACATAACACTCAGTTATATACTTTAAAATTTGACTACACGTCAGAATACAGTATGTACACCACATTGATTTTAATCAAATTAAATGAAAATGATTACTAAAGCGGGAAATTTCTAGTAATTACAATCATAACTTTTAAATTTTAAGACGTCTGTTTTCTATCAGAATCAGAGCCGTAATTTTTGTACGCTCTGTTGTAAAGTGTGTGCTCGCTCAGCAAGGTGTGTGGGTGGTGCCGGCTACCTAAGTACCCTGAGGTCATGCTCAGTCTCTAAGCTGCTGGAAGAGGTGCACTATCCCAAGGCGTGGGACTGGACAGGAGTTCCTCAAAGAAAGCCAATTAGCAGGTAAGACTTAATTTCACCATCTTGACTGCAGCAAGGCTTGACTGTAAGCCATGAGAAACTCTGGGCCATATTAAGAAGCATGGGTATACCAGAGCAGCTGATCTTTTGCACAATCTCTACATTTATTTATTTAGTCTTATACTGCACTATTCAGCATCAGCACGGTTTACATACAACTTACACATCTCAATAGCTGATTAGTGTTTACATAGAACAAGGTAATAGAACTTGGGGTATGACAAAATGGGTATCGCCTTGCTGGATGTGGTAATGTTTGGCTGTGTGGTAGGGTTTACTGAACAGTCAGCTAAATGGTGGAAGAGGATATTAGGGCGCTATCTGGGGGTAATGTTGGAGGAAGAGATGGTGCTTCAAAGCCTTTCTAAACTGTGTTAGGTCAGATTGCTCGTATTCTGGGAGGTAGGGCATTCCAGCACCTTGGCGCACAGTTTGAAGGCTCTGTTTACCATTGCGCATGTGCTTAGGGTTATTGCTGTCAGGACTATCAGCATGTTAACTACTGTAGATCTTCTGGATCTATTGTGTGGTGTGGTCTGGATCAGTTCTGCCAGTGATGTGGGTGAGAGCCCATTGATGATCTCGAATGTCAACAGTAAGATTTTGTATGAGTCTGCCACGTATTGGGAGCCAGTGTAGGTGCATCAGGATGGGGGTAACGTGGTCTTTCCTGGATGCTCCATGGAGGACTCTTGCCGTGGCATTCATTGCTAGTTGCAGCAGGTTCAGTGTAGCTTGAGGGAGTCCATGCAGAATTAAGTTTGCATAGTCCAGATGTGGTATGATTAGAGCCTGATACTGTCCTGAAGTCATCTGGTGTTAGTCTCTCAGGTACCTAAGATCCTTGCTATCTTGTGATACACTGCTCTCACCGTGTTGCCTATGTGCAACTTCATGTCCAGGCGCTGACCTAGTGTGACTCCCAGGTACTTGATTGTGGGTTTGGACTGGAGTTCTGCTTCGTTGACATTTAGAGAGGATGGCGTTAAGTTTTGATTCCTTGTAATGAACAGGACCTCTGTTTTCTTATGCTGAATTCTGAGGTTCTGAGTTTGTAGCCAGTTGGATACTGCGTTAAAGCAGTTTGACAGTGGGGAGAGGTTGGGGTTCTCAGTCGAAGGCATGTATAGCAGTACGTCGTCTGCATATATCAGGCAGTTAACATCAAAGGAACAGATCAGGTAACAGATGGGCTGCATGTATATGTTGAACATCAGGGCAGAGTGAGGAGCCCTGGGGAACACCTTGCTTCTGGTGGAAAGGCTCCGATGTAGACCCTGATCGTACGTGCTGCCATCTGTCAGAGGTAGGACTTGCACCAGTCTAGTGCTTTGTCCGTGATCCCCTTCTCTTGGAGACGGTCAAGGAGAAGCTCATGGCTTACTGAGTCAAACGCTGCCGCAATGTCCAAGAAGATGATCGAAGCAACAGTTACACAACAGAGAAAGGGGAAACAATGACTTTAAAATCAGCGAAGGTGTACAAGACTGCATACTCCCCACTCCCCCTCCCACCTCTTTAATTTAAATGCAGAACAAATCAGAAGCAGGACTGTATGAAGACAACCAGGATGTGGAAACTGGAAGACTTAACAACCTTTGCTATGCTGATACTATGTTACCGACAAACATTTGACTCAAAACAAAGGTACAGTTAAAATGGGCCTGCATCTTAAGCTAAAGACAAAGATCCTAACTACTACCAAATTAGTTCATTAGAGAAGAAACTGAAATTGTTCCAAGTAGGTTAAAGTTTTCAACTATCAAAGAAAAGAGCAATCAAATCTGACACATTGCTTAAGCAGAGTGGCTATGCAGAACCTAGACAAGATTCTCAAGAGCAGAGATGTCTTGTATACAAGTCTTATGAATGCAAATGTTCAACAGTGAAAGAGGAAGAAAATCAATACCTTTTGAATTATGGTGCTAGCGAAGAATACTCTATACCATTAGAAAAGGTACAGAGAAAAGCCATCAAAATGGTAAAGGGGTGGAAGGATACCCCTATGAAGTTTAAAAGGTTAGGGCTCTTCAACTTGGAAAAGACAGCTGAGGGGAGCTATGAGAGGTCTAAACTGATGAGTGAAGCAGGTATCTTTATCTTTATATCACTTGATTGCCCAAGCAAAAGCATCAGGGCAGTTTACAATACATAAAACGCTACAGTCAGAAGGAAAGGAACACCAAATATAAGACAGGAAAGCAAAGGGGATAGGACATATAAAAGCAAAGGGTGCACAACAGAAAATGGTTAGGAGTGGTGAGGACAGGTCAAAAACCTGACAGATGGGTTTTCAGTAATGATTTAAACCTTGGATACAAATGTTGTGTAGGGAGGGAATCCCACAGGGCCAGGACCCAAGGGAAAAAGGTCAGTGACTGGTGTGTTTGAGACAGGCCCAGGCTAGGGAAGGGAGGGCCAGGCGGTGGTGGTGTATTGTGCAGAGGGCACGAGGAGGGAGATGAGCCTGAATGAGATCATTGAAGGATACCAGTGTGGATGGGCTTGTGGACTATGCTAAGGATCTTGTACTGGTATTGGTATTGCAGAGGGAGCCAGTGCAGCTGGACGAGAAGAGGGGTAACATGGTCCCTATGAGAGGTGTGGGTGAGGAGGCAAACAGCAGTATTTTGGATGAGCTGGAGACAACAGTTGGTTTTAGGGAACACCTGCCAAGATAACATTGCCATAGTCGATGTGGTGGGATAGAAGTGACACTGAATGTGACCAAGGAAGAAACAGGCAGGAAGGAACATACTGTACAGAGTTGGAGGGTGTACAAAGAGTGCTGGATGAGGGAGATGTGCTGGTGGAAAGAGCTGGATCAAGAGTGATCCCTAAATACTTGAAAGGTTGAAGCAAGCAGAATAGGAGTCCCAGATGAGGGGGAGAGGACCAGGGTAGGGGTCTGGGGTAGATTAGTTCTACTCTTTCAAGAAGTAGAAAGACTAGGGAACACTTAATGAAGCTACAATATAGCCCATTTAGAACTAATAGAAAATTGTTCAGTCAATGAGTAATCAAACTCTGAAATTTGCTACCGGAGGATGTATCTATTAGTATAGCTGGGTTTAAAAAGATTTGGACAAGTTCCTGGAGGATAAGTCCATAAACCAATGTTAAAGAGAATCCAGGAAGTCCACTGCTTACCCCTGGGATAAGCATTGTGGAACCTGTGTACCTTTATGGGAACCTGCCAGATACTTATGACCTAGATTGGCCACTGTTAGAAACAGGATACTGAGCTTGATGGGACTTTTAGTCTGACCCAGTATGGCATTTCTCATGTTCTCAACACACTTAACAGGAGAGACTACCATTGGCTGCATATTCTGCTGCTCTGGACCCAACTTAATGTTTCAGTCAAACAGTTCAAACACTAAGTTAAAGCAGGCAGAGTATATAACTCATACTTTGGCTTCTAGGTCTGAAGCTGCAGTTATGAAGTTTAGGACTTATTAATATTTGTGTAATGATGCTGCTCTGCAGACAAGCAAGGGGATGCAGGCACACTTTGGTGATGTCACTGACAGCACCATTGTGCTGGAGCTTTCCCCAAGCTCCAGAAGTCTTTATAGCCAAGTGCACATGATTAGCCCCTTTTAGTCTTACCAAGGAGTGCTCCAACAGCTCTCCCCTGTCCTCCAGTGCATTTGACACCACAGATTCAAAGAACTTGTTCTGCAGCTGAAGACTATTTTTGCTTTGTTAAACAAAAACACATCTTCCTTTGCATCCCTCTAGTCCAGTCCTGGAACCATAGAGTTTAGAACCTCCTCCGGCAGCTTTGGAGACTGAAAGATGTCATTGCTCTGCCACTGGTATAAGTAGGCAAGCACCGCCCCCTTCCACCAGTACTTTGTCTCCAAGCAGCTGGAGAGATGTCAAAACCTGGGATTGGGCTCAGGTGGCGCAAATAAGCAGAGATCCCCTTTAAATTTACGTTTGTTTACATTTATCTGTTTAAATTTGGGTTTTTGAATTTGTTTTAGGCTTACCGTAGTTTTCGGTTTTCTCTGGTTTGTAGGGGTGCTGCTGCTGGTAGAGCTCCCGCCTGTGCTGCTGAGCCCCCCTCCCCCCCTGGGCTAAATTCCTCATCGCGTAAACGAGCAGGGGCCAAGTTCCTATAGCATTTGTGCCTCCCTGCTCCAGAACCTGCAGCAAAGCGTGAGGAGCAGGTGGAAGGCCGAGTCGGCAGCAACGGGGAAGCCTGTAGCAAGCAGGAGTCTTGTGGGGGTGTTTGTTGCAATCTGCCAGAGCCAAAGCCGCAGTACGTCTGAGCTCCAGCGCCAGAGTACTTTCCTTCACATTCCTGTGGCAGTGGTAAGTCTTGAGGGCTGGCCGCGCTCTCTGGTAGGGCAGGAGGGAGAGTTTTTAAAGAAGGCAGCCTTAGGGCACACGCTAGGCCAGTGTGTGGATGGGCAGACCACCTGTAGCTGAGCAGGAAGCACGGCGGCGGCCATTTTGGGTGCGGCAACTTAATCCTTTGCTTTTATCTTGTTCGTTGGTGTTTAAGCCTCGTTTGGGCCTCGGTTCAGGAATTGAATAGGTGGTACCAGCTTGGTATCAGGGGTGCATTTTTCTGTTTCAAAAAAAAAAAAAAAAAAGCAAAGGGATTTACATACCATGCTGTTTTGGTATCTTTGCAGGGTTTTTACTGTTGGTGCACGGGGCGTCTTGGGGGGGGGGGGCCATAGGGCGGAAGTTCCCTGGCCTTTGATAGGATGCCTGCTAAGCCTTGTTATGTGGCACGAGGTGCGGCAAGGTGTTGGACTCTGGTGTGTGTAGAGCCTGCACTTTGGAAGCAGAGGTTATGGATAAGGTACTAGAGGGCTCTCCTGGGGATCAAGTAGTTCCTGGGGAGATGGGTGACTCCATGCCTCCATCCTTGAGTCCCACGCAGCCGGAGGCCGGGCCGTCTTTGGACGGCACTACGTGACCGATGAGTTTGAGCCAGGGAGGTGGTGCTCCAGAAATACCTCCTAATTTCTTCTCTCATGAATCAGGCCTTTGCCTTGCTGCAGCCTATGTTGGGGGCTTGGCCCCAGGGTCCTAGGGGGCAGAAGCGGGCCGGGTCGGTGGGTGTTCTGAAGAGGAGCCTGTGCTGGCCAAGAACAGTAAAGGGCCTGTGGAGAATAGTCTGCTGTCTCGGCTCGAGGGGGAGTTGGGAGGTGCGGATGAGGAAGTAGAAGAGGCCTCGGTGAGTTAGAGGGAGTTGCCTGATTTGGAGCAACAGAGTAGTCAGGGTATTTCGACGGGAGGAGTTGCCTGCTTTGATTGCCAAGACTCTCAAGATGCTGAACATGCCCTCAGAGGGGCCAGTAGCGGAGGAAACTTTGGAGGATCCACTTTTGCAGGCGGTTTGGACGTCCCAACATGTATTTCCTGTTCATAGGGTCTTGTAGGAGCATGATTCAGGAGGAGTGGGACTGTCCGGAATCGGCTCTACAGTGTTCGAGGGCCTTAGCTTGCCTTTATCCGCTTTCAGACCAAGATAGGGAGCTTTTCCGCTCTCCAAAGGTAGATACAGCGGTGTCTGCAGTGACTAAAGACTACAGACTACGATTCCGGTGGAAGGTGCCACAGCATTGAAGGATGGGCAGATCAGGAAATTAGATATTTTGCTGAAGCAAGTGTTTGATATTGGTGCCCTCTCCTTGCAGACCTCTAGTGGGGGCATGGGTGGCGAGAGGCTGCTTACGCTGGTCCCAAAGGTTGCAGGGGGATCAGTTGGAAGGACACTTAGATGAAGTAACAGGCTGGAGTTGGGCACCGCTTATTTGGCAGACATTCATTACAACCTTATCCTGGGCCTGGCTATAAGAGTATGGCGTCGGTGGTGGCAGCAAGGCGGTGTCTTTGGTTGCAAAACTGGTCAGCGGACGCTTTGTCTAAGGCTTGTCTCAGCAAGCTCCCATTTAGGGGTAAGCTTTTGTTTGAGGATTTGGAGAAGTTGGTCAAGGATCTTGGAGTCCAAGGGAAGTCAACTGCTGGAAGATAAGCCGAAGCAGGGCTGAGGTGCTACAGGCTCCTGTGGGACCTCTCGTTTTGGCCAGCCCAGTGGGGGAGATTTCAGGTATGTGGCCAGGGTTTTTGAGGTTTCCAAGGGGCAGGTAGAGGTTTTGCGCCCTTCCAATCCTCAATCAAGAAGTCCCAATGAGATGAGGCAGACTCAGGCGGCGGTGGTGCCTGTGGGAGGACGGTTGTGGGAGTTTTACCCTGCCTGGGTCCAAATTACCTCAGACTAGTGGGTCTTGGAAGTCATTCGAGAGGGCTATTCTCGAGCTCAATTGACCTGTTAGATTCCTTTGTCCTATCCCCTTGCAGAGCTCTGCAGAAGGCGCAAGCCGTCGCAGACATGTTGCGGCGCTTGCTGCAGCTCAGATCAGTAGTTCCCGTTCCTTCAGACCAGTACGACTGCGGTCGGTACTCCATCTATTTTGTGGTGCCAAAGGAGGGCACGTTTCGGCCAATTCTGGATTTAGAGGGTGAATCGCTGTCCTCAGGTTACCCACTTCCGGATGGAAACGCTGCGCTCTGTCACTGCAGTGGTCAGGGCAGGCGAATTCCTAACATCATTGGACCTCACTGAAGCTTATCTCCATATCTCGGTTCGGCAGGAGCATCAAAGGTTTGCGCTTCACGGTGCTTTTGGGGCATTTTCAGTTTCAGGTGATGCCCTTCAGGCTAGCGACAGCACTTCGGATGTTCACCAAGATCATGGTGGTGGTGGCAGTGCTCCGCAGAGAAGGGATACTGGTGCATCCTTGGACGATTGGTTGATTCGAGCGAAGTCAAGAGGAGAGTATGGCGACCACCGCTCGGGTGGTGCAGATGTTGGAAAGCCTGGGCTGAGTGGTCAATTTTGCAAAGAGCAGATTGGTTCCCTCGCAGTCCCTAGAATATTTGGGGGGCGCATTTCGAGACAGAGCAGCAGTTTTTCTCCCGATCCACAGAGCCACAGGGGTTGCGGGGGCTCATGGTCAGCTTTCTGGCAAAGCGGTCACTGACAGCATGGCAGTACTTGCAATTGCTAGGAACAATGGCAGCCACAATCGACGTGGTGCCATGGGCCAGGGCTCATATGCAGATGACTGTCCGGTTGGGGCATGCATTGTCGATCTCACACTGCGCAGGGCACTTGGACAACACGCAAATCCCACTGGACGATCAATTGACTTGAGGCATGAGCAGTACGTCTGGCTCTACTGAGATTTCACACTCTTCTGCACAGAAAAGCGGTTCGGATACTATCTGACAACGCAACCAGTTTCCTATATCAACCGTCAAGGAGGGACCAGGTGCACTGGAGTGTCAAACGAGATGGCTCTTCTTCCTTGGGCAGAGAAATCTCCAAGCCCTGTCCGCCCAACACATTGCAGGAACCAGCAATGTGAAGGCAGACTTTCTGAGTCGCAATACCCTCGACCACAGCGAGTGCGAACTGGCCCCGCTAGCCTTCCAGAGGATAGTTCAAAAATGGGGGTCTCCGGTGATAGATCTCATGGCGTCAACAGCGAATGCCAAAGTTCAGAGTTTCTTCAGCTGTTGGAGAGAACGCAGGACTCTGCATCGATGCGTTGACTCAGACTTGGCCGGAAAACCAGCTGCTTTGTTTTTCCATCCTGTTCCATGATCGGCAGGATCCTGCAGCGAATTTGGTCGCACAGGGGGCCGGTAGTCTTCGTCGCCCCAGATTGGCCAAGAAGACCATGGTATGCCGATCTCATAAGGCTACAAAAAATACAGGTCTAATTTATAGAGTAATATGACCAAATACTAGAAAAAATTACTCCAATAAGCTAATTCAGAAAAAATAGGAGGGTTTCTAATTCAAAAAACACTTTCAATGCTCGGAAGTGGTCTCAGACTATGCGGCTGCTGTGTTCTGGAGATTGAATGCTCAAAATACCCAGCGGCGCCTGTTGGCATCAATGACACTTTCTGGCTTGACTTTTCAAATATTCTCTAAACCCTCTCCCAATGGTGCTTCACATCGGATTATATGTCTCTTATAATAAATTGCACACTTAGCTTTCCATGCAGAAAAACTTTTTTCTTTTTTCTTAAAGCATATCATAAATGATTTCTTCTTTCTCCCAACGCCTCACATACGTCATGACTGCGTTTCTCTCAACTTCATGGGGTTCTTCAGGGGATACGTCTTAAACAGCCAAGTGTTTAACTAAAAAAGAAACCATTATTAAAACATGTGGAGCTCCCATCTTAAATACTGCATTAGAACTGATTTAAAAGTAGTGAAACTGCAAGCTTAATCAAATACTACAACTAAAGTCATACCCAAACTTGACCGAAGTGCTGCACAACTCCCTTAAACAAGCATACGTTCTTTACTTGTATTACATTCTTCTAATCATTGTTCCCAAAAAACACCACGCATGAGCAAACCCTCCCTACCAGTTCCTCTTATACCCCTCCCATTTCTCCAACGAGACATCCTTCAGTCATTCTTCAGTCATCTCGGACTACTAACCTGTTTAACATATGTCCCATTCAATTTCCGCATTTAACCCATTAGGTATTAAAGTCTATTGCTGAAAAATCCAGCAACGAACGAAAGTTTGTGCTAATGATTTTCCACTCATCGGAATTTTTACTTGTTCCCCACAAAAACAATGCAACATCTCAAAACTGTGGGAATTCCTGGCAGTGAGGGACCAATGGTGCTTGCATCACCTTATGTTTTAAACGGCTCTTATGTTCTAATATGCGAGTTTTAAAAGATCTACTAGTCTTCCCTATATAGAGAAGATCACAAGGACATGCTATTGCATGGATCACATTCTGTGAGCCACAAGTTGTCCGATGACGTAGAACATATTCTTTTTGATAAGTAAATTTCTGTAATTCTCTAGTGACAATACAGATAGAACATTGGCCGCACTTATAATAGCCAGAAATTTCCTTCTCACTTGATACCGGTAAAAGGGGTCACAAAACTGCTGCACTCAACCTTTCCTTTAGATTTTTATTTCTACGCCAGACACATCGGATGGATTTGTTCCGTAAACTTGGAACTGCGTTCAAAACATTCATATACTTAGATATGATCTTTTTAATCTTGAAACTGAATGGAGAATATTGCGTAATAAATGATCATATCGGGGTCCAATTCCTTTCTAGTTCTGGTAGATCCCAATAGTGCTGATCTATCATTAAATAGTGCTCGATGGTACGCTTGTGTCACAACCTTAGTGGGATATCCTCGAGCTCTGAAATTATTAGCTAGAGCTCTAGCTTTGATCTTAACATCCTGAACTTCTGAACAGTTTCTGCAATATTGCAGAAACTGAAAAAGGCAGACCTTCTTTCAATCGAAGCAGAATGTGCACTCTGGTAATGAAGCAGGGTGTTCCTATCAATAGGCTTTCGATATATTGAGGTCTGCCATCTAGAGCCCGCCTTACTTATCTGCACATCTAAAAAAACCGTATTGGTTGTATGTATGGTGTGAGTGAACTGGATATGAGGATCCTGAGCGTTTAACCATCCTACAAACAAAGATCTTCCATTGGGCCCAGCCATAACATGAAAATATCATCAATGAAGCGCAACCAAAGTTTAATATTTGCTTCAAATTGGGAGGAAAGCCATATTCTATTCTCAAAATGGCCCATGAAAAGGTTGGCAATGGAGGGGGCAAACGTCACCCCCATTGCTACACCTGACGTCTGTTGAAAAAGATCCTCTTCACATTTAAAATTCCAAAAACTGTCAACTCAGATAGAAATTGAATATGGGAATCTTGACAGATCCCCTCTGCCCCTTAGTGCACAAACTACTGTCTCCACTGCTTGTGCTTGAGGGATGCTGGTATAGAGAGCTGTAACATCTAAAGTGACCAGTATGTTTGGGTCCCTAGCCCTTTGAGGGCAGTCTTCCAAAATCTGTAAAAAAAAATGGGATGTGTCCCTAATATATGAAGGTATATCTATTAGAAGGGGACGTAGAAAATCGATGAAAATGGAGAGTGGTTCCAATAACCCCTTGGTCGAAACTATGGGTCGACCTGGTGGCTGTTAAGTTTTTATGGATTTTGGGAACTAAAAACATGCCATCGTGGGATAAGCAACATTAAGAAATTTAAATACTTTATGATATCAGTTTCATTTAGAGCTTGAGTAGTAATACGGGAAACCGTTTGTTGAAGCTCTGTGGTAGGGTCAACCTCTAAACGTTGATAAGATGTGATGTCAAAGTTGACGTCTAGCTTCAGGACATATTGGTCTCTACTCAAGACCACTTGCTCCTCCCTTATCGGTCCGCTTGATAACAATGTCTGGTCTATCCATCAGGTCCCGTAAAACTTGATTTTCTCGCATTGATAACATATTGAAGGACAATCTCCATGACCGTTCTAAAACTTCTACATCCTTCAGAATTAAATCTCCGAATTAGCTTGTTTTGGAGTAATTTTTTCTAGTATTTGATCTCATAAGGCTGTCACAGGGGTCACCATTACAGCTGGCAGCTCCCTCTGGACTCCTCAGACAGGGACCAATCTTCATGGAAAATCCAGCTCCCTACTCACGGCTTGGCTCTTGAACGCTGCCGTTTGACCCATAAGGGGTATTCGCCGAAGGGATATTTTGCTACCCTCCTTAGCACACTATGGTCTTCAACATCCGCTGCTTATGCGAGAGTGGCACGTCTTCGAGGCTTGGTGTTCATGTCGTCATTTGTCCCCATGGCATACCTCAATTCCTGATATTCTTGCCCTTTTACAGGACGGTCTTGCTAAAGGTTTGGTGCTTGGTTCGCTTCGAGTGCACATTTCTGCCTTGGCTGCTTCCAAACCTATCGCTAGGTGGCTGCGTCGGGTCATTGAATTGGCTTATGTTCTCCAAGGCCAGCCAGTTCGAGGAAGGCTTTGAGCTAATTCCACTTGAGCCCAATCCATGTCATGGGTCCCACACCCTTCCTCTCTGTCAAGTGGCCACCTGGTCGTCCTTTTTTTGTTCAGCACTATTGGTTGGATATACAGGCCCAAGAGGACACTTGTTTCGGAGTTGGGGTGCCTGTCAGCAGCTATAACTGCCCACCCTGAGGGTAATTAGCTTGGGTACTTCCCACTTGTCTGGACTGGTCTAGCAGTATGATCTGGAAGGAGAAATTTCACTTACTGTTAATTTCCTTTCCTGGAATACTGCTAGACAGTCCAGAACCCACCCAGCTTGTCAGAGGCACTGGTACTTGTGCAGAGCAGACAACAGTCATATGCTCTGCAAGCACTTCAGGACATTTCAGACTTCTTCCCTTGGGAATGATATTTGATCCTGTTCGGGTTGAGGGGTTGAGTTGGTTCCCTTTTTTAAGTAAGGGTTCATAGTTGCGTTTTTCCCTGAGATGTTGCCTTTTTGGCTTGTTACATAGGCATACCCCTAGAGGTCCTATTCTGTATAACTGTCGCCCAGAGCCTGACCAATCACAGCTCTGCAGTTTTTTTTTCTTTCCCTATCTGCTGGCAGGGTTGCATAACCTGCTTGTCTGGACTGGTCTAGCAGTATTCCAGGAAAGGAAATTAAGGGTAAGCAAATTTCTCCTTCTCTTCCATTGGGCGGAAAGACATGTGATCTCGACACAGCACATCGCGGGGACATCCAATGTCATGGCAGATTATCTCAGCCAGCATGTCATCAACCCAGGAGCATGGGAGCTAGCGCTGTGGGCGCTTCAACAGATTGTGCAAAAAAAATGGGGTCATCCCACAATAGATCTCATGGTGTCCTCTGCAGACACCAAGGCCCTAGCCGCCTTCAGCCACAGGAGGGAACATGGATCACAGGGCTTGGATGCCTTAGCCCAGTCCTGGCCAATGCCAACTCTTATTCTACATCTTCCCTTTGGCCACTGATCGGCAGGGTTCTCTAGCGCATCAGGGGGCACTCGGGTGCAGTGATTCTGGTATGCATGGTATGCAGACCTCATGCGGCTAGCCCAAGCTCCTCCTGCGACTCAAATCCCAGAAAGGACTTTAAGACAGGGTCCTGTCCTAATGGAGAACCCTGCTCCCTACTCGCTTACAGCTTGGCTCTTGAGTGCCGACATCTGAAAGACACGGGTTATTATCCCAAGGTAGTGGCTACCCTGCTCAAGGTACATTGGCCATCTACATCTTGAGCATATGCCCAGGTGTGGTGTAAATTTGAAACATGGTGTTCTGGCTGTCGGCTGTCTCTGGCGGGTACATATTCCTGAAATACTAGCCTTTCTTCAAGACGGTCTTAACAAGGGTTTGGTGCTTGGGTCTCAGTCCACATTTCAGCCCTTACCTGCTTTAGGGGTCCAATATATGGCTGTTCCCTTGCATCTCACACCGATGTGGCACCTTTTCTTAAGGGAGCAAAGGTGGTCTGACCACCTTACCGTCCTGTGGTTCCTCCTTGGGATCTTTCCTTGGTCCTAAGGGTGCTAACAGAAGCACCTTTTGAACCACTTCACAAGTCATCGCTGCATGATCTCTCCTTAAACAGCCTTTCTGTTAGCAATTACTTCAGTTCGGCGGGTATCGGAATTGCAGGCCTTGTCTTGCCAGGATCCTTATCTCTCCTTCTCGGACGCAGATGTCACCCTGCATACCGTCCCTTCCTTTTTGCCAAAGGTCCTGACACCTTTTCATGCAAACCAGCCTATTTTCTTGCCTTGCTTCCCCAATAAGCAGTCCTCCAGAAAAGTCTTTTCAGACGCTTGATTTCAAGAGGTCTTTACCATTTGAAGGCTGCCGATTCCTTCTGTAAGTCGGATCATCTTTCTTCTCTTCTCGGGGCCTCGAAGGGCCTAGCAGCTTCCAAGTCTGCCATCTCTAGGTGGTTGTGGCAGGCGATTGTCTTACATCCTCTGCAGAAAATTGGTACCATCCGGGCTCCAAGCACATTCTACGTGTGCTCAAGCAACATCATGGGTGGAGCGCTCGGGCTGCTCTTCCTGATATTTGTAGAGCAGCCACTTGGTCCTCCCTATCCACTTTTAGCAGTCACTATCAGCTAGATCTTCAGGCGCAGGAGGACTCTGCATTTGGGGCCAAAGTAGTAACTGCAGTGCCTTCCTCCCACCCGGAGGGCAGTTAGCTTGGGTACTTCCCGCTTGTCTGGACTGGTATAGCAGGATGACACGAAGGAGAAATTTCACTTACTGTTAATTTCCTTTCCTGGAATCCTGCTAGACCAGTCCAGGACTTGCCCATGATGTCAGTATTGTTGCAAAGTCTCTAGCAGCCTTATCACATAGGCCATGTGGTCTGTCATCATATTTCTGTTTCTATCTAGTCTGTCCTTCCATATCAACTACAACAGTCCCCTTTTTACCTTTAGAGATCCTCTTTGTCTCATGCTTTTTTGAATTCAGTTACTGTCCTCATCTCTGCCACCTCCACTGGGAGACTATTCCATGGATCCACTACTTTCTCTAAAGAAATAGATTCAGGAGTGATATGCAGAAATCTCCCTTCACCCTCATCCCATGTCCCCTCGTAGCAGAACTTGCTTTCAATTGAAAGAGGCTCTCTCCCTGAACATTTATGCCACGAAGGTGTTTAAACATCTCACATCACCTCTATCCCGCCTTTCCTCTAAGGTGTACATGTTAAGATAATTCAGTCTGTCATCGTATGCTTTATAATGAAGACCACTAATCATTTTAGTAGCCACCCTCTTGCACCGACTCCATCCTGTTCACATCCTTTTGAAGGTGCAGTCTCCAGAATTGCACACTATACTCCAAATGAGGTCGCACCAAAGACTTATACATAGGCACTATCACCTCCTTTTTTCTGCTAGCCATTCCTCTCCATATGCACCCAAGCATCCTTCTAGCTTTTGCCGTCACCTTTTCTACCTGTTTAGCTACTTTAAGTTCATCACACACAACCACACCTAGGTCCTGCTCTTCTTTAGAGGACAAAAGTACTTCACCCCTTATACTATATTGTGCCCTTGGATTGCTGCAGCCCAAATGCATGACCTTACATTTTTTAACATTAAATCCCAGCTGCCAAATTCTAGATTTTGGTATCCAGAGGCAAACCTTAGCCGACAGCCATTCCTGCTATATCACTAACAAGATGTTAAAGAATCGGACCAAGGACAGATCCCTGGGGGATACCACTGGTAACATCCTTCTCAGTGAGCTCCATTTACTTGTACTCTGTCACCTCCCACCCAACCAATTTCTAACCCAAGCAGTAACTTTAAGGTCCATTCCTAGGGTGCTCAGTTTAAGTCGCCTGTGAGGACCAGTATCAAAGGCTTTACTGAAATCTAAATACACCACATCTAGAGCTCTCCCTCGGTCCACCTCCCTGGTCACCCAGTCAGAAATCAATCAGATTTGTCTGACAAGACCTGCCTCTGGTGAATCCATGCTGCCTTGGATCCTGTAATCCACTGGACTCCAGAAACCTCACTATTTTCTCTTTCAGCAGTGTTTCTAATTTACTCACCACCAAAGTTATAAACTAACCAGCATGTAGTTTTCAACCACATTCTTCCGCTTTTGTGTAAAGGCACCACATGAGCCTCTCTCCAGTCCTTTGGCACCACTCCTGACTCCAACAAGGCATTGAAAAGGTCAGTCAGTGGAGTTGCTAGAACATCCTCAAGTTCCCTCAGTATTCTAGGGTGTATCCCATCCAGTCCCATCGCTTTGTCTACTTTAAGTTGAGCTAGTTTCTCAGTCTTCTGAAAATTTTGTCCCTCTCTTCTGTTCCTGTTCGTGGGTTTTTCTGAGGTCCTGCTCCTGGTTCTGTTTTCAGATGAACAAAAATTGTTAAGCAATTCTGCTATCTCCAGGAACAAGCAGGAATGAGTCTTCACATATGAGTATGTCGGTACCGACGGAGCCTGCGCGGGAAAGCTCCCCAGCTTCCCAGAAGGAAAGCTTTTGGGGCCTCCCACAGCGCATGCGCGCTGCCTTCCCGCCTTCCTGACCAACTCTCCTCAGTTCTTCTTTTTCCACGGAGCCAGCAGGTCGTGTTCCTGTCACCGCTGAAGTTCTTATATTAATTTGTTTCTTTGGCTGCGTGTCTGCCTTCCCTGACTCCGGACCGGTACCGCCGGTCTTTTTCTTTACTTTTCTTTAAAAAAAAAAAAATCTTTTTTCCCCACTTGGTGTATTTTCCTCTTCAGGCCCTCATGGAGAAACCAGCCTCTGGTTTTAAAAAATGCACTAAGTGTAGCGGTACTATTTCAGTCACCGACACCCATGAATGGTGTCTTAAATGTTTGAGGCCTGACCACTCCATTCCTGATTGCCAGTCCTGCTCTCTGATGTCTAAACGTGGCTTACAGCAGTGTTTTTCAACCTTTTTTGTGCAAAGGCACACTTTTTTCATGAAGAAAATCACGAGGCACACCACCATTAGAAAATGTTAAAAAAATTTACCTCTGTGCCTATATTGACTATATATAAAGTAATTCTCTTGAATAGGAATCAAACACAAAAATTATTTTATAATTACTTATGAAATCAAGTATTTTATAATTGTTCATATTTCTGTTTACTCAGTGCGAAACCTGGGCCTGTTTAGCTGAACACAAAGCTGATATTCTGGCAGGAATCGAAAAAAGACACACGTAGCTCTTCGTCAACAGCTCAGTCTCTCTCTGTCTTTAGTTTTTATAGCAATCAGGTCGCTTATCGAGCCCTGGAAGTTAACAGACGATACTTCGAGTCTTCTGATGATTCTGATTCATCAGATGACTGCTGAAGTATCTCTTACTCTTCCTGAGGAGCCCTCTTCTCCAAAGAGGAGAATGTCTCCTCCAGAGGATTTGTCCTTTCATGACTTCATCATTGAAGTAGCTAAAGGACTCTCTATTTCAGTAACCTCTGAAAGAACCTAGAGCAGTGATGGCTAACCTTTTTGAGCCCGAGTGCCCAAACTGCCGCACAAAACCAAAGAATTTCCTCAAAGTGCCAGCACGTCAATTTGCATAAATATTTGCATAATGCTAACATACACTAACTTTTAGTAAACATGTCTCTTAATGAGTGTATGGATAAAGACAGACTAAAAGATTTCTACATTACTATAATCCAGTGCCAACCGCCAGGCACATTAGGAACTACTACAAACACTGCCCATTTAGAACCAATAGCAAACCCGCTGTATCCTAACAGCACTACCAGGACTCAAACACCATACCATACCTATCAAAAGGCAACACTGCAAATATTAAACCAATACATTTCAGAGAATAACAATACATGACCTACTGGGGAAAGAGAACAAGTGGCAATGTCAAAAAGGAATTACATAAACAGAATACCTCAGCTCAGTTACACAGTTGCAATTGCTCCAGCCACTTCTGGTTTCTTCATGTTTTCTGCTAACTCTCCATCTGCTGTCCATTTGTCCTTTCTTCTCTCTTCTAGTTTTTTTTTCCATTCTCTCTCTACATCCGCTTTAACATAGTCAAACCTCGGTTTTCATGATTAATCCGTTCGAAAAAGTCTGACTAAAACCGAAACGTATGAAAACTGGAGCAATATTTCCCATAAGAAATAATGTAAATCCAATTAATCCGTTCCAGACACCCAAAAATATTCACAAAAAATGCATTTTATAGAGAATAACTATTTTTACATACAGAAAACAATGAGAAATAAATATAAATGACTAATGAAATGGATAAATGAACATTTAACATCACTGAAAGCAAGCTAAGTACAGTACTGTACAGTACAGTATGTTAACATCTGGCCTTAGCCACCCCTGACAAGCTGCTGTGCCCAGCTCTCTTCGGAATCACATTGAATTCAGTCCATTAAAATACCTTTACATTATCTGCTCAATGCTTCAGAATGGCAGAAAATCTTAATGATATAGCTTCAGACGTACCCTGCAAGAGAAAGAACTGCCTCCCACATTCATGCAACATCTCCTGCTTACGTTGACAGCTTTTCTTCCCTGCTACCGGGACAAAATCTCAGTCAAAAGACGTTGAAAACCGAAGCGTATGAAAACCAGGGCAAATGAAAACCGAGGTTTGACTGTACTAATCTTTCTCCTTTTGCTCTTTCCTCATTCCTATTTCATCCACTCAAATTTTACCCCTCCATCCTCAATCCCCACTTAACTCTCCCAATACCCGGCCAATTGTAGATTTTTTATCCCTCCCACACAAAATATTTTTCCCCTCTCCATTTTACTCTCCCAGCCCCATCCCATTCTAATCCTCCCCCAACATCAGCTCCCTTCTAGTTCCAACCTCACCCAGCATCCATTCCCTTCTAGTCCCTGCATCAGCCCATTTCCAGTCCTAGCCCCCCATCAGCACATTTCCAGTCTTAGCAACCCCCCAACCCAATACCAGTCCTAGCCCCCCCATCAACCCACTACCAGTCCTAGCCCCCCCATCAACCCACTTCCAGTCCTAAACCCCCATCACCCCATTTTCAGTTTAAGCCCCCCTATAACCCATTACCAGTCCTAACCCCATCACCCCATTTCCAGATAGCCCCCATCAGCCCAAAGCCCATTACCAGTCCTAACCCCCCTAGCCCTTTAGCAGTCCTAACCCCCCCTAGCCCTTTAGCAGTCCTAACCCCCCCTAGCCCTTTAGCAGTCCTAACCCCCCCTAGCCCTTTAGCAGTCCTAACCCCCCCTAGCCCTTTAGCAGTCCTAACCCCCCCTAGCCCTTTAGCAGTCCTAACCCCTCCTTAGCCCTTTAGCAGTCCTAACCCCCCCTTAGCCCATTACCAGTCCTAACCCCTCATCACCCCATTTCCAGACAGCCCCCATCAGCCCACAGCCCATTACCAGTCCTAACCCCCCCTAGCCCTTTAGCAGTCCTAACCCCCCTTAGCCCATTACCAGTCCTAACCCCCATCAGCCCACAGCCCATTAGCAGTCCTAACCCCCCCCCAGCCCATTAGAAGTCCTAACCCCCCCCAGCCCATTAGAAGTCCTAACCCCTCCCCCCCTGGCAAATTAAAAAAAAAAAAAAAAGCTGGCTCTGGCTGCTGCTGCTGCCGCGGCAGAATGCAATGTCCCACGGGGCCCCCTCCGCCCTCTAAGCCCCTCTGCAAGGGCTTTCAGATTCGCGAGGGAGAGCGTCTCCCTCGCGTCTCTGTTAAGCCCGCAGGGGCTAATGGGAAATTTCCCATCAGTCCCTCGCGTCTAAAGGGGCTGATGGGAAATTTCCCATTAGCCCCTGCGGGCTTAACAGACGCGAGGGAGACGCTCTCCCTTGCGAATCTGAAAGCCCTTGCAGAGGGGCTTAGCGGGCGGAGGGGGCCCCGCGGGACACTGCATTCTGCCCTTGCCGCGTCCACGGCAGCAGTCAGAGCCAGCTTTTTCTTTTTTGCGGACCTTCCCGCGTGCCAGCTGCAAGGCCTTCGCGTGCCACAGCTGGCACGCGTGCCATAGGTTCGCCATCGCTGACCTAGAGCAAAAAAATTAGATATTTTGGGATACTCTAAGGTTCCCAAAGAGGCAGTCACCTTGCCCATTCATGAAATTCTTCAAGAACACTTGATGGACTTATGGGAGACTCCTCTCACCCTATCTCCACATTCTCGTCGTTTGGACACCATGTATCGTGTCCCTCCTTCTCCTGGTTTTCAAAACTCAGCTCCCTCACCACTCTATTGTGGTGCAGTCAGCTATGAAAAGGATAGAGTACCAAAAGACACTACTCCTCCAGGAAGAGAATGTAGGACTTTGGATGCTTTTGGTAGGAAAATCTTCCAAGCCAGTATGCTTATTGCCAGAATCAATTCATACAGCCTCTATATGGGCATGTTTCTGAAGGAGATTGCACTAAAGATGCGCAACTTTCTCCCCTTTATCCCAGAGGATAGGAAGGAGTTCCTTCTTTTGCTAAAGCATACCCAAGATGTTTCAAAGTTCTCCAACAGAGCAGCTTTTGACTCCTTTGAAGGTGCTAGCAGAGCCTCCGGCATTGCTATAGCTGCTCACAGAATTGCTTGGCTCCAGGCCTCTGACCTAGAACCCTGGGTCCAGGATGGTTTGGGAAATCTGCCCTGTACAGGTGAAAATCTGTTTGGTAAGGAGTGGCAAATTAAAGCCACTCAAATGGACACAGAAAATGCTGCCTTAGATAGACTTTCTAAGTCTACCTCTTCCCCTGCCAAGAAAAAATCCTTTAAGAAGCCTTTCTACAAGAAGGCCAGATTTTCTACAAATACTGGCCAACAATCTTCATTTCGCTTTGCTCCTAAGCGTCAGCAATCTAAACAGGCCAGGGCAAAACCTGCAGGGACTGCTACAGCCCAGCAGTCCCAACCCCCTCAGGGTTTATGACTTAATACTAGAGAACTTAACCTTTCTGGCTCTACAACAACCAGAGCCTCTCACCATTCCAGGAAGGCTAACTCATTTTGCTCCCAGATGGGAGCAAATCACAGAACAGTGGACCCTCTCTATCATCAGAGGGCTACAAACTACATTTCTCCAGCCTTCCTCCCCATACCATGGTGAGACGTTTCAATTCTCCCCCATCTCTCCTGGACCTGTTGGGTCAGGAGGTGACCACCCTTCTCGCCCAAAGGGCAATAGAAGAGGTTCCTCTTCTTCAACAGGGTCAGGGTTTTACTCCCCTTATTTTCTCATGCCCAAGAAAACAGGGGGGTACAGACCCATTCTAGATCTGAGAGAATTGATCAAATTCCTATGCAAGGAGAAATTCAAGATGCTTTCTCTAGGTACTCTCCTTCCATACCTGCAGAGTCAGGATTGGCTTTGTTCTCTAGATCTCAAGGATGCGTACACACATACTCATCCATCCATCCCACAGAAAATTCCTACAGTTTCTGTTCCAGGGAAAACATTTCCAATACAGAGTACTTCCCTTCGGTTTAGCCTCTGCTCCAAGAGTGTTTACCAAATGCATGGCAATAGTGGCTGCATTTCTACACACCCTTGGAATTTTTGTCTTCCCATACCTGGACGACTGGCTCATACGAGCTCCATCTCAGTCCGAGGCTCAGACTTCCCTGGACCGCACCAGATGCATTCTGCAGTATCTGGGACTTGTGATCAATCTGCCAAAGTCTCAACTCACCCCTACTCAGTCCCTGGAATTCATAGGGGCCTGGTTAGATACCACCACTGCAAGGGCCTACCTTCCTCAGGCCTGCTGCCAACGTCTAGTGCACTTGGCCTCCCAGACTCAGTCCAGAAGCCACTTGACTGCCAGGGAGATGCTACAGCTACTAGGCCACATGGCCTCCACAGTACATGTGGTGCCTTATGCTCACCTACATATGAGAGCAGCTCAATGGACTTTGTCCACCCAGTGGACTCAAGCATCAGGAGCTCTCTCAGACCAAATAGCAACCTCCAAACGTCTCTTGGTTTCTCCAATGGTGGATGTCCACTCAAAATCTGTTGTTGGGGGCCCCCTTCCAACCACTGTTGCCCCAAGCAACCCTCACAACAGATGCCTCCCAAACAGGTTGGGGAGCTCATCTTCAAGACCTCTCCACTCAGGGCACTTGGTCTCCACAGGAGACCACCCTTCATATCAACCTTTTGGAACTTCGAGCAATTTTTTTAGCTCTCAGAGTTTTTCATACCCTCCAACAACATGACAGTCCTTATTCATACGGACAATCAAGTAGCCATGGTTTACATGAACAAACAAGGAGGGACTGGCTCTCTGTCGCTTTGCAACGAAGCTCTAAGATTATGGGCCTTTGCCAAAGAGCATCAAATCCATCTCCTGGCAGTATATCTCCCAGGAATCCAAAACTCTTGGGCAGACAGACTCAGTCGAGTTCTGCTTCCACACGAATGGTCCCTGCACATGGATCAGGTACTCAGAATCTTCTAGAAATGGGGAACCCCAGACATAGACCTCTTTGCAAGTCCGTGGAAAGCCACACTTCCCCGGTTCTGTTCCAGAATTCTGTGTCAGGGAGCTCAGGCCAAGGATGCCTTCCTCCTTCATTGGGGTCAGGGCTTCCTGTATGCCTTTCCACCCATTCCCAAAACTCTGTTCAAACTTCAAAGGGATCAAGGGTCCATGATCCTCATAGCTCCACGCTGGCCACGCCAAGTGTGGTACCCTCTACTTCTGCATCTCTCCCAAGCCCCCTCCCTGGACTTGGGAGCTGCTCCAGACCTGTCTCAGGAGGAGGGAACTTTGTGGCAAGTCTCTTCACCTCAGAGCTTGGTTACTGAAGGCCTAGACCTTCAGGACTTCAATCTTTCTCAGCAAGTGAAGGATATCCTCCATGCCTCTAGGAAACCTTCCACTAGGCGTTCTTACGCTTTCAAATGGAAAAGATTTTCCATTTGGTGTGCTCAAAGGGGTCTTGACCCTCTAGCACTACCTTTAAATTCTTTATTGGATTATCTCCTGCATCTCTCCAATGCAGGCCTTAAAACGAATTCAGTAAGAGTCCATTTGAGTGCTATTGGAGCATCTCTTAAACCTCTCAATGGACAACCTATCTCCTTTCATCCTCTTATCGCAAGATTCATGAGAGGCTTAACTTTAACTAAACCTCCCATTAGGCCTCCTCCGGTTGCATGGGACTTAAACTTGGTTCTTGGTCAGCTTATGAAGCCACCTTTGAACCATTAGCCACCACATCCTTGAAATTTCTTTCCTGGAAGGTTATTTTCCTTATTGCAGTCACCTCAGCTCGCCGTATCAGTGAACTGCAAGCCCTAGTGGCTAATCCACCTTATACAAGGTTCCATCATGATAAGGTGGTCCTTAGGACCAATCCCCACTTTATGCCTAAAGTGGTCTCCCCTTTTCATCTTAAGAGGTATATTTACCTGTCTTTTTTCCAGCTCATGCATCCAGTGCAGAGAGGAACCTTCATACTCTAGATTGTAAAAGAGCTCTTGCCTTTTACCTCCACAGGACACAGCAACATCGAAAGTCTTCTCAGGTTTTTGTTGCTTTTGATCCTTCTCATTTAGGACTTCCAGTCTCTAAAAACACTGTCCAATTGGATTGCTCAGCGTCTTTTGCTTACCAGAGTAAGAACCTTTCTCTGGAGGGCCATGTCACCGCTCACAATGTGAGAGCCATGGCCACCTCTATGGCTCATCTTCATTCTGTGTCCATCGATCAGATCTGTCGAGCAGCCACCTGGGCCTCGGTTCATACCTTTACAGCCCATTACTGTTTGGACAAGGACTCCCGCCAGGATGCCTTGTTTGGTCAGGCTGTCCTCAGACACCTGTTCCATTCTTGAACAACTCCAGCCTCCTTCCCTGAATGGATGCCTGATCCCCTTGGGGGGATCTCCCTGGCATCTATGTTCCTGGAGATAGCACAGTTACTTACCTGTAACAGGTCATCTCTGGGAACAGCAGGAATTAGTCCTCACAACCCACCCACCTCCCCTAGGAGTTGTATCTCTCTCTTTCCTTTCCTCTCTATTGTCTCAGCTTTAAACTCAAACTGGGAAGCTGGGGAGCTTTCCCACGCAGGCTCCATCGGTACCGACATACCCATATGTGAGGACTAATTCCTGCTGTTCCCAGAGATCACCTGTTACAGGTAAGTAACTGTGCTTTATCCTTATCAGCTTCTACATATTCCTCCCCTGCACCCTTGAGTCTGACTACCACTTTTACCTTTCCTCTTCTCACTAATATCTGAAAAATGTCTTATCCCCCCTTTTTATTGCATTGGCTATTTCCTCCTCCTTTTTAATCTGTCACCTTGACTACTTTGCTAGCTTCTCTAAGTTTTTCCAAATACAGATGCCTGTATTCCTCTCTGGTCTCTTGTATTTCATGAAGGCCTCCCTCTTTCTTCACTTTTTCAGCTACTACTTTCAAAAACCATAGCGGTCTCCTTTTTCCTTTTACCTTTATTTACCATTTTAACAAAACGGTTGGTTGCCCTTAAAATATCCCCTCTGTTTTTCCCACTGTCTTTCTACATCCCCCAGCTGTTCCCATCCCACTAATGACTCCCTGAGGTATTGGCCCATCTTGGCAAAGTTAGTCTTCCTAAAGTCTAAGATCCTCACCTTTAGAATCCATTCAAACAGCCCTAGTCCTAATACTGAACCACACCATCTGGTGATCACTGAATGCAAAATGATCTCCCATTACAACATCAGAAACATTCACACTTGGTAAGCACCAAGTCCAGTATGGCCCCTTCACGTGTGGGTTATGTTACCAATTGCCTGAATAGTTCTCCCTGTAGAGAATCCAGGATCTCCTTACTTCTAGATGATACTGCAACAGGAATATGCCAATCAACATCTGGCATATTGAAGTCTCAGTAGCACTTCCCCTTTCCTAGCAATGCTGCGTATGTCTTCAATTAACTCTGTCCACATCTTCCTCTTGTGAGGGAGGTCTGTATATCACACCAATTCAAATAGATTTCTCTTTCCCTCTTTCTAGTTTAACCCACAATGTCTCCTCTCTCTCCCTTTTTAAGCACTAATTCCAAAGCTTTAATAGTTTTTACATATAGTACCACTCTTCCCCTTCTTTCTACCCTGTCCTTCCTGAATAAAGTATAGCCAGGTATAGTTACATCCAATCATGGTTTTCTGTGAGCCATGTTTCTGTATCTGCCACTAAATCCAAGTCTCAGCCACTCTCACCAAAGCGTCAACATCAGGGATCTTATTTCCCATGCTACGGGCATTTATACACACTGCTTTCCATATGTTACCCCTGTTACCCATTTCCATAAAGGTATTATGTATCACCTACCTGGGGGCTTTCTTCACCCATCCCCAATGAATAAAGTTTTAAAGTCCTCTTCAGTAGATTAGCCAGTCTACTACTGAAGATGCATTGACCTTTCTTGGACAGATGGATGCCATCTCTGCTCTGCAACCCTTGGAACAGCATCCCATGGTCTAAGAAACCAAAACGCTCTGACACCATCCACGCAGCCATGCATTCATCTCCAGGATGCGAACCTCTCTGCCTTGGCCTTTACCCTTAACAGGGAGGATTGAAGAGAACACACCACCTGTGCACCTAACTGCTTCACCCTCTGTCCCAAGGCCATGAAGTCACTTTTGATACGTTCCAAGGGATACCTGGCAGTATCATTTGTTCCAAAATGGATTAGCAACATTGGGTAATAGTCAGTGGGCTTGAGTCTTGGGGAAACTCTCCGTAACATCTTGGATTTTGGCACCAGGCAGACCGCATACCTCTCTGAACATCAAGTCTGGTTGGCAGATGGACGCCTCAGTACCCCTCAGTCTCCAACCACCACTACCCTTCGTTTCCTTTTGGTCACTGATTCTGCAACTTTGGGGTACTTGAGCTCTGGTTCTTCCCTTTCCAGAGGTGCTTTCACCTCCACTTCCAGGGCTGCATAACCGTTCTTCAATTCAAGGGCTGGAGAAGTTGGACTGGTGATTTTGCAGGCCCTGGTGACTTGTGTCCAACCATTGACATTCTGTTGGCACCCATCTTCTCTTGTGCTGGAGAGCTTGGTTGCTGCAAGAAGCATCTCATCAATGTACTTCTCAGTCTTCAATGCTCCTCAGCTTCGCCACCTCCTCTGAGTTTCTCCACTTGTTTCCTCAGTTTCAGCATGCAGGCAACCCTGCACATGGTCCTTCAACTGGCATTATTAGGACCTCTGTCTGGACCGAGGCAGAAGCTGTAACGGGGGCAACAGCTTTAGCGATACGATTTTTCCCAGCCATTGTTCAGTTCGTGGAGCTTAGGTATTGGTTGATCTGTAGAGCCCTTGTTAGGAAAGCCTCGAGCAGGGGGTTCTCTACTGCTTTTCAGATTTTCTTCACCCTGTACATAGTTTCTTACTGTTCTTGTTTCTTGTCAGTTTACTGAGGGTGACCGCTAGGGGTATGCCTATATGGGTACCAGGTCCTAACCAATCAGATTCTGGTAGTGTTTTTCTGTCTCCAACATCTGCTGGCAGGGGGACACAACCCGCTTGTCTGGACTAGTCTAGCAGGATTCCAGGAAAGGAAATTAACGGTAAGTGAAATTTCTCCATCTTACATTGTTTTGAGTCTAGTAAGATTTGGCTGCATTAGCAATGGTCATGAAAGGCAAAGGGGAAAAATTTAAAGGAAACACAGGAGGAGACCAACCCCACCATAAGTTCAGCATATCCATCCACCCTGGTTTTTATCCTGCTATTTTGCTTTGTCCCTTCTAAAATAACAGATCTCTGCCTCCATTTCCAATTGGGGGAGGGGGTGGTGGTGCTGTTTGAATCTGGTGAATATTTTGATTTCTGTGGTTGCTGTTTAAAATAAGTGTGGTTGAAGACTTTATTGTACCATCTGACACCTTTTTATATATTTTTTTCAAGTCCTTGGATGGAAAGCCCATAAAAGTGGAACAAGCCACCAAACCCTCATTTGAAACTGGAAGAAGAGGACCACCACCCCCTCCAAGAAGCCGTGGTCCTCCAAGAGGTGGGCTCAGAGGTGGAAGAGGAGGAAGTGGTGGGCCAAGAGGTAACTATCATACATATTTTGACTTAATATGTTTAGCCTTTAGTATGTGCTATAAATATTTATACCGCTTCTATATAGAAAATTTTAGTACATTAGTGATATGTAATACTTTAATCCTTATTCAGCTTCTACTTAAAACTGGTTTGCAAAGAGTACTCAAGTTGTATGCATCTTATTATCTATATGTTCAAGAAGTATATTGGCACAAAAGGTTCCTTATCCTGCTAGATCAGGACAAATTGATGGGTTGTCACATTGCTAACAAATGAAAGCAGAGAACAGCTTACTCATTCCTCCAGACAAGTCCAGATGTGCCTCTAGCTTTTCCCCAGCCTATTGTCATCACACTTGGTGGCATATTTAGGAGGGTTCCAAAACCATCTGGCAGATAATCAGCTGATGCTTGGGTCCCCCACAAGTTGTCTCTGGGTCTGACTCTTCTCAGCAGATCTTCAACAAATGGAGCCAGAGCACCATCTTCAAGCTCTTTTTTGGCTCCACACATTGCCTCAATTTACTGCTTTTGCAGACTGTCATGACTTTCTGTATACTGGTGGTTCTTTGCATTTTGAGCCAGTGGGGCTGACTGTCTTGGGTCAGAGTAATGAAATGAGTAGTCTTTCAGACCATCCGGGAGTGGTGCTATTGGGAGGCACTGGATTAGCCATGGTATTACACTGATTTGGGGAGGCACTTAACAGCACAGCCTCTGACCCTGGGCAGCCAGAGAACTTTCAGCAAGGGCTTGTCCTGATAGACAGCCCAGCTCCCTTATGGCTTGGGCCCCTGAGGCACTGCTTAGGGTTTGAGTTACTTTTCAGCAGTTTCCTCCACTCTGAAAGCCAGGCATAGATGTGCATCATTGGTATATCTGCATTTGTATTTTTAAGCTGTATCGACAGCGTCACCTGAGCATATATACTTGTCTTACTGGCATTCCTCCAGGATGAGTTTCAGAGGTCCATGCACTATCCTGCCTTAAAGGTTCACTGCTGCAGTTATGCACCTAGGAAAGAACAACCCAAACTATGCTTACACAATGCAAGGTTCCACATTGGGAACCACCCCCCAGGAAAAAGATTTAGGTGTCATCGCTGATAACATGTTAAAACCCTCCACCCAGTGTGCAGCGGCAGCTAAGAGCAAATAGAATGCTTGTATAATAAGGAAAGGAATAGAAAACAAAACAAAGGATATTATAATGCCTCTATTGTTCAATGGTGCGACTGCACCTTGAATATTGTGTGCAATTCTGGTCGCCGTATCTTAAAAAGGATATAGCGTTATTAGAAAAGGTAGAGAGCCACCAAAATGGTAAAGGGGATGGAAGGATACTCTATGAAGAGAGGCTAAAAAGGTTAGGGCTCGTCAACCTGGAAAAGACAGCTGAGGGGAGATATGATAAAGGTCTATAAATTAATGAATGGAATGGAACAGGTAAACATAGATTGTCATTAGAATATAAAAAGACTAGGACATGCAATGAAGCTACAGCATAATCTATTTAAGACTAATATTTTTTCACTCCATGTGTAATCAAACTCTGGAATTAGTTACCAGATGATATAGTAAAAGCTGTTAGTGTAGCTGGGTTTAAAAAAAAGTTTTGACAAGTTCCTGGAGGAAAGGTCCATAGACCATTATTAAAAGGGACCTGGGATATCACATGACCCAATACAAGCATTGAGGAACCTGTCTTTTGGGGAGACTGCTAGGTACTTTGGCCACTGTTGAAAATAGGATACTGGGCTTGATGGACCTTGGTCTGAGTCAGTATGGCATATCTTATGTTAATATCCATGCATCTCCAGGAACAAGCAGGAATAAGTCCTCACATATGGGTACGTCGGTACCGACGGAGCCCGTGCGGGAAAGCTCCCCAGCTTCTTAGAATAGAAGCTTTTGGGACCTCCCACTGCACATGCGCACTGCCTTCCCGCCTTCCTGAACAGCTCTCCGCAGTTTCTCTTTTTTCCGCGGAGCCAGCAGGTCGTGTTCCTGTCACCGCTGAAGAATTGTTATTTTATTTGTTTCTTTAGACCGCGTACCTGCCTTCCCCATACCGATACCGGTATCGCCGGTCTTTTCTTTCTTTCTTTAAAAATTATAATTCTTTTTTCTTATTTTTTAGCTTTTTGGTCACTTCAGAGAGGCCTCTCGGCCTACTCAATTTCTCCTCATGGAGAATCCAGCCCCTGGATTTAAGAAGTGTTCCAAATGTTATGCTGTTATTTCAGTCACAGACACCCATGACTGGTGTCTGAAATGTTTGGGGCCTGACCATTCCATAACGGACTGCCCATCTTGCTCCCACATGTCTAAACGTGGGCTGCAGAACCGGGCCAACAAATTCCATGTGCTGTTTGCTTCAGAGAATACAGCATCACAGTCATCCAGGTCTTCTTCTCCGGATGGATCTCAGGTAACCAAACCTTCTGTGGGTAAGGTCCTCAAAGAGCAAATCTCCTTCAAAGCATCGAGAGGCTCTTAGCTTAGAACTTGAGGACCCTGCCCCAGCCAAACAACCCCGGCGGGAAGTCCAACTTCCAAAAACGCCAATTCAGGGGTCTCAGGTTGATATCGATGCTACGCCTCGACAGATCACCTGTTAGCCTGCTCTGGGTACCGGGTCACTCCGGTACCGACATCCAGGCAGCTATGGCGTCCATGGGCGATACTGTACAGTCCATGCAGCAAGCCGTCATGGCTTTCATTAAAGCTGCAACGCCATCGGTTCCGCTTTCAGCGGTTCCGGGCCCGATACTGGTATCGTCCGCCATTGCCGGTATCGAGGCCGTCCACCTCTAAACGCAAGTCGGTACCGTATGGGCTTTCGCTCCATACCGGTTCCATACCCGATACGCCCGATATCGATACCGATCGGTACGCGTATCGTGCGTTAGAGGAAAGCACCGATTCCTCTGAGGATTTTCACTCCTCTGATGATTCTGCTGAGTTTTCACTCAACTTACCTGAGGAGCCCTCTTCTCCTAAAAGGAGAATGTCCCCTCCAGAGGATTTGTCCTTCCAGGACTTTGTTTTAGATATGGCTACAGCCCTTTCTATTACCACATCCTCTGAAAAGGAACCCAGATCCAAAAACTGGATATTTTGGGATACTCAAAGGCCCCTAAAGAGGCAGTTACCCTGCCTATCCATGAAATCCTTCAAGAACAACTGATGGATTTCTGGGAAAATCCTTTGACTTTGTCTCCTTATTACCGTAGGATTGACACCATGTATAGGGTCCCTCCTTCTCCTGGTTTCCAAAAGACTCAATTGCCCCACCACTCTATTGTGGTGAAGTCTGCAATGAAGAAGATTAGGAGTACCAAAAGGCACTCTTCCACCCCTCCAGGACGGGAATGTAAGAATTTGGACTCTTTTGGTAGGAAAATTTTTCCAGGATAGTATGCTTATTGGCAGGATTATTTCCTACTGTCACAATATGGGCATGTTCCTGGGGAACTTGCCAAAAAGGTGCGGCATTTTGCCCCCTTTATCCCTGAGGATAAAAAGCAGGGATTCCTTTCCCTAGTGAAACAACTCTTAGAGGTTTCTAAGTTCTCTAATAGGGCAGCATATGATTCCTTTGAGGGAGCCAGTAGGGCTTCGGCATTGCTATTGCAGCCCGACGTCTTGCTTGGCTCCAGCCTCTGATCTGGAACCTTGGTTCTAGATGGCTTACGGAATCTGCCCTGTACAGGTGAGAACTTATTTGGGGAAGAGTGGCAAATCAAAGCCACCCAGATGGATGCTGAAAATGCCACCTTGGAAAGACTTTCAAAGTCCACTTCAATTCCTACTAAGAAAAAGTCTTTTAAAAGGCCTTACTATAAGAAGGCCAGAGTTGCTTCAAATACTGGCCAGCAGTCTTCTCAACCTCGCTATACTGCTAAGCGTCAGCAATCCAAACAAGCACGAGCTAAGCCTGCAGCAGCTACTGTAGCTCAGCAGGCTCCAACCCCTCAGGGGTTTTGACTTGCTCCTAGGGAACTTGCCACTTCTGGTTCTAACACAACCAGAACCTCTCACCATACCCGGAAGGTTGGTTCACTTTGCTCCCAGATGGGAACAAATCACAACAGAACAATGGACCCTCTATATAATTCGAGAGGGTTACAAACTTCATTTCTCCAGCCTTCCTCCCCATCATATGGTGAGACCATTCATTCTCCCCCATCTCTCCTAACCCTGTTGGGTCAAGAGGTTTCCTCTCTTCTTGCCCAAGGGGCCATAGAAGAGGTTCCTCTTCTCAACAAGGGTCCGGTTTCTACTACCCTTATTTTATCAATCCAAAGAAGACACGGGGATAAAGACCAATCCTATATCATAGATAATTGAACAAATTTCAATTCAAGGAGAAATTCAAAATGCTGTCTCTCGGCATTCTCCTTCCTTACCTCCAGGGTCAGGACTGGCTTTGTTCTCTAGACCTACAGGATGCGTATACACATATACTCATCCATCCATCCCACAGAAAGTATCTTCGCTTTCTGTTTCAGGGAAAACATTTCCATACAGAGTACTCCCCTTCGGTCTAGCCTCTGCTCCAAGAGTATTCACAAAATGCATGGCAGTCGTAGCCGCATTTCTAAGAGGCATGGGAATCTTTGTCTTCCCATATCTGGACGACTGGCTCATCCGAGCTCCAACTCAGTCACAGGCCCAGATTTCCCTGGACCACACAAGGAGCCTTTTGCAGTATCTGGGACTGGTAGTAACCTTCCCAAGTCCCAACTCATCCCTACTCAATCTCTAGAATTCATAGGGGCCCAGTTGGACACCATCACTGCAAGGGCCTACCTTCCACATGTTCGAGGCCAGCGCCTCCTGAGTTTGGCCTCCCAAGCTCAGTCCAGCACTCACTTGACAGCCAGGGAAATGCTACGCCTACTGGTCATATGGCCTCCACAGTGCATGTGGTGCCCTATGCTCGTCTTCATATGAGAGCAGCTCAATGGACCCTGGCCACTCAGTGGAACTCAGGCTTCAGGAGCGCTCTCAGACCAAATACAACCTCCGATCGTCTGTTTTGGTCCCTCCACTGGTGGACTTCCACCAAGAATCTGTTGTTGGGGGCTCCATTTCAACCATTGCTACCCCAAGCAACCCTCACAACAGATGCCTCCCAAACAGGGTGGGAGCTCATCTGCAAACTCTCTCCACTCAGGGCACTTGGTCTCTACAGGAGACCACCCTTCATATCAATCTTCTGGAACTGCGAGCAATTTACCTTGCCCTCAGGTCTTCCACTCCCTCCTAGCCAACCTCACTGTCCTAGTTCAGACGGACAATCAGGTGGCCATGTTTTACATAAACAAACAAGGAGGGACGGGCTCTCTGTCGCTTTGCAACGAAGCTCTAAGACTATGGGCCTTCGCCAGAGAGCATCAGATCACCTGCTAGCAGTGTATCTCCCAGGAGTTCAAAACTCTCGGGCAGACAGGCTCAGTCGAGTTCTGCTGCCACACGAATGGTCCCTACATTTGGACCAAATAACCGAATCTTTCAGGAATGGGGGACCCCCGGACATAGACCTCTTTGCAAGTCCGTGGAATGCCAAACTTCCCCGTTCTGTTTCCAGAACTGCGTGTCATGGAGCTGAGGATACGGACGCCTTTCTCCTGATTTGGAATCAGGCATTCCTATATGCCTTTCCACCCTTTCATTTGTTTCACTAGACTCTGTTCAACCACCAGAGGGTTCATGGTACTATGATCCTCATAGCTCCACGCTGGCCACGCCAAGTGTGGTTCCCTCTACTTCTACAGCTCTCCCAGGATCCTACTTGGATCTGGGAGCTGCGCCAGACCTCCTGTCTCAGGAGGAGGGGACTTTGTGGCACCCAAACCCCAAATCCCTTCACCTCAGTGCTTGGTTACTGAAGGCTTAAGCCTTCAAGACTTTCATCTTTCCCAACCAGTGAAAGATATCCTTTCTGCCTCTAGGAAACCCTCTACCAGGCGTTCCTATGCTTTCAAATGGAAACGTTTTTCCATTTGGTGTGCTCAGCAGGGTCTTGACCCTCTGGCACTTCCTTTGAATTCTCTTCTTGATTATCTCCTGCATCTATCCAATGCAGGCCTCAAGACGAATTCGGTAAGAGTCCATTTAAGTGCTATTGCAGCATCCTTGAAACATATAAATGGACAACCTATCTCCTCTCATCCGTTGCAAGATTCATGAGAGGCCTGACTCTCACTAAACCTCCCATCAGACCACCCCCGGTCGCATGGGATTTGAATCTAGTGCTCGGTCAACTTATGAAGCCACCTTTGAGCCAATGTTTCCACCTCCTTGAAATTTCTTTCCTGGAAGGTCATCTTCCTCATTGCAGTCACTTCGGCTCGCCGCATCAGTGAGCTGCAGGCTTTAGTGCTAATCCACCTTACACAAGATTTCATCATGATAAGGTGGTCCTTAGACGAATCCCCACTTTATGCCTAAAGTGGTCTCGCCTTTTCATCTTAATCAAGAGGTATAGCTAACTGACTATTTTCCAGCTCATCAAGCATACAATGCAGAGAGGAACCTTCAAACTATGGATTGTAAAAGAGCTCACGCTTTTTACCATAATAGGACTCAGACACATCGAAAGTATTCTCAACTTTTTGTGGACTTTGATCCTTCCCATTTGGGACTTCCAGTATCCAAGCGTACACTTTCACAGTGGATTGCTCAGAGTATTTCTTTTGCTTACCAGAGCAAAAACATTTCTCTGGAAGGCCATGTCACTGCTCACAATGTGAGGGCCATGGCAACTTCTATGGCTCATCTGCACTCTGTTTCCATAGATCAGATCTGTCGAGCCGCTACCTGGGCCTCGGTTCATACCTTCACAGCCCATTACTGTTTGGACAAGGACTCCCGCCGGGATGCCTTGTTTGGCCAGGCTGTCCTCAAGCACCTGTTCCATTCCTAAACAACTCCTGCCCACCTTCCCAGAATGGATGCCTGAGATCCATACGAAGATGGCGAACCTTTACAGGGGATCCCATGCATCTAAGCTAGGGAGTCCCCATATGTGAGGACTTATTCCTGCTTGTTCCTGGAGATAGCACAGTTACTTACCTGTAACAGGTGATCTCTGGGAACAGCAGGCATTAGTCGGCACAACCCGCCCACCTCCCCTCGGTTTTTTATCTTTAATCTAACAATCTTCCTGACCTCACTCTGTTTACTCCGCTATAACTCGAAACTGAGGAGAGCTGTTCAGGAAGGCGGGAAGGCAGTGCGCCTGTGCAGTGGGAGGTCCCAAAAGCTTCTATTCTCAGAAGCTGGGGAGCTTTCCCGCACGGGCTCCGTCGGTACCGACGTACCCATATGTGAGGACTAATTCCTGCTGTTCCCAGAGATCACCTGTTACAGGTAAGTAACTGTGCTTTCCTGGATACTGCACTGCCTGAAGTTCAGATGGTACCTATTCCATAGCCATGGAATGCTAATCACTCCCTCTTGGATATGGTGACATGAACTTCCTTGGTTCATTCCTTTATAGAAAGATTCCCTTGGTGCTTTGTCATGCTTTAAAATTGGAGGGGGGGGGGGGATTTACCTCAAACTTCCAAGCCCTCAGATGTCCAGTCTGTATTGATGCAATCTGGGTTTCTTCAAGGGTCTACTTGCCTTACCACAAAGTATGGTCCTCAAGCTCGGCTAAAATAACTTCTCCAAAATTTGTGAATATCCTCTCAAATGTTGAACAACCAAAATGTTTCTCTCCTCACACTGAATCTGTGGCATACATCATTTCTTAGTCACCATGGATCTAAAGTTCACTGCAGCAAGAAGGTCAGATGAGCAATTTTCCTTTTACCATGTGTTTTTTTTTTCTTAAGATAATCTTGTGTGTTCAAGCATGCTCCCTTCTGACCTAGTAAACCCCATAAGACCTCTAGCATTGCAAGTCTGACCTGGGATGATATACCATGTGGTTGATTCCCCAGATGTCCACAAATCTTAACTAGAATTACTGGATATCTAGTGGGCACAGCCTATAATCGGTAATTGTATTTGCAAAGCTGTGTTCTTTCTATCTGCTGACCAAGTAACATAACTGATCCATCTTGACTGGTCTAGCAGGACTCAAATAGAAATCAACAGGTAAGTGTTTCTCTGGAGATTAGCAGGGGGATGCAGGCACACTTAACTGAGCAGTTGTCCAGGTTCTCCCCTAGCTCATCGTTGGACCCCTCTGAGCATGCATGTGCCCGTTCCTCTTGCTTGCCTCTGTCAGTTTTTTCTTTTTACCACATCAAGACAGCCACGAGTCTTTCCTTAAATTTCTAACATACTTTTCAACGGGGTAAGCCTAATTAGCTCACTCTCCCAAGCACTGCTCTGATGCCCTTAAAGCCTGGGCAGTATATCAAGCAATTGTATAAACATAAACCAGCAGTTTACAGATTGCATCTACCACTGTTCCCTCTAAGCTGTGCGCGTGTGCGCACGCGCGCACACCTCGTGGAGCGAGCGCACATACTTTAAAACAGAGCGCACAAAAATTATGGCTCTGATTCTGATAGAAAACAGACGCCTTAAAATTTAAAAGTTATGATTGTAATTACTAGAAATTTCCTGCTTCATTTAGTAATCTATTTTCATTTAATTTGATTAAAATCAATGTGGTGTACATACTGTATTCTGACATGTAGTCAAATTTTAAAGTATATAACTCCGAGTGTCGTTATGTGGTGCACAAAAATTTAACCTTCCTTCAAAAGCTGCACACAGCTGATATTTTATGCGCACACAGCCTACAGAAAATTAGAGGGAACATTGGCATCTACCCCTTCAAGCCATGATCTGCCAGTTTTTGAAAAAGGCAGAGCTACAAGAGCCTCAATGGTGACACTAGAGCACAGCAGGAAAGTTTCCTAGTCCACAATTGCTGCTACATGCCAGGCCTTCTCGTGCCTATGGCACAAACTTACATCTCTTCCCTGCTTTCATTGGGCCTAGCTCAGGCACACCAAAACTGCTAAAGTCAAGGGGCAAGGCAAAAGCAAAATATAAAATATTGCACAAGCACTCATTATGCCACACCTGGACTACTGCAACGCCATCTTACAAGGTCTGCCTAAAAAATCGCTAAATAGCCTCCAAATGGCCCAAAATGTGACAGCCAGGATCATCATGAGAACAAGCATTGCTGAGCACATTACACCTGTTTTGATCGAGCTACATTGGCTTCCCATTGCAGCCAGGATACAATACAAAACATTGGTAACCACGTTCAAACTTATAAATAACATAGCCCCTTCATTCCTCTCCACACTTGTCAGCACGCAACCAACAGACAGGAGAACTACCAACTCAGGCACACTACAAGTCCCTACCAGCATCAGATCTGTGAAAGCAAGTACTAGTCGCAGGGCGTTCTCATTCTCTGCGCCAACTATCTAGAATCAATTACCATTCGAGCTGCGATCAATCAAGGACATTACTGCTTTCCGGAAGGAACTAAAAACTCATCTATTCAAGTCACTACAATCAGCTGTGACTTTCAGCACGATATAGATGAAGCAAAGCAATCAATCATGCTCTGTTGAACTGCTATATGTATAAATGTAAAAATGTAAATGTGTAGTCCAATCTCCAAGACACTAATCCGGTGTGCTGTGCCTTACCCCCAAATCTATGTATATATTTGCCCCACTTTTCTGTCTTGATTTGAGAACTCCCAAAGATGTAATCAAACCGCTGCTGATCGCTGGAAGTGGCGGTATACAAGTGTGTACTAAATAAAAATAAACACTCTGCGGCTTCAGGTCACCTCAGGCCTTCAGCTCTATCCAGCCCTCAAGTAAATCAGGTGGCTCAGCCAAGTTTTATGGCAGCCCACACCAGGAACACATGCCAAAATTGGCACAAACCTTTTCCAGTTCATACTGCTAGACCAGTCCAGACAAGTGGGTTATGTCCCCCTGCCAGCAGATGTTGGCGACAGAGAAACTCCAGAGCTGTGATCAGGCTCTGGCTGGTATAGGTGTACCCCTAGTGGTCCTAGTCAGTATTTTGTCTCCAGCAGATGGTGGTCAAGTTTTTGTCTCTTACCTGGATGCACTCAGAGTGCATAAGAGGTTTCTGAGTTTCCCAGGTCTCCTCTTATAGCTGTATTACTTTTAAACTTTAGTTACTAACCATACAGCAGGGTCTGAGCTCCTGATCCCTAGATCAGTGGAAATCCCCATTCTAAACAGCTCCTAGCCTCTGCCACAGAGCCTGTGTAGCTGGGGGTTGATAAATCTAATATTTTTACCATCCAGTCAGTTATAATTTTTACAATATCTTTAAAGCATTTCCCTGCAAGCCTCAGCTTCTCTGCAGCACAGTGAGACCTGCTTGGGTTCCCTCGCAGCAATTTTCTTCCGGTTTTTAATGGCACAGAGATCACCATGTCTGTCTTTCTCCAGTCTTTGGCAGCACTCCTCTCCTCTCCCCCAGCAATTTCACCACGTGTTTGAGGTTTATAAAGCTTAAGGAACCTTTATTTGGCAGTTTTTCTGTGCCGGCAGCCATTTGAAATTGGGAGACACTTCTCTTCAGAGGTTTTTTTTTTTTTGGCAGGAGCAGAGCTGGGCAGCCTTTTCAAAGCATTTAACATGCTGTGAAGGCATAGGAAGTTTCAAAGGTCCCTTTTCCTTCGAGTTGTCTTTCCCTAAGCCTACATAGATTTTTGGTTTAAAAAAAAAATTTAAACCTCTGCAATGCCTGTTTCTCTGCACAGGTGCATTGTATGTAATAAGTAAAAGGAGTTCCTTATCGTTCCTCCAGTGCAGTCCTCAACCTCTGAGTTGTCAACCTTCACCTGCAGCTAGGAGACTGGCATGTCAAAATCATGACATCACTGGATATAGGCTGCTGCTCTCGCTCCACCTCCCCAGTGTGACCAGTCTCCTTGCAGCAGGAGGAAGTTGTGAGCCTCTTCTGGGGCTCACTAGAGGAACAGATAAGGAGTGATATAGGCTAGGGTAGCTACTTTAATTTTTCGGCTAATGCTGTGGGTTCTGTCTCTTTCAAATTTTTTTTTTTACACTAATAGGTAGAGTCCTTATCAAAGGGCCTCGATTTCTCACACAGGGGAGGTGGGACAAAGGTTTTGGTGGCTCTTACACCTTCCCTGTCAGTGTTCAGGTTGTCTCTTACCTGTGTGCCTTCCCGGGGACCGATGGATCTTTCACCCAGGAATTTCGGGTGAGAGCCCTCCCTCAGGTCAGTCACTTCTCCACGAACCGCACTCCTGAGCTCGGCTGGTGCAGTGCCGGCTGAGAGGAGCTGAGCTTCGTGGTACTCCTGCAGGCTCGTGGGGGTGTACCAAGCCCACTTGGAGAGCCAGGAGGCAGCTTTAGCACAGCGCTGACCTGTCCGGTAAGCCAGTAACCGGTTCAGGTGGCGTCTGGTGCGTGCACGTCACGGCCTTATCCTCTGCCAGTCTGCTGGGTTATTTCGTGCCCTTTTTTTCTCCCCTCTGGGTCCTGCGGTGGCCATTTTGTACAGGCAGGGAGCCGCATGTTTGACGGCGCTCTTAGTGCTGTGCCCCAGGGGACCGTGGTACCGTTTAGTCCCTTTTTCTTTACTTTATTTTTCTTTTGATTTGGGTTTTTTTTTCTGAGTTGAAGGCTTTTCTTGCGTTTCTGCCTCCGGTCTGGGGTGTGGGACTGTGCTCTTCCGTTGGACCGGGTGCAGGACAGGATTTGGGAGCCTCAGATTACTGCCTGTCTTACCCCTTATTCGTAAGGTTTTTTGGTGGGGTTAACATTCATACCTAACTACATCAGGTGCCAACTAAAAAAAAACCAAACAAATCCAGAAACAGGCCCCAGGGGGAAGTTTTTGCAGTTATGACCACCCAACCACAGTGTGTGGTTTGCGGCACTCGGAGGGGAACTGTAGCGGACTCCGGGGTTTGCCAAGGCTGTGCATCTCTCATCTGTGGAACAGCAGATGGACCTTAAGGAGCCCTCTGAGCTGCATGTGACCCCGCAATTGGCAGGGGGGGGGAATCCTTTGCAGAGTTCGGAGCACAGTCCTGCGGTTGAGGACGCGGGGGGGGCAGTTGGATTCGCTCCCGAGTACTCAGCCAGCGGATCTTGGGGATTTTTCCCCGGATTTTGTGTTGATGCACCAAGCCTTTTGCCTGTGCTGTCAAGGTAGGCTGCTGTCGACGCTACTGCCCTCCTTCCCGCCACCGTTGTGGGAGACGGAGGGTGAACGGCTTGATGTCGGATACTGACTGGCAGCCTGCGGAGGGGTGGGAGGATCTTGAAGACGGTGAGATTCCTGAACCCGAGGATCAAGCCAAGATCATTCGGGTCTTCCGTAGGGAAGAGCTGACGGCCCTGATTACGGAGTCTATGCAGATCTTAAACCTCCAGACGCCGGCCGCTGCTGAGGAGGAGCTTGAAGATCCGGTGATACAAGCAATGCGATGTATGCAGGTGGTATTTCCTGTGCATAGAATAGTTGACAAAATTATTCAAGACGAATGGGATCAGCCGGATGCGGGGCTCAGGTATTCGGACCATGAATCAGCTCTATCCGCTGGCTGACAAGGATAAGGATAGGGCCCGTGCTCCGCGGGTGGACACGGTGGTATCGGCTGTCACTAAAAAGACCACTATTCCGGTAGAGGGCAGTGCTGCCTTAAAGGATACTCAGGACCGGAAGGTTGATGGGTTACTGAAGCAGATTTTTGAAGCGGATGCTATATCCTTGCAGGCCTCCATCTGCGGTGCATGGGTAGCCCGGGTGTGTTTGCGCTGGGTTCAGCGCTTACACCAGTCTCAGCAGTTGGCTCCTGAGGAACTGCAGGAGCTCGGCAGGCTGGAGTCGGGTACTGCATACTTGGCGGATATCCATTATGATTTGATCAGGGCTTTAGCTAATAGTACGGCTTCGGTGGTAGCCGCCCGTAGGTCAGTTTGGTTGCGCAACCGGTTGAGTAAACTCCCCTTCTGGGGGAGATTGCTCTTTGGAGAAGATCTCGATAAATTGGTGAAGGATCTTGGGGAGTCCAAAGCTGGTAGGCTCCCGGAGGATAGACCTAAACAGCCTAAGGGTCAGCAAAGTTTTCGTGGCCAGTTTCGGGACGTTCAGAGGTTTCGTACTTCTCGGTACAGTGGCTACCAGAGGGGCCGCTTTTTGGCACGAGCCCAGGGGTTTCGGGGAGCCAATAGGGGTTTCTCCTCGACTGCCCCTCCAGCAGCCCGCAAGTCCGCAATGAGATGAGGTGGGTCCTAGCAGAGGAATTGTCCATAGGCGGGAGGCTTCGGGAGTTTCTCTCTGCTTGGGCCCACATCACTTCCGATCAGTGGGTGTTGGAAATTGTCCGAGAGGGTTACACGCTGGAGTTTGCGCGGTCTGTGCAAGATTCCTTTGTACTGTCCCCCTGCCGGGGCCGCAGGAAGACACGAAGTCTGCAGCACTTTAGACCGTCTGCTGCGCTTGGGTGCAGTCGTAGAGGTTCCGGAGGTGGAATGCGGACAGGGTCGTTACTCTATTTATTTCGTGGTGCCAAAGAAGGGCGGAGCATTGCGGCCCATTTTGGATCTCAAAGGCGTAAACCGCTGTTTGCAGGTCCCTCATTTCTGGATGGAAACCTTGCGGTCTGTCATTGTCGCAGTCCGTCAGGGAGAGTTCCTCACATCGCTCGACCTGATGGAGGCGTATCTACACATCCCAATTCGTCCGCATCAAAGGTTTTTGCGGTTCGCTCTTCCTTGGGGTCACTACCAATTCCAAGCCTTGCCTTTTGGGCTCGCCACGGCACCCCGCACATTCACCAAAATTATGGTGGCGGTGGCGTTCAAGGAAGGCATTCTGGTGCATCCCTATCTCGACGATTGGTTGATTCAAGCCAAATCCGAAGTGGAAAGCAGGCAGGTGACAAGCAGGGTGGTCGAGTTTCTGCAGAGTCTCGGTTGGGTAGTCAACTCAACCAAGAGTTGTCTGGAGCCCTCTCAGGTGCTGGAGTATCTGGGGGTCCGGTTCGACACAAGGCAGGGGCAGGTCATCTTGCCGTTCAAGAGCGCAGGCTCTGCGGAGTTTGGTGCGCAAGTTCAGGGTCACTCCTTCACCGTCGGCATGGGACTACCTTCGGGTGCTAGGGACGATGGTGGCGACCTTAGAGGCGGTTCCTTGGGCCCGCTTCCATATGCGTCCGCTGCAGAGAGCGCTGCTTCGTCGCTGGTCCCATCAGTCGGATTCCCTGGGCCGACAGTTGCCGGTTCCGTCCAAAGTCACAGTCCCTGCGGTGGTGGCTGCAGCAGTAGTCTCTGGAGGCCAGGATGCCGCTGGAACCTCAAGTGGCTTCCGCTCTTGACGGATGCCAGCCTGATGGGCTGTGTGGCCCACTGCGAGGGCTGGTTTGCGCAGGGTCGTTGGTCCCCTCTGGAGGTTTCCTGGTCGATCAATCGCCTGGAACTTCAAGCGGTGGCTCAGGCGCTTCTCGCATTCGAGCAGTTCGTGCTGGGTCGGTCAGTTCGGGTTCTATCCGACAACTCGGCAACGGTCGCCTACATCAATCGCCAGGGCGGCACCGGAAGTGCAGCGATGGAAGAGGAGGCAGATCTCCTCTTCTCTTGGATAGGTCGATTATCGGCAATTTCGGCAGCACACATCGTGGGAAGAGAACATGTGGGCCGATTTTCTCAGCCGGGGCATCCGGACGTGTTCGATCAGATCATCCTTCGTTGGGGGACGCCTGTAATGGATTTGATGGCGACCTTTCACTCTGCGAAGGCCGCTCGGTTTTACAGCAGAAGACGGGAGAGAATGTCCAAGGGCATAGACGCCCTCTTGCAGCGCTGGCCGGTGTCAGGTCTTCTGTACGTGTTTCCGCCGTGGGCCTTGATAGGCCGTGTGATTCAAAGGGTTGGAGCTCATCCAGGAAGGGTGCTGCTGGTAGCTCCTGACTGGCCGCGGCGCCCTTTGTATGCCGATCTGGTACGTCTTCTGGACGGGGAGCCGTGGTGGTTGCCAGAGGGCAGATCTGTTGCGGCAAGGCCCCCTCTTCATGCCGCAGGTGGATTGGTTCTCGCTTACGGTCTGGCCATTGAAAGGGCTCGACTGAAGAAAAAGGGCTATTCGCCTTTGGTTGTGGATACATTGCTCAGAGCCAGGAAACAGTCTACATCTTTGGCCTATGTGCGCGTCTGGCATATATTTGAAGATTGGTGTTCGCGGCGGTGGATTCGGGCTGCGACTGCCTCTATCCCGGTAGTTCTCAATTTTCTTCAAGATGGATTTGATAAAGGACTTGCGGCCAGCTCCTTGCGGGTTCAGCTGGCGGCCCTCTTGTTATCAAGGCAAGATACAGGGGGTGGCTCTCGGGGCTTACTCTGATATTTTGCGGTTTCTCAGGGCAGTGTCTCGGCTGCGACCATCGTGCAGGGTGGTGGTGCCTCCTTGGGATCTCAATCTCGTGCTGAAGGCTTTGACCGCTTCTCCCTTTGAGCCGTTGAGTCAGGCGTCGGTGAAGGATTTGACCTTGAAAGTGGTTTTCCTAGTGGCTATATGTTCTGCCCAGCGCATTTCTGAGCTGCAGGCCTTGTCATGCAGGGATCCTTTCCTGTCTTTTTCTAAGGAGAAAGTTGTCTTGCGGCCCGTCCCATCCTTTTTGCCTAAGGTGGTGTCTTTCCACTTGAATCAGGCGGTTACCTTGCCGGTGTTGGGGTCGCTAGGCAGTTTGGATCAGGATCGCTGTTTGCACCGGTTGGATGTGAAAAGGGTGTTATGGCGTTATCTGAAGGTGACTCAGCCTTTCGTAGGTCGTATCAGCTCTTTGTGTTTGGAGGTGTTTGCAAAGGGGAGGCGGCTGCTAAGGCCTCTATTGCCAGATGGATCCGAGAGGCGATTGCGTCCGCTTACATGCTTCAGGGACGGTCAGTGCCCGTCGGTTTCCGGGCTCATTTACTAGAGCGCAAGCGGCTTCCTGGGTGGAGCACAGCTTGGTGCCCCCAGGGGAAATTTGTAGGGCGGCAACTTGGTCATCCTTGCATACATTCAGTAAGCATTATCGTCTTGACGCGGCAGCCAATGATGCTTGTTTCGGTTTGGCGGTTTTACGTGCCGGATGGAAAGGTCCCACCCCATGATTACTGCTCTGGTACATCCCAGAGGTTGAGGACTGCACTAGAGGAATAAGGAAATGATTACACTTACCTGGTAATTGTAGTTCCTTTAGTGACGACAGTGCAGTCCTCAGTCCCGCCCGGAGTTCTTTCAGGTTCAGCTCAGCATTTGGATCAAGTGGAGACAAATTTCAGGTAGGTCTCCTGTCAGTCGTTTTCTCTTCACTCAGCTTTCCGAGTATCTGTATCTGCGTCTGCGTACCGCAGGGAAGGTTTAAGACTGCCTTACCTAGGTTGGTCAGTGTTCAGTTTAGTTAGTCATGTTTATTGTAGCTACTTTGTTGCTCTCTTGAGTCTGCTTTGTTAATAGTTCACACTGGGGAGGTGGAGCGAGAGCAGCAGCCTATATCCAGTGATGTCATGATTTTGACATGCCAGTCTCCTAGCTGCAGGTGAAGGTTGACAACCCAGAGGTTGAGGACTGCACTGTCACTAAAGGAACTACAATTACCAGGTAAGTGTAATTATTTAATTGCTTGTGTTCCACCTGTATGCTGCATCTAGGAGAATATTCTTCCTCCATACCCAGTGTGCTGCCGGCTGGGGACATCAGCGCCTTAACTCCTCCTTCCTGCAGAAAGGACTGTCAGCTCCCCTCTTCCACAGCTGCTGGAAGCCACAGCAGCTTTGACTGACGGTGAGTTCCTGACACTCTTCCGCCAGGCATGGCACCTGTGGTGTTTGGAGTCTTTTGGGATACTTCCAGCACCTGCCCCGGTAGCAGACAAAGATATGGCAGGGTCTTACAAGCAGTCCCATAAGACCTCAGACCTTATAGCAGTATGTCCTCCCAGGAGCATTGCATGTGGCTTGTGGGACACTACAGATATCCAAGAAGACTTTAAATCCTCAGAGGCAAGTCTGGATTCGTTAGAGAAGATGGAGTATTCTGTCTGATTCTTTGCTGACAGTTCAAGAGAGGACTCAAGATATCACACTTTTTTGAAAGGAGGAGTTGCTGGCCCTATCACACAGGTGATGGTCGCTATGCCTGGATAACACGCCTGATCCCCAGAGTTCTCAAACCCTTTTGCAGCCAGATCCCATTTTACAGGGCATTTGTAAGCCTTCCAAAGCACTTTCCTTTCCAGCCGAGTTACAGCAAATGGTATCTCGAGAGTAGGACTCGAGTCCTCTTTATGTACGGCACTCCATATTGGTCAGTTATACCCTTGGTCTCCCTCTGACTTGGATCGTTGGCTGACATTCCCGAATGTTGATGCATTAGTGACCGGGGTCACCATGCATACCACAATTCGGGTCCGCTGCTTTTTGACATATTCATAAATGACCTGGAAAGTGGAATAACGAGTGAGGTTATCAAATTTGCAGATGAGACAACTATTTAAAGTTGTTAAAACACAAGAGGATTGTGAAAAATTGCAAGAGGATCTTGATTGGAAGACTGGGCATCAAAATGGCAGATGAAATTTAATGTGGACAAATGCAAGGTTATGCACCTAGGGAAGAACCCAAACTATGGTTACACGATGCAAGGTTCCACATTAGGAACCACCACCCAGGAAAAAGATTTAGGCGTCGTGGATACCGTGTTAAAACTCTCGGCCCAGTGTGCAGCGGCGGCCAAGAGAGCAAATAGAATGCTAGGTATGATAAGGAAAGGAATGGATAATAAAACAAGATATTATGCCTCTATATCGTTCCATGGTGAGACCGCACCTTTAATATTGTGTGCAATTCTGGTCGCCGTATCTTAAAAAGGATATAGTGATTTTATAAAAGGTACAGAGAAGAGCCACCAAAATGGTAAAGGGGATGAAGGATACTCCTATGAAAGGCTAAAAAGGTTAGGGCTCTTTAACCTGGATAAGAGAAGCTGAGGGGAGATATGAGAGTCTATAAATTAATGAACGGAGTGGAACGGGTAAACGTAGATTGTTTACCTTATCAGAATATAGAAAGACTAGGGGACATGGAATGAAGCTACAGGGTAAACTATTTAAGACTAATAAAAGAAAATATTTTTTCACTCAACGTGTAATCAAACTCTGGAATTTGTTACCGGAGGATGTAGTAAAGGCTGTTAGTATAGCTGGGTTTAAAATAAGGTTTGGACAAGTTCCTGGAGGAAAGGTCCATAAACCATTAAGAAGTGACCGAAGATATCAATGCTTGACCCAGTACAAGCATTGTGGAACTTGTCTCTTGGGGAAACTGCTAGGTACTTATGACCTAGATTGGCCACTGTTGGAAACAGAATACTGGGCTTGATGGACCTTGGTCTGACCCAGTATGGCATATCTTATGTTCTTATGTAATTCCAGTTGAGGGCAGAGCAGCACTCTGCGATCAGCAACACCAGAAAGTGAAGAGTCTGAAGATGGGTTTTTCATTGTCTGCTCTTTCCCTTCAAGCAGTGGTATGCAGGGGTCTAGCGGCATGGGCCTCTTTGATGGATTCAGCAGCTTCCAATCTCGAGTTGGTTCGTTTAGAATCTGTTGCTGTATTCCTGGCAGACACCTTCTATGATCTCTTGCGACTCAGCTCGCTCCGTAGCAGCGGTGACAGTGGCTCGGAGATGGCTCTGGCTGCGTGAATGGGCAGTGGATGTTGCCTCTAAGACACAGCTCTCAAAGCTTCCTTTCAAAGGGAGACTCCTCTTTGGGAAAGTTCTCGATAAACTGGTAAAATCTGTGGGGGATGAAACGGCAATGCTTGCCAGAGGACAAGCCAAAGGTATTCTCCCATCATGAGTCTTGGTCCCAAGGCTTTCGACGGTTTTCTAGAACTTGCAACTCTTGGAGATACAGATCCTTTAGGCCAAGTACTTCATCCACTCCTACCAATCGCTTCAGACAAAGATCGCAGTCGTTTTGAGGAGCCTGCAAAGGAACTGACTCCTATTCAGGCCCAGGGAAGTTTACAGGAACCTCCTGTCCCTTCCTGCTGATGGGACAGGACAACACCGCTGCCTGTCAGGGAGCGGCTGGCTTTTTTTTTTTTTTTTCCTTAAAAGTGGGCACGCATAGCTTAAAAGTGGGTCCTTGAAAGTTTCTCATGGCTACGCGCTCAAATGTTGCCAACCCATTCACAACACCTTCCTGGTCTCTCCAGGACACTTGTCAGACAAACAATTGGCCATTCAAACTACAGTGCAGACACTCCTTTTATTAAGGCCGGTATTCTATTTTGTGGTGCCCAAGAAAGATGGTTCCTTCCAGCCAATTCTAGACCTCAAAAGCGTCAATCAGTCTTCAACTTCCATACTTCCGAATGGAGACCCTGTGATCTGTCATTCAAGCAGTATGCAGAGGGGAGTTTCTGGCTTCCTAGATTTAGCAGAAGCATATTTTCATATTCCCATTTGAGACAATCACCAGTGCTTCCTGCACTTTGCAGTCCTCAGACATTATCAATTTCGGGCAATGCCTTTCGGCCTCGCCTCAGCAGCTGCCTTACGCAAGCAGGGTGTCAAGAGTACACCCTTAGACATTGGCTCATTCGCACAGAATCCCTCCAGGATGCCAGCAAGACTGTCTCAACAGTGTCTTTCCTGCAGGAGCTCAGTTGGGTGATCAATCGTCCCAAGAGCTCTCTTCTCCCATCTGTATTCCTGACTCGGGAAAGATTCCTCAAACTGGCTTTTCAGATCCAAAGGTTTCTGGCTCAGCTCCCCAAGCATGGGATTATCTCCAAGTCCTGGGATCTATGGCTGCCACCATCAAGCCTGTGCCTTGGGTCAGAGTGCACATGCGCTGTCTGCAGCATGCTCTCCTGTCGAGATGGTTGCCAGTAGCAGAGGACTATCAAATCTGACTTCTGGTACAGCTGAAGGTCCGGCACAGTCTGCAATGGTTTCTGTTATCATGCAATCTCCTCAAGGGAGTACTCTGACAGTCCACGCTGGCTCTTGCTGACTAGACGCCAGTTTGACTGTATGGGAGTGCACTGTCAAACCCATTCAATGCAAGGGACATGGACATTGGCAAGTCACGATGGAGGATCAACCGTCTCAAGGCAAGAACAATCTGCCTTGCCTTACTAAAGTTCCAGTATTGTCTCCAGGGTCAAGTGGTTTGGATTTTGTGCAACAACGCCACTAGTGTGTCCTACCTCAACCACCAAGGCAGCACCAAATGTGCAGAGGTGTCAAAGGAGATGTCTCTTCTCTTGTCTTGGACAGACACCTCCAAGCTCTCAGCACAGCATATTGCAGGAACCAGCAATGTGAAACTGGATTTTCTGGGAACTGGCCCATGATGCCTTCCAAAGGATAGTTCAAAAATGGGGATGGCCAGAAATGGATCTCATGGTGTCAACGATAAATGCCAAGGTACCATTCAGTCACTGGAGAGTCTCGTGGCATAGATGGCTTGGCGCAGCCATGGCCACAACACAGGTTGCTTTGTTTCCACCTTGGGCAATGATCAGAAGAGTCCTTCAACAGATCAGGGAACACCAGGGGCTGGTGATCCTAGTGGCCCCGGATTGGCCCCGAAGGCCTTTATCTTTATTTGTAAAATTTGATAGACCACCCAAGCCAGAGCATCAGGGTGGTGTACAATGCAAATACAGTGGCTACAGAAGGAGGTCAGAAAACGCCAATAATGATAGGACAGAACGAGACAAAGTAGAGAACCTTGGTATGCCAATCTCAGTTATCTCGAGGGTCGTGTCTCTGACTAAAAGCACCCTTTGGACTCCTCAAACAAGGTCCCATCTCTATGGACGATCTAACTCCCTACTTGTTTACAGCCTGGCTCTTGAACGGCATAGGCTAGACCGTAAAGGTTACTCTGCCAAAGTAGTGGCGACATTTTTCAACGCCCAGAGATCCTCAACGTCAGTAGCCTATGCTAGGGTGTGGCATGTGTTTCAAGCATGGTGTGAGCAACATCTTTCTCCATGAAAGACAAATACCAGATGTTCTCACCTTTCTTCAAGATGGCCTTGACAAAGGCTTAGCTCTCGCAACATTACATGTACAGATTTCTGCTTTGACATGTTACAGGGGACAGGTTCATGGTCGATCTCTTGCATCCCATTCCAATGTGTCACGTTTTCTCAAAGGAGTTAAACCTCTACATCTGCCTATCCGTCCAGTCATCCCTCCTTGGGACCTTTTGTTGGTCCTCGGGGCATTGATGGCTCAGCCCTTTAAGCCTCTAAAGTGTCGCTGCAAGATTTGACACTTAACAGTCGTCTTAGTGGCAATAACCTCAGCTCGTAGGATCTCTGAGCTGCAGGCTTTCTTGCAGAGATCCCTATCTTTCTCCATGGAAGGAGTGTCTCTTCGCACTGTTCCCTCATTTTTACCTAAGGTGATTATTCCTTTTCATGCCAGCCTCTATTGCATGCCTTCTCAAAGGAACAATGTTCAGGTCAATAAAGGACTCTAAGCAGTTGATCTCAAAGGATTCTCCTTTGATATTTAAGTCACCAGTTCTTCTCGCAAGTCTGTCTCCTGTCCCGAGGTCTAGCAGCCTCCAAGTCAACTATTGCCAGATGGCTCTGTCGGGCCATAGAATCGGCATATATACTTCAAAGCAAGCCGGTTCTGGCAGGTCTTATTCTACTCAGGCACAAGCCACGTCTTGGGCCAAAAGTTCTCATGTGGTTCCCCTTCATATTTGTCAAGCACCAACTTGGTCCTCCGTCTACTTTTGTCTGGCATTATTGCCTGGATGTTTAGGCACGGGAGGACAGTCGTTCTGGTGTGCTGTCAGTGGCTTTCTCTGTCCACCCTGAGGATCGTTAGCTTGGGTACTTTTGTCTGGACTGGTCTAGCAGTATGAACTGGAAGGAGAAACTTCACGGTTAATTTCCTTTCCTGGAAAACTGCTAGACTAGTCCAGAACCCACCCAATTGTCAGTAGCAGTATTACTTATGCAGAGCAGCTGACGTTTATTTTGCTTCAAAACAACCAATTGGAATATCCCAGAGTCCACAAGCAGTGGATTCAGAATTATTCTCCTAGGGATGACTATTGATCTTCCGCCTCAGTTTATGGTTAGTTGATGGGTTTAGTAAATTAGTCCTTATCTGTACATAGTTGAATTCGTTAGTCAGGTTTTCTCAAGTTATTGCTTGTCAAAGAATACTGACTAGGACCACTAGGGGGGTACACCTATACCAACCAGAGCCCGACCACTCTGGAGTTTTCTCCGTCTCCAACATCTGCTGGCAGGGGGACACAACGCTTGTCTGGACTGGTCTAGCAGTATTCCAGGAAAGGAAATGGTAAGTGAAATTTCTCCAAATGCTACCCCACCTGCTCAGAACCCCTCTCAAAGCCCCCTTCCTAGAACCTCATGGGTCCCAAATGTGCAGGACAGTTCCATGTTGCAACCAGCAGCCCCAGAAGATCACTCACCATGGTGGATGCTCCCATGGACCCTCAAATCTCAAACCAGCATGCCACCTCTTCCCTCAACTGGCAACCTCCCCTTGAGACAACAGATTCCATAGAGGACATCTCATATGTCAGTGACCTTCAGAAGATCCTGTGGATGATATCTCCTATCCAAAGTTCTTCAGAAAATATTCTGGGACTCATTCAGTGACCAGACAGATTTCATTCAATCCATCCTTGAAGCTTGCAGCACCTCCAAGGACATGGAGAGCTCAGGAATGAAGTCCTCATGGGTGTCACCAATGGAGCCTTACGTGCAAACTCTTCTCAGCTTCTTTTGAAGCTTTTGGGGGGGGGGGGTCCTGCATGCCTGTCTTCCCATATGCTGTGGCACTCTCTGCAGAGCCCACAGATGTGAATTGGTTGCTAGTAAGTCCCATCCCCCTCCCCTGGGGGTCTTTGTGCTATTTTCCATTTCTGCCTGCCATCAGCAGAATCTGTTCCAATACTTTTTCCATTAACTTATCTTCATTGCTTGTGACCCCAGTTAGCACCCTTGAGCTGTTTGATCTAGCCATGGCCATTTTTTCCAGATGTGTCCCAGATGTCAGCCAGTGGGTTCAAGAAATGCACCAAATGTGCTAGGACCATTTCAATCACAGGCAAGTACAATTGGTGCCTCCATTGTCTGGGTCTGATCACCAGCCCTTTTTTCTTGCAGTTTGTTTGCAGATGACAAAGCTGTGAAGGGTTGAGAAGCAGAGGGCTGATTAGCATCTTCAGCACAACATTGGTCTCTGGCTCCACTAGGATTTGTCGAAGGTGCATTGACAAAGGTTTTCAGTCTCGGTCAGAGCCAAGGTCCATAGTGTCCCAGAGCATCAGCCGTCAGTCTCTGCCTGGAATCAAAGGAGGACTCCTATCTTGACTCATTCAGCATCGAAAGGGGATGTTTCTGAGCACTGGGCATTGACAATAAAACCCTTCTGACACAGACCGATGGCTGAAAAACCCTCCTAAGGTGCCCCAGAGAGGAATTGCCCTCCAGAGTTTTGGAGGGTCACTGAGGCTGTGCTCATACCCCTGCTGCAGGGATGCTAGACGAAGCTGGTCTGGCCCCAAGGCTTTCTGAATCAGCAGCTACAGCTGTGTTCCTGTTCCCTGACTGGAAATTCTGAGTGCCTCCTTGGAATTCCCAGCTCACCAGCACTCTGATCTGCAGGGTTGAGCTCCTGGTCAGGACAACTAGTGCAGCTCCCTTCCGGGGGGGGGGGGGGTTCAGCTTCCTAGCCACAAGGGCCATTGTAGGCTGCTGCAAGGGGAGCCTTCCATTCTTCAGGCTGCAGTTAAAGCAAGCTCAGCCCACTTGGCCAGTGCCATTTGGTCTGGCTTCAGCTCCATGTGCATTCTCAAAGGTCATGTGATGGCAGCTGCAGCATTGAAGCAGGGCATAAGAGTGCATCCTATTTGGACAATTGACTTGCTCATGCAAGCTCCTTCTCCTGAGGCTTGTCAGACTATTGCCTGTGGTGGCCTTCCTGGAGGGCCTCAGCTGGGTAGTCAATCATACCAAGAGTTGCCTACATCTGTCTCAAGCCCTCAAGTTCCTAGGGGCCCAGTTCAATACTCTCCAGGGCAAGGTTTTTCTGACACAGGAACAATTTCAAAAGCTTACCTTGTATATCTGAGTTTTCTTCTGCAGAGCAACCCCAAGTATGGGGGACTACCTGCAGCTTCTAGGATCCATGGCTTCCACCATAGAGGTCATCTCATGGGCCTGAGTGTGCTGCTCTCCTGCTGGTCCCATTTCCAAGGACTACAACCAGCGCATCCTGCTTCTCTGGTCAATGCAGGACAGTCTCAGCCTGTGGCTCTTGCTGACCATCTGCTCCACAGCATCCCCTTGGAGACTCCTTGTTGGATTCCAGTGACCACTAATGCCAGCCTCAGACTGGCGAGCTCATTGCCTGAACCAGGCATCCTGGATGCCACAGAAAGCTGCCTCTCCTTTGTGCACAGGGGGTCACTTCTCTCCAACAGTGCTATGACAGTATCTTATCTGAACTAGCAGGGTGGGACAGTGTCCAGGGGTAGCCAGAGAAAGAAATGGCCTTTCTTTCCCTGAGTGGAACAGCACCTGTCAGCTCAGCACATTACTGGGGTAAACAAGGCAGACTTCCTCAGCCATCACTCCCTAGACCGTGGTGAATGGGAGTTGGTCCTGTGGGCCTTTCAGAGATGCCTGGGGACACCTGGGCTTCGATCCGATGGCAACAGCAGCAAATGCAGACCTCCATGTTCAGTTAGAGGAAGGAGCCAGGGGTTGCAGGGCCTGCACATGTTGGTCCAGCTGTGGCCTTTGGCTCCTCTGCTGTAGCTATTTCCTCCCTGGGCCCTGAGAGATCTGAGACTCGCCCCAGCACAGTAATCCTGGTGATGCCCAGCTGGGCACAGCAGCCATGGTATGCAGACCTTGTTCATCTGCTCCAGGCATCCCCTTTTCCCCTCAGGTCACTGCAGGTCTCCCACAGCAGGGTCCAATTACAATGGATGACCCGGCTCCCTACTCAGTTACAGCCTGGCTCTTGAGAGGTGCAGTTTGACTTGTAGGGACTACTCTAGTAGGGTGGTTGCTAGTCTTCTAAAGGCACAGTGACCCTCGACATCCTTGGTGTATGCAAGGGTCTGGTGCCTTTGAGTCATGCTCACAGCAGCACCTCTCACCATGGTGGGTGCAAATCATGGAGATTTTGGCCTTCCTTCAGGATAGCTGGATAAGGGCTTGGCCCTCAATTCTCTCTGGGTCCAGGGTTAGGATTTAACATGTTTTAAGGGTCCCATTGTGGGGCACTCCATTTCCCAGTGGTCACTTCCTGGAATCTCTCCTTGGTTCTCTGGTGCCGTATGTGGCCTCCATTCAAACCCATTTGGTAGATCACACTGGTTTAGGATTCCAGAAAGGAAATTAACTAAGTGAAATTTCTCCATCCCCCATCTGTCCAAGTACTGGAAGTACCTTCACTTCCAGTTCATCATTGGTACAAGGTTCCTACCCTTCAGCCTCTCCTCTGTGCCATCCCCTGGTTTTCATAAAGTGCTTCATGATCGTTTCTTGTTTCAGACAGGGACACTATCTTTACCTGGGCAATGCACTCTGCCTTTCACTGGACAGTGGCACATTGCTATTTGAGCTACTGCTGACCTGCAGAAACTAGGCTTCATGAGGCACAGGCTTAGACTTGTAAGTTCATCAATATCCTTCTGGCAAAGACCTCCCCCCCCCCCCCCCCCGGCTTGGATACAGGCCATACATGTCGTCAGCAACAAGCTTGCTATGCTCCCACTTTACGCCACCTGCATGCTGTTGCAACTCCTAGGACACATGGCTGCTTGTGTCCATGTTCATTAGTACACTACAGTGGCATCTCTGGTTGAACTGGATTTGGTGCTCCTAGTCCCTGCAGAGCAAGATTTCCCATGTCTGGTAGTACTCTTACACTGCATTGCTGCAGTCTTTGGTGGGCCATGCTGTTGCATCTCTGTTCAGCTGTCTCTTCCAGGCGCTGCCTCGTCTTACCCTAACTGATTCCACTATCTGACTGGGGAGCACACTAAAGTCTATCAACTGTGTATGATCACTGCAAGCTATTATGCTCACTGTCTTAGAGTTGGGCCTGACACAAGATCATCTTGGTGCAAACTGACAAGTCACAATATTCTGCATCAACAAGCAAGGGAGTTTAGGAATGCTACAGCTCTGCCATGAAGCCATATCCCTCTGGACCATTACCCACCCTTGTTGCAAGACTGACATGCTAAGCCATCAGCTGGATTTGCACACAAATGGTCCCTTGACCCAACAGTTCTGCACAGCATCTTATGTGCATGGGGCACAGATGTCAACCTTTTTGCTCTGTTGCTCCATTCATCCCAGCCAGTCTTGGGCTTACCAACACAAATGGTCTTGCTTCTCCAGCTGGGCAGCTTAAGTGAGCACTTGCCTCAAGGAACAAAATCCTATCTGCTTTTTGTCCATCTGGCTTCCAAGTTAACTATTGCTTATCTGCCATTGTAGCTTCCCATGCTCCTGTTGATGGTAAGCCTGTTTCACCACACATCCCTTAGTAGCAAGGTTGATGAAAGGTCTCAATACCAAGCTCTTCAAGCACCTTTCAAATGCCTCCCTGAAGCATCTTGTGTAGAAGCAGCTTTTCTGGTAGCCATAACATCAGCCAGAAGAATCTGAGAAATTCAGGCTCTGCACTATCCTCCCTATAGTTCATTCTCAAGGTTGCCCTCCAGATTTGCCCCAACCTCTTCCCAAAACTAGTGGTAGATTTTCACATCAGCCCCTCATCCTACCTGCAATTTTCCCAAACTTGCTGAGGGGATCCCTGGAAGAGGTCTTCTATATCTTGGATTGCAGAAGTCCTCAATTATCTGTCCTTTGGCACTGGGATGCAGTGTGATTTTCTTCAGTGCTTTGTAACATTTAATCCTAAGAACCCTGGTCAACTGGCCTGGATTGGAAACCCCTCTTCTGCTGCCAACACTTTCCTGCATTCTCCAAGATGCACATGACCTCCAGTCTTCGGGCCACCAGTGTCTATAGCTAGCTTAGCTTCTGGCACCGCTGCAGACATCTGCAGAGCAGCTACATGGGCATCCCTTCATACATTTGAAACATTAGTTTAGATTCCTTTGGCACAAGACTCTGCCTTTGGGCAGGTTGTCCTTCACAACCTAATCCTTATATTCTCCATGATTGGGCCACAGTACTACAAAAAGCAGCCTTTTGCTCTGGATTCACAAGCAGCATGCCTGCATCCTCCTTGTCTCTAGAGAAAGCATAATTGCTTACCTGTAACGGGTTCTCTGTAGACCAGCAGGGATATGTAGCCATACCCTCCTACATCCCTACAAGACAACCAGTGGAAATCCTTTGAGTATCTAAGGACTCACACATTCCATGTTGGGAGGTCTACATATCACTACTCTGCTTTATCAACTGTTATGGAGGCAAGCAGGAAGAACACTCATGCTCAAAGATCCAAAGACTGTTCTCTGATTTAGGGGGGAGCCTGGGCAACTTGCTCAATAGGCACTTCACCAGTGTAGTGTGATAGCATACCCCTGCTGTCTAAGGAGAATTCCTGTTGCTGGTAAGCAGCTATGCTTTCATCTTGTTCTACTAACAGCAAAACTAGCACAACTGCACAAACTTATCTTAAGACCACTTTAGTGGTCCTCATGTCAGATCTGTTTTATTAAGGTTGGGACAATGATCCAGTAGCATAATTGAAATCCTTTTATATAGGATACTAAATAACATATTTGTAGACTACTTCCCTTTTCCCTCAGGGGGATCCAGAGGACAGCTGCCTATGAAGAGAGGTCCCCCACCACGAAGTGGTGGCCCACCGCCTAAGCGATCTGCTCCCTCAGGACCAATCCGTAGCAGTGGGATGGGAGGAAGAGGTAAACTATACCACACCACTTTTATTTAGTAGTACCTGGTTCATGTCTTTCCAGTAGCAGTTCAAGGCAAGTTTGTCATAGTAACATAGTAAATGACGGCAGATAAAGACCAGCATGGTCCATCTAGTCTGCCCAGCAAGATGGCAAGAGTAGGTGTACCTGTCACTCTGTGCAGGCCACCCCTCCCCATGTCTTTGTTTAGGGGTAAACCCACCACTCCATGTAGGACACCCCTATTTGTTGAGATATTATATGGTTCAGAAGTTAGATGGTACCGTTTTATCTTGTTTTTATCCTATTGCTGTAAAGGGATCCACTGTTTGTCCCATGCCTTCTTGAATTCAGTCACCGTGTTTGCCCCCACCACTTCCATCGGGAGGGCATTCCAAGCATCCACCACCCTTTCAGTGGAAAAAATATTTCCTGACATTGCCTTTCAATTTACCACCTTGCAGCTTCATGTTATGCCCTCTAGTTTTATAGCTTCCCTGCTTTGGAAGAGGTTTGTTCATCATTTCTCTTAAGTATTTAAAGGTCTGAATCATATCTCACCTGTCCCTCTCCAAAGTGTACATATTTAGGTCTTCAAGTCTCTTAAATACGTCAGGTTCAGTAGGTATTTCCCTGTCCCCAGAGGGCTTGCAGTCTGACTTGCTCTAGGCCACAAGGAGTTCCAGTGTAATACAAATCTTGGTCTTTGCTCAAAGAGCTTTGCTCTAAGCACTGATAACTATTCCATTCTTAAGCATTTTAGTCTAATGCTGCTTTTAAGACTGAAAGGGATGGAAATGGATCTGCCTATCTAAGAATCATGAAATTATGTAACAAAATTTAGTGTGCTTTGTGTACAAACCTGGAAAAAAAGCAAACATTTTAAGCTAGATCTAATTTTAGACACCACTGTGTAGTAGTTTGATTTCAGTAAATTTAACTGAATGGCATATGGACAATGTCAAGCAGCAGTGTAATTGGTGGTCCCAAAGTGGTTTGTATAGAAATACTTTCTTCCACCACAGGCCTGAGGCTTGAAGTAAAGCACAACCTTCTCCTGTTTTCTTAAATTTCAGCTTGAAGTCCCTTTTTTACAGGGTTCATCTCCAGATTTGTGCCCTCCCAAGTTGAACAACCTCTTCACCTCGAACCTTCTGTAGTTTGCAGAACACAAAGATTTTTTGGGTGTGCAGACAAGTAGGGGGATGTAGGCACACTCTATGCTGCTTGGGGAGCATGTGTAAGCCTTAAGGAAAGGCCTTAAAGCAGCTGCCCCAGAAGGACCAGGCAGGCCTTGGGGATCCCCTACAACATTCATAAGCACTGGGAACCCTGACTACACTCCCCAAGGTTGTGGAGGGGTGTCTCAAGTCGATTCTTCCTCATGTCATCTGAGTAACTTTTTTATGCAGGACAGTACAACTATCCTTCATATTGGTGGAAGGAGGCAGCTCAGAACTCCTCCCCTGGACTAGAGGTTCCCACCACCACTTGAAGACTCCTCCCTCTTGAGTACACCATCCTCCCACAGTGCTCATGTTGACACCTTTACACCCTTGGATGTGATATGGGAAGATTATTCATCTCTCAAGCCATTGCCCTGTGACTGATACCTATGAACAAACAGGCTTTCATTTATCCTCAGTGTGCAGTGTTTAGAGGTCATAGCTTTGCCAGTCCAGCTGATCCTTATTCAAGCACCCATCTGGAAAAATCCAACGTCAGTACATGATCTCTGCTACAAAATACTTCCCACTCCTGGCTTTGATCGGCAGCTGTCCCAAAGGCAGTCCTCACCAGGCAGGGAGCTAAGAATGCTGGATTCCATTGGTCAGAAGTCCTCCCAGAGCAGACTCCCAGCGGTGAATTCTTGTGCACCAACTTTAGATCCTCCTACCATCATGATCAGTAACTGGATGATTATTCCTTCAATCAGACAAACAAGCCCAACTCATATTTGCTCCTCTGCCAGGCATACAGCCTAGTTAAGTTTCCAGACTTCAAGGACCTCTGCTCCAAAATACAAGAAGTTCTTTGAGAAGTCAAGGACCATTCCTCCCATCTGGCAGCTAGCAGTCCAACCTGCAGAGACCACATTGCAAAATCGCAGCTTCTTCTGTTCTAGACGTCTTAGCATTGGCAGTATTTCTAGCAAATTCTGCTTTGCACCATAGGTTCCAACCCTACTCTAGGCAACAGCTCTAATACCTGGCCAGCCCTGCTTACATTCTTGACCCACAGGAAAAGCAGCAACCTCATTAACTCTACCCCCTCCCCAAGCCAAATACCATTTTTTGACTACATACTAGGTAGATTGCCAGGCCTCCCTGAAGGACTGAATCCTAGCTACAGTTCAAGGGGGGGTGGGGGGTTAATCATTTTTCTAAACTTTCTTCTGCCCATTCCTCACCAGCTACAAGACAAGTTCCATCTTTGCATCTGTTTGTTGTGCAGAAGCTCTGATCTCTTGTTTAATAGTGCAATTATACTAGTCCCTCTAAAAACAATGCAGCCAGAAAGTGGGGGCCCTACTGCATACCAGAGAAGGCCAACTCCTGGAAGTGGAACAAACCAGGCTGCAGACATTGCATGGGAAGTGGCCAGGTCCCAGCAAGGAAATAATGGAGGACAGTCTGGGAGATCATACCACTGGAGACGGAGGATCTGAGGATGCATTGGACTCTGAATTGGAAGAAAGGGAGATCTGCAGGCAGAGGACACATCAGTGTTCTGCAGAGGAGTTGGCAGCATTAATAGTGCAGTCTGCCAAGGTATTGAATTTTTGCACAAAGGAAGAGGAGCTTTTAGAGGACCCACTGTTCCAGGTGCTTAAGTCAACGTAGAAGGTGTTTCCTATGCATAGAGTAGTATAAGATTCAGGAGGAATGGGGTGTACCCAAATGGGCACTTAGGATACTAGAACAATGTTTCATCAATACTTTTTTGGAACAGACAGATTGTGTGCTCCTAAGGTGGATGCAACAGTTTCAGTTGTGATGACATACCCATGGAGAATTCAGCCCTCAAGGATGTACAGGGACCACAAGTTTTGTTTTATTTAACATTTTTTATATACCACTTTTCAATTCTCAAAGCAGCTTACAGGGAACATAGATAACTTTGTATACATAGAATTTTTGGAACTATTTACAATAACAGTGATTACATTGGTGTTAGAACTATTTACATGAGTGAATGGAAGTATATACATATTCATGAGGAGTCGTATAACATTTGTTAGTCTTGCAGTTAACTTGTGATGGCTTAGTGTTCATTAAAAAGGTGAGTCTTCAAGGATTTTCTGAAGTCGTTAATATCCATGGTGGCTTTCAGGTGATGAGGGAGGATGTTCCATAATGTTGGAATGTAGAGCTCAAACTGAGTAGTGTGTTCTGGGAAGTGCTTGTAGGTGTCTTGGGGGTTGCCAGGGAGTTTTGGTGGTGTCCTCCTTGATCTATTGTTAGGGAGTCTTTTAATGAGTTTATTAGGGTTTAAGTTGGTCTTTTAATTAGGGTTTAAGTTGGAAACTCTCCTGGAGCAAACATTTGACATTAGTGCCCTTTTGTTAAAGGCCTTGGTATGTGGGGTCTTTGTAGCCCAGGGCATGTCTCCAATGTGTGCAAGGGATTGTAGAGGTTCCAGGAGCTGAGCAGCATTGACCACCTGAGGTGGCAAAGTTGGAGTCAGGAGCAGCATATTTAGCAGATACCTTCTATGACTTCTGCTTGTCCAAAGGCATAGTCTGGTGACTGAAGCGGTCTGAGCAAACTGCTGTTCAGAGGTGCTCCTCTTTTGAGAAGAGTTGGAGAAGTTAAAGGACCCGAGAGAAACAAAAGGTGGCAGATTGCCAGAGGACAAGCAGATTGGTTGACCCTAGGTGGTCAGCACAGCTTCACACCCCTTTCACAGCACTTGACTTGCATGGAGGAAGCAAGAAATGGGCTCAGTTGGTGGCTTCAGCCAGGCATGCTCCTGAAGGGCATGTCCCTGGATATTTCACACTGGATACAGCTCACAACAGATGCCAGACTGGTTGGCAAGGGAGCGTGTTGTGAAGCTGTTTGCACAACGACATGAGGCGCAGTAGCCCATAAATCATTTAGAGCTGAGCAGTTTTCTTGGCTCTAAGCTTTCAGGACTGAGGGAAGACTGTGAGCTCAGACAACGCTGACAGTGGCATACATCATCCGGCAGGGCGGTCCAGGCAGTATGCACCTGGAAGAGGCAGGTCTGCTGATGGACTGGGCATAGAACTGTTAGCTCCGTCAGCACACAACCAGGCAAGAGATTGTAGAGGCAGATTATCTCAGCAGAGTGAGGATTGACACATCAAAGTGGATGCTCAAGCAGCGCGTTCAAACGTTAGGTTTCCATCGGGTCCATGATGGACTGCCCCACCAGCACACCATTTTACAGCAGATGGTGCACATCAGAAGGGATCAATGGGCTGGCTCAGTTGTAGCCTATAAGAGCTTTTGTATTCCTCCCTGGCCTCAGATTATTTGGGGGGGGGGGGGGGGCTAGTGATCCTGATGGATCTGGTACATATGACACAGGCTGTGGTGTCTCCTGGATCAAGGGGATCTGCTGAGTCAGGGACCCATTCAGATGATCTTGCATGGCTCTTGAGGGTGCAGCTAAGAATTTCCAAGTTATCCTGCTAGACCAGTCCAGACAAATGGGTTACGTCCCCCTGCCAGCAGATGTTGGAGACAGGAAAAACTACCAGAAGCTTGATTGGTTGAGCTCTGGTAGACATATAGCTGTACCCCTAGAGGTTGCCCTCAGTATTTTCTGTCTCCAGCAGATGCTGGTGTTCTGTTTTGTTTTCTTCAGGTTTTCTTTTAAGTTATTTAATTTTAGCTGGTTGTTTTCAGGGTGCCCCTCTGAAATTTCCCAGCTCATTGCCTTGGGGATCTGGTTGAGCTCCTGGTCAAGACTGACTAGTCTAGCTCCCCTTATGCGAAGGGAAGGCCGCCTCCTAATCACGTGGACCTCAGTTTTTGTCAGCCTTCTTGCAGCATCTGCCTTGGCTCCCCTGCTCTACTACTTCTGCAATCACATGGGGCACATTGAGTAAGTCTCCCCCCCCTTCCTCCCCAGGGTCTGCCGCTCTTTACCTTCTGGGATACAGAGGCTCTAGGCACTTGTACAGTAGGCCGGCAGCAGGGAGCCTTTGAGTCAATCTCTTGCAATACTGCTCCTGCCTTGGCTCTCCTGCTTCTGCAGGAAGACAGTTTGAATTCCACCTCCCTCCGTTTGAGCGCTGGGTCACGCTGCCGCTATCGCAGACACACCATGGGGATTTTTCTTCAAGACTGCTGTGGCTGCACTGTCCTGCTTTCTGCCTTCTTTTTCAGACTGATCTGGCATGTGGGGCAGCCATTTGCTCAGCCACAGGGATGCAGTGTCCATTTTAAATGTCAGAGCCACGTAGCATTCTCAGCCACAGTGGCTGGTTTGGAGCAGGAAAGTTAGCTGTGCAGCCTGCAAGAGCCACAGTGTGTTCTTTCTCCTTTTGTGTAATATTTCGGAGGACTGTTTTATTTACAGTGCCCCTCCTTCAAACGTGTACTGTCTACAGCTATAAGAGGAAATGCTTATCACAGGGGGTGCTTCGCCTGTTCCGCTTACCCAGGTGAGTCTTCAAGGGGGAGTCTTCTCGCACAGGTTTTATGCCAGTGGTGATGCCATGGCATAGTTTAGTTTTTTTCTCCAGGACCAAGCAGGAAGTCAGTCCTCACATATGGGTGACGTCGGCGCCGACGGAGCCCTCGCGGAGCAATTTTCCCCAGCTTTCAAAGAGAGCCTTTGGGAATTGCAGCACGCATGTGCGGTCCTCTTCCCGCCCAAGGGTGCCATCTTGCTCAGTCTTTTTTCCGCGGAGCCCTACAGATGTTTGTGAATCCCCACCGAAAAGTTGATTTCTCTTTATTTCTCTTTTTTCTTCGGTTCGCCGCCGGTTCTTTTCCTGCCCGGACTCGTGACACCGGTTGCGAGTCCGTTCTTTATTTTTCGGTGTTTTGTCCTTCGTGACAGATTTCGCGCCTTTTTACTTTTTCACTGGCAGCCTGGTCTTTCGACCTCGCAGGGGCCCTTTTTCCCCCGATGGCTGCCAGCGGCTTTAAAAAGTGACCTCTGTAAGAAACTCATGTCTCTTACAGACACGCACGACTTCTGCCTCCGCTGCCTCGGACCCGATCATGACCAGATGATCTGTGGTCCATGTGGCAAAATGTCCTCTAAAGCGTTGAGTCGGCAGCATCAGCGGGAACGTATCTTCTCTGACTCCGGCCGGGCTCGGACCTCGTCAGAGGCTTCGACGTCTCGGGACTCTGGTCCTGAGCATCGTCGGAGTTCCTCTGAAAGGGGGTCTCCTACCCGGGAGCATCATCGGAAGAAGAAACCCACGAGGGCAGGATTGGTGGACGCTCCTGGTTCCTCGAGGGCCAGGTCGTATAGCCCCGATTCCCGTCCCGGGTCATCGGAGGTGGAGAGGCCTTCAAAACATCCTCGACTCGAGATGGACTTGCCTGCTCACGTGAGTACTGCCCGAGTCGGGGGCTGCTGGGTCTCCTGAGCTCGGACTCAGGTTGATGGCCTTGGAGAGCAGTCTGACTGCCTTCATGGACCAGCAGCGGGTATTGATCGCTGGCCTTGCCGGTGCTTCTGCCCTGACTGCCGGGACGTCGACCTCCAAGTCGACCCCAGAGACCGAGCCGATCCTTGGGTCCATGAGGGCTCGAGTCGATCCTCGGTCGCAGTCTCCTTCGGCCTCCCATTCGGGACCGAGGTCGTTGATGCCGACTCCCTCGGCATCGGGGCGGATGGCATCGATGCCTGCCTGGCCAGAGCCGCTCGACTCCTCCTCCGAGGAATCGGCCTGGGAATCCGAAGACGAAAGAGTCACCTGGTTCCTTTCGGACTCGGTGTGTCCCTTCAGACTCCCCCGAGTCTGAACCTCGGAGACGGTCCCCCCGGAGGATACCCGGTTCTCGGACTTCGTGCAGGATATGGCCAAGGCCTTGGCCTTCCCCGCGGATCCCGAGGAGGTGCCTCGAGTCGAAGAACTCGATGCCCTCCAATATGACTCTCCCCCGAAGGAGGCCTTTATTGTACCAGTTCCTCCAATGCTGGAACGACTTCTCTTCCGCATGTGGGAGAGCCCGGCGTCGTCGCCGGTATTAAGCAAGCGGGTCGATTCCGTTTATCGAGTCCGCAAGAGCCCCCGGCTTCCAAAAAGCACAACTACCGCACCATTCCATGGTGGTGGAATCAGCCATGCATAGACTTAAGAGTCAAAAAATGCACTCCTGGATGCCCTCGGTAGGAAGTGTCTCCAGGGCTCTATGCTTGCTTGTCGAGTCCAGACCTACCAGCTCTACATGGGCATGTATCTCCGGGACCTGGCTAAAGAAATAGCCGGGTTCTCTGCTGGTCTCTCCGAACCTTTGCAGAGGTTCCAAACCTTGTCAACTGGTATTCGGGAGTGCTCAAAGTTTATCTCTCGAGCAGCTTATGATGGTTTTGAGGCATCAGCTCGAGTAGCCGCAGCCGGCATCGGTGGATGCCGCCAACCTTGGCTTCAGACGTCCGACCTCGAGCCCTGGGTGCATGACAAGTTGGTCGATGTCCCCTGCAGAGGTGAAAATCTTTGGCAAGCCCATGGATGAGAAGGCTGCACAGATCGAGACTCTCACCAGGACCCGTCTCTCAAGGAAGACCTCTGCCCCTTCTCAAAAGAAGGGCTCGGGGAAAAAGCCCTTTTACCCGAGGAAGGCAGCTGCCTATAAATACTACCCTCAGTATCAGGCCTCAGCAGCTCCCCCACAGGGAAAGCAAGCCAAGGGACGGGGTAATGGATCCCGTAGGCAGCAAGCCCCCAAGCCTGCACCACCGGCCCCTGCTCAGCAGGGTGGGGTTTTTTGACTTCATCAGCATAGCCTCTCCCCCTCAGCTGGTTTCTCTCAGCACAGGAGGCCGGCTGGTCCACTTTGCCCACAGGTGGTCCAACATCACCACAGATACCTGGGTATTTCACATAGTTCAGAAGGGCTATCTCCTTCACTTTCACCAGGTACCTCCCTCCTACTTTCCAGGGGAGCCTCCGAGACTCCCTCTGCACAGGGACTTACTCCTTCAGGAGTTAGCAAGTCTCCTTCAGGAACAGGCTGTGGAACCGGTGCCCCACCACCTGAAGGGTCAAGGGTTTTACTCCAGGTACTTTCTGATACCAAAAAGAACAGGAGGCCTCAGACCCATCCTGGACTTGCAAAACCTCAAGTTCCTTGCAAAGGAAAAGTTCAAGATGCTTATCCTTGGAATCCTGCTGCCCTACCTCCAGCAGGGCGACTGGCTATGCTCCTTGGATCTAAAGAATGCGTATACTCATATCCTTATTCATCCAGACCACAGACAATATCTCAGGTTTGTGTGAGGGAATCATTACCAGTACAGAGTACTGCCCTTTGGCCTATCCTCCGCCCCCAGGGTGTTCACCAAATGCCTAGCAGTGGTGGCGGCCTATCTAAGACTACTACAAGGCCTTTTTGTGTTCCCATACCTGGACGACTGGCTCATCAGAGCCCAGTCTTCACAAGAGGCCACTCATCGCACTGTGTCTCTACTCCAGCACTTGGGATTTGTCAAACTTCTGCTCCCCTCTCAAAATCTCGAATTCATCGGCGCCAGGTTGGACACTCTTCAGGCACGGGCCTTCCTCCCTCTGGACAGGGCCAAGCGGCTCATGGATCTCGCCAGCCACTTTCACAGCAATGCCCTGGTCTCGGCCAGGCAATTTCTGAGACTGCTCGGCCATATGGCTTCCACGGTCCATGTGACCCCAATGCCCGCCTGAACATGTGACCTGCTCATTGGTGCCTTCGCACTCAATGGCATCAGGCCACTGGGATCCTAGCGGACTCTGTACAGATCTCTGACCAGCTGGTCTCTTCTCTACGATGGTGGCTTCATCTACCACACCTAGTACTAGGAGTGACTTTTCAGCCCCCTGCGCATTCTCAGGTCCTGACGACCGATGCTTCTCTCCTGGGTTGGGGAGCACATTGCCAAGGGACATGTGCTCAAGGCCTCTGGACTCCTTGGGAGTCTGCTCAACAGATAAACTTCCTGGAGCTCAGAGCCATCCGCCTAGCGCTCAAAGCATTCTCTCACCTGGTGTCTCACCAGTCGGTGCTGATACAGACAGACAATCAGGTTGCAATGTTCTACGTGAACAAACAAGGTGGAACCGGCTCCTTCCTTCCTTTGTCAGGAGGCACAAAAGCTATGCTCTTGGGCAGTCCACCACGGCATCCTCCTCAAGGCTGTCTTATCTCCCAGGTCAAGAAAATTACCTGGCCGACAAGCTCAGCAGAATCCTCCAGCCACACGAGTGGAGGCTGGATTCGATGGTGGTTCAGCAGATCTTTCTCAAGTGGGGTCTCCCCACCATGGATCTGTTTGCCAGTCCTCTGAACCGGCAGCTTCCCAGATTCTGCTCTCGACAACCGCATCCTCTCAGAGTAGCGGCGGATGCTTTTCTAATTCCATGGTCCACAGGCCTCTTATATGCCTTTCCTCCCATGCCGCTGGTGTCTCGGACACTCTTCAAGGTTCTCAGGGACAAAGCCTCAGTGATCCTAGTGGCTCCCCGGTGGCCGAGGCAACCTTGGTTCCCCCTTCTAATGCAGCTGGCGGACACCCCTCTTCCTCTGGGATTTCAGCCCGACCTCCTGTCACAGGATCAGGGGACTCTCCTGCACCCCAACCTCCGGTCCCTTCATCTGATGGCCTGGCTGCTGAAAGGGTAGTCCTTGCTCCCCTCCGCCTGCCTCCAGATGTGGAGGAGGTCGTCTTGGCTTCCAGGCGGCCCTCCACCCGGAAGTCCTACGCTCTGAAGTGGCGTCGGTTCTCCATCTGGTGTGCTCAGCAGTCTCAAGATCCCTTCTCCTGCTCAGCGTCAGTGGTCTTGCAGTACTTGCTTTCCCTCTCCAATCTTGGACTTAAGTCCAACTCGGTCAAGATCCACCTCAGTGCACTTTCTGCACACCACATGCCGGTGGAGGGCAGACCTCTTTCTAGCCACCCTCTGGTGGCTCGTTTTCTCAGAGGCGGCCTCCTCCTTAAACGCCTTTGCGCCTCCTAGCCCCAGACTGGGATCTCAATGTGGTTTTACAGCGGATTACCTGTCCGCCTTTTGAACCTATGGCTACCTGTCCTCTTCGTTTTCTTTCTTGGAAAACCTTGTTCTTGGTGGCCCTCACTTCTGCTAGACACGTTAGTGAGCTACAGGCCCTGGTGTCTGATCATCTGTACACTAGGTTCTACAAGAACTGGGTAGTCCTACGGACTCGCCCTAAGTTTCTTCCCAAAGTGGTTTCCCCTTTTCACATCAACCAGGAGGTGGTGCTTCCGACCTACTTTCCCAGGCCACACTCCAGCCGAGCTGAAATGGTCTTGCATACCCTGGACTATAGAAGGGCGTTGACCTTCTACCTTGACCGTACGCGGGAGCACAGAAGGGCTGTTCAGCTCTTCGTCTCTTATGACCCCAATAAGTTGGGGCTCCTCGTCTCCAAGCGTACTCTGTCCATCTGGATTGCTGACTGTATCGCTTGGGCTTACAAGGCAGCCGGCCTCTCCTTGGAAAGTCGAGTCACGGCCCATCGTGTTCGGGCGAAGGCTACGTCAGTGGCTTACTTCCGCTCTGTTCCATTGGCAGACATCTGCCGGGCCGCTACTTGGTCTTCAAGCCAGACTTTTGCAGCCCACTACTGCCTGGAGAGGGAGTCCCGCAGGGACAGTGCTTTCGGACAGGCAGTCCTCAGTAACCTCTTAGAGGTATAGGCAACTCCTACCCTCCATCCCGGATGTTGGGCTATCGATTGGAGACGTATTCAGAGAAGATTCCTTCCTTCTGGGCTACTGAGCTTGAGGGAGCTCATTTTTGTGCTTTAGGGTCTCCGGTAGCCTTAAGCTTGGGAGTCCCATATGTGAGGACTGACTTCCTGCTTGGTCCTGGAGAAAGCGTAGTTACTCACCTGTAACAGGTGTTCTCCAGGAGCAGCAGGACTCAGTCCTCACAGCCCTCCCTCCTCCCCTTGGAGTTGCAGTTCTATGCTTTTGTTTTTTTGCTAATTTTTTGCTGTCTTTAGCTATGTCGTCAGACTGAGCAAGATGGCACCCTTGGGCAGGAAGAGGACCGCGCATGCGTGCTGCAATTCCCAAAGGCTTTCTTTGAAAGCTGGGGAAAATTGCTCCGTGAGGGCTCCTTCGGCGCTGATGTCACCCATATGTGAGGACTGATTCCTGCTGCTCCTGGAGAACACCTGTTACAGGTGAGTAACTACGCTTCCCCATCTGCTGGCAGGGGGAAATAACACACTAGTCTGGGCTGGTCTAGCAGGATACCAGGAAAGAATTAACAATAAAATTTCTCCTTCTCACTTACAATTTGCCCCTGAGGCAATGCTTAGTACACAAGTTCCAGTTCATACTGCTAGACCAGTCCAGACAAGTGGGTTATATCCCCCTGCCAGCAGATGTTGGAGACTGAACTCCAGAGCTGTGATTGGTCAGGCTCTGGTTGGTATAGGTGTACCCCTAGTGGTCCTAGTCAGTATTTTCTGTCTCCAGCAGATGAAGGTGTTAAACCAGTGGTTCTCAACCTTTTTTGTACTGTGATCCTTTTACCATTGGTCAACTTGTGATGACCCCCAATGATAAAATCAAATGCATCTCTTCCTTTACCGTTAACACATTGTTGCTGTAATCATTTGTTGAAATATTATAGGCCTTTGCAATATATCTTTTTATAAAATTTACTTATTTAAACCACAATCACAACAAGTAACAATATTTGACTTCAAAATTATGATTTTGTAGTCACATCACTAATATGAAATGAAATTATTTTTTCTACCTTTGTCTGACCAATTTATTCTCTGATCATGCTGGTCCTGATCTGAGGCTTCTGCTTTCCTGTCTTCTCTTAGCTCTTTCTGTGGTCTATGGTCCATCTGCCATTTATCTCTTTTGTTTTCTTCACTTCTTTCCATCAGCCTATTTCCAGTCCCAGTAACCCTCCCCAGTATCAGCCCCTTTCCAGTCCTCATTCTCAGTACCTTCCAATGTCAGCTTGCATTCTCATGACTGCCACTGGTGTCCATCCCCTTCCAGTCCCCCTCCTTCCCCACTGACCAGTCCCTTCTAGTACAAATACCATGGCAGTCCCTCTCAGATCCACTCCCTTCCAGTTCCATTCTCCCATCCCCTTGTATCAGCTCATTTGTAGCCTTAGCCCCAGCAGCTCTATCCTCCCCTCCCCACAATCAGCCTATTCCCAGTCAAAGTCCCCCATCCAGCTCGCTTCCAGTGCTAGTCCCTCAACCCCATTACCAGTCCTATTCCCCCCCCCATCTACCCATTATAATCCTATCCTGCATTGTCTTCCCCATCAGTCCACTATGTCCCCCTGTCTCTTTCCTCCCTCCATGTCAGCCCCTTTGCTGGTTCCCTGCCCCCTCCTCTCCTCTCCCTGTCTGCTTGCAATTGCCCTATTCTTCTGCAGCCATGGTTCCCTGTCTCTTAGGGAACTGTGGCTGAGCCTGTGAAACGGTTCCAGAGCTCTTCCTCTCTCTTGGCAGGCTCTGCAGCACTGTCCTGCCTCCAAAGGAAGTGGTAAACCCACTGCGCTGCCAGCTGGGGACATCAGTGCCTTAATTCCTCCCTCCTTAGTCCCTGCAGGCTGTCAGCTCCTATTTTGCTTCCACGGCCGCTGGAAGCCACAGCAGCTTCGGCTGACTTGAGTTCCTGACACTCTTCTGCCAGGCATGGCACCTGTGGCATTCGGAGTCTTTTGGTATACGTCCATCACCCGCCCTGGTAGCAAAGATATGGCGGGTCTCGCAAGCAGTCCCATAAGACCGCAGACCTTAAAGCAGTACATCCTCCCAGGAACATTGCATGTGGCTTGTGGGACACTATGGATATCTAAGAAGATTTTAAATCTTCGGAGGTGAGCCCTGATATAGGGGAATATTCTCCGTCTGCTTTGCTGACAGTTCAAGAGTACTCAAGATACCAGACTTTTTTGGAAAGAGGAGTTGCCAACCCTAATCACACAGGTGATGGTCACTACGCCTAGCAGACACGCCTGATCCTTGGTTCACAAACCTTTTACAGCCAGATCCCATTTTACAGGGCATTCGTAAGCCTTCCAAGCTTTTCCCTTTACAGCTGAGTTACAGCAAATGGTATCTCAAGAGTGGGAATTTCCAGAGTCCTCTACATATGGCACACCGTATTGGTCAGTTATACCCTTGGTCTCCCTCTGACTTGGACCGTTGGCTGACATACCCAAACGTTGATGCGTTAGTGACCATGGTCACTTAAGCATACTGCAATTCCAGTTGAGGACAGAGCAGCACGCCACAACCTGTAAGACCGGAACGTCAAGAGTCTGCTAAATATGGGGTTTTCGTTGTCTGCTCTTACCCTTCAAGCAGCGGTCTGCAGAGGTCTAGCAGTGCAGGCCTCCCTTTAATGGATTCAGCAGCTTCCAGACGATCCCGAGTTGGCTCATTTAGAATCTGTCGCTGCATTCCTGGCAGATGCCTTCTATGATCTCTTGCAGCTGTCAGCTTGCTCCGGTAGCAGCAGAGACAGTGGCTCAGAGATGACTCTGGCTGTGTCAATGGGCATTGGATGTTGCTTCTAAGACACGGCTGTCAAAACTTCCTTTTAAAGGGAGACTCCTCTTTGGCAAAGATCTCAAACTGGTAAAAGATCTGGGGGAGGTGAAACCACAACGCTTTACCGGAGGACAAGCCAAAGGCATTCTCCCATCACGGGTCTCGGTCCCAAGGCTTTCAACGATTTTCTAGAACTTGACTCTTGCAGATACAGATCCTTTAAGCCAAGTACTTCATCCACTCCTACCAATCGCTTTGGACAAAGATTGCAGTCCTTTCAGGGAGCCCACAAAGGAACTGACTCCTATTCAGGCCCAGCAAAGTTTACGGGAACCACCTGTCCTTCCCGCTGATGGGGTGAGAGACCCACTAGAGACGCCTCTGCCTGTTGGGGCGGTAAGCTTTTTTTTTTTTTTTTTTCCTCAGCAGTGGGCATGCATACCTTCAGATCAATGGGTCCTCGACAGTTCCTCACGGCTGCACTCTCGAATGTTGTCAACCCATTCACAACGCCTTCCTGGTCTCTCCAGGACGCTTGTCAGACAAACGATTAGGCGTTCAAACTAAGGTGCCCAAGAAAGATGGTTCTTTCTGGCCCATTCTGGACCTCATAGGTGTCAATCGCAGTCTTGAGTTCCACACTTCCAAATGGAGACCCTGTGATCCATCATGCAAGCAGTACACAGAGGGGAGTTTCTGGCTTCCCTAGATTTAGCGGAAGCGTATTTTCATATTCCCATTCAAGATGACCACCAGCGCTTCCTCTGCTTAGGAGTTCTTGGACAACATTATCAATTTCGGGCAATGCCTTTCAGCCTCATCTCAGCACCTCAGACCTTCTCAAAAGTGATGGTAGTCATGGTAGCTGCCTTATGCAAGCAGGGTGTCAGAGTACACCCTTAAACGATTGGCTCATTCGTGCAGACTCCCTCCAGGAAGCCTACAAGACTGTCTCGACAGTAGTGGTGTTCCTGCAGGAGCTCAGTTGGGTGATCAGTCATCCCAAGAGCTGTCTTCTCTCATCTCAACAAATAAGTATCGAAGCGTGCCCCTAGAAAGTCTAGCAGGAGCATCTATTCCTGACTTGGGAAAGATAGCTCAAGCTGACTTTTCAGATCCAAAGGTTTCTGGCTCAGAGCTCCACAAGCATGGGATTATCTCCAAGTCCTGTGGTCTGGCCACCATCGAGCTTGGGCCAGAGCACACATGTGCTGTCTGCAGCACACTCTCCTGTCAAGATGATTGCCACTAGCAGAGGACTATCGGATCCAACTTCCGGTACAGCTGAAGGTCCAGCACAGTCTGCAATGGTGGCTGTCATCACACAATCTCCTCAAGGGAGTACACTTGGAGAGTCCACATTGGAGCTTTCTGACTAGACACCAACCTGACTGGCTAGGGAGCGCACTGTCATACCATTCAATGCAAGGAACATGGACATTGCGTGAGTCATGATGGACAATCAACCATCTCGAGGCAAGAGCCAACCTGCCTTCCCTTACTAGTTTCAGTATTGTCTCCAGGGTCAAGCAGTTTGGATTCTGTGCAACACCACTACAGTGTCCTACCTCAACTGCCAAGGCTGCACCAAATGTGCAGAGGTGTCAGAGGATATGTCTCTTCTCTTCCCTTGGGCAGAAAGACACCTCCAAGCTTTCAGCGCAGCATATTGCGGGAACCAGCAACATGAAAGTGTACTTTCTCAGTCAGCATACGTTTGATCCCAGCAAATGGGAACTAGTCCAGGAGGTCTTCCAAAGGATAGTTCAAAGATGGGGATGGCTGGAAATGTATCTTATGGCGTCAGCAGCGAATGCCAAAGTACCATTCTTCAGTCGCTGGAGAGAATGAGGACTCGCAGCATAGATGCCTTGGCGTAGCCATGGCCACAACACAGGTTGCTTTTGTTTCCACCTTGGGCAATGATCGGAAGAGTCCTTCAATAGATCAGGGAACACTAGGGGACAGTGATCCTAGTGGCCCCGAAGGCCTTGGTATGCCAATCTCATAAGGTTATCTCAAGTCTCCTCTTTGACTTTTGGACACCTCAAATAAGGTCCCATCTCTATGGACGATCAGACTCCCTACTTACAGCCTGGTTCTTGAAAGGTATAGGTTAGTCCGTAAAAGTTACTCTGCCAAAGTAGTGGCGACACTTCTCAATGCCTGGGGATCATCAGTAGCATATGCTAGGGCAGTGATGGCTAACCTTTTTGAGCCCGAGTGCCCAAACTGCCGCACAAAACCAAAGAATTTCCTCAGTGCCAGCACGTCAATTAAAGCTCCATTTGCATAAGGTGCTTCATTTGCATAAATATTTGCATAATGTTACCATACACTAACTTTTAGTAAACATGCCTCTTAATGAGTATATGGATAAAGAAAGACTAAAAGGTTTCTACATTACTATAATCCAGTACCAACCGCCAGGCACATTAGGAACTACTACAAACGCTGCCCATTTAGAACCCATAGCAAACCCGCCGTATCCTAACAGCACTACCAGGACTCACAAAGCACCATACTCTACCTATCAAAAGGCAACACTGCAAATATTAAACCAATACATCTCAGAGAACAACAATACATGACCTACTGGGGAAAGAACAAGTGGCAATGTCAAATAGGAATTATATAAACAGAATACCTCAGCTCAGTTACACATGCAGAACAGACCATTACCAAACAAGGAATCACAATTTAGAAACAGGAAGACAATAATTAAACTGGGAACCCCAAAAGCCAAACTTGGAATATACAACAACACTGTAGAAATAAAACTATATATTAATTTCCTCTTGTACTAAACAAAGCGCAAAAATTAATGATGCACATTTCCCAGAGCTGACATATTCCAATTAATAAATTCAAAATAGAGATATTTTTCTACCTTTTGTGCATTTTTTTTTCAGTTGCAATTGTTCCAGCCACTTTCTTCTGGTTTCTTCGTGTCTTCTGCTAACTCTCCATCTGCTGTCCATTTGTCCTTTCTTCTGTCTTCTTGGTTTTTTTTTTCCATTCTCTCTCTACATCTGCTTTAACATACTAATCTTTCTCCTTTTGCTTTTCCTCATTCCTATTTCATCTACTCAAAATTTACCCCTCCATCCTCAATCCCCACTTACTCTCCCAATACCCGGCCAATTGTAGATTTTTTATCCCTCCCACACAAAATATTTTTCCCCTCTCCATTTTACTCTCCCAGCCCCATCCCATTCTAATCCTCCCCCAATACCAGCTCCCTTCTAGTTCCAGCCTCACCCAGCATCCATTCCCTTCTAGTCCCTGCATCAGCCCATTTCCAGTCCTAGCAGCCCCCAACCCATTTCCAGTCCTAGCAACCCCCCAACCCAATACCAGTCCTATCCCCCCTCATCAACCCACTTCCAGTCCTAACCCCCCATCACCCCATTTTCAGTTTAAGCCCCCCCCATCAGCCCACAGTCCATTACCAGTCCTAACCCCATCAGCCCACCTCAAGTCCTAACCCCTCCCCATCAGCCCACAGTCCATTACCAGTCCTAACCCCATCAGCCCACTTAAGTCCTAAACCCCCCCCATAGCCCATTCTTGTCCTAACCCCATCAGACCACCTCCAGTGTTAACCCCCCATAGCCCATTACCAGTCCTAACCCCATCAGACCACCTCCAGTGTTAACCCCCCATCAGCCCATTTCCAGTCCTACCCCCACCCAACAGCCCACCTCAAGTCCTAACCCCTCCCCATCAGCAGTCCTAACCCCCCTAGCCCATTAGCAGTCCTAACCCCCCTCTCTAGCCCATTAGCAGTCCTAACCCCCCCATAGCCCATTACCAGTCCTAACCCCCATCACCCCATTTCCAGACAGCCCCCAACAGCCCACAGCCCATTAGCAGTCCTACCCCCCCAGCCCATTAGCAGTCCTAACCCCCCCCAGCCCATTAGCAGTCCTAACCCCCCCAGCCCATTAGCAGTCCTAACCCCCCCCTAGCCCATTAGCAGTCCTAACCCCCCCCCTAGCCCATTAGCAGTCCTAACCCACCCCCCATGGCAAATTTAAAAAAAAAAAAAAGCAGCTGGCTCTGGCTTCTGCCGCGGCAGCGGCAGCATGCAATGTCCCGCGGGGCCCCCTCCGCCCGCTAAGCCCCTCTGCAAGGGCTTTCAGATTCGCGAGGGAGACGCTGTCTCCCTCGCGAATCTGTTAAGCCCGCAGGGGCTAATGGGAAATTTCCCATCAGTCCCTCTAAAGGGGCTGATGGGAAATTTCCCATTAGCCCCTGCGGGCTTAACAGACGCGAGGGAGACGCTGTCTCCCTCGCGAATCTGAAAGCCCTTGCAGAGGGGCTTAGCGGGCGGAGGGGGCCCCGCGGGACACTGCATGCTGCCGCGTCCGCGGCAGCAGCCAGAGCCCGCTTTTTCTTTTTCTGCGGACCTTCACGCGTGCCAGCTGCAAGGCCTTCGCGTGCCACAGCTGGCACGCATGCCATAGGTTCGCCATCGCTGTGCTAGGGTGTGGCATGTTTGAAGCATGGTGTGAGCAACATCTTTCTCCATGGAAAACAGAAATCCTGGATGTTATCACCTTTCTTCAAGATGGCCTCAACAAAGGCTTAGCTCTCAGAACATTACTTATACAGATTTCCACATTGACGTGTTAGTGGACCGATTCGTGGTCGATCCATTGCGTCCCACTCCGATGTGTCACATTTTCTCAAAGGAGTTAAACTCCTACGTCCACCTATCCGTCCAGTTGTCATCCCTCCTTGGGACCTTGGTCCTCAGGGCAGTGTCGTTTCGAGATTTGACACTTAAAACAGTGTTCTCCAGGACCAAGCAGGAAGTCAGTCCTCACATATGGGTGTCATAGGTGCCGATGAAGCCCCAGCGGAGCATTTCCCCAGCTTTCTATGTTTGTTAATCTTGATATACCGCCCTTCAGGGGGACCAGAGCAGTTTACAATGTAAAAACAATCATAAAAACAAGCCAGAGGAAAGGAAAAGGAAGTTACAATCTCGAGATAGGAAAGGGGGAAGGGGAAAGAGCACAACACATCAGAGCTTACACAAAAGGAGAGGGAAGGTCAAAGGCAAGGGAAAAGAGGTGGGTTTTCAGGTTACATTTAAAAGTGAGATAGTGGGGCTCGAGGCAGAGGGAGGGGGGAAGAGTTCCAGAGGGTGGGAGCTGCAGAGAAAGCTGAGGAGCGGGTGGACTGAAGATGTGCAAGAGAGGGGGAAGGGAGAGAGACGGTTAAAGTGAAATGAGCAAGGTGCGTGCCTGGGGGTGTGATAAGTGAGAAGGTCCGCCAGATATTGCGGAGTTAGTGTGAAAGGCCCGATGTACCAACGTAAGCAATTTATATTGGGAATGGAAAGGTAAAGGCAACCAATGGAGACGGGAAAGGAGGGGTGAGACGTGATTGCGGGCAGAGGAGTGGGTAGCAATGTGGGCAGCAGTGTACTGGATACGTTGAAGTCGAAGCTGAGTTTTCGGAAGACCAAGAAAAAGTTAGCAAAGTCAACACGGGACATGACCAGAGATAGGAGTAATGTAGCTGGGGGGGGGTGGTGAGGAAAGGGTGAATAGCACAAATTTGGTGCAAGAAGAGGTCTTAATGACGTGGGAGATGTGATCGTGAAAAGATAAGTTTGAGTCAAGGAAAACACCAAGGTAACGGAAAGAAGAGACCAATGGAATGGGGGAACCTGAGAGATGGGTCTAGGGAAGGAGAGGGACTGCCGTGGGAAAACCAAATAGCGATAGTCTTTGAGGTTAAGGTGAAGACAGTTTTTTGTGACAACCAATCAGTGACAGTGGAAAGACAGGAATTAAGTGGGGAGAGATCAGGGTGAGAAGGGGAGGTGTGGTGTAGAACGATATCGTCAGTTTGCTGAATCTGAAGAGAGGGGAGCTAGAAAGGTTAAAAAGAGGTGCAAGTACAGAGCCCTGGGGGACACCACATATCAGAGGAAAGGGGTCCGAGGCAGGAATGGAAGGGGAGGAAGAAAGGACTGAGCAGGACTGTGAGGACAGGAAAGAGTGAAACCAATGAAGCACCGTGCTGCAAAGACCCGCCTCTCGGAGACAGGTGAGAAGGAGGGAGTGATCAACAAGGTCAAAGGCGGCAGACAGGTCAAGGGCTACCGCCACCAAAATATCACCACGATCATGAGCAACGTGTAGGGCATTGGTGAAAGCGAGGACAGTTTCTACACTGACCCTGACGGAACCCAGATTGCCGTGGATGAAGAAAGTTGACATCTAAGTGGTGAGAGTTGGGCAAATACAAATTTTTCTAGAAGTTTGGAAATGAAGGGGAGGTTGGATACTGGGCGATAGTGGGAGGGAACCATGGGGTCAAGGGAGGGCTTCTTGAGAAAGGGGCGAAAGAGCGTGCTTCCAGGAGTGGGGAAAAATACCGGAGGAGAGGCTAGAGTTAAGCATAGAGAGGGGGGGAGAAGTGCCAATGATGGGTTTAACAGCCAAGAGGAAGGGATGGGGTTGAGGGAGCAGAAGATCTTATTAGAAGAGATAAGTTGGTGAAGTTCAGCAGAGGTTATTAGGGAGAGAGAAGACCAAGTATGGGAATGGCCAGGGGACGGAGGAGGAGACACTACGGGAGGGGGAGGGAGGACCTAAGATTGGTGGTGATATCGCTAAAGAATGTGGCAAGAAGTGAAGGAGGGGGAGATAGGTGAGCGGCAGAGGGAAGGAGGGAGGTGAGGGAGTGAAGTGTATTATAGAGGTGTCGGGTCTGATTAGGAGCATTTGAGATGGCAGAAGTAGTTTCTTTTGGCTGAGTGCACCTGAGAGCGGTAGTGGGAGTGATGAGCCTTAAATGATGGTGGTTGGAGAAGGTGCCTTGCGCCATAGGCGTTCGGCTCTGCGGAGCTGAGAGCAGAGCAGTCTAAGGCCAGGATGATACCAAGGTTGTGAGGGATGACACTTTGGGGGACAGGGCTGAAGGGGGGCCAGATTGTCGAGCGCATCGGAAAGAGTAGAGAACCAGAGGGTAGCTTGGGAGTCAGGGGAACAAGAGGGAACGTCAGCTGGGAAAAGATGAGGTGCAGAGGGAAACTGCTGAATAGTAGGGGTGATGTGGCTGAGAGGAAGAGGGTACCGGGGTGGGCGGATGAGAGGAATTTTCAGGGAGAAAACAAGAGAAAAGCAGACAGTAATGACCTGACCAAGGAAGAGGGAAAGAGGACAGATCAGACAGACGTAAGGGGGAAGAGAGGGGTTAGGAGGTCAAGAGTGTGACCGGCTATGTGGGTAGGGAAGGAAACATTCTGAAAGAGGGAGAGATCATCTAGAAAGACGAAAGAGTGATCCCTAGAGGAGGCTGGAGAATTAAGATGCAAATTGAAGTCTCCGGCAATAAGCAGCTGGGGGAAAGCAAGGGTCAAGTCGGAGATAGTAAGAATTAAGGCGTCCCAAAGATCGGAGCGCAAGGCTGGTGGGGGTAAACAAGGACGTGTAGTGGGGGAGATGAATGGAGGTGAAGTAGAGCTGGGTAGTGAAGCAGTGGAGAGAAGACTTGTGTGAAGGAAAGAGCAGGGTGCAGAATGGCGGCCACTCCTACACTGGAGCGGCCAAACCTCGGAACAGAGATTGCGGAGAAACCAGGAGGGAGACAACGGGCATGCAGGCACACATGCATGGTTCCCTTCCTGCCTAAAGGTGCCATCTTATCTCAGTCTTTTTTTTTTTTTTTTTTTTTTTTTCCCCATGAAGCCCACCAGACATGTGTCCAGTTTTCCCGGTTAAAATTAGATTTTTCAGCAACTTTTTTTGCTTTTTTTTTCTACCGATTCTATGCCAGTTCCCCTCCTGCTGGGTTTGGTACACTGGTATCGAGCCCGATTCCTCTTTTTCGGTTTTGGCCCTTCGTGGCTGGCATTCATGCCCTTTTCTCTTTTTCCCTGGAAGGCCGGTCTTTTGACCTCGCGGGGACTTTTTTTTCTTCCCCCGATGGCTTCCAGTGGTTTTAAGTGTGATCGGTGTAAGAAACTGTCTCTCACCGACACACATGACTGCTGCCTTCGGTGCCTGGGCCCCAACCACAATCCTAAGTCATGCGGGGCCTGTGGAAAAATGTCTTCCAAGGCACTGCAAAGTCGCCAGCAGCAAAAGCAAAGGCTTTTCTCGGACTCGGCCTCTGGCCGGGCCCGGACCTCGTCTGAGGCCTTGACATATCAGGATTCCGATCCCAAGCGCCGTCGAAGCTCCTCAGACAGAGGGCCCCCGACCAGGAACGCAAGAGGAAGAAATGGCTCGTGAGGGTGTTGTCGGAAGAGGTCCCTGGCTCCTCAAGGGCCAGGTCTAAGACCCCCGACCGTCACCCCGGGCCTGTGGAACCAGAGAAGCCTGCCAAAGTTTCTCGTGTGGAGCCGGAGTCTACTGGACACGTAAGCCCCATAGTCCTCATGGACTCTCCTCCCAGGGAGCCGACATCAGGCCCGGCACCGCCGGGGCCAGAGTCGGTGGCTGCTGCATCTCCCGAGCTGAGTCTCAGGATGACAGCCTTGGAGAGCAGAATGTCTGCCTTCATGGAGCAGCAGTGGGCACTGATGGCCAGCCTGTCTGGCGCATCTGCCCCAACCACCAGGACATCGACATCCATCCAAGTCAACCCCATCATGGCTCTGAGTCTACCTCGGTCATGGTCCCCCTCGACCTCCCGTTCAGGACAGAGGGCGTCTACGCCGGTGCTTCAGGCGTCGGGGCGGGTGCTCCAGGGCCCTGCAGGGTCGGACCCTGACTTCCTCAGATGAGTCAGCTTGGGAGATGGAGGACGAGGAGTCTCCTGACGCCTTTAAGACTTGATGCGTCCCTTCGGACTCACTGCAGTCTGAGCCCTGGAGTAGGTCCACCCCCCCCCCCGAGGACACACAGTTCTTGCATTTCGTCCGGTATATGGTCACTGCCTTGGCTATTCCGGCAGATCTCAAGGAAGAGCCTTGAGCTGAAGAACTCAAGGCGCTGCAGTATGACTCTCCTCCGAAGGAGGCCTTTACTGTCCTGGTTCCTCCGATGCTGGAACGGCTCCTCTTCTGTATGTGGGAGGCACCGGCCTCGGCACTCGTTTTTAGCAAGTGAGTCGATTCAATCTGTCTGCTCCATAAGAGCCCTGGTTTTCAGAAGGCACAGCTACCACACCATTCCATGGTTGTGGAATCAGCCATGCAGAGTCAGAAGATGCACTCCGCGGTGCCTTCTGGCAGGGAGGCCCGAAACCTAGATGCTGTCGGTAGAAAGTGTTTTCAGGGCTCGATGCTTGCTTGCTGTCCAGTCTTACCAGCTGTACATGGGCATGTACTTGTGGGATCTGGCCAAGGAGTTGGCCGGATTCTCTGCTGGTCTCTCCAGGGAACCCTTGCAGAGATTTAAGTCCTTGTCGTCAGGGATTCAGGACTGCTCAAAGTTCATGTCCCCTGCCACCTACAATGGCTTCGAGGCTTCGGCCCGAGTTGCGGCAGCCAGCGTCGCGGCTCAACGCCAGGCATGGCTGCAGTCATTGGACCTTAAGCCATGGGTTCAGGACAAGTTGGTGGTTGTCCCTTGCCGAGGTGAAAACCTTTTTGGCAAACCCATGACCGAGAAGGCTGCTCAGCTCAAGACCGAGCACCTCACCCGGATAAGGCTGTCGGAAGACCTGCCCCTTCTCATAAAAAGAAGGGCTCAGGTAAAAAGCCCTTTTACCCATGGAAGGGCACTGCCTACAAACAGTACCCACACTATCAGGCTGCCCAAGCTGCCCCCCCCCCAGGGTCAGCAAGCCCAAGGGTCAAGGTAATGGACCCCATAGGCAGAGGACCCCCAAGCCTCAGGCCCCTGGTACCTATCAGCAGGGTGCGGGCTTTTGACTCCTTGAGCATAGCCTCTCCCCTGCTGCTCTCCCAACCCTGCACAGGAGGTCATCTCACCCTCTTTGCCCACCAGTGGCCCCTTATCACCAGGGTCAGTTGGGTGCTGGAGATAATCTACAAGGGATAAGCCCTCCATTTCCACCAACTGCCACCCCCATATTTTCCAGGGGAGCCTCCAAGGCCACCTCTGCACACAGACCTTCTCCGTCAGGAGCTTCAAGGTCTGTTGGTGGACAGGGCGGTGGAGCCTGTGCCTCACCACTTGAACGGTCACAGATTCTACTCCAGGTATTTCCTGGTGCCCAAAAGGACCAGTGGCCTTTGTCCCATTCTGGACCTCAGGAACCTCAAGTTCCTAGTGAAAGTTCAAGATGCTTACTCTTGGAACCCTTCTGCCCTAACTCCAGCAGGGAGATTGGCTATGCTCCTTAGATCTAAAGGATGTGTACACATCCTCATTCATCCAGACCACAAAGTACCTAAGGTTCATCATGGGAGGAAACCATTATCAGTACAGAGTGCTGCCTTTCGGCCTCACCTCCGCCCCCAGAGTCTTTACAAAGTGCTTAGCAGTGGTTTCAGCCTACCTGAGAAATCAGGGCATCTGTCTTCCCCTATCTGGACGACTGGCTTATCAGGGGTCAGACAGGTCAGGAGGCCAATCAAGCCACCCTCAGGACCATTGCTTTTCTACAACACCTGAGGTTTGTCATAAACTTCGCAAAGCCCACTTTGCTCCCTTCCCAGAACTTGGAGTTTCATAGGGGCAAGGTTGGACTCTCTCCTGGCAAAGGCATTCTTGCCAGAAAACAGAGCCCAAAGGTTAATGCCTTGGCAAGTCAGTTTCTCAGCAGGTCCCTGGTCTCCGCCAGACTCTGCCTGCGGCTTCTAGGCCACATGGCTTCGACAGTACATGTGATCCCCAATGCCAGGCTCCATATGAGGCCTGCACAGTGGTGCCTTCGGTCTCAGTGGTCACAGGCAGCCTCAGACAGGATAAGGGTGTCCAGACCATTTCTGCACTCCCTCAACTGGTGGCTACACCCACCCAGTCTGCTGAAAGGGGTGCCCTTTCAGATTCCAGGTTACACAGTGATGCTAACAGATGCCTCCCTGCAAAGCTGGGGTGCGCATTGTCTGGGCAAGTGCACCCAAGGGCCTCTGGTCTCCCTGGGAAGCTGCACAGCAGATCAATCTCCTCAAACTCAGCTATTCAACTAGCACTCAAAGCTTTCACTCCTACCCTGGTTCAACAGTCTGTCCTGATTCAGACTGACAACCAAGTTGCCATGTTTTATGTGAAACAGGGCGGAACTGGGTCCAGGATCCTTTGTTGGGAAGCTCAGGACCTTTGTTCTTTTGCCCTCAAGCACAACATGCTCCTCAGGGCTGTGTACCTTCCTGGACAACTACCTGGCAGACAGATTGAGCAGGATACTGCAGCCTCACGAGTGGCAGCTGCATCCTTCAGTAGTTCAGAAGATCTTCCTGAGATGGGGTCTCACTTTGATGGATCTCTTTGCCAGCCCCATCAACAAGCAACTGCTAAAGTTCTGCTCCAGGCAACCACATCCTCTGCAGACAGCAGCGGATGCTTTTCTGATATCTTGGTCTCAGGGCTGCCTCTATGCGTTTCCTCCCACACCCTTGGTGGCCCGAACCCTATTCAAGATTCTCCAGGACAAGGCCTCAGTCCTGCTGGTAGCTTCCAGGTGGCCGAGACAGCCTTGGTTTCCTCTTCTGCTTCAACTGGCTGTGGATCACCCACTGCCTCTGGGGTTGCAACCCGACCTTCTCACACAGGACCAGGGTTCCCTTCTGCACCCCAATCTCAAGTCTCTCAATTTGATGGCCTGGAGGCTGCAAGGGTAGTTCTGGCTCCCTGGGGCCTTCCTCAGGAAGTTGAGGAGGTTGTCCTAGCCTCTAGGAAACAGTCCACTAGGAAAACCTTTGCTCTCAAATGGAAGAGGTTTTCTGTGTGGTCACCTACGTACAGAGGATCCTTTCTCCTGTACTGTGCCAGTAGTTATTCAGTACTTACTGCACTTATCCAATCAGGGACTTAAGTCCAATTCTGTTCGGGTCCACCTCTCAGCTCTAGCACCTCACCACTCATTGGTAGAGGGACAATCTCTATCTGGTCACCCCTTGGTGTCCTGCTTTCTCAGGGGCTTGCTTTTGCTCAAGCCTCCCATCTGTCCTCCTGCCCCTGAGTGGGAGCTGAATGTGGTCTTGCAGCAACTGACTTGCCCTCCTTTTGAGCCGATGGCTACTTGTCCACTACGCTTCCTCTCCTGGAAGACTCTTCCTGATAGCCCTTACCTCAGCTAGGTAAGTAAGTGAGCTTCAGGCCCTGCTCTGACAAGCCTTACACCAGGATTTATAGGAATAGGGTTGTCCTTAGGCCTCATGCAAGCCAGGCTGAAGCAGTTCTGCATACCCTGGACTGTAGGAGGGCCTTATCCTTCTACCTTGACCGTACACAGGGGCATAGAAGGGCTACTCAGCTCTTCGTATTCTTTGACCTCAATAAGTTGGGGTTGGCTGTGTCCAAGCATATCTTGTCCATCTGGGTGGCTGACTGTATCTCCTGGGCTTACAAGGCGGCTGACCTTCCTTTGCAGGGTAGGTTTACGGCCCATCGTGTCAGGGCAATGGCTGCCTCAGTGGCTTATCTCCGCTCTGTGCCCTTGGTAGACATCTGCAGGGCTGCAACTTGGTCTTCCAGCCAGACTTTTGCGGCCTTTACTGCCTGGAGAGGGAGACCCATAGGGACAGTGCTTTTGACCAAGCAGTACTCCAGAATCTCTTTGAGGTTTAGGCAACTCCTGCCCTCTGGGCTTCTGGTGGAGGTTGTGTCCTTGAAAAACCTTTCTTTGATGCTGAGACTAGAGCGAGTTCTCTTGTTCAGCCTGGGTTCCTCAGTAGCCCAGAGCTAGGGAGTCCCCCATATGTGAGGACTGACTTCCTGCTTGGTCCTGGAGAAAGTAGTTACTCACCTGTAACAGGTGTTCTCCAGGAGCAGCAGGAATCAGTCCTCACAACCCTCCCTCCTCCCCCTGGGAGTTGCAGTTGTACATAGTTTATTTTTCATTTTTGTGTGCTGTTCTTAGCTGTCATTTGACTGAGGTAAGATGGCACCTTTAGGTGGCAAGGAAACTGCACATGCATGCCTGCATTCCCAAAGGCTTTCATAGAAAGCTGGGGAAATGCTCCGCTGGGGCTTCATCGGTGCCGATGACACCCATATGTGAGGACTGATTCCTGCTGCTCCTGGAGAACACCTGTTACAGGTGAGTAACTACTCTTAGTGGCGATAATCTCAGCTCGTAGGATTTCAGAGCCACAGGCTTTCTTGCAGAGATCCCTATCTATCTTTCTCCACAGGAGTCTCTTCACACTGTTCCCTCATTTTTACCTAAGGTGATTACTCCTTTTCATGTCAATCGGCCTCTGTTGCCTGCTTTCTCAAAGGAACAATGTTCAGGTCTACATAAAGGTCTCCGAGCAGTTGATCTCAAGAGTTCTCATTTGATATTTGAAAGTCACCAGTTCCTTTCACAAGTCTGACCATCTTTGTTCTTTTTTTCGTGACTGCGCCAAGGTCTAGCAGCCTCCAAGTCAACTATTGCCAGATGGCTCCGTCAGGCCATAGAATCAGCATATATACTTCAAGGCAAGCCAGTTCCGGCAGCTCTTCAAGCACATTCTACTTGGGCTCAAGCCACATCTTGGGCCGAAAGTTCTCACGTGGTTCCCCTTTATTTGTAGAGCAGCAACTTGGTCCTCCTTGTCTACTTTTGTCCAGCATTATCACCTGGATGCTCAGGCACAGGACAGTTTTGGAGTTGGTGTGCTATCAGTGGCTTTCTCTGTCCACTTGGGTACTTCCTGCTTGTTTGGACTGGTCTAGCAGGATGAACTGGAAGGAGAAATTTCACTTACCATTAATTTCCTTTCCTGGAATACTGCTAGACCAGTCCAGAACCCACCCAATTGTCAGTGGCAGTATTACTGATGCAGAGCAGCCGATGTTTGTTTTTTGCTCCAAAACAACCATTTGGAATATCCCGGAGATAGTCCACAAGCAGTGGATTCAGAATTAATCTCCTAGGGATGACTATTGATACTCCTCCTCCTCCATTTGGTTAGTTAATGGATTTAGTAAATTATTCCTTACCTGTACATAGGGAGAAACCCTGACTAATGAATTTAACTAAGTTATTGCTTGTCAAAGAATACTGACTAGGACCACTAGGGGTACACACATACCAACTAGAGCCTGACCAATCACAGCTCTGGAGTTTCTCTGTCTCCAGCTGGAGTTTGTCTCCAACATCTGCTGGCAGGGGGGCATAACCCACTTGTCTGGACTGGTCTAACAGTGTTCCAAGAAAGGAAACTAACAGTAAGTGAAACTTCTCCTTTTGTTGGCTGTGGTTTCACACTCAAAAGCAGAGTAGTTCTACCTGCTTATTCTGTGGGTGGAGCCTCTTTGAGGGCTGGCATAATGGTCAAATCCTTAGTAGTGTGGCACTTGCAGTATTCTCTGGTCTGTGCCCTTTAAGCTGTAGAAAGGGGCTACACTTAAGGGCTCTGTTCAAACTGATGTGTTTTGAAGTTGCAGGTGTTCTTGTATTGCATTCTACTGTTCTTCAGTGAGGTTTTGTGCAATTTAAATTTCTGACCATATGCTTGGGTGTGAGTACTGAAATATGCACCTAGCTGTGCTAGGCCAAATTGTGTCAATTTTCTAGTTTATTCTGTCTTCACCTCTGCTGGTGGGGACACAACCCAGATCTTTTTATCCCTCATTGGTGCTTTAGCTTTCTCCATTCTAGTTCCTCTTAAATGCTGTAGCCTGCTTTCTCGATTTCAATGCCTTTCTGGTCTTCCACTTCTCTTCCTCTCCCCCACTTCAACATTGATGAAACAGCAGTAGGAAAATGGCTGCACACTGGGCTATGGCTGCTTCTAAGACCTAACTGCTGAATTACCCTACAAATTCTTAACTGTATGGTTTATCCCAATGTCTAGCTTTCCTCTTACTCAGCCTGTGGAGGGAGGGGTACTTTTGTCTTTCAGCAACAACTCATACATATCTCTTGGCACCTCTGCACACTGCAGATTTTCTCCAGGAGTGTTGACCATAAACTTTGCCTCAGCATACTAAATTATAAAACTGTTTAGCTAATTCAAGCTATATAAATTCTAGATTGTGAAACTGTTCTGTTGGGTATTTCTTTTTAAGCTCCCATGTCACGTGAAAGGGACAGCTACGGTCCTCCACGCAGGGATTCTTTGCCACCTAGAAGAGATGTTTACCTCTCTCCAAGAGATGATGGCTACAGTGCTAAAGACAGGTATTGGACATTGCCACTATGTGCTTTTACACTACAGCTTTAAGTAAAACATGAAACTTTAATTTTGCCAAATGGAAGTTATTTTCCTGTTTGGTTTATTTTTTAGTTACTCAAGCAGAGATTACCCTAGTTCCAGGGATACAAGAGATTATGCTCCACCTCCCAGGGATTATGCTTACAGGGATTATGGCCATTCTAGTTCCCGTGATGACTATGGATCAAGGGGGTACAGGTACTTAAATCTTGAAATTGCATTTAGCTGTGAGATTTGGCATCCTGAAACTGCAAAGTGTGTTTTTTTTTTTTAACAGTGACCGTGATGGTTATGGTGGGCGTGATAGAGATTATGCTGATCATCCAAGTTCTTACAGAGATTCATACGAGTCTTATGGTAAGGACTTATTTTTGAGAAATGTTTACATACTAAATTGAAACCACAATGAGGGTTTTAGGTTTAAAAAGGGAAACACAACTGAGCACCCAGGACATTAGCTGGGAATGTTAGGAGGCCTTCAGCTTTTTGTATTGTATGCAGTACTTGCTCAACAACAAGATCAACCACTGTCGTAAGGTAATCAAGCAAAATCCTCATTTCAAAATGACCTCACTGGAAAATGTGGCTGAATTTCTAATGTTAAAATAAACTGGTCTGGAATTTTATCCCCAAACACTTTCCTGAAATGTGCATCATCTTCAGTCAGCTTGAACCGATTTTGCTCTGCAAATGAGATGCAGCCAATTCTGTATGTGCTTCTCATGGCAGTGAGTGTTAAGGATAACATCATTCTGCTGGGCAAAGAAAATTCTCCCCCTTGCATACCTGCACATGCCCCAGTGTGGCAAAAGTTGCATTACAAAACATCTGAAGCTTTTGCAGGAATCAATCTTGTAACCAAATTGAAGCACAGCTCTCTGTGATCACCAACACAGCAGAGGTTAAGACAAACCTCCTAATCAGTTTGCTGACTACCACCCCATGTCCCAACATGAGATCCTTATTAAGGAGACAATCCATCCATTGTGCCCAACATGGTGCACATCTTAAATCGTATTCCATTATATATTGAGAAAATACCATCCCTCAGTGCTGTAGCTTGGCACTAGTAAGAACTTATTCAAACAAAAGTAACAAATTGTTATACAGCAATTCTGTAAAATTCAGATGAGTGATGTACATAAACTTATAGTGTTGCCATATTACCTGACCATTGACCCTGCAGGTAACTCACGTAATGCTCCACCTGCACGAGGGCCCCCACCATCATATGGTGGAAGCAGTCGATACGATGATTACAGCAGCACTCGTGATGGATATGGAAGCCGTGATGGTTATTCAAGCAGAAGTGATCTCTACTCAAGTGGGCGTGATCGTGTTGGCAGACAAGAACGTCTTCCCCCTAGCATGGACAGAGGCTATCCTCCCCCACGAGATTCATACAGCAGTTCAAGTCGTGGTGCACCCAGAGGTGGTGGCCGTGGAGGCAGCCGTTCTGATAGAGGTGCCAGAAGCCGATATTAAATATACATTGGACCACACTGATTTCTTTTCATACAAACAAAACTCAAATGGAAGCTGTCTTTACCAGAGGACTACTGAAAGAAAGTTTTTATTTATCTTTTTTTATTGTTTCCTGTTAAGCACCCCTCATTTTTATGCTTTTGTGAGGAAAGGTTAAATGCTTAATTTCCATATCAAACTTGTTAACATTTTCTTTCAGAATTGGATGTTCAATGTGTAGTTTGAGCTGTGTATTAATGTTGTAACTTTTTCAAAGTAAAGTTGCCTAAAATACTACAAGTCATCTTATTTTTTCCTAACAGTGCAAAATGCTAAAACCTTCCACACCAAAAATTCCAAACTGCTAAAACTGGATTTCCACACAAACTTCCATGCAAAGCCATATGGTATGGGGGTGGTAGGGATTCAAAATCTGCAACAAATCCACACTGATTGCTGTCTTCATGCAGCTTGATTTAAAGGAAAATAATTTGAGTCACTAAATGTAAAGGGGCAACAAATACTAACTCCTATGCCACTAAATTTGCAAGGACTTCCCCTTTACTCCCAAAAAAAAATAAACCATGTGATAAATCAACTTCAAAATACTATAAATGAGAGGTTGACCCATGTCACACCAAGGAAGCTGCAAAATACTTGCTGTTACTGTTTCAAATTTTTTTTGCAACTCTGTAGTCTCTCACTTTTAAAGGAACATCTTTGACTCTAAAGGCAATGGAGAATTAAGATAAGCAAAGCTGTCTCTACATCTCAAAGGCTCATGAACACAAAACAAGTGAATCTTTCATCTTTCCACATCAGAATTAAAGCATCAAATGCCTGAGAAACAGCAAAAGATGGTAAGCAAAGCAAACTAGTTTTTCATCTAACTCAAAACTTGAACCAAGTAATCCTCCATAGTACAGATATGCTGTACACAAACAGTGGAAGTGTTTTCAGGCACAGATTTCCAGTTTCTCATATGGAAAAGTAATGCTGGATTACAATAAGTCTTGAATTCAACATTCTCTAACTTGGATAAAAAGCATGTAAAACTTACTAAAGTTGAAGTACAGCCCTGGGATACCAGTATTTTTTTATGGGCGGGGACAAGCTCTATTTTTTTTAAAAGACCATTTCTTTTTATCTTCACTAGTTGCAGTATATACAACATTATTCAGTAAACTAGCAAACTGGCTTAACAACGTGTCAACTATAGCAAGTTTCAAGCAAGCCATTATAATTGACATTAGATGGATAACTTTTTATGGTAAAATCTCTCCAGTAGTGGGAAATCCAAATATAATCTGAAGTTATTATGAAGCTTTGAAGATCAACTAAAATGCACCTGGAACATTAAACTTTGTTTACATATTATGGCTTGAACATGGGTAGTACACAATGGGACCACCAAGCCATGGAATGTTCAAGTTCTGCCACTTAATAGTAGAAGAGACTTAGATCAGTGGTTCTTAACCTGTTAAATCCCCTTCAGACGATCAGTGCTATATTTTTTGTTTTTCTTCAAGCCTTTATGGGCACCACCTATAACTCCCCCCTTCAGTCGGGGGTATTCAAAATCTCCAGGCCCCTTCATATTTCACTGAAGTAACCCACCATGAGTGCTCATTCTCCATTCTTCCTCCTATAAAAGATGGAAAACTAATCTCAGGATTTTTCACCCCCTCCCCCAAACTTTCCTTTCAGGACAGATTCCACGCCTACCCTTCAAGTTGTAATGCTTCCATGATACTAGATGAGGCACAAACCAGGGTCATGTGCTCTACTGATCTCCTACTTGCTGCATATGCTGCTTTTTCAAACAGTATTGAGTGGGAGGAGACAACCACCTAGGGATCTGTGCTTGTGCTCGGACCATCATGGGATAAATTTTACCTTTTTCAGCAATTCCTGGGTGGACAGTACTTGGACCAAGGTCATCTTCATCTTTACTTACCATATTCCAAAAGTTGAGAACCACTGAACTAGATGAATTGCAAAACCAGTCATGGGTGGTTGGTGGGAGGTATAGATTTTGTATTGAATGACTGGGGTTTTACTGTGTTTGTATTTTTTTTTATTTGTAGGCTAATAAGATTTCCCTAAGGTTGCTTGGCAGATGAAGTAAGCCTGTAGAGTCTACAGTAATGGTGCAAATGGTAAGCTTTACAGCCATTTTTAAACTTCTGCTTGAAATAAGATCTATTCTTTGTATGTGGATGCCATAGGTAAACAGTGGGCAGATTTTTTTTTCAAAAGTCTGATTTCACTTGCTGTTCTTGGTTGGCCAAATCCCTCTGACAAATGAGCAGCCTCTCCCTACTTTACCTTTTCTTGCTTTCATGAACTAACCTCTTAACAGGGGTATTCATCTTAAGGCTCTCAGGTCAACAAACAAGTCTGGTTTCCAGGCAAGTTAAAATGAAAAATTAGCCTAGTACAACTGATTTGAGGGCTCAGTCACTTCTACAATTTACATGCTTTGTTCAAATCATGTGTGCATGTAGTTGAGCATATAAATCTTGTAATATTTAGACCCTGGTAAATGGGCCGGCAGTTCAATTCCCACATGGGGTCAAACAACCTCAGGCCAGAGGGACTGGGGTCTCTAGTCCCATGACCACTCCTTATGACCTTGGGCAAGCCACTTAACCTTCCATTGCCTCAGGTACACTTAGGACAAGGGAATAAAAAGTACCTGTAGTATCTGATGCGCAAGTGGAGGGTGGTCAAGTGCCTTAACCATAAATGCTGATACTGCTATACCAGTCCAGACTAGTAGGTTATGCCCCCTGCCAGCAGGGGTTTCTCAGACAGGGGGTCCCCCGACAGGGAACGCAAGAGGAAGAAGCAGCTCATGAAGGCGGTGTCAGAGGTCCCTGGTTCCTCAAGGGCCAGGTCTAAGACCCCCGACTGCTGTCCCAGGCCTTTGGAGCAGGAGAAGCCGTCCAAAGTACCTCGTGTGGAGCCGGAGACCGTCAGGCGCGCAAGTCCTGTAGTCCTCGTGGACTCTCCGAGGGAGCCGATGTCAGGCCCGGTGCCACCGGGGCTCGAGTCTGTGGCTGCTGAGTCTCCTGAGCTTGGACTCAGGCTTGACAGCCTTGGAGTGCCAGCAGCAGGTACTGAGGGCCAGCCTCACTGGTGCATCTGCCCCGACCACTGGGACATCGATGTCAAAGTTGACCCCGGAGATCGAGCCGATAAGACCATGAAGGCTCAAAGTCGTCCTCGGTCAAGGTCTCCCTCAACCTCCCGCTCAGGACCGGGGGCGTCAGCACTGGTGCCTTCAGCATTGGGGCGGGTGCTGCCTCAACCCACACGGTTGGGGCCCCTCAACTCCTCCTCTTTGGATGAGTCAGCATGGGAGACGGAGGATGAGGAGTCCCCAACACCTTCTGGACTCGGTGCATCCCTTCAGACTCACCGCAGTCCGAGCCCCGGAGTAGGTCGTCCCCCCCCCCCCCCCCGGACACCCAGTTCTCGGAGTCCCTGCGGGACATGGCCAAGGCATTGGCGATTCCCACAGACCCCAAGGAGGAGCCTCAAGCTGAAGAGATCAAGGCCCTGCCGTATGCCTCGCCCCCCCCCCCCCCCCCCTCCCCAAGAAGGCCTTTACTGTGCCAGTTCCTCCGATGCTGGAACGGTTCCTCTTCCGGATGTGGGAGGCACCGGCCTCGGCACCGGTCTTAAGCAAGCGGGTTGATTCCATCTATTGACTCCATAAGAGCCCTGGCTTCCAGAAGGCACAGCTGCCACAGCATTTCATGGTGGTGGAATCGGCCATGCATCGTCTGAAGAGCCAGAAGATGCACTCTGCTGGGGCCCCCCCCCCCCCCCGGCAGGGAGGCCCAGAACCTGGATACTTTTGGCAGAAAGTGCTTCCAGGGCTCAATGCTTGCTTGCCCATGTACAGCTGGTAGGACTGGACACGGCATGTCCCTACAAGACCTGGCAAAAGCTTGCCAGGTTCTCTGCTGGCCTCTCCGAGGAACCTTTGCAGAGGTTCCAGACTTTGTCCTCAGGAATCCGGGACTGTTCCAAGTTCATGTCCTGAGTGGCCTACGATGGCTTCGAGGCTTCAGCTCGTGTGGCAGCAGCCAGCATCGGAGCCCAACGCCAGGCATGGCTGCAGTCATCAGACCTCGAGCCCTGGGTGCAGTACAAGTTGGTCGATGTCCCTTGCCGAGGTGAAAACCTTTTTGGCAAAGCCCATGGCCGAGAAGGCGGCTGAGTTTGAAACCAAGCATCTGACTAGGACGAGGCTATCCAGAAAGACTTCTGCCCCTTCTCACAAAAAAGGGCTTGGGTAAAGTCCTTTTACCCGAGGAAGGCAACTGCCTACAAACCTTTCCCTCAGTACCAGGCCTCCCCAGCTCCCCAACAGGGGCAGCAGGCCAAGGGGCAGGGACATGGGCCCCATAGGCAGAAGACCCCCCAAGCCTCTGGCTCCTACCCAGCAGGGAGGGTTTTTTTTGACTCTCCACAGCATAGCCTTTCCACCTCTGCTGCCCCCTTCCTGCACAGGAGGTCGCTCCAAGGGTCTGGGATTACCTTCAAGTCCTGGGGTCCATGGCAGCCACTATCGAAGTTGTGCCTTGGGCCAGAGTGCACATGAGGGAGCTTCAGATGTGTCTCCTTTCACACTGGTCTCCTGTGTCGTAAGACTACGACATCCAGCTGCCACTCTTCCTGGAGACTTGATGCGGTTTTCAGTGGTGACTGGCGCCCAGCCATCTCCTCAGGGGCATTTCCCTAGAGAACCCTTTGGTCCTAGTAACAGATGAGTCTATGGGTGGGGTGCTCTGCCATTATCAGTCGACGCAGGGTACTCTGTCTATTCACAAAGCACACTGGTCCATAAATTGACTAGAAACACGAGCAGTTCGCTTCGCCCTAAGACGTTTTCTACTTCTTAAACCAGGTCACAACGCAACAGTGACATGTGCCTCTGCCCAGCCTAGGGATTTGGTCCCACTCTGGCGGTTCATATCATATCCCTAGGCTGGGCAGAGGCACATCTGCAGACTCTCCTGGCACAGCATATCGCCAGAGTAGACAACTTTTAGGCTGATTTCCTCAGGTGACACGCTCTCGATCCCAGAGAATGGGAGCTAGCCCCTTGGGTGTTTCAGAAGATTGTGCAAGCATGGGAGCAACCAGTAATGGATCTAATGGAGATATCAGCGAATACCAAGGTACCAGAATTTTTCAGTTGCAGGAGGGAGTTTCAGTCCTCCAGGTTGGATACCATGGCCCCAGGAGGCTCTGCTGTACATATTTCCCCCATGTGTGCTAATCAGCAAAGTGCTTCAGCGAGTTCTCATACACCGGTGGAGAGATCCTGGTAGCTCCGGACTGGCCTCAAAGGCCCTGGTATGCAGACTTCATCTGCTTAACACAAGTCCTGCTGTTGCAGCTGGGGTCTTGCTGGGGGCTATTACGTCAGGGGCCAATTGTGATGGACGGCCCGGCTCCTTACTCACTTACAGCCTGCCTCTTGAATGCCGCTGCCTGAGCAAGAAGGGTTACTAGTCGTGTGGTCGTGACCCTTCTGAATGTGCACTGCACAACTTTGCTGGCGTATTTCTGAGTTTGGCAAGTCTGAGTCCTGGTGCACACGGCACCATATCTCCTTGGAAGTCCAGAAATCCCAAATATCCTTACCTTTCTCCAGGATGGCTTGGATAAGGGTCTAGCCTTGGGGTCTCTTCCAGTTCAAGTAGCAGCATTAACTTGTTTCTGAGGTCCTGTTGGGGGTTACTCTATAGTGTCCCATGCAGATGTGTCCTGTTTCCTTATAGCAGCTAAGGTAGTCTGATCACCGGTTCGCCCTCCAGTGTCAACATGGGATCTGTCCCTCGTCTTAAAAGCCTTGATGCAGGCACCTTTTGAGCCGCTTAAACACATCACATTGAGATTTGATGCTTAAGGCAGTGTTTTTAGTAGCGATAACTTCAGCATGAAGGGTATCCAAAATACAAGCACTTTCATGCAGGGATCCCTATCTTGCCTTCTCAAAAGGAGTTTTCTTGTGTACTGTTCATTCCTTCCAAAGGTTCTTACGCCTCTTCATATCAAAGAGCTGATTTTCCTATGCTGTTTTTCAGAGGATCAGTGTGGGGTGAAAATAAGGGCCTCCGCTCTCTGGATCTCAGCAGGATCCTTCGTAGATATTTTCAGGTGACAAATCCTTTCTGTATCTCACCTTTTTTGTGCTTATTGCAGGAACCCCATAAGGGTCAAGCTGCTTCCAAACACATGGTCTCTTGGTGGTTGCAATTAGCAATTGAATCTGCATACATCCTTAAGGGAAAATCTGTCCCTCTGTCTTCGGGCACGCTATTCGTGGACGGAAACTACATTTTGGGTGGAGCATTCTCTCATTCATTCTCGATATCTGCAGGTCCTCCCTATCCACCCTTGTGCATCACTATCTGCTCTATTCAATCTGAGGCAGTTTAGGGTAAAGGTGGTTTTGGCAGCCATATCTTCCCACCCAAAGAGCAGTTAACTTGGGTACTAACCACCTGTCTGGACCGGTCTAGCAGGATGTGCTGGAAGGGGAAAAATCCTGCTGACCAGTCCAGGACCCTCCCTATTCTCTGGATATCTGGTTCAGAGGTGTATTGCTGAGGAGCCAAGACTTTGATATGGTCTTCTGGTTTTTCCTTGGTTTTGATTCCTGGTTACATCTGAGTATCTATTTTACAATACTGGAGCGCCCTCTACTGGGTTCAGCTACATATTACCAGGGAACAGCCAATCAGGCTGCTGGTAGGGTTTCTTCCTATTCCTCTCTCCAACATCTGGTAGGGGGACTAACTCCGCTTGTCTGGACTGGTCTAGCAGGATTCCAGGAAGTGAAATTTTCACTTACTGTTAATTTCCCCTTATCGTCCCTCCAGTCAGTCCCACCCCCTCCTGCAGCTTGGAGGCTGAGCATCTCCAGAACTGAATACACCATTCTCCAGGACCAAGCAGGAAGTCAGTCCTCACTTATGGGTGACATCGGTGCCAATGGAGCCCCCAGCTTTCTAAGAAAGCCATTGGGAATACTACACATGCACGGTCCCCTTCCCACCTAAAGGTGCCATCTTGCTCAGTCTCTTTTTCCGTGGAGCCCTTCAGACGTTTTGTCCTAGTCACCCAGAAAAGTTGACGTTTTTTTTGAAGATTTCTTCACCTTTTTCTCAGTTCGACGCCAGTTCCCCTTCCCGACGGGTTCGGTACACCGGTATCGAGCCTGTTCTATTTCGGTTTTTGCCCTTCGTGGCTGGCGTTCATATCCTTTTTCTGTTTTCCCTGGAAGGCTGGTCTTTTGACCTCACGGGAGCCCTTTTTTCCCCGATGGCTTCCATTGGTTTCAAGAAGTATGATCGGTGCAAGAAACTTGTCTCTCACCAACACACGACTGCTGCCTTCGGTGCCTCAGCCCAGATCATGATCCCCTGATCTGTGGCCCGTGTGGCAAAATGTCCACCAAGGCACTTTGAAGCCGTCAGCACCAGAAGGAAAGGATTTTTTTTGGACTCTGCCTCCAGCCGGGCCCCGACCTCGTCTGAGGCCTCGATGTCTCGGGAGTCTGATCCCAAGCATCGCCAGGGTTCCTCGGACGGGGTCCCCCGACCGGGAATGCAAGAGGAAGAAACAGCTCGAGAGGGCGTCAGAGGTCCCTGGTTCCTCGAGGGCCAGGTCTAAGACCCCCGACCGCCGTCCCAGGCATTTGGAGCAGGACACAGCATCCTCTGGTGGGTTTCCTGACAATGTTGAGGGGGGGGGGTGGTGCCCATCAAAACTCCAGCCCAGGTGCTCCTCCCCACCAATGTCACTCTTCAGTTGGAGTTCAGTCTTGGCCAGACCACACAAGGTCAGTGGTCTCTGCATGCAAAATAGGCTATTCATCTGGTATTGCTGCACTTAAGCAAGCTGCTCCACAGGAGTGTTGTCCTCTTGGGCAAAACTACCATAGTGGGTTATGTCCCTCCCTCATGGACCTCATCCTCCTCACCCCTTCAAACAGGTCCAGAAGGGCATTCGCTGCAAACACACTCGTAATACCCAGCGCAATAACAAAATGCTCCCAGGCAGAAAAGAACAGAGCATTTGTATTTTATGCACCTAGGCTCTGGAATGCTCTCCCAACCTCCATCCGAGCTATAACTGACCTTGCCCAATTCCAGAAGGCACTAAAGCACCATCTTTTCCTCCTACATTACTCCCTGCCCAGTGACACATCACAACCCAGCATACCCTCCACCCACCACAATGACACCACCAGCACACCCAGGTCATGCTGATGCACCCACAGTTTGAATACTACTGCACAAACCTGTAAATCTAAAATGTATGTAGTTGAGTGAGTCATGTATCTACAGCCGTACCTGTGCACAAACAGCTCTATTGTATATAGTTACCCCTGTTAAACCCAAGTTCTTATACCTGTTCTCTGTAATTGCATTGTATGTTCCGCTGCATTGTACAAATTGTTACCTGTAAACCGTGCTGATTTTAAAGAGCACGGCATAGAAATAATTCAAATGTCAATAGCCAGGGCAGAAGAAAGTGCCTTGGATTAGCTTAGGAAATGTCTCTACTGTTTCCCTATGTGGAACTGCACCTCTAAGCACTTTAGTAGTACAGCCCAGCACATCAAGGACGAAGTGGATTTCAGGGATTGGGAATTTAGCCCATGGGCATTCAACCAGATAGTGGATTGACAGGGCCTCCAGGGGTGGACTGGATGGTGATGGCAACCAGTGTCAAGGTCTCCTTCAGCCATTGTTTGGAGCCCAAGTCCAAGAAGGTGAACATATAGTGGTCCAGCCTGGCCCCCAGATCACCTGCTCCCCAGATCACCTGCTCTGTCCCACCCCATGGACCATGATACCCAGAGTCCTTTGGAGCATCAAGGGTCACCTGAGTCTGGTGATCCTGATGGCCCCAGACTGGCCTCATTGGCCATGGTATGCAAACAGTGTCTGCTTGCCTTCCAGCCCCTGTGCATTGGGGACAGGAGGGGCTTACAGCAGGGTCACCTAAGGTGTAAGATATTTCATTTTCGTCCCTCTAGTCCAGTCCTGGAACCATAGAGTTTAGAATCTTCTCCAGCAGCCTTGGAGACTGAATGACATCATCGCTTTACCAACAGGGGTATAAGTAGGCAAGGACTGCCCCCTATCTCCAGTACTTCAGTCTCCAAGCAGCTGAGGAGATTCTGAGCCTGGCACTGGGCTCAGTACAAATAAGCAGAGCTTGGGGTGTTTAGCTCCTGTTAGATTTTATTGGTCTTAATTACCATCTTTTTATCTTTAAATTTTAATTTTTGTTCTTTTTTTGGTTTGCAGGTTCTGCTTTGGCTCCATCCTGCTCCCTGGGCCCCCCTCCCTCCCTGCTAGTTTTTCCCCAGCGTTTAAACGAGCAACGGGGGGTGCAGTGATAGCCTCCCTGCTCCTGAACCCGATATTAGGGGTGAGGAGCAGGTAGCAGGCATGCTCAGTGTCCCGGGGACACGTGGAGAGGTCCGGGTGCAGAAATTGAGCAGTGAGCAGTGTCGGAGCCGAAGCCGCGGCAGGCTGAGCTCCGACGCCGGTGAGACACTCTGCAACAGGCAAGCCCCATGAGTAGGAGCGCTGTTTTTGTCTGGGCGTTTGTTTTTGATTTCTTTGTTTGATTTTCTTTTGTTTTATTTCTTTTGGTTTCCGTTTCCGTTTCGGCGGGTTTAGAAATTTGAAGAGTGCTTGCCTCAGCCGCGTGTACGCGTGCGGGAAAGAAGCCGGTGGCCATTTTAGGAGCCATGGTTCTTTCTGGCCTCTCCGCTGCTGGTGATTTCGCGGCATTAGAGGCCTCGTTTTTGCAGGGCCCTAGTCCTGCCTGTCTGGGCACCTCTGTGGGGTGGCTTTGCTATTAAAAAACAAAACAAAACACAAAGGCATACATAAATACCTCCGGCCCGGAGGACAGAGCAGGGGCTCCTGGCCTAGCTTATAGGCTCCAGCTGTGGCTGCAATTTTTTCCCGTGCCTGGGGTACAGGTGTCAGTTCAGAAGGGTCTTCCCGGGCCACTGTAGGAGGTGATCCACAGGCCTAGCATCAGTTGGGGGGGTTTTGCTTCTCAGGGCTTGGCTATGCCTTCCAAGCCCCGGTGTTTGGTGTGTGGCTTGAGGCGCAGTACGGTGCAGGAATTGAGTGTGTTCTGCTTGCACGCTGGCCACTGACGGCATGGATAAGGGGCCGGAACTGTCTGGCAGAAGCTGTGGGCATTTTGCCTCCGGTCCTGGACCAGGAGGAGCCTGTGGCAGGGCCTTCCTCAGGAGAAGGTTCCTCGCTGCCGTTAGGCCTGGTTCAGGGGGCAGCTTCTCCAGGGATTCCACCGAACGTCTTTACGCTGCTTCAACAGGCCTTTGCCTTGTTACAGCCAGCTCTGCTGGTTCTGCCGCCGGGAGCCCAGGGGCAGAAGAGGTTAGGATCCTTGGGCAGTCCAGCAGAGGGCGCTCCCGCGGCTAACAAATGCAAGGTCGCAGGCGTGGATAGTGTGCCCTCGCTCCTCAGATGGCTCTACGGAGTTGGACAAGGAACTGGAGGTCCTGTCGGATGAGGAATTGTAAGAGGGGGAGTTGCCTAGCGCTGAGCAGCAGAGTAGGGTGGTCAGGGTGTTTCGTCGCAAAGAGCTCCCGGCCCTGATCTCGGAGACTCTCAAGACCCTCAACATGCCCGTGGGAGAGCCGGTGGCAGAGGAGGTCTTGGAGGATCTGCTGTGCCAAAAGGTTTTTCCCCTACATTGGGTCTTTAGATCAATGATTCAGGAGGAATGGGATGTTCCGGAGGCGGCTCTCAAGGGTACCAGGGCCTTGGCGCGCCTTTATCCGCTGGCGGACCAGGATAGGGACTTGTTTTGCTCCCCGAAGGTGGATTCGGCGGTTACAAAGAACTACGATTCCAGTCGAGGGGGGCCGCGGCACTGAAGGATGTGCAAGACAGGCAGCTGGATTCCCTACTAAAAACGGTTTTCGATGTTTGCGCCCTTTCCATGCAGGCGTCCATTGCGGGGGCCTGGGTGGCTCGGGGCTGTTTGCAGTGGTCCCAATGCTTGCAGGGGTTGGGTGCTCACGGCGACATCCAGCAGTTTCTGTGGGCAGTGTTGCTTATGCGGCTGCCGGTCCGTAGTGCAGTGCCTACATGGGATCTGAATTTGGTGTTGGAGGCTTTGCTCAGGGCGCCGTTTGAGCCTTTGGATAAGGCCTCTTTGAAGGACCTGACGTTGAAGACGTTTTTTCTGGTGGCAATTTGTTCCACGCGCCGCATTTCCGAATTGCAAGCCTTGTCTTGTAGGGAACCTTATCTTTCCTTCCATCACAAGGTGGTGCTGCGGACGGTGCCGGCCTTTCTGCCTAAGGTCGTTACGCCTTTTCATGTTAACCAGGTGGTTTCGCTTCCAGTGTTTTCTGGTCTTCAGGACGGTGTGTCGGGTAGGCGGTTGCACCTCCTCGATGTGCATCGGGTTCTGCGTAAGTACCTTTGTCGGACAGCGGCGTTTCAGAAGTCTGATAGGCTGTTTGTGGCTTTCGGGTGGCTGCGCAAAGGGGAAGCGGCGGCAAGCGTCCATTTTGCATCGGTTGAAGGCGGCTATTGCTTCTGCGTATGTGTTGAAGGGGAAGATCGTGCCGGACGGTCTGAGCGCACTCGACTCGGGCTCAGGCAGCGTCTTGGGCGGAGTTCAGTTTGGTTCCCGTAGGGGACATTTGTCGGGCGGCGACCTGGTCGTCGCTGCACTCCTTTGCTAAGCATTATCGGCGGCCGGGGATGGGCGTTTTGGCTCGGCGGTTCTTCAGGTTGGGCTCGCTGGTCCCTCCCGTTGAGGTTTACTGCTCTGTTACATCCTCTATGGTTCCGGGACTGGACTAGAGGGACAAAGTAAATTAGACTTACCTGCTAATTGTTGTTCCTTAAGGAACTCAACCCCAGGGAGGGCTCCGGGACTGGACTAATCAGCTCGTTGGCCTGAAGTGGGTCGCTTTCTTTGCTGTTTCTGAGAAAAAAAAAGGAAAAGAAACCTATACTTTCCTTAACCCAGGCTTAACCCAGGTCTGGGTAGCGATGGATAGGGTTCTCGGAGGGCGTAGTGTGGAGCCATGGTGGGAACCCTTTGTTATGGCAGGGACAGTGTCCTGTTCCTACTTTTGTTACTCTGCTGATTTTTTTTTAATCTACTTTGTTGCTCTGCTCAGTTTGCTTTGTCAATAGGTACTGGAGATAGGGGGCAGTCCTTGCCTACTTATACCCCTGTTGGTAAAGCGATGATGTCATTCAGTCTCCAAGGCTGCTGGAGGAGATTCTAAACTCTGGTTCCGGGACTGGACTAGAGTTCCTTAAGGAACAACAATTAGCAGGTAAGTCTAATTTACCTTTCCTACTAAAGACCACTGCACCACCTCATTGTCTTATGCCTGGGCATGGTATGTCTTCAAACTGGTCATCTATGCTGCCTTTCTCTTAATTGGGGGTGGGGGGGGTTGTCTTGATCCCATCAATTCTAACCCTCCAAGAGGGAGCTTGAAGGGTTTGAGCTTGATCTAGGCCACGTCTGCCAGGCATTTTGTGAAAACTCTTGGGGCAGAGGCTAAGGGGAGGACTCTATTGAAAATGCCTGCCCCCAACTACGAAGTGCAGGTACTGCTGGTGGTTGGGGTGGATGAGGATATGCATATAAGTATCCTGCTGGAGGTCACCTGGTGGCAGCAATGTTTCACAAAATGCCTGGCAGACATGGCCACCTTCCTCTGGCTCCAGGGGGTCTTTGTCTTTCCCTAACTGGAACACAGGTTCATAAAGGGAGGCATGGCCTCAGGTGGTGTAGTTCTTTGCACGCACCATCCAGGTTCTGCAACCATTGGGCTTTGTCTTAAGCTACTCCAAGTCTCTCCTCATGATGCAGTGTCTGGAGTTCATTGGTGCAAGGATCGACATACTCCAGTCGAAGGCCTCCGTGCCCTGGGACTCAGTCAATTGTCTTGAAGCTGCTTGGGACATACAGCCCTGGTGTCCACTCGGCTTATCTTGTGCCTCAGGCACATGACCTCCATGGTCCATGTCATCCCAGACATATGCCTATTGTTGAAACTGGCATAGAAATAGCATTAATTTTTCAATGTTTGCTGCAAAGAAATGGTTTTGCACTGGATTTCTCCTAAAATTGCTCTGCTCATTCATAATCTGGTACAATGGCAAAAAATATCACTTGGGGGTACTCTGTGAACCATTGTATGATAAAATCCTGTTATGCTTTGTCATCACCATCTAGGTCTTTTATAATCTATTTGAAAAGATACCAAAGATTAACTCAGAACGCACATGATGGCTTAGCTGCAACAGTAAGAGTGCACAGTGAAACTGTTAGCCTGATGAGCATGTTTGGGACTTGGGGCACTGAAGGTGGATTTGGATTCTTTATTTTTTAATCTCTCCACGCATACATCCAGGGTTTAAGTTCTGTCAACAGGACAGGACCCCACCCCCAAATCCAGTTTTCCAGCCTATCCTGCTAGACCAGTCCAGACTAGGTTGTGTCCCCCCCCCCCCTGCCAGCAGATGGTGACACCAGAGAAAATCAGTTTTGAGACCTCAACCTTAAGTCTCCTATCCCTAAGGATCAGTTTCAGGAGGAACAGTCCAACTTTTCACTTCACCCATATGGTACAGCTACCTTTTTATAAAGTAAATTTGGTCAACTCGGAGCTCTGTCAGGAAGAATCTGTACCGGCTCCTTCATAGCTCTTCAGTGTCCTGACATTCAGGACAAGGAGTTCTTCCTTCCCCCTCAGACCTGCTCACCCTCCCCAGCATTGCAGCTGTGTCTCTTGACTACCCCCCCCACTCCATTGATCATCTAGTTTCTGCTCCTCTGCTCTTCCTCCTGCCTCTTTCTGACTTTGCAGTGGGGTTCTGGAGCTCTGGCCCCAACATTCTCAGCCTGGCAAGGTCCTGCATTACATAAATGACTGCTTCTTGGAGCAGCTGGTTCATGAACTGACCAGAGGGGAAGCCATATTAGACCTAGTCCTTAGTGGAACACCAGATCTAGTGCAAGAGAAGGGTGTTGGGGCCACTTTGCAATAGTGATCATAGCATGATCGCCTTTGATTTAATTAGTGGAGGAGGGATAGTAAGGAAATCCACGGTACTACCTTTTAACTTTTGAAATGGAGACTATGATAAAATGAGGAAAATAGTTAAGAAAAAAACTAAAAGGAGCAGTTGCAAAGGTTAAAGACTTACATCAAGCTTGGGTGGTGTTGAAAAATACTATCTTGGAAGCCCAGACCAGCTGTGTTCCACGCTTTAAGAAAAGTGGAAGGAAGTCCAAAAAACTGCCAGCATGGTTTATTTAAAGGTGAGGTCAGAGGCTGTTGCCAAAAAAGCATCTTTCAGGACCAGGTAGCCAGGATTTTTCGAATTTGGGGAACCCCGGACATAGACCTCTTTGCAAGTCTGTGGAATGCCAAACTTCCCCGGTTCTGTTCCAGAATTCTGTGTCAGGGAGTTCAGGCCAAGGATGCCTTCCTCCTTCACTGGGGTCAAGACTTCCTTTATGCCTTTCCACCAATTCCCCTAATTCCCAAAACACTATTCAAGCTTCAGAGATCGAGGGACCATGATCCGCTCCACATTGGCCATGCCAAGTGTGGTACCCTCTACTTCTGCATCTCTCTAAGCTCCTTCCCTGGACTTGGGCTCTGCACCAGACCTTATGTCCCAGGAAGGGGGAACATTGTGGCACCCAAACCCCCAGTCGCTCCATCTCAGGGCTTGGTTGCTGAGGGCCTAGACCTTCAAGATTTTCATCTCTCTCAGCAAGTCAGATGTTCATGCCTCTAGAAAGCCTTCTACTAGGTGTTCCTATGCTTTCAAATGGAAAAGATTTACCATTTGGTGTTCAGAGAAGGGTCTAAACCCTCTTGCAATACCTCTGAATTCTCTACTAGAGTATCTCTGCATCTATCCCATGCAGGCCTGAAAACGAATTCAGTAAGAGTCCATTTGAGTGCTATTGCAGCGTCCCTCAAGCCTCAATGGACAACCTATTTCCTCTCGCCCTCTTATAGCAAGATTCATGAGAGGCCTTCTTTTAACTAAACCTCCCATTAGACCACCTCCAGTGGCATGGGACTTAAACCTGGTTCTTGGCCAGCTTATGAAGCCACCCTTTGAACCTTTAGCCACCACCTCCTTGAAGCTTCTTTCTTGGAAAGTTCTCATTGCAGTCACCTCAGCACGCCGCATCAGTGAGTTGCAAGCCTTGGTGGCTAATCCACCTTATACAAGGTTCCATCATAAGGTAGTCCTCAGGACCAATCCACACTTTTTGCCTAAAGTGGTCTTGCCTTTTCAGCTGAACCAGGAGGTATATTTACCTGACTTTTTTCCAGGACCTCATGCATCAAATGCAGAGAGGAATCTTCATACCTTGGATTGTAAGAGCTCTCACTTTCTACTTACAAAGAACACAGCAACATAGAAAGTCTTCTCAACTCTTTGTTGCTTTTGATCCTTCTCATTTAGGACTTCCAGTCTCTAAGAGAACACTGTCCAACTGGATTGCTCAGTGTATTTCTTTCACCTACCAGAGTAGGAACATTTTCTCTGGAGGGCCATGTCACAGCTCACAATGTGAGAGCCATGGCAGCCTCAATGGCTCATTTAAACTCTGTCCATCGACCAAATCTGTCGAGCGGCCACCTGGGCCTCTGTTCATACCTTCACAGCCCATTACTGTTTGGACAAGGACTCCTGCCGGGATGCCTCGTTTGGTCAGGCTGTCCTCAAACACCTGTTTCATTCCTAATCAACTCCTACCCACCTACCCTGGTCGGATGCCAGAGATCCATGGGGGGAAGTGGAGCCCTCTGCAAGGGCACACAACCATGGGGTCTCTCCCTGGCATCTGCAGCTAGGGAGTCCCCATATGTGAAAACTCATTCCTGCTTGTTCCTGGAGATAGAACAGTTACTTACCTGTAACAGGTGATCTCTGGGAACAGCAGGAACAAGTCTTCACAACCCACCCACCTCCCCTAGGAGTTGTATCTCTATCTTTCCTCTTCGTCTCAGCTTTAAAACTCAAACTGGAGAAAGGCGGAAAGGCAGCGCACAGGCGCTGTGGGATGCTCCCAAAAGCTTTCTTACTGGATGCTGGGGAGCGTTCCCGCGCAGGCTCTGTCGGTACTGACGATACCCATATGTGAAGACTTATTCCTGCTGTTCCCAGAGATCACCTGTTACAGGTAAGTAACTGTGCTTGATGGACCTTGGTCTGACCCAGTATGGCATATCTTATGTTAGTATTCAGTCCAGTAATGTCCCTCATTACTCCCTGCAGTCCCACAGTTCCCATTTTGTGTGCTGCAAGGGACTGCCAAAATATTTTGTTCTGCAGCAAACATTTTGTGTGGGGCAGGCAAATTCCCAGCTTACTCCCCCTCTCCCAGTTGCGTTCTCGGTGCCCACAGGCATATTTGTGCTGCTTGTGGGTCTGACACTAGGAGCTCCTCTGACATGCTAGTGAGCCCAGCTACACATCCTTTCTCTTCCGACACATTCCAAGCCCTTGGGGGATGCTCCCCTCCTGCAGTGCCCTGCATAGCTCCTCCCAATGTCTGCAAAATCTACCAGTCAGTACAGATGCTCACTGGGCCAGCAGTTTATCTTCCAGCAGGCATGGGATGCATGCCATTCAGTGCCCCTCACGAGGTCCTTCCAGGCAACAGCCCCACAAAGGAAGTGTGCCAGGCTCAGTTCAGCTGCAGCTTCTGCCACTCTTCCTACATCCCAGCTCCAAGGTACTGCTTCTCTGTCTGGGGACTTGCATCTGGTTGGAAATGATGGAGCGTGCCTGTTAGGATCTCTTCCTAGACTGTTGGTTTGAGAGGAGCATTAGGAAGAACCCAAGGAGCAGGATGAAGGAACTGAGATCTGGCTATTTTAAGAGGCCAGCTCTCATCACTTAGATTACGGAAGCTCTTTATCTCTCCGAGACACTGGTGAATGCTGACTGGGCTATACGTCAGGTGGATTCCATCATGGGCGTCAAACCCATCAAAGCTACAGCACACAGCCACTGCAGAATGAGAGGGTCTCTGCTCCACACGCCTCTTGGGGTGTTTTTACACTTGGTCTCTGGAAGACCTCAACAAATGGATGCATTTTCCCAAGGTAGATGCTCTTGTGATGGCTGTCACTAAGCACACCACCATTCCAGTCAAGGGTGCACCAGATTGACTGGAAGATGGAGGAGCTGCCTAAGAATTTTTTATACTCTTACAGGCAGCAGTCTGTGGAGGGCTCACTGCCAGAGCCCTACTGAGGTGGCTCCAGCTCATCCCAGCAGATCCCTAGTTCTCTTAGCTGGAATTGATTACTGTTTGTTACTGATTCCTTGTACAGTCTCCTGCACCTCTCAACATGCTTGTTGGCAGTAGCTGGCTTTCTGGCTCAGACATTGTAATGCAGATGCAGCTTCCAAGTTGCACCTTGCTAAGCTCCTGCTTCGGCAAGGATCTGGAGAAGCTTGGTAAGGATCTAGGGGAGGTCAAACCACAGTGCCTTCTGGAGGATCAGCTGAGATCTACTTGTTTGCCCCATGCCTATAATCCTGTTGTCTCGGGCTACAAGGGATGCTTCTAGGAGGCCTGACAGTACTGTCTAGGCAAACCCGAGGGTGCCTCAAACAAATCTGAGCAGAGATTAGTCCTTTGGGACATCCATCAAAGTAGGGATAATTACTTCACCTCCAAATTCACTGGACAGCCTTCCTGTTAACAGGCCTGGGGTCCATTCTGGGAGTGCCGTGTGTAAGAACGACTGGTGTTTTTCCCATAAATGGGCCAGATAACTTCAGATAAGTGGGTGCTTGACATTTCGAGGGGTTGCGCTCTATACTTTGCTGCACCTGTCCACAGCAGATTTGATTTCCCCATGCAGGTCTTCCACCAAACAGGTGGCAGAATATCTCTGGGCTATCCGTGCACTATTCCATGTACTTTGTAGTGCCCAAGAAGGTTGGTTCCTTCTGCCCCCATCCTTGACTTCAGGGGGGTCAGTTGCTGCCTTCATGTGCCACACTTCCAGATGGAGACACTCTGGCCTGTCAATTCAGGTGGTGGGTGTAGGAGAATTTCTTATCTGGATCTTGCGAAAGCCTACTTTCACATTCCAATTCACAGGGAACACCAGCAGTACCTGAATTTCATGGTGCTTGGCAAACATCTGTTGCAGGTTCTGCCCTTTTGGCCTTGGCATGGTTCCCTGGACATTTTTACAAGATCATGGTTGTCATTGCAGCAGTGCTACAGCATCGAGGCATCTGCATCATCCATACCTCAACTGGCTCATTTGGACCAAATTGCTTCCAGAGGTGCAGGTAGCAGTAGAGCACATGGTCACTTTCCTGGGCAGGCTAGGATGGGTGATCAACCAGTTACCTTCAGCCAACACAATCACTAGATTACCTGGGAGCTCATTTCAGTGCATCAGCAGGCCACGTCTCCCTCACTCGACTTGTTTCAGAAGCTGTGTGCCCAACTCCAAGCTTTTTTAGCAGTCAGTCTCAGACAGCCTTGGACTACCTGCAGGTACTTGGCATCATGGTAGCCACCCTCAAGGTGGTCCCCTGGGTCAGAGTGCACACATGCCTATTGCAGCAACCCTCCTGTCCAAGTGGTTGCCTTCCACCAACAATATTATTCGCCTAACCCGTCAACCCATGGTGTACTGCAGCATCAAGTGGTAGCTATGCCTGCAGAATCTCCTGTGAGGCATGCCTTTAGCTACCCCACAATGGATCATGCTCACCACAAATGCCAGTCTGGCATGCTGAGTGTCCCTCTGCCTTGGTCACAGCACAGGGGGCTTGGTTACCCTACAAAGCCAGCTGGTCCATTCTGCTCAAGGCAAATACCAGCTAGCTCTTAACCTTTCATGCTCTGCTACAAGGTCACACAGAGCGCATTCTGACAACTCAATGACAGTGGTGTATCAAGCAATAGGGTGGAACCAAGTGCTCAGGGATGGCCAAGGAGGTGATCCTCCTATTTCCCCTGGGTGGAACACTTTCTCCAGGGGCACTCAGCACAACACATCGTGGATGTAGAAAATGTTCAGGCGGATTTCCTGAGTTGCCACACTCTGGATCCCAGCGAATGGGATCTGGCTCCATGTGAGTCTGCAACCATAGTACACTAGTGGGGACACCCAACACTAGACCTCATCGACCAGTGCCAGCAAAAGGAGCTGTGTTGTGAGGTCTGGGCACACGGTGCTCATTTCCTGTAAGTCTCACCCCCCACCCCTCCCATGGCTAATCTGCATTCTGCATCAAAGGCACATCCCAGCTGAGTAGTCCTGGTAGCACCAGACAGGCCACAGCAACCCTGGTATGCCAACCTCATATGTCTTCTATGGGAGGCAACCTTGCCCCTTGGGGCATGCAGGGTTAGTCTTCGTCAGGGTCCAGTCAACCTGGACAGCCCCATTCCCTACTTGCTTATGGTCTGGCTCTTGAGCAGTGCTAACTAGAGCACAAAGGTTATTCAACAGTGGTTGTGACCTTGCTTCAGGCATGTCAATCCTCCACTTCTCAGGCTTAAGCCTGCATATGGTGCCTCTTCTCCTCCTGGTGCTCTGCAAGGGGGTCTCCATGGTTGGTGGGGGTTCCAGTTTTCCTCTCCTTTCTCCAGGATGGCCCTGATAGGGGTCTTGCACTTAACTCCTTGAAAAAGCAGGTTGTAGCCTTGACATGATTCTGCAGCCCAATACAGGGACGTTCCCTTGTTTCACATGCAGATGTCAGGTTTCTTTGGGGAGTCTGCTCCCTTGCAGCCACTGGTACACCCGGTGGTACCTGGGTGGGATATCTCCCTGGTGATCCATGCCCTCACTCGCACTCCCCTTCTTGCTGCTTCGTGCCTCTTCCATTAAGGACCTTACACTCGAGACCATGTTTCCGATTGCAGTTACTCAGCCCAGTGTGGCTCTGTCCTGCCAGGACCCCTTCCAGTCTTTCCTCATGGGGTTCCCATTCGTACAGTACCAGCCTTTTCACCTAAGGTCCCCTCAGTTCCATCTCAAGTCAGTATCTCTGCAGTCTTTTATTGTCGGACTTTAGCTGGGTGTTAAATTGCTATCTCAGTGACCAATCCATTTTGTCTTGGACCAACTTTGTGTTTGCCAGCCTCCAGAAGGGGGCTGCTGCATCCAAAGTGACAGTGCTTTGGATCAAGCAGGCCATTGAATCTGCCTATATTCTCCAAAGCAAGCTCATGCCCTATGCTCAGGTTACTTCCTGGGCTGAAAGATCATGGGTTTCCCTGCTTGATATTTGCAGGGTGGCAACCTGGTCATCCTTTCCATCTTTGCACATCTCTTGTACCGCCAAGCCAGGGAAGCAGCTCTGTTTGGAGCCTGTCTCTACTGCAGCTGTATCTTCCCACTCTATGGTGATGCTCTGGATGAGCTGGAAGATGAAATTTTACTGTTAATTTCCTTTCCTGGAATCCCATTAGACTAGTTCGCTGCCTCCAAGAAGTGTTAAGGGACAAAGCTGCAAAATTCTGGTTTGTAAATATTATTCTCATTCCTACATCCTCCAGTATGCTCCATGTGCATTTTTCTTGACCCGGAGCTTCGTTGCTTCTGTTTTAATGTTTTTAGTCTGGTATGCTTGGTCTTGAACTGTTTACCATCCTGGTGCTTGTCGGGGTCAGCTTCAGTATAACCCTTAGGGGTAGGAGACTATGCTAAGGGGAGGTCTCAAAGCTTCTGTACTTTTTCTGTCTCACCATCTGCTGGCAGGGGGACACAACTAGCTAGTCGGGACAGGTCTAGCAGGATTCCAGGAAAGGAAATTAATGGTAAGTAAAATTTCATGTTCTACCCCATAGTTAACCCACAGTACTGCAAAGAAACGCTTGCTCTGTTGGTGGGATCAGGAGTTCAAACTATGGGCTCATTTTTGCTTGTCCCTATTCAAAGGGACAAGACGGTGAGTGGTTCAAAATCGACCCCTGCAGTTAATTCACTGTTTGATAATTGGAAGATTGTTCTTGAAACCTATACTGTATTATCTGGATTTATAAGAACATAAGAGATGCCATACTAGGTCAGACCAAGGTCCATCAAGCCCAGTATCCTGTTTCCAACAGTGGCCAATCTAGGTCACAAGTACCTGGCAGTTTCCCCACAAGACAGATTCTACAGTGCTTGTATTGGGGCAAGCAGTGGTTTTCCCAGGTCTCCTTTAATAATGGCTTATGGATCTTTCCTCCAGGAACTTGACCAAATCTTTTTTTTTTTTTTTTTTTTTTTTTTTTTTTAACCCAGTTACACTAACAGCTTTTACTACATCTTCTGGTAACAAAATTCCAGAGTTTGATTACATGTTGAATGAAAAAAAATATTTTCTCCTATTAGTCTTAAATAGATTTCTCCAGGATCAACCAGGAAGTCAGTCCTCACATATGGGTGATGTCGGTGCCGATGGATCCCTCAAGAAAGCCTTTGGGAATGCAGCGCACATTTTGCTCAGTCTTTTTCCACGGATCCCAATGGATGTAGTTCGTGTCACCCGGTAAAAAGTATATTTTTTTTTTTTTTTTTTTTTTTTTGTCACTTTATACAGTTCGATGCCAGTTCCCTATCCTGCCTCAGCTTGGTACACCAGTATTGAGCCCAGAACTTTTCAGGTTTTGTCCTTTATGACCAGCGTTTGTGCTTTTTCTGTTTTCACTGGCAGCCCTGTCTTTTGACTTTGCAGGGGCCCTTTTTCCCTCCCATGGCTGCCAGCGGGTTTAAGTGTGATTGGTGTAAAACTTGTCTCTCACCAACACACACGACTGCCTCAGGCCCAACCATGACCTGGTCTGTGGCCTGTGCGGCAAGATGTTGAAGGCACTTCAGAGCCATCAGCATCAACGTGAGAATTTTTTCGGAGTCCACATCCAGCCGGGCCTGGACTTCATCAGAGGCCTCGACATCTCGGGAATCTGACCCTGAGCGCCGTCGTGGGGTCTCCCACCTGGGAGCACAAAAGGAAGCTCATAAGGGTGGCATCAGTGGAGGCACCTGGATCCTTGAGGGCCAGGTCGCGCAGCCCTGACCGCCACTGCTTCGCCTGGAACTGGAATTCCCAAGTCAGGTAACATCTGTTGTCCTCGTGGACTCTCCGGGAGAACTGACGTTGGGCCCAATGCTATCGGGGGCTGCGGAGTCTCCTGAGCTCGGTCTCAGGTTGATGGCCCTGGAGAACAGCCTGGCTGCCTTCATGGAGCAGCAGCGGGTACTGACCGGTGCATCTGCCCCGACCAGTCTATCTTCGGCCAAGGTCTCTGGAATTTGTTACTGGAGGATGTAGTAAAGGCTGTTAGTGTAGCTGGGTTTAAAAAAGGTTTGGACAAGTTCCTGGAGGAAAGGTCCATAAACAATTAAGAAGGGACCCAAGATAACCTGTCTTTTGGGGAAACTGCTAGGTGCATATGACCTAGATTGGCCACTGTTGGAAACAGGATACTGGGCTTGATGGACCTTGGTCTGACCCAGTATGACATATGTTCTTATGTTGACCTCCCATGCAGGGCCGAGGTCATTGATGCCAGTACCCTTGGCGTTGGGTTGGGTGGCATTGAGGCCCATATGGCCAGAGCCGCTCAACTTGAAGTCAGCATGGGAGACAGAGGATGAGGAGTCTCCTGACACCCTCTGGACCCAGTGCATCCTGTTGGACTCCCCGGAGTGCAAGCCTCAGAAGGTGTTGCACCCCCTCCCCCCCCCTGAGGATATCCAGTTCTTGAACTTTGTCAGGGACATGGCCAAGGCTTTGGCATTTCCGGTGGAGGCCAAGGAGGAGCCTCGAGCCAAAGAGCTCGATGCCCTTCAGTATGACTTTCCTCCAGAGGAAGCCTTTACTGTTCATTCCTCCAATGCTGGAACGTCTGCTCTTCCGTATGTGGGAAGCACCAGCCTCGGTGCTGGTTCTTAGCAAGCGGGTTGATTCCGTTTACCGAGTCCATAACAGCCCTGGGTTCCAAAAGGCACAGCTATTGCACAACTCCATGGTTGTGGAATCAGCCATGCACAGGCTGGAAAGTCAAGATGCACTCCTTGGTGCCTCCCAGCCAGGAGGCCCGGAACCTGGATGCCCTCTGTAGAAAGTGCTTCCAGGGCTCTAGCTATCTTGCCATGGGCATGTACCTACGGGACATGGCAAAGGAGATTGCTGGGTTCTCAGTTGGCCTCTCCGAGTATCCCTTGCAGAGATTCAAAGCCTTGTCTACAGGGATCTGAGAGTGCTTGAAGTTTCTTTCGAGCAGCCTATGATGGCTTCAAGCCTGTGGCCCAGGTAGCCACCACTGGCATCAGTGCACACCATCAGGCCTGGCTACAGTCATTGGATGTCCTGTGCCGAGGTGACAAACTGTTTGGCAAGCCCATGACTGAAAAGGTTGCAGAAATCGAGACTGACTCTCACCAGGACAAGGCTGTCCAGAACGACTTCTGCCCCTTCTCACAAAAAAGGGCTTTGGGGAAGAAACCCTTTCTCCAGGACCATGCAGGAAGTCAGCCCTCACATATTGGTGACGGTGCCGACAGAGCCCCCATGCGGAGCATTTCCCCAGCTTTCAAAGAAAGCCTTTGGGAATGCAGCACGCATGCGTAGTCCCTTTCCTGCCCAAGGGTGCCATCTTGCTCAGTCTTTTTTCCACGAAGCCCAACAGGCGTGTTTCGTTTTCACCCAAGGAAAAAGTTGATTTTTTTCTACATGGATCCGTGTTTTCTTCGGTTTGATGCCGTTTTCCCTTTACCACCTGGGCCTGATACGTTGGTATCGAGCCCTGACTTCATTTTTTGGTTTGTGTCCTTAGCGACTAGTGTACATGCCATTTTTCTATTTTTTCAAAGGCAGCCCTGTCTTGACCTCGCAGGGGGCTGCCAGTGGGTTTAAAAAGTGTGATTGGTTTAAAACTTATGTCTGTCACTGACACACATGACTGCTGTCTCTGCTGCCTCGGGCCCAATCATGACCCAGTGTTCTGTGGCCCGTGTGGGAAAATGTCTTCGAAGGCGTTGAGCCGGCAGCACCAAAAAGAGAATCTTCTCTGACTCCGCATCCGGCCAGGCCCAGCCTTCGTCAGAGGCCTCGACATCTCGGGATTCCAATTCCGAGCATCGCCAGGGTTCCTCTGAGAAGGGGGGTCTCCCTCACGGGAGCATTGCAGGAAGAAGAAACCCGTGAGGGGGTGTCGGACGCACTTGGCTCCACGAGGGCCAGGTCACATAGCCCCAAGCACCTTCCCGGGTTTTCGGAGTTGGAGAGGCCTGCTAAACAATCTCGAGTGGAGATGGAGTCCCCAGGTCACGTGAGTACTGTAGTCCTCGTGGACTCTCCTCCAGGGGAGCCGACATTGGGCCCAACGCCGTCGGGGCCCGAGTCGGTGGCTGCTGAGTCTCCTGAGCTCGGACGTGGGTTGATGGCCTTGGAGAGCAGCTTGGCTGCCTTCATGAAAGAGCAGTGGGCACTGATCGCCAGTCTCGCAAGTGCATCTGCCCCGACCACTAGGACATCAATGTCCAAGTCGACACCAGAGGCCGAGCCAATCCTCAAGTCCATGCAGTCTCAAGTCAATCCTCAGCCAAGGTCTCCCTCGGCCTCCCATTCAGGGCCAAGGTCGTTGACACCAGTACCCTCAGCATTGGTGGATGGCATCGGTGCCTGCCCAACCGGAGCTGCTCGATTCAGGACAAGGAGACATCAGGCACTTTTCAGACCTGGTGTGTCCCATTGGACTCTTGAGTCCAAGCCTCAGACGGTCGTCCCCCCCCCTCCCCCGAGGACACCCAGTTCTCAGACTTCGTGCGGGATATGACCAAGGCCTTGGCCTTCCCCACAGATCCCAAGGAGGAGCTCAGAGCTCGAGGCTCTGCAGTTTGACTCTTCCCCCCAAGGAGGCCTTTACTGTACCGGTTCCTCCAATGTTGGAACAGTTGCTCTTCTGCATGTGGGAGGCGCTGGCCTTGATGCTGGTTTTGAGCAAGCAGGTCTATTCCATCTATCGAGTCCGCAAGAGCCCCAGGTTCCAGAAGGCACAGCTACTGCACCACTCTATGGTTGTGGAATCGGCCATGCATCGTCTGAAGAGTCAGAAGATGCACTCCTTGGTGCCTCCCAGCTGGGAGGCCCAGAACCTGGATGCCCTTGGTAGAAAGGGCTTCCAGGGCCTATGCTTGCTTGCCCTGTCCAGACCTACCAGCTGTACATGGGCATGTACCTTCAAGACCTGGCAAAGGAGATTGCCGGGTTCTCTGCTGGTCTCTGAGGAACCTTTGCAGAGGTTCAAGGCCCTGTCATCAGGGATCAGAGTGCTCGAAGTTTATCGCTAAACCATCTGCCCAGGTTTTGCTCCACACTTTCTAAGGCACTTATCACAGAGTGTGAATACCACTAATCAATTTATTTACACTCTAAATATCTCAATTTTCCAAGCTGGCAGATAAATTTTAAATATTTGATTTTAATAATCCCATAGGGAAACTTTCTTCGTTTGACATACTATGGATTGTTATATACAAATATTATACACTACTGCTTTTATTACAAAAACTCCTGTAGAACTGTATTACTACAGATTATACTTATATCCCTTACACAGTATGACTAAAGATTGTACAAATTAGTTCCCATTGGGTTCCAAATATACAAAAATACATATTATCTCATTTAAACCTTAAAACTTCTATAACTTATATATAAAACCACTTTGTTAACATTCTCTTTTAAAACACAATTGCTAGTATAGTCATCCTCTTTCGAACTGAATAGCTGGTGTTAATAACACAGTTCTTGCTGTTCTCTGTTGCAAACTGTCCATGCTAGCAGAATCCGTCAGCAATGCTTAATCCTCCAGCATATAATCAGTTCAAAAGTATCCCATGTTGTATCATATCGACATCACTTAGTTTTCTTTGAAACATTAACCCAATGCCGTTCAATGGCACTGCCCTCGCGTTTCTCTAATTGGTTCTTCAGGGGTCTGTCTTCAAAGAGCTCTGCCCTCAGCATATGCACTATAAATCCTAATCACAATCAAAAAATAAATAAAATTTAATCCTCCTTCCCACCTATCCTTATCTACCATTATACGTTATAAACTGTTACATCTATCACTCCTGAATGCACTTACTAGATGCTGCCCACGTCTCACTTCGATCTCTCTTGCTGGAAATCAACCAACGATCCAGGAACGCCGCGCATGTTGAATCGTCCTACTATTGAGAATTTAAACCCCCAGAACCCTCGGGGATCCTCTAACAATTCCTCTCTTCTTATCTAACGTGTTACTATAACAAAATGTTATGGTTAACAGAACTCTCCCCCCTCTCTACACATTATCTTTCTGAAGATGGCACCACCAACTTAACATAACTCTCACTATACTATCCCTTCTCAATCTAGCTTCAATTCACACTACACAGGACCGCCATTCTATTTGTAAATTAAGCCCCCCTGGATTCTCAGTGCCCAACTCAAAAATCCACCATTGCTCTCGCCATTGATCCAGAGATCTCCCCTGGTTCCCACGTTCAATTTTTTCAATGCAAAAGCATTTCAAATCTGCAAATTCATGACGAAATGTCAAGCAATGTTGTACCATGGGTGCTTCCAATTTTTGATGTAACAAACGGCTGCGATGTTCTGTCATTCGCACTTTAAATGATCTACTCGTTCTACCTACATACAGTAATTGACATGGGCACTGCACTATATAAACTACGTTACTAGTGGTACAGTCCGAATAGTGGCGCAAGCGATATTGTTTGTTGTATGTAAATACTTCCAACTCACTCGTTACGGGACAGATCTTACAGCGCCCACACCGTCGGTGGCCAGTAACTACTTGATCGGCAGACCTTGATGGCTCCCTTGATCGTAAACGTGAAGGGCTCAAATATTCCTTAAGATTCTTTCCTCTTTGCCACACACATCGAATAGTTTTATTCTGGAGTGCTGGAATCAATCGCAAAACTTCGCTGTGTTTCTTAATAGTTCGTTGTAGATAGCCACTCAACAGAGAATATTTAGTTATAAGATGAATGTGCTCTGAAAATCTAGATTCTTCTTTAGGTGCCGTGCATAACAGCCAATCGCGATCATTATTTAAAGCTCTCCGATACGCTCGCTGTACTACTACCGGTGGATAACCCTCTATCAAGAAAATTTTTTGTCAGCTGTTGAGATTGTAATTTGTAATCACATCTATCAGAGCAGTTTCTTCAGTATCAAGTATTGAGAGAACGGGAGACCCGTTTTTAAACGGGGGGGATGAGCGCTGTGGAAATGTAACAAAGTGTTACGGTCAATTTCTTTACGATATAATGTAGTTATCCATTCCCCTGCTCCCTTAACTACACGAACATCCAAATAGGTGATTTCATATCTACTGCTTTCATACGTAAATTGTATGTTGGTGTCACACGTATTCAACCAGTTGAAAAATAATTCAAATTGTTGTGATGTACCTTCCCATAACACAAATACATCGTCTATGAAGCGTTTCCATAACTTAATGTGGCTCTGATAAGGATTCACTTGGAACCATCGTTCCTCATAACGTGCCATAAACAAGTTGGCTATCGACGGGGCGCATGTGGCGCCCATTGCCACCCCTGCTAGTTGATGATAGATTTTGTCAAGAAACCAAAAATTTTGGAAAATCGTGATCTGTCAATTGCAAAATGAAAGCCAGATGAGCTGTTGTAAGATCCTCTCGAGACTGTAAAGACACTTTGACAGTGTCAAAAGCTGCTGACTGCGGAATACTTGTGTAGAGGGAGCGGACATCCAGGGTCACAAGCAAGATAGCCTCTTCAGAAGCCATAGCAGAACACGATTTCAAAACTCGTAGAAAATCAGTGGTATCCCGTAAAAAAGATGGTGTCCGTGACAATAGAGGGCGAAGATAAGAATCGATGTATGTTGATAATGGCTCTAAAACTGTTCCTCGTGTCGAAACTATCGGACGCCCTGGAGGTCTATTCAAATTTTTATGAATTTTGGGTACAGTATAGAAGACTGCCCCCTGTGGGCTCGATTTATTCAAATATTTTCATTCCTTATGAGAAATTATCTTATTTTGTAATGCTACATCTGTAATGATTTTAATACTGGCTTGAATTTCTTTCGTCGGATCATCGGATAACATCTCATAAGTCGACATGTCTTCCAACTGCTGTAATGCTTCCCATTGATGATAAGCGCGGTTCATGACCACAATTGCCCCACCTTTGTCCGCCCGTCGAATAATGATGTCCTCCCTATCTTGAAGTTGCCGCAAGATTAGTTGTTCCTTTTTGGTCAACGTAGTTGAATGGTGCCACACTTCTTGTTCCTGTTTTTTCATATCTCGTAAAACTAAATCACGAAATATTACTAATATAGGATGAATAGATCCCGGAGGGTACCAGTTTGACTGGATTGGAAGGGGGATCCGCTGAGAACCCGAACCTCTTTCTTCAGGGACTACATCTATCATTTCTTGGCTCATCACTGAGCTTGCTGTCATTTCACACCTTCCCAAGGCTTCCCTCTCAGTGGTACTCGAAAAAAATATTTTTAATTGTAACTTACGTATCAGGTTTTCAAAATCGACCCTAAAAGCAAACGGGTCATGATGAATGCCCGTGACAAACGAGAGGCCCTTATTCAACAAAGCCTCCTCGTCCTCTGACAAATTTAATCCTGATATGTTAATCACTAGATAGGGTTCCACAGAATCTGTTCTCAGTTCCGTCGACGAGTCGGACGCTCTGTTCTGACTTCTGGAGTGGCCACTTTCTTCTTTTTGGTCGTGTCGCGGTCGCTGCCCTCGTCTAAAAAATCACTTTCTCCAGTAGTTCGACTTGAATCACTTTCTACATCAAAATTCACCTTCTGTGCTGTTTTTTTTCTTTTTGCAATTCACATCCATCCAGGGATATACATAACCTGTTGTATAGTCATCGTTATCTCTTTTCAATTTTTTTATTTTCTGTTTATGAACTTCCTGGCGTTTTGCTCCAGACAGCTGTATCCCCTGAGGATGGCAGCAGATGTCTTTCTGATCTCTTGGTCTACAGGCCTCCTGTATGCGTTTTCCTCCCACACCCCTGGTGGCCTGAACTCTGTTCAAGATCCTCTGGGACAAAGCCTTGGTAATTCTGGTAGCCACCAGATGGCCGAGGCAACCATGGTTTCCACTTCTACAGTTGGCAGTGGAAGCTCCATTCCCTCTGGAGCTGCAACACAATCTCTTGTCTCAAGAGCAGGGTTCCCTTTTGCACCCCAGTCTCAGGTCCCTCAATCTGTTGGCCTGGCTGCTGAAAGGATACTGCTAGCTCCCTTACTTTTTACCTAAGGAGGTTGAGGAGGTGGTCTTGGCCTCTAGGAGGCAGTCCACCAGAAAGTCCTATGCCCTCAAGTGGCATAGGTTTACGGTATGGTGTGCTCAGCACAATGAAGATTCTTTCCCTTGCCTTGTGCCAGTAGTAATGCAGTATCTACTTCACCTTTCAGACCTAGGCTTTAAGTCTAACTCTGTTCGGGTCCACCTCAGTGCTTTGTCAGTGCAACACTTGCCAGTGGAAGGATTTCTGAGGTCTGCTTCTACTCAAACCTCCGGTTCGTCCACCAGCCACTGAGTGGGATTTGAACGTGGTCTTGCAGCAACTTCCTCACCCACCATTTGAGCTGATGACTACTTGCCATTTGCACTTCCTCTCTTGGAAAGCACTTTTCCTGGTGGCTCTTACCTCAGCCAGACATGTGAGTGAGCTACAAGCTCTGGTTTCTGATAGACCGTACACATGGTTCTATAGGAACAGGGTGGTCCTCCGGACCCATCCCAAGTTCCTCCCAAAAGTGATCTCCTCTTTCCACTTCAATCAGGTGGTTCTTCTGACCTTAAGCTGAAAGTTTTGCCTACCCTGGACTGTAAAAGGGTGTTGTCTTTTTACATAGAACGTATGTGGGAGCATCGAAGGGCTACTCAGCTCTTTTGTCTCGTTTGACCCTAATAGGATAGGGTTACCTGTCTCAAAGCATACATTGTCCACTTGGGAGGCAGATTGCATCGCCTGGATGTACAGGGCAGCTGACCTCCCCTTGCAGGGTCGGGTCACTGCCCACTGTGTCAGGGAGAAGGCTGTCAGTAGCTCATCTCTGCTCTGTTCCATTGGCAGACATCTCCTAGGCCACAACTTGGGTCTTCAAGCCAGACTTTTGTAACCCATTACTGCCTGGAGAGAGTCCCGGCAGGACAGTTTTCAGCCAGGCAGTACTCAATCTCTGAGGTTTAGGCAACTCCTACCCTCCGGCCCTTGTGTTGGGCTACCGTGCAGGGTGTGTTCTCAGACAAAATTCTTATCAGGATGCTGAGGCTCTTGAGGGAGCCATTTTTTTTTCAGCTCTGGGTTCACGGTAGCCTAGAGCTGGGGAGTCCCATATGTGAGGACTGACTTCCTGCTTGGTCCTGGAGAAAGCATAGTTACCTGTAACAGGTGTTCTCCAGGAGCAGCAGGAATCAGTCCTCAACCCTCCCTCCCTCCCCTGGAGTTGCAGTCCTATCCATTTTGATTTTTTGCTGTCTTTTAGCTATGTCGACAGACTGAGCAAGATGGCACCCTTAGGCGGGAAGGGGACTGCGCATGCACACTGCATTCACAAAGGCTATCTTTGAAAGCTGGGGAAATGCTCTGCACGAGGGCTCTGTCAGCACTGTCACCCATATGAGGACTGATTTGTGCTGCTCCTGGAGAATGCCTGTTACAGGTGAGTAAGCACTGCATGTATCCTAGTCTTTTTATATTTTGATGGTGTTAACAATTGATCTACATTTACCCGTTCCACTCCATTAATTTATAGACCTATCCTATCTCCAGGAACAAGCAGGAATGAGTCTTCACATATGGGTACGTCGGTACCGACAGAGCCTGCGCGGGAACACTCCCCAGCTTCCCAAAAAAGGAAAGCTTTTGGGAGCATCCCACAGCGCCTGCGTGCTGCCTTCCCACCTTTCCTAACCACCTCTCCCCAGTTCTTCTTTGCCACGGAGCCAGCAGGTCATGTTCCTGTCACCGCTGAAGAAGTTCTTTGTTTTATTTTATTTCTTTGGTCGCGCGTCTGCCTTCCCCGATGTCGGACCAGTACCACCGGTCGGTCTTTTCTTATAAAATAAAAAAAAAAATAAAAAATATATTCTTTGAGGCCTAAGGCCCAAAAGAGGACATACACACTAAGTGAGGGGGAAAAAAAAATATATATAAAAACTAACTATAAATATAAAAAAAAACTAACTATATATATATATATATATCTAGAGAGAGAGAGAGTTTTTGTTTTATATTTATAGTTAGTTTTTATATATATTTTTTTTTTTCCCCAAGTTAGTTTTCTTTTTCCCCCTCAGTGTGTATGTCCTCTTTTGGGCCTTAGGCCTCACAAAGAATTTTCCTTATGGAAAAACCAGTGTTACCGTAAATGTTTGGGTCCTGACCACTCCATTTTGGATTGTTCATCCTGCTCCTTGATGTCTAAACAAGGGTTACAAAACCGAGCAGCTCATCTCCATGTGCTGTTTCCCTCTGCAGCTTCAGTGGCATCGACGTCTTCCAGGGCTGCTTCTTCCTCCCATGGATCTCAGGTAACCAAACATAAGTCCAGCTGGTCCTCGAAGGGTAGATCTCCTTCCAAGCATCGAGATGCCTCTGGGCTTGCCCTCGAGGATCCTGCACCGGCAAAACAACCCCAGCAGGAAGTTCTGGCTCCAAAAGCTGCTCCTATGGGGTTAGAGGTTGACATCGATAGCACGGCCTCAACTGATCACCTGTTGGAATGCTCTAGGGTACCGGCGCAACCTTCCGGTACCGAATTCCAGGCATTCATGGTGTGGATGGATCAGAATGTCCTATCCATGCAGCAGGCTATCACGGCCTTCATTCAAGCTGCGCCGCCGCTGATACCACAACAAACTCTGTTGGTATCGGCTCCAGTACTGGCACCAGTGTCAGTACCAGTACTGACTGCATCGACATCGACCAGGATGCCGACTGCAGCGGTTCCCTGTCCAGGGATGCCCATCGGTACCGAACCGGTACTGATGACGCCCGATGTTGATACTGCTCGGTACGCGTATTGAGCTTTGGAAGAACACCCTGACAGTCGATACTTCGGTTCCTCCGAAGATTCTGATGCATCGGAGGCATCTGCTGAAGTATCCATAGCCCTTACTGAAGAGCCTTCTCCAAAAAGAATGTCTCCTCCAGAAGACTTGTCCTTTCAAGACTTCATAAGAGAAGTGGCTAAAGGACTCTTTCACTAACCTCTGAATTAGAGCCTAGAGCTAAAAAAATTGGATATTTTAGGTTATTCTAAGGCTCCTAAGGAGGCAGTCACCTTGCCAATTCATGAGATTCTTTATGATCACATGATTGACTTATGGGAGACTCCTCTCACTCTCTCCTCATTCTCGTAGATTGGACACTATGTACCGTGTCCCTCCTTGTCCTGGTTTTCATAAAACACAGCTTCCTCACCATTCTATTGTGGTGGAGTCAGCTATGAAAAAAGAGTGCAAAAAGACACTCCTCTGCTCCTCCAGGAAGAGAATGCAGGACCTTGGATGCTTTTGGTAGGAAAATCTTCCAAGCCAGTATGCTCATTGCCAGAATCAACTCCTGTAGTCTCTATATGGGTATGTTTCTGAAAGAAGTTGCAGATAAGCTGCACACTTTCCTCCCTTTTCTTCCAGAGGATAAAAGGGAAGAATTTCTTATTTAGCTTAAGCATACTCGATATTTCAGTTTTCCAACCATGCAGCCTTTGACTCCTTTGAGGGTGCCAGCAGAGCTTTGGCCATTGCCATAGCTGCTCGCAGAATTGCTTGGCTCCAGGCTTCTGATCTAGAATCTTGGGTCCAGGATGGCTTGGGAAATCTTCCCTGTACAGGATAAAACCTGTTTGGCAAAGATTGGCAAATAAAAGCCACTCAAATGGATGCAGAAAATTCTGCTTTAGATAGACTTTCAAAGTCAACCTCCATCCTGCCAAGAAAAAACCTTTCAAGAAGTCGTTTTTTGTTTTTTTTTTTTTCAAAAAAGGCAGATTCCATCCTGCTTCTGGCCAACAATCATCTACAGGTCGTTTTGCTGCTAAGCATCAGCAACCTAAACAGGCCAGGCCTAAGCCTAGAGAACTTAGTCTTTCTGGTTCTGAAACAGCCAGAGCCTCTCACCATTCCAGGAAGGTTAGCTCATTTTGCTCCCAGATGGGAGCAAATTACAGCAGAGCAGTGGACCCTCCATCATAAGGGAGGGCTACAAACTTCATTTCTCAAACCTTCCTCCTCACACCATGGTGAGACATTTCAATTCTCCAACATCTCTCCTCGACCTTCTAGGTCAGGAGGTGGCTGCACTTCTTGCCCAAGGGGCAATAGAAGAAGTACCTCTTCAACAATGGTCAGGGTTTTACTCCCCCTGCTTTCTGATCCCAAAGAAAACAAGGGGCTACAGACCCATATTAGATTTCAGAGACTTGAACAAATTTCTATGCAAGGAGAAATTCAAGATGCTTTCTCTGGGCACTCTCCTTCCATACCTTCAGAGTCAGGATTGGCTTTGTTCTCTAGATCTCAAGGATGCGTACACACATGTCCTCATCCATCCATCTCACAGAAGGTTCATCCGTTTTCTTTTCCAAGGAAAGCATTACCAATACAGGGTGCTTCCTTTCGGTCTGGCCTCTGCTCCAAGAGTGTTCACCAAATGCATGGTAGTAGCTGCATTTCTACGCACTCTGGGAATATTTGTATTCCCATACCTGGACAACTGGCTCATCCGAGCTCCATCTCAGTCAGAGGCTCAGACTTCCCTGGACTGCACAAGGCGCATTCTGCAGTATCTGGGACTTGTGGTAAACCTCCCAGTCCCAACTCACCCCACTCAGTCCCTAGAGTTCATAGGGGCCTGGCTAGATACTACCACTGCAAGGGCCTATCTTCCTCGGGCCTGTTGCCTACGCCTAGTGCAGTTAACCTCCCAGGTTCAGTCAAAGAGCCATTTAACTGCCCGGGAGATGCTACAACTGCTAGGCCACATGGCATCCACAGTGCATGTGGTCCCCTATGCTCGCCTTCACATGAGAGCAGCTCAATAGACTTTGTCCACCCAGTGGACTCAAGCATCAGGGGCTCTTGTCAGACAAAATAGCAAACCCCAGGCGCCTCTTTTGGTCTCTCCAGTGGTGGAAGTCCACCCAAAATCTGTTGCTGGTGTCCCCCTTCCAACAGTTGTTGCCCCAGGCAACCCTCACAACAGATGCCTCCCAAACAGGTTGGGGAGCTCATCTGCAAGACCTCTCCACTCAGGGCACTTGGTCTCCACAGGAGACCTCTCTACATATCAACCACTTGGAGCTCCGAGCAGTTTTTCTAGCTCTCAAGGTCTTCCATACCCTGCTCAGCTACAAGACAGTCATTCATACAGACAATCAGGTAGCCATGTTTTACATAAGCAAGGAGGAACTGGCTCTCTGTCGCTTTGCAACGAAGCTTTAAGATTGTGGGCCTTCGCCAGAGCATCAAATCCATCTCCTGGCCATATACCTTCCAGGAATCCAAAACTCTTGGGCAGACAGACTCAGTCGAGTTCTGCTTCCACACTAATGGTCCCTGCCCCTGGACCAGGTACTCAAAATCTTTCAGGAGTGGGGAACCCCAGACATAGACCTCTTTGCAAGTCCATGGAATGCCAAACTTCCCCGGTTCTGTTCCAGAAGGTTCAGGCCAAGGATGCCTTCCTCCTTCACTGGGGTCAAGACTTCCTGTATGCCTTTCCACCCATTCCCTTGATTCCCAAGACTGTTCAAGCTCCAGAGGGATCCATGATCCTTATAGCTCCACGCTGGCCACGCCAAGTGTGGTACCCTCTACTTCTGCATCTCTCTCAAGCTCCCTCCCTAGACTTGGGAGCTGCTCCAGACCACCTGTCCCAGGAGGAGGGGACTTTGTGGCACCCAAACCCCAAGTCCCTTCACCTCAGAGCTCGGTTGCTGAAGGCCTAGACCTTCAAGGTTGGAATCTTTCTCAACAAGTGAAGGATATCCTCCATGCTTCCAGAAAACCTTCTACTAGACTTTCCTATGCTTTTAAATGGAAAAGGTTCTCCATTTGGTGTACTGAGAAGGGTCTTGACCCTCTAGCACTACCTTTGAATTCTCTATTGGAATATCTCCTGCATCTCTCCAATGGAGACCTTAAGACGAATTCAGTAAGGGTCCATTTGAGTGCTATTGCAGCATCCCTTAAGCCTATCAATGGACAACCTATCTCCTCTCATCCTCTTATTGCAAGATTCATGAGAGGCCTAACTTTAACTAATTCTCATTCGGCCTCCTCCGGTGGCATGGGACTTAAATCTGGTTCTTGGTCAGCTTATGAAGCCTCCTTTTGAACCCTTAGCCGCCACCTCCTTGATTTTTTTCCTGGAAGGTTATTTTCCTCATTGCAGTCACCTCAGCTCGCCGTATCAGTGAACTGCAGGCCTTAGTGGCTAATCCACCTTATGCAAGGTTCCATCATAAGGTAGTCCTTAGGACCAATCCACACTTTATGCCTAAAGTGGTCTTACCTTTTCATCTTAATCGGTGTATTTACCTGTCTTTTTTTCCAGGTCCTCATGCATCAAGTGCCGAGAGGAATCTTCATACCCTGGATTGTAAGAGAGCTCTTGCCTTTTACTTAAAAAGGACACAGCAACATAGAAAGTCTTCTCAACTCTGTTGCTTTTGATCCCTCTCATTTGGGACTTCCAGTCTCTAAGAGGACACTGTCCAATTGGATTGCTCAGTGTATTTCTTTCGCCTACCAGAGTAAGAACCTTTCTCTGGAGGGCCATGTCACAGCTCATAATGTGAGGGCCATGGCCACCTCTATGGCTCATCTAAATTCTGAGTCCATCAACCAGATCTGTCGAGCGGCCACCTGGGCCTCGGTTCATACCTTCACAGCCCATTACTGTTTGGACAAGGACTCCCGCCGGGATGCCTTGTTTGGTCAGGCTGTTCTCAAACACCTGTTCTATTCTTAATCAACGCCTGCCCTCCTTCCCTGGCTGGATGCCTGAGATCCATAGGAGGAGGTAGAGCCCTTCCCAGGGTCTCATAACCTTGGGGATCTCCCAGGCATCTCTAGCTACGGAGTCCCCATATGTGAAGACTCATTCCTGCTTGTTCCTGGAGATAGCAGTTACTTACCTGTAACAGGTGATCTCTGGGAACAGCAGGAATAAGTCTTCACAACCCACCCACCTCCCCTAGGAGTTGTATCTCTCTATCTTTCCTTTCCTCTCTTTGTCTCAGATTTAAAACTAGAACTGGGGAGAGGCGGTTAGGAAAGGCAGGAAGGCAGTGCACAGGCGCTGTGGGATGCTCCCAAAAGCTTTCCTTTTTTGGGAAGCTGGGGAGCGTTCCCCCATAGGCTCCGTCTGTACCGACGTACCCATATGTGAAGACTTAATCTCCAGGAACAAGCAGGAATGAGTCCTCACATATGGGTACGTCGGTACTGACTGAGCCTGCGTGGGAATGCTCCCCAGCTTCCCAGAATGAAAGCTTTTGGGGCATCCCACAGTGCATGCGTGCTGCCTTCCTGCCTTTCCTAACCAACTCTCCTCAGTTCTTCTTTTCCGCAGAGCCAGCATGTTGTGTTCCTGTCACCGCTGAAGAAGTTCTTTATTTTAATTTATTTCTTTAGTCGCGTGTCTGCCTTCCCCGACACCGGACCGGTACCGCCGGTCTTTTTTCTTTTCTTTCTAAAAAAAAATATATATATATACTTTTTCCTCACTTGGTGTATTTTTCTTAGGCCTCCAGGCCCACAAGAAACTTTTCCCTCATGGAAAAACCAGCCTCCGGCTTCAAAAAATGCACTAAGTGTAGCGGTACAATTTCTGTTAGATACCCATGAATGGTGTCTTAAATGTTTGGGGCCTGAACACTCCATTCTGGATTGCCAGTCCTGCTCTCTAATGTCTAAACGAGGGTTACAGAACCAAGCAGCCAAGCTCCATGTGCTGTTTCCCACGGATGCACCGGCAGTGGCATCGACATCTTCCAGGTCTTCCTCTCCTGATGGGTCTCAGGTAACCAAAAATAATCCTAGCAGGTGCTCAAAGGGCAAATCTCCCTCTAAGCATCGAGATGCCTCCGGGCTTGCCCTTGAGGATCCTGCCCCAGCCAAACAACCCTGGCGGGAAGCTCCAGCTTCCAAAGCTCCTCCTATGGGGTTACAGGTTGACATCGATTGCACGGCCTCGACCGATCACCTATTAGACTGCTCTGGGGTACCGGCACAATCTCCCGGTACCGACATCCAGGCAGTCGTGGCATCCATGGATCACACTGTTCAATCCATGCAGCAGGCTATAATGGCTTTTATTAAAGCTGCGACACCGACAGTACCGCAACAAGGTTCGTTGTCGGTACCGGTACCGCTCCAATACCGGTACCGACTGCATCAACATCGGCCGGATTACCGACTCAGGTTCCTTGTCCAGGGCTATTTCTCGGTACTGATCTGGTACCAGGGACACCCGATGTCAGTACCGATCGATACGTGTATCGATCGTTGGAAGGGGACAGACGATACTTAGATTCCTCTGATTCTGATTCATCAGTTGAGTCTCCTGAAGTATCCATTACCCTTCCTGAGGAGCCTGCTTCTCCAAAAAGGAGAATGTCTCCTCCAGAGGATTTGTCCTTTCAAGACTTCATAATAGAAGTGGCTAAAGGACTTTCTATTTCAGTAACCTCTGAAGCAGAGCCTAGAGCAAAAAAAAATAGATATTTTAGGATACTCTAAGGCTCCTAGAGAGGCAGTCACCTTGCCAATTCATGAAATTCTTCATGAACATATGATTGACTTATGGGAGACTCCTCTCACCCTTTCTCCTCATTCTCGCTGATTGGACACTATGTACCGTGTCCCTCCTTGTCCTGGATTTCAGAAAACTCTGCTTCCTCACCACTCCATTGTGGTGCAGTCAGCTATGAAAAGGATAGAGTACCAAAAGACACTCTTCTGCTCCTCCAGGAAGAGAATGCAGGACATTGGATGCTTTTGGTAGAAAAATCTTCCAAGCCAGCATGCTTATTGCCAGAATCAACTCATATAGCCTTTATATGGGTATGTTTCTAAAGGAAGTTGCACAAAAGCTGCACAACTTTCTCCCTTTTATTCCAGAGGATAGAAGGGATGAATTCCTCTTTTGGCTTAAGCATACTCAAGACATTTCAAAGTTTTCCAACAGGGCAGCCTTTGATTCCTTTGAAGGTGCCAGCAGAGCCTCAGGCATTGCCATAGCTGCTCGCAGAATTGCTTGGCTCCAGGCTTCTGATCTAGAACCCTGGGTTCAGGATGGCTTAGGAAATCTGCCCTGTACGGGTGAAAATCTTTGGCAAAGAGTGGCAAATAAAAGCCACTCAAATGGATGCAGAGAATTCTGCTCTGGATAGACTTTCCAAGTCAACTTCCATTCCAGCCAAGAAAGTCTTTCAAAAAGCCTTTTTACAAAAGGAGCAGATTTCCTTCCACTTCTGGCCAACAATCTTCTACAGGTCGCTTTGCTACTAAGCGTCAGCAACCTAAACAGGCCAGGCCTAAACCTGCAGGGGCTGCTATAACTCAGCAGTCCCAACCCCCTCAGGGTTTTTGACTTGATACTAGAGAACTTAACCTTTCTGGCTCTACAACAGCCAGAACCTCTCACCATTCCAGGAAGGTTAGCTCATTTTGCTCCCAGATGGGAGCAAATCACATCAGAGCAGTGGACCCTCTCTATCATAAGAGGGCTACAAACTTCATTTCTCAGACCTTCCTCCCTACACCATGGTGAGACACTTCAATTCTCCCACATCTCTCCTCGACCTTCTGGATCAGGAGGTGACTACCCTTCTGGCCCAGAGGGCCATAGAAGAAGTTCCTCTTCAACAGGGGTCAGGGTTTTACTCCCCCTACTTTCTCATTCCAAAGAAAACAGGGGGATACAGACCCATTCTAGATCTCGGAGAATTGAACAAATTCCTATGCAAGGAGAAGTTCAGGATGCTTTCTCTAGGCACTCTCCTTCCATACCTACAGAGTCAGGATTGGCTTTGTTCTCTAGATCTCAAGGATGCGTACACTCATGTCCTCATCCATCCATCTCACAGAAAATTCCTACGTTTTCTGTTCCAGGGAAAACATTACCAATACAGAGTCCTTCCTTTCGGTCTGGCCTCTGCTCCAAGAGTGTTGACCAAATGCATGGCAATAGTTGCTGCATTTCTACGCACTCTGGGAATATTTGTCTTCCCATATCTGGACGACTGGCTCATCCGAGCTCCAACCCAGTCGGAGGCTCAGATCTCCCTGAACCGCACCAGGCACATTCTGCAATACCTGGGATTTGTGGTAAATCTCCCAAAGTCCCAGCTCACCCCTACTCAGTCCCTGGAATTCATAGGGGCCTGGTTGGACACCACTTCTGCAAGGGCCTACCTTCCTCAGGCCCTTTGTCAACATCTAGTGCAGTTAACCTCCCATATTCAGTCAGAGCCACTTAACTGCCAGGGAGATGCTACAGCTGCTAGGCCATATGGCTTCCACAGTACATGTGGTGCCCTATGCTCGCCTACACATGAGAGCAGCTCAATGGACTTTGTCCACCCAGTGGACTCAAGCTTCAGGAGCTCTCTGACCAAATAGCAACCTCCAAACGTTTCTTTTGGTCTCTCCAATGGTGGATGTCCACTCAAACTCTGTTGCTGGGGTCCCCCTTCCAACCTTTGTTGCCCCAGGCAACCCTCACAACAGATGCCTCCCAAACAGGTTGGGGAGCTCATCTACAAGACCTCTCCACCCAAGGCACTTGGTCCCCACAGGAGACCTCTTCATATCAACCACTTGGAACTTCGAGCAGTGTTCCTAGCTCTCCGGGTCTTTCATACCATCAGCTACAAGACAGTCCTCATTCAAACGGACAATCAAGTAGCCATGTTTTACATAAACAAGCAAGGAGGAACTGGCTCTCGCTTTGCAACGAAGCTCTAAGATTATGGGCCTTCACCAGAGAGCATCAAATCCATCTCCTGGCAGTATACCTCCCAGGAATCCAAAACTCTTGGGCAGACAGACTCAGTCGAGTTCTGCTTCCACACGAATGGTCCCTGCACATGGATCAGGTACTCAGAATCTTCCAGGAATGGGGAACCCCGGACATAGACCTCTTTGCAAGTCCGTGGAATGCCAAACTTCCCCGGTTCTGTTCCAGAATTCCGTGTCAGGGAGTTCAGGCCAAGGATGCCTTCCTCCATTGGGGTCAGGACTTCCTGTATGCCTTTCCACCCATTCCTTCGATTCCCAAGACTCTGTTCAAACTCCAGAGGGATCAAGGATCTATGATCCTCATAGCTCCACGCTGGCCACGCCAAGTGTGGTACCCTCTACTTCTGCATCTCTCCCAAACCCCCTCCCTGGACTTGGGAGCTGCGCCAGACCTTCTGTCCCAGGAGGAGGGGACTTTGTGGCATCCAAACCCCAAGTCCCTTCACCTCAGAGCTTGGTTACTGAAGGCCTAGACCTTCAAGACTTCAGTCTTTCTCAGCAAGTGAAGGAAATCCTCCATGCTTCCAGAAAACCTTCCACTAGGCGTTCCTATGCTTTTAAGTGGAAAAGATTTTCCATTTGGTGTGCTCAAAAGGGTCTTGACCCTCTGGCACTGCCTGTGAATTCTCTTGGCATATTTCCTGCATCTTTCCAATGCAGGCCTTAAGACTAATTCAGTAAGGGTCCATTTAAGTGCTATTGCAGCATCCCTTAAGCCTATCAATGGACAACCTGTTTCCTCTCATCCTCTTATTGCAAGATTCATGAGAGGCCTAACTTTAACTAAACCTCCCATTCGACCTCCTCCGGTGGCATGGGACTTAAACTTGGTTCTTGGTCAGCTTATGAAGCCACCTTTTGAACCCTTGGCCACTACCTCCTTGAAATTTCTTTCCTGGAAGGTTATTTTCCTTATTGCAATCACTTCTGCTCGCTGCATCAGTGAACTGCAGGCCTTAGTGGCTAATCCACCTTGTACAAGGTTCCATCATAAGGTAGTCCTTAAGACAAATCCTCACTTTATGCCTAAAGTGGTTTCACCTTTTCATCTTAATCAAGAGGTATATTTACCTGTCTTTTTTCCAGCTCCTCATGTATCCAGTGCAGAGAGGAACCTTCATACTCTAGATTGTAAAAGAGCTCTTGCTTTTTACTTACACAGGACACAGCAACATAGAAAGTCTTCCCAGCTTTTTGTTGCTTTTGATCCTTCTCATTTAGGACTTCTAGTCTCTAAAAGACCACTGTCCAATTGGATTGCTCAGTGTATTTTGTTTACCAGAGTAAGAACCTTTCTCTGGAGGGCCATGTCACAGCTCACAATGTGAGGGCCATGGCCACCTCTATGGTTATCTTCATTCTGTGTCCATCGACCAGATCTGTCGAGCAGCCACCTGGGCCCCTCTGCTCATACCTTCACAGCCCATTACTGTTTGGACAAGGACTCCCGCCGGGATGCCTTGTTTGGTCAGGCTGTCCTCAGACACCTGTTCCATTCTTGAACAACTCCTGCCCTCCTTCCCTGAATGGATGCCTGAGATCCATAGGAAGAGGAGGAACCCTTCAGGGTCTCATACCTTTGGGGATCTCCCAGGCATCTTAGCTAGGGAGTCCCCATATGTGAGGACTCATTCTTGCTTGTTCCTGGAGAGCACAGTTACCTGTAACAGGTGATCTCTGGGAACAGCAGGAATTAGTCCTCACAACCCTCCCACCTCCCCTAGGAGTTGTATCTCTTTCCTTTCCTCTCTCTATTGTCTCAGCTTTAAACTTGAACTGAGGAGAGTTGGTTAGGAAAGGCGGGAAGGCAGCACGAATGCGCTGTAGGATGCCCCAAAAGCTTTCATGCTGGGGAGCATTCCCGCGCAGGCTCCATCGGTACCGACATACCCATATGTGTGGACTAATTCCTGCTGCTTTGAGAGATCACATGTTACAGGTAAGTAACTTCTATCCCCTCAGCCATCTCTTTTTCCAGGTTGAAGAGCCCTAATCTTTTTAGCCTTTCCTCATAGTGGTATCTTTCATCCCCTTTACCATTTTGGTGGCTCTTCGTGACTTTTTTCTAATAACGCTATATCCTTAAGATATGGCGACCAGAATTGCACACCATATTCAAGGTGCAGTCACACCATAGAACGATAGAGGCATAATATCCTTTGTTTTATTCTCCATTCCTTTTCTTAGAATGCTCGGCATTGTATCTGCTTGCTTGGCTGTTGCTGCACACTGGGCAGAAGGTTTCAACATGTTGCCCTTAATGATGCCTAAATCTTTCCTAGTGTGGAACCTTGTATCATGTAACTATAGTCTGGGTTCTTTCCTAGGTGTACAACTTTGCACTTTTCCACATTAAATTTCATCTGCCTTTTTTATGCCCGGCCTTCGAATTTCTCCAAGTCCTCTTGAAAGTTTTCATAATTTGCTTAGGTTTTAACATCTCTGAATAATTCTGTTGCAAATTTGATTACCTCACTCGTTCCCATTTCCAGGCCATTTATGAATGTTAAGCAGCGGACCCAGCACAGATCCCTAGGGTACTCCACTATTCACCTTTCTCCAATGGGAAAATTGGCCACTTAGCAAACTCATATTTTCTGAACAAATTGTTGCAAAATCTTGAGGTGAACTCGTGTCTCTGGTGTCTCAGCTGTTGGATAATGTAGAAGGTTAAGTAGGATTGTTGCAATCTGGAGCTACAGGGCTAAAGAATACTTTTGTATTATGTAAACAGATAGCAGTTCTAGAGTGCTTATAAAGCTAAAAATCTTAGGCTGTTACAACATGTCTTTGGGAAATTTTATGTCCTATTAAAAAAAAAAAAAATATTGTAATGTCATTATCAGAGGCTGACAGTGTTGGTCTCCATGTCTTTCTCCAGGACCAAGCAGGAAGTCAGTCCTCACATATGGGTGACATCAACATTGATGGAGCCCCTGCGGAGCATTTTCCCAGCTTTCTATGAAAGCCTTTGGGAATACTGCATGCATGCACGGTCCCCTTACCGCCTAAAGGTGCCATCTTGCTCAGTCTCTTTCCGTGGAGCCCATCGGACGTGTGTCCTAGTTCACCCGGAAAATAGTTAGATTTTTAAGTTAATTACTTGTGATTTCTTTGGGTTTTTTTCTCCGGTTCGATGCCGGTTCCCCTTATTGCCGGGTTTGGTACACCGGTATCGAGCCCGATCTTATTTTTTTGGTTTTTGCCCTTCGTGGCTGGCGTTTGTGCCCTTTTCCTTTTCCCTGGAAGGCCGGTCCTTTGACCTCGCGGGGCCCCTTTTTTTTTTTTTTTTGTCCCCCGATGGCTTCCTGTGGTTTTAAGTGTGATCAGTATAAAACTAATGTCTCTCACAGACATACACGACTGCTGCCTTTGGTGCTTCGGTCCTGATCATGATCCTAAAATCTGTGGACCGTGTGGAAAAATGTGCACTAAGGCACTTCAAAAGTCATCAGCACCAAAAGGAAAGGCTTTTCTCTGATTTGGCCTCCGGCCAGGCCCGGACCTCATCTGAGGCCTCGACATCTCGGGAGTCTGACCCCAAGCATCGTTGGGGTTCCTCAGAGGGGTTCCCCTGAACGGGAGCAAAAGAGGAAGAAGCAGCTCACGAGGGCGGCGTCAGAGGAGGTCCCTGGCTCCTCAAGGGCTAGGTCTCAGACCCCCGACCGCCATCCCGGGCCTGTGGAACAGGCAAAGCCGTCCAAAGTACCTCAGGTGGAGCCGGAGTCTGCTGGACACGTAAGTCCTGTTGTCCTCAGAGCTGACGTCAGACCCGGCACCGCCAGGGCCCGAGTCAGTCGCAGCGGGTGCTGATGGCCAGCCTCGCTGGCGCATCTTCTCCAACCACCGGGACATCGACGTCAAAGTCAACACCGGAGACCGAGCCGATACTCGAGACCATGAGGACTCAAGGTCGTCCTCTGTCACAGTCACCCTCAACCTCCCAGTCGGGACCGAGGGTGTCGACACCAGTGCCTTCGGCGTCGGGGTGGGTGCTGCCAGGCCCCACGTGGTCGGAGCCCAACTCCTCTTCGGACAAGTGCCTGATCACGCTCCTAAGACGTGTGGGCCATGTGGGAAAATGTCTTCCAAGGCACTGTGAAGTCTTTTTCTGACTTGGCTTCCGGCCGGGCCCGGACCTCATCTGAGCCCTCAACATCTCAGGAATCGGATCCCAAGCACCATCGTGGCTCCTCGGACAGGGGGTCCCCCAACCGGGAACAAGAGGAAGAGGCTCGCGAGGGCGTCATCGGAAGAGGTCCCTGCCTCCTCAAGGGCTAGGTCTCAGACACCCTACTGTCGCCCCGGGCCCGTGGAACAGGAGAAGCCTTCCAAAGTTCCTTGAGTGGAGCTAGAGTCTGCTGGACACGTAAGTCCTGTAGTCTTCGTGGAATCTCCTCCCAGAGTTGACATCGGGCCCGGCGCTACCGGGGCCCGAGTCAGGGGCTGCTGGGTCTCAGGTTGACAGCCTTGGAGAGCAGACTGTCTGCCTTCATGGAACAGCAGTGTGGACACTGATGGCCAGCCTGTCTGGCACATCTGCCCTGACCACCGGGACATCGACATAGAAGTCAACCTCGGTCGCGGTCTCCCTCGACCTCCCATTTGGGACCAAGGGCATCAACGCCAGTGCCTGCGGCATCAGCAGGTGCTCACAGGCCCTGCGCAGTCAGACCCCGATACCTCTTCGGACAAGTCCGCCTGGGAGACGGAGGATGAGTCCCCTGACACCTTCAGGACTTGGTGCGTCCCATCAGACTCACCGCAGTCTGAACCCCCCAGAGTAGATTCCCTCCGGAGGGATACCCAGTTCTCAGAGTGGCTATCCCTGTGGACCCCGAGGAGGAGCTCGAGGCCCTGCAGTACGACTCTCCTCCAAAGGAGGCCTTTACTGTCCCAGTTCCTCTGATGCTGGAACGGCTCCTCTTCCGGATGTGGGAGGTACCGGCCTCAGCGCCAATTCTAAGCAAGCGGGTCAATTCGATCGACTCCAGAAGAGTCCTGGCTTTCAAAAGGCGCATCTACCACATTATTCCATGGTGGAATCGACCATGCATCGCCTGAAAAGTCAGAAGATGCACTCCACAGTGCCCCCTGGCAGGGAGGCCCAAAACCTCGATGGTTTTGGTAGAAAGTGCTTCCAGGGCTCTGCTTGCTTGTCATGTCTAGTCTTACCAGCTGTACGTGGGCATGTACTTGCAAGACCTGGCCAAGGAGCTGGCCTGGTTCTCTGCTGGTCTCTCTGGGGAACCCTTGCAGAGGTTCATGTCCTTGTCCTCGGGGATACGGGAATGCTCCAAGCTTGTCCCACACTGCCTACAATGGCTTCGAGGCTTCAGCCCATGTTGCAGCAGCCGGTATCACGGCTTGACACCAGGCATGGCTGCAGTCATCGTACCTCGAGCCATGGGTTCAGGACAAGCTGGTCGATGTCGCTTGCCGAGGTGAGAACCTTTTTGGCAAGCCCATGACCAAGGCAGCCACACAGCTCAAGACCGAGCACCTCACAAGGACAAGGCTGTCTAGAAAGACTTCTGCTCCTTCTCACAAGAAGGGCTCGGGTAAAAAGCCCTTTTACCCGAGGAAGGGCACTGCCTACAAACAGTACCCACAATATCAGGCTGCCCAAGCTGCCCCTCAGGGTCAGCAAGCCAAGGGGCAGGGTAATGGGCCCTGTAAGCAGAGGACCCCCAAGCCTCCGGCCCCTGCTCCCACTCAGCAGGGTGGGTTTTTTTGACTCCTTAGGCATAGCCTCTCCGTCCCTGCTCTCCCAACCCTGTGCAGGAGGTCGCCTCACCCTGTTTGCCCACCAGTGGCCACTCATCACTGGAGACGGGTGTTAAGCATAGTCCACAGGGGCTATGCACTACACTTCCAACTACTACCTCCAAGGCCTCCCCTGCCTGCACACAGATCTTCTCCTTCAGGAGCTCCAAGGTCTGTTGGTGGACAGGGCAGTGGAGCCTGTGCCTCCCCACTTGCACGGTCGAGGATTCTACTCCAGGTATTTCCTGGTACCCAAAAGAACTGGTGGCCTTCGACCTATTCTAGATCTCCGAAACCTCGTTCCTGGAGAAGGAAAAGTTCAAGATGCTTACTCTTGGAACACTTCTGCCCTACCTCCAGCAGGCAGATTGGCTATGCTCCTTAGATCTAAAGGATGTGTATACTCACATCCTCATTCATCCAGACCACAAAGTACCTCTGATTCATTGTGGGAGGAAACCATTATCAGTACAGAGTACTGCCTTTTGGCCTCACCTCTGCTCTCAGGGTCTTTACCAAGTGCCTGCCAGTGGTGGCGGCCTACCTGCAAAATCAGGGAGTCTGTCTTCCCATATCTGGACGACTGGCTCATAAGAGGTCAGACGTGCCAGGAGGCCCGACAAGCTACTCTCAGAACTATTGCTCTTCAAAGCTTGGGGTTTGTCATAAACTTCGCAAAGTCCACTTTGCTCCCCTCCCAGAACTTGGAGTTCATAGGGGCGAGGTTGGACTCTGCTTGCAAAGGCATTCTTGCCAGAAGACAGAGCCCAAAGACTGATCAACTTAGCAAACCAGTTTCTCAGCAGGTCCCTGGTCTCCACCAGACTCTGCCTGAGGCTTCTAGGCCACATGGCTTCGGTACATGTGACCCCCAATGCCAGGCTCCATATGAGGCCTGCGCAGTGGTGCCTTCGGACTCAGTGGCCACAGGCAGCCTCAGACTATTTCTGAACTCCCTCAGCTGGTGGCTGCACCCACCCAATCTGCTACAATGGGTACCTTTTTCAGAGTCCTGGGTTCACAGTAGTGCAGACCACAGATGCCTCCCTGCAAGGCTGGGGGGCTCATTGTCTAGGCAAGTATACCCATGGTCTGGTCTCCCTGGGAAGCCGCACAGCAAATCAATCTCCTGGAACTCAGGGCTATTCGGTTAGCCCTCAAGACTTTCTCAAACCCTGGCTCATCAGTCTGTCCTAGTGCAAACAGACAGCCAGGTAGCTATGTTTTATGTGAACAAGCAGGGTGGAACTGGGTCTGGGCTCCTTTGTCAGGATGCACAGGAACTCTGCTTGTTTGCTCTCAGACACAACATGCTCCTCAAGGCAGTGTAACTACCTGGCCAGGAGAACTACCTGGCAGACAGGTTGAGCAGGATTCTGCAGCCCCACAAGTGGCAGCTCCATCCTTTGGTAGTTCAAAGGATTTTCCTGAAATGGGGACTTCCATCCATAGACCTGTTTGCCAGTCCTCTGAACAAACAGTTGCCAAAGTTCTGCTCCAGGCAACCGCATCCTCTGCGGACAGCAGATGCTTTTCTGATTCCCTGGTCTCAGGGCCTCCTGTATGTGTTTCCTCCCACGCCCTTGGTGGCCCGAACTCTGTTCAGGATTCTTCAGGACAAGGCCTCAGTCCTGCTGGTGGCTCCCAGCTAGCCCAGACAGCCTTGGTTCCCACTTCTGCTTCCGTTGGCAGTGGATCCCCCTCTGCCTCTAGGTTGCAACCTGACCACCTCTCAGGATCAGGGTACCCTTCTGCACCCCAATCTCAAAGCGCTCAATTTGATGGCATGGAGGCTGCAAGGGTAGTTTTGGCTCCCTGGGGCCTACCTCAGGAGGTTGAGGTTGTCCTAGCCTCTAGGAAACAGTCCACTAGGAAAACCTATGCTCTTAAATGGAAAAGGTTTTCCGTGTGGTGTCAGTTATGTACAGAGGATCCTTTCTCCTGTACTTACTGCACTTATCCAATCAGGGGCTTAAGTCCAATTCTGTTCGGGTCCACCTCTCAGCTCTTACCACTCTGGTGGAAGGACATTGTCAGTTCACCCCTTGGTGTCCTGGTTTCTCAGAGGCTTGCTCTTGCTCAAGCCTCCAATCCGTCTTCCTGCCCCTGAGTGGGAGTTGAATGTGGTCTTGCAGCAACTGACTCGCCCACCTTTTGAGCTGATGGCTACTTGTCCACTATGCTTCCTGTCCTGAAAGACACACTTCCTGATAGCCCTTACCTCGGCTAGGCAAGTGAGTGAGCTTCAGGCCCTGGTTTGTGACAGGCCTTTCACCAGATTTTATAGGAACAGGGTGGTCCTCAGGACTCATCCAAAGTTCCTCCCCAAGGTTGTCTCCTCTTTCCACCTCAACCAGGAGGTGTTTCTTCCAACATTCTTCCCTAGGCCTCATGCAAACCAGGCTGAAGCAGTTCTGCATACCCTAGACTGTAGGAGGGCCTTATCCTTATACCTTGACCATACGCAGGGACATAGAAGGGCTACTCAGCTCTTCATCTCTTGACCCTAATTTGGGGTTAGCTGTGTCCAAGTGTAACTTGTCCACCTGGGTGGCTGACTGTATCACCTGGGCTTACAGGGCGGTGACCTTCCTTTGCAGGGTCGGGTCACGGCCCATCGTGTCAGGGCAATGGCTGCCTCAGTAGCTCATCTCAGCTCTGTACCGTTGGCAGACATTTGCAGGGCTGCAACCTGGTCCTCAAGCCAGACTTTTGCAGCTCATTACTGCCTGGAGAGGGAGTCCTGTAGGGACAGTGCTTTTGGCCAGGCAATACTTCGGAATCTCTTTGCTGTTTAGGCAACTCCAGCCCTCCGTTGGGCTACCGGTGGAGGTTCTGTCAGTGAAAAGCCTTTCTTTGATGCTGGGACTAGAGGGAGTTCTCTTGTTCAGCCTGGGTTCCTTGGTAGCCCAGAGCTTGGGAGTCACCCATATGTGAGGACTGACTTCCTGCTTGGTCCTGGAGAAAGTAGTTACTCACCTATATAACAGGTGTTCTCCAGGAAAAGCAGGAATCAGTCCTCACAACCCTCCCTCCTCCTCTGGGAGTTGCAGTTGTACATAGTTTATTTTACTTTTTGTGTGCTGTTTTTTAGCTGTCATCTGACTGAGCAAGATGGCACCTTTAGGCGGGAAGGGGACCGCGCATGCGTGCATTATTCCCAAAGGCTTTCATGGAAAGCTGGGGAAATGCTCCGCAGGGGCTCCATCGATGTCGATGTCACCCATATGTGAGGACTGATTCCTGCTGCTCCTGGAGAACACCTGTTACAGGTGAGTAACTACTCTTTACGATTGGTTAGCACTTCGGTCTGATGATGGGGTGGTAAGCAGCGTGTTTGGGAAAACTCTGAGGCTATAACTACCCAGTTCATGTTGATCGTGGTGGTGTCTACTGTTGCAGATAAGTATTATGAAATCTTATTTCTGAGTATCTCATGGGCAGAAGAGATCCACTTTTTCCAGTGTATCTTGTCTTACACAAGCATGGAGGAAGTTCTTCCTGCAGCTTAGGTGGGGAGGGGGGAGGGGGTCATTCCCCACTTTGCAAATGTTTGATTTCTTTGAATGGTGTTAAACTTGGTGAACTTTATTGACCATGCACAGTTGGAAAGTCTCTTGGATAATTGTCAGGAGTTAGTTTATTTAGGATTTATTTCTTTGGCTAAGGGTGTGTTTTTCTGTAACTTTATGAATTGCTCCTCCACTATGGGCTATGGAACAGGTTTCAAGGGGACCCTTTCTTCTTAAGTGCTTTAAGTATGGGTGGTTACTTTTCTTTTGGTACTTTACTGGCTGTATATATTTTGAAAATTCAATTAAAGAATTAAACAGGGAACTTTACAGATCTCTGTAGAACCTCACAGGGAATGGGTGTACAAACCAGATGAGCCCATAGACCTGGAAACCCAGCTCAGTCAGAAAAGACTGAAACAAGGCCAAAGGTTTATCAGACTAATTTCAGATGAGTGAGCAAAATATCATAATTATATCATGGCATGAAAGATCCAGATAAACTGCCAGGACCATATTACCTCTGAGCAATACCCACAGTAATTTGGATGGGGTAATGATTTCTTTCCTCCATGGCCCATGATTGCCCAGTTCCTCTGGTTAGATGCTCATCCAGAGTTAGCAATTCTTGTGGCTCTGGATTTGGCTGCATCACCTGTGGTATGAGTCTCTGTATTGCTGACCCTCCCCCACGGTCATCAGCCCCCATCAATTGCCCCATCGTTCCCTACCACTCCCATCTCTCTGGTCTCCACCTTTAGGTATCTTGGGGTAATTTTTGACTCAGATCTTTCCTTCTCTGCCCATGTCTCTCACGTGTCCAAATCCTCCTTTTTTTATCTTAGACAGATCCGTGCTGTTCGCCCCTTCCTCTCTCCCTCCGCTCTTGTCACTCTGCTCTTAGCCCTTGTCATCTCTCGGATCGATTTTGCCAACTCCATTCTCTCTGGCCTATCTAAGCTCCACCTCTCTCGTCTACAACGCATCCAAAACACCGCTGCCCGTCTCGTTTCTTCCGCCTCCCACAGGGACCATGTCACACACCCCTTCTCCTTCGTCTCCACTGGCTTCCCGTCTCCTTCCGGATCCAATTCAAGCTTCTCACGCTCGTTCACAAGGTTTTTCACACCACCACGCCTCAGTACCTTGCTGACCTCATCCACTTTCACACCCCCCGGCACACTCCTCGTTCCTTTCACCTCAATCGCCTCACTCTTCCTCCCCCCTCACATGCTCACCTCCAATCCACCCGCTCCTCTGCCTTCTTTTTTGCAGGCCCGGCCCTCTGGAACTCCCTCCCCTCTACTCTCCGTCTGGAGCCCCACCATCCTACCTTCAAGCACGCCCTGAAAACTCACCTCTTCTCCCTTGCCTTCAACCTCTCTCCTTCCTAGCCTCCCCTTTCCCCTTTTGATCCTCCTCTCCTGTACTCGCTTTTCTACTTTTACCAAGTTGTAACTTTCTTTTCCTTTTCCGGCCTTGTGCCTACTGCAATGAAGAAATGTTTTTGTAAACCGCTCTGCTTACCCATGAAGGGCGGTCAATCAAGTCAATAAACCTAAACCTAAAAGCAGGACTCCACCCAGTCCAAGACTCATGGATCCCATTCTTAAAGGTATTTGAGTCATCTAGAGACTTTTTCCTCTAGAGCTTCAGCAGATGATATCCTTGACATTTCCTTGTGCTCTGCTAGGTGTTTGGGTAGTTATGTCTGGTCACCTGCAGACCTCGATAAGGTAGATACCCTGGTGGTGGCATCCTGATGGAAGGAGGAGCGGTGCTCAGATCAGCTTGATAGGAAAGCTGAAGGCCTCCCCCCTATTCTCCAGGCTTCTGTCTGGGGTGGGTGGGGGGTTAGCAAATTGTGCCCTGCTCAGATGGTTAACTCTTATGGCAGGACTCTTCAGCCCATTTGGAATCTGTAGCTATCTTTTTGGCAGATGCCCTCTGACCACATTCAGTTGGCAGCACAGTCGCAGTTAGTGGTGTGAGGTGTTGGTTGTGGCTTCCAAAGCCTGCCTGGCCAGTCTCCTGTTCAGGGAGGATCTGGAAAAGCTTGTCCAAGATTTGGGTAAGGTTAAACCTTAGTGTGTTGCCCAATGACAAACCCAAATGGGCTTCTTGTCAGTCGGGCACTAGGATATCTTCAGAGTATACTTTCAAGATTCACACTATCGGCCTGGCAAGTCTTATTCAACACCTAAATCAAGTGGCGAGTCACAGACCTTTTCAGGGGTATGTCTATCTTGGGACAATTACTCTTCCATAACTTACAGCTGACAGGCTCAGGGCCTTTTCTGGGGAGCTGCAGGTCAGTGGGTGGTCATGTCTCATCACGAATGAACCCAGATTACCACAGACAGATGGATCCTTGAGAATTTCCAGTTAAGTTTTTGACTGCACCAGGCCCATCAGGGATCTTTTGTTGTGGGTCGACTCATCCAAAGCTGTTGAAACTGCTGAAGTCTTGCACTGCAGCCCTCCAATTTGTTTGGTCCCCCTCTGAGGTTGATCTGGCTGCTATTCCATCTACTTCATTGTGCCCAAAAAGGATGATTCCTTCTGACCCATTCTAGATCTGAGGGATCAATCGCTGTTGCTGTGTTTTTGCATGGAAACCTTGAAGTCTGCTTCAAGCAGTGCATGTGGGCTAGTTCTTAGCTTCCCTGGACCTTACAGAGGCCTACTTCCATATTCCCTTCTGAGAAGACTAGCAGTGTTTTCCTGTGCTTTGCAATACTGGGGTTTCTTAGTTTTGAGCCCTGCTCTTTGGTCTTGCCACAGCTCTTTGCACCTTCTCAGAGGTCTTGGTAGTGGTTGTAGCAATCCTTACCCAGGCTCATCTCTGCAAATGCAGAGGTGGCACAGATTCCCCTCCTTGGAAAGCTTTGGGTGGTCAACCATGACAAAAGTTCCTTATGCCTGTCTCAAACCCTTGTTTCTCATGGCCCTCTTTGATACTCAGGCAGGGTGAGTTTCTAACTCAGGACAGATGAAAGAAATGAAGCACTGTACAACTTCTGACAACTTCATCTGGTTCCTTGGGGTTGGGGTTATCTGCAGATCTAAGGGACTGTGGTGCATATCTTGGATGTGGTCTCCTGGGCTTGGGTGCACATGCTTCCCCTTCAGCTCTCCTTTCTGTCCTGTTGGCTCCTTTACAGAATTACAACATCAGTCTTTTCTTTCTCTCCCTCCTGCTACTTGTAGCAGTCTTCTCTAGTGGCTGTGACAATCATTTGATGCAGGAGATGTCATTGGATAGCTCTGATCACCAATACCAGTCTTTCTGGTTGGGGTGTTCATTGTCTGCAACAGACAGTGCAAGGAATGTGGTCCTGGCAGGAATCTGATTGGTGAGACAGGCAGAATGGAGAAAAAAACAAAGGATATAATGCTATTATTCCATGGTGTGACTGCACCTTGAATATTGTGTACAATTCTGGTTTGCTGTATCTTAAAAGGGATTTGGCAGAATTAGAAAAGGTACAGAGAAGAGCCACCAAAATGGTAAAGGGGATGAAAGGATACCCCTATCAGGAGAAGCTTAAAAGATTAGGGCTTTTCAACATGGTAAAGACAGCGGAGGGGAGATATGATGGTCCTATAAATTAATGAACAGTGTGGAACAAACATAGGATTGATTCTTTATGGCATCAAAATATAGAAAGATTAGGGGACATACAATGAAGCTACAGTGCAACCCATTAAAGACTAAAATATTTTCACTCAATGCATAATCAAACTCTGGAATTAATTATTGGAGAATGTAAAAGCTGCTAGTGTAGCTGGGTTTTAAAGGTTTGGACAAGTTCCTGGAGGAAAGGCCCATAAGCCATTATTAAAGAGGATCCAGGTAATCCACTCTTTGGCCCAATACAAGCCTTATGGAACCTGTCTTTTTGGGGAAACTGCTAGTTAATTATGACCTAGATTGGCCACTGGGCTTAATAGACCTTGGTCTGACCCACTATGGCATTTCTTATATTCTTATGCTTTGTACTCTGCCATTTTCTGCCTCTTCATGTGCAGGTAGTTTGCATCCAATCTGACAATGCCCTGATGGCTTATATCAACACAAGGGGAGACCAAGTGCCCAGCATGTCTTGGACTGGGCATCATTTGCAAGCTGCTGGCAGAACACATCACTGGGATAGAAAATTTGCAGTTTTTCTCAGTCACCTCAATGCAGGCGAGTGGGAACTCAGTGGGTATTCAAACGCATTGTGAACCAGTAGGCTCATTCTGCTCTGGACTTGATGGCCATCTCTGCCAATGCCAAGGTTTCTGCCTTTTTCAGTCAGAGGGAGCTGGAATACTAGGGTCTGGACAGGCTAGTCTCCTTCGCAGATCCTCTTTCTTCCATGGGCCTTGATCAGCCAGGTTCTTTAGCATATAAACCTATCCAGGTCAGGTGTTTCTGGTTGCCCCAGGTTGGCTGCATAGCCTGTGGTATGCCAATCCGGTTTGCCTCCTAGCAGCAGAGCCTCTGAAGCTCAGCTCTCGCTGGGGCAGGGACTGATTGTCATGAATGACCCTACTCACTTATGGCTTGGCTCTTGAAATGCACTGTCTAGCTTGTAAAGGATGCTCTGCTCTTGTTCTGGCTACTTTGCTGAAAGCACAGCACCCTTCTACTTGTCTAATGCTTGAGTTTGGTGCTCCACCTGTGTACTTTTGCAATAGCAAGCCCAAATATCTGATCTGTCCCTTCTGCTGGGTGGCTTTGTCAAGGGCCTTGCCTTGAATTTTGAAGGTGTAGGTGGTGGCTCTTGCCTGTGTTTGTGGCCCTGTTTGAGGTTGCTTATTTGCCCTCCTGCTCCCTTGGGTGACGTGGAATCTCCTGGACTTGAGTAGCTTATTATGGAAGTGGTCAGCATTGAAGCAGACTCATTCATGTCTCTAAATCCTAGAGTGGGAGTTCAGTCACTTGGTGTTCCAGAGAATCATAGGCTGATGGGGTTACCCCAAGATGGATTTGAGGGTGACCCAGGCTACTGCCAAATATGTGGGGTCCAAAGGCATGGTCATCCTAGTTCACCCTTGGCAAAGACACACTTCTGTACATATTAGTGCTCTACACAAAGTATTCACCCATGAAACAATCTGGGTCCAGTGGTGCTGGTAGTGGAAGCCTGGCAGCAGAGACTCTGGTATGCCCATCTATGCTTCTGGGAGGGTGCCATATCTTGTCTGCATGGGGGCTCTTCAAGCAGTGGCTGGTCCTGTTGTATGACTTGACTCTTGCTTAACTTGGATCTTGAAATGGTTTAGCACATAAGGGTTGTTTTGAAGCATGGAAGCCACAGCATCAGAACACAAGGCTCCCCTGTCTGCCCTATGTGCAGGTCTCTGGCATATTGAGCATTAGCCCTAATAGACTTGCTTTCCTTCCCCTAGGATGGATTTGACAAGGGCCTTTCCCTCAGTTCACTGAAGATGCAGGTGGTGGCCTTGGCTTGTTCTATATGGCAGCTGCCCTGGTGCTTTCCTGGCCTTGCACTCAGATGTGGCCTGTTTTCCTACAAGGAGTCTAACTTGTGAACTCCATGTGCTCTGTTCCTTTATGGATTTCCAGTTTGATTCTTTGGGCCTCTAAACAGTAGTGCTATGCTCAAGGTTGCCTTTTGGTCACAATCTGCTTGCCAACATCATAGTTGCAGATCTGGTCATGCAGAAATACCTCTCTTGGAAGAGGCTATGGCCTGAAGTGGTCAGTTTCATGTCAACTAGGTGATCTGCTTACTCTTGTTCCTGAGGTAACCATGCCAGTTGAAGCATAGGGGCTTCCTCCTGGTGAATGTTGTGGGTGTTAAACACCTGAATGTAGCTAACTTTCTCCAAAAGTAATAGAAACATGACAGCAGAAAGACCACATGGCCTATCTAGTCTGCCCTTCCATATTGACTACTGCAATAGTCATCCTGTTTGGCCACTTTGCCCTCACATGGGACTTCAGTCTTCCTTGGACTGATAGATCAAGGCTGACTCCTTTATCCATCTGTTGCTAGACCAGCCTGTCTATAGGGTTTGTGTGCACATTCCCCATGGGCTCAGGCTTCCTGGGCAGAGTGCAGTTCTGTCGTTCCCTTAAACATTTAGGTGCCAGGGTAATCATCACTTTCCACCTTAAACTTCCATTTGGAGTCCACACTCAGGTGTGCACAGTCTTCATTGCAGAAGTTTTGATGGCTGCTGTGTCTTCTACTTAGTGGAGGCGAAGCTTCGGTATATACCACTTGTCTGGAATTTACCAGACTATCCTTCCCTTGTGTCCTGCTATGCCCTGGTCTGAGCTGCTGCATTCTGTGATCAACTCTTTTCTGCAGTTTAGTCTTGTGGGCTGTATTCCTCTTGGTTGACCTGCTTGCAGGGTGTTCTGCATATGGTTCTTGTATTTAGTCCTTGTTATACCTTCTTTGGGGATTGTGCAGCCATGGAGTCTTGGGTACAAATACTGATGTTAAGCCCTCTAGCTGCACTTAATAGTACAGTATGAGGTCATCTGACTCCAGATTGTTTTGGCCTCCACCTTGTTAAGGGAACACAACCCCTGGTTCAGCTTGGCAATCACCTTCCAGATGTTGCAGCAGTCCTCTGGCCCAAGTGGAGTCTGTTCAGCCTTAACTGTCCCAGAAGCAGTCTGGGCACTGCTGCATACTTGAAGGGTGTGGTTGGGTTGTCAGAGCAAGAGCTGTTTTGACACATCAGCCTAGAGTTACTTGGAACTTTAGTATGCACCTAGGAAGTGTGTTTGACCATAGAGCACTGGTCCAAGTTAGTCTGCTCTGGGTTTCTAATCAGTGGTTCCTAGCTTTGGGGGGGGGGGGGGAATGGTGGTAACCTTGGAGATGGTTTCATGGGCACAGGCATGTGTCCAAAGGGATATCACTTTGCATCTGAGTGCTGCTGACCACCACTGCCAGTGTAGAGGGCTGGGGGGCTTGCTACCTGGGCTAGACAGCTCATGGATGGTGGTCCAAGACAGAAGCCTAATGGGCCATCAGTTGTTTGGAGGTGATGTCTGTCTGTCTAGCATTATGTCACTTTGTCCAGTTCCTACAGGATCATGCAGTCAGCCCTCTGGGACAGTGTCAGCTGTGGTATGTTAGTTGCCTGGATGGCACCAAATGAGTATGACTTCCTTGGACAGAGTGCAACCTCAGCCCACCACATTTCTGGGGAGGAGAATGTGGAGACTGATTACCTCATCTGTCACCTGCTCAGCCTTGGAATGGGAATTGGACCCATGGGTCATCTCCAGGAACAAGCAGGAATGAGTCTTCACATATGGGTATCGTTGGTACCGACGGAGCCTGCACGGGAACACTCCCCAGCGTCCAGTAAGAGCTTTTGGGAGCATCCCACAGCGCCTGCGTGCTGCCTTCCCGCCTTTCCTAACCGCCTCTCTCCAGTTCTTTTCTGCAGAGCCAGCAGGTCGTGTTCCTGTCACCGCTGAAGAATTTATTTTCTTTTATTTCTTTGGTCGCGTGTCTGCCTTCTCGATGCTGGACCGGTACCGCCGGTCTTTTCTTTCTTCTGAAAAAAAACCTACTGTTTTTTCTCACTTCAGTGCATTTTTTCTTTCTCTGGCCTTAGGCCTACGAAAATATTTCCTCATGGAAAAGCCTGCCTCCGGGTTTAAAAAGTGCACGAAGTGCAGTGGCACTATTTCTGTCACCAACACCCATGACTGGTGTCTAAAATGTTTAGGTCCTGACCATTCCATTACGGACTGTGAGTCCTGTTCCATGATGTCTAAAAGTTCTACAGAATCGAGCAGCCAAGCTCAGTACCCAGTTTCCCTCTGATGCAGCTTCGGTGGCATCGACGTCTTCCAGGGCTGCTTCTTCCTCCCATGGATCTCAGGTAACCAAACTTGTCCAGCCGGTCCTCGAAGAGTAGATCTCCCTCTAAGTATCGAGATGCCTCCGGGCTTGCTCTCGAGGAATCCGCACCGGCAAAATTACCCCGGCGGGAGGCTCCGGCTGCTAAAGCTTTATCTATGGCTGGGGTCACCAACCTCCAGAGGGCCGCGGGCCGCACAGCCGACTACCGGGAGCCTCGCGAGCCGCACCCCCTTCTCCCCGCCCCCGCGAAAAAAACCAAACAAACGCAAAATTATGAAAACAATGGCTGATCACCTTTATTGAATTTAATGAGATGGCTGATTCATGCTAGCAGACAAACGCTTAAAGTCCGGCTTCACAGATGACACTGACAGGAGAAGGGAGGCTTGCAGGTGGTCATCGGTGAGCTGCGAACGTGTGGATACAATGGCGGGAATCCTTGGCAGGCCGCACGTAATGTTAACCGGGGTAGAGCCTCGCGGGCCGCACGAAGGGACCTCGTGGGCCGCATGCGGCCCGCAGGTTGGTGACCCCTGATCTATGGGGTCACAGGTTGACATCGATGGTTCTGCCTCAACCAATCACCTGTTGCCATGTTCTGGGGTACCGGTGGTTTCCACTGGTACCAACATCCAGACATTGGTGGCGTCGATGGATCAGAATATTCTGACCATGCAGCGTGCCATCACGGCATTCATACAAGCTGCGATGCCTTCGGTACCGCAACAAACTCCGTTGTCGGTACCGATTCCAGCACCAGAAGCGATAGCGGTTCCGGTGCCGGTACTGATTGCATCGGCTTCGGTGTCAACAGCAGCAGTACACTGTTCTGCGATGCCCATCGGTACCGATCACTCCCGATGTCGATACCACACGGTACACGTATCAGGCTCTGCAGGAGCATCCAGACAGACGATACTTCGATTCCTCTGAAGACTCTGATGAAACAGAGGCCTCTATCGAAGCATCGGTGATCCTTCCTCAGGAGCCCTCTTCTCCAAAAAGGAGAATGTCTCCTCCAGAAGACTTGTCTTTTCAAGACTTCATTAGGGAAGTGGCCAGGGGCCTTTCCATCTCAGTGGCCCCTGAGACAGAGCCTAGAGCCAAAAAATTAGATATATTACAATATCCTAAGGCTCCTAAAGAGGCAGCCACTTTACCAATACATGAGATTCTTTATGATCACATGTTGGGCATATGGGAGACTCCTCTCACCACCTCCCCTCATTCTCGTAGGTTGGACACCATGTATCGTGTTCCTCCTTGTCCTGGCTTTCATAAGACTCAGCTTCCTCACCACTCCATTGTGGTGGAGTCTGCTATGAAAAAGATCAAGAGTGCAAAAAGGCATTCTTCTACTCCTCCAGGAAGGGAATGCAGAACCTTAGATGCCTTTGGCAGGAGAATTTTCCAGGCCAGTATGCTTGTTGCCAGAATCAACTCCTATAGTCTCTATATGGGGATGTTTCTAAAAAGTTACAGATCATCTGCAAACTTTGTCTCTTATTTCAGAAGATAAAAGGGAAGAGTTTCTCACCTGGCTTAAACATGCCCAGGATATTTCCAAGTTTTCCAACCGTGCAGCCTTTGATTCTTTTGAGGTGCCAGCAGAGCTTCGGCTATTGCCATAGGTGCACGCAGAGTTGCTTGGTTACAAGCTTCTGATTTGGAACCCTGGGTTCAGGATGGACTAAAACCTTCCTTGTACAGGTGAAAACCTTTTTGACAAAGATTGGCAAGCAAAGGCCACCCAGATGGATGCTGAAAATTCTGCTTTAGATAGACTTTCAAAGTCTACTTCTGCTCCTTTTAAGAAAAGGTTGTTCAAAAAGGGATTTTTCCCCAAAAAAGGGAAATATTATTCTGCTTATGGTCAGCAGGCATCATCTGCAGGTTGTTTTGCTACAAAGACAGCAACAACTGAAACAGGCCAAGCCTAAGGCTGCTAGGACTGCTACAGCCCAACAGCCTAAGCCTCCTCAGGGCCTTTGACTTACAACTAGAGAACTTGGCATTTCTGGCTCTAGAACATCCAGAGCCTCTCACCATTCCAGGAAGGTTAGCTCACTTTGCTCCCAGATGGGAACAAATCACAGCAGAGCAATGGATCCTCTCCATCATAAGGGACGGGTACAAGCTTCATTTCTTAAACCTTCTCCCTCACACCATGGTGAGACAGTTCAATTCTCCAACATCTCTCCTCGACCTTCTGGGTCAGGAGATTGCTACCCTTCTTACCCAAGGGGCAATAGAAGAAGTACCCCTTCAACAGGGCTCAGGGTTCTACTCCCCCCTACTTTCTCAACTCAAAGAAAACAGGGGGCTACAGACCCATTTTAGATCTCAGAGAATTGAACAAGTTTCTATGCAAGGAGAAATTCAAGATGACTTTTCTCTCGGTACTCTCCTTCCATACCTCCAGAGTCAGTACTGGCTTTGTTCTCTAGACCTCAAGGATGCGTACACCCATGTCCTCATCCATCCAACACACAGAAGGTTCCTTCGGTTCCTTTTCCAAGGAAAGCACTATCAATACAGAGTGCTTCCCTTCGGTCTGGCCTCTGCCCCAAGGGTGTTCACAAAATGCATGGCAATAGTAGCTGCATTTCTACGCACTCTAGGAATATTTGTATTCCCATATCTGGACAACTGGCTCATCCAAGCTCCATCCCAGTCAGAGGCCCAGGCTTCCCTGGCCTGCACAAGCCGTATCCTTCAATATCTGGGACTTGTAATAAACATCTCAAAATCCCATCTCACCCCCTACTCAAGCTCTGGAGTTCATAGGGGCCTTACTGGATACCACCACTGCAAGGGCCTATCTTCCCCAGACCCGTTGCCTACGCTTGGTGCAGTTAGCCTCCCAGATTCAGTTAAAGTCCCACTTAACTGCTCGAGAGATGTTACAACAGTTAGGCCACATGGCATCCACTGTGCATGTGGTCCCTTATGCTTGCCTTCACATGAGGGCAGCTCAATGGACTTTGTCCACCCAATGGACCCAGGCATCAGGATGCCTGTCAGACAAAATAGCAACTTACAGTTGCCTTTTGCTCTCTCCAGTGGTGGAAGTCCACCCAAAATCTGTTGCTGGGGTCCCCCTTTCAACAAGTGTTACCCCAAGCAACCCTCACAACAGATGCCTCCCCAAAGGGTTGGGGGGCTCATCTACAAGATCTGTCCACCCAGGGCATCTGGTCTCCACAGGAGACATCTCTACATATTAACCTCTTAGAGCTCAGAGCAATTTTTCTAGCTCTGTCTTCCACACCCTGCTCAGCTACAAGACAGTCCTCATCCACACAGACAACCAAGTAGCCATGTTCTACGTGAACAAGCAGGGGGGAACTGGCTCTCTGTCACTTTGCAACGAAGCTCTGAGATTGTGGGCCTTTGCCAGAGAGCATCAAATTCATCTCATGGCAGTGTATCTTCCAGGGGTTCAAAACTCTTGGGCAGACACTCAGTCGAGTTCTGCTTCCACACAAATGGTTCCTCCATGGGGACCAGATAACCAGGATCTTTCAAATTTGGGGAACCCCAGACATAGACCTGTTTGCAAGTCCGTGGAATGCCAAACTTCCCCGGTTCTGTTCCAGGATTCCGTGTCGGAGTTCAGGCCAGGGATGCCTTCCTCCTTCATTGGGGGCAAGACTTCCTCTTTGCCTTTCCACCCATTCCCCTAATTCCCAAGACACTGTTCAAGCTTCAGAGAGACAGGGGGTCTATGATCCTCATAGCACCACGTTGGCCATGCCAAGTGTGGTACCCTCGACTTCTGCATATCTCTCAAGCTCCACTCCCTGGACTTGTGATCTGCTCCAGACCTCCTCTCCCAGGAGGGAACACTGTGGCACCCAAATCCCCAGTCTCCATCTCAGGGCCTGGTTGCTGAAGGCCTAGACCTTCAAGATTTGCGTCTTAGCAAGTGATGGATATCCTTCATGCTTCCAGAAAGCCTTCCACCAGACGTTCCTATGCTTTTAAATGGAAGAGGTTTACCATTTGGTGTGCAGAGAAGGGTCTTAACCCTCTTGCAATACCTCTGAATTCTTTGCTAGAGTATTTGCTGCATTTATCCCATGCAGGCCTTAAAACAAATTCAGTAAGAGTCCATTTGAGTGTTATTGCAGCATCCCTTAAGCCTCTCAATGGACAGCCTATTTCTTCTCATCCTCTTATAGCAAGATTCATGAGAGGCCTTCTTTTGACTAAACCTCCCATTAGACCACCTCCAGTGGTATGGGACTTGAATCTGGTTCTTGGCCAGCTTATGAAGCCACCCTTTGAACCCTTAGCCTCTACCTCCTTGAAATTTCTTTCCTGGAAGGTGGTTATTCTCATTGCAGTCGCTTCAGCTCGCCGCATCAGTGAGCTGCAAGCCTTGGTGGCTAATCCTCATTATACAAGGTTCCATCATGACAAGGTAGTCCTCAGGACCAATCCACACTTTATGCCTAAAGTGGTTTCACCTTTTCATCTAAATCAGGAGGTATATTTACCTGTCTTTTTTCCAGGACCTCGTGCATCAACTGCAGAGAGGAATCTCCATACCCTGGATTGTAAAGCGCTCGCTTTCTACTTGCAAAGGACACAGCAACATAGAAAGTCCTCTCAACTCTTTGTTGCTTTTGATCCCTCTGATTTAGGACTTCCAGTCTCTAAGAGAACTCTGTCCAATTGGGTTGCTCAGTGTATTTCCTTCGCCTACCAGAGTAAGAACCTTTCTCTGGAGGGCCATGTCACTGCTCACAATGTGAGGGCCATGGCAGCATTGCTCATCTAAACTCTGTGTCCATCGACCAAATCTGTCGAGCGGCCACCTGGGCCTCGGTTCATACCTTTACAGCCCATTACTGCTTGGACAAGGACTCCCGCCGGGATGCCTTGTTTGGTCAGGCTGTTCTCAAACACCTGTTCCATACCTAATCAACTCCTACCCCCCATCCCTGGTTGGATGCCCGAGATCCATGGAGTGAGGTAGAGCCCTTCTCAGGGACTCACAACTTTGGAGATCTCCCAGGCATCTCTAGCTGGGGAGTCCCCATATGTGAAGACTCATTCCTGCTTGTTCCTTGAGATAGCACAGTTACTTACCTGTAACAGGTGATCTCTGGGAACAGCAGGAATAAGTCTTCACAACCCACCCACCTCCCCTAGGAGTTGTATCTTTCCTTTCCTCTCTCTTTGTCTCAGCTTTAAAACTCGAACTGGAGAGAGGCGGTTAGGAAGGCTGTGGGATGCTCCCAAAAGCTTTCTTACTGGATGCTGGGGAGCGTTCCTGCACAGGCTCTGTCGGTACCGACGATACCCATATGTGAAGACTTATTCCTGCTGTTCCCAGAGATCACCTGTTAAGGTAAGTAACTGCTTTCTGTTGCATAGTGGAGTTTTGGAGTTCCAGGAGCAGATCTGGCTACAAGTGCCAATGCCAAGGTTCCCCTATTTCAGTTGGTAGAAGGAAGCCAGGTCTAAAGGGGTCTACATTAGTCTAACTTCAGCCTTAGTCATCTTTTCTGTACGTTTCCCTTATGGGCTATGATCACTTGGGTCCTTTGGAGGATAGACAGATGCCTCCCCCTCCCCACTCCCTGTGTAGTGATTCCTGTTGCCCTGGATTGGCCATGGTGCCTGGTATGTGGAGCGAGCTTGCCTCGTGGCACAGCTTTGGTCTCAGGGCCTCTTGCAGCAGGGCCTGGTCTTCATAGATAATCCAGCCCCTTTCCTGCTTGGCCCTTGAGGCACTTAAGGCATAAAAGCTATTTGGTGGTGGTACTTGACATCCTCTTGAAAGTGGACAGATCCACGTCTCAACTTAAGTTAGTGTCTAGTGCCTGGTGCTGCTGTCAGCATATTTCACTGTGGTATGCTCTGATTCTCCAGGACCAAGCAGGAAGTCAGTCCTCACATATGGGTGTCATCGGTGCCGATAAAACCCCAGCGGAGCATTTCCCCAGCTTTCTATGAAAGCCTTTGGGAATGCAGGCACACATGCACGGTTCCCTTCCCGCCTAAAGGTGCCATCTTACCTCGGTCTCTTTTTATCTCCAGGAACAAGCAGGAATGAGTCCTCATATATGGGTATGTCGGAACCGACAGAGCCTGCGCGGGAAAGCTCCCCAGCTTCCCAGAAAGGAAGCTTTTGGGGCCTCCCACAGCGCATGCGCGCTGCCTTCCCGCCTTCCTGACCAACTCTCTACAGTTCTTCTTTTTCCACGGAGCCAGCAGGTCGTGTTCCTGTCACGGCTGAAGAAATTATTTTAATTTGTTTCTTTGACCGCGTGTCTGCCTTCCCCGATTCCAGACTGGTACCGCCGGTCCTTTTTTCGTTTATTTAAAAAATATATATATATATAATTACTTTTTCTACACTTGGTGCATTTTTTTCTGTGAGGCCTCTAGGCCTTCTCAGGTCTCCCTCATGGAAAAACCAGCTTCTGGTTTTAAGAAATGCACTAAGTGTACTGGTACTATTTCGGTTACAGACACCCATGAGTGGTGTCTTAAATGTTTGGGGCCTGACATTCCATTCCAGATTGTCCATCCTGCTCTCTGATGTCCAAAAGGGGCTTACAGAACAGAGCAGCTAAATTTCATATGCTGTTTTCTACCAATACTCCAGCATCAACATCCTCCAGGTCTTCTCCTGATGGATCTCAGGTAACCAAACATTCTTCGGGCAAGTCCTCAAAAGGCAAATCTCCCTCTAAGCAGCGAGAGGCCCTTGCAATTGACCCTGAGGACCCTGCCCCAGCCAAACAACCCCGGCGGGAAGCTCCGGCTTCCAAAGCTGCTCCTATGGGGTTACAGGTAGACATCGATGGCACGGCCTCGACCGATCTCCTGTTAGACTGCTCTGGGGTACCGGCTAACACGGTACCAACTTCCAGGCAGTTGTGGCAGCTATGGGTACTACAGTACAATCCATGCAGCAGGCCTTACTGACTTTCATTAATGCTGCACCGCCATCGGTACCGCAACTGATACCGGTACCCAGAGCATCTACTTCCAGTAGCATTCCAGTCTCCGGTTCCGGGGCTTCCTTTGATACCGCTCCGATTCCCAGTACACCCGATGTCGGTACCGATCTGTACGCGTATCGATCTCTGGAAGCAAATAGACGATACTTCGAATCCTCTGAAGATTCTGATACATCAGATGATTCTGCTGACGTCTTACTCTTCCTGAGGAGCCCTCTTCTCCAAAAAGGAGAATGTCTCCTCCAGAGGATTTGTCCTTTCAAGACTTTATTATTGAAGTAGCTAAAGGACTCTCCATATCTGTATCCTCTGAAAAGGAACCTAGAGCAAAAAAATTGGATATTTTAGGATACTCTAAGGTTCCCAAAGAGGCAGCCACCTTACCCATACATGAAATTCTTCAAGAACACATGATGGATTTGTGGGAGGCTCCTCTCACCCTATCTGCACATTCTCGACGTTTGGACACCATGTATCAGGTTCCTCCTTCTCCTGGTTTTCAAAAAACTCAGCTTCCTCACCACTCTATTGTGGTGAAGTCTGCTATGAAAAAGAGAGTACCAAAAGACACTCTTCTACCCCTCCAGGAAGAGAATGTAGGACTCTGGATGCTTTTGGAAGAAAAATCTTCCAAGCTAGCATGCTTATTGCCAGAATCAATTCATACAGCCTCTATATGGGCATGTTTTTGAAAGAGATTGCATTAGATACGTCAGTTTCTCCCCTTTATCCCAGAGGATAAACAAGAGGAATTCCTTCTTTTGCTAAAGCACACTCAAGATGTTTCAAAGTTCTCCAACAGAGCAGCCTTTGACTCTTTTGAGGGGGCAAGCAGAGCCTCTGGCATTGCCATAGCTGCTCGCAGACTTGCTTGGCTCCAGGCCTCTGATTTGGAACCCTGGGTACAAGAAGGCTTGGGCAATCTGCCCTGTACAGGTGAAAATCTGTTTGGCAAAGAGTGGCAAATCAAAGCCACTCAAATGGATGCAGAGAATGCTGCTTTAGATAGACTTTCTAAGTCTACCTCTACCCCTGCCAAAAAAAACCTTTTAAAAGAACTTTCTATAAAAAGACCAGATTTTCCACAAATACTGGCCAGCAATCTTCCCAAGTTCGCTTTGCTCCTAAGCGTCAGCAAACTAAACAGGCCAGAACAAAGTCTACAGGGGCTGCTACAATCCAGCAGTCCCAACCTCCTCAGGGTTTTTGACTTGATTCTAGAGAACTTAACCTTTCTGGCTCTGCAACAGCCGGAACCTCTCACCATTCCAGGAAGGTTAGCTCATTTTGCTCCCAGATGGGAACAAATCACATCAGAACCGTGGACCCTCTCATCAGAGAGGGCTACAAACTACATTTCTCCAGCCTTCCTCCCCATACCATGGTGAGACAATTCAATTCTCCCCCATCTCGGGAGGTGACCACTCTTCTCGCCCAAAACGCAATTGAAGAGGTTCCTCTTCCTCAAAGGTCAGGTTTCTACTCCCCTTATTTTCTCATTCCCAAGAAAACAGGGGGGTACAGACCCATTCTGGATCTCAGAGAATTGAACAAATTCCTATACAAAGAGAAATTCAAAATGCTTTCTCTAGGTACTCTCCTTCCATACCTACAGAGTCAGGACTGGCTTTGTTCTCTAGATCTCAAGGATGCGTACACACATATACTCATCCATCCATCCCACAGAAAATTCCTACGGTTTCTGTTCCAGGGAAAACATTTCCAATAGAGTACTCCCCTTCGGTCTAGCCTCTGCTCCAAGGGTATTCACCAAATGCATGGCAATAGTAGCTGCATTTCTACACACTCAGGGAATCTGTCTTCCCATACCTGGACGACTGGCTCATCCGAGCTCCATCTCGGTCCCAGGCTCAGACTTCCCTGGACCACACCAGATGCATACTGCAGTATCTGGGACTTGTCATCAATCTGCCAAAGTCTCAACTCACCCCTACTCAGTCCCTAGAATTCGTAGGGGCCTGGCTAGATACTACCACTGCAAGGGCCTATCTTCCTCAGGCCCGTTGCCACTGTCTAGTGCACTTGGCCTCTCAAATTCAGTCCAGAAGCCACTTGACTGCCAGAGAGATGCTACAACTGCTAGGCCACATGGCATCCATAGTTCATGTGGTGCCTTATGCTCGCCTACATATGAGAGCAGCTCAATGGACCTTGTCCACCCAGTGGACCCAAGCATCAAGAGCCCTCTCAGACCAAATAGCAACCCCAAAAACGTCTTTTTTGGTCTCTCCAATGGTGGATATCCACTCAAAATCTGTTGTTGGGGGCCCCCTTCCAGCCTTTGTTACCCCAAGCAACTCTCACTACAGATGCCTCCCAAACAGGTTGGGGAGCTCATCTCTAAGACCTCTCCACTCAGGGCATTTGGTCTCCACAGGAGACCACCCTTCATATCAACCTTTTGGAGCTGCGAGCAATTTTCCTTGCTCTCAAGGTCTTTCATACCCTCCTCATCAACATGACAGTCCTTGTTCATACCGACAATCAAGTAGCCATGTTCTACATAAACAAACAAGGAGGGGACTGGCTCTCTGTCGCTTTGCAACGAAGCTCTAAAACTGTGGGCCTTCGCCAGAGAGCATCGGATCCATCTCCTGGCAGTGTACCTCCCAGGAATCCAAAACTCTTGGGCAGACAGACTCAGTCGAGTTCTGCTTCCACACGAATGGTCCCTGCACATGAATCAGGTACTCAGAATCTTTCAGGAATGGGGGACCCTGGACATAGACCTCTTTGCAAGTCCGTACAATGCCAAACTTCCCCGGTTCTGTTCCAGGATTCCATGTCAGGGAGCTCAGGCCAGGGATGCCTTCCTCCATTGGGGTCAGGCCTTCCTATATGCCTTTCCACCCATTCCCTTGATTCCCAAGACTCTATTCAAACTTCAGAGGGATCAAGGATCCATGATCCTCATACCTCCACGCTGGCCACGCCAAGTGTGGTACCCTCTACTTCTGCATCTCTCCCAGACACCCTCCCTGGATCTGGGAGCTGCTCCAGACCTTCTGTCTCAAGAGGAGGGGACTTTGTGGCACCCAAACCCCAAGTCCCTTCAGCTCAGAGCTTGGTTGCTGAAGGCCTAGACCTTCAAGACTTGAATCTTTCTCAACAGGTGAAGGATGTCCTCCATGCATCTAGGAAACCTTCCACCAGGCGTTCTTATGCTTTTAAATGGAAAAGATTTTCAATTTGGTGTGCTGACAAAGGTCTTAACCCTCTAGCACTACCTTTGAATTCTTTACTCGAATATCTCCTGCATCTTTCCAATGCAGGTCTTAAAACCAATTCTGTAAGGGTCCATTTGAGTGCTATTGCAGCATCTCTTCAGCCTATCAATGGACAATCTGTTTCCTCTCATCCTCTTATTGCAAGATTCATGAGAGGTCTAACTTTAACTAAACCTCCCATTCGGCCTCCTCTGGTGGCATGGGAATTAAACGTGGTTCTTGGTCAGCTTATGAAGCCACCCTTTGAACCCTTAGCCACTACCTCCTTAAAATTCCTTTCCTGGAAAGTCATTTTCCTTATTGCAATCACTTCTGCTCGCCGCATCAGTGAACTGCAGGCTTTAGTGGCTAATCCACCTTATACAAGGTTCCATCATGATAAGGTACTCCTTAGGACAAATCCCCACTTTATGCCTAAAGTGGTCTCACCTTTTCATCTTAATCAAGAGGTATATTTACCTGTCTTTTTTCCAGCTCCTCATGCATCAAATGCAGAGCGGAACTTTCATACTCTAGACTGTAAAAGAGCTCTTGTATTTTACCTCCACAGGACACAGCAACATCGAAAGTCTTCTCAACTTTTTGTTGCTTTTGATCCTTCTCATTTAGGACTTCCAGTCTCAAAAAGAACACTGTCCAATTGGATGGCTGTGTATTTCTTTTGCTTACCAGAGTAAGAACCTTTCTCTGGAAGGCCATGTCACAGCTCACAATGTCAGCCATGGCCACATCTATGGCTCATCTTCATTCTGTATCCATTGATCAGATCTGTCGAGCAGCCACCTGTGCCTCTGTTCATACCTTCACAGCCCATTACTGCTTGGACAAGGACTCCCGCCGGGATGCCTTGTTTGGTCAGGCTGTCCTCAGACACCTGTTCCATTCTTAAACAACTCCTGCCCACCTTCCCTGAATGGATGCCTGAGATCCATAGGAAGGTGAGGAACCCTTGGGGGGGGGGGGGATCTCCCCGGCATCTTAGCTAGGGAGTCCCCATATGTGAGGACTCATTCCTGCTTGTTCCTGGAGATAGCACAGTTACTTACCTGTAACAGGTGATCTCTGGGAACAGCAGGAATTAGTCCTCACAACCCACCCACCTCCCCTAGGAGTTGTATCTCTTTCCTTTCCTCTCTCTATTGTCTCAGCTTTAAACTCGAACTGAAGAGAGTTGGTCAGGAAGGCAGCGCGCATGCGCTGTGTGAGGCCCCAAAAGCTTCCTTCAGGACCAAGCAGGAAGTCAGTCCTCACATATGGGTGACGTCGGCGCCGACGGAGCCCTCGCGGAGCAATTTTCCCCAGCTTTCAAAGAAAGCCTTTGGGAATTGCAGCGCGCATGCGCGGTCCCCTTCCCGCCCAAGGGTGCCATCTTAGCCAGTCTTTTTTCCGCGGAGCCCTTCAGACGTGCCCGTCTTGTCCCCGCTGAAAAAGTTGATTTTTTTCGTGTTTAATCGCGTTTTCTCTATCGGTTCGATGCCGGTCCTTTTCCTGCCCGGACTTGCGACGCCGTTGCGAGTCCTGTTTTTCGGTTTTTCTGATTTTCTGTCAGTTTCGTTTTCGTTTTTTCACTGGCAGCCCGGTCCTTTGACCTTGCAGGGGCCCTTTTTCCCCCGATGGCTGCCAGTGGTTTCAAGCGGTGTGTTCAGTGTGACAGAAATATGTCACTCACTGACACACATGATGATTGCCTCCGCTGCCTTGGCCCGGATCATGAGGAACTGATCTGTGGGGCCTGCAGCAAGATGTCCTCCAAAGCGTTAAGGAGTCGGCGGCATCAGCGGGAACGAATCTTCGCTGACCCCGGCCGTACCCGGACCTCGTCGGAGGCCTCGGCGTCCAGAAGTTCCAGCTCTGACCATCGCCGGAGTTCCTCCGACAGGGGTTCTCCCTCCGGGGACCATCGTCGGAAGGTGAAACCCGCGAGGGCGGCGTCGGTGGACTCTCCTGGTTCCGCAAGGGCCAGGTCGCATAGCCCCGATAGCCGTCCCGGGTCTTTGGAGAAGGAGCATCTGCCGAAGCGACCTCGTCTGGAGTCGGAGTTGCCTGCTCGGGTAAGTCCTGTAGTCCTCCTGGACTCGCCTCAGAGGGGTCCGACGTCGGGCCCGACACCGTCGGGGCCCGAGTCGGGGGTTGCTGGGTCACCTGAGGTCGGACTCAGGTTGACGGCCTTGGAGAGCAGACTCTCTGCCTTCATGGACCAGCAGCGGGCACTGATCGCTAGCCTCGCTGGCGCCTCTGCCCCGACCGCCGGGACGTCGACGTCTAAGTCGACCCCGGAGACCGAGCCGATCCTCGAGTCCATGCGGGCTCGAGTCGATCCTTGGTCGAGGTCACCCTCGACCTCCCGTTCGGGACCGAGGTCGTCGACGCCGACTCCCTCGGCGTTGGGGCGGCCGACGCCTCCGCCCACCCAGACCGACCCCACCGATTCCTCCTTGGAGTCGGCCTGGGAGTCTGAAGAGGAAGAGTCACCTGATTCCTTTCGGACTCAGTGTGTCCCCTCGGACTCACCTGAGTCCGAACCTCGGAAACAGTCCCCTCCGGAGGACGCCCGGTTCTCGGACTTCGTCAGGGATATGGCCAAGGCTTTGGCCTTCCCTGCGGATCCCGAGGAGGAGCCCCGAGCCGAAGAGCTCGATGCCCTTCAGTACGACTCTCCCGCCAGGGAGCACTTTACTGTACCGGTTCCTCCCATGCTGGAACAACTACTCTTCCGCATGTGGGAGAGTCCGGCATCGTCGCCAGTGTTAAGCAAGCGGGTCGATTCCATTTATCGAGTCCACAAGAGCCCTGGCTTCCAAAAAGCACAGCTACCGCACCATTCCATGGTGGTGGAATCGGCCATGCATAGGCTTAAGAGCCAGAAGATGCACTCCTCGGTGCCTCCTGGCAGGGAGGCCCGCAACCTGGATGGCCTAGGTAAGAAGTGTTTCCAGGGCTCTATGCTTGCTTGTCGGGTCCAGACCTACCAGCTCTACATGGGCATGTATCTCAGAGACCTGGCTAAAGAGATAGCCGGATTCTCCGCTGGGCTGTCCGAGGAACCTTTGCGGAGGTTCCTAGCCTTGACAACTGGTATTCGGGAATGCTCCAAATTTATGTCTCGAGCAGCCTATGATGACTTTGAAGCATCGGCACGAGTGGCCGCAGCAGGCATCGGTGCCCACCGACAGGCTTGGCTTCAGTCGTCTGACCTTGAACCCTGGGTGCAGGACAAGTTGGTCGATGTCCCCTGCCGAGGTGAGAACCTCTTTGGCACACCCATGGCTGAAAAGGCTGCCCAAATCGAGACAGAGACTCTCACCAGAACTAGGCTTTCTAGGAAGACCTCCGCCCCTTCCCAGAAGAAGAAGGGCTCGGGAAAGAAGTCCTTTTACCCGAGAAAGGCGGCTGCCTATAAACACTACCCTCAATATCAGGCCAAGGGACGGGGTAACGGGTCCCGTAGGCAGCAAGCCCCCAAGCCTGCACCACCGGCCCCTGCTCAGCAGGGTGGGGGTTTTTGACTTCATCAGCATAGCCTCTCCCCCTCAGCTGGTTCCTCCCAGCACAGGAGGCCGGCTGGTTCACTTTGCCCACAGGTGGTCCAACATCACCTCAGATGCCTGGGTGCTTCAAGTGGTGAGAGAAGGCTATCTTCTCCACTTCCACCAGATCCCTCCCTCCTATTTCCCGGGAGAACCTCCACGACTCCCTCTGCACAGGGACTTACTCCTTCAGCAGTTAGCAAGTCTTCTTCAGGAACAGGCTGTGGAACCGGTGCCCCACCACCTGCGGGGTCAAGGCTTCTATTCCAGGTATTTCCTAATACCAAAAAGAACGGGAGGCCTCAGACCCATCCTGGACTTGCGCAACCTCAACAAGTTCCTCGTGAGGGAGAAGTTCAAGATGCTTACCCTTGGAATCCTTCTGCCCTACCTCCAGCAGGGAGATTGGCTATGCTCCTTGGATCTAAAGGATGCCTACACGCACATCCTCATCCACCCAAGCCACCACCAATACCTAAGGTTTGTGGTGGCAGGAAATCATTACCAGTACAGAGTACTGCCCTTTGGCCTATCCTCCGCACCACGAGTCTTCACAAAATGTCTCGCGGTGGTGGCGGCTTATCTCCGGCTTCACGGCCTCTGTCTTTCCGTACCTAGACAACTGGCTCATCAGAGCATCGTCCTCTCCAGAAGTCACAAAAGCCACACACCGCACTGTGACTCTTCTGCAATACTTGGGCTTTGTCATAAACTTTGCAAAGTCCACTTTGCTCCCCTCACAAGATCTCGAGTTCATCGGCGCAAGATTGCACACTCTTCAGGCACGAGCTTTCCTGCCTCTCGACAGGGCTCAACGGCTCATGGACCTAGCCGGCTGTTTTCGCAGCCAGTCCCTGGTCTCCGCCAGGCGCTTCCTGAGACTACTCGGCCATATGGCTTCCACCGTCCACGTGACCCCCAATGCCCGCCTGAATATGCGGCCTGCTCAGTGGTGCCTTCGCAAGCAGTGGCAACAGACCTCGGGTGGCCTAGCCGACTTAATGTGCATCTCCGGCCCGCTGGCCTCTTCTCTACAGTGGTGGCTTCATCGGCCGAACCTGGTGCTCGAATGCCTTTTCAGTCTCCTCCGCCGGCTCAAGTGCTGACGACCGATGCTTCTCTCCTAGGATGGGGAGCGCATTGCCAAGGGGCATGTACTCAAGGTCTCTGGACCACGTGGGAGTCTGCGCAGCAGATCAACTTCCTGGAGCTCAGAGCAATCCGTCTGGCTCTCAAGGCTTTCTCCCACCTGACTTCTCACCAGTCCGTCCTTGTCCAGACGGACAATCAAGTTGCCATGTTCTACGTGAACAAACAGGGAGGCACGGGCTCCTTCCTTCTCTGTCGGGAAGCACAGAAGCTCTGTTCTTGGGCCGTCAGCCACGGCATTCTTCTCAAGGCAGTTTATCTCCCAGGCCAAGAGAATTGCCTGGCGGACAAACTCAGCAGAATCCTCCAGCCGCACGAGTGGCGCCTGAATCCCTTGGTAGTTCAGAAACTTTTTCTGAAGTGGGGCCTCCCCACAATGGATATCTTTGCCAGTCCTCTCAACCGGCAACTTCCTCGCTTCTGCTCTCGGCAGCCGCATCCCCTTCGAGTAGCGGCAGATGCTTTTCTGCTCTCATGGTCGAAAAGCCTTCTGTATGCCTTTCCTCCCATACCGCTAGTCTCCCGAACTCTTTTCAAGGTTCTCAGAGACAAAGCTTCCATGATCCTGATAGCTCCTCGCTGGCCCAGACAGCCATGGTTTCCACTCCTGCTGCAATTAGCGGTGGAGGATCCGTTCCCTCTGGGGTTTCAACCAGATCTCCTAACACAGGATCAGGGGTCCCTGCTACACCCCAACCTCAGATCTCTACATCTGATGGCCTGGCTGCTGAAAGGGTAGTCCTCGCTCCCCTTCTATTGCCGGCAGAGGTGGAAGAGGTCGTCCTAGCTTCCCGACGACCTTCTACCCGCAAATGCTACGCCCTTAAATGGCATCGCTTTTCCGCTTGGTGTGCCCAGCAGTCTCAGGATCCCTTCTCCTGCTCGGTGTCGGTGATCTTGCAGTACTTGCTCTACCTCTCTAATCTGGGACTTAAGTCCAACTCCGTCAAAGTTCACCTCAGTGCTCTCTCAGCACATCATGTGCCGGTGGACGGCAGACCTCTTTCCAGCGACCCTCTCGTGGCGAGGTTTCTCAGAGGTCTCCTTCTACTCAAACCACCTCTGCGCCCGCCAGCACCTGACTGGGATCTAAATGTGGTTTTACAGCGGATCACCTGTCCGCCTTTTGAACCTATGGCTACCTGTTCTCTACGTTTTCTATCTTGGAAAACCTTATTCCTGATAGCCCTCACTTCCGCTAGACGCGTAAGTGAATTGCAGGCCCTCGTGTCTGATCCCCCCTTACACTCGGTTCTACAAAAATAGGGTAGTCCTACGGACTCACCCAAAATTTCTTCCAAAAGTGGTCTCCCCTTTTCACATCAATCAGGAGGTGGTACTTCCGACCTTCTTTCCCAGGCCACACTCCAGCCGAGCTGAGATGGTCCTGCATACCCTGGACTGTAGAAGGGCATTGAACTTCTACCTTGACCGTACGCGGGAGCACCATAAAGCGGCTCAGCTTTTTGTATCATTTGACCCCAATAAATTGGGGCTCCCGGTCTCCAAGCGTACTCTGTCCATATGGGTTGCTGACTGTATCGCTTGGGCTTATGGGGCAGCCGGACTCTCCTTAGAAAGTCGAGTCACGGCTCATTGTGTTCGGGCGAAGGCTACGTCAGTGGCTTACCTCCGCTCTGTTCCGTTGGCAGACATCTGCCGGGCCGCTACTTGGTCTTCGAGCCAGACTTTTGCGGTCCATTACTGCCTCGAGAGGGAGTCCCGCAGGGACAGTGCTTTCGGACAGGCAGTCCTCCGAAATCTCTTCGAGGTTTGAGCAACTCCTACCCTCCATCCCGGATGGGGGCTACCGGTGGGTAATAATTCATCGAAGATTCCTTCCTTCTGTACTGCTGAGCTAGAGGGAGCTCATTTTTGTGCTTAGGGTCTCCGGTAGCCTTAAGCTTGGGAGTCCCATATGTGAGGACTGACTTCCTGCTTGGTCCTGGAGAAAGCGTAGTTACTCACCTGTAACAGGTGTTCTCCAGGAGCAGCAGGAATCAGTCCTCACAACCCTCCCTCCTCCCCTTGGAGTTGCGATTATCTGCTTTAGTTTTTTTTGCAAATGTTTACGCTGTCTTTAACTATGTCATCTGACTGGCTAAGATGGCACCCTTGGGCGGGAAGGGGACCGCGCATGCGCGCTGCAATTCCCAAAGGCTTTCTTTGAAAGCTGGGGAAAATTGCTCCGCGAGGGCTCCGTCGGCGCCGACGTCACCCATATGTGAGGACTGATTCCTGCTGCTCCTGGAGAACACCTGTTACAGGTGAGTAACTACGCTTTCTGGGAAGCTGGGGAGCTTTCCCGCGAAGGCTCCGTCTGTTCCGACGTACCCATATGTGAGGACTAATTCCTGCTGTTCCCGGAGATCACCTGTTACAGGTAAGTAACTGTGCTTTCCATGAAGCCCACCGGACGTGTCCTGTTCTCCCAGTTAAAATTAGATTTTTTTTTTTGCGATTTTCGCTATTTTTTCTCCTGTTTCGACGCCGGTTTCCCTCCTGCCAGATTCGGTACACCGTTATCGAGCCCGATTCTTCTTTTTCGGTTTTTGCCCTTGGTGGCTGGCGTTTGCACCCTTTTTTCCCTGGAAGGCCGGCCCTTTGACCTCACAGGGACTTTTTTCCCCCGATGGCTTCCAGCGGTTTTAAGGAGTGTGATCGGTGTAAGAAACTGATGTCTCACCATCAGTCACCAACACACACGACTGCTGCCTTCGGTGCCTTGGCCCCGACCACAAGCCTTAGTCGTGCGGGCCATGTGGGAAGATGTCTTCCAAGGCACTCCGGAGTCGCCAGCAGCAAAAAAGGCTTTTCTCGGACTCAGCCTCCAGCCTGGCACGGACCTTGTCTGAGGCCTCGACATCTCGGGATTCCGATCCCAAGCACCATCGAAGCTCCTTGGACAGGGGGTCCCCCGACCAGGAACACTAGAGGAAGAAGTGGCTCGTGAGGGTGTCATCGTCTAAGACCCCTGACCATCGCATGGAGCCACAGTCTGCTGGAGACATAAGCACTGTAGTCCTCGGACTCTCATCTCAGGGAGCCGACGTCGGGCCTGGCGCTGCCGCTGGGGCCTGAGTCAGTTGCTGCTGAGTCTCAGGATGACAGCCTTGGAGAGCAGATTGTCTGCCTTCATGGAGCAGCAGCGGGCACTGATGGTCAGCCTGTCTGCCACATCTGCCCCGACCACCGGGACATCAACTTCGAAGTCGACCCCGGAGACCGAGCTGATACTCAAGTCCATGGCTCAGTCGACCTCGGTTGCGGTCTCCCTCGACCTCCAGTTCGGGACTGAAGGCGTCGACGCCAGTGCCTCCAGCGTCAGGGTGGGTGCTCCAGGGCCCTGCAGGGTCGGACCCAGACTCCTCCTCGGACAAGTCGGCTTGGTAGACAGAGGACGAGGAGTCTGATACCTTCAAGACTCGGTGCGTCCCTTCGGACTCACCGCAGTCTGAGCCCCAGAGTAGGTCCCCCCGGAGGATACTCAGTTCTTGGAGTTTGTCCGGGATATGGCCACTGCCTTGGCTATCCCAGCGGACCCCGAGGAGGAGCCTCGAGGCCCTACAGTATGACTCTCCTCTGAAGGAGGCCTTTACTGTTCCGGTTCCTCTGATGCTGGAACCGCTCCTCTTTATGTGAGAGGCACTTGCCTTGGTGCCAGTTCTCAGCAAGTGAGTCTATTCGATCTATCAACTCCGGAAGAGCCCTGGCTTTCAAAAGGCACAGCTACCACACCATTCTATGGTTGTGGAATCGGCCATGCATCGTCTGAAGAGCCAGAAGATGCACGCCGCGGTGCCTCCTGGCAGGGTGGCCTGGAACCTCGATGGCGTCGGTAGAAAGTGCTTCCAGGGCTCGATGCTTGCCGTGTTCAGTCCTACCAGCTGTACATGGGAATGTACTTGCAGGATCTGGCCAAGGAATTGGCCGGGTTCTCTGCTGGTCTCTCCAGGGAACCCTTGCAGAGATCTAAGTCCTTGTCCTCGGGGATTCGGGACTGCTCAAAGTTCATGTCCCACACCGCCTACAATGGCTTTGAGGCTTCGGCCCGAGTTGCGGCAGCTGGCATCGCCGCTCAACACCCGGCATGGCTGCAGTCATCTGACATCAAGCCATGGGTTCAGGACAAGTTGGTCGATGTCCCTTGCCGAAGTGAAAACCTTTTTGGCAAGCCCATTACCGAGAAGGCCAATCAGCTTGAAACTGAGCACCTCACATGGACAAGTCTGTCGAAGACCTCTGCCCCTTCTCATAAAAAGAAGGGCTCGGGTAAAAAGCCCTTTTACCCGAGGAAGGGCACTGCCCACAAACAGTACCCGCAATATCAGCCCGCCCAAGCTGCCCCCCAGGGTCAGCAAGCCAAGGGCCAGGGTAATGGGCCCCGTAGGCAGAGGACCCCCAAGCCTCAGGCCCCTGCTACCACTCAGCAGGGTGGGGGTTTTTGATTCCTTGAGCGTAGCCTCTCCTCCACTGCTCTCCCAACCCTGCACAGGTTGTTGCCTCGCCCTTTTTGCCCACCAGTGGCCCCTTGTCACCGGGGACAGTTGGGTGCTGGAGATAGTCCACAAGGGCTATGCCCTTCATTTTCACCAACTGCCTCCACCATATTTTCCAGGGGAGCCTCCAAGGCCTCCCCTGCACACAGACCACCACCTACAAGAGCTTCATGGTCTGTTGGTGGACAAGGGCGGTGGAGCCTGTCTCTCCCCACTTACAAGGTCATGGTTTCTACTCCAGGTATTTCCTGGTGCCCAAGAGAACCGGTGGCCTTCGTCCCATTCCGGACCTCAGGAACCTCAAGTTCCTAGTGAAGGAGAAGTTCAAGATGCTTACTCTTGGGACTCTTCTGCCCTACCTCCAGCAGGGAGATTGGCTATGCTCCTTAGATCTAAAGGATGCGTACACTCACATCCTCATTCATCCAGACCACAGAAAGTACCTCAGGTTCATTGTGGGAGGAAACCATTATCAGTACAGAGTGCTGCCTTTCGGCCTCGCCTCTGCCCCCAGAGTCTTTACAAAGTGCCTAGCAGTGGTGGCGGCCTACCTGAGAAATCAGGGAATCTGTCTTCCCCTATCTTGACTGGCTCATCAGGGGTCAGACGTGCCAGGAGGCCAATCATGCCACCCTCAGGGCTATTGCTCTTCTACAAAGCCTGGGGTTTGTCATAAACTTCGCAAAGTCCACTTTGCTCCCCTCCCAGAACTTAGAGTTCATAGGAGCAAGGCTGGACTCTCTGGCAAAGGCTTTCTTGCCAGCAGACAGGGCCCAAAGGTTGATGGCCTTGGCAAATCAGTTTCTGATCTGGTCTCTGCCAGACTCTGCCTGAGGCTTCTAGGCCACATGGCTTCGACAGTACATGTGACCCCCAATGCCAGGCTCCATATGAGGCCTGCACAGGTGGTGTCTTCAGGCTCAGTGGTCACAGGCTACAGGCAGCCTCAGACAGGATAAGGGTGTCCAAACCATTTCTGCACTCCCTCAACTGGTGGCTGCACCCACCTAATCTACTGAAAGGGGTGCCTTTTCAGATTCCAGGGTACACAGTAGTGATGACAACAGATGCCTCCCTGCAAGGCTGGGGAGCTCATTGTCTGGGCAAGTGCACCCAGGGCCTCTGGTCCCCCTGGGAGGCTGCACAGCAGATCAATCTCCTCGAACTCAGAGCTATTCGATTAGCACTCAAAGCTTTCCTTCCTACCCTGGCTCACCAGTCTGTCCTGATTCAGACAGACAACCAAGTTACCATGTTTTATGTGAACAAACAGGGCGGAACTGGGTCCAGGATCCTTTGTCGGGAGGCTCAGGACCTTTGTTCTTTTGCCCTCAACATGCCCCTCAAGACTGTGTACCTTCCAGGCCTGGACAACTACCTGGCAGACTAAGCAGAATATTGCAGCCCCATGAGTGGCAGCTGCATCCTTCAGTAGTTCAGAAGATCTTCCTGAAATGGGGTCTCCCTTTGATCTCTTTGCGAGCCCAACAAACAAGCAACTACCAAAGTTCTGCTCCAGGCAACCGCATCCTCTGCGGATAGCAGCAGATGCTTTTCTGATGTCCTGGTCTCAGGGCCTCCTCTGTGTTTCCTCCCATGCCCTTGGTGGCCCCTAACTCTCCAAGATTCTTCAAGACAAGGCCTCGGTCCTGCTGGTGGCTCCCAGGTGGCCGAGACAGCCTTAGTTTCCTCTTCTGCTTCAACTGGCGGTGGATCCTCCACTACCTCTGGGGTTGCAACCCTACCTTCTCTCACAGGAGCAGGGTTCCCTTCTGCACCCCAATCTCAAAGCTCTCAATTTGATGGCCTGGAGGCTGCAAGGGTAGTCTTGGCTCCCTGGGGCCTGCCTCAGGAGGTTGAGGAGGTTGTCCTAGCCTCTAGGAAACAGTCCACTAGGAAAACCTATGCTCTCAAATGGAAGAGGTTTTCTGTGTGGTGTCAGCTACGTACAGAAGATCCTTTCTCCTGTACTGTCAGTAGCCCTTCAGTACTTACTGCACTTCTCAAATCAAGGTCTTAAATCCAATTCTGTTCGGGTTCACCTCTCGGCTCTAGCAGCTCACCACACTCTGGTGGAGGGACATTCTCTGTCTGGTTACCCCTTGGTGTCTTGCTTTCTTAGGGGCTTGCTTCTGCTCAAGCCTCCTATCAGTCCCCCTGCTCCTGAGTGGGAGCTGAATGTGGTCTTGCAGCAACTGACTCTCCCACCTTTTGAGCCGATGGCTACTTGTCCACTACGCTTCCTCTCCAGGAAGACACTCTTCCTGATAGCCCTTACCTCGGCTAGGCGAGTAAGTGAGCTTCAGGCCCTGGTCTGTGATAGGCCTTACACCAGGATTTATAGGAACAGGGTAGTCCTTAGGGAGGAACTTTGGATGAGTCCTAAGGTTGTCTCCTCTTTCCACCTCAACCAGGAGGTGGTTCTTCCTACATTTTCCCCTAGGCCTCATGCAAGCCAGGCCGAAGCAGTCCTGCATACTCTGGACTGTAGGAGGGCCTTATCCTTCTACTTTGACCGTACGCAGGGGCATAGAAGGGCTACCCAGCTCTTCGTCTCCTTTGACCCCAATAAGTTGGGGTTTCCTGTGTCCAAGCATACCTTGTCCATCTGGGTAGCTGACTGTATCACCTGGGCTTATAAGGCGGCTGACCTTCCTTTGCAGGGTCGGGTTACGGCCCACCGAGTCAGGGCTATGGCTGCCTCAGTGGCTCATCTCTGCTCTGTGCTCTTGATAGACATCTGCAGGGCTGCAACTTGGTCTTCAAGCCAGACTTTTGCGTCCCATTGCTGCCTGGAGAGAGAGTCCCATAGGGACACTGCTTTTGGCCAAGCAGTACTCCGGAATCTGAGGTTTAGGCAACTCCTGCCCTCTGTTGGGCTACCGGTGGAGGTTGTCCTTGAAAAGCCTGCCTTTGCTGCTGAGACTAGAGAGTTCTCTTGTTCAGCCTGGGTTCCTCGGTAGCCCAGAGCTGGGGAGTCACCCATATGAGGACTGACTTCCTGCTTGGTCCTTGAGAAAGAGTAGTTACTCACCTGTAGCAGGTGTTCTCCAGGAGCAGCAGGAATCAGTCCTCACAACCCTCCCTCCTCCCCTTGGAGTTGCAGTTGTACATAGCTAAGAACAGCACACAAAAATGAAAAACAAACTATTTCATTTGACTGAGGTAAAATGGCACCTTTAGGCGGGAAGGGAACCGCACATGCGTGTCTGCTATTCCCCAAAGGCTTTCATAGAAAGCTGGGGAAATGCTCTGCTGGGGCTTCATTGGTGCCGATGATACCCATATGTGAGGACTGATTCCTGCTGCTCTTGGAGAACACCTGTTACAGGTGAGTAATGACTCTTTCCTTTTTTGCCTTCCTGCAGGATGGCCTTGAAAGATTTGGCCTGGAATTCTGAGCGCAGGTTGCTCCTCTTTCCTGTTTACAATGGTGAGCTGCTCCCTAGTTGTTGCACAGGAGTGGTACATTTTCTCAGAGGGGTTTGTACATGGTCATCCTCCAACTGGTAGTTCCATAGTGGGATTTGATGCTTGTTAACATGCCCTAAAAATAACTGTTAGACTTGTCCTTAAAGATGGTCTTTGGTAGCTATCACCTTAGCATGCTGCATTTGAGTTGCAGGTGGTCTTCTGTCATGATCTGTCCTTGTTCTTTGAAGGGGGTCATCCTACATCACCTACTTTTTTTTTGTCAAGGGTGCTGTCTCCTTTTCTTGTCAGCCAAGTTATTTCCCTATCCTTGCCAGATCAGTGTATAGGGAAGTATAAAAGTATTGTTTTGTCTGCATGGTGGTTCTTTGGAAGTGACAGCCGTTTTGTTTTTGCATTACTGCACAAGGATCAGGCAGCCTTGAAGGCTACTCTGTCACTTGATTAAAGAGAATTTTCAGCCTACTTGCTGGCATATAGGCCTTAGCTCAGTGGGCTAAAGGCTCATTCCACCTGTGCCTAGGTAGCTTCCTGGGTGGAATATTCCTTTTTCATAGTTGGATATCTGTAGGGTGATGTGGTCTTCCCTATCCACTTTAGCAAAACATTCACTTGAGTGTTTCAAGCCAGAGCAGGAGCTTTTGCCACCATTGTGCTTATAGCTGTTTTTCCTCACACTTGTGGAGTAGCATTGGTATTTCCTACTAATCTGGACTGGTCTAGCAGGAAGATGTTACTTTTAATTTCCTTTCCTGCTTTTTCAGCTTTGCCTTATATGGGACTCGAGAGTGAATCTTCTGCATTTAGTTGTATGGTGGTTTTTGACATGTCTGGTATTGAGGCCCCCTCAATTCTCATAAGTTCTGTTTTTGCCTGTTTTGAAAAAACTAGTGCCCCTAGCTGCATGGGGGTTTCAGCGATGTCATGGCATTTTGTCTCCATCTTCTGGTAGGGGAAGGTAATCTACTAGTCTGGACTGGTCTAACAGGATTTCAGGAAGTTTCACTTTGGCCTCTTAACCCTTTGAAGACAGCAAGGTTTCTAGATTGAGATGTATGAAAGTGACATGTTAGATTCAACAATACTTTTGAACACATACAAAAATTTCAAACGTGACACTGGAGGGTGGTGCTATAAAAAGGGACATATTTGTCCCTATGGTCATCAAGAATAATGGGAGATTATTTCTTTTTAATTAAGGGTAATCGTAATTTTTCATATTTCTGTTGAGCAACTTGAGCAAACTTTATTTAGAAAATACAAGTGCAAAAACGTTAAGCATGCAAAACCTTAGTATATCAAGCTTCTGTCTTAGAGTGAGCATCAGCATGAAATCCAAAATTTATTTGAAAAAAAGCAATTAGACCTTAATATAGTAAATAGTAAGCAAAAGCCTAATTCTGACAAACAGTTCAGGCTATGATAATCAGCAAAGCAGTTACGTGTCTTAGTGTAGCACAAGTGAATGCTACATGTCACAGAAGCTGTCTGATTTTCAACTCCAGATTTGGCACACTGAGCACATCGTCTGCGTCGATCACTTCTTGTCAGGGAATGTTCTGGTTTTGGTGCTGGAAGAACACACCGTGAACCTCTAACTGGCGCTGATGGTGCATTTTTGACTGTTTGAGTACCGTCCAATAAGACCCCTTGCTATCATCTGATATTCCAGTGGTGGTGTTGCCTTATAATCAAGGTCCCTCTCATTGCAGTTGAACATAAATGCAATGACTATTGACAGCATTATCAAGAACAAAGAAGATTTTCAAGTAATATTTAATTTTTGACTTTAGGCCAGTCTCATACAAAACCTTTTTTTGGTCCATGAGGTCCACACCACCCATGTATTTGTAAGTTGCAACAATGGAAGGACATGAAACATGCAGCTTATCTGTAGATCCTGCTTGCCGCCTTAGCACATACTTGACTTTATCCTTTGAACATGGTAGGAAATTAGATAATAGAATCACTGACTGACTGGTTTTCCAACCATTTCACACAGTAATGCCATTTGCTGTCATAATCCATGTCAGCACGTTTCATTTCCTTATCTGATTTCAAGTTCTTTGGCATGTGCTTCTGGTCTACACAAACTGCCACATAGGTAAATCTTTTGTAGCATCTGAAATTGCAACATTGGTGAGTTGAAGAAATTGTCAATAAAAACTTGGTAACATAGCTGTTCGTGTGCTTTTGACAGCATGACCACCCCTTCCCCAAGCCTCTGTCTCTATTTTTTGTCCAGTATACAGGTCAAACTGGTAAAGAGCTTAAGATTGCATCACATCTGCACCATAGTTTAAATACCCACTTCACAGGCTTGTTCCTTATGTACTGCTTCATGATGTTTTGGCCTTTGAATTTTATCATGTGCTCATCAATTGACTGCTGCTTGCTTGCATTCCTAGCTGCCTGGAAGCATCGACTGAAGTGGTTGATCAATGGGCGAAACCTTGAAAGCCTGATCACACTATGGGTGAGTTCCTGGTAGCATATTATTTGAAAAATGCAAGGCAGGGTGAATTGTTTCAAATCGCTTCTGAGTCATTACATTTGCAATGAATAGAACCTGCAGATCTGGTTGAGTAGACAATCTCTAATTGTGGGCAGAACATGGTAACCCATGACCAGACACATCCCAAGGAAGGCTCAGAGCTCATCTGCATCTGAGAAATGGAATGCCTCTTTGCTTCACATATAGTTCACTCTGTTCTGCGATTAGTGAGACCTAAGGAGTTGAAATCACACTTGTTCAAAAACAAACTGCATTAATGTCTTCAGAATCATCAAACTTCAGATTTACTTTTCCATAATCGTAGTCAATTGTCTCGGAGTTGTCTTTCACCGGCTTCCTTCACCATTTGCAGTGTACTGTAGTTTGCACTGACCTGTCACTTGTGATTTAGTTGTTGGGGGCAAGTCTTCATCCATTGGTTGTGTTGCTTTGTTTTTGAATATCAGGATGATTGGCATCATTTGTCTGTCTTAGTTTGTGTCAGTTCTTTCTAAAATTTGATGTAGTTGGCTGCACCTGCACTGACTGTTCTTTTGCTCTGGAGACTACTGATGGCAATGGTGTCTTGATGGTACATTTACGTTTAGATTTACTGTAGAATGTCGCAGATATGAATGTTGAAGCTCCACTGGCTAGATTTGTACTACTACTAGGATTAGTAGTTTCAATTGTCAAAGAATCAGGATGTTCTATGATTACTTCCTCGTCAACATTGACATCTTCAAGCAAGAAATTCTGATTTGTCATCAAGAAGCAAATCATCAGAATCGCTGCTCTCAGCAAACAAAAGTTGTATATCTGCTTCATGTATTCTAAACAAATGCTCACACATCCTTTTTTCAAAGTATGGTTTTCTATGAATTGATGAACAATAACTGTTAGTATGCAACAAAAGTAGTACTGTTTTTTTCAGTTAGACCACAGGGAGAAATGTGTCTCAGAGCAATAAAACTCACACTTGAAAACTATTCAATTTTGTCAGACATGTGTGTAATTAAATATGAAAGTTCACATAACATCTGGCTTCTTACATCATTTTCTATGGAACACCAAAAACACATTCCTATTTCCATATTGGTAAATTATGAAGTGCTTTATAGAAAATGTTATGAATTGGTCATTCAACAGAATAAGGTATCTTGATGTGAACATAAATTAAAATGGATTTTAAATAAAAAATTGTATGTTTCATGTGTTTTAAAACTTGTGGGACAAATGTCCCCTGGTCCTTAAAGGGTTAAGGAGCAACACTTTAAATCCTCAATCCTGAAGAAAGGGAGAGCACAATGCCACTTGGTTTGAGCACAATAGCAAGCAGTTGAAGGAATTTTGGAGAGCTTGCTGGACTGATGACCCTGCTTTAAGTGATCCAGGTGAGAGACCATTTAAAATGAAGACTCCCAAAGGGGAAGGGTCACTTGGTGTATATTGGCCACCTATCTATTTTCTTGATCTCTCTAAGTATGATGAAACAAAGGGAAATGTAAAGCATCAAAGAACAAAAACAGTAAGACGGAACCAATGGATAAGCATGTTCAGTATATACAGACTCGTTTTGTAGGGGCTAGTGGATATCTGTCGGTGCTTCACTGAGCTCTTGAGTACCCCATGTCACCCTTACTGCTGCATCAATATCAGATGTTAGAGTTTGAGAGGTGTGCCCCAGAGAGTTGATATCTGTCAACTTGTTGAGTTGGGCCAGATGGCTCTGGGTCAGTGGACTGTACATGAGTCATGACCAGTCACCTGGAGATGTGGGCTGTTTCTCTTAGACTTGGACCATTCAATCTCTAATCAGAAGCAGGCCTAGACAATGCCACAGTGGGAGTGGCTTTTTATTTAACCAGTTTTGTATACCACCTTATCCTTCAAAGTGGTTGACAAGACAACAAAGGCTTACATATTGAGGGTATGGGAAAACAAAAACGATACATTACAATATAAATACAAAACAGTGTTATAATACTATATCATAACTTCAATTAACCATTATGTATATTTAATTTCACTATTTCACCAAATGATTCTATAAATAAGTCTTTAAAGATTTGCAAAAGTCCTTAAGGTCTTCAAGAGCTTTTGAGAGGCTTTTATTCCCCTGGGCAGAGCACTACCTGTAGGCATTTGGCTCAACACATTGTGGGAGTTGAATGTTGAAGCAGATTCTCAGTTGACTATCCCAGATAACTGGAGTTTGTGCTATCTGTTCCAGTGCATTCTGGACTGCTGGGAGTGTCCATCCCTGAACTGATGGCAGCACAAGCCAGTGCCAAGGTGCAGATGTTACAGCTGTCAGATCAAAAGGAATCTATGCCCTGGTGAAACCTCCTGTAGTAGCCTCGGATCAGATGTGATTTGCATTAAAGGACCATCCAAGACTGGTTATTTTGAAGGCTCCAGACTGAAAGGAAGTGGCTGCCTTGAGCAGCCTCACCAGGTAAGCATACCAGGGCCTTCATGCCCAATCGGAGGGAACTGCGGCATCAAGGGCCCATTCTGATGGATGATTTGACTCTTGAAAAGCACTGCCTAAGGCAGAATGATTACCCTTCTGCATTATTTCTACTCCTGAAAACAAGGGCAGACCTACTTTCCTGGCCTATATCCTCTGCCTTTTGAGATGTGTTCTGCCAGCACAGCTTGTCTTTTGACAGGTGCACTTGCCTTGGTTGTTGGCATTTTTTCAGGATGGATTTAACAAGGGTCTTATTAAAGCTTCCTGGTTGAGTGGTTACTTGGGTGCCCTGTGGCTACATGCTGAGGTGTCCTGCTTCTGGGGGTGCATCACTTGCCTCCCCCTTTGTGACCTCCGGTCCAATTTTTAGCATCTTTGCCTGGTTCTTTGAAGACTCCCATTGAAGCTTGAATCTGTGGCATACCCAGTAAATGCCCACCAAAGTCTTACGTTACAGACAATCCTGTAGGAACCCTTGACCATTTTAATAGAAGTAGTTTTGCTCTATCCACTTGTTCAAGGTGGTTTGTTTTGTCCTTTCCTCCAGAGGATCACCTGTGTCACAGGGTGTTAGTAAAGTAACCAACACTTTTTCATGATTCATTAAAAAAAATTCCCCCTTAAATCTTAAGAGTTCCTTTTCAATTAAATTGTCTGTCTTATGCCAAGCTACAGCCTATTCCTTAAATCTGGCAAACCTCATTGAAAACAGCTTAACATTGGCTAACCCAAACAAATCCTTCAAAAGTCATGATTGAGACTTGCTGTTACTGCCCCAGAATCAAAGATTATGTGGGTGTATACATAGCTCAAAATATAGGCAAGAAACCTCATTACTATAGAAAAGGGTGGCATGGAGACAATCTACCAGGTGTCTTCTAAAGCTCCTAGGCCATATAGTGGCAGTGGTCCCCCATAGTTAAACTCCCATATGTGTCATGTAATAGTCCCTGAAGTTCCAGTAGAGGCAGCTTCTCTCCATAAGACTCATAATACTTCAGACCAGCTGAGCATTTCACTGGTGAGAGGAGCCATCCTAAAGGATCCTGTTAAGTGATGGTTGAACATGATCCTTGCTATAGACCTGCCAACATCAGAATGGAGAACATGTTTACGCACAAGGGTGCATGGTTGGTCAGTGTGTGCAAACTCCACATTAACCTTGACCGGTAAGCCATGTTTACTCCATGAACAAGCTGGAAGAGGAAGTTCTCCCGCACGTATGGGTGACATAACTGACAGAGACCCACAGAACACACAGCTTCCAAAGGAAATGTTTGGGAGGTACATTGCATACACTCCTGCCTTGCTGCCTGCCATAGCACCAGCTTTAGTTTTATTTTCCACGGGGCCCCAAGGATTTTCAGAAAACCTTTGCCAAGGTCCCTCAGACTTTTGGCAAAATTAAAGTGTCATGGGATAGGAGGCAGTGTATTGCTGTGGATCGGGAACTGGTTAAAAGATAGAAAGCAGAGAGGGTAGGGCTAAATGCTCAATTTTTGCAATGGAGAAAGGTGAATAGTGGAATACCCCAGGGAAATGTGCTGGGTCTGCTGCTTTTCAATATTTGTAAATGACTTGGAAATGGGAATGAGTATGGTAATCAAATTTGCATATGACATAATTCAAAGATTCTAAAATGCAAGAGGATTATGAAAAATTGCAAGGTGACCTTGACAAATTGGAAGGCTGGATGTTCAAATGACATGAATTTTAATGTGGATATGTGCAGTTTATGCACCTAGGAAAGAACTACCCAAACTATCCTTACACAATGCAAGGCTCCACATTTGGAACTACCACCCCGGAAAAAAGATTTAGGTGTCATCATGGATAACATGGTAAAACCTCTGCTCAGTGTGCAGTAACAGCCAAGAAGGCAAATGGAATGCTAGGAATCATAAAGGAATGGAGAAAAAAAACACAAAGGATATTATGCCTTTATCGTTCAAGCTGTGACGGCACCTTGACATTTTGTGCAATTCCAGTCACCGAATCTTGAAAAGGTACAGAGAAGAGCCACAAATAGGATTACCCCCCTATAAGAGGCTTAAAAAGGTTTAGGGCTCTTCAACCTGGAAAAGCTGAGGGGTGGTGATAGTTATAAATTAATGAATAGATGGAGAGCCGTGAGTGCACAGCAGAGGAGACTGGAGGCGGCAGACTCCTGTTCAGGTGGCCCTGACGTCATCGGGGACCTCCTTAAAGGTTACTTCTCTTGAGCGCAGCCATAGCTGCTTGTAGTGGGTGCAATCTAAGGGGCAAGATACAAGGGGTGTTTCTGGCCCCTTGGGAGCCCTGAAGGAGCGCAGGAGCAGGAATCTGCAGTGCATCAGGATAACTCCATGGGTAAGCAGAAGAAGAAAGTGGTTTCTACAGCTCCTGTTGAGCCAGTTATTGGCCCTATGGATCAACATATTAAGGTAACAGCTGGATGTAATTTGCCTCTAGATTCTGGTTCTTCAGTCCCCTGGGGCATCCCTGAGTTCTCCAGACCGTTCACCTTCTCCATTTTGTTCCTCTTCACCTATTCTTGACGCTGTGGGGGTTCAGTTTCAGCAAAGTATGCCGGTAGACCCAGATGAAAAGCTGAAACCTGTTTCTTGGACTTCTACCCCTTGTGTTGCTAAGGAAGTACCTGAAGATCAGGTTACCTTGGTGGATATCTGGAGGGTAGTGACACGAATAGAGAATACACTTGTGCCCACGGTTTCTCAGCTTTGCACTTTCTCTTCAGAGATCACTACAAAGCTGAGTTTAGTTAAGGTGGGGGGTTTGCTCAATCAGGTTTCTAAATGTGAAAGTCAGTATCTCTTAAAGCTGTCAATTCTTCTAGCATTAAACATAGTTTAATTATGCATCATAAAATGGAATTATAAGAATGTTTCGTGCTAAAAATATTCGTTTGTTAAATTTTCCTGTTTGTCATTTGCTTTCGCCTGAGACTTTGCTACGGAAGTATCTTAGAGAAATTTTGGGGTTGGCTTCTGCTGACTCCATTCTTATCTCTAAATTGTATTATTTAACAGGACTCACTTCAGGGTCGTCCTAACTTTGACGACCAAATTCCTAGAGGACTCTCAAGATACTATAGCATCCCGAGCTACTCTTGTAACTTTTGTTTCTGAACAAGATAAAATTACTGTATTTAAGAGTTAACTTTAGCGCCACAGAACATTGCTGCCATATTTTTAAAGTTCAATTATTTCTAGATGTCAGCAGGGCTACACGGCTTAGGAGACGGGGGTTTTTTTGGCTCTGAAACAGAGTGTTGGCCGTGAGGGCTACATTTTTTTTCTTCGGTATCCCTGTAAATGTTACGTTTCAGGGATCTGTTTTTTTGGGTTCTTCACAATTGGTCTTTCTAGATGGTAAGGAGGAACAGGACAAATCTGAGGAGATTGGAGGACATAATTTAAAACTTTATCTTTTGTTTCTCTTGCGTGTGTGTGTGTATGTATGTATATATATAATTTTTTTTTTGCTTCTTTGTTATATGTCACAATTTAGTGGGCTGTGTGATGGTGGTTTTATAAGTTTTCCTCTTGGTCTTTTTATGATCAATATTATGTCAACTAATGCTAAGGATTGCTTATATGCTTTGTAAGTATTTTTTGAAAATTGAATAAAAAATAAATTGAGTGGAATGGGTAAACTATTTTGATTACACCATCAAAATCTAGAAAGATGGAGAGGACATGCAATGAAGCTACAGTGTAACCCATTTAAGACTAATTGAATATTTTTCACTTAGTGTGGAATCAGACTCTGCAATTCGTTACTGGAGGATGTAGTTAAAGCTGTTCTCCAGTAAAAGTAGGAAGTCAACCCTCACATATATGGGTGACATTTGCAGACAGCCCATGCAGAAGCATCTTCCTGGCTTTCAAATAAAGCCTTTGGGAGATGCACTATGCATGCATGGTCCATTTACCACCTAAGGGTGCCATCTTGCCTGTGTCTCCTTTTTTGAGCCTCCTTGGTGTCCCGCAGCCATGGTTTCTCAGAGCAGGAATCCCCAGAGGCTGGGGCAAAGAAGAAACAGCCCTCAAAGACTGCCTCAGAAGGATCTGGCCAGGACTTGCTGTCACAGGCATGAGTCAGAAGCTGGGGCAGGAGTGGCCTTCCATGCTGCCCCACAGTTATTAGCACCCACTGACAGGCCTCCAAGGCATCCTCATCGAGGGCTCCCCTCTTCGATAGTATTGATGCCAGGCCTGAAGTCTTCGGTGCCCACATTGAAGGCTGCGGAGCCAACTGGTATGGAGACCAGAATGGCAGCCCTGGAGAGTAGTATATCTACTCTAGTGGCCATACATCCAGTGTTCCTGTTTGGCTTGTCCGGTTCATCTGCCCTGACAAGACCCTCTACATCAAGGGCTTCCCCAGATGTTGAGCCAGTCCTTGAGTGCCAATGGCCTCAGGAGCCCCCAGACAAGGTCCCAGTCCTTTTCCTTGGGACACTGGTCCTTACCAGTGAGTGCCCACAGCTTGGACCAGCAATCCTCCAGAGGTTGCAGATCTGCAGGACAAGAGGCTTGAGACTACTAAGACAGGTGTTTGAAGTTAATGCCTTAGCACTACAGACTTCAGTGTGTGGAGCATATGTAGCAAGGGCATGCCTTTGCTGGGCACCAGATGTGTCCCAAATGTGTAAGAATGGAGACGGGCAGCATTTTTGACAGACACCCATTATGATCTCATTAGAGCTTTAACAAATAGAATGGCTTTGTCAGTTGCAGCTTGACTATGGCTATGGCTATGGCTATGGCTGTGCAACTGGTCAGCTGATGTCTCCTTAAAGACTAGACTTGGACTTCCTTTTCAAGGTAAACATTTGTTTTTTGTGGGGGGGGGGGGGGGAAGCTTTAGAAAAAATTGGTTAAAGATTTAGGAGAGTCAAAACCAGCTAAGCTTCCAGAGGATAAGCTAAAGACATCTAGATCATTTGGCAATTCAAAGCCATCTTTTGAGATTTTCATAGATAGAGCTCTAACGTTTACCCCTTATCAGAGGTCAAGGCCTTATTCCAGGAGTCAACCTTTTCATGGAGGAAGAGGAGCAGCACGAGGTTCCTTTTCAGGAACAGGTCAAAAGAAGATACAATGAGATTCAGCAGATCTCAGGCAGAAAAGATTCAAATAGGTAGTCATCTTCAAAAGTTCTACTCTGCTTGGATCCAGATAACTTCAGATCAGTGGGTACTGTGATCCCCTAGCCTGGGCCCAAGAGCTTACAGGCATAGGGTCGCCTTTGTATGTCCTTAAATGAAGCTTTACTATTTGTTCCCAGCAAAGACCTCTTGGACTTGTAGTTTGGCTATTTGCATTCAAAGACAAAGTAGTTGTACAACCGTTGGTTGAGGCAAACAAAAATTTATTTTTTTTGTGGGTTTCCAAAACGCATTAAAGTTCTGAACACAGGTAAAAGGATACTTCTCCAGCACAAGGATACTGGAACTGAGGAAAACTGAACACAAGGCTTTCTGACATAAGCTGCTGTCTTCAATAAACAAATTAACATCTCACAGCACAGCTTTGTTTAAGCACCTTCAGCAGAGGTAAACTACTTCTCTTAACAAAAACTTCTTTGGGGAAATGCTTATTAGATACAAAAGCTGGTTAAACATTTCTTCTCAGCAAACGTTCCTTTCTTTAACCCTGCTCTCAGGTTTTCAGACTTCCTTAAAACATAGAGAGCAGTCCATTGGAGACACCTCCAAGCTAGACTGTGACTCACAGAAATCAACCTGCATCGGTTCTTGGGCTACAGCTTGCTCTCTGGCTTCAAAAGCTTGTTCAAACTTCTTCCCTTGTAAGAACTTACAGAATTCATTCCATAACTTTTCTTTCTGAGAGGGAACACTTACATTAGGAAAGGGAGCTTTCCTACCCTGGAACACTTCCCTTAAAGTCTCTATGGTGTTCAAAGCCGCTTCCCTGTTTTCGGCTGGGCTCTGTCTCTTTCCATAAAGAAGCGTATCCACCCACCTTCTAGTAGTTGAAGATTGCAACACGGGGTCTAGAACACTGGACGTTGGAACTTGTTCCCCGTGGGCTGTAACCTTCCCAGCTAGGCGTCTGCTGGCTTCAGCTTTAGGAGTATTATTCAGAGACAGAGTGCTTCCCTTTTCACCAGTACCATCCAGCAGCTGGAAGACAGACTTCCCTTGTCCTTCTCCTTTCCTTCTTCTCTGAGCACTCTCTTCCTCCCGGGAACTCTCTTCCCCCTGGGAACTCCACTCTGTCAGATCTCCTCTCACTCAGGGACTGTCCTTCCTTCAGGATTTCTCCTCTGCTCAGGAACTTCTTCCTCCTCAGGTAATCCTCTCCCTTCAAGTAATTCTCCTCTGTTCCACCTCCTCAGGGACTTTTCTCCCTTCAGGTTTAAAAACGCTTTTCCTGACTGCCACACCCTTCTGTTTGCACATGTGCCTGTAATCAGCCTCCAAGCCTGGCTCTACATCAGAGCTTGGGCGTGACTTAGCTTCAGCAGAGCTGTCTTTTTCTCATGCTTGCTTTTCTAACTGCAAACCTGGCTTGTCACGTGTTTTAAAGGTACAAACAGCATTTTCTTCTGTTTCCATTTTCTCATGGCAGCTCTCATCACCACAGTACTCAAAATAATTTGCAAGGGCTAAGTTTTGTAATTTGCAAAACATCTCAAGGATGCATTTGTTCTGTCTCTGTGCAAAACTCCAGAAAAGAAAGCTGTGGTCCAAGAAACTTTGCAACATCTGCTGCTTCATATCCAAGCTGTAGTTCTAGTACCATCACAGCAGATAGGCTCAGGTCATTATTCCATATACTTTGTGATACCCAAGAAAGAAGGAACATTCTGTCCAGTCTTGGATCTAAAATACGCAAGTTGGTCTTTAAAGATACCTCATTTTTGTATGGAGACATGGTCAGTAATGGCAGCAGTACAAAAGGGAGTGTTACTAACATCCTTAGATCTGAGAACACAAAGATCGCCTGTACATAGTTATGTTTTTAAGCTACTATACCTAAACTTGTTCAGAAACCCAAGTTATCTTGTACAAACATTGTCTCCTGTTCTATGTAAAATGTTTGGTTCCCTGTAAACCGCCCCTGATAGCTGGAAGAGGTGTTCTACAGGACCAAGCAGGAAGTCAGTCCTCACATATGGGTGACGTCGGCGCCGACGGAGCCCTCGCGGAGCAATTTTCCCCAGCTTTCAAAGAAAGCCTTTGGGAATTGCAGCGCGCATGCGCGGTCCCCTTCCCGCCCAAAGGTGCCATCTTGGCCAGTCTTCTTTTTTCCACGGAGCCCTACAGACGTCTAATAGTCACTGCCGAAAAGTTGATTTTTTCCTTATTTTCAGTATTTCTTCGGTTCGACGCCGGTCCTTTTTCCGCCCGGCCTCGCGACGCCGGTTGCGAGGCCTCCCCTTCTTTTTCGGTTTTTTCTGTCCTTCGCGACAACTTCGCGCCTTTTTTCATTTTTCCCTGGCGGCCCATTCGTTCGACCTCGCAGGGGCCCTTTTTCCCCCGATGGCCGCCAGTGGCTTTAAAAAGTGTGTTAAGTGTAAGAAACTTATGTCTCTTACCGACACACATGATTGCTGCCTCCGTTGCCTGGGCCCCGATCATGAAGAAATGATCTGTGGGCCCTGTAGCAAAATGTCCGTGAAGTCTTTGCGGAGTCGGCAGCATCAGCGGGAGAGAATCTTCTCTGACCCCAGCCGTACTCGGACCTTGTCAGAAGCTTCGGTGTCCAGAGAATCTGGCTCTGAGCACCGCCGGAGCTCTTCTGAGAGGGGGTCCCCTAACCGGGAACATCAGCGGAAGAAGAAACCTGCGAGGGCGGCGTCGGTGGACGCTCCTGGCTCCTCGAGGGCCAGGTCGCATAGCTCCGACAGCCGTCCCGGGTCTTTGGAGCTGGAGCGGCCGTCCAAACAGCCTCGTCTGGAACTGGACTCCTCTGCTCACGTAAGTGCTGTTGTCTTCGTAGACTCGCCTCCGAGTGGTCCGACGTCGGGGCCCGAGTCGGGGGCTGCTGGGTCTCCTGAGTTCGGACTCAGGTTGACGGCCTTGGAGCGCAGCTTGACGGCCTTGGAGCGCAGCTTGACTGCCTTCATGGACCAGCAGCGGGCATTGATCGCTGGCCTCGCTGGTGCGTCTGCCCTGACCGCCGGGACGTCGACGTCTAAGTCGACCCCGGAGACCGAGCCGATCCTCGAGTCCATGTGGACTCGAGTCGATCCTCGGTCGAGGTCACCTTCGGCCTCCCGTCGGACTCGGTGTGTCCCTTCTGACTCCCCCGAGTCCGAGCCTCGGAGACAGTCCCCCCCGGAGGATGCCCGGTTCTCGGACTTCGTAAGGGATATGGCCAAGGCCTTGGCCTTCCCTGCAGATCCCGAGGAGGAGCCTCGAGCCGAGGAGCTCGATGCCCTCCAGTATGACTCTCCTGCGAAGGAGCACTTTACTGTACCGGTTCCTCTGATGCTGGAACGACTTCTCTTCCGCATGTGGGAGAGCCCGGCGTTGTCGCCGGTATTAAGCGGGTCAATGCCATATATCGAGTCCGCAAGAGCCCTGGCTTCCAGAAAGCACAGCTGCCGCACCATTCCATGGTGGTGGAATCGGCCATGCATCGGCTCAAGAGCCAGAAGATGCACTCCTCGGTGCCTCCCGGCAGGGAAGCCCGCAGCCTGGATGGCATCGGTAAGAAGTGTTTTCAGGGCTCTATGCTTGCTTGTCGGGTCCAGACTTACCAGCTCTACATGGGCATGTATCTCCGGGACCTGGCTAAAGAACTAGCCGGATTCTCTGCTGGTCTCTCCGAGGAACCTTTGCGGAGGTTCCTGGCCGTGTCCACTGGTATTCGTGAGTGCTCCAAGTTCATTTCTCGAGCAGCCTATGATGGCTTCGAGGCATCGGCTCGAGTGGCCGCAGCCGGCATCGGAGCCCGCCGCCAGGCTTGGCTCCAGTCTTCCGACCTCGAGCCCTGGGTGCAGGACAAGTTGGTCGATGTCCCCTGCAGAGGTGAAAAGCTCTTTGGTAAACCTATGGACGAGAAGGCTGCCCAGCTCGAGACAGAGACTCTCACCAGGACTCGGCTCTCCAGGAAAACCTCTGCCCCTTCCCAAAAGAAGAAGGGCTCGGGGAAGAAGCCCTTTTACCTGAGGAAGGCGGCTGCCTATAAACACTACCCCCATTATCAGGCCTCCGCAGCTCCCCATCAGGGTCAGCAGGCCAAGGGACGGGGTAACGGATCCCATAGGCAGCAAGCCCCCAAGCCTGCGCCACCGGCCCCTGCTCCGCAGGGTGGGGGTTTTTGACTCGTTCAGCATAGCCTCTCCCCCTCCGCTGGTTTCTCTCAGCACGGGAGGCCGGCTGGTCCACTTTGCCCACAGGTGGTCCAACATAACATCAGACGCCTGGGTGCTCCACATAGTCCGAGAGGGCTATCTTCTGCACTTCCACCAGGTACCTCCCCCCCTACTTTCCAGGGGAGCCTCTGCGAACCCCTCTTCACCGGGACTTACTCCTTCAGGAGTTGGCAAGTCTTATTCGGGAACAGGCAGTGGAGCCGGTGCCCCACCACCTGCGGGGTCACGGTTTTTATTCCCGGTACTTCCTGGTACCAAAGCGGACTGGAGGCCTCAGACCCATCCTAGACTTGCGGAACCTCAACAAGTTCCTGGAGAGGGAAAAGTTCAAGATGCTTACCCTTGGAATCCTGCTGCCCTACCTCCAGCAGGGAGATTGGCTATGCTCCTTGGATCTAAAGGATGCCTATACTCACATCCTCATCCACCCAAGCCACCGACAATACCTAAGGTTTGTGGTGGCGGGCAATCATTACCAATACAGAGTACTGCCCTTTGGCCTATCCTCCGCACCACGAGTCTTCACAAAATGTCTCGCAGTGGTAGCGGCTTATCTCCGGCTTCAAGGCCTCTTCGTCTTTCCGTACCTGGACGACTGGCTCATCAGGGCCCCGTCCGCCACGGAGGCCACTCACGCCACGCAGCGTACTGTGGCTCTGCTCCAGTACTTGGGCTTTGTCATAAACTTCGAAAAGTCCACTCTGCTCCCCTCTCAGGACCTCGAGTTCATTGGTGCCAGATTGGACACGCTTCAGGCGTGGGCTTTTCTGCCGCTCGACAGGGCTCAACGGCTCATGGCTCTCGCCAGCCGTTTTTGCAGCCATCCCCGGGTCTCGGCCCGGCTCTTCCTGAAGCTGCTCGGCCATATGGTGTCCACGGTCCATGTGACCCCCAATGCCCGCCTGAACATGCGGCCGGCTCAGTGGTGCCTTCGCTCTCAATGGCGTCAGGCCTCGGGGAGATTGGCGGACTCGGTACGCATCTCCAGCCCGCTAGTCTCTTCTCTGCGATGGCTTCACCTACCCAACCTAGTGCTCGGAATGCTTTTCCAGTCTCCTCCGCCGGTTCAGGTTCTGACGACCGACGCTTCTCTCCTGGGTTGGGGAGCACATTGCCAGGGGTCATGCACTCAGGGTCTCTGGACCCCGTGGGAATCTGCCCAGCAGATCAACTTCCTGGAGCTCAGGGCCATTCGCCTGGCGCTAAGGGCCTTCTCCCACCTCACGTCTCACGTCTCACCAGTCTGTGCTGGTCCAGACGGACAATCAAGTTGCTATGTTCTACGTGAACAAGCAGGGGGGCACGGGCTCCTTCCTTCTCTGCCGGGAAGCACAAAAGCTCTGCGCTTGGGCCGTCGGCCGGGGAATCCTCCTCAAAGCTGTCTATCTCCCGGGTCAAGAAAATCACCTGGCAGACAAACTGAGCAGAATCCTCCAACCGCACGAGTAGCAATTGGACCCGTTGGTGGTTCAACGGATCTTCCTGCGGTGGGGCCTCCCCACACTGGATCTTTTTGCCAGTACTCTGAACAGGCAACTTCCTCGATTCTGCTCTCGGGAACCGCATCCCCTCCGAGTAGCGGCGGATGCTTTTCTGCTCTCATGGTCCACGGGCCTTCTGTATGCCTTTCCTCCCATGCCGCTGGTGTCTCGAACTCTTTTCAAGGTTCTCCAGGACAAGGCCTCCGTGATCCTGATCGCTCCCCGGTGGCCCCGGCAACCGTGGTTCCCGCTTCTGATGCAGCTGGTGGTGGATACCCCGTTGCCTCTGGGGTTTCAACCCGACCTCCTGACCCAGGATCAGGGGTCTCTCCTACACCCCAACCTCAGATCTCTCCATCTGATGGCCTGGCTGCTGAAAGGGTAGTCCTTGCTCCCCTCCTGTTGCCTCCGGAGGTGGAGGAAGTCGTGCTGGCTTCCAGGCGACCCTCTACCCGGAAATCCAACGCCCTTAAATGGCGTCGCTTTTCCAACTGGAGTGCTCAACGGTCTCAAGATCCCTTTTCCTGCCCGGTGTCGGTCTTGCAATACTTGCTTTCCCTCTCCAATCTTGGGCTCAAGGCCAACTCGGTCAAGGTTCACCTCAGTGCTATTTCGGCACATCATGTGCCGGTGGAAGGCAGGCCTCTTTCCGGCCACCCCCTCGTGGCTCGGTTCTCCCGGGGCCTCCTTCTCAAACCACCATTGCGCCCCCCAGCCCCTGACTGGGACCTGAACGTGGTTTTACAGCGGATCACCTGCCCGCCTTTTGAACCCATGGCTACCTGTCCTCTCCGTTTTCTCTCTTGGAAAACCTTATTTCTGGTAGCCCTCACTTCCGCTAGACGCGTTAGTGAGCTGCAGGCCCTGGTGTCTGACCCTCCCTACACTCGGTTCTACAAGAATAGGGTAGTCCTGCGGACTCACCCTAAGTTTCTTCCGAAAGTGGTCTCCCCTTTTCACATCAATCAGGAGGTGGTGCTTCCGACCTTCTTTCCCAGGCCTCACTCCAGCCGAGCTGAGAGGGTCTTGCATACCCTGGACTGTAGAAGAGCGCTGAACTTCTACCTTGATCGTACGCGGGAGCACCGTAAGACGGTTCAGCTCTTCCTGTCTTACGACCCTAATAAATTGGGGCTCCCTGTCTCCAAGCGCACTCTGTCCATCTGGGTAGCTGACTGTATCGCTTGGACTTATGCGGCGGCAGGCCTCTCGTTGGAGAGTCGAGTCACCGCTCATCGGGTTCGGGCGAAGGCTGCGTCAGTGGCTTACCTCCGCTCTGTTCCATTGGCAGACATCTGCCGGGCCGCTACTTGGTCTTCGAGCCAGACTTTCGCGGCCCATTACTGCCTCGAGAGGGAGTCCCGCAGGGACAGTGCTTTCGGACAGGCAGTCCTCCGTAATCTCTTCGAGGTTTAGGCAACTCCTACCCTCCATCCCGGATGTTGGGCTACCGGTTGGAGATTAATCAGAGAAGATTCCTTCCTTCTGTGCTGCTGAGCTAGAGGGAGCTCATTTTTGTGCTTAGGGTCTCCGGTAGCCTTAAGCTGGGGAGTCCCATATGTGAGGACTGACTTCCTGCTTGGTCCTGGAGAAAGCGTAGTTACTCACCTGTAACAGGTGTTCTCCAGGAACAGCAGGAATCAGTCCTCACAACCCTCCCTCCTCCCCTTGGAGTTGCAATCTTATGATTTAGTTTTTGCAATTTTTTTGCTGTCTTTTCACTATGTCATCAGACTGGCCAAGATGGCACCTTTGGGCGGGAAGGGGACCGCGCATGTGCGCTGCAATTCCCAAAGGCTTTCTTTGAAAGCTGGGGAAAATTGCTCCGCGAGGGCTCTGTCGGTGCCGACGTCACCCATATGTGAGGACTGATTCCTGCTGCTCCTGGAGAACACCTGTTACAGGTGAGTAACTACGCTGTATAGAATAATGTAAGAAATAAGCTTATCTCCACATCCCAATTTGCAAAGAACATCAGTGTTATCTTCAATTTGCAGTGCCAGTGGGCCATTATCAATTTCAAGCACTGCCACTTGGGTTGGCAACAGTGCCAAGAACCTTCTCTAAGGTTCCTGATCGTTCTCCAGGCTAGTCCCGGAATCTATGGGTTGTCAACCTCCTCTAGCAGCTTTGGAGACTGAGAAACTTGTTTTCCGTGATGTCATCAGTATATAAGGGCTGGCACCACCTCCACACTTCAGTTTTATCAGTCTCCAAAGCAGCTAGGAGAAGGGTGAGCCCAATAGGCTCTGGGCTCACTGGAGGAATGATTTTGGAGTGCTAGGGAACTACCTCTTTAAATCCGGAAAGCTGGTGAAATTGTCTCCTTTAAGATTTGGGGGACTGCTGCTTTCTGTATGCCCTGAGGTCCTCTGCCCTTTATTTCTTTCATTTATTTTGTTTTTGGTTTATTTCCTCGTTTAATTTCTTTCTTTTATTATTGGCCGTAATTTAACTTCCAGGGTGAGGACCGGTCGCTGGTTACCGTCCCGAGTCGAAGGGGACAGGAACCGGCACCTTGCTTAGCTCAGCGTGTGCAGAGGAACTGCCTGCCGGTGCGCTGAGCTAGCGGGTACAGCCGTGGCGATTTTCTACTGCTTCAGTCTGCTGAAGCTCCCAATCAGGACCGCAGCAGCTGGGGTCTCGGCGGTGCAGCAGGAGACCCGGTGGGCGCTCACTGCTGTTTTTTGCAGGCCGGCTGTCAGCGCTGGAGGTAAGTCTCGTTTCGGCGGGAAGCAGCTGTGTTGCTGAGTCAGGCCCAGCCGCGTGTGCTGAGAGCGGGAAAATCGCGGCTTTTCCTTCAGGCCTTTGCCGCGTTCCTGCTCAGCATCAGGGTTTCCTTTTCAGTTTGTTTCTTCAGGGGGGTCCTGGGGGAGCTCCTCTGAGGGGACTGGTGTAAAAAAAAAAAAAACACCTCTAGTTTTAAATCAGCCCCACGGCCTGTGCGGGCCTTAGAGGTCTGCGTGGCATGCCTTCCAAGCAGATTTGCCTCTTGTGTGGGGTCAAGCGCAGCTCGGTGTCTTCGGAGGGAGTTTGTAGGGGTTGCGCTCCTGAGGTGGAGCCGCTTGAGGGACTCCCGGACTCGGGTGACTGGACAGGACCTGTTAGGGGAGCTCAGGGTCCCTAGCCCATCCCCCCTGCCTGTTCCGGAGCCGGGGCTCCGAGCCTCGGGGCCGCCGGAACTTCCGTTTGCCTCTCAGCCGGTTGCTGGGGAGCTGGCGGTGATTTTTTTCGGCGGATTTCTTGGCTCTGCTTCAAAGCTCTTTTGCGGCGTCGCAGGGGATGTCGGTGGTGAGTCCCTCCGGGGCGGGGCTTGGACAAAAGAGACCTGCTTCGCCTTTGGCAGCGGAGGGGTCGGCTGTCTTAGCCAAGAAGGCCAGGTCTGATGCGGATCGGCTGGATCCGTCCGTCGGCTCAGAGGACCTGCGGTCTGAGGTGGCCGAGATGGACAGGGAACTGGAAGATCTGGAAGAAGGTGAAATTAAGGAACATGAGGATCAGGCGCGAATAGTTAGTTTTTCGTAGGGAGGAGCTCTCGGCGCTTATAGTGGAGTCGCTTAAGGCTCTTACTATGCCGGAGGCCGAGCCGGCACAGGATTCTACTCTGGAAGATCCGCTGCTGAAAGCGGTTCGAAAGACGCAGAAAGCTTTTCCGGTGTTCCGGAAGATGATTCAGGAGGAGTGGGATATGCCGGAGGCCGTTTTGAAGGGCTCTCGAGTTATGACTCGGCTCTACCCTCTCCTGGATCAGGACCGAGATTTGTTCAAGGCTCCGAAGGTGGATGCGGCGGTTTCTGCGGTGACCAAGAAAACTACCATCCCGGTGGAAGGAGCGGCGGCACTGAAGGATGTGCAGGACCGCAAGTTGGAATCCTTGCTGAAGCAGGTCTTTGAGGCTAATGCCCTGTCGTTACAGGCTTCCATTTGTGGGGCCTGGGTGGCCAGGGCCTGCTTGCGTTGGGCGCAGCGAGTACAGGGTGACCTCTCCGGAGAGGGATCGGAAGAGGCGGCTCGCTTAGAGTCGGGGGCGGCATATCTTGCCGACTTGCAGTATGACCTGATCCATGGTCTGGCGAAGAGTATGGCTTCCATGGTCGCGGGGAGGCGCTGTCTGTGGCTCCGTTATTGGGCAGCGGACGGTTCTTCCAAGGCGCGGTTGAGTAAGCTTCCTTTTCGCGGTAAATTACTTTTCGGGGATGATTTGGAGGAGTTAGTGAAGGACTTCGGTTAGTCCAAGGGTGGTAGATTGCCAGAGGACAAGCCGAAACAGAGCAGACCTCCTTCCGGGGCTCGGGGCCCGCTACGCGATTTTCACAGGTTTCCGTCCCCGAGGATGAGTCAGCCACAGCGGGGGCGTTTTCCTGGTCGGGCTCAGAGGTTTCGGGGAGCCAGCAGCATATAGGATACCACTGTTTGCTGATGACATTGGCTCTTGGGCACCTAGAATACTCTGCCAGTGGTAGTGGATGAGCTGCAGCACTATGGGGTGGCATCATTGTTCAAGATGAACCTAGACAAGATTGAGGCATTCAGTATTACAGTAGATAAGGGAGCAATGGGGCACTTGTAACAGCACTTCCCTTTCAGGTGTGCTATGGAGGCCATTAAGTATATAGAGGCTTACATAAACATGATCCTAGCATCACTTTTTATAGAGCTATCTACCCAGCTCTGTGGTGGGCAATATGGAAAGATCTGCATGGTTGGATGGTGGTGAAATTCTTAGTTGTGATGGGGGGCCTCTAAAAATGAATATTCTTCCTAGGGTGCTCTACTTCTCTTTCCAGGCTTTGTCAGTCTGTTCCCTTGGTGGATTTGCAGGAGCTTCAGAGAAGTTTTGTTTATCTGGAGGTGCAAGCCCCCAAGGGTAACTAGGAATTTTGTATCTACTCCAGGTTGAATGTTGGTTTGGGGGTGCTGGAGTTTCAGGCATATTGGGTGGCACTGCTCCACCATATGAATTAGAGGGAGGTCAACTTTGTGTGCAACTTTAACCTACTTGGATCAATTATCAATAAAGAAGCAACAAGCAGTCAAGAAATCAAACAACGCATTGCTCTTGGCAGAATGGCTATGAAAGACCTAGATAAGATTCTCAAGAGCAGAGATGTCTGTCTCCATACAAAGATTCGACTTGTTCAAGCCATGGTATTTTCAATAACATCATATGGATGTGAAAGCTGGATAGTGAAAAAGACAGGAAGAAAATTGATGCCTTTGAATTATGGTGCTGGCGGCGAATACTGTGTATACCATGGACTACCCAAAGAACAAACCAGTCGGTACTAGAGGAGATCAAACCTAAGCTTTCTTTAGAAGCTCAGATGACAAGACTTCGACTTTCATATTTTGGACACGTGAAGAGAGATCATTAGAGAAAGACATCATGCTTGGCAAGATAGAAGGTCAACGCAAAAGATGAAGGCCAGCAATGAGATGGATCGATAGACTGGGTGCCAGTCTATCAATGAGCCGCCTGTCTGAAGACCAAACACAATTTAGGATAGCTATCCAGAGGGTCGCCATGAGTCGACTCCGACTCGACGGCACTTAACAACAACTTTGTGTTGCTGGAAAGGGCTGGGGGGGGGGGGGGCACTTTGATATGTTTGCCTTGGATGCGGAGGGAGGATAAAGGGTTTGGGGTACCCCTTTGTGGGGCATGTCCTTAGGATCTGGGATCGGGTGGGGGGATCGCCTTTCAGTTTTGCAGCCTTTTTTGGTATATAAGCAAACTTCTTCGGGGGGGGGGGGGGTTCTATAGAAGGTGGGAATGGGCAGGTCTGAAATAGTTTTATTAATTCATAGATGAGGAGGATTGAGTACCCTTTGAGGAACTGCAGGAAAACTTTGGCCTTTGGCAGACTTGTTCCAATATGGACAGGTCATTAATTACCTCTGCTGTAAATTGGGGAGGGAGGATGTACAGGCAGGCTTGGGAAGAGCCTTCTCTGACTTGTAAGTCATTTGGTATGGGAAGAGATCAAGGAGTTCAATTTAAGCACTCTAAGGCAGTGAGGACCTCTCATTGGATTAAGTATCATTCTATGATGGTATGGAAATAGAATATGGGAGAGTTGGAGGTGAGAGAATGGAAAGCCATCTTGGACAAAGGAGGACTCCTCTCTGTAACTATCAGAGAATTGGTATAAGGTGGTGATGCATTAGTATTAATATGCCCCTTTTGGTTACATAAGATGTTTCCATCAGTGCCTAAGGATTGTTGGTGGGGGTGTGAAGGGCTCCTTTTTCCATATTTGTTGGACATGCTAAAAGATGCAGATATTTTTGGAGGGCTGTCAAGAGCTGGATCAGCAGGTGATGGAAATGGAGGATGACCCCTACTGAGGGAGTGGAGACAAAGTTGTTTGGCCTTAGTACAGCCAATTGCGAGTTGGCTTACCGGTGGAAACAACTTGAACCACTATTGAGAATATTGCATGGGGTGGTTGTGACAAGGGTACCTTATGGAAAAGTTGACACTATTGCATTGATAATGCTTGGATAACTTTGAGAATGAATGGAGTGAGGTTGCATATTTGCCAGATGGGCAGTAGGGGATGGGAGGGGAGATTGGGGTATATGCTGTATAAAAATGACAATAGTTATGTTGGTAGCTGTGTGTTTAATAGAAACTTTAAATATCATTCTCTATAGTCAGTATCTCAATGTTGCAAGATATTTGCAGATGTTTCTTGTTAATGAGTCTGTTTTTTTTATTGTAAAGGGGTGGGGGAGGAGTCTAAAACAAATTCTTTTTTTCTTTCAGATGCTGAAGCTGGCCATGATATCAACAGTGAGCAAACCAAAGGTGTTGGCCTGCATCTAACAGCTGTTGTAAATCCAGTTTAAGAAACAAACTACCTTCAAGCTCTGTGCAGCAATCTTTTGTTATACCATTTGTTGTACAACCAGGAACTACACATTCCTCTATGTAGCAGATTATCACCCAACCCTATAGCAAATGGTATGTCTTTGGGGTTTGACAAAAGATGTACTGTAACAAAATGGCAGTTTGTGTAGACAGCTTTTACTGAAACTTTCCCATTTATTTTTGAACCTAATTTTTTAGTTGTCAAATAGATTTCAGTTCTGCCTGTTTAGATTATCTCCCCCTGCCCCTTTTTTTAAACTGCTGCTCCTGTGGTGGTTTACTAATACCTAAGAGGATGAACAGCCTTAAGCTATTGGCTGTACTTGGATTAGAAGGCTGCCACCCCCCAAAAAAAATTACAGTACTTCAGGAACTGATGACTTGTTGCCCCCTTCCCCATAATTAAACTGGCAGGTTATCTTCCTGCTCAAAGGTTAGCGTGAACAAATAGTTTTTAAACATGAGTGGATTCTTCATTGGATGCACAAAATGGCATATCAGTAAGGATAGAAATGTAAAGCAGAGAAGAACCTGTCTTGCATCAGTATAAATAGCCCATGGCCACTGAACTTAGCCAGTATTTCTTTCTCCAACAGGTGCCAACCATAGCTTGTGTGTCTAGATGGCAAAGCCTTGTGAGGCTGTGTTTTTTTTGTTTTTTTAGCCAGGGTGAAGAACCCAGTGGTCTGGGTCGCTCTTCCACTTCCCCCATTAACCCCTCTGCCTGGCTCCCTCTTTTCTGCTCCCCAACCTTTGAGAGGGGGCCAGAGGTAAGAGCTTTGTGCTGATCCGCCCTTTATTCTGTGGATTTCTTTGCTGCAGGTAGTTTTATTGGGGGGGGGGGTGGGGGTACTTGGCCTGAGAAAACAGGGAGAGACAGAACAGTGCCTGTTTGGGGATCCCCAGTGGATTGGGGGGGGGGTGCCTAGATGGGCCCCAGTGAGTTTTTGGTGTGTTTTCTTTTCTCCTTGCTGTTGTGCTGGGGGTGTGATTCCAGTGTCACGGTCACATTGGAATGTGGTTGTGGTGCAGCAGCCACTGGGCACAAGCAAATTTGGGGAGACAGCAGTGGAGGAGCTGGGCGTGCCTCATTGTACAAGTGGATGCCAGCTCATTTTCAGACTGCATGGGTGCTGTGGGTGAGGTGGCTTTGGTGGAGGCCTCTGCCATCTAGAATCAAAACATTGCAAGCTGCAGGAGAGGTGTTCTAAAGGGCCCTCAGTTTGACCCCCTGATAGGCTGACAGGGTCTGATTTTGTGCCCCCTTTCTCCCTGGAATTTATGCTCCTGCTTCATCAGGTGCTCCTGATGGAGCAGGGAGGGGTAGCATACCCCCAGGCCCCATGGGGGGTGGGAGGCAGCAGATGTGTCCATGGCGGGCTCATCTGGACATGGAGCTGGAGGTTGGCTCACTGGATCCTCCTGGAGGGGTCGACAAACCTACTGGAGCAGTTTCCAGAGGAACTGGAAGAGGAGGAGCTTCCAGGGGGGTGGCGGATCAGACTGCTGAATGAGCTCCCAGCATTGATCATGGAGTTGCTCGTGGCCCTTTGGCTTGTGGCGCAGGCTCCGGTGGTAGAGCCTGATGAGGACCTGCTTATGGAGGGCATAAGATGCCCACCCCAGTCCTTCCTCGTCCCTAGGGCACTGTGGGTGATCTCAGGAGTGGAGTGCTCCAGATAGGGGGCTGGTTGTCTTGTTTCCACATGGCCTTGAGTGGTATTTGCCAGACTCCCCAGTGAAAGATGTCAAAGTCCCAAGCACACTCTGTGCCTTCCCTCAGCAGGAACTGGATAAATGGCTGTTAAAAGGCATACCACTATTCTGGTAGAGGATGGGGTCACCCTCAATGATGCAGATCTAGTAGAGGTGTACTTCAACGTTCCCATTTTGGAGGACCAGCAAGTATTTCTATACTTTACCATTCTGGGCAATCACTTTCAGTTGTGTACTCTGCCCTTTGGCCTTTCCATGGTCCTGAGGACTTTGATTATGGTAATTGTGGCTGTAGCCCTGCAGCACAAGTGCATCTGTTTATCCTATATAGATAGCAGACTTATTCTTGCCAAGTTGCAGTTGGGAGTAGTAGTCCAGGTGATGGCATGAGTGGTCCTGTTTCTGTAAGGTCTTGTGTGGGTGGTGAATTCAAGCTAGTGTCACTTGGAGCCCAGTTCTGTACCAATACTAGTAGTCATCTTGACTGCTGCAAGAATTTCCTAGTGTGTGGCACGATCTTCAGCTCCTGCTCTTGATAGCAGCCACTAGAAATAGTCTCTTGAGAAAGGGCTCTTCTATCATGGTGGTTGCCTTGGTCACCAAATGTCTGCTGTCAGTGTCTGGCCTGATGCAGTGGACTTAGCTCACCAATTTTAACAAGGGTGTACCCCTAGATGACCTGATCAAACATCAGAGGGGGTTCTAAAGCAATGCACCAGACATCAGTGTCTTGGCCTCAGAAACCTCGTCTGTACAGGTTGCATCACTTGTGCCCGTTACATTCTGTTGTCCTGCTGTGGGAGTTGGGTCTCGTTCTTCTGGCCCTGTAGCTTGCTCCATTTGAACTGTTGAAGTGGGTTACTCTTAGGGGGTCTTTCTCAACATAGTTCTTCTGGTTGCCATTTTGCACATAGCATTCCAAGTCATACTGCTAGACCAGTCCAGACAAACGGGTTGTGTCCCCCTGCCAGCAGATCCTGGAGACAGAGAATTCTACCAGAACTCTGATAGGCTGGAGTCTGGTGATATAGTCCTACCCCTAGGGGTCTCCCTCAGTATTTCTCTCTCCAGCAGATCTGGTGGCCTTTGTTTTTTTCCTTCAAAATCTTTTAAATTCATTTAGAATCCCTTTGGGGATCAATAATTCAACCTCGCCTGTTGCCAGGGTAATTCGCTGTGCACCAGGGTGTCTTCAGCTGAGCTCCTGTTTGTGGCACAGTAGAGCTCGCTGACTGGAAGAATCCCCAGCATCTGGCCATGAGGGCTTGTTAGCTGGACGGAGGGCTCCCTAAAATCAGGTTCTAGTACTGATTTTGGTGGTCTGGCATCTGACACAGTTTTCAGCAGCGGTCCTTGGCTTCCCTGCACTAACGGTACTGTGAGTACAGTTTTCCTTCTCCAGCGAGTCAGGGAGCATCGTGGTCCTGGTGGCACCGGATTGGCCTCGCAGACCGTGGTATGCGGATCTCGTCCGCTTGTCTCGAGCTTCTCCTCTGTGCCTGGGGGCCTTCCCAGGACTTCTGCTCCAAGGGCCGGTCGACATGGAAGACCCGGCTCCTTGCTTACGGCCTGGCACTTGAACACCGCAGATTAAGCTCATAAGGGGTATTCCTTTGCGTCCCTCTAGTCCAGTCCCGGAACCATAGAGTTCTGAATCTCCACCAGCAGCTTTGGAGACTGAAAGATGTCATTGCTTTGTCACTGGTACTAATAGGCAAGAACCGCCCCCTTCCACCAGTACTTTCAGTCTTCAAGCAGCTTGGAGGTTCTGAGCCCGGGACTGGGCTTGGGGGAAACAAATAAGCAGAGCTTTTGTTTATTTTTTGAGACTTATCTGTCTCTTAGTTTTTGGGTGTGTTTTTTTTTTTTTCCTTCAGATCCAGTGCTGCTGCTGAAGGGGTCTTTCTTGATTTTCTGTGGGATCTCTCTCTCTTTCCTTCCCTCCTTTTGTTCTGCCCCCTTGGGGGGTTCCTCTTAGCCCCAACGTCTAAACGAGCACAGGAGGAAAGTGCGTGTCTGGTGCCTCCCTGCTCCCGAACCCGCAGTAAAAGGGGTGAGGAGCAGGTGGAAGGCGGGGTGTTTGCAGCAGCATCGGGGGACGGCCTCGCAGTGGAGCAGCATCCCAGGAACACTGAGGAGCAGCAGGGTAGCCTAGGCGGGCTTTGCTCTCTTCACGGAGGCACGCCGGAGCTGAAGCCGCAGGAAGGCTGTGCTCCGGCGCCACATTTCTGCTTCCTTCTCCCTCCCCCTCCCTTATATCCCCGGAGTGTCAGGTAAGTTGGCGGCGGCACCACATCAGGTGGAAGCGTTCAGCAGGGTAGAGGGGGAGAGCAGGGAGGTCTGAGAGACGCACGAGGGTTTCGGAGTCTCCGAGGCAGGCCGTGTATACTTAGTGTGGGAACTATAACGGTGGCCATTTTGGGGAGCCCGTGTTTCAACGGCTCAGCTTAATGGGTCTCATATAGGTCTCCCGGAGCTTCGTTTCGGGGTCGGGTTAACCCCGTTCAGCTAGTTACATCGAGCTCTCTGCCTTAGTTCAAAAAAAAAAAAAAAAAAGGAACACAGTGCTGGCAGGTTTTTGGCACTCAGGGAGGCCCTGGGGCTTAGCTGTGTGGTGGAGTTGGCAGATTTGTTACCTTTGAGGAGGATGCCGCCTAAGCCTCGCTGCCTAGTCTGTGGGATGAAGCAGAGCGAGGTCTTGGAGTCGGGAGTTTGTAGAGGCTGCTCCTTAGAGGCGGCAGTGACTGAACGGGCTTTGGAGGGGCCCGCTGAGGAACAGGTGGCGAGTCTGTCAGATGCTGGGGGGTCTGGTCCACCTTCCTTGGGGTCTGCGGAGCCTATGGCAGACCCTTCCTCAGCAGAGGGTGGTTTTTTGGCGTCGGAAGGGGGCCAGGGGGGTGGAGTCACTGGAATTCCTTCTGATTTTTTCTCGCTGATGCAGAGGGCGTTTGCCTTACTGCAGCCTGTGTTGGTATCTCAGGTTCAAAGTTTTGCGGGTCGGAAGCATGCAGGATCAGAGGGCCTTCTGGAGGCGGAAGAGGTGACAACCAAGAAGCGCAGGGAGCTGCGAGGCGACAGCTCGCCACCTCGGTTGGAGGAGGTGGTGGGCGGCGCAGAGTTAGATGTGGAAGAGACCTCTGATGCCGAGTTGGAAGAGGGGGAGTTACCGTACGTGGAGCAGCAGAGTAGAGTAGTCCGGGTATTTCGTCGGGAGGAGTTGCCAGCTTTGATTGCTGAGACGCTTAAGACGTTAAATATGCCCTCGGTGGCGCCGGCGGTGGAGGAGTCGTTGGAGGACCCTCTGTTGCAGGCAGTGAGATCCCCCCCAGCGGGTGTTCCCAGTCCATAGTTTTTAGGGACATGATTCAAGAAGAATGGGACTTGCTGGAGTCGGCGCTTCGAGGTACTAGAGCCTTAGCCCGACTGTATCCGATTTCCGACCATGATAGAGAAATTTTTCGCTCGCCAAAGGTGGATGCGGCAGTGTCGGCGGTCACTAAGAAAACCACAATTCCAGTTGAGGGGGCTGTGGCATTGAAGGATGTACAGGACAGGAAGGTGGATACCTTGTTGAAGCAGGTATTTGATGTGTGTGCCCTTTCTATGCAGGCCTCGATAGCGGGGGCATGGGTGGCGAGAGTCTGCTTGCGATGGTCCCAGCGATTGCAGGGGGAGCAGTTGGAGGGGCACTCGGGGGATCTGACGCAGTTGGAGTCGGGTGCAGCTTATTTGTCGGATATTCATTATGATCTGATCCACGGTCTGGCCAAGAGTATGGCGTCGGTGGTAGCTGCACACTGGTATCTCTGGTTGCGTAACTGGTCGGTGGACGGCTCGTCGAAGGCCCGACTTAGTAAACTCCCGTTTAGGGGAAAGCTGTTTGGTGAAGATTTGGAAAAGTTGGTCAAGGATCTAGGGGAGTCCAAGGGAGGTTGGCTCCCGGAGGATAAGCCGAAGCAAGGCTACGGGGCGGCGGCGTCTAGAGGGCTTTCCAGGGATTTTCGGAGATTTCGGTCCTCCCGTTTTAGCCAGTCTCAGAGGGGAAGGTTCCCCTTAACGTGGACAAGGTTTTTGAGGTTTCAGGGGGCAGGTAGGGGTTTTGCTCCCTTTCAAGCCTCTAGCAACCAGTCCCAATGAGATGAGGCGGACTTAGGTAGCGGTGGTGCCTGTGGGAGGAAGGTTAAAGGCGTTCTACTCTGCCTGGGTCCAACTTACCTTGGATCGGTGAGTGTTGGAGGTCATTCGAGAAGGCTACGCTCTGGAGCTCCACCGGCCCGTGTTAGATTCCTTTGTCCTTTCCCCATGCAGAGTGCCGCAAAAGATTGGCAGTCGCGGAGATGCTGCAGCGGCTGCTGCAGCTCGAGGCGGTGGTGCCGGTCCCGGCGGATCTGTGTGGGTCCGGTCGGTACTCGATTTACTTTGTGGTTCCAAAGAAGGAAGGCACCTTTTGGCTGATTCTGGACTTGAAAAGTGTGAATTGGTGCCTGCGAGTGACCCATTTTCGGATGGAGTCTTTGCGCTCCGTCACTGCGGCTGTCAGGGCAGGAGAGTTTCTAACGTCATTGGATCTGACGGAGGCGTATCTCCATATCCCGGTGCGTCGCGAGCATCAGACGTTCCTGCGGTTTGCGGTACTGATGGGGCATTTTCAGTTCCAAGCGATGCCGTTTGGTCTGGTGACAGCGCCTCGGACTTTTACCAAGATCATGGTGGTCGTGGCAGCAGCTCTCCACAAGGTTATACTGGTACACCCTTACTTGGACGATTGGTTGATTCGAGCAAAGTCAAGAGAAGAGCGCGGCGGCCACAGCTCAGGTGATAGGTCTACTGGAGAGCCTCGGCTGGGTGGTCAACTTTGCCAAGAGCAAGGTGGTTCCCTCGCAGAATCTGGAGTACTTGGGGGCGTGTTTCGAAACAAGACTAGGGAAGGTATTTCTCCCGGACGAGAGAGCGCGAGGTTTGAGGGCACTAATGCAGAAGTTTCTCGAATGCAGGGCGCCGACGGCGTGGCAGTACTTACAATTGCTCAGGACAATGGCAGCCACGATCAAAGTAGTTCAGTGGGCCAGGTCTCACATGAGGCCGTTGCAGAGCGCTCTTCTTTGACGTTGGTCTCATCAGAGGGATGTGCTATTGCGCCGGTTAGTTTGCCCTCCAGAAGTATGTCTGGAGCTCCGTTGGTGGTTGCAGCCCAAAAGTCTGAACACAGGTGTCTCTCTCTGCATCCTCCGGCCTGGAGACTAGTAATCACGGATGCAAGTCTCGCAGGTTGGGGAGCGCATTGCAAAGGAAGGTTTGCCCAGGGACTGTGGTCAGTGGAAGAGATGCAGTGGTCCAACAGGTTGGAGATGAGGGCAGTGTTTTTAGCTCTTCTGGAGTTTCAGGGCTGTCTGCGGCAGGAGTCAGTGAGGGTGCTATGCGACAATGCAACAACGGTGGCCTATATCAATCGGGGGGGGGGGGGCACGGGCAGTGCGTTGCTGGAGGCGGAGGCAAAGCATACCAGCTCTACATGGGCATGTATCTCCGAGACCTGGCTAAGGAAATAGCCGGGTTCTCTGCTGGTCTCTCCGACGAACCTTTGCAGAGGTTCCAATCCTTGTCTACTGGTATTCGGGACTGCTCCAAGTTTATATCTCGAGCAGCCTATGATGGTTTTGAGGCTTCGGCTTGAGTGGCTGCGGCCGGCATCGGTGGACGCCGCCAGGCTTGGCTTCAGACGTCCGACCTCGAGCCCTGGGTACAGGACAAGTTGGTCGATGTCCCCTGCCGAGGTGATAACCTCTTTGGCAAGCCCATGGATGAGAAGGCTGCACAAATCGAGACGGAGACTCTCACCAGGACTCGTCTCTCAAGGAAGACCTCTGCCCCTTCTCATAAGAAGAAGGCCTCGGGGAAAAAGCCCTTTTACCCGAGGAAAGGTGCTGCCTATAAATACTACCCTCAGTATCAGGCCTCAGCAGCTCCCCCACAGGGAAAGCAGGCCAAGGGACGGGGTAATGGGTCCTGTAGGCAGCAAGCCCCCAAGCCTGCACCACCGGCCCCTGCTCAGCAGGGTGGGGGTTTTTGACTTCCTCAGCATAGCCTCTCCCCCTCAGCTGGTTTCTCTCAGCACAGGAGGCCGGCTGGTCCACTTTGCCCAAAGGTGGTCCAACATCACCACAGATACCTGGGTACTTCACATAGTTCAAAAGGGTTATCTTCTTCACTTTCACCAGGTACCTCCCTCCTACTTTCCGGGGGAGCCTCCCAGACTGCCTTTGCACAGGGACTTACTCCTTCAGGAGTTAGCAAGTCTTGTTCAGGAACAAGCCGTGGAACCGGTGCCCCACCACCTGAAGGGCCAAGGGTTTTACTCCAGGTACTTCCTGATTCCAAAAAGAACTGGAGGCCTCAGACCCATCCTGGACTTGCGAAACCTCAACAAGTTCCTTGCAAAGGAGAAATTCAAGATGCTTACCCTTGGAATCTTGCTGCCCTACCTCCAGCAGGGAGACTGGCTATGCTCCTTGGATCTGAAAGATGCATATACTCATATCCTCATTCATCCGGACAACAGACAATATCTCAGATTTGTTGTAGGAGGAAATCATTACCAGTACAGAGTGCTGCCCTTTGGCCTATCCTCCGCACCCAGGGTGTTCACCAAATGCCTCGCAGTGGTGGCGGCTTATCTGAGACTTCAAGGTCTGTTTGTGTTCCCATACCTGGACGACTGGCTCATCAGCGCCCAGTCTTCCCAAGAGGCCACTCAAACCACTCATCGCACGGTGGCTGTGCTCCAGCACTTGGGTTTTGTCATAAACTTCGCAAAGTCCACTTTGCTCCCCTCTCAAGATCTCGAGTTCATCGGCGCCCGGTTGGACACACTTCAGGCGCGGGCCTTCCTCCCTCTGGACAGGGCTAAGTGGCTCATGGATCTCGCCGACCTCTTTCACAGCAATGCGCTGGTCTCAGCCAGGCACTTTCTGCGACTGCTCGGCCATATGGCTTCCACGGTCCATGTGACCCCCAATGCCCGACTGAACATGCGTCCTGCTCAGTGGTGCCTTTGCCATCAATGGCATCAGGCCACGGGGAGCCTAGCGGACTCCGTACAGATCTCCGACCAGCTGGTCTCTTCTCTACAATGGTGGCGTCATCTGCCAAACCTGGTACTAGGAGTGACTTTTCAGCCCCCTACGCATTCTCAGGTCCTGACGACCGATGCTTCTCTCCTGGGTTGGGGAGCACATTGCCAGGGGACATGTACTCAAGGCCTCTGGACTCCTTGGGAGTCTGCTCAGCAGATAAACTTCCTGGAGCTCAGAGCCATCCGCCTAGTGCTCAAAGCATTCTCTCACCTGGTTTCTCACCATCGGTGCTGATACAATCAGGTTGCAATGTTCTATGTGAACAAACAAGGCGGAACAGGCTCCTTCCTTCTCTGTCAGGAGGCACAAAAACTATGCTCTTGGGCTGTCCACCACGGCATCATCCTCAAGGCTGTCTATCTTCCAGGTCAAGAAAATTGCCTGGCCGACAAGCTCAGCAGGATCCTCCAGCCGCACGAGTGGAGGTTGGATCCGCTGGTGGTTCAGCGGATCTTTCTCAAGTGGGGCCTCCCCACAATGGATCTGTTTGCCAGTCCTCTGAACCGGCAGCTGCCCAGATTCTGCTCTCGACAGCCGCATCCTCTCCGGGTAGCGGCGGATGCTTTTCTAATTCCATGGTCCACCGGCCTCTTGTATGCCTTTCCTCCCATGCCACTGGTGTCTCGGACGCTCTTCAAGGTTCTCAGAGACAAAGCATCGCTGATCCTAGTGGCTCCCCGGTGGCCGAGACAACCTTGGTTCCCGCTTCTGATGCAGCTAGCGGTAGACACTCCTCTTCCACTGGGATTTCAGCACGACCTCCTGTCGCAGGATCAGGGGACTCTCCTACACCCCAATCTCCGGTCCCTTCATCTGATGGCCTGGCTGCTGAAAGTGTAGTCCTTGCTCCTCTGCAGCTACCTCCAGATGTGGAGGAGGTCGTCTTGGCCTCCAGGAGGCCCTCCACCCGAAAGGCCTACGCCCTCAAGTGGCATCGGTTCTCCGTCTGGTGTACTCAGCAGTCTCAAGATCCTTTCTCCTCTTCAGCATCAGTGGTCTTGCAGTACTTGCTCTCTCTCTCCAACCTTGGACTAAAATCCAACTCGGTAAAGGTCCACCTCAGTGCTCTTTCTGCGCATCACATGCCGGTGGATGGTAGACCTCTTTCCAGCCACCCTCAGGTGGCTCGGTTTCTCAGAGGCCTCCTTCTCCTTAAGCCACCTTTGTGCCCGCCAGCCCCGGACTGGGATCTTAATGTGGTGTTGCAGCGGATTACCTGTCCGCCTTTTGAGCCTATGGCTACCTGTCCGCTACGTTTTCTTTCCTGGAAAACCTTGTTCTTGGTAGCCCTCACTTCGGCTAGACGCGTTAGTGAGCTGCAGGCCCTGGTTTCTGATGCTCCTTACACTAGGTTCTACAAGAACCGGGTAGTCCTACGGACTCACCCTAAGTTTCTTCCCAAAGTGGTTTCCCCTTTCCACATCAACCAGGAGGTGGTACTTCCGACCTACTTTCCCAGGCCACACTCCAGCCGAGCTGAAATGGTCCTGCATACCCTGGACTGTAGAAGGGCGTTGACCTTCTACCTTGACCGTATGCGGGAGCACCGAAAGGCTGTTCAGCTCTTCGTGTCTTATGACCCTAACAAGTTGGGGCTCCCTGTCTCCAAGCGTACCCTGTCCATCTGGATTGCGGACTGTATCTGCTTGGGCGTACGAGGCTGCCGGCCTCGTGCTGGTAGGTAGAGTCACAGCTCATCGTGTTCGGGCGAAGGCTACGTCGGTAGCTTACCTCCGCTCTGTTCCATTGGCAGACATCTGCCGGGCCGCTACTTGGTCTTCAAGCCAGACTTTTGCAGCCCATTACTGCCTGGAGAGGGAGTCCCGCAGGGACAGTGCTTTCGGACAGGCAGTCCTCCGTAACCTCTTCGAGGTATAGGCAACTCCTACCCTCCATCCCGGATGTTGGGCTACCGGTTGGAGACATATTCAGAGAAGATTCCTTCCTTCTGTGCTAATGACCTTGAGGGAGCTCATTTTTGTGCTTAGGGTCTCCGGTAGCCTTAAGCTTGGGAGTCCCACACAGGAATCAGTCCTCACAACCCTTCCTCCTCCCCTTGGAGTTGCAGTTATATGCTTTCGTTTTTGCTAATTTTTGCTGTCTTTTAGCTATGTCATCTGACTGAGCAAGATGGCACCCTTGGGCGGGAAGAGGACCGCGCATGCGCGCTGCAATTCCCAAAGGCTTTCTTTGAAAGCTGGGGAAAATTGCTCCGAGGGCTCCGTCGGCGCCGACGTCACCCATATGTGAGGACTGATTCCTGCTGCTCCTGGAGAACACCTGTTACAGGTGAGTAACTACGCTTACTACAGGGTCCGTTGCACATGCCTCAGGTGGATCGATTCTTGCTTACGGCATGGCTCTTGAAAGGGCCAAGTTGACTGCCAGGGGTTATTCGTCAGCAGTTATTTCCACCTTACTGAAGGCAAGGAGGCGGTCGACGTCGTTGGCGTACATCCGAGTGTGGCGAGTGTTTGAGGCTTGGTGTGCGGACCGACATCTGCGACCTTTGAAAGCGTTGGTGCCGCAGGTCCTTTCCTTTTTGCAGGATGGCGTGGAGGCTGCTAGTTCCTTACGGATGCAGCTTGCGGCTATCTCTTTCCGGGGAAAGATCCATGGTCAGTCGCTGGGAACGCACAGTGATATTCGCTGTTTCCTGCGGGCGGTGTTATTTCTATGGCCGTCGAGGTGCTGTTCGGTTCCTTCGTGGGATTTGAATTTGGTATTGGAGGCTTTGAAGGACTTGACCTTGAAAACGGTGTTTCTGGTGGCTATTTGTTCCGCTAGGAGGATTTCGGAGTTGCAAGCGCTTTCTTGTAAGGAGCCGTATTTGTCCTTTTCCAGTCACAGCGTTGTGTTGCGGACAGTACCAGCCTTCCTGCCAAAGGTGGTTTCGGTGTTTCACGTGAACCAGGTAGTGTCGCTTCCGGTGTTTTTGGAGGAGCAGAGCGCGGAGTCGGGCGGCCGCTTGCATCTTCTGGATGTTCGGAGAGTTCTCAAGAATCTCCGCAGAATGGCATCGTTTCGAAAGTCGGACAGGTTGTCTCGTTTGGCAGTCCGCGAAAGGGAGAAGCGGCGGCAAAGTCTTCCATTTCGCAGTGGTTGAAGGAGACTATCGCCTCGGCCTATCTTCTAAAGGGTAAGGTGGTTCCGCTTGGTCTTCGGGCGCAGGCGTCGTCGCGGGCGGAGGTCAGTTTATTGACCGTTGCGGACATTTGTAGGGCGGCCATGTGGTCCTCGCTGCATTCCTTTGCGAAGCACTACAGGCTAAATGTACAGGTGAGGGGGGATGGGCGTTTTGGGGCAGCAGTACTTCAGGCTGGGCTTGCAGGTCCCTCCCGTTGATCACTGCTCTGTTACATCCTCTATGGTTCCGGGACTGGACTAGAGGGACGCAAAGGAAGAGTAAATTAGACTTACCTGCTAATTGTTCCTTAAGGAACTCTAGTCCAGTCCCGGATCCCTCCCATTGTGTTACCAGTGCCTTCCGCCTGAAGTTTTCAATTACAGAGGGGAGATGGGGAAGGACAGAGGATGGGAGATTGGGACCCCTTGCGGTATACAGGGGGGGCCCTTTTTTCGAGCAGCAGTGCCTACGAGGCTCGGGAACTCTGTTTCTTTTACGTTTCCTGGAGCTGGATCCTTTGGTTGGTAAGGTTCGCGTTGGGTTTTCACTTCCTTTCCGTTGTTTGCCGTAGCTTAGGCTATAACTTTATTATTATATCTATTTATTTGTTGCTCTGAGTCTGCTTTGTCAATAGGTGCTGGTGGAAGGGGACGGTTCTTGCCTATTAGTACCAGTGACATCAAAGCGATGACATCTTTCAGTCTCCAAAGCTGCTGGTGGAGGTTCAGAACTCTATGGTTCCGGGACTGGACTAGAGTTCCTTAAGGAACAACAATTGGCAGGTAAGTCTAATTTACTCTTCGTCTAGCATGGTAGCGACAATGCTTAAGGCATGGCGGTCTTTAACGTTGCTGGCATACGCTCATGTGTGGTGTCTTTGACTCTTGGTGTTCGCTACATCAGATCTCGTCCTGGCATTGCAGCGTCCCGGATATTCTTTCCTTTCTGCAGGCTGGTCTGGATAAGGGTCTGGCACTCGGGACCTTGTGTGTGCAAGTGGCCACTCTAACTTGTTTTCGAGGGCCAATAGCAGGGCGTTCTATAGCCTCGCATGTGGACGTTTTGCGTTTTCTCAAAGGGGTTAAGACCTTACGGCCCCTGATTCGTCCATTAATTCCTTCTTGGGATCTTGCTCTCGTTCTCCGTGCCCTTGTTGCTCCTCCCTTTGAGCCCTTAAAGGCATTTTCCCTTAAGGATTTGACGCTGAAGACGGTATTCTTACTAGCCATAACCTCAGCACGTCGGATTTCCGAATTTCAGGCTCTCTTGTCGAGATCCCTATCTCTCGTTTTCTTCGGAGGGAGTTTCTCTTCGGACTGTCCCTTTTTTTTATCTCAGGTGCTTACCCCGTTTCATGTCAACCAGCCTCTTTTCCTACCTACCTTTTACAAAAGAGCAGTGTTCCAGTCGCCATCGTCGGTTGCGTGCGGTGTACCTGAAGAGGGTTCTTGGTATCTTAAGGTCACGAACGCTTTCTGTAAGACCGATCATCTTTGTCCTGTTTGTGGGTCCTCGGCGAGGGTCCGCAGCCTCCAAATCCACTATATCTAGGTGGTTATGAGGGGCTATTGAAGCAGCATATATTCTTCAAGGAAAGCCGGTACCTGCAGGGCTCCGAGCTCACTCCACTCGGGCTCAGGTGGCATCTTGGGCCGAGTTTTCTCAAGTAGCCTCTCTCGACATTTGCCGGGCGGTGACTTGGTTGTCCTTGTCCACGTTTGTCATTATAGATTGGATGTTCACGCTCGGCAGGAGGTTCATTTTGGAGCTGCAGTGTTGTCGGCGGCATTGAAACCCCCCCACCCCACCCTTGGAGGCCGGTCGCTTGGGTACTGCCCGTTTGTCTGGACTGGTCTAGCAGTATGACTTGGAAGGAGAAATTTTACTTACCGTTAATTTCCTTTCCTGGAATACTGCTAGACAAGTCCAGGACCCACCCTACTGTCAGTTACAGTGCTGCTAGTGCAGTGGAGCCGCCAGCCTTCGTTTCATTCTTTGTCAGTATGCCTCACCAAGGGTATCCTACAGCTGCATTATTTTTCTTAAGCCTTCAGTTCTGGGGATACTTTCAGCTCCTTTATACATAGTTGAATCAGAATTCAATGTGTGGCCTTTTAGTTGAGTTGCATTTCACGTTTGTTAGCTTTACAGGCAATACTGAGGGAGGCCCCTAGGGGTAGGACTATATCACCAGACTCCAGCCTATCAGAGTTCTGGTAGAATTCTGTCTCCAGGATCTGCTGGCAGGGGGACACAACCTGTTTGGATTGGTCTAGCAGTATTCCAGGAAAGGAAATTAACAGTAAGTAAAATTTCTCCTTTTGGAGCTGCAGGTGCCCTCCATGCAGAGATCCTTACCTGTCCATGTTGGAGACTAGATCTGGTCAATCCCTATCCTTTAGTTGATGTAAGTAGGGTGCTCTTTGGGGTCTCTGAAGATCGCTAATTAGAATTCTTTCTGAAAGTCTGGGTATCTACTCTCTTTGCAGGTCCACAGAGACAGCTGCTTGTAAGGCTACCTAGGCTGAGGACAGCCTCTTTTATCTAATGGGGCCAATTGTGTAATCTTATCTATTCCTTGGATTGTGGGGTGCACTCTATTCTGGCTCAGACCTCTCCCTAGACCAAGCATAGTTTGGTTGCCCTATTAACATGTAGTGGAGGAGTAGCCTAGTGGTAAAACAACCTAGTACCTAAGAGCAGGGTTCGATTCCTATTGGCACTCCTTGTGCCTTTGGGCTTGTCATTTTACTCTCCATTACCTTGGAAGAAAAGGCAAAAAAAAAAGTGGCAACTTGGTCATACTTCTCTTGCTTTGTCAAGCAATACTGCTTGGATGTTCAAGCCAGGGCAGCTATGGCCTTTGTAGAAATCTTGAAGGCAGCGATGTCTCCCACATAATGGTGTACTTGTCTGGCCTTGTCTAGCAGGACTCCATGAAGGGATATTTAAGTAAAATGTGCCTTGTACCTCATGCAGTGTGTCTGAAGATTACTTTAGCCACACTTTGATATAAGTTGTTCCACAAATGTATGTATGTAGTCATGCAGTCATTTACTACACTACCTCATGTTACAATGGCCCTCAATGTTTACACTACAATAGCAGGCTTAATCCTAGGGCAAGTCAGAGTTAATATTAAGGGGGGGGGGGTGTGTGTATGATTTGGTAGGCAAACTGATTTAGCCATTGGGGCTTTTACCTGATCTCTGAATGAGGCATCCAAAAAACAAGGGTTTTTATAGAATCCTGGTAATTTGGGGGCATAGTGGATAGAAGTGGAGGAGGGAATGCGCAGATAGAACATGGGGAGAGGAACAAAATATATTAGAGTAAATCCCTTAATTTATTGCAGACACGCTTTCAGGGAAGAGATCATAAAAGGGGGGTGTAGACAGCAAGGTGGATTTGAGTGTCTAAATATAGTGGCTACAGCCCCTGGACTACTGGAGGAAGGGGGTGGAATATATTGAACAGGATAGGGTGTCCTGAGGGACCCCCAGAATGGAGAAGAAAGGAAAGTCGGAGCAAACTTGAAAGGAGTGGTTTTATAAATGAGTGAACCAGGAGAGGATAATCACACTGTGTAATGTTGTAGCCTAGGGAGTAATAAGGAAATGATCTAGATAGAAAGCCAAAAAGGAACTTGCAGTTGAGTATAACTGTAGCGCATAATCTATTTAAAAAGTTTCATACACAATATACTATATTGTCAGTCCGTTTTTCCAGTTCATCCTGCTAGACCAGTCCAGACAAGTGGGTTAAGTCCCCCTGCCGCCAGATGTTGGAGACTGTCAGATGCTTCAACAAGGCTCTGGCATATAGACTCTAGGTGTCACCCTCTGTATCTGTCTCCAGCAGATGATGGATGTCTGTTTACACCTGGTAGCCTGCCATTTTAAGGGGCTAAGAATCTCTGCAAATGGAGCTTGAAGCCTAATAGGATGGAAGTCTTTGGGGTGCACATGAGGTGTGGCCCTGAAGTTTCCCACTGACTGCTCAGTCGGGGTAATCGGAGTCTTATCTCCACTTGCTCTGTCAAAGGATGCCCCTCCCCCTCTTTTGCTCCTGCAGCCCAGTGCAGGTGACATGGATTGAGATTTTTCCCTATTTGTCCCTGTTCAGACAGGCTTTGGGACATTTAGGCATCCACCTCTTACCAAGTAGCCCTCAAAACGGGCACCCTTCCTCCACATCCACAGCTGTGGCAGCATGCTGGGCACAAAAGCATGCTTTGGACATTTCCAGCTCAGGAGAAACCACACAACACTATGGAACAGGATCATCTCTCAATCGAAGATAGCCCTCTATCTTCAGACTGAAGATGGGGAATGGTCTCCTTCAGATGACCAAAGGATCAGGAGGAGGCTCGGGACATCCTTTCCGTAAGGAGGAGCTTTCAGTGTTGATTACACAGATGGTGGATGCATTGCGCCTCTCGGAGTCTTAAGGGCAGGAGACTGCACAGACTGCGTCCCAGGCAGATCCTATCCTACGAGGTATTAGGAAACCTGCAAAGACATTTCTGTTTCCTCAAGAGCTACAGCAGATGGTGGAGCTAACCCAAAGTGTTCCTTTGTACTGCTTGGCATTTGGGCCAGCTTGGTTAAGGACCTCGGAGGTCAAACCCCAATGCTTAGAAGATAGACCAAAAAGATGGCTAAACGCCATTCAGGTCTGCATTCATCCCCTTTTTCTTCCCAAGTTATTCTCGGTATTACCGACTGGGTTGGTATTCAGGGCCACCCCTACGTTGCAGCCTTTTTTGGGGGGGGGGGGGGGTGCACCGGATGGAGGAGTCGTCTGCACCTTGAAGGTTGTCAGTCCTAGCTGCTGTTCCTGCTGATGCTGCTTGGACCCACTCTGGGATACCTCTGCCAGCTGGCTGTTTGCCTGCGAGTGGGAAAAGATCACCACTGATCATTGGGTCATTGGTATTCACTGCAGCTATGTGCTAGAATGCACCCGTCCTATACAAGATACCTTCATAGTTCCCCCTGTGGCTCAGGTCAAAAGCAGGAAGCCATACAGTCCACTGTCTGCTGCCTGTTGGACCTTCGGGCCATTTGTCTAGTCCCTCTACCAGAGACCACTGGCAACAAACTACTTCTATTTTGTCAAAGGAGGATGGCTTCTTTTGTCACATTCTGGACCTCAAGACTGTCAGTCGCTCGCTCAGGGTTCCGCACTTTGAATTGAGAGACTCCATTTAGTGATTGAAGTGTTCTCCAGGAACAAGCAGGAAGTCAGCCCTCACTTAACGGGTGACATTGGCACTGACAGAGCCTGCATGGAGCAATTCCCCAGCCTTCAAAGAGAGCCTTTGGGATTGCTGCCATGCATGAGTGGTCCTCTTCCTGCCCAAGAGTGCCATTTTGCTCATTCTCCCTTTTCCGAGGAGCCCTTCAGGCGCACATACTCCTCATCCCTTGGAAAGTGTGGGGGGGGGGGGGGTTTCTTCTCCGGCCTTTTGGCCCTTTTTCCAGTAGCACTGGTCCTCCCTGTCTCCCTCTCTCTGGCTGTGGGTCAGGAATCCCTTTTTTCCAACCACTGGCCTTGAGGGTCTTTGACCTTGCAGAGGCTCTTTTTGCCCCTTGGCCACCGGCTTCAAAAAATGTGACATGCTCCTAGAATGTCGCTCAGACACCCACGACTGTCTGCGGTGTCTGGGGGCCGACCACAACCTGGAGCTCTGCTTGCTCTAAGAAAATGTCCGCTAAGGCCTTGCTAAGCCATAAGTAGAGGTCTGGTGACATTTTCCGTAAGGCAGCCCTGGGGTCCCTGGTGGCAAATTGCCCCACCGATCCACCACTTATGGGGTCCTCCGCAGTGACTCCAATCAGGGTTCGCCCAAGATGAAATGGCAAAAGACAACCTCAAAGTCACTGTCGGGGGCTACAGACAAGTGCGAGCAGTGGCAACACAAGCTGCTAAAGAACTGAAACTACAGCGTTCTTTCCCTTAACCGCCTTCTGCATTCCCAAGAGTCTGACAAGGAGCAGACTCGAGATACCTCATTTGGATACAGAGGTCTCCGGAAATGGTGCCTGGTCTCTTGAGGGTTGTCCCGGCAAGCAACCCCTCTCCACACCAGACCCAGTAACCCTAGTGTCAATGGCGCAGGGACTTGCTCCTGAGAGGGAGTCCTGTATGCTGGCACTAGAGAACAGCATTTATGCCTTCTTAGCTGCCCAGCAGGCACTTTTACCCAGCACAGCTGGCTTGCCCTCAAGACAGGGTCCCTCAACGGGTCCTGAAAACTGCCTTGGGGGAAACCCCCAAGATCCACAGGCCTCGTGAGGGTCCTTGGCACCGGTCTCACTCACTGTCCTGTTCCTCAGGGGCAAGGTCTTCCAGAGTCAGTGCCTCTGGCTCCAAGCGAGCCTTGGCCACTGGGTATGGGGATCAGCCCGACTCAGTCCTCAAACCTCTTGGGCTGGGAATTGTATGGAGACATGCCCCCTGAAATCTATGCCCATAGGGACCCTTCCCTCTGATCTGTCCCCGCCCACCTCACGAAGGCAGTCACCTCCCAAAGACACCACCTTGGTATTTGTGCATGGTATGGCTCAAATCCTCAATCTGCCCATGCAGACCGAGAGAGCTGAGACTCCCTCCTAGGGCATCTCTCATGGTCCCTGTACTGTCCATCCTAACCCGGCTGCTGCTCCACATATGGAAAGCACCTGCCTCGGTCCCTATTGTCCAGTAAGAGACTATGCCATATTCCAGGGCCAGCATAGCCCAGGGTTCTGGAAGACCCAGCTTCCCCATAATCTCCATGGTAGTTGAATCCGCAATGCGGAAGCAGAAGAGCCCAAAGTTGCACTCTTCGGTCCCGCCTGGTAGAGAATCCTGTGCTCTCGATGCCCTCTGGTGCAAGGCTTATCAGGTATCCATGATGGCATGCCACATCTAGGCATACCGACTGTATATGGGGATATTCCTTTGACCTTGCTAAAGAGCTCAGCGGTTTTGCTGCGGGCCTCAGGCAAACACCACCTCCAGATTTCAGACCCTTCTGAGATTGGTCACGGACTGCTCAAAATACCTTTCCTGCACTGCATATGACAGGTTTGAGTCTTCTGCCTGTGTCAGCAACCGGCATTGCAGCCCAGTGTCAAGCATTGGCTCCAGTCTTCAGACCTGGAAAAATGGGTCCCAGAGAAATTCTTGGATGTTATTGTCCCCTACCTCGGCAAACAACTTTTCGGCAAGCCCATGGAGGACAAGGCAGCTGGGATCAAGACTGAGTTCATAACCCACACACGTCTTTTGTAAAACTTCTCCCACAGAAGAAACGCAGCAAGAAGCCCTTCTAGAGGAAGGGGCTCCCTTACCAGGGATACCCACCCTATCTGCCCCCCTCTCTGACACCCAGCAGCCAAGGCAAAAGGGGAGCTCAGGGTTACTCCGGCCATCTTACTGGGCAAACCAGATGGACCATACTGGTCTTTATCTGCTGTCATTTACTATGTTACTATATACTTTCTCACTGAGAGGGGGGTGGATGCTTGGAATGCCCTCCCAATGGAGGTGGTGGGGGTAAATACAGTGACAGAATTCAAAATGGCATGGGACACAATGGATCCATTTATAGCAACAGAATAAAATCAAAATAAACTGAACCATCTAACCTCAACAAATAGGGGTGTCCTGCATGGAGTGGTGGGTTCACCCCTAAACAAAGACATGGGGAGGGGTGGCCTGCACAGAGTGGCACCTACTCGGCCATCTTACTGGGCAGACTAGATGGACCATACTGGTCTTTATCTGCCATCATTTACTATGTTACTGGAAACCAAAGGGGTCTAAAGCTCAACCACCAGCACAGCCCCAGCCAGCCCTGGGGTTTTGACGCCAAGTGCATAACCCCTTGCCTCCTGGCAGCACCTCTGCCTGTAGGAGGGCATCTCTCCTTTTTTGCCCCCAAATGGGCTGCCATTGCATCAGACACCTGGGTCCTTCAGACTACCTCCTCCCTTCTCTCCAGTGGATCCTACTTCTCTTACCTTGCACCAACTGTTTGCAGCAAGTACTGAACAACCTTCTCAGTCAACAGGCGGTTGAGAGTGCTGCCGCACCTCTGAGGTTGAGGGGTTTTATTCCTGGTACTTGTTCCAAAAAGGACAGGGGGCCTACGCCTCATCCTCTCTCAAGAATATGAACAAATTTCTGGTGTGGGAGAAGTTCAGAATGCTTTCGCTTGGCGTCCTGCTGCCCTCTGGCAGGGCAATTGACTATGTTACTTGGATCTCAGACACTTACACTCACATCCCTATTCACCCCAAGCACAGGAAGTACCTGCGTTTCAGGGTGCAAGGGGAGCACTTAAAATACAGGGTGCTCCCTTTCGGGCTTATCTTCCCTGTGAGTCTTCACGAAATGCCTGTCAGCAGCTGCAGCCCACCTCTGGCTACAGGGGCATATCTGTCTACCCTTACCTAGACTGGCTTGTCACGGGCACATCTGCAGAGGTTCTCACCTCGAGCCTTTGTAGACCCTGGAGTTCATCGGCACTCTTCTTGACACAGGACAGGCGACTGCCTTCCTCCTGCAAGCATGTGCAGATCGGCTCTGTGTTCTGGCCGCCAAGGCCCAAAGCTGCTCTAGGCTCTCGGTGTGGTCTGTTGCATTTTCTGGGGCACATGGCCTTGACTGTCCATGTTGCTCCCCATGCTCACATACACATGCAAGCAGTCCATTGGTGCCTGAGTGCAATGGTCTGGGATTCCGTCTCAGACTCCCGCAGGCTCTCCAGTTCCCTGGATTGGTGACAACCCCCAAAGCATTCTCTGGGGCATGCCCTTCCAGACTCAGCAACATGAGCTCATCTTGATGACTGGCGCCTCACTGGGCTGTGGAGCCCACTGTGGCAACCTCTGTACCCAGGGGTGGTGATCACCTGAGGAATCTCGGCAGCAGATCAACCTGCTCAAGCTTCAAGCGGTCCGGCTGGCCCTGAAGGTCTTAGAGTACCACCTGCGAGGCAAGTCAGGGCTTGTGCAGACCGACGACAAGGTCGTGATATTTTCCATAAACAAGGGGGAGGGGGTACAGGCTCCTGCCTCCTCTGTCAGGAGGCAGTCCTCTGTTCCTTTGCCATACTCCAGGGCATTTCCCTAAGAGTGATATACCTTCTGGGCCAGGACAATGTCCTCAGACTCGGCAGGCTTCTTTGCCCACACAAGTGGCACCAGAGTCCAGAGGTAGTTCTCCACTGTTCCACCGCTGGGGGGACTCCATCCTTGGACCTGTTTGCCAGCCCAGCGAACATGCAGCTTCCCCACCTTTGTGGGCTGGTACCACACCCAAGCAGGGTGGCCTCAGATGTGTTCCTCCTGAGCTGGACCTCCAGGCTTCTCTATGCATTCCCTCCCACTCCTCTCATTGCAAGGACCCTCCACAAGATTCAACAGGACCGAGCCTCTGATTCTAGTGGCTCCTTCGTGGCCTCAACAGCCCTAGCTCCCACTTCTACTCTAGCTCTCGTCGGAACCTCTGGTCCCTCTGGACAGTACCCCAGGTCTGCTGAGACAGGAGTTAGGGACAGGTGCTTCACCCAAATCTAGTCTTGCTATCCCTGACAGCCTGGCGGCTGAACAGGTGTCTTTAGCCTTGCTGCACCAAGCCTACGCCCTGAAGTGGTGGCGCTTCTTTGACCCATTCTCCTGCTCTACCCGGTGGATTCTCTATTACCTCCTCCACCTCTTGCAGGTGGGGCTGAAATCCAATTCGGTCCAGGTTCACGTTTGCACCATATCGGCCAGTCACTTCCCTGTCAAGGGTAAACCCCTCTCAGGCCAGCCTCTGGTCTCCCACTTCATGCGGGGCCTCTTTCCAAGCCCCCCATCTGGCCTCCACTGGCAGAGTGGGACTTAAACATTGTACTCATGCAGCTGATGCAGCTGCCCTTCAAGGTAGTCTTCCTGGTGGTGCTGATCTCGGCCCAGCGAGTCAGTGAGTTGCCAAGACCTCATGGCTGTGGCGCCCTACACAAGGTTCTATGGGAACAGGGTGATCCTTCACCTTGAGTTCCTACCGAAAGTTGTTTCAGATTTCCACCTCAACCAAGAGATCGTCCTACAGACTTTCTTCCCGAGACCTCATGCTGACCGAACATTGGTGGTCCTACATACACTCAACGGCAAGAAGGACTCTTGCCTTCTACCTCCAGCACACCCAGGGTCATTGCAGGTCCAACCGGCTCTTCATTGCCTACAATCCTAATCACCTAGGGCTCACAGTCACCAAGTGCACTATCTCTGGGTGGCGGACTGCATCACCGTCATTCAGGCAAAGGCTGGGACCTCGCTGGATCACCAAGTCACCACACCCGGCATCCAGGCCAAGGCAACGTCTGTGGCTTTGCTGAGTGAGCTCACTGCCTCTGGATATCTGCCGGGCTGCAACCTGGTCCTCCACGAATACCTTTGCTTCACACTACTGCCTGGAGAGGGAGTCCTGCCGGGACAATGCCTTCGGCCAAGCTGTACTCCGTAATCTGTTCGGGGTATAAACAACTCCTGCCCTCCAACCCTTCTGCAGCTACCGAGAGCTTGGCCCCCAAGGATTCTGGCATCCTTCAGTCATCGGCTTCTGCTCACGTCCTCAGAGGTGTTTTTGGCTTGCAGGATTCAGTAGCCTGTAGCTGGGGAGTCCCATAAGTGAGGACTGACTTCCTGCTTGTTCCTGGAGAAAGTGTAGTTACTCACCTGTAACAGGTGTTCTCCAGGGACAGCAGGAATCAGTCCTCACTACTCTCCCACCTCCCCTTAAGAGTTGCCATTTTTGTTTTCCTTCCCTTGCTATCTGCTGAGTAGGGCTCTTAACTATGGCACCCTTGGGTGGAAAGAGGACCACACATGTGGCAGCAATCCCAAAGGCTTTCTTTGAAAGCTGGGGAATTGCTGCACGTGGGCTCTGTTGGTGCTGACGTCACCCATAAGTGAGGACTGATTTCTGCTGTCCCTAGAGAACACCTATTACAGGTGAGTAACTACACTGTGCAAAAAGGGGAATTATTGGCTATTCCTATCCACAAGGATCAGCAGCGCTTTCTGTGATTCATGGTGCTAGGACACCACTTTTGGTTCCGTGCCTTGTTTGGTTTCACGACAGCACCACGTACGTTCTCCAAGGTTATGGTAGTGGTAGCGGCAGCTCTGAACAGGGCATCTGTGTACATCCGTACCTGGACAACTGGCTCATCAGGACAAAGTCTTATCCAGAGGCTCCAGCAGCTGTCTCCCAAGTCCTGGAGCATCTAAACTGGGTAACCAATCATACCAAGAGCTGCCTAAGTCTTTCCCAATCCCTGGAGTTTCTGGGGGCCTGCTTTGACACCTGCCTCAGGTGGGTCTTCCTCTCGGGTGACTGCCTGAGGAGACTCTCAGGCTAACTCCAAGCATTCTGCCCCAAGGTTTGGCCCCAGATGGACTAGTCAAGTTTTTTTTTTTTTGTGGCCATGGTGGCAACGATGTCATCCCTTGGGCACAGGCCCACATGCAACCCCCTAGAATGGACCCTTCTATCTCACTGGTCTCCAGCAATGCAGGACTACAATGTGCGGCGTCCTCTTTCCAGAATAGTCTGCTCCAGTATCAGCTGGTGGCTCTGCCCTCGCAACCTCCGGGGGGGGGGGGGGGGTGTCCATTTGAAGCATCTCAGTGGATCCGGGTCACAGATGCCAGGCTCTTGGACTGGGGGGCACATTGTGGTGATCAGACATCCCAGGGCTCCTGGTCTCGGCAGGAAGCCTACTGAATGATCAACCAGCTCAAGGCACGAGCATTCAGTCTTGCTCTGCAGGCCTTTCTCCTGCTGCTCCGCCATTACTCTGTCCACATCCTCTGACAATGCCATTAGTGGCCTGTCTCAACTGACGGCAGCAAAAAGCCCAGGGAGTTGCCAGAGAGATGGCATAACTCCCTTGGGCTGAGCAGCACCTGACATCTCTCCCAGCCCAACACATTGCCAGGGTGGACAACTTTCAAGCCGGCATACCCTGGACTGTGGCGAGTGGGAATGCCATCTAATGGCTTTTCAGAAAATTACTCCAATGAAACAACCTTATAGCAGAAAGACTCGGAGGGTTCACACTTGTTATTTTGAATCTATTGCACGGAAGTTGTCTCAGACTTCACGGCTATAGTTAACTGGGTTTTCTGGAATTCTTTATAAACACCAGCTAAGCCTTAGTACATCAATGACATTTTCCGGCTTTTTTTTGTATAAAGTGTCCAAATACCCTCTCTCCTCCTGTGTATCAAATTTGTCTAAAATTGACTGTAATTGCACTCGTGCTTAAACACTTAAATTCACTTGGGACTCGTACTTAACTTTAGGAGTCTTCCAATAAATCTTATTCATGTAAATCTTCTCAATTGAATCTTGTGCACCCGACGCCTCACTTTCAACGTTGAGAACAGCGTTTCACTCAATGAATGAGGTTCTTCAGGGAATTTTTCAGTAGTGCATATAGTCCAGAGATTTAACTATAAATAAGAACCAAAAACATCTATTTATCTGCCTTAAGTTCCAGAGAAAATTTAAAAACCAAAGTTAAAAACAATCATTCTTATACAGCTACAACATACCCAGCTAGGACGTGTGGTCTAGGCAGCTTCCTCTAACGGACATTAGAACTTGCAATTCATTTTGGCAGCCTACGGCTGTTTCTAACTTCTTTCCGTCCAGAGAAGCTCTGTGCATGTACCCTTACTTTCCTATCAGCATGCTTTATATTTTCTTCCTGCTATTGGCTCTGAAACCGACGCGGTTCATAGGCTCCCTCAGTCTATACTAGTAGACTATTGGCCATGTTTCGTGACCTCAATTAGCCCAATCAGTCTCCAGATTCAGCCTATTGGAAATAAAAATCTGCAGCTGAAAGATCTATTAGCTATCAAATCAGCAAGGTTCATAGCCTCCTTCTGTTTACTTCTGCTAATAAACCATTTGGCTACGTTGTTTAACTACAATTTGCCCAATCAATCTCCAGATTTAACCCATTGGGAATGAGAGTCTGTAGCTGGAAAATCCAGCGCTGTTCATGAAAAAATAAAGTTTTAGCTAAAGACTTTCCATGTTGAGGAATTGAAACTTGTTCAATACAGAAACATCTTAGCTGTTCAAAGCTATGTTGCAATGTTTGGCAATGAGAAACTATCGGGGCCTGCAGGATACTATGTTTTAAGCGGCTCTTATGCTCTGACATCCGAATCTTAAAAACCCTACTGGTTTGACCTATATAATACAGGTCACATGGGCAGATTATGGCATAGACTACGTTCTGGGAGTTACAGTCAGTATGTTGTCGTAGGACATATTTTTGTTGGGGCCACACTTAACAAAAATATGTCCTACGACAACATACTGACTGTAACTCCCAGAACGTAGTCTATGCCATAATCTGCCCATGTGACCTGTATTATATAGGTCAAACCAGTAGGGTTTTTAAGATTCGGATGTCAGAGCATAAGAGCCGCTTAAAACATAGTATCCTGCAGGCCCCGATAGTTTCTCATTGCCAAACATTGCAACATAGCTTTGAACAGCTAAGATGTTTCTGTATTGAACAAGTTTCAATTCCTCAACATGGAAAGTCTTTAGCTAAAACTTTATTTTTTCATGAACAGCGCTGGATTTTCCAGCTACAGACTCTCATTCCCAATGGGTTAAATCTGGAGATTGATTGGGCAAATTGTAGTTAAACAACGTAGCCAAATGGTTTATTAGCAGAAGTAAACAGAAAGAGGCTATGAACCTTGCTGATTTGATAGCTAATAGATCTTTCAGCTGCAGATTTTTATTTCCAATAGGCTGAATCTGGAGACTGATTGGGCTAATTGAGGTCATAAAACATGGCCAATGGTCTACTAGTATAGACTGAGGGAGCCTATGAACCGCGTCGGTTTCAAAGCCAATAGCAGGAAGAGAATATAAAGCATGCTGATAGGAAAGTAAGGGTACATGCACAGAGCTTCTCTGGACGGAAAGAAGTTAGAAACAGCCGTAGGCTGCCAAAATGAATTGCAAGTTCTAATGTCCGTTAGAGGAAGCTGCCTAGACCACACGTCCTAGCTGGGTATGTTGTAGCTGTATAAGAATGATTGTTTTTAACTTTGGTTTTTAAATTTTCTCTGGAACTTAAGGCAGATAAATAGATGTTTTTGGTTCTTATTTATAGTTAAATCTCTGGACTATATGCACTACTGAAAAATTCCCTGAAGAACCTCATTCATTGAGTGAAACGCTGTTCTCAACGTTGAAAGTGAGGCGTCGGGTGCACAAGATTCAATTGAGAAGATTTACATGAATAAGATTTATTGGAAGACTCCTAAAGTTAAGTACGAGTCCCAAGTGAATTTAAGTGTTTAAGCACGAGTGCAATTACAGTCAATTTTAGACAAATTTGATACACAGGAGGAGAGAGGGTATTTGGACACTTTATACAAAAAAAAGCCGGAAAATGTCATTGATGTACTAAGGCTTAGCTGGTGTTTATAAAGAATTCCAGAAAACCCAGTTAACTATAGCCGTGAAGTCTGAGACAACTTCCGTGCAATAGATTCAAAATAACAAGTGTGAACCCTCCGAGTCTTTCTGCTATAAGGTTGTTTCATTGGAGTAATTTTCTTTAATTTTCATAGTAATTTATTACTCCACAACATGACCCAAACTGCTTGTGATCTAATGGCTTTTCAGCATATTGTGTCGTTGGGTCCAACCCATGTTGCCTCATGGCCATTGCCACGAATACCAAGATTCCTGCCTCCTTCAGTTGCTGCAGGGAATTTAGCTCTTCGGATAGATGTCCTGGCCCAGCATTTTCCCACTGTGGCCACTGATCGGGAGGTGTCTCCATTGCACCCAACTGGCCCAGGTGCCTGTGGTATGCGGACCTTGTTCAGCTGCAAGTAACTTCACCCCTGCCTCTGGGCTCTCGCCATGGTCTCCTGAGACAGGGCCCAGTCCTGATGGATGACCCTGCTCATAACTCGCTTAGGGTGTGGTTCATGAGGCAGTGTCTAGTCCGCAAAAGCTATTTGCTTAAGGTGGTTCAGACTGTCTAAAACATGCCACCCATCCATGTCATGGTGTGCTTGTGCAGATTCCAGAAATCCTAGCATTTCTACAGGATAGGTTCAATAAGGGTCTAGCCCTAAACTAGTAGCAGCCCTCACCTGCTTCAGGGGCCCTGTTGGGCATTCGCTTGTGTCTGAGGTATCAGTTGGTTCCTTTGTAGGGTCTGTGCTTGACAGCCTCTGCTCTGTCCACTTGTTCCCCCTTAAGACCTTTCCCTCATGCTCCAGAGCCTCATGAAGGCTCTTTTGAGCCTATCCAGCATGTCACTCTCAGGGATCTCTCCTTCAAGATGGTTTTCCTGGTTGCTATCACATCGGCCAGGCGTGTCAAATTACAGGTGCTCTGCTGTTGAGAGCCCTTTTTCTTGTTCACTTCTGAAAGGGTGTTGCTTCGTGTTGTGCTCTCCTTCTTGCCCAAGATGCTTTCACCCTTTCATGTGAATCAGATCATTTCCTTGCCTTCCTTTCTGAGGGAACAGGGCTCTGAATCTCCAGACAATTTTGAGGTAGTCTTTGTCTGGAGAGGTTCTTTGCTACCTTAAGGTCACAACTTCCTTTTGGAAGTCAGATTGCCTGTTTGTATTTTCTTGGTCGCATAAAAGCCTGGTGGCATCTAAGGCTAATTGAACGCTGGATCAAGCGTGCCATTGAATCTGCTTACATCATGTATAACAAGCCCATCTCTGTGGGGCTTCATGTGCATTCCACATGGGCTTAAGCAGCTTCTTGGGTGGAATGGTTGCATGTCTTCCCATTAACATGTTGGTTGGCCATCTGGTCCCCTCTATCCATCTTCATGCACCACTGCTGCCTCAACATCCAGGCTTGGGCTGTGGCACATTTTGGAGCCAGTGTGGTAACAGTGACTTTCTTCTTGTCCAGTGGGAGTGTAGCTTGGGTACTTCCTACTTGTCTGGACTGGTCTAGCAGGATGAATTGGAAGGCAAAATTTCACTTACTGTTAACTTCCTTTCCTGGAATCCTGCTAGACCAGTCCAGCACCCATCCCTCACTTTGTTCCTCAGCAACAGTTTTGGGCGACTTTGTCGTTTCAACACAGCTTTATTGAATGGCCAGTTGTGATCTGTTTCAGGCTCAGAAGTCAGTTTAGCCTGGCTATGCCCTTTGTACATAGCTGTACTTGTTGGTGCTCACGGTTCCAGGATCTTCTCGGGATCTTTGTGATTGACACAGGGCTTCCTCTGCTTTTACAGGAGTATACTGAGGGTGACACCTAGGGGAGCTTCTATATGCCAGAGCCTGCTTATTGAATCTTGTACTTTTCTGTCTCCAATATCTGCTTGTGGGGGGACTTAACAGACTTGTCTGGACTTGTTTAGCAGGATTCTAGGAAAATTAATGGTAAGTGAAATTTCTCCTTTCCACTTAAGTGTGGCCCCTCAATTTCTAATTTCTGTAGAGCAGGGGTTTGTGACAGTCTTCAGCATACAACCTAGCCAATCAGGTATTCAGGATCATCATACTAAATATGCATATGAGTTGTATTGTGGTTATCCTGAAAACCTGACCAGCTAGGTGTGTCCTAAGGATTGGGTTTAGGAGGATGCATATATGCTCAGTGACATCCCTGACTGTCAACATCCCCAAACTGTGGCTACAGTCCACCCCCATTACAGGTAAGTCTACATGACTGTTTGAATTCTGTTCTGCTTGTATGTGTTCTGGAAGCCATTACACTGATTGGAAAGGGGGAAAAGTGACCTGAAGCAATGTGTTTAGAGAAATCCAGCAGATTTTAAAGTCTTTAGTAAATGGCGTGGTAGTTTGTCCCGTTTGTGCCTTTTAATAGTGGGTCATAGGCATTTTTTGATAAGGAAGCCCTTCAGGCACAGTTAGTGGCTTACTATAACACTTAAAGCACTCTAATGCTGTTAAATATCTAAATAAAAACATCTTTAAATAAAAAATTTTGACTCTTATATGGTTAGTTTGTATTGTCTGTTTTTTTTCAAAGAGCAGTGCCACCAAAGAAGGGTAGCACAGTTTTTATTCTTTACACTATTGAGTTGTATGCACATAACTATCCCTTATGGATTGTGACTAGCTCTATATATTACTGCACAAATGCACATACAACATAGTTCCCTGCTTTATATGCTCTGGCTTTAGTGTGGAATGTCATGCTTGCTGATGGAAACTTAATTTCTCTGGGAACAAGCAGGAAGTCATATGGGTGATGTCTGCACTGACAGAACCCTCATGGAAGTATCCCCCAGCTTTCAAAGAGCCTCTGGGAGATGCTACCAGGCATGCGTGGTCCCCTTCCTGCCCAAGGTGCTATCTTGCTCAGTCTCCTTTTTTCCATGGAGCCCTTCAGACTTCTTTTGGCGTCTAGTTCGGTCTATTTTTGTAGTTTTTGTTCATTTCCTGTTCGACTCTCCGGGCCAGTCCAGGAACAAGTGGGTTGTCAATCTCCTTCAGCAACTGAGGACTGAAATCTTAAACTTTGAAGAGCTGGTATCTGACTCCCTCTGCTGGCCACTTCCAGTCTTTTCAGTCCTCAGCAGCTGAAGGACGTGATCCTGGCTGGCTCCCACTTTCAGATGCTTAAGCTTTACAACTTTTATTTCTTTTTGTTTTATTTTGTGTAATTTCAGCGTTGGTACATAGCAGGGGGCCCTAGCAGGGTTCCTAACAATGTACATTGCAGCCGACAAATTTGTAGCGGCACTCTGAGGCACGGGGCTGAAGAGGCAGAGCCTGTCTCACTTTCAGCTCTGTTTACTATAACAGAGAGCAGTGCGGTGCTGGGAGCCCCAGATACCTGCCTGCTGCCTCCGGGGCTCAGCTTCCCTCCCCACTAGCAGTGGGTGCCAGGAGCTGCAGGAGAAGTCTTTTTTATTAAGGTTGGTCATTTTTTCTTTCAGTTGGTTTCTTGGTGTTGGGGGTGCCGGCGGCCATGTTTTTCTTGGCGTTTGGTAGACATTTCTTTTTCCCGCGGCAGTGTCTCAGGAGCCGGTTTGAACAGGGCTTTTTTCTTTCTTCCTTTTTTGGTTTGGGATTTCATGTTGGCTTTCGGTTTGCTCCGTTTGGGGTAAGGCCTTGTCAGCATAGCTCCTGTCTCAGAAGCAGGCCTCTCCAACGGTTTATTTTTGGCGGGAATGGCAGCCCTGGCTAACACTGTTTCTATGGCCTACAGGCACAGTCTTTTTTCCTTGCTGTTGGTACCTCTGAGTGAATTGGATACTATTGTTATATATTAGTGTTCTGTGCGGCAGTGATTGCTTAGAACTGCGGAAGGTTAATGGAGCTAAAGGTGAATGAAACACATAAGTTGGTTTCTCAGATGCTTCCACATCATTGGTTTGGTGTAAACACTATTCGTGGCCTCACAATCACAGCGGCAGTGTTGGGCTTTTTGGGCTATCTATTGTGAAATTGGTATTGCTGCTTCAGTTTTGGGTTCTGAACCTCTTTTAACAGCATATGTAATGCTGACAGCCACATTTTGTGGTCTCATTCATGTAAATTGATCCTTTTTCTTATCTTTTGTTTTTGTTGAAACTGTGTAATAGCAACAGAACCACAGCACAATGGTTCAGACACTGACCAATGATGCAGGGATCAAGGGTTCAATCCCCCGCAGTGCCCAATGAAGATATCTGGCTGAGGCATTACATATCCTACTTATCTTTTTTTAAAGTTTCCATGGCATGTTATTTTGCTTTGTAAAATAAACCAAAGTAGTTTATATTTCTGTATATTGCTTGATGTGTTGCCTGATATGAAAACACATCCCTAGCAGGCCTTAATTGTCGCCCTCATCATAACTGCTGTCTCATTTGGCATGTTGACAGGGGCCAAGGATTACACAATCTCTTTCGGTGTTATGCATCGAAACGACAAACATCTCTTTCTCAGACATACTGGCTGGCGGCTATAAGGGAGTCTGGGGTGGTGTTTGTCTTGTCCAGGTTCAAAGGACGCAGATTTATTTCCGGCTTGGCTTGCTTAGTTTAACCTTGATTATGGAATGCTTTTTTCCATAGCTACGTCCGTGTTCCACGATGATTGCTGTTACTCACGAATTTTTCCTGCTCTTGTTTGAGCGTACGCCATAATTCGTGCCCTACACTTTTATTCAGATCTGCATCTTTTCTTTGAAGCTGCGTTCTTTCTTGATTTTTTTCCCACCTCCATTTGGTGGTGTAATTTATTTTTTTTTTCTCTTTTCCTCAGTTGGTACTTGAAGCCCTTGCGAGTCTTTCTATGCTAGACTCTTTCACTTTCTTTCACTCTCCAGACCTTTGCAATTAGCCCTCCGGATACACCCAGAGTTTGCTCAAAGCATTAACCCCGTAGGCAATCCTTCAGTCGTATGCCCGCCGCTTCTCGGGGGTGTATCTCTCCTTAGTCGCCCATTGCTGTGGCAATGTACGGAATAATAATATTAAGGAGCTCTTAGCTTGCTTCACAATCTTCCTCTCTGTTACTCCTTGGCCAGATTAGCCACAGGAAGGGGTGTAGATTGCACTTTCCCCTACTCAAACCATTGGTCTATGTTTTTTATCTGCAGGAAGGCTGGGAAGTTTGCAGATCTCTATTTCCACTGAGAACTGGCCACGGGCCTGGGTAAACAGCCTTACCAGCTTAATGTGTGGCAGTGTGATGTCCAATAATGTGTTTTTCTAGGCTCCTTCTGTCTGGGTGCTGGTATTGTAATTATGATACTTGGATTTCAATGACAAAATCTCAGTGTGGGGAGGCCTAGAGGGTACAAACAGCTAAATGCTGGCATAACCCTATAGGTTCTCCTAGGGTTACTAATGCCTTTGTATAACGGCCGGAGCTTCTCGGTCTTGCTCCATTTTGCGGGGTATACGGGTCATTTCCACTTTTCAGCCTCTCCGATTGGCCTGGCTGCGACGCCCCGCACCTTTCTACCACCCAACCAGTTCTCTTTGGCAGACTATAGCACTTCCGGTGACGTCAGCTACTCACTGCTGGTAGTAGTGGCGGCGGCCTTACGGACAGCGGGCGTTTTTTTTTGTGCACCCTTGCCTCGACAACTGGCTAATTCGAACCCCGCTGGTATAGGAGTCTCCGTCTCCTGCAGCTCCGGCGTTGGGTGCCCCATCGAGCCGATGTGCAGTTGCGGCCGGTTTCGAGATTCCTCTCCTTAAGGGCGTTTTTCACCGTACAGGTCGAAGTATTTTTTCTGTTATTAGGCTCCGTGTTGCCGTTCCTGTCCTGGTGCAAGCTTTCTTGCATCTTCGAGCGTGGTCGGCATGGCGCTAGCTGCTGCTCCTTGCGTACATGGCGGAGTCCTTCGGCCTCCTTCTGTGGGCAAGGGCTCACATGTGGACGTTGCAGCGAGTGTGGTTATCGCACTGCAATCCTCCAGATTTGCCCTTGGCATACGGGTTGCCCCGGTTGCGCGTCTCCGGTGGTGGCCGGGGCCGGTTCTTCTGAGTGCAGGGCTTCCCTTAAGCCAGCCCAGCGGGGTGTTGGTTGCGACAGCTGTCAGTTTCGTCGGTTGCGGAGATCAGAGTCCGGCATCATTGCTCGGGGGCTTGAGCACCGGAGATCCAGAATTTTTCCTTTCATCTGGTGGGGTTCCGGTAGCTCTGCTCCCAGACAGCGATGGGCATGTTTTTTTTTCTCGGAATAGGCGCTGTCGGTGTCTTTTTTTTTTTTCTCTCTTCGAGGCGGCACTGGCGGCGCGGAGTTGTTGCAGCGGAGTCTGCAGCTCAGGTTATGGGCAGAAGTGCTTTCCCTAGCCCGGTCAGCGGCAGGAACGGGGGGGGGGGGGAATATATATATAATTACATAAATAAATAAATTAATTAATAAAATTACAGCCTGCTTTACTCCACACGCCTGTGCTGGTTCCGGGGCTTGGTCAAGGCACGCTGTGGTGTTTCACAATGTGACCCGGTGGTGCAGGCAGCCGATAGTGGTTCTTCTGCTTACCTTCGGCGGGGCCAAAGCTTCTCGGGATCTGCCGCAAGCGCAGGATGCGCATGTTGGATGGTCTCGTTGGGCTGGGAAAGCCATGGCCACCGCAGGATGGTCAATAGAGTGCTTCAGAGGATGGCAGGTCGCTGCGGCCTAGTGATTATCTTTCCACCAGTCTGGCCCTAGCAGGCGTGGTATGCGGATTTTGGGCGTCTTCTCATCCACCAAGCTTGGTGGTATCCCTCGAGGGGGGGTTTCTGTTCCAGGACCCTCGACTCATGCCCGAAGTGGATTGCTTTGCTCTTCCGGCTTGGCTCTGAGCGGAGACCGGTGGTTCTGGTAAGGGTCTTCGCCTTCGGTCATAGTCTCTGAACTGCGGGATTGCAGACGTTCCAAGTCCCTAGCTTTGGTTCGTGGATAGCGTCTTTCAAGGTCTTGCTGCGGAGAGCCGAACTACGGCCGAGCGATGCCTTAGTTCCGATCGTGCTGTCTTTTATTCCGGACAGTTTGGATAAAGGCGCCTCGCGGTGATTTCTTTCTTTCGCAGAGGTGTGAGCGGGCTTCGTCTCCAGCTCCTTCAGCACGGCTTCCTTTTTTCCTTCAAGCGGTTCAGTACTTTCGATCCCCTCTTCGCAATGGGGTTCCACTGTAGATTTTGTCTTCACTGCTTACGAAGTGGCGTGACCTCGTTTTTGTTTTCCCAGGCAGTGCTTTCTCGCTTGGGGATCTTCTTACGGATGGCCTCTTTCGGGGCTTTCCGTTCCGCGAGGTGGAGTTTGGATCTCTCTGCTCTATTGTGTAGGGCTCCCTATCTACACTTTTCAGAGGATGCAATGCGGTTGTGGACGGTTCCCTCCTTTCTTCCGGAGGTCGTCTCTACTTCTCTATTACTCAGTCTATCGCTTTCCCCTCCTTTCGGGTCGGGGATCTTCCCATTGGCGATGTTCTTAGATGGCTCAGGAGCTCCTCTGAAACACTACGTCTTTCTGGGACTCGGAACGGTTTTTTCTTTGCCGGGTCTCGAAAGGGCGCAACCGCTTCTAGTCGTCCGTTGGTGGACCAGCGATTGGGCTGTTCTAGCAGGGCGCAGAGAACGGCTATTCGTGTTCGTTTTACGGGCACCCCAGTGTCCTTTTGGGCGGCATATGCTTGTGTTCCGCCGGTGGATTTTTGTCAAGCAGCTCCATAGTCTTCGCTTCCGCGTTTGCGAAACTTTGCAGGCTTGAGGGCTTGGCCGAGAGCTAGGCCTGTGTGAGGGCGTCGGTCGTCCTCGGATGCCTGTTCGGTCCCTCCCGTGGTTAGATACTGCTCTGGTACTTCCCACTTGTTCCTGGACTGGCCCGGAGAGTCGAACAGGAAACCGAAATTAGACCTTACCTGCTAATTGTCTTTCCTGGAGATCTCTCCGGGCCAGTCCAGGACCCACCCATGTCTTTTGGTCAGTTTTTTTTTTTTGGTCACATTTCCGTGTAACGCAGGTACCTAAGGATTCTCGACGGCTGGTGGTGGCGTCCGCGTCATGGCTTATCTGTTGTTTTTTTCTGTTCTCACTCATGTCTTCTCGTTCATGTGTTACGTTTTATCTTCTTGGTTATTTTGAGACAAATGATTAGATAAATAGTTAATTTAAAAAAAAACAACAAAAAACCCGGTGAGAAACCTGGTTTTTTGCCTGTTCCATAACATCATTGGGAGGCTGCTGCGTTTTCGTATTTTCCCTTTTTCTAATTTTCTGCTGGTTTTTGGCCATTAATTTTTTCATCTGCTTTAAGGTTAGACTGGAAGTGGCCAGCAGAGGGAGTCAGATACCAGCTCTTCAAAGTTTAAGATTTCAGTCCTCAGTTGCTGAAGGAGATTGACAACCCACTTGTTCCTGGACTGGCCCGGAGAGATCTCCAGGAAAGACAATTAGCAGGTAAGGTCTAATTTCGGTTTCTTTTCCTGGTCTTTGTGCCCTTTTTCTCACTGGCAGCCCAGAGAGTCTTTGACCTCGCTGGGGTACTCCCCCCCCCCCCCCTTGGCTACCAGTGGCTTTAAGAAGTATGATAGGTGCTCCAAAATTGTCTTTGACCGACACACAGCTGCTGTCTCTACTGCCTTGGACAGACCACAACCCTGCGGCCTCTGCAAGAGGATGTCCAGTAAGGCCTTCAAGTTGTCAGCAGCAGCACGATAAGTTTTGCCTTGTCCCATGTGCCTCCGGCCAGGGCCTCATCTGAGGCCCTGACATCTCATCCAAACCTGAGCCTCATCAGGGTCCTCAAAGGGGGTCTCCCTCAAGGGAACCCAGGAAGAAGAAACCCACGAAGGTGGTCTCATTGGATGGTTCTGACCTGCTGGGTGCTCTATGGGTCTGGTCCCACAATCTGAGACATACATCTGAGGTGTCAGAAGGAGCAGCCTGCAAAAATCCCCTGGAAAGATCAGACTGGCCTCCGTCCCCAGACACTATCCTCATCGAGGATTCCCCTTTGGGGGAGCTGGCATTGGGTCAGAGTCCCTTGGTGCCTGTGCCGAAGGCTGCAGAGCCTTCTGGTCTGGAGTGCAATTTGTCTGCCTTCATGGACCAGCAGCAAGTGCTGTTGTCCAGCATGACAAGTTCATCTACACCAACCACTGGTCCCAAGATGCCCCCAGAGGCTGAGCTGATCCTTGAGGTCCTTAGGCCTAGAGTCTATCCTCAGCTAAGATTGCGATCTGAGTCCTGCTCAACAGGAACGGTCATCTCCAGCAAGCTTACCAGGTGCTGGCCACAGGGTATTGGGGTCCCAGTGCCTGTGGAGCAGCCCTTCTGAGTCCTCAACAGTGGGAGATGGAGGACGAGGAGTCCCCCGGTACCCATTGCCACCACGACATCCCATCTCGGAGCCTTGATGGTGGTCCCCTCCTGAGGATATGGGTTTCCTTGATTTTGTCAAGGACATGTCTAAAGCCCTGGTGTTCCTAACAGTCTGAGGAGGACCCTTGGGTGGATGAATTGGAAATACTCCAATACAAGGCCCCTCTGCAGGAATTGCTCATAGTGCCCATCCTGGAACGGCTGATGCTCGTCCACCAGAGCCTGGGCTTCCAAAAGTCACACTGCTGCATAACTCCATGGTGGTGGAGTCTGCTGAAAAGTCAGATATGCTCCTCTGTGCCCCCCAGCAGGGAGACCTGCACCCTGGACACCCTCAGCAGAAAGTGTATCAGGGCTCAATGCTTATCAGCCACATTCAGACCTACTTGGGCATGTCGCCAGGTTCTTGGCTGGTCTCTTCGAGGAACTTTTGCAGTGGTTCAAGAACCTGGCCAAAGCAGTCCATGAATGCTCCAAATTCATGTCTCGGGTGGCCTATGAGGGGTTTGAGTTGGTGGCTCAAGTAGCAGTGGCTGGCATTGGTGCATGCTGCCAAGTTTGGCTACAGTCATCCAACCTCTAGCAGTGTGTTCAGGACAAATTGGTTAATGTCTCCTGCCAAGGAGAGAATCTCTTCATGACAGACAAGACTGCTGAGCTGGAGACCAAGTTCATGGTGACCAGGCTCTCTAAAAGGCTTCTGCCCCTCCCTGATGGAAGGGCTCTGGTAAAAGCCCTTCTACCTGAGGAAGGGAGCTGCTTACAGAAACTATCAACCTTATCAGGCCTCCCTGGCTCCCCAACAGGGTCAGCAGGCCAAGGGACATGGGCATTAGCCACATGGGCAGAAAGCTCTAAAACCCCAGGCACCAGCTCCGGCCTAGCTGGGGGGGGGGGGGGGGGGTTTTTGACCCCTTGAGCTTAGCCTCTCTACCCCGAAGATCAGCAGACAACAGGTGGACATCTGGCTCTCTATGCCCAGAGATGGGTGACCATCACCACTGATTCCTGGGCACTTTGGGTAGTCAGGGAGGGTTACCTTCTCTACCTGACAGCCATCTCCCGCTTATTTCCCAGAAGAGCCCCTCAGGTCACCCTCCACTGAGACTACCTTCTGAAGGAGTTGGCAGTTTTTCTCGTAGACAAAGTGGCGGAATCGGTGCCCCACCACCTCAAGGGCAAGGGGTTCTACTCCACGTACTTCCTTGTGCCAAAGAGGATAGGGGGGCCTAAGGCCCATCCTCAACCTGTGCAACCTCAAATTCACAGTGAGGGAGAAGTTCAAGATGCTCTACTTTGGAATATTGCTGGCAGGGTGACTGGCTCTGCTCCTTGGATCTGAAGGATGCTTATGTCCAATTTTGATCCACCCCCAACACAGGCAATACCTGCGTTTCAGGGTGCAGGGAGAGCACATCCAATAGAGGTTGCTCCCCTTTGTACTCGCATCTGCCCCACAGGTCTTCACAAAGTGCCTCGGGGCTGCCGCTCACCTTTGGTGCCGGTGTTTCCCTACCTCGACAACTTGCTCGTTATGGGCTCCTGTCGGAGGCCTGGCAAGCAATGTTGTGCGCTGTCCTCCTTTTGGAGAGCTTGGGGTTCTTGGTCAACTACCCAAAGTCTCACCCCGAGCCAGCACAGGCTCTTGAGTTCATTGGGGTGGGCCTCGATACTCAGCATGCCATGGCCTTCTTGCCAGTGGATTGTTCCACCTATGTCTGAGCTCTGTCTCACATCCAAAGTGCCCACTAGGTCACCGCTCAGTCTATGCTACGTCTCTTGGGCCACATGGCCTCGACTGTGCATGTGGTTCCTCACTCCTGCCTGCACATGTGGATGGCTCAGTGGTGTCTCAGTTCCCAATGGAGTCAATCCTTTGGATACATTAGAGTCCCTGTCAGGGTTCTTCCTAACCTTTGTTTGTCCCTGAGCTGGTGGCAAAACCCCAGCAACCTCCTGTGGGGATTGCCCCTCCAGGCCCAACAGCACAATGTGGTGCTGACCAGTCGCTTCCCTGTTAGGGTTGGGAGCCCATTGTGGGTCTTTGCACGCAGGGGCAGTGGTTGCCCTTGGAGGCTCAGCAGCAGATAGGACCCACCAGATGGCCTAGAGCTTGAGCAGGTTTGAGGGCCTTTGAGGATATCCTCTTCAGGAAGTCTGCTACCCAGTTGTCAGTCTGTACCAGAACAATGTTCTAGATCAACAACGAGGGGGGATGGGGTCTTGCTCCCTCTGTAGGGGAGTGGTCCTCATTTGCTTTTTTGCCACTTGACAGGAGATGTCCCTCAAGGCAACATACCTCCAGGGTCAGGAGAATGGCCTGGTGGACAGATACGGCAGACACCTTTGCCCCTATGAGTGGTGCCTGGATCCCAGAGTGGTAGGTTGGCTGTTTCTATGCTGGGGCTCTTTAGCGATGGACCTCTTCGCCAGCCCCCAGAACACCCAGCTCCCCTTGCTTCTGCAGCCCAGTGCCATACCCAGGCAGACGGGGCCCTGATGCATTTCTCTTGGACTGGTCCTCCAGTCTCCTGTATGCATTACGTCCTTTTCCCCATTGTGAGGACTCTGTTCAAGGGTCAACAGGTCAACCCCTTCTGTTGCCCGGTTTGGTGGGTCCTCCAGTACCTTCTCTACCTCTTGAGGGAAGGGCTGAAGTTGAACTTGGTTAGAGTTCATTTGAGTGCCATATTGGCAAATCATCTACCAATTGAGGGAAAGTCTCTCTTGGGGCAGCCACTAGTTTCCTGCTTTAGGTGGAGCCTTCTGTTATCCAAGCCACCCATCTGCCCCCTCCAGTGGAATGGGACTTGAATGGTGGTGCTCACACAGCTCACTCGTCCACCATTTGAGCCAATGGCAATGTGTTTGCTCTGGCACTTGTCCTGGAAGGTGGCCTTCCTGGTGGCACTGACCTCGGCTTGCTGAGTCAGTGAGCTTCCAGTGCTTATGGCTGGTGCCCCTTACACTAGGTTTTATTGGAAGAGGGTGATACTCTGGATTCATCCTAAATTCTTACCCAAGGTTGTGTTGGCTTTTCATCTCAACCAAGAGTATGCTCCTGACCTTCCTGAGACCCCGTGCCAATCAGGCTTCAGTGGCTCTCCACACCCTCGACTGCTTTGCCTTCTACTTGCAGCGTACCCTCACTCGTGGCAAGTCTGCCAGACTTTGCATGACCTACAATCCTAATAAGCAGGGGCAAGCAGTCACCAAGTGCACCCTCTCTATTTGAGTGGTGGACTGCATTGTGTTTGCCCATGCAAAGGTGGGCATCCCTCTGGATTGTTGGGTCACTGCATATGGGGTCTGAGCCAAAGCTGCCTTGGTGGCTGCCTGGTGCCCATGATAGATATCTGCCAGGTGGTGGTCTGGTCTTCCATGAACCCTTTTGCTGCCCACTACTACCTGGGGAGGGAGTCCTGCTGGGACAGCACCTTCAGCCAGGCTGTACTTCATAATCTGTTTGGGGTATAAGCAACTCCTGCTCTCTGACCCTTCTTCACTGCTACCATGGGCTTCTGCTGACAGCCTCACAGAGATGTTTTTTTGTTACAGGTTTGGTAGCCTTTGGCTAGGGAGTCCCATAAGTGAGGATTGAGTTCCTGCTTTGTTCCTGGAGAAAGTGTAGTTATTCTCCTGCTGTCCCTGGAGAATACCTGTTACAGGTATCAGTCCTCACTATCCACCTGCCTCCCCTATTGAGTTGCTGTATTTTTGTCCTTCCCTTGCCATCTGCTTGGTAGGGTTTGAGCTAAGAGACCCGACTGAGCAATATTGCACCCAGGGGTGGGGAGGGGGATGGGGGGGAAGAGGACCACGCATGTGTGGTAGCAATCCCAAAGGCTTTCTTTGAAAAGCTGGGGAAATGTGCAGGCTTTGTACAGATGTCACCCATAAGCGAGGACTGATTCCTGCTGTTCCTGGAGAACACCTGTTACAGGTAACTATGCTGTCTGGTGGATGGTAAGCCCCTCTCAGCCCAACCACTGGTGACCTTCCTCTGGGGCCTGCTCTCATTGAAGCCCTCTTTGCCCTCTGGTAACTGAATAGGACCTCAATGTGGTGATGGGATAGCTCAACTGCTTGCCCTTTGAGCCTCTGGCTCCCTGCCACCTCTGCTACATCCCTTGGAAGGTGGCTTTCCTTGTCACTTCTGCTTACAGAGTCAGCAAGACTTAGGCCTTTGTGGCAGAGGTGCTTTATACCAGGTTCTAGAGGAACAGTGTTGCTCTGCACACTGCAAATTCCTGCTGAAGGTAGTGTCACCCTTCCACCTTAGAAAGTAGGGAGCACCACTTTCTTAAGACCTCACTCTCAGGCAGAAATGGTCCTTTATTCCTCCTTTCTGCCCAATTGGAGTGAGGTTTTGGAAACTACTTCGGACTGTAAGTGGGCTTTGTCCTATATCCCTTGCTCAGCTTTTCATTTTCTACAACCCCAGTAGGCTGGGGAGGTGGTGACCAAGCATCCACTATCCATATGGGTAGTGGACTTTCATCCCCCTTGCTTATGAGCAGTTGTGGCTCCTGGAAGACTGTGTCAGGGCCATAGCAATTTAAGGAGCAAACTTGTGCTCTGTCCCAGTGGTGGATAGCTGCTGGTTGCCACTTGGTCTTCAGTCCATACCTTTGTAGCCCATTACTGCCTGGGAAGAGTCAACAGGACAGTGCCTTTGGCCAGACTGCTCTGTAACCTTTTTTGGGGTTTAGTCATCTCCTACCGTCTGTCCCTTCTGTGTTCAGGCTACTGTAGCGCTGGTTCATTGGACACAGGGGTCCTACTGTGGTATATGTACACGAACTAAATTGCTGCTGTTTGTCTCTAAGAGGGAGCTCTTATTTTGCTATGGGCTTGTGGGAGCCTGTAGCTGGGGTGTCCTATATGTGAGGACTGACTGATTTCTTGCTTGTTCCTGGAGAAAGTGTAGATCTCCAGGAACAAGCAGGAATGTATTCTTCACATATGGGTATTGTCGGAACCGATGGAGCCTGCGCAGGAATGCTCCCCATCGTCCAATAGGAATGCTTTTGGGAGCATCCCTCAGCACATGCATGCTGCTTTCCCGCCTTTCCAACTGTCCCTCTTCAGTTCTTTGTTTTCCGTGTAGCTGACTGGACACATACCCTGTCACTGCAGAAAATTTCTTCTTTAAACTTGTTTATTGTGGTCGTGTCTGCCTCCGCATGACACCGGTATCGTTGGTTCGTTTTTCTTTTCTAAAAAAATAAATTATATGCTTTCTGAACTGTTCCCTTCAGAAACTTTTCTTTTGGTGCTAGGTGCCATTTTGGGCATTAGGCCCCATTTTTCCTAAACAATGGAAAACCAGCTAGTGGTTTTAAAAAAATGTACTAAGTGTGGTGGTACCATTTCCATCACTGGCACCCATGGCTGGTGTCAAGTGTTCAGGCCATGACCATTCTCAATCTGAGTGTCTCTTGTATGGGGATGACTAAAAGAGGAAGACAGAACTGGACTGCAAAGCTCGGTACCCTCTTTTCTTCGGATGCCAGGTCTATTGCATCGATGTTTTCAAGAGCCTTGTCTTCCTCCCATGGATCTCAGCTAACTAAACATAAGAGCTGGTCCTCAAAGGGTAGCTCTCCTTCAAAGCGTTGAGAGGCCATTGGCATTGCCCTTGAGGAAACTACACCGGCAAAACAGCCCCAGTGGGCGGCTTCGGCCTCCAAAGCATCAACGGGGGTTCCAGGATGTTCTCGAGGCCTCGACCTCGGCAGAACTACTGGTGCCATGCTCGGGGGGTCCAGCTGCTTTTACCGGTACCAATACCCAGGCATCAGCAGCATTGATAGACAAGAGATGCCTCACTATCGATCAGTCTTGCAGCTCTCCTTACAGCGGCAGTACTGTTGACACTGGTGGTTCAATGGGCACCAACACCAATTCCAGTACCAGCATCGATGGCACTGGCCCTGGTGGGAATTCTTCCCATGCTGACTTTTTCTGGCATCGACAGATCAGTACCAGACCAACTCGGTACTGACTTCGATCAATACCGAGACCATGCTTTGCATGAACAGTGGGATCAGAGATACTTAGTTCTCAGATTCTGAGAACTCTGATAATTCTGCTGGTACCAGAGTGTTTATTCCAGAAGACTCCTCCCCAACGCTGGATGTCTCCTCCAGAAGACATGTCTTTTCAGGATTTTATTCGTGATGTGGCCTGAGGCCTTTCAATCACAGCAGCTCCTGAAAAAGAACCTAGAGCAAAGGAATTGGAAATTCTCCCATACCCTAAGGCTCCCAAGGAGGCAGCCACTCTGCCCATTCATGAAATTCTTCATGATTTGATGCTCAGAATGTGGGCGATACCTTTGACCACATCTCCTCATTCTAGGAGACTCGATATCATGTATCGAGTTCCACCATGTCCTGGTTTTCAAAAGACTCAGCTGCCACACCATTCAATGGTGGTGGAGTCGGCTATGCGTAGGATGAAAAGTGCAGAGACATGCATCCAATCCTCCAGGTCGTGAATGCAGGACTCTTGATGCTTTTGGGCGTCGAACATTTCAGGCTTTCAGCTAGGATCAGCGCATATATTTTATATATGGGAATGTTCCTCAGAGGTCACAAGAGATTTGGAGCTTAGGAGCCCCATTCTCCCTGATGACAAACGATAAGACTTACTCTTGTCAAACATGCTCAAGGCGTCTCCAAGTTTGTAAATCGTGCAGCCTTTGCTTTGAATGCATCAGCAGAACTTCAGCTATTGCCATTGGTGCACGTTGGATTGCCTGGCTTCAGGCATCAGACTTGGAGATTTGGGTACAGGATAACTTAGGAAACATCCCTTGCACAGGAGAAAACCTCTTTGGCAAGAATTGGCAGAAAAGGCTAATGAGATTGTCAAAATCTACAGCCACTCCAGCCAAAAAAAAACCCTATAAAAAAAACTTTTTAGCAAAAAAAGCTTTAGCCATCCTATACCTAGCAAGGGCAAGCTCAGGGTCAAATTGCCCAAAAAGGTCCAACAACAATCCAGACAACAAAAGAAGCCAAAAGGCCTTAAAGCTCAAATAGCTCCACAGACCCAGCCCCCTCAGGGGCTTTGATTCCTTCATAGAGAAGGTAGCCTTCCTGCCTCTGAAAGGTCCAGAACCCCTAAGCATTCCAGGCAGGTTGTCATTTTGCCAACAGATGGTACCATATAACAGCAGAAAGTTGGACCCTGTCCATTGTGGGAGAGGGGTACAAGCTTCATTTTCACAGTATGCCCCCTCCTACAATCGTAAGTTCAATTCCCAAACCTCTACAGGCAATCTACTGGATCGAGAGGTCTCAACACTTCTTGGTCAAGGAGCAATAGAGGAGGTGCCCATTCTTCAATAGGTTAGTGTTCTACTCCCCTTTATTTTCTTATTCCGAAGAAAACAGGAGGACACAGACCCATTCTAGACCTCAGAGAATTGAACAAATATCTGTTCTGAGAAAAATTCAAAATGATTTTCTCTGGGAACTCTTCTGCCATACCTTCAAAGTCAGGATTGGCTTTGTTCTCTAGATCTAAAGGATGCATATACTCAGATTCTGATCCATCCAGATCACAGGAAATTCTTACGATTCCTTTTCAAGGGAAAACATTTCCAATACAGGGTCCTTACCTTTGGTCTGGCTTCGGCACCAAGAGAATTCACAAAATGCATGGCAGTAGTAGCTGCATTTCTGCGAACCCTAGGGATATTTGTCTTACCTTACTTAGACGGCTGGCTCATTCGAGCCCCTATGGTTCCAGAAGCCAGTTCTGCACTGTCTCGTAGAATGCGAATCCTTCAATACTTGGGCTTGGTCATAAACCTCCCAAAATCTCAGCTTGCTCAGTCTCAGTCCCTGGAGTTCATAGGAGCTCGTTTACATACCAGACAGTCAAGGGCTTTTCTCCTACAACCCTGCTGTCTTCGCATAGTGCACTTAGCTTCTCAAGCAGCGGTGAAGTCCTCCCTAACTGCTTGAGAACTACTACAACTATTGGGACATATGGCATCCACGGTTCATGTGGTTCCCTATGCTCGCCTTCATATGCGAGCAGCCCAGTGGACCCTATCCACACAGTGGACACAGGCCACATGACATTTGTCAGACAAGATATCAAATGCACAATGACTGATTTTGTCCCTCCAATGGTGGCAATCACTGGAAAATCTTCTAGTGGGATCTCCTTTCCAGCAACCCCTATTCCAGGCCACCCTAACAGATGCATTACAGGTGGGATGGGGAGCACACCTGCATTATCTCTCTACCCAGGGTACCTGGACTCCACAGGAGGCTTGTCTTCACATAAACCTGGTACTCAGAGCAATCTATCTAGCTCTTTGAGTATTTCATGCCCAGCTCAGCTACAAGACAGTCCTAGTCCAAACAGACAATCAAGTAGCCATGTTCTACATGAACAAGCAGGGCGGAACAGGCTCTCTGTCGTTATGCAACAAAGCTTTATGACTATGGGCCCTCGCCAGAGAGCATCAAATTCACCTTCTTGTGGTATATCTTCCAGGCATTCAAAACCTTTGGGCAGACAAACTCTGCTGAGTATTGCTGTCTCGCAAATGGTCTCTCCACCTAGAACCAGGTGGCCAAGATATTTATTTATAGTTTTTCTAAACCGCACTATTTACAATCAGCGCGGTTCACAGGTAACAAAACTTGTGCAAGGGGAAAATCCCTATTGCACTTACTACATGGAAAACAGGTGAACTATATACATAATGGAACTATATACAGGTTGACTGTAGAAAACTAAGCTCTATTCATTTGAGTATTATAGGCTGAGGAGACGGCTTGATAATTGTCTGGGACAACAAGGAAGGGATTGACTGGAGGGGGAAGAGGGAAGTGAGAGCTGTGATTGGTTATGTGATGTCGTCAGAGTTGAAGTACTGAAGGAAGAGGTGAAGTTTCAGCTCTTTCCTAAACTGAGAGAGGCTATTTATTGCTCAGATGTTTGCTGGTAAGGTGTTCCAGTAGTAGGGGGCATAGAGTGCAAAAGCACGGTTTCCTGTAGCTTTGATACATTTGGTGAATTCCTTTGGGAGATGCAAAGTGTTAGAGGCGGTGGATCTTCTCAGTCTAACGGGGGGGGGGGGGGTGTGTGAGCTGGATAAGTTCGGAAAGGGAGCTAGAAGTGCATTTGTTGATGGCCTTGAATGTCATTGTCAGTATTTTAAATTTTTATTTATAAGACTTTTATACATATTACAAAGAAAGCAATCATGTTACAAGCACATAATAAATACAAGAAAAAACAAATTTAAAGAAAACCACCAAATAGTAGACCACTTCAAGAAGGAGTTATGCTAATTAAAAAAAAAAAAAAAAGTACAAAGAAAAACTGAGAGGCCCCGAAGAATAATTCAATACTCCTGTTCTTTAAGAGACTGACTCAAACTTTATCTTTCAAAAATTCAACCAACTGCTCAGGCACAAAAAATAAATACCTTTTACCCTGAAAGATAATGAGACATTTACATGGGAACCTAAGATGAAAAACTGCTCCAATGGCCAACACTTGAGGGCGCAATTCTAAAAAAGCCTTGCGCCGTACCTGAGTGGCCCGAGAAACATCCGGGAAAATTTGAATTACTTGACCACAAAACTTTTCAGATTTTTTGGGAAAATAGGCACGCAATATTTTCTCTTTATCTAATTCAGAGGTAAAGGAAACCAACAAAGTTGCCCTGGAAGAAATATCATCAGAAGTAGTTTCTAAAAATGCTGAGATATCTAGGGTAGAGGAAAGAACTTTATCAGAGGTCACTAAACCAGCGGTAACAGGAACTTCTCCAACCCCCCCTAAGGATTGAGTTAAACTCCGCACAGGTAGATAATATATTTTAGAAACAGAAGAAACTTGGAAATCAGTGAACAGCAGAATCTCTTTTAAATATTTTTGGAAAAGGATCATAGGCGATAAGTAATGCGTGCGAGGAAAATTCAACAAGCGAAGATTCCTAGCACGCATCACATTTTCTAACAACTCATCTTGACGATGCAGGGCAGTACAATCTTGAGCCATAGAAGCTAACATATCTTTAGTAGCTAAAACATCTACTTTAACAGAAGCAGCTCCCTGCTCAAGAGACAACATCCGCTTATCATGATCCGCCAGTTTCTGTATAGTAGCCTTGGAAAACTCAGAAACACGCTGCAGAGAGGATCCCAAAACAGATTCAACACGGGAGATTGCCATCCAAATATCTTTTAGGGATAAATCTGCAGACGGCGTTTGTGGTTCCCCAGGCAATGTAAAAGTAACCGCAGTAGGTAAGGGGGGAGGGAGTTCATTGTCTAACCGCAGAAAAGATCCCAATAACATGTCGGCTTCCTCAACCAGGCAATTCTTACACGACAAAGAGGACTCTGACGCAGTTAATTGCTCAGCCCCTTGAATGGGAGGAGATAAACCCATTCCGCGGGAGTCGTCGCAAGAGGAAACAGTACTTACAGATGGACTAATCACAGCGGCATCCTCCACCAAGGCAGTGGAACAGGGAGAGGCAGATTTTTCCCCCACAGTAACATGGGCATCCATAGGTCCTATTACTTTCACTGCCTTGGATTGGGCCGTCTGAGTAAACTGCTTCCTTCGTTTCCCCATAACAGGGAAAGCTCCTGCGCCGAAAAGACGCCGAAGGGGCGCCAAAGGGGCGGACCTGCCCCTTTGGTCACGCCCCTTCGGGCACGCGCCCACGGGACGCGCCCGCTTCGCGTCCCGCGAGCAGGGCAGGTTCTTATAGCCCAGGTAAGCTCCGCCCACAGCAGGGAGCGGCCTCCAAGCTCCAGGGACCAATCAGGCTGCAAAGAAAGAACTCCAGGAACAAACAAAACTCCTCGGCGTCCCGCGAGCAGGGCAGGTTCTTATAGCCCAGGTAAGCTCCGCCCACAGCAGGGAGCGGCCTCCAAGCTCCAGGGACCAATCAGGCTGCAAAGAAAGAACTCCAGGAACAAACAAAACTCCTCGGCGTCCCGCGAGCAGGGCAGGTTCTTATAGCCCAGGTAAGCTCCGCCCACAGCAGGGAGCGGCCTCCAAGCTCCAGGGACCAATCAGGCTGCAAAGAAAGAACTCCAGGAACAAACAAAACTCCTCGGCGTCCCGCGAGCAGGGCAGGTTCTTATAGCCCAGGTAAGCTCCGCCCACAGCAGGGAGCGGCCTCCAAGCTCCAGGGACCAATCAGGCTGCAAAGAAAGAACTCCAGGAACAAACAAAACTCCTCGGCGTCCCGCGAGCAGGGCAGGTTCTTATAGCCCAGGTAAGCTCCGCCCACAGCAGGGAGCGGCCTCCAAGCTCCAGGGACCAATCAGGCTGCAAAGAAAGAACTCCAGGAACAAACAAAACTCCTCGGCGTCCCGCGAGCAGGGCAGGTTCTTATAGCCCAGGTAAGCTCCGCCCACAGCAGGGAGCGGCCTCCAAGCTCCAGGGACCAATCAGGCTGCAAAGAAAGAACTCCAGGAACAAACAAAACTCCTCGGCGTCCCGCGAGCAGGGCAGGTTCTTATAGCCCAGGTAAGCTCCGCCCACAGCAGGGAGCGGCCTCCAAGCTCCAGGGACCAATCAGGCTGCAAAGAAAGAACTCCAGGAACAAACAAAACTCCTCGGCGTCCCGCGAGCAGGGCAGGTTCTTATAGCCCAGGTAAGCTCCGCCCACAGCAGGGAGCGGCCTCCAAGCTCCAGGGACCAATCAGGCTGCAAAGAAAGAACTCCAGGAACAAACAAAACTCCTCCCATTGTCAGTATTTTAAATGTGATCCTACAGTGAACTGGAAGCCAGTGTAATGCTTTTAAGATAGGAGTAATGTGGTCTCTTCTGGGTGCTCTGTATAGGGTTCTTGCTGCGGAGTTCATTGCAATGGTTGAAGTGAGCTCTTTGGCAGACCGTGTATATGGAGTTGGCATAATCAAAGTGAGGCATCACAAGTGCTTGAAATACTGTTCGGCAATCTTTTGGCTCTAGAAGCTTTCTCATGTGTTGCAGCATCCGGATTTTATGGTAAATCGCCTTTACTAGATTACTTATATGGGCCTTTAGGTCAAGGTGTTGGTCAAGGGTTACTCCAAGAAAGCGTAACGAAGTCTTAGAAGGAAGCTCCACACCACGTACCTTCAGTGATGGCGGGTTGAATGTCTGATCTCTACTGATGAAGAGCACATCTGTCTTTTTGAGGTTTATCCTTAGTTTCTGGGATTGTAACCAATCAGACTGCATCGAAGCAGGAGGAAAGCTGAGACAAGTCTGGGTGTTCAGTGGATATAGGAGTAAACATAAGGACATCATCGGCATAGACTAAACAATTGATGTTGAAGGATCTGATGATGGTGCAGATAGGTTGCATATACACATTAAAGAATAGTGCTGAAAGAGATGATTCCTGTGGGACACCCATGGCTTGAGGGAAAGGGGTGGACGTGGAGGAGCGAGAACGAATGTGCTGCCATCTGTCGTTCAGATAGGAGGCGCACCAGGCGAGAGCTTTTCCATGTATTCCCTTCTCATTTAGGTGTAGCAGGAGTAGCTCATGGTTGCAATGTCGAGGAACACAAGAGCAAAGCCTTGTCTGTTATCAAGACCTGTAATTAGGGTGTTGAGTTGTTAACAGAGTTTCGACGCCATGTGACTCCCGGAATCCGTGTTGACAGGGGTCGAGAGGAGCATGGTTGTCTCTGTGGTGGTTCAGTTGACGTTGGGCTATTTTTTCCATGATTTTGGCTAGGAGTGGGAGACTGGAGATGGGTCTGAATGAGTCCATCTTTTCAGGGTCCAGTTTATTATTCTTGAGTAGTGGTCTAATAGATGTTTGCTTTAGACTGCAGGGGAAGATACCAGACTTGAAAGATATCCCTATCAGTTTAGCAAGAAAAGGACTGAGTTCAGATCGTAGGGATTTTATCCAGATTGCTGGACATGGATCGTTCGGTGCAGTGGAGGTGTTTATATTCATGATGGTATCTTGGATCTCTTTTTTGGATGGAGCGGTGAAAGAGGTGATGAGTTGTTGGGCCCCTGATAGAATTTGTGACGGTGAAGATGAGGGGGAGAGATCTGGGGAACCCCAGACATAGATCTATTTGCAAGTCCACTGAATGCCAAACTTCCCTGGTTCTGTTCAGAATTCCAGCTCAAAATTGCCAGGCAAGGGACGTTTTCCTTCACTGGGGTCATGACTTCCTGTGTGCCTTCCCACCCATCCCCCTCATCCCCAAAACACTCTTCAAGCTTCAGAGAGACAGAGGTCATATGATCCTCATAGTGCCACAGTGGCCACACCAAATGTATCCCCTGCTTCTACATCTCTCTCAAACTGCACCTCTGGAGCTAGGGTGTGCTCCAGATCTTCTCTCCCAAGAGAACAGGATGCTATGGCACCCGGATCCCCACTCCCTGCATCTCAGGGCCTGGTTGCTGAAAGCTTAGACCTTCAGGATCTCAACCTTTCCCAACAGGTAAAAGATATCCTTCAGGCTTCTAGAAAACCACAAGACGCTCTTACACCTTCAAGTGGAAATGTTTTACTATATGGTGTTTGCAGAAGGGGTTAAATCCCCTTATACCTTTGGAATCAATACTAGAGTATCTACTTCATTTATCAAATTCTGGTCTAAAGACCAATTCAGTAAGAGTCCATCTTAGTGCAATTGCAACTTCCTATAAGCCTCTAAATGGACAACCAATTTCCTCTTATCAAGATTTATGAGAGGTCTTCTGTTAACAAAGCCTCCCATCAGGCCACCACCGGTGGCATGGGATTTAAACCTAGTTCTTGGGCAGCTCATGAAACCACCCTTTGAACCTTTAGCCACTACAACCCTAAAGCTTGTATCCTGGAAGGTCATCTTCCTAATTGCAATCACCTCTGCACGTCGCATTAGTGAATTGCAAGCTTTGGTGGCTGATCCTCCTTATAGTAGGTTTCACCATGATAAGGTTGTTCTCAGAACTCATCCACACTTTATGCCAAAGGTGGTTTTGCCTTTTTCATTTAAATCAATTGATTTATCTTCCTGTATTCTTCCCAATGCCTCAAGCCTCTAATGCAGAAAGGAACCTTCATACTTTGGATAGTAAAAGAGCCTTGGCTTTTTACCTACAAAGAACACAGCAACATAGGTGGTCTTAACTTTTTATTGCTTTTGATTCCAGTCATTTGGGACTTCCAGTCTCCAAGAGAGCTCTAGCCAAATGGATTGTGCAATGTATATCCTTTGCTTATATGAGTAAGTGTCTTCCTCTTCATGGCCATGTCACAGCTCATCATGTGAGAGCCATGGCAGCTTCTATGGCTAACCTTCACTCTGTGTCTATCGATGACATTTGTCGAGTAGCCACCTGGGCTTCTGTACACACCTTTACAGCCCACTACTGCCTAGATAAAGCCTCCAGTCAGGATGCCTTCTTTGGCCAAGCTATTCTTCAAAATCTCTTTCAGACCTAATTCAACTCCTACCCACCAACCCTGGTGCGATGCCAGAGATCCATGGGAGGAAGCATGGCCCACCTTACTATAGGTGGCAGCTTCCTGGGGCTATCTCCCTGGCATCTTCAGCTAGGGTGTCCCCATATTTGAAGACTACATTTCTGCTTATTCCTGGAGATAGCGTAGTTACTCATCTGCAACAGGTGATCTCTGGGAACAGCAGGAATTAAGTCTTCACAACCCACCCCCCTCCCATAGGAGTTGTCTTTTTGTCTCTCTCCCTCTGTGCTTTCACTCAGCTACAACCTTAACTGAAGAGGGACAGTTGGAAAGGCAGCACACATGTGCTGAGGGATGCTCCCAAAAGCATTCCTATTGGACACGGGGGATCATTCCCCCGCAGGCTCTGTTTGTACCAACGATACCCAATGTGAAGACTAAATTCCTGCTGTTCCTGGAGATCACCTGTTACAAGTGCGTAACTATGCTTTACTCACCTGTAACACGTGTTCTCTGGGGATAGTAGGAATCAACCCTCCCTCCTTCCCCTTGGAGGTGCTCCTTAGCTAAGACAACAAAAATAAGATAGTAATGTCATCTGACTAAGCAAGGTGGCACCCTTGGATTGGCAGGGACCACGTATGTGTGATGGTCTCTCCCCCATGCTTTCTTTGAAAGCTGAAGGGATGCTTGTGCAGGGGCTCTGCTGATCTTACCCATATGTGTGGATTGATGCCTGCTGTCCTTGGATATTTGTTACAGGTGAGTAACTGCTTTCTTTGTGGCCAAGCTGGGGTGATATAGGCACACTGTTGGGAGTCATTGTGTCACGCTCTCACCGCCTTAAGAAGTCTCTTGGACATGTAAACTCAGAAATTTGCTTCACCCAGAATTCCTGTAGTTTCAATTTTAGCTTGTGTTGCCACTGCTCTTCCATTAGCCCCTCGTATCAGTATTGTTAAATTTAGTTCTGCCAGTTTTCTTAACAGTTTCAATGAACTACTTCACTTTAAAAGAAAATACTCTACATGTAACTTTTATTGATGCAATTTTAAGAAGTGGGATGCTAAGGTCTGCTGCTATTCAGCTTCTGGGGCATTGACTCCGTAACAATCAACCGCCTCCTGCCATTGGATTCTGTCAAGGTATACAATTGGAGGTGCCCAATTGTTATGAAGTTATAGCCCGAGAGGCTGAACAGCAGCCTCACCGTGGGCAGTAGCAGTCATCTCCCTACTTACCCAGTAAGACCTCCAAGCATCAATTTGGAAGAAACTGACAGTTGTACATGCTATATCTTGGCAGCTAGAGCTGAAGTACAAAGTGCTTCCTTGTCAGCCTGTTTCCAAGGTAGTCATTAAGTGTAGCAGAGATTTGGAAGCAAAGAGGTTAGCCTGTCTAAAGGAAAGGTCCTATCTTGAGTTGAAGCTGTAGGTGTGGGTTTTTTAAATATAAATATATAGATGGAAAACCATCTGCCTACTCAGATTTCTTGGTGTTGGGATGGAGGATAAATTGGCTGCTGTGGTTGAAGCAACTCAAAGATGCTGAAGTCAAAGATGGGCAGGTGCTTGTACTTGTGTCCTGTACCAGAAATTCTGTCCAAATTAGCCTCAGCATTTAATCTGAATCAGGCCATGGAGAACGGTGATCTTTGTTTTCGTGGCATGGATGAGGCACTTTTTGAAAGATGGGAGAGGTGTGCACCATGTGGTACTTGAAGCAGGAACCTGCTGGCTGGAGTGGGTATGCATGCTCAGAAGGACACCAATATGAGGGTGTCATCTAGGATGTAGCCATTGTGCCAAGTCTCCCCCCCCCCTGCTGTATATGGAGAACCCCTGTTATAGGTTAATTATGTAGAAAGGGGGATAGTGCATGGTTGTTAGAGCCACCCAGTGATGCTGCTTAGTATAGTTAAGACATGGAACACTTTTTCATTCAAAGTATAATAATTTATATTGCTGAAGGATAATGTAAAAACTGTTACCCAGACCTAGCTCTACTAAGGTCCTGGACAAAAGTCCATAAACCATTATTAAATAGGACTGGGGTATCTATTTACTTTTTGGGATTGTGCCTGGTATTTGTGATGGCTACTGTGGGACAGTGAGCTTGATGGCTCTTTGGCTTGACCAAATATGTCAAATAGGTTCTTACATACCAGTCCCCATTTAATAGAAGAAAGTAGAAGAGCTGCAGTGCTGTACCATAAATGTAATTTGTGGAGAGGAGGGTGGTGTCTCTTTAAATGCTGCACGCACTGTTGGGGTACTGGTCTGCCACTGCTAGTATGATGTCATTACCCTTTGTCTCTCCCCCCGGCCAATTAAGGCTGTAACAGTGGGAATGGGCCCAGCAGTGCAGTCTCAAACCAGGCACTATACTAATCAGCAGGCATGTCATGGTTGGTAGAATAGAAGACTAGCAGAAGTCAGAAACCGGTTCAGCAGAAGTAATACTTCTCCAGGACCAAGCAGGAAGTCAGTCCTCACTTATGGGTGACGGTGCCGATGGAGCCCCCGTGCAGAGCATTTCCCCAGCTTTCTAAGAAAGCTTTTGGGAATACTACACGCATGCGCGGTCCCCTTACCTCCTAAAGGTGCCATCTTGCTCAATCTCCAGGAACAAGCAGGAATAAGTCCTCACATATGGGTACGTCGGTACCGACGGAGCCCGTGCGGGAAAGCTCCCCAGCTTCTTAGAATAGAAGCTTTTGGGACCTCCCACTGCACATGCGCACTGCCTTCCCGCCTTCCTGAACAGCTCTCCTCAGTTTCTCTTTTTCCGCGGAGCCAGCAGGTCGTGTTCCTGTCACCGCTGAAGAAATTGTTATTTTATTTGTTTCTTTAGACCGCGTACCTGCCTTCCCCATACCGATACCGGTATCGCCGGTCTTTTCTTTCTTTCTTTAAAAAATTATAATTCTTTTTTCTTATTTTTTAGCTTTTTGGTCACTTCAGAGAGGCCTCTCGGCCTACTCAATTTCTCCTCATGGAGAAGCCAGCCCCTGGATTTAAGAAGTGTACCAAATGTAATGCTGTTATTTCAGTCACAGACACCCATGAATGGTGTCTGAAATGTTTGTCTTCTTCTCCGGATGGATCTCAGGTAACCAAACCTTCTGTGGGCAAGTCCTCAAAGAGCAAATCTCCTTCAAAGCATCGAGAGGCTCTTAGCTTAGAACTTGAGGACCCTGCCCCAGCCAAACAACCCCGGCGGGAAGTCCAACTTCCAAAAACGCCAATTCAGGGGTCTCAGGTTGATATCGATGCTACGGCCTCGACAGATCACCTGTTAGCCTGCTCTGGGGTACCGGGTCACTCCGGTACCGACATCCAGGCAGCTATGGCGTCCATGGGCGATACTGTACAGTCCATGCAGCAGGCCGTCATGGCTTTCATTAAAGCTGCAACGCCATCGGTTCCGCTTTCAGCGGTTCCGGGCCCGATACCGGTATCGTCCGCCATGCCGGTATCGAGGCCGTCCACCTCTAAACGCAAGTCGGTACCGTATGGGCTTTCGCTCCATACCGGTTCCATACCCGATACGCCCGATATCGATACCGATCGGTACGCGTATCGTGCGTTAGAGGAAAGCACCGATTCCTCTGAGGATTTTCACTCCTCTGATGATTCTGCTGAGTTTTCACTCAACTTACCTGAGGAGCCCTCTTCTCCTAAAAGGAGAATGTCCCCTCCAGAGGATTTGTCCTTCCAGGACTTTGTTTTAGATATGGCTACAGCCCTTTCTATTACCACATCCTCTGAAAAGGAACCCAGATCCAAAAAACTGGATATTTTGGGATACTCAAAGGCCCCTAAGGAGGCAGTTACCCTGCCTATCCATGAAATCCTTCAAGAACAACTGATGGATTTCTGGGAAAATCCTTTGACTTTGTCTCCTTATTCCCGTAGGTTGGACACCATGTATAGGGTCCCTCCTTCTCCTGGTTTCCAAAAGACTCAATTGCCCCACCACTCTATTGTGGTGAAGTCTGCAATGAAGAAGATTAGGAGTACCAAAAGGCACTCTTCCACCCCTCCAGGACGGGAATGTAAGACTTTGGACTCTTTTGGTAGGAAAATTTTCCAGGCTAGTATGCTTATAGCCAGGATTAATTCCTACAGTCTCTATATGGGCATGTTCCTGGAGGAACTTGCCAAAAGGGTGCGGCATTTTGCCCCCTTTATCCCTGAGGATAAAAAGCAGGGATTCCTTTCCCTAGTGAAACAACTCTTAGAGGTTTCTAAGTTCTCTAATAGGGCAGCATATGATTCCTTTGAGGGAGCCAGTAGGGCTTCGGGCATTGCTATTGCAGCCCGACGTCTTGCTTGGCTCCAGGCCTCTGATCTGGAACCTTGGGTTCTAGATGGCTTACGGAATCTGCCCTGTACAGGTGAGAACTTATTTGGGGAAGAGTGGCAAATTAAAGCCACCCAGATGGATGCTGAAAATGCCACCTTGGAAAGACTTTCAAAGTCCACTTCAATTCCTACTAAGAAAAAGTCTTTTAAAAGGCCTTACTATAAGAAGGCCAGAGTTGCTTCAAATACTGGCCAGCAGTCTTCTCAACCTCGCTATACTGCTAAGCGTCAGCAATCCAAACAAGCACGAGCTAAGCCTGCAGCAGCTACTGTAGCTCAGCAGGCTCCAACCCCTCAGGGGTTTTGACTTGCTCCTAGGGAACTTGCCACTTCTGGTTCTAACACAACCAGAACCTCTCACCATACCCGGAAGGTTGGTTCACTTTGCTCCCAGATGGGAACAAATCACAACAGAACAATGGACCCTCTCTATCATTCGAGAGGGTTACAAACTTCATTTCTCCAGCCTTCCTCCCCATCATATGGTGAGACCATTCAATTCTCCCCCATCTCTCCTAACCCTGTTGGGTCAAGAGGTTTCCTCTCTTCTTGCCCAAGGGGCCATAGAAGAGGTTCCTCTTCCTCAACAAGGGTCCGGTTTCTACTCCCCTTATTTTCTCATTCCAAAGAAGACAGGGGGATTCAGACCAATCCTAGATCTGAGAGAATTGAACAAATTTCTCTTCAAGGAGAAATTCAAAATGCTGTCTCTCGACATTCTCCTTCCTTACCTCCAGGGTCAGGACTGGCTTTGTTCTCTAGACCTACAGGATGCGTATACACATATACTCATCCATCCATCCCACAGAAAGTATCTTCGCTTTCTGTTTCAGGGAAAACATTTCCAATACAGAGTACTCCCCTTCGGTCTAGCCTCTGCTCCAAGAGTATTCACAAAATGCATGGCAGTCGTAGCCGCATTTCTAAGAGGCATGGGAATCTTTGTCTTCCCATATCTGGACGACTGGCTCATCCGAGCTCCAACTCAGTCACAGGCCCAGATTTCCCTGGACCACACAAGGAGCCTTTTGCAGTATCTGGGACTGGTAGTAAACCTTCCCAAGTCCCAACTCATCCCTACTCAATCTCTAGAATTCATAGGGGCCCAGTTGGACACCATCACTGCAAGGGCCTACCTTCCACATGTTCGAGGCCAGCGCCTCCTGAGTTTAGCCTCCCAAGCTCAGTCCAGCACTCACTTGACAGCCAGGGAAATGCTACGCCTACTGGGTCATATGGCCTCCACAGTGCATGTGGTGCCCTATGCTCGTCTTCATATGAGAGCAGCTCAATGGACCCTGGCCACTCAGTGGACTCAGGCGTCAGGAGCGCTCTCAGACCAAATACAAACCTCCGATCGTCTGTTTTGGTCCCTCCACTGGTGGACTTCCACCAAGAATCTGTTGTTGGGGGCTCCATTTCAACCATTGCTACCCCAAGCAACCCTCACAACAGATGCCTCCCAAACAGGGTGGGGAGCCCATCTGCAAACTCTCTCCACTCAGGGCACTTGGTCTCTACAGGAGACCACCCTTCATATCAATCTTCTGGAACTGCGAGCAATTTACCTTGCCCTCAAGGTCTTCCACTCCCTCCTAGCCAACCTCACTGTCCTAGTTCAGACGGACAATCAGGTGGCCATGTTTTACATAAACAAACAAGGAGGGACGGGCTCTCTGTCGCTTTGCAACGAAGCTCTAAGACTATGGGCCTTCGCCAGAGAGCATCAGATTCACCTGCTAGCAGTGTATCTCCCAGGAGTTCAAAACTCTCGGGCAGACAGGCTCAGTCGAGTTCTGCTGCCACACGAATGGTCCCTACATTTGGACCAAATAAACCGAATCTTTCAGGAATGGGGGACCCCGGACATAGACCTCTTTGCAAGTCCGTGGAATGCCAAACTTCCCCGGTTCTGTTCCAGAACTCCGTGTCAGGGAGCTCAGGCTACGGACGCCTTTCTCCTGAATTGGAATCAGGCATTCCTATATGCCTTTCCACCCATTCCTTTGATTCCCAAGACTCTGTTCAAACTCCAGAGGGATCATGGAACTATGATCCTCATAGCTCCACGCTGGCCACGCCAAGTGTGGTTCCCTCTACTTCTACAGCTCTCCCAGGGATCCTACTTGGATCTGGGAGCTGCGCCAGACCTCCTGTCTCAGGAGGAGGGGACTTTGTGGCACCCAAACCCCAAATCCCTTCACCTCAGTGCTTGGTTACTGAAGGCTTAAGCCTTCAAGACTTTCATCTTTCCCAACCAGTGAAAGATATCCTTTCTGCCTCTAGGAAACCCTCTACCAGGCGTTCCTATGCTTTCAAATGGAAACGTTTTTCCATTTGGTGTGCTCAGCAGGGTCTTGACCCTCTGGCACTTCCTTTGAATTCTCTTCTTGATTATCTCCTGCATCTATCCAATGCAGGCCTCAAGACGAATTCGGTAAGAGTCCATTTAAGTGCTATTGCAGCATCCTTGAAACATATAAATGGACAACCTATCTCCTCTCATCCTCTTGTTGCAAGATTCATGAGAGGCCTGACTCTCACTAAACCTCCCATCAGACCACCCCCGGTCGCATGGGATTTGAATCTAGTGCTCGGTCAACTTATGAAGCCACCTTTTGAGCCAATGTTTTCCACCTCCTTGAAATTTCTTTCCTGGAAGGTCATCTTCCTCATTGCAGTCACTTCGGCTCGCCGCATCAGTGAGCTGCAGGCTTTAGTGGCTAATCCACCTTACACAAGATTTCATCATGATAAGGTGGTCCTTAGGACGAATCCCCACTTTATGCCTAAAGTGGTCTCGCCCTTTCATCTTAATCAAGAGGTATATCTACCTGTCTTTTTTCCAGCTCCTCATGCATCCAATGCAGAGAGGAACCTTCATACTCTGGATTGTAAAAGAGCTCTCGCTTTTTACCTTAATAGGACTCAGCCACATCGAAAGTCTTCTCAACTTTTTGTGGCCTTTGATCCTTCCCATTTGGGACTTCCAGTCTCCAAGCGTACACTTTCCAATTGGATTGCTCAGTGTATTTCCTTTGCTTACCAGAGCAAAAAACATTTCTCTGGAAGGCCATGTCACTGCTCACAATGTGAGGGCCATGGCAACTTCTATGGCTCATCTGCACTCTGTTTCCATAGATCAGATCTGTCGAGCCGCTACCTGGGCCTCGGTTCATACCTTCACAGCCCATTACTGTTTGGACAAGGACTCCCGCCGGGATGCCTTGTTTGGCCAGGCTGTCCTCAAGCACCTGTTCCATTCCTAAACAACTCCTGCCCACCTTCCCAGAATGGATGCCTGAGATCCATACGAAGATGGCGAACCTTTACAGGGGATCCCATGCATCTAAGCTAGGGAGTCCCCATATGTGAGGACTTATTCCTGCTTGTTCCTGGAGATAGCACAGTTACTTACCTGTAACAGGTGATCTCTGGGAACAGCAGGAATTAGTCCTCACAACCCACCCACCTCCCCTAGGAGTTGTATCTTTTATCTATCTATCTTCCTGTCCTCTCTCTGTTGACTCAGCTATAAACTCGAAACTGAGGAGAGCTGTTCAGGAAGGCGGGAAGGCAGTGCGCATGTGCAGTGGGAGGTCCCAAAAGCTTCTATTCTAAGAAGCTGGGGAGCTTTCCCGCACGGGCTCCGTCGGTACCGACGTACCCATATGTGAGGACTAATTCCTGCTGTTCCCAGAGATCACCTGTTACAGGTAAGTAACTTGCTGTCTCTTTTTCCGTGGAGCCCTTTGGACGTTTGTCCTAGTCACCTGGGAAAGGTTGACATTTTTTCGAAGAATTCTTTGCTTTTTTCTCAGAGTTCGACGCCGGTTCCCCTTCCTGCCGGGTTCGGTACACCGGTATCGAGCCTGTTTTCTATTTTTCGGTTTTTGCCCTTCGTAGCTGGTGTTGGCGCCCTTTTTTCTGTTTTTCCTTGGAAGGCCGGTCTTTTGACCTCACAGGGGCCCTTTTTTCCCCGATGGCTTCCAGTTGTTTCAAGAAGTGTGATCGGTGCAAGAAACTGTGTCTCACCAACACACACAACTGCTGCCTTTGGTGCCTCAGCCCAGATCATGATCCCATGATCTGTGGCCCGTGTGGCAAGATGTCCACCAAGGCACTCCGAAGCCGTCAGCACCAGAAGGAAAGGATTTTTTCGGATTCTGCCTCCAGCCGGGCCCGGACCTCGTCTGAGGCCTCGATGTCTCGGGAGTCTGATCCCAAGCATCGCCGGGGTTCCTCGGACAGGGGGTCCCCTGACTGGGAACACAAGAGGAAGAAACGGCTCGCGAGGGCGGCGTCAGAAGAGGTCCCTGGTTCCTCGAGGGCCAGGTCTAAGACCCCCAACTGCCGTCCTGGGCCTTTGGAGCAGGAGAAGCGGTCCAAAGTACCTCGTGTAGAGCCAGAGACCGTCGGACACGTAAGTCCTGTAGTCCTTGTGGACTCTCCTCCGAGGGCGCCACCGGGGCCCGAGTCGGCTGCTGAGTCGCCTGAGCTTGGACTCAGGCTGACAGCCCTGGAGTGCAGATTGTCTGCCTTCATGGAGCAGCAGCGGGTACTGATGGCCAGCCTCACTGGTGCATCGGCCCCAACCACCGGGACATCGAAGTCGACCCTGGAGACCGAGCCTATACTCGAGACCATGAAGGCTCGAAGTCGTCCTCGGTCAAGTTCTCCCTCGACCTCCCGCTCGGAACCGAGGGCGTTGACGCTGGTGCCTTCGGCGTCAGGGCGGGTGCCACCTCGACCCACGCGGTCGGAGCACCTCGACTCCTCTTCGGATGAGTCAGCCTGTGAGAAGGAGGACAAGGAGTCCCCTGATACCTTTTGGACTCGGTGCATCCTGTCAGACACACTGCAGTCCGAGCCCCGGAGTAGGTCCCCTCTGGAGGACACCCAGTTCTCAGAGTTCGTGCGGGACATGGCCAAGGCCTTGGCGATTCCCACGGACCCCAAGGAGGAGCCGAGGAGCTCGAGGCCCTCCAGTATGACTCCTCTGAAGGAGGCCTTTACTGTACTGGTTCCTCCGATGCTGGAAGGGCTCCTCTTACGGAGTCAGTAAATGGAATCGACTCGCTTGCTCGAGGCCGGTGCCTCCCACATCCGTAAGAGCCCTGGCTTCCAAAAGGCGCAGCTGCCGCACCATTCCATGGTGGTGGAATCGGCCATGCATCGTCTGAAGAGCCAGAAGATGCACTCTGCGGTGCCCCCCGGCAGGGAGGCCCGGATCCTGGATGCTTTCAGCAGAAAGTGCTTCCAGGGCTCGATGCTTGCTTGCTTGCTTGCCGTGTCCAGTCATACCAGCTGTACATGGGCATGTACCTCCGGGACCTGGCAAAGGAGCTTGCCGGGTTCTCTGCTGGCCTCTCCGGGGAACCTTTGCAGAGGTTCCAGTCTTTGTCTTCAGGAATCCGTGACTGTTCCAAATTCATGTCCCGAGCGGCCTACGATGGCTTCGAGGCTTTGGCTCGTGTGGCGGCTGCCAGCATCATGGCCCAACGCCAGGCATGTCCCAACTTGTCCTGCACCCAAGGCTCGAGGTCCGATGACTGCAGCAGTCATCGGACCTCGAGCCTTGGGTGCAGGACAAGTTGGTCGATGTCCCTTGCCGAGGTGAAAACCTTTTTGGCAAACCCATGGCTGAGAAGGCGGCTGAGCTCAAGACCGAGCACCTGACCAGGACAAGGCTGTCCAGAAAGACTTCTGCCCCTTTTCACAAGAAGGGCTCGGGTAAAAAGTCCTTCTACCCGAGAAAGGTGTCTGCCTACAAACCTTACCCTCAGTACCAGGCCTCCCCAGCTCCCCCTCAGGGGCAGCAGGCCAAGGGGCAGGGACATGGGCCCCATAGGCAGAAGGCCCCCAAGCCTCCGGCTCCTGCTCCTACCCAGCAGGGAGGGGTTTTTTGACTCCCAAGGCATAGCCTCTCCGCCCCTGCTGTCCCATCCCTGCACAGGAGGTCGCTTAGCCCTGTTTGCCCACAGGTGTCCACCCATTACAGGGGATGCTTGGGTCTTAAGCATCATTTACCAGGGCTATATGCTTCATTTCCAACAGCTACCTCCTGTTTACTTTCCAGGAGAACCTCTGAGGCCTCTCCTGCACACCAACCTCCTCCTCCAAGAACTTCAGGGTCTGCTTCTGGACAAGGCGGTGGAGCCTGTACCTCCTCGCCTACAGGGGCAAGGGTTCTACTCCAGGTATTTTCTGGTACCAAAAAGAACAGGAGGCCTAAGGCCTATTCTAGACCTCAGGAACTTCAAGTTCTTGGAGAAAGAAGTTCAAGATGCTTACTCTTGGAACACTTCTGCCCTACCTCCAGCAGGGAGATTGGCTATGCTCCTTAGATCTAAAGGATGCGTACACTCACATCCTCATTCATCCAGACCACAGAAAGTACCTCAGGTTTGTGGTGGGAGGAAACCATTACCAGTAGAGGGTGCTTCCTTTTGGCCTAACTTCCGCCCTACGGGTATTTACAAAGTGCCTAGCTGTGGTGGTGGCCTACTTGAGGACTCAAGGGGTCTTTGTCTTCCCTTATCTGGACTGGCTCAGCCAGGGTCAGACTTACCAGGAGGCCAGGCAGGCCGCCTTTAGGACTGTCACACTCCTTCAAGACCTAGGCTTTGTCATAAACTTCGCAAAGTCCACTTTGCTCCCCTCCCAGAACCTAGAGTTCATAGGAGCACGGCTGGACTCTCTGAAAGTGAGGACTTACTTGCCAGAGGACAGAGCTTAAAGGCTCATGGAGTAGGCATCCCGGTTTCTCAGTCTGCCATGGGTTCCTGCCAGGCTCTGTCTGCAGCTCCTGGGATACATGGCATCAACTGTCCTGCCTGCCTCCACATGAGGCCTGCACAGTGGTGCCTCAGAACTCAGTGGAAGCAGGCCACGGGGAGCCTAGCAGACAAAGTAAGGGTATCAAAACCTCTCCTGAAGTCTCTTCAGTGGTGGCTATACCCGCCTAACTTGCTGCAGGGGGTGCCTTTTCAGGTGCCTGCCCCCACAGTACTGTTGACAACCGATGCCTCCTTGCAGGGCTGGGGTGCACACTGTCAGGAGAGCTGCACCCAAGGCCTCTGGTCCACATGGGAAGCCACGCAACAGATCAACCTACTGGAACTGTGGACTATTCGTTTAGCCCTCAAGGCTTTTTCTCACACCTTGGCCCACCAGTCTGTTCTAGTTCAGATGGACAACCAAGTAGCCATGTTCTATGTGAACAAACAAGGCGGCACTGGATCCAGGCCTCTATGCCTGGAAGTACAGGCCCTTTGCTCTTTTGCCCTTGGGCACCAGATGTTGCTGAGGGCTGTTTATCTTCCTGGTCAGGAGAACTTTCTGGCAGACCGCTTAAGCAGAATTCTGCAGCCCCACGAATGGCAGCTGCACCCTTTGGTGGTTCAACAAATTTTCCTGAAATGGGGACTTCCATCCATGGATCTCTTTGCCAGTCCCCTGAATCACCAACTGCCCAGGTTTTGTTCCAGGCAATCGCATCCCCTAAGGGTGGCGGATGCCTTCCTGATTTCTTGGTCCCAGGGCCTGCTCTATGCGTTTCCTCCCACACCTCTGGTGGCCCGAACCTTGTTCAAGATTCTCAGGGACAAGGCCTCAGTACTTCTGGTTGCTCCTAGGTGGCCGAGGCAGCCCTGGTTCCCCCTGCTGCTTCAACTGGCAGTGGAGAGACACCCATGCCTCTGGGATTCCAACCCGACCTCCTCCTCTCTCAGGATCAGGGTTCCCTTCTGCATCCCAATCTCAAATCTCTCCATTTGATGGCATGGAGGCTGCAAGGGTAGTCTTAGCTCCCTGGGTCTACCTCAGGAAGTGGAAGAGGTGGTCTTGGCCTCTAGGAAGCAATCCACCAGGAAAACATATGCTCTAAAGTGGAGGAGGTTCTCCTTGTGGTGTCAGCAATGCAAGGAAGACCCTTTCACCTGCATTGTGCCAGTAGTGCTCCAGTACCTACTGCACTTGTCCAATCAGGGCCTTAAGTCCAATTCTGTTTGGGTCCACCTCTCTGCTCTGGCAGCTCACCACTCTCTGGTGGAGGGACATTTTGTCAGTTCACTCCTTGGTGTCCAGATTTCTCAGAGGCTTACTATTGCTCAAGCCTCCTCTCTGTCCACCAGCCCCTGAGTGGGAGTTGAATGTGGTCTTGCAGCAACTTACTCGCCCACCTTTTGAACCAATGGCTACATGTCCTCTACGCTTCCTATCCTGGAAGACTCTATTCTTAGTGGCCTTGACCTCGGCCAGGCGAGTGAGTGAACTTCAAGCCCTGGTCTGTGACAGGCCATACGCTCGCTTCTATCGGAACAGGGTAGTCCTTAGGACTCATCCTAAGTTCCTCCCTAAGGTTGTCTCCTCTTTCCATCTCAACCAGGAGGTGGTTCTTCCATAATTCTTCCCTAGGCCTCATGCCAGCCGGGCTGAGACAGTCCTGCATACCCTGGACTGTAGGAGGGCCTTATCCTTCTACCTGGAGTGTACGCAGGGGCATAGGAGGGCTACTCAGCTCTTCGTATCTTTTGACCCCAATAACTTGGGGGTACCTGTGTCCAAGCATACCTTGTCCATCGGGGTGGCTGACCTTCCTTTGCAGGGTCGAGTCACAGCCCACCGTGTCAGGGCAATGGCTGCCTCAGTAGCTCATCTCCACTCTATACTGTTGGCAGACATCTGCAGGGCTGCAACCTGGTCCTCAAGCCAGACTTTTGCGGCCCATTACTGCCTGGAGAGGGAGTCCCACAGGGACAGTGCTTTCAGTCAGGCAGTGCTCCGGAATCTCTGAGGTTTAGGCAACTCCTACCCTCCAGCCCTCTGGTTGGGCTACCGGTGGAGGTATGTTTCAGTGAAATCCTTTCTCTGATGCCGAGGCTAGAGGGAGCTCATTTTTCAGCTCTGGGTCCCCGGTAGCCTGAAGCTGGGGAGTCCCATAAGTGAGGACTGACTTCCTGCTTGGTCCTGGAGAAAGAGTAGTTACTCACCTGTAACAGGTGTTCTCCAGGAGCAGCAGGAATCAGTCCTTACAACCCTCCCTCCTCCCCTGGGAGTTGCAGTTGTACATAGTTTATTTTTTTTTTCATTTTTGTGTGCTGTCTTTTAGCTATGTCATTTGACTGAGCAAGATGGCACCTTTAGGCAGGAAGGGGACCGCGCATGCGTGTAGTATTCCCAAAGGCTTTCTTAGAAAGCTGGGGAAATGTGCCGCACTGGGGCTCCATTGGTGCTGATGTCACCCATAAGTGAGGACTGATTCCTGCTGCTCCTGGAGAACACCTGTTACAGGTGAGTAACTACTCTATTTCAGAGCTCACACAAGTGGACCTACCGGTGAGTGAGGTAGAATTGGGAGTTCCCTGGATTCAAATAGGTGTAGGGAGCCAGAGAGCATGTATCTTTCAACCAGAATGCATCCTCCAGAGCACACTCTGGCCATGCTGCATCAGGCTGAGATCGAGTGGTATAAAAAGGTCTCACCTGCATTGGCAAGGCCCACTACTCGCACCCCCCCCCCCCAAATGCCCTAGGTCAGGGGTAGGCAATTTTGGTCCTGGAGGGCCGCAGACCAGTCAGGTTTTCATGATATCCCTAATGAGTATTCATGGGCCTATTTCCATACAATGGAAGGCAGTGGATGCAAATAGATCTCATGAATATTCATTAGGGACATCATGAAAACCTGACTGGAATTGCTCACCCCTGTCCTAGGTAGTCTCATGGAAATGTACTTCAAACCGTTAGGGAAATGTCCCTAAATGTTACAAAAACAGCTTTCCATGTTCTCCAGGACCAAGCAGGAAGTCAGTCCTCACATATGGGTGATGTCGGTGCTGACGGAGCCCCCGTGCGGAGCATTTCCCCAGCTTTCAAAGAAAGCCTTTGGGAATGCAGCGCGCATGCACGGTCCCCTTCCCTCCCAAGGGTGCCATCTTGCTCAAGTCTTCTTTTTTCCGTGGAGCCCGACGGATGTATTTTCGTTTCACCTGAGGAAAAAGTCGATTTTATTCTACGAGAACCTGTTTTTTCTTTGGTTTGATGCCGGTTTCCCTTTCCCGCCTGGGCCCCATACACCGGTATCAAGCCCGGATCTCTTTTTTCGTTTTTTGTCCTTAGTGACTAGCGTACGCGCCATTTTTTTCTGTTTTCACTGGCAGCCTTGTCTTTTGACCTCGCAGGGGCCCTTTTTCCCCCGATGGTTTAAAAAGTGTGATCGGTGTAAAACTTATGTCTCTCACCGACACACATGACTGCTGCCTCCAGTGCCTCGGACCTGATCATGATCCAATGATCTGTGGTCTGTGTGGGAAAATGTCCTCTAAGACATTGAGGAGTCGGCAGCACCAAAAGGAAAGAATCTTCTGACTCCACGTCCGGTCGGGCCTGGACTTCGTCAGAGGCCTCAACATCTCGGGACTCCGGTCCCGAGCAGCGTTGAGGCTCCTCTGAAAGGGGGTCTCCCTCATGGGAGCATCGCAAGAAGAAAAAACCCGCAAGGGCGGTGTCGGTGGACGCACTTGGCTCCTCGAGGGCCAAGTCGCATAGCCCCGAGTGCTGTCCTGGGTCTTCGGAGTCGGAGAGGCCTGCAAAACAACCTCGTGTGGAGATGGAGTCCCCGGGTCACGTGAGTACTGTAGTCCTTGTGGACTCCTCCAGGGGAGCCGACATCGGGCCCAGCGGCACCGCAGCTGGGGCTCGAGTCAGGGGCTGCTGAGTCTCCTGAGCTCGGACTCAGGTTGATGGCCTTCGAGAGCAGCTTGGCTGCCTTCATGGAACAGCAGCGGACACTGATCTCCGGTCTCACTGGTGCATCTGCCCCGACCACTGGGAGACAGCGACGTCCAAGTCGACCACGGAGGCCGAGCCGATCCTCGAGTCCATGCGCGCTCGTGTCAATCCTCGGCCAAGGTCTCCCTCGGCCTCCCGTTCGGGACTGAGGTCGTTGACACGGTACCCTCGGTGTTGGGGCGGATGGCATCGATGCCTGCCTGACCGGAGCTGCTTGATTCCTCCTCTGAGGAGTCTGGCTGGGAGATGGTGGATGAGGAGTCACCCGACACTTTTCGGACTCGGTGCATCCCTTTGGACTCACCAGAGTCTGAGCCTTGGAGAAGTTCCCCCCCGGAGGATACCCTGTTCTCGGACTTCGTCGGGATTTGGCTAAGGCTTTGGCATTCCCCACGGATCCTGAGGAGGAGCCTCGAGCTGAGGAACTTGAGGCCCTATAGTATGACTCCTCCGAAGGAGGCCTTTACTGTTCCAGTTCCTCCGATGCTGGAACGGTTGCTCTTCCACATGTGGGAGGCGCCGGTGTCAACGCTGGTTTTAAGCAAGCGGGTCGATTCTATCTATCGAGTCCGCAAGAGCCCCGGGTTCCAAAAAGCACAATTACCACACCACTCCAGGGTTGTGGAATCGGCCATGCATCGTCTGAAGAGTCAGAAGATGCATTCCTTGGTGCCTCCCGGCCAGGAGGCCCGGAACCTGGATGCCCTCGGTAAGAAGTGCTTCCAGGGCTCTATGCTTGCTTGCCGTGTCCAGACCTACCAGCTGTACAGGGCCATGTACCTTCAAGACCTGGCAAAGGAGATTGCTGGTCTCTCCGAGGAACCTTTGCAGAGGTTCAATGCCCTGTCCTTGGGTATTCGTGAGTGCTCGAAGTTTATCTCTCGGGCAGCCTATGATGGCTTTGAGGCTTTGGCCCGAGTAGCCGCGGCTGGCATCAGTGCATGCCATCAGGCCTAGCTACAGTCATCGGACCTTGAGCCATGGGTGCAGGACAAGTTGGTCGATGTCCCCTGCCGAGGTGAAAACCTCTTTCTCAAGCCTATGGCTGAAAATGCTGCAGAACTCAAGACTGAGACTCTTACCCGGACTAGGCTGTCCAGAAAAACCTCTGCCCCATCGCAGAATTAGGGCTCGGGGAAAAAGACCTTTTACCCAAGGAAGTCATCTGCCTATAAACAGTGCCCTCATTATCAGGCCTCTATAGCTCCCTAACAGGGTCAGCAGGCCAAGGGGCAGGGACATGGGCCCTGTAGGCAGAAAGCCCCCAAGCCACCGGCTCCTGCAGAGCAGGGAGTGGGGTTTTGACTCCAGTGGCATAGCCTCTCCTCCTCAGCTGGCCCATATCAGCACAGGAGGCTGGCTGGCCGGCCCTGTTTGCCCACAGGTGGTCAGCCGTCACAAGGGATACCTGGGTGCTCAGTATAGTCCAAAGAGGCTATCTTCTCTACTTTCACCAGGTACCCCCCCTCCTATTTTCCAGGGGAGCCTCCACGACTCCCTCTGCACAGGGACTTATTCCTGCAGGAGTTGGTAAGTCTTGTAAAGGAACAGGCAGTGGAACCGGTGCCCCACCACCTGAGAGGTCAAGGCTTCTATTCCAGGTATTTTCTGGTACCAAAAAGAACAGGAGGCCTCAGGCCCATCCTAGGCTTGTGAAATCTCAAGTTCTTGGAGAGGGAAAAGTTCAAGATGTTCACCCTTGGAGTCTTGCTGCCCTACCTCCAGCAGGGAGATTGGCTATGCTCCTTAGACCTAAAGGATGCGTATACTCACATCCTCATTCATCCAGACCACAGATAATATCTCAGGTTTGTTGTGGGAGGAAACCACTATCAGTACAGAGTACTGCCTTTTGGCCTAACCTCCGCCCCCAGGGTATTCACCAAGTGCCTGGTGGTGGCGGCGGCGGCCTTCCTAAAGGCTTCAAGGCCTCTTTGTTTTTCCATACCTGGACGACTGGCTCATCAGGGGCCAGTCTCCACAGGGGGCCAATCAAGCCACCTTTCACACTGTTGCTCTCCTTCAGCACTTGGGGTTTGTTATAAACTTTGTAAAGTCCACTTTGCACTCTTCACAGAACATGGAGTTCATAGGAGCAAGGCTGGACACCCTTCAGGCAAAGGCCTTTTTGCCCATGGACAGGGCCCACAGGTTGATGGATCTAGCCAGGCAGTTCCACAGCAATTCTCTGGTCTCTGCCAGGCAATTCCTGAGGCTTTTAGGCCACATGGCTTCCACGGTCCATGTAACCCCAAATGCCCGTCTGCACATGAGGCCAGCTCAATGGGGCCTCAGAACTCAGTGGCACCAAGCCACAGGAAGCCTTACGGACAAAGTGAGGGTGTCCATGCTACTAACCTCTTCTCTGCAGTGGTGGCTTCATCTTCAGAATCTAGTGCAAGGGGTGTTTTTTCAGACGCCTCCACACTCCCAGGTGCTGACAACCGATGCTTTTCTTCAGGGTTGGGGTGCACATTGCCAAGGGGCATGTACTCAAGGCCTGTGGACCCCTTGGGAGGCTGCCCAACAGATCAGTCTCTTAGAACTGAGAGCTATCCGCTTGGCTCTGACAACCTTCTCCCATCTCATCTCTCACCAGTCTGTCTTGGTCCAGACAGACAATCAAGTTGCTGTGTTCTACATGAACAAACGAGAGGGCACAGGGTCCCTTCATGTCAGGAGGCGCAGAGACTGTGCTCCTGCGCAGTTGATCACGGCATCCTTCTCAAAGCAGTCTATCTCCCAGGTCAAGAGAATTACCTGGCAGACAGACTGAGCAGGATCTTGTAGCCACACGAATGGCGGTTGAATTCCTTAGTGGTTCAGCAAATCTTCCTGAGATGGGGCCTTCCAACCATAGATCTCTTTGCCAGTCCTCTGAACCGTCAACTTCCAAGGTTCTGTTCCAGACAACTGCATACTCTGAGTGGCAGCAGATGCGTTTCTCATTCCATGGTCCACAGGCCTCCTATATGCGTTTCCTCCCATGCCTCTAGTGCCCAAGACACTGTTCAAAGTGCTCAGGGACAGGGCTTTGATGATTCTGGTGGCCCCCAGATGGCTGAGGCAACCGTGGTTCCCACTTCTGTTGCAACTTGCAGTGGACACACCTCTTCCTCTGGGGACGCAACCCGATCTCCTGTCTCAGGAGCAGGGATCTCTCTTACACCCCAATCTCCAGTCCCTCCATTTGATGGCCTGGCTGTTGAAAGGGTAGTTCTAGCGCCCTTACTGCTGCCTAGGGAAGTGGAGGATGTGGTCCTGGCCTCTAGGAGGCAGTCCACCAGAAAGTCTTATGCCCTTAAGTGGTGTAGGTTCTCTACCTGGTGTGCTCAACACAACGAGAATCCTTTCTCATGCCTGGTACCAGTGATGCTGCAATATTTGCTTCACCTGTCCAACCTAGGCCTTAAATCCAATTCTGTGAGAGTTCATCTTAGTGCTCTTTCAGTACACCACTCCCCAGTGGAGGATCAGTCTCTCTCAGGCCATCCTTTGGTGGCTTGTTTCCTTAAGAGGCCTGCTTTTGCTTAAGCCTCCAGTGTGTCCACCTGCCCCTGAGTGGGATTTAAATGTGGTCTTGCAACGGCTTACTTGTCCACCATTTGAACCTATGGCTACCTGCCCTCTGTTTTCTCTCCTGGAAAGTGTTGTTCCTGGTAGCCCTTACCTCAGCAAGATGAGTGACTGAGCTTCAGGCCCTAGTATCAGATGCTCCTTTATACTAGGTTCTACAGGAACAGAGTAGTCTTGTGGACTCACGCTAAGTTCCTTCCTAAGATTGTCTCCTCTTTCCACCTCAATCAGGAGGTGGTTCTTCTGACTTTCTTTCGCATGCCAGCAGGGCTGAGATGGTCTTGCATACCCTGACCTGTAGGAGGGCATTATCCCTCTATCTTGACTGTATGCGGGAGCACTGAAGGGCTGTTCAGCTCTGTCTCTTTTGACCCCAATAAGTTGGGGTTGGCTGTCTCCAAGCATACTTTGTCCATATGGGTAGCTGACTATCGCCTGGGCTTACAGGGCAGCTTGCCTCATTGTGGGGTTGAGTTACAGCTCATCGTGTCAGGGGGAAGGCTGCGTCAGTGGCCCATCTCTGCTCTGTTCTGTTGGTAGACATCTGCCAGGCTGCTACTTGGTCTTCAAGCCAGACTTTTATGGCCCACTACTGCCTTGAGAGGGAGTCCCGCAGGGACAGTGCTTTTGGGCAGGTGGTGCTCCATAATCTCTTTGGGGTTTAGGCAACTCCTACCCTCTGGCCCTGGTGTTGGGCTACCGTTCAGGGGCGTTAGCAGAGAAGATTCTGTTCGTGTTTGATTTAATTAGTGGAGGAGGGATAGTAAAGAAATCCACAGTACTACCTTTTAACTTTCGAAAGGGAGACTATGATAAAATGAGGAATATAGTTAAGAAAAAAGCAAAGGTTAAAGACTTGCATCAAGCTTGGGCGTTGTTTTAAAAATACTATCCTGGAAGCCCAGACCAGCTGTATTCCACGCATTAAGAAGAGTGGAAAAGTCCAAAAAACTGCCATCATGGTTTAAAGGTGAGGTCAGAGAGGCTGTTGCTGCCAAAAAAGCATCTTTCAGGAAATGGAAAAAAGAGCCAAACGAAGAAAACTGGAAACAGCACAAGCCCTGGCAAGTTAAATGCAAAGCATTGATAAGGCAGGTAAAGCGAGAATTTGAGAAGGAACTTGCTACAGTAGCAAAAACACGAAACAAAGACTAAGTACATTCGTAGCAAAAGGCCTGTGAGAGAGTCAATTGGACCATTAGATGACAGAGGGGTAAAAGGGGCAGTAAAAGGAGACAAGGCTATAGCAGTGAGACTGAATGAATTCTTTGCTTCTGTCTTTACTGAGGAAGATATAGGGATGTTACCTAAGACTGAAGTGGTATTTAAAGGTGATACTGCAGAGGAATTGAGAGAAATATCGCTACACCGGGAAGATGTATTACAACTATTTGATAAACTGAATAGTAGCAAATCACCTGGACTGGATGGTATATATCCAAGAGTGTTGAAAGAACTGAAATATGAAATTGCAGACCTGCTATTAGTAATCTGTGAACTTTCATTAAAATCATCTGTAATACCTGAAGATTGGAAGATTGCTAATGTAATGCCAATTTTTAAAAAGGGTTCCAGGAAATTACAGACCAGTGAGCCTGACATCAGTACTGGGAAAAATGGTGGAAACCATCATAAAGAACAAAATTACACAGCATGTGGATAGGCATGGCCTAATGGGAGACAGCCAACATGGCTTTAGACAAGAAAGATCTTGTATCACTAATCTGATCTGTTTTTTTGAAGGTGTGAATAAACAGGTAGACAAAGGTGAGTCAGTTGATCTAGTGTATCTGGACTTTCAGAAAGCCTTTGATAAGGTCCCTCACCAGAGACTTTTGGCAAAACTAAAAAGTCATGGGATAGGAGGCAGTGTACTACTGTGGCTTGGGAACTGGTTAAAAGATAGAAAGCAGAGGGTAGGGCTAAATGGCCAATTTTCCCAATGGAAAAAAGGTGACTAGTGGAGTACCCCAGGGATCTGTACTGGGTCCGCTACTTTTTGACATATTCATAAATGACCTGGAAAAGGGAATAATGAGTGAGGTTATCAAATTTGCAGATGACACAAAACTGTTTAAAGTTGTTAAAACCCAAGAGGACTGTGGAAAACTGCAGGAGGATCTGGATAAATTGGAAGACTAGGCATTCAAATGGCAGATGAAATTTAATGTGGACAAGTGCAAAGTTATGCACCTAGGAAAGAACAAACCACACTATGGTTACACGATGCAAGGTTCCACATTGGGAACCACCACCCAGGAAAAAGATTCAGGAGTCATCGTGGATAACATGTTAAAACCCTCTGCCCAGTGTGCAGCGGCAGCCAAGAAAGCAAATAGAATGCTAGGTATCATAAGGAAAGGAATGGAAAATAAAACAGGATATTATAATGCCTCTGTATTGCTCCATGGTATGACCGCACCTTGAATATTGTGTGCAATTCTGGTCGCCGTATCTTAAAAAGGATATAGCGTTATTAGAAAAGGTACCAAAAAGAACCACCAAAATGGTAAAGGGGATGGAAGGCTACTCCTATGAAGAGAGGCTACAAAGGTTAGGGCTCTTCAACCTGGAAAAGAGACGGCTGAGGGGAGATATGATAGAGGTCTATAAATTAATGAATGGAGTGGAACGGGTAAACATAGATCGATTGTTTACGCTATCAGAATATAGAAAGACTAGGGGACATGCAACGAAGCTACAGGGTAAACTATTTAAGATAAATAAGAGAAAATATTTTTTCACTCAACGTGTAATTAAACTCTGGAATTTGTTACCGGAGGATGTAGTAAGAGCTGATAGTGTAGCTGGGTTTAAAAAAGGTTTGGACAAGTTCCTGGTGGAAAGGTCCATAAACCATTATTAAAAAGGGACCCAGGATATCAATGCTTGACCCAATACAAGCATTGTGGAACCTTTGTCTTTTGGGGATACTGCTAGGTACGTATGACCTAGATTGGCCACTGTTGGAAACAGGATACTGGGCTTGATGGACCTTGGTCTGACCCAGTATGGCATATCTTATGGTCTTATGTTCCATGCTGAGGCTCTAGAGGGAGCTCATTGTTCAGCTGGGATCTCTGGTAGCCCTAAGCTGGGGAGTCCCATATGTGAGGACTGACTTCCTGCTTGGTCCTGGAGAAAGAGTAGTTACCTTTTAACAGGTGTTCTCCAGGAGCAGCAGGAATCGGTCCTCACAACCTTCCCTCCTCCCCTAGGAGTTGTGGTCATATGCTTTATTTTTTTTTTTTTTGCTATTTTTGCTGTCTTTTAGCTATGTCATCAGACTGAGCAAGATGGCACCCTTGGGTGGGAAGGGGACTGCACATGTGCGCTGCATTCCCAAAGGCTTTCTTTGAAAGCTGGGGAAATGCTCCACATGGGGCTCCAGCTGTGCCAATGTCACCTATATGGGAGGACTGATTCCTGTTGCAGGTGAATAACTACTCTTAATGGGAAGTACCAGTCCCCTATACTCTTGTTCTCCCCTCAAAGTTCTGTATACTTGCCTAAAGTTTTCAGTGTTTTGCATCAACTAATCCATCATCCTTCCCTGACCTCCACAACTATAAAGCAGACGAGTGTCACCTTGACTGCAGAAGAGCACTCATCTCTTTTTACCATAAATGTTTGTGTAAAAGCTCAGAACTGTTTCTTATACATAACCCCACCATTCCTAGAATGCCTATATCTAAAAGTACTCTACTTGGGTTTCAGCCTGGTGATAGCAAAGGTTTACACAGTCAAAACATACAGCCTTCAGGCACAAATCAACCCTCACTGCCTATGAGTAACTGTAATGCCTGTTGCACATCTTTACACAGCTACCTTGCAAGACATCTACACAGTTGCAGATTCACCCATATAGGAAGTACCACTGCATAGTTGCCTCATCCAAAGCCATAAAACAAAATTAGTCAACAATCTAGTAAGGTTAAGCTTGCATCGGTGAAGATAAATTATTGTTGGAAGATAAGCTGTGAGGTTGAAATAGGTTGAAACAACCTCTTGAAGCTACTCTTCCATTTTACTCAATATTAAACTTTTTATTGATCCCAATACGGAGCCACCTAATATAAGTAAAAACACCAAAGAATAGTGCCACCTACATATATAATGAAAAGCAAATAATTATGTCAAAGCCCATGGCAGAAACAAAAAACAGACACATCTGAATAGAAGTTATTTGGATCTTCTGCGGCATCAAAGGATATGGAGAACTCCTTGTATCATTATTCTTATAAATAACTTCTCATGAATCATAACACCATGATTAAATCTACTGCAGTTATAAAACAACCTGTGTTTTGGGCAAAAAAACAAATTAATGCCCTGTCTCAACTCTTGAAAAACTGTGATGAAAAGAAGTCAAACTCCACCAACTTCACAAAACGCTAGCGCATGCTCATTGGCCATGGCCTTTGTTCAAGCTGCCTTATGCAATCTCTGCATATTCACACACAAGGGACATTGGGCACCTGCAGCCAACTGCTCATTCCTTATCCCTGGGTTGCCAAAGAACAGTACTACAGTGTCCACCATGGTGACCCTGAAGTGGGTTTTTGCAGTGGGGTGGGACCCAGGACCCATTCAGAGCACTGCTGCTAGACCAGTGCAGACCATAGGGTTGTCTCTTCTAACCAGTAGATGTGAGTCAGAGAAAATGCTAGAAGAATGCTGTGACATCTCTGGCATCATATGCAGTACAGCTAGGGGTACTCTTCAGTTTTTTCTGTCTTAGCAGATTGTTGATTTTTAGTACAGCTCCTGATTAGACTGCTGTTCTTGGCCACGAGGGCGCTGAACAGTCCAGTCATCCAGACCCAAGGGCCTGTGAGAGATACCCACTGGTCTGGATTGTGTCTTGCAGTGGGTCACCTAGTTGCCTAGGAGTGCTGCCAAAGGGTGCCTGGATTCATCTGTCTTTTTTTGTTACTTAAAAAAAAATACCAACAAGGTTAATGCTCCAGTACAGGTGAGCTCCAGCACAGGCTTTAGGACTCCTTAGTGGACTGACAGCCCACCCCTCAAGCCACTACCCCTGAAGGCTTGAGGTTGGGATGGTAGGCGGTAACAGCACTCACTGATGAATGCCTGTAGTAAGTGTCTCCGCTCCTGTGCCTGCCCTCTGATCGGTACTGACAGTGGGGATCTTGGAGTGGTCTTGGGCTTCTCCCCTCTGCAGCATCGTGGGACTGATAATGTGCAGCTGTGTGCTTCTACATGTGCTGCAGGTCTCTGGTCAGCTTCCTGCCCAATCTTCTGCAGCACAGCAGCTGTGAGTGGAACAGACACGCATGCTGCATAGATGGCCAATAAGGCACCCTGCTGCCTTGGGTGTGGGAGATGGCACATGGTCCTAGTTGACCAAATCATGCCATGATATGAATGGCCTGCCTGCTTGTGGGTGAGCTGGCTCTGAGTCCCTTACCTCCAGTGCTGTTGGACCAGCCGACAGAAGAAATAGATACTGTGCTGCTGGACCTCATGCAACTGGGCCTGCAGTGGCATTTGCTGCACTTTTTCCACCAGGCTTGGGCATTTGGAAAGGGCCCCGCACTGAGGCCCAGTTTCTCCATATGACTGGATCCTGTCCTGCTAAGGACCGGGTGACACTTGACAAGGCAGACTCTAAGGGCAAGCAGCCCTTACCCAGTAAGGGGCCTCAGTATGCAAAGCCGCTGCAATCCTGTTATGGATGCTGGGAGACCTCAACTTTCCTGATTAACATGGCAGAGAGCTTTCTCCAGGAACAAGCAGGAAGTTGGTCCTCCCATATGGTGACATCTTTGCCACCAAAGCATCTCCCCAGCTTTCAAAGAAAGCCTTTGGGAGATTCCACCACACATGCTTGGTCCTCTTCCCATTCAAGGGTGTCATCTTACTCGGTCTCCTTTTTCCATGGAGCCCTACAGATGTCCGTCTTGTCCTCCCCTGGAAAAAAAAGTTGATGATTTTCTCATGTATTAAGTGCATTTCCATCTCTGGATAGCATTGGTCCCTTTCCTACCTCTGAGCCCTGTTGCCTTAGCGTTGAGTCTTGGAACCGTTTCCTCTGCTCCAGCAACGTGGCCAAGGCTTCATCTGGGTGGGAATTGAGGAGCTGGGGAATCAAGCGGAAGCTCACTGTCTGACCAAAAGCGAGGAGGGACATAACACTAGTCCCGTCACCATCGAAAGAGGCCCCCGAGCATCAGGACAAGCTGAAGATGCATCGGCACCTCAACCCTTCTCGGCATGATGGTGACACAGAGAGCTGGGAGTGGCCCACCAAGCTTCCCTAGCAGGAGGCATTGACTCCCCGTGGGGAAGAATTGACCCCCATAGCCCTGGAGGGTTGCAGAATGTCTCCTGATGAGCCTGTCATCGTGGACTCCCCACCAGAGTTATCAGCACTGATGGCTGAAGTTCCTAGTCCAGCTCCAGTCCCCTCTGAGATGGTGGTACTGGCGGAATGCCTGAGGGCTTACATGGTGGTGGTTTTGGCCTTGTGGCATGCAGGCCCTGTGATGGCTTCAGTGGCATCATCACAATATGTTCATCCCATTTAGGAGATCCATGCGCTGCTGGCAGAGGCGGGCACATTGGAGGAGATCGAAATCTACGCCAGTTCCTCCACTGTTCTTGTCAAGCAGATTGGAGTCCTATGTCCTGGGGCACTCTCAAGCACATGCGGGGTACCATGGGGTCTCACTGCCACCCCCCCTTCCCACATGACTGGAGCAGACAATGGGAGGCAACCTGGTGTTACTTTGATTTCCTTTTGGAACCAAGTCAAAGGACTGAGAAACTGAGGAGGGCTCGGCCATCTTGGACGGGAGATCTCCTGACCTGCCTTCAGATTTGTCCTCTCCGTATGAGCAGTGCGAGTTGCCCCTGTAAGACGTTGTGTGGTACCGCAGAGCCTATTCATGAAGGAAAAAGGGTTTTAAATCCTGAAAAAAGATTTTATCATCAGCTGCAATATTATGAGGAGCCCAATAGAGGGAGCAGGAGTGACCTTCCAAGGCCCAGAGAACTGCACCTCAGAGCTGATGAGGTAATGCAACCTAACAGCCAATGGAGAAAAGGGGGAGTTCCCCTGAAGAAAGGCTGGGAACTTGAAAAGGAGGAACTAGGACAAGTTAGAGAGAGACCAGGGAGAGAGAGACCAAGGAGAGGCATACCAAGGAAGGCCTACCAAAAGGAGGCATACCAAGAAGAGGCTTATCAAGGAAAAGCAGACCACGGAGAGTCACACCACAGAGAGCTTCTGGAAAGGAACCAAGAAGGAGAGCACCATAAGGAGTGTCCAGAGCACCAGAGAGGAAGGAGTTCCTGGCAGGAGGGCATAGTGAATCCGAGGCCACAGAGTTCCAGGAGTCCTTGGTTGAGAGGTACTGGAAAGAAAGGCACAAGGGGAGAAATAAACCCCAGAGTTTGGTGTGAGGAACCGGCAGCAGTAAATGCAAGACACAGTGAGCATTATCTGAGCAAGGATGAAGTCTTTGCTGCAAATGGTAATATTCCTTATTCAAATGGTAAAAGGTGTGAATGTGAGAGAGTGGTGACTCTGCATGAAGGCCAGCTGGAGTGTGAAAAGCCTACTGCTCAAGACAGGCTGAATTACAGCAGGACCAGGCCGTGGGACTCAACTAAACAAGGTAAAATACCTTTTTATTCTGATAAGCAATATAAGTTAAGAAGACAGGAAACACAAGATACTGGAGTATATCCTCCCTATCAAACTGTTTGTGAAACCAAGCACAAGCCCTTGGTAAAAAGACTGTATAACATAAGGCAGCCTGCAAGGGGAAGTAACTGCCATAACAAACACTCACATGGGCGCGGCCCTGACTTGAATGCTGAACATTGGAAGCTAGTAAATGTGTTATATGAGAAACCTCAGTGCACTCCTCAAGAGTTTACTGACACTGATTCACAGCTGTCTGATACTCAGCCCATGCAGGTGGAATTCAACGAAGACCCACCTGAAACCCCGATGGACTGTAGCTACTGTCAGGCAGGTAGCCTAAGGTCTGTGCATGAAACATAAAATAGTGAACAGTAGCGAATGCCTGTAAAGTTTGTTTATGCCTAGCACTGTGAAGCAACAGTTAAACAAAGCAAGTGTGAATATAATTTCTTTTTGTTGCCTGAAGCAAGGTTTCTTTCAGTTGGTTGAAGTAGTCTCCCATAATTTGAACCATTGTGCTTAAAGGGGAATAAAGCCTTATTTTCCCTACATTCTGGCTAGTGTGTTCTCTTGAACTTTGGCCCCCGGTAGGTCCTGGGAACATTACCAAGACCTCTTACAGAAGGACCAAATTCAAAATATATAAAAAACTCTCATGTCCATCTGACCTGCCCATACCAACCTTGGCCTCTGGGGCGGCAGCATGACAGTTGTTTCAGGATTTCATGCAGGATATAGCAAACGCCATATCTTTCTCCCTTGAGGCTGAGCCCAGGGTGGAGGAGCTTGAGCTCTTACTGTACCCTTCGGCACCCAACGAGGCAGTGACTGCCAGTGCACCATGTCTTGCAGAGAGCAGTGCTGCAGCTGTGGGAGAGTCACCTCATGGCCCCCACCTTCATCTGGTGGCTGGACTGTATGTACTGTGTCCAGAAGGCACTGGGCTTTGAGAAGCCGCAGCTACGATATAACTCCATAGTGGTTGAGTTGGCCCTCAAGCACATACAGAGCACCAAGACTCACTCCTCAGTGTCCCCAGGGTGCTGGACTGCTTTGGGAGTAGATGCTTCCAGGGCTCCATGCTGGTGGCCCTGATCCTATCCTACCAGCTTTAGACCTGGCAGAGTTTGCCACCCATGTCCCTCCTGACTGCCTCGATTCCTTCCATGCCGTGATAGGTCATGGTAAGGATTGCTTCAAATATGCTGTGTGAGCCACGGACAGTGCCTTGAATTCCACCTGCAGAGTAGCAGCAGTAGGCATCGGCACCTGATGTTGGGCCTGACTCCAGTCTTCTGACCTGCTGGCCAATGTCCCCTGTTCCAGAGAGAATCTGTTAGGGAAACCAGTCAAGAAAGCTGATGAGCTCGAGAAGGAATATGTGCTGCTCTCGAGGGGAAAACCACAGATCTTGTGCATAAAAAGTACCAGGGTAAGAAAACTTTCTACCTGCTGCTATGCCAGTCCTATTCGGCATCCCAAGGTACCCAGCCGAAGGTGCAGGCTCCCCCCCCTCCCCCCACAGCTTAGAGAGAAGCCTGAAAAAGCCCAACTGGCCCCACAGCTCAAGCCGGGAGGGCAGGCTTTTGACAGGTTCCTCAGGAGCATAGCCAACCATCCCATACCTGCTGGAGTTCCCCCTCAGGTAGCTCATCCATTTTACCCACAGGTGGCCTCATCACCTTGGACACCTGGGTTCTGCAGCTTGTCCAGCAGGGCTACTGGCTGTGCTTTGCCCCTCTGCCACTTCCCTTCGTCCAGGGAGGTACCCTATTGACCCCTGCCCCAAAGCCTGTTATGGGAGGAGGTTGCCACCCTGCTGACTGACCTCACCATCGAGCCAGTCCCACCAGCTCAGGTCAGCAAGGGGTTTTATTCCAGGTACTTCCTGGTCACAAAAAAGACGAGTTTTGACCCATTCTAGACCTCCACATCCTCAACCAGTTTCTCGAGCCTTGATACCACTTGAGCCTTGAGTGTCATGTCACATGTCATGGTTCATAATGTTGGAGCCATGGCTGCTTCTGTTGCTAGCCTGCGCTCTGCCTCCATAGAGGAAATCTGCAAGGCTGCTACATGGTCTTTGGTCCACACGTTCAGCCCACTATTGTCTAGGTAGGGATTCCTGATGGGACAGCAATGTTAATCAAGCACCTCTGGCACTTCTTTGGGTATTAGGTCCAGCTCCTGCTACTGGCCCTTCTGCCCATCTGGACTACCTGCAAACGTTGACTAACCTCAGTACTGCTGTATGCTGAGCATGCTGAATTGGTGGAGTCCCTAAAAGGACTACATAAGAACCTAAGATAAGCCATACTGGGTCAGACCAAGGTCCATCAAGCCCAGTATCCTGTTTCCAACAGTGGTCAATCTAGGTCATACGTACCTAGCAGTTTCCCCAAAAGACACAGGTTCCGCAATGCTTGTACTGGGTCAAGCATTGATATTCTGGTTACTTATTAATGGTTTATGGACCTTTCCTCTAGGAACTTGTCCAAACCTTTTTTAAACCCAGCTACACTAACAGCCTTTACTACATCCTCCGGTAACAAATTCCAGAGTTTGATTACATGTTGAGTGATGAAATATTTTCTTTTATTAGTTTTAAATAGTTTACCCTGTAGCTTTATTGCATGTCCCCTAGTCTTTCTATATTCTGATAATGTAAACAATCGATCTATGTTTACCTGTTCCACTCCGTTCATTAATTTATAGACTTCTATCATATCTCCCCTCAGCCGTCTCTTTTCCAGGTTAAAGAGCCGTAACCTTTTTAGCCTTTCTTCATAGGCGTATCCTTCCATCCCCTTTACCATTTTGGTGGCTCTTCTCTGAACCTTTTCTAATAACGCTATATACTTTTTAAGATACGGTGACCAGAATTGCACACAATATTCAAGGTGCGGTCTCACCTTCCTGTTCTTCAGTTTTGCACACCTGTTGGGTTGGGCCTCCTCTGGATTTGGTAGCCTGTAGCTTGGGAGTCTCATATGTGAGGACTTACTTCCTGCTTGTTCATGGAGAAAGCATAGTTACTCACCTGTAGCAGGTGTTCTCTATGAACAGAAGGAATAAGTCCTGACAGCCCTCCCGCCTCTCCAAGGAGTTGTTTTCCTTGGCTGCTGCTTTGTAATTTGACTGGAGAAGATGGCACCATGGCAGGTGGGAAGGCAGGTGTGTGTGCACGGTGCAGCTTCCAAAGATTTCCAATGGAAGTTAGGGAGTGTTCTGTGTGGCCTCTGTCAGTGACATCACCCAGATGTGAGGAATTATTCCTGCTGTTTAGAGACCACCTGCTACAGGTGAGTAACTATTCTATCTCCATCACTGGGTTTATTAGGAAGATGTTACCATTCAGAGGAGCTGCATTACTCTCCTCTCTATGGAGAGCACCTATTGCGAGTAAGTAACTCTACTTTTCCATATGTTTTTTGGCAAGACTGAGAGTTCATGAAATTTTGGTTGGACTGGTGCTTTTAAATTTTCCATAATACTGGTAAAAGTTTCAAACTCAAGAAGATTAACAAAAAAAGCCTCCTGCAGCTTTTGCAACACTCCAGTCTACTCGGTGTAGGCTTTCTAATGTATGTTTCCTGTTCTTTGTCAATGCTGCATAATTAAGTATCAGATTCATAAGGTTTCAATACTGTATTACAGAAAGTTGCTCGAACATAAAAAGGAAGACTTAAGCAGATACAATCACGAATGTAGGTTAGGGCTTGTAGCAATACAACCTACAGCAGATTTTTTTCTACATGATGAACAACAATAAATTCAGAAGAGCAAATTGTGACATGGCTCAAATTGCTAGGTGTTTTGAACATCCCCCCAACCCCCACCTGTGACCCAGAAGAATTCCTGAAAATTTCACTCCAAAATGGAGTAGTATGCTGCAGACCTATTAACCGTTTGATTTCTGGATCTGTGGAAAAGTTAACTTGTGAGGAAAAAGATTTGTTAGTATGTCTTACAAACAGGGTTGCAGAAGAAGCATCTCAGCATGCACAAAGTGGTTCACAACTGTCATGGTATGCAGAAAACTAACTCATTTGGAGAAACTGCCCTGAGTGAAAAGGATATAATGTGAATAATTGATTCTAAACTAGCAGTACTTGACCGAGCTGTTGCTAAAAGTGTGTTATTTTGTAAGCAAATGAGGAGATACATTTTCAGCATTAGGGCCAGCAAAAATGCTGGAATAATAAAGAAAACTGCATTATGAGATTAAGGGGTATGTTTACTAAGACACGGTAATGTAGCATTGGTAATGTTACTGTGTAGTAACTGTCCCAGAGGGTGGAGAGAAGGGGTCAATGGGTGGGGAGAGGCCTCTGCTACACTTAACACTGGAACATTACTGCCAGTGAAAACCTGTCGGTAAATGCACATTTGCAGGAGATAGACCATTTCAATGTCAGCAATGTAGAGCACACACACGGAACCCAAGAAAAGCGATAGGAGTGCTCCATTTGTAGCAACAGCATAGTGCTCAAGTATGAAAGGGCACTATGGTGATGGGGCAAAGGGGGCTGCAGGTGGGACATGCAGTGGGGGCAGCTGGGGCACAGGGTGGACTAGACTGTCACCTAGGTGGCACATAGGAACACAGACACAGGACATCAGCAAGATAGCATCTGACCAAGGTCAAACATGCCCAGTAGTCTGTGTTCCATCATGTCCCATCCAGAGGACACATAACCCAGCAGATACCCCAAACGTCACACAGGAACCACAATGCCTGTAATGAGGCAAGCAGTGCACAGCTGGGGCCCACGCTATCAAGGGTCTACGTACCTTCCCCCAGGATATGTCACAAACTGTTTGTAAACCCAACTAAAAAAAAACACCCTTTATGACAGCCCCTGGTAAGGCAGTGCAGGGTGTGACCACACGTCTGAAACAGATATATACACCCAGTAGTCCAAACTGGGTACACAGTACCTGCATTGCATGCCCTAGCCTGTCCGCAGTCTGCTGGCATAACACAATCTATCTACTTTTACCTGGTCCACCTTAGCCAATAGTTGCTAGAGCACCAACCTGACACCCCCGAGCTGTCTCTCCCCCATGTGGAAGGGCCATAACAGTGGTAGGCAGTGATGGGGGGGGGGGATGTGTGGATGTCCATGTATGCCTCCCCACCCCAGACTCTGCACCCTAGGCACTTGCCTACCTGCACATTGGATGGCCTGTGACTGCACACCACCAGCACCGACAGCATATGGGCATGTCAGCTTGGCGAGGAGGGGGGGTGTTGGTGCTGGAGAGGGCAGTGGCACCTGCCTGTAGCGGACCTAGGCCATGCCCTGTTCCCGTGCAGTGCAATAGAAAAGGTCTGTCTGATGAAAAGTAAAGGTAGCCCCAGAGACTGCTGTGCACCTGTGGCAACAGTGTGGTGCAGTACACACAGACAGTGTGTATTGGAGCAGAGGTCACAGCTTCAGGTCCCAGGTGTGGATTGTGCAGAGCATGTCTCTACATTTTACCCTACATTGCAGATACATCAACATTTTCAATCCCCAAATCATCGGCCAACAGGGTTACAAACACCCACACACACGGGCGCCACAATCCAAAGCTGCAGGGAGCAGCAGCAGCTATCGCCAGAGCACTACTACTAGCTCCTGCACATTTTAGCAATGCCTGCATTGTGATCAGGACCAGTGTGGCAGGCAGGGTTGCCAATCATCCCTATCTTTGCACAATGATGCAATAGGAGTGTGTGTGTGTGTGTGTATGTCTATCCATTGTTTTGTGGCTTCCTACTCCTCACTGGGCCCACAATGCTTACACTGTTTCCAGCATTAGCCTGCGAATGTGCATACTGAGGAGCAAGGTATTGTGAGTATGGCCCAGACAGGGCGGACTGGGCAGGATGCGTCTGCATTGGGGGTAGGGCAATGGCTGGGACATCGAGGGCCCAACCACCACCCTCATGGACAGGGTGGCCACAGCATGTCATGCTGGGAAGACACTCTTACTCTGACCGAGCAGTGACCATGGCATGGCTATGTTCCCACATAGTGCTATATAGTTTCTGTCTTTAGTGATATCTGTGTGCTCCCTGTTCTGGGGCCCAATCACTGAGATACCAGCTTGGTGTCTGTGCAGTATGTCCCAGCTCTGGGTGCACATAGTTCCTCTGTGAACATGCAGTATGGACTGGCTTGCGGACTGTCCGCAGTTAGTATGTTCATGGCTGGAACACCTTGTGGGGTGCAGTCTGACTGTGCTCTCTTCTGGTGAATAGTCAGACCGTGGTGGGGGGCATCTGATGTTTTCCAGGCCTACTCCCAGCATTACTGCTGGTCTGTCAGTGCCCTAGTAACAGGTACAGATCTGGACCAACCGCCCTGGGTGGCAGCCTTTTGCCAGTAGGACTGGAGTTGCTGGTCCCACAGCCATTCTTCATGTCCCTCCACTGCCTCAATTACAAAAAGGTTGATTGTGGGCCCTTTGGGCATATATACTGTACACCACATTGACCCAGAGAGGGCAGTATATTAGGCAGTGCTACATAAACCTCATGCGAGTCTAGACACCCCTCTGCCCTGATAACAAGTGACCATGGCAGCCACACTGTATATGCACTATTCTGGGTGGGTCTTAGTCCACCAGGGCTAGATGTGACTGGGGAATACAGATGGACACAGGATTACTTTAGGCTCCACTGCAGGCAACCCTTGCCACACACAGATAGGCTCTGCTTCAGATTCTCATCACTATCTCTAGCAACTGCGAACCTTATGCTGGGCACCCATCCTCACCCTCTGGGTGAACACAGAACCTGCACAGTGACATGGTCTGTAGCTGTTCTGTGCCAGTATCACACACTGTCAGTTCTTACCAAGTTGAGGTGCTGGAGAGGTACATTTTCCATTTGGAGATCAGCTGTAGACTGTGCATTGCATCATGGGTGCTGGTGGGGTTACCCTCTCCTGGCACACACAGCAGACATTTTGTGCGGTGACCTGCAGTCTTTCTGTATCCAGCTATTTCTGTGTCAAGAGCTATGGAGTTGTAGCCCATTGGTTAGTACAATGACTCAGGCATGGGTCATGGGTTCTATTCCTCTTTGTTCTCTTTTTTTTTTTATGCCTGTCCTACTCAAATCGTTTTCATGCCTGTAACAGTCAGTCACATCTCTGCAGATCTGTGCTGCCAGCCCATAACACCCTCACCTCAGTTGCCAACCATCCTTCAGCCCGTCTATCTGCCTCTGTCAGCTGTGTAGAGTCCCGTCTTCTTGTGCAGGGACTCTAGGCTTCCAACCTTGCAATAACTACAATCCATTTCTGTGTCTGATGGGTCCGTAATAAATTCCACCTGCATTGGTTCAGAGTATGAGAGCTCTGAAGCCGTGTCAGCAAAGTCAGGTAGATTATCCTTAGGCTTTTTGTATAAGTTTTGTACCAGCTTCCAATGTTCTGGGCTCAAGGTTAAACCTTGGTCCTGTGCCCTCTCAATGTGAGAACAGCCTCTTCTATCCAAAGGCTTCTTATTAAAAAGTCTTTTGCTTGATAAAAGTTTACATCCTGTCTTACAAACAGTTCGGTAGGGACAGCTCTCCCCTGTCTCCTGTGCTTTCTGTATCTCAAGGTTATAGCAATTATTATCAGAGAAATATGGATTACCTTTTTCTTTTGGTTGATCCAATCGAGCTGAGGGTTGAGGCCTAGTCCTGCTGGAATCTGGCCTGGCTCGTATTGCAGGCCTTCTATTCTCCAGCCGGCCCTCGGGTGGTGTTAACCCACAGTCACACCCGTACCTTCTCTTCTCTGAGCCAGGAGTGTTATTTCTTATGGAGACCCCTTTTTCTTCCTCTGGGGAATTCTTTATACCTTGCCTCCCAGGTTGCTGGCTTCTGCCCAACTCTGGTCCAGGAACGGTTGCCCTAGTCCTTCTCTCTCCAGGACTGGCTTCCTCTTGGTACCTTCTCTCTTTGGAAAGTGTACCTGCTTTACTCCCGGTCTCCTTGCAAAGAACCTCCTCTCCGAGTTCTGCTGACTCTGCTGGCTCTGGTCCTTCAGCTAAGACTCTTGCTTCTTTTTCTCCCCCTCTCCAATCCTCCCAGCCTTTCTTAAAAGGAACTCCTCCTTTCCTGGATTGGAAGCTGGTAGGCATTACGTCATAAGCTCTGGGGCGTGGTTCCCTAGGCCTTAGAAAGTCTCTCTTGCTCCCCCTATCTGGCTCCTCGTAATGTTGCATCCTGTGTTGGAGTCTTTTTTTCTGAATTTAAAACACTTTTCTCTGACTGCACGGGGTCTGCAGTACCACAAGACATGTGCCATATTCCGGATGTCTGTACATCTATACCACTGCATGTCCAACTTCCACATAATGTCCATCGACAGACAGACACATGTTCTGGAGCTGCTGTTTCTGTTTCTCTGGCTTATCTGCATCTGTCTATGTATTCTGCAATGGCCCCTGGCAAGTCAGCAATGAAGCACAATGTCAGCGATAGCAAGCTGACCCGCCTCACAGAAGCCATGCTTGCTAACTTTGCAGCCTAATGGGCACAAAAGAGTGCAAGATCGGTGTCGATGAGCGGAAGTGGCAGGGGCTGGGAATATGTTGGTGGATAATGTTGTCCACCACAACAACTGTGACATTGAAGACCTGAAGCAGAAGTGGCGGCAGGTATGCTGTGACACAAATGCGAAAGCATGCAGTGAGGATCCTGATGTTCAAGGGGTGCAGCTGACTGACCTCAAGCACTGCCATGATGGAGGATGTCAGTGACCTGACACCTCACGGCTGCCACAGGACCCCAGGGTATGTGCATGATCTATCTCATCCACCTCATAGCTGGCTGCTAATCGTGTCCTGTGTCTTTGGTTTTGGGGCTACCTTCACCTTTCACATGTTCCCCCCCTTGGGTTGGGCATGAGGCATGCATGAGCATGTTGCACTGCCACATTTCCATCTGCTACCTCATTGGGGGGGGGGGGGCTCTGCTGTGCAAACACATCTGTGCAGCTGTGTCTCCGGGTCCTTTGGCCTACACCTCTGCACGTGTGCATGTGCACGCTACGTGCATCTATCACTAATGGGTTGCTCAGTCATGCCTCTCTCAACAGGTGCTGCTGCAATTGCAGGACCCAGCACTGCCCCCATGCCAGTCATGCCACAACCTGTTCCACCGCTGCCCTACTCACCTGTTCATGCTACAACTTCTGTGGCACCAGAGGAGGCAGAGGGATCACATCTAGGCAACCCCAATGGCATGGGGACAGGGCTTGACAATGCAGAGGGGCAGGAGGATGTCACTTTGGAAGATGGGGAGGGCCAACTCCTACCATTTCTGAAGCCACAGGGCAACAGAGAGGGACCATCCACAGGGAACAGACATGCTACTGCACAACTGTGCTGCTTATGCAGTGCGCCCAACACTTGCTCAGACAACAGGAGGCACATATGGAGCTTCTTTGCAGGGGTGTCTCACTCCAGGGACAGCAACTGGCTGCCACAGCCAACCTGGATGCTCCTTAGGCCGCATGGGTACCAGCTTGACACTCTGGTCAGCTAGCTGGGCAGGTATCAGGGTGCACCAGACCCCATCTCTACCCCTGGGCTGCCATCTGCCACTTCCAGGGCAGAGTCGCCAACTCCACCACAGTCCGCTGCTGCTGTGGTACCTGCACATGATCCTATGCCTACTGCCATGCCCTCCACCAGCAGGGCGGCAATACACACCAGTGCATCAGCTGGGGGACAGTCTGGGATCCTGGGTCCTGTGCCTCGGGACTGTAGGAGGCCATGGTTGGGATACCAGCAGCAGCAGTGGCTCATCCTCAGAGGGCACAGCTGTCCCCTCCAGCACAGGGGGCCAGTGTGGTGACCTCAGGGTGGGGGAGAGATAGGGGGCAGGCAAGGGGACATGGGGGATGGCAGTAGACCTTGTCTCACAGCCAGGTTTGTCTGCCTGGGGTGCTCCAGTATTTCTGTGGTTGGGGGTGATCTGCCATGTGCTGTGGGGGGGGGGCACATGGGTGTGGTGTGGGCAATGTGGTGTTCTGGGGTGTCATATGGAGTTGCCATGTGTGGGGTGGTATGGGTCAGGCAGGTTTCTATACACATGGTGTATTCACTGTATTTGTATCTCCTATGTCTGCACATAAATATATGCTTTACAGCAGCATCAGCCTTTCTCCATGTCTCTTTGTGCCACATTCACCAAGGACATGCTCAGTTGGGTTTGTTTCCATGTCGGCACCTTGACTGTCTCCTGTTGTTTTTTGGTCTATCTCCCACCCTTATTCCATGTTTCAGTTTGTCTAATTTGCATGTGTAGTCTCAGGGAGCCACACACACACTGCCACGATCAGAATACAACTTGAACGTCCCCGCTGCCAGACACACCCCGATCCTGCCCCTCTTTTGGATGTTCAGGGTTCCACGTCCAGGCGGGCTGTATGCCCACGTCTCTTGTGTTACAGAATATGGGTTTGCATGTTTATGCACATTACATGTGTACCGTACATATTCAAGTGCCTTATTCTTGGTTCAGAATAATCCCATATGTAATAGTTGGCTTCTTTGATAAAGTAGTTCATTGGCTATTGGAACGTTTAGCGGTAAATTATGCAAATTCAGAAATCATATTTGTGCCAAGGGATCCCCCCCTCCAATTCAATCTGCCAGCCTCACTGAAAGTTGCTAATGTTGAATTAATTTAAGTCAGAAGTCTTCTACTTTGGTGTAATCTTAGATCAGAGATTAACCATGCATTCTCAGATTAACAGCTTGGTTAAGAATGCATTCTACAAAATGGATAGTAGCATGCCACCTAAAACCATATTTGAAGGATGATTTTTGTACAGTTTCAGACTTTAGTGCAGTCCTGCTTCTATTACTGCAATATCATTTACTGTAGCAGGAACTGCCAGCCTGCACAATTAACAGCCCTGCAGGTGACACAAAATACTGCGGCACAATACTGAAACAATTTAGGTTTGACCGTGTAACCCCTATGCTGTGGCAATTAGATTTGTTCCCAGAGGAAGCCAGGGTTAAGTATAAGGTGGTGTTAACAATATTTAAGATAGGACATGGACTCTCAGCTACTTTTTTATCCCAGCCCATTCTAACCATCTGCTTCTGTGATGTTCCCAAAATACATATACACAAACAAGGAACAGAGAGAGATCATGGAGTGGGAATGCTTCTTTATTGTTGGGATGCTAGATAGAAGGTAACAGCTTCCACAAAATACATATGACACCCTACCACAGAGTTTTGGCAGAAAGCAGTCAACCCATGTCATAGATTTTCACTTTATGTTCAAGCTTGTAGAATTTCATTACTAGATGAATTGCATGCAGTAAATGATTGTCAAGACTTTAGAAGGGGCTTGAAAACATGTTTATTTAAACACATTATCATAGCTAGTGTCATATTTTAGGATGGTAGTGTTAGGAGACATGGTCCACAGATTGCATAATTGTGCATCATTTATTTGTGTGCATCAACAATTGTAAATGTTCATGTCAACTCACTTTCTGTGGTGACTAAGTGAACAATAAGTTATCTAAATAAAGAGACATGGAATAGGAGGACTGGAAATTGGCTCAAAGACAGGAGATGAAGAATAGAATGAAATGATCAGTTTTCCAAATGGAAAAGGGTCAAAGGCAGAATAGGACCTGCGTTGTTTATCATAGTCATAAGTAATCTGGAGAAAGGAGCAACAAGCGAGATGATTAAATTTGCAGATGACACAAAATCAAAGTCATTAAAATGGCAGAAAATGGAGAGGAATTGCAGAAGGCTCTTGTGAGATTAAATTTCATCTGTCATTTAGAAGTCCAATGTAGATAAATACAGAGATGCATGTAGGGAAAATAATCCCAGCTACAGGTTCAAACTGCTATATGCTGAGTGTGGAGGTCCTACTCAAGAAAAAGATCTTGGAATCAATGTGGACAATAGTTACATTCAAACTTTCAGCTCAGTGTTCTGTGACCGCCAAAAAAAGCAAATAGAATGTTAGGGATTATTTAAAAAAAGAATGGAAATTCATTTTTAAGTGCTGTCAAATCACGTTAACCCTGTTGTGTTGATAATTGGCCATGTTGTGATTACTCCCTGCATTTTTTTGCAAGGTGCAACCAGAAGTAGATTGTGAAGCATTTCTTCCGTGCAGTAAGACTACAGCACTTGGTATTACAAAATGGTCTCCCATCCAAATACTAATCAGGCCTGACCCAGCTTAGTTTCCGAGCAGGCACACTCAGTCTGATGTGACCCTAGCATCTTATTATGCTTATCTATGAATCCCTAGTGTGTCACAGTTTAAGTATTGTGTTCAATTCTGGTTGCCCCACCTCAAACAGGATATAGTGTAACTAGAAAAAAGTTCAGAGAAGAGCAACAAAAATGATAAAGGGGATGGAACACTGTCTGCCTTATGAAGACAGGCTAAACAAATAAGTGCTGCTCAGCTTGAAAAGAGATGACAGAGGGGATAGAATAGACGTTTATAAAACCACAGATGGGGTAGAATGATTAAATAGAGAAGGGGGGTGGATGCAAAGAACCTCCACGTTTCAAACCCCTAAACTCACCAGTTTCTAATGCTATGAAAGGCAAAACGTTGGTCAGGTCATAATCTTTCAGACACGAAAAAACATCAGATTGAAAACAAATCATAGAAAAATATTCTTCATACCACGCATTGCTGGAAGATGCAGTCAAAGCAGGACTGGTGCAAAGGTATTGGGCACCCTAGACAAACTTTCAGCCTTATGCTTCCCCCCGCCGGGAGATTTTGATAAGTCAATTCAGTCATGATCAACACCACCCCTCCCACAACAATTCTATAAAAAATACTTAATTGAACAACATATTTTTACATTTTAAATGTATGCTTTGTATGTGTGTGCCTGCTCTCTCTGCGAGTAAAATATGTGCTGATGGCTCTTTGAGCTTGTGTGGCCGTCAGGATTCTACTTTGACTGCTGCTGTTCTTTGCTGTCTCTCAGAAACTGCTACGTAGATGACCACAGAGCCAACCTTGAGTCAAAGCGATTAACACAGAGGTTAGGAAGAGCGCCTGAAGGAAAATCCCACTAAAAAAACCCAATTATCTAGGTAACCTTGGGCAAGCTATGGCTTATCTCTTAAAATGAGCTATGAAAAGTTTGATCTACTTTTTGTGATTTGCTAGGGAATCGTGACCCAAACATATCGCTGTTAGACACGACATGAACCTTGGTCTGACTCAGCATGGCTCATCTTGTGTTCTTTGAAGTCTTCTGAATGTCAGCACTTCCTGTTCCTGATTGCATGCCTCTCCCCCAGCCCGGTAACTTGTGCTGCAGGAGGGTTGGACTCATTCAGGTTCAGCTGATTGGCTGCGGGAAACAGGAAGTAAAACTGGGAAGCTGTCCTGCAGGGCAGTTTACTTCCAATACAAGAAAAAAAGATTTTTTTAATCTACTTTAAAAAAAAATGGAACTGGCTTGAGTAGATTTATTTATTTATTTTGCAGACTGAGCAGTCAAGAGCTGTAATCTGAGGATTCTCTGGCTTAAGGTGTATTGTTTTGGGGAAAGAATCGGTTCCACGAGCAGCAGGGTGTGGGGTGCTTTGGTTTGCTGCTCACAGCTTCGGGTAGTAGCTGCATTTGAATGCCGGTTCAAGTGGCAGGAACAGTGACAGCTCTTTTTCATCTTTTCGGAAAAAGTAAGTTGGCAGCTGCGCGCCTATGCCAGATGTCGCATGAAAATGTATTAGACTGGTGGTGTTTACAGGAACTTGTCCCCTAACAATGCTGGTCTGAAGAGAACAGAGGGACCATGTCATGTAAACTTTTTTTTTTTTTATTCTATGATCGAATTCAGTCTAGCAGATATAGATTTTGTGTGAGGGCATGATAAATGAGGGAGGTATAGGAAAAAAGAGAGAAGAGGTTGATGAAGAGATGAGGGAGGCAGGTTTAACATTAGCACGGTGGAGAGGAAATGTAGGAAAGAACTGTTGAAGGAAAAAATGATAAATGAGGAAGTGAGAAGAAAAGAGATGCCAGAAAAAGGTGAATAGTAGTGTAATGAGAAGAGGGATGGCGAGAAAGATGCATGTCAGAGGGGAAAAGAGAATTGAGGCAGGAGAAGAGAGATAAGGGAGAGAAGCTAGATGAAAGAGTGAAAGTAGGAGTATGAGGTGCTGGATGTGTCAGATGCATTGGGGTATGAGTGCATTTGTTAATTACTAGGTAGGGGGTGTCTGTATGTGTTTGGAGTTTGGGCGCGTTGCTCCAGAGAGAGATGTAGAATAGCGCGGTATATAAGAGAATGCAAATAAATAAAAAATAAATGTATATTTGTGTTACTAAGGTAAGATGTGTGTGTTGCTCCTGGGGAGTGTGTGTGTGTCACTTGAGGCTTGGGGGCAGCAGAATACGTTTTTGGTTGAAGGGGCCAAACAAATCAATCTCTTTCCCCACCCCCAAGCTCTGTAGTTGTTGATACTGTGTTGAGCAAAATATCGGTGAAGCCATGACCCGTGTGGCCCTCCCCATTCTGCTACCTATGATTCCTGTGATGTCTGTGTGTCAGGGCCAGCCCGTCCACTAGGTGGCTGCCTAGGGCGGCAAGCCATGTGCTTCGGCACACATGACCTGCTGCCCTCTCCCACACACCCAACAGCACTGTGTTGAACCATGATGCTTCCCCCCTGCTGCTGCTGATTCTGGCAACGGGGGGAGGAGGTGGCAATAGCACGGCCGGAGCTTCTTCCTAGGGCAGTGGCAGAAACCCTTGGGTTGGCCTGATGTGTGATTTTATGGTGATTGCTCTAGGGGGCTCTCTCTGTGTGTTGGTATTTGTGAGGAGCGGGAGATGTGCTATGGCTGCCAAGCTCCTGTTACGGGGGACCACCTGCTCTCTCTTATCATTCTTTTTCTCTTTCTCCCCCTCTCTCTTGCCTGGGTTGCCCTTTTTCAAAACTAGGGTAAAAATGTGCAGGGTATTAAGTTCACCCGCCTCGGCCGGCACCTAGCAGCTGACAGAACTGGTGCGGACCGGGAGAATCCGACTGTTTAATTGATCTGATCTGATTCTTAAATAATATGGCAAGCAACGACTACTTGCTATGAGGTCTTTCAACGTGCCGGTCTTGGCAGTAAACAATGATGAAAATTTTCGGCAGGTCGCCGTGAAGTCTTAACTTCCAAAGCAGCTAGATCGCTGTTGGTTAGTGACCTTGCTTTTTTGTTAGCGATCTAGCTGCTTTGGAAGTTAAGACTTCACGGCAACCTGCTGAAAATTTTCATCATTGTTTACTGTCAAGACCGGCACGTTGAAAGACCTCATAGCAAGTAGTCGTTGCTTGCCATATTATTTAAGAATCGAATCAGAATACATACCAAGATAATATCTTGTGTTTCTATCACACAGCCAATTCAGCCCCTGAGGGGAAGGTTCATCGAAACACGGCCTGTGTCAGGCCAATGGCTGATGTTTATTAATAAAATAAAATCAAATATATTCTTCCGTTGCAATCCACATTTTGTACTGGGTTCACACAAATAAGAGAGACAGTCCCTGCTCATCAGAGCTCACAATCAAGTCAAGACAAAAAATTACGTAATACAAATTACAAATCAACAGGACAAAGTATACATCTAATGTTAGAGAGAGCAAACGCAGCATATATAAAATAGTCATATCACAACATAAGAGTCAAGAATGAAAAGCAATAGTGAAGAGGTGGGATTTAAACCTGGACTTGAAGATGGCCAGGGAGGATGCCTGGCGCACAGAGACAGGAAGGCTGTTCCAGGCGAAGGGTGCAGCAAGATGAAAGGAGCGAAGTCTAGAATTAGCAATACAAGTGAAAGGCATAGATAAACGAAGATTATTAGAGCGAAGTAACCGAGAGGGAGTGTAAAGAGAAATAAGAGACGAAAGGTACTGGGGGCAGAAGAGTGAGTACATTTATAGGTCAGTAGGAGAAGCTTGAATTGGATACAGAAACGGATGGGGAGCCATTGAAGTGACATGAGGAGAGGAGTGATGTGGGAAAAATGAGACTGGCGGAAAATCAAATGAGCAGCAGAATGTTGAATAGACTGAAGGGGAAAGAGGTGGTTTGCGCGGCCGGCAAGGAGTTACAGTAATCAAGGCAGGGTGTGATTAAGTAGTGGACAATCAATTTAGTAGTGTTAACAAAGAGGAAGGGGTGAATTTTGCAGATATTGTACAGAAAGAAACGGCATGATTTAGCAATGAGTTGGATATGTAGAGAGAGAGAGGAGTCAAAGATAATACCAAGGGTACGCGCTGAGGAGACAGGAAGGATAACAGTTATCCACAGAGACAGAGAAAGGGGAAAGAGGAGGGGAGGGATTCGGGTGAAAGATAAGGAGTTCAGTCTTGGCCATGTTCAATTTTAAGCGGCGGAGGGACATCCAGCTAGCAATGTCAGAGAGGCAGACCGTGATCTTAGCCTGGATTTCTGGAGAGATAACAGGCATAGAGAGGTAGATTTGAGAGTCATCAGCATAGAGATGATAGTGAAAGCCATGGGAAGAGATAAGGGCACCAAGGGAGTGGATGTAGAGAGAGAAGAGGGGCGGTCCCAAGACGGAACCCTGAGGAACACCTACAGGTAATGGGGTGAAAGAGGAGGAGGAGCCACCAAAGCACATGCTGAAAGAGCGATGGGAGAGGTAGGAGGAGAACCAAGAAAGTACAGAGTCCTTGAAACCTAGTGAGGACAGGGTGATGAGAAGAAGGTTGTCGAGAGACCTTAGCTGAAAGCTTATCCAATCGCATGTGCTAGTGCAGTGCATTCCGCCAGTGCCAATAACTTGGGGACTCTACATTCTTCCATTTTTGTAAGATAATACATATCGCCAGAGCCCAGGACAGTTTCAACCATCTCTGCTGGCCCTATCCTGTCATCTCCACCCATTCATTACATGGAGTAAAGCTGCCTGTGGAGCAAGCCTCCATCTCCAAGCTACGAGTCATTCAATATAGGCATGGATTGCCATCCAGTACTCCTGCATCCAGGGGCAGGACCACAATAAATGGATTAGTGAGGTGCCCTCCTCCCCACACTTAGGGCATGTGGGCCACCTGCATATCTTATCTGCCACAAGCAGTCTGGGGAAAGATAAGCCCACTAGATAATCCTATATTGCTGGTCCCGAAGGGGAACCATTGTCTTGAGCTGTGGTATTTTACCTATCAGTTTCTAAAGTGTCTCTCCGGTCAGGACTGTACCTAGGTCTGCATTCCATGTCTCCACTAATTGATGACAGGTGGTCTTGGAGGTATCTATTGCAAAAGAGCTCTGCACCTGATGGCCTTCCGGTGATGTCGCTGAGTCCGATGGACGCAGCTTAGCTGAGCTCCGTCCGACTCTCACGGGCAATAAGCATGTAAAATTCATCCCAGGGTATAAAGAGGAAAAAAGAGGGTGCTTGAGATCCCCTGATGTCGGTGCAAAAGAAATGGCCTACGTGAGAAGGGAAGCACCAGCAGAGATGGACAAGGCATGGAAAACAGATGCAAGCGACTCAGAGGGCTCCAAAGAGGAGAAGTCGGAGAGTGCTGAACTCAGGGGCTGGCTGCAAACATTCAAAAATGAGATCCAAGCTGATTTAAAAGCTATGCGCTTGAATATTAAAACAATGCTTCTTACCATACAACAAGATTTGGAGGCCTTAAGACACTGAGTAGAGTAAGTCGAAGAGAGCATGGATAGACATGCGGTGTGGCTGCAGGAGCTGGAGGCGGGCCAGGCAAAGATTCGGGCCCAACAGGAGAAGCTGCAAGAAAAGCTGGAGGAGACTGAGGATAGAGCACGCCAATGTAACCTACGAGTAAGAGGAATCAGAGAGACGGATGACGTTAAGAACTGCACCCAAGTGGCCCAGAGACTGTTTCAACACACATTGGGGTTGGATGGGCATTGAAAGGGTACACAGGAGCCTGGGGCCTAGGCGGGACAAACGACCACGAGACCTGATTACATGTTTAAGTTCCTTCCCCGTCAAAGAACACATTCTCAATGCTGCAAGGAAATATGGGCGCATAGTATGTGAGAATTGTGAAGTGGAAATATTTAATGACTTGTCTAGGGTATCCTGGAGCAGAAGCGAGCAATGAGAGAGGTGACGGCCTATCTGAGACAGAGAGGGCTGCGCTACTGTTGGATGTTTCCATTTGGACTACTGGCAATGGTGAATGGGGCGTCCAGGAAGGTAAAAGCGGCAGAGGAGGTATGGATTGTACTGCAGGAGATGGGCTGTGAGAGTCTGTTTAAGCCAGTGCTGCCACCAGGAGGGTAATACGACAACGCCCATGCTCAATCATATTCACAATGGCAAAGAGTTGCAGCGAAGGGGAGAAGATCGAAGAGACTCTCGCAGGAGCAGAAAGAGGATCGAGCAAGTGCAGGACTTTGGAAATAGGCACTCTGGCTAGCAGGGTCATGAAACCTTGGACACTGGACTCATAGGGCAATCTAAGGGGGGGAGGGGTGTTTTAGTGGGGGAGGGTGGAGGGGAAGATGAGAGGGAATTAACAGTGGGGATGGATGAATGCGGGAATGTATGAAGGGGATTGAGGCTGCAACATATTGCTGGGGATAGGGAGAGGTGGGTATGGAACTGGGGCAGAAACGTGATAAGGGGAGGGTTGAGGCTACAGCGGGGGTGCATAAAAGAGGGTTGGAGAGGCAAGACAGGACTGGATGATCTGGGTGGGTAAGGGTATGGTTCAGGTAGAGGGAAGGAGTATAGGAAGGAGGACAAGAGGGCGAGAGGAGTGGGAGGGGAAGGGCGGGGGAAGTGGGAATAGAGGTAAGACACGAAGGCAGCGATGAGGGAAGGGCTAAAGGATATTGGAGATGATTCCAATTGGATCATTGAATGTTAAGGGGTTGAATTCTCTGATGAAATGCCAGCAGCTCTTTCGGGATGCTAAGAGGAGTAAGTGGGATGCCCTTTTATTACAGGAAACGAATCTGAGGAAGCGGGATAAGGGGCGGATGAGAAATAGATTTCCAGACCTATTTTATTCAGGAGATAAAATGGGGGGGGGGGGGTAGTCATATTGATTAGGCAGGGCTGTGGGGTTCAAATTCAGGGTAGCTTTCGGGATCATGAAGGAAGAGTTGTGGGGATCAGGGGAGGATAGGGAATGAGGCGGTAACTATAGTGTCAGTATATGGCCCGAATGGGGGTCAGGTTCTTTTTTGGAGGGGGTAAAGAAGTTGCTGGACGAGTGAGTGCAGGGGAAGCAATTACTAGTGGGGGGGGGGGGGATTTCACTGTAGTGATGTGCCTGAGACAGGATCGCCAGTCCAAAACCCAAGAAGGAGGGGGGGGGGAGAAATAGAAGTTTGCGCCAAATAATGCGATACCACAACTTAGTGGATTCATGGCGGGAGCTCAATTCAGAGGGTAGAAAATATACCTTTTACTCAACACCGCATAAGCTTTAGTAGGATTGATATGATCTTGGTAGATACAGAGTGGATGATGAAAGTGAAGGCAGGGGATATAGAGCCACTAACATGGTCTGATCATGGGCCAGTATGGCTGGAGCTCCAACGGAAACGTCAAGGGGGTATAAAATTTTGGAGATTAAATGAGTCTATTAAAATGAAAAGAGGTGATAGAGGACATTAGAGTAGCGATTAGGGAATATCTTTTATTAAATGATACGGGGGAGGTCACGGATGTTACGCTGGGGAGCGCTCAAAGCAGTTATTAGAGGAAGGTTCATTATGTGAGCGGCTAAAATTAAAAAGAGTAGAGCACAATGAGAGGAGGAACTAATGAAGGCTATTAAACTTGCCGTTGTGAAATATCAAAAAAATGGGAGCCAAGACGGAGTGGAGCAAGGTGAGTCTGCTGTGATTGGAATTGCAAAGTCTACGATCAGGAAAGATAGCATTTGCAATCAGGTGAATTTGGGGACAAGCCGAATAGATTGTTGGCTTGGAGGCTGAGGCAGAGGAAGACTCCAGCCATAATATACCAAATTAGGGGGAGCAATGGGATAATATATAGGGAGGAACAAAAGATCAGGGTGCAATTTGTGCAGTTTTACCAAGAGCTCTATACACAATAGGAGATTAGAGAGGAACAAATCAGGAAATTCCTAGAGGAGGTAACATTACCTACTTTACCGGAAGAGGCCCACCTTAGTATGGAAGGTGAGATTACAGGGGATGAAATTGGGAGGGCAGTGCGGGAAATGGCAGTGGGGAAGGCACCAGGGTTAGATGGTCTTCCAGGGAGTTCTTATAAGTTGTACCTGGGGGAAGTGGTGGGCATTTTGGAATGAGTTTTCATTGGGATATTGGAGGAGAGGAGGAGCTGATGGGGGAAATGTTTACGGCTGTATCACCGTGCTTCCGAAACCTGGGAAAGACCCACTGCAATGTGGTCCGTATAGGTCAATATCATTAATCAATGTGGATGTTAAAATCCTGGCAAAACTTTTGTCCATGCGGTTTGCCCCTTGGATGTGGGGGTTGATTCACCAAGACCAAACAGGGTTCATTCCGGAGCGGCAGGCAGTGGATGATAATAAGAGGGCAGTGGAGATGGTATAGGCTGCGTAGCAGGGGCGCAGGAAGAGCTTATGCTACTATCTATTGATGCAGATAAAGATTTTGATAGGGTGCATTGGGCTTTTTTGATGGCAGTGATGGAAAAGATGAGCTTTGGCCTGAATTATGGGACTTGGGTGCAGGAACTGTATGCGGGGCTGTGAGCACGAGTAAAAGTGAACGGAAGCTACTCCGAGGGGTTTGCGTTGGGGAGGGAGATGAGGCAGGGGTGCCCGATGTCACCGTTATTGTTCACTCTAGCGGTGGAATCACTCGCACAGTGGATTCAGGGGAATTGTCAGATCCAAGGGTTGGGGACAGGAACACACTGTGTTCCTATTTGCTGATGATATTTTTCTGTATTTGCAGATGTCCCAGCAGACACTATAGAGTGTATAATTATGGCGGGGTGTCTGGCTTCAAAATGAATATAGATAAAACGGAGGCATTAAATGTCATGATCTTCCAGGACATGGAAGCCCAATTAAGGGCACAGTATCCAATTTGATGGGTGACCAGACTGCTTACATATTTGGGAGTGCAAATACCAGCTATATATGAAGATTTATGTAAGGTGAATTGTCCACAGTTATTTGTGACCATTGGTAAAGAGCTACATGGGTGGATATGCTTGGAAACTTCTTGGTTGGGTAGAATAGTGGGAGTCCAGATGAATATCCTCCCCTGATTACTCTATCTATTTCAGGCCTTACCTTCATCAGTCCCAGATACTGCATTGCGAGCCCTGCAGAGGAAGGTGTTTTAGTATATCTGGTGACAGAAGCTGCCTAGAGTAGCTCAAGAGATAATGTACGCCTCAAGGAGGGATGGGAGTACCAAATATTAGGGACTATTACTTGGCGGCCCAAATTAGGCATATAATGGACTGGAGACAGAGTGGAGACCATAAGCAGTTTGTGGACTTAGAGGGATCTTATACACGAGGGGGCAGATTGGAGGTATGGCCTTGGTTAACTGGTGGTGATCGGAGACAGGTGGGGATGGGCATTCCAGGTATGTGACAAGTGGTGGAAGTTTGGGATCAGGTGTGTATTCAAGAAAATCAGGGGAAGAAAGACTGCTTTTCATTAATGACCCTATTGAGGGGATGGCGGGATTTTATGCCCGAGTGGGAGGGGGGAGTATTTGAAAAATGGGCGGCAGGATAAGGGGTTAATATGCTTTTATTGATTGGTAGAGGAGGGGGAGATTAAACCATTTAATGAGCTGAGGGAGGAGTATGATTTACAGGAAAGGGACAGATACCAATATAGTCAGGTATGCCACTATTTGAGAGAAGAGGAGGGGAGGGGAAGAAGAGTATGGTGAGGGAACTATCGGCTATGGAAGTAATTTGGTATGGTAAAAAACATCTAGGGGGTCTAGGGGGCTGGTTTTGGCACTTTTATAAGGGGATATGCGCAGGGGGGAATAAGTTCTTCAAATATATTCAAGAATGGGAAAGGATTTGGGGGGGATCATGATTAAGGACTGGAAACGGATATGGGATCAGATCAGATGGGCTCCTTGGTCTAGTAGTAGTAGAAAAAACTGCTACAAAATTTTGCTCAGATGGTATTATACACCGGAGGCGATACATAAGATGTTTCCCATGGTCTCACTGAGCTGCTGGCGGGCATGTGGAGAAAGGAAGACCTTTTGGCACATATGGTGGACTTTTCCGAAGATACAGGGGTTTTGGAATATGGTGCAGGGCTGGATGAAGGGGAGGTTGGGTGTGGTGGTGGTAGTGGAATTGGATCCTAGTATCTATTTGCTGTTCTGGTGGCGAGAGGGACAACAGGGGAGTGGGAGTTGAGCAGTGATAGCCTGCTTGAGTGCGGCACGGTGCGAAATTGCAGCAGCATGGAAGCAGGTGAAATATGTGGAGTGGCTTAGAGTGCTCATGGAAAAACTAACGGCGATTCCAAGGCAAAAATTGGATCACTTTGTGGAAGAGTGGGGGACTTTGCTGCATGCCTTGGAAGGGGGAGGGGGTGGGGTAGGAGAGATGAGAGGGGTGAGGGTATGGAGAAGGGGGGGATTGGAGATGTGGTGGGGAAATAAAAAATTTAAAATGCCTGGATGATCTGACCCAAAAAGTCCAAAAAGTTGGGAAAAATAGTTTCATATAATTAATAAAAAAAAGAAAAATGTTAAAAGGTAACACAAATGAAGGACCAGATGGTAATGGGCAGTTCAGCATAAGTAGATAGAGGTATGACTAAAGACTGAGATAAACAAAGTTAAACTAAGTTAACGGAATAATAGATTGGAGACAGGTTATAGATTAAACTGTTTATTATGGATCTAGAATGGGACTAAGAAATGCTGTTAACATAGAGAATAACCCAAAAAGATTATTGAATGTTTTCTTTATATACAGTATTATATGGTATTAGTTACAGTATGTATAGTGGAATGAATGCCACATGTACATGTTTACGCTGTGGAAATATTGGACAATAAAAACTTAAATAATTAAAATAAAAAAGAGCTCTGCACCTGTGCTACTCTAAGCTGCCTAGACTCCGTGATAAGGAAGTAATCCTCCAAATCTGAGTAAAAAGCACTTGAGAGATTGTCGTCTCCAAACACCGAACATAGCTCTGAATTTGGTAGAAGGCATAAAGGTCTACGACCGTTAAACCATACTGGGTACAAAACTCAGGAAAAGATAATAGTTCACCATCCTCTGTCAGCAATTGTTCCACCTGATGGAGCCCCAAACATCTCCACCGTTGGAAGTAGGGTGCCGTCATACACGGGGTGAAGTCAGCATTTCCGTGTATCGGCAGATATACTGATTGGGCTGAGGGGTGTCTAAGTTTGTGACAGATCCACTGCCAGATTCCTTGGGAGGACCGAATAAGTACATTACGATAGAGGGAGACTGGCAATCTATTTGTAGGAGCATGTAAAACATATTATAGTGCCAGTGGCGCAATCACCGCCCATTCACACTCAAAACTGGTGTAGTCTTCAGTGTCAAAAAGCCAGTCTTTGAGATGCCGGAGCAAGCAAGCCCGATTATAGGCCCTAAGGTCTGGCATTTCCATACCACCCCGGTGCCAAGTCCCCTTTAGGGTTCGCAAAGCTGTTCGGGCCTGTCGACCCTGCCAGAGAAAATGCAATAGGTAACCATCTAAGCATGCTAAGTCATGTTTCAAAAGCCATAATGGCAGTAGTTGTATCATATATAGTCAGTAAGGAAACAAGACACGGTGGAAACCAACAGGGGAGGCACATTATGTTTATAAAGATCATTAGGCGAGACCAACAACGTGACTCCTAAATAACGGAATGAGCTTTCGGCCCAGCAGAGTGGAAAGGTTCCATCCTGTAGGCACGAAGCAAGACCTGTGTTGGTAAGGCCTCAGACTTTATAAAATTAAGGCTCCCGTATTCTTGTAATTCCACCAGCAGGGCCTCTAGGGCCTGCTTTGGTTCAGTAAGATGGACCAAGAGAACATCAGCATAAGCCGAGGTCTTAAATTCATATGCCCCCATACAGACCCCTCTAACCAGCTGGTTGTCCTGAATACTATAAAGCAGTGGCTCCAATGTAAGAAGAAACAACAAGAGAGAGGGGGCAACCCTGTCGCGTGCCTTGTTGTAAGGGAAACTGCTCCGTACCTATCCCATTTACTAAAAGCTGTGCCTTGGGGTCCGCATATAACACCTGTAGTACCTATGTAAAAGGATCATTGAAACCAAACCGCTCCAGGGGCAAAGAATATGCAACACCACCACACTCTATCAAAAGCTTTCTCAACATCAAAACTGATCAGCAGTGAGGGAATTCCGTTAGTCACAAAGTGATGCTGAGAAGATGATGCACATTCCCTACAGCTTGTCTCCTCTTGACAACACCCACCTGGGAAGAGTGTATCAAATTAGGTATAAGGGAGGAAAGATGTTCTTCCAATACTTTAATCAAGATTTTGAGATTGACATTAAGCAAAGATATCGGCCAATACGACTCTAGAAGTAAGAGGTCTTTCACTTGTTTGGGAAGGAGTGTGATGAGGGCCTTATTAGTCCGGTATGCAAACCACTGTAGATGGGGCCAGTTGGTGATACATGTCCATCAGAGGAATGCACACCTTATCACTCAATATTTGGTCAAATTCAGCACTAAACCCATCAGGGCCTGGTTCATGTCTATTACATGCTGTACCTTCCTAGGAGTAATAGGTGCATTCAGCACGTCCCTGTATCAGTTGTGGAAGAGCACATCTCCAGAGATATGTCCAGGCCTGGACCTCATCACAATCCTCCGCCGGCGATAGTAGGCCAGGAAAGCTTCCTCAACCTCTCCTTGTGTACTGCTAGCTCTCCCGTCTGACAAACGTATCTCCATAGCCCAACGAGCTTCTCCCCCAGAGCTAACCAAAGAGGATAATGAATGCCCAGAGCGGTTCCCAAAACGATACAAAGCGCAATGATAATGTAACATAGATGTTTTTGCTCTAGCATGGATAAGTGCGTTCAGCTGGCTCTGCAAAGCTAGATAAGCAACCTGGTTTTCCTCAGTATCATGTTCTGCCATGCACTTCCTAAGGACCTTCAGTTGTTTGCCCCCTCCACTAACTGCCTATTTGTCTCTCATTGCCTGTGGCTTGCCGCGTAGATATGCTTTTGCGGTCTCTCAAAAAAGGGCCGGCATATCTTTATGCTCCCCATTTGTATCCTCAAAAACCCCCCATTGTTTGCATAAGAAGTGCAGAAAGTTCGCATCTCCTTTGAGCTGAAATGGGAATCGTCAGCGCCATTCTCCCCGCTGCCGGGGGGGTCAGCTGAACATCTACCTAAACTATGGCATGAGTCAAGATTTTAATGTTTCAGTTATTTGGAAAGCCCAGAAACGTTTATTTGCTCTCCAGTCATTTTGGACTTCACCACCTGAAACCTAAGCTCCAACAAAGATAGACATTGTGGTCAGGATTCTCCAGAGGCCCAAATTGCTTTCCAAATCAGCTCTAACATAAAAGCATCTGGTTTCTTCAGATTAATTACTTGTACAGTTGTTTATTCTTTCAAAAAGTAGAAAAACTAGTGGACACACAATGAAGCCTCATTTAAGACTAATTAGAGAGAATATTTTTTTTGCTCAATGTATAATCAAACTCTGGAATTCATTACCAGAGGATGTAGTAAAAGCTGTTAGTGTAGCTGGATTTAAAAAGGCTTGGACAATTTCCTGGAGGAAAAGTCCATAAACGGTTATTAAAGAGGCCTGGGAAAATCCATTGCTTGCCTATGGGCAAGCAGCATGGAATGTGTATACCTTTTGGGAACCTGCAAGGTACTTGTGACCTGGATTAGCCACTATTGGAAATGGGATACTGGGCTTGATGGACCCTTGGTCTGACCCATTATGGCATATCTTAAGTTCTTATAAGTGGACACATTTTCCCAGTTGGTGCTGCAAAAGTGGTGTAAGCCTTTTTCAATGCCTTATGTCTTACCTCCTTCACCTTTCTAATGCTGGATTGAAAACAAACATAGTATGGATCCATATCGGCATAATCACCGCTTACTAGGAAGGGGAGGATCTGTCTCCACACATTTATTAGTATCCAGGTTTATGAGGTTATTAAATAACAGACCTCCTATAAGGTTTTCTCTGTCATCCTGGGACCTCATTCAACTTATGAAGACTACCTTTGAAACGTTGGCAGAAGTTTCTCTCCTGATTTCACCTCTTAAGTCAGTGAGCTCCAGACCCTTCTACAGTTCTTTTACATGCGGTTCTACCTCAACCATTTAGTATGTGCACTCACCTGAACTTTTTGTTTTCCAAAGGTGCTGTCAGATTTCCATCTGATCCAATCCATAGGACTACCTATCTTTTTCCCAAACCATATACTTACAGTGCTTTCCACACTCCTGACCACAGATAAGCATTGTTACATTATCCTCGTAGAACTGTTCAACTGTTTGTTTTCTTTGATAACAAAGTGGTAATTTTCCATTTGAATATTTGATTGCATCAGTTGCTGCTATCATGCAGGCATTTCACTCCATGACAAATATCAGAGCACACCGATTCCATGCCACCTCCACCTCCATCACTAATCTGATGTCGTCCTCATTCATTGAAGTCTGCAAAGCAGCAACTTGATCACTGGTTCATACCTTCACCAAACATTGCTACCTTGACCAGTCTTCAAGAATAGATGGTTGCCTTCAGACTGTTCTTCAGAACCTCTTTGCCTAATGTTCTTCAACTCCGTCCACCCATTACCATGATCTCTTCCCTAGGCTGGCACAATAAATAGAACATTTTGATAACCCTGAGCTTTAGAATTGCCATCTGTGTGGATGCACTAATCTGCATGTCTGTGGAGAAAGTAGAGTTGCTTATCTGTAAGAGGGGTTCTCCAAAGAGATGATCATGCAGCTACACAATTCCTTTTACGTTCCCCTTGTCAAATGAAATGCAGACTAGCTGCATTACTGGCAGAGATGTAGGAGGAGCACTGCCAATATGGGAACATGCATGCTTCCCAAGAAAACCTAAGCTTTCCTGGGCTCTGGCGAGCACTTCGATTGCTTGTTCTAGTTGATGGCATCACCATCTGTGGGGCTTGCCCAATCATATTGTCTATGGCAGTGGTTCCCAAACTTGGGGTCATGACATCAGTGGATGGGGTCACAGAAACATGGCCATTTCCCTCTCTGGACTTTCACTGTGACCTGTGCCAAGTCACCAGTCAGCAAGTGGCCTGTGAGCCAATGAACAGTCATAGGTCCTTGCCCCTTCTCAGTAAGCTTCCTGTTAGGATGGGAACCCATGCTGAGTACTTGGGTCTGTAAGTACACATTGCACACTGACACAAGGGACCCTGTGTGGACTGCTGCTGCTGTTGCCACTACTGCCTTCCTGCTTTAGATGAATGGAGGATGGGGAAGGAGGCTGGAGATCTGCCAGTTTGAGTCCATCATTTGGGTTTATGTGAATTTTCAGTTGTTAAATTGGGGTCATATGGGATAAAAGTTTGAAAAGCAAGTAAGAAACTCCACTGATTGTGGGGTTAGATGGCCCCTTGCTCATCCTTTTTTTTTTGTCACAGGAAAATACATCACAATGGTATATACATTCAAAACAATTTCCAATACATTTATTCTTCTTCCCCTTTGACAATTAACCACTACTCAACTGTACCTTTGCTGTTGTCCTTTTTTTTAATCCTTTTGACATTATTTTTCCCCTTTTAGTTTAACTGATGTCCCTCCCTCCCTCCCCTTCCCCACCTCCCCCCTACCCCTACATCCCCCATCCCTTACATGCTTATTTACACATAGTTGCAGTGAATCAGCTCTCCTCCTTCCTAGCGTTCCACAGTTAGACCTTCATCAAGCCAGGTAGAATATTTAGACCATATCCTCTCAAACTGCATCATTTTCTCTTGTTTCAGGGCTGTCAGCTTACTCATCAAATATATATGATTCACCCCTCTTTCCCATTCTCCCACTAGTGGCGGGGCTGTTTGCCTCCATCTTTTAGCAATTTCCAAATGGGCTGCCAGACATCCCAAGTTAATAAAGCTTCCTTCTTCTTTTTTCACCCCTCTTCTGTGTATCCCCAGTAACGCCATCCCGGGGTCTGCCCCAATTTTCTTCCCCAACATTGTTTCCAGAGCCTGGAACACTCCATTCCAAAACTCTTGTATTATTGGGCAAAGCCACCATATATGGAGGAAAGTTTCCCCGGGCTCCTCACTCCCGCCAACATAGCCCACTGGTCTTACCATACATTTTTTGGATTATATCTGGTGTTACATAAGAACATAAGATATGCCATACTGGGTCAAACCAAGGTCCATCAAGCCCAGTATCCTGTTTCCAACAGTGGCCAATCTAGGTCATATATACTGTGACTCTACACCGCCCCCATTAGGCAGCCGCCTAGGGCATGCGATGCAGGTTTGCCTTCTGAAAGAACAGTCTGTAGCCGTGTGGTCAGGCAAAAACAATAACTGGGCTTATTCCCCTTCCCTTATGGATTTCCTTTTTTATACAGCAATAAAGGATAACATAAATAAACTGTTTCTTCACAGCAAAAATAAAGATGAACCTTTTCCAAGCAACTATAACACTGCTTCTGCTTGCTCCTTTAACAGAGAGATTCTATCTCATCCGAGAGATATATCGTGCAATCCATGGGACAGGATTCTACCTCCTGGCTAGTGCTTTCCCACTGCATTTGCTCACAGTCCAGACCTGTAAATGGATAACACTCTTCAGGGCTGCTATCGACACAACTCTTTCTTTGGGAGGCAACAGTTCCTATAGCAGGAAGCTGCTCTGCATAAACCGGGTCGTGGGGACCTGCATTTGGGGTTTCTCTTAGGTTCCCTCCTTCTCTCCAATAAGATTCTCTTCCCCACTGTTAGCTTTAGTTTTCCTGGCCGGGCCCACCTCTTGCCCTTTAGAGAAAATGGTGTACTTAGCTTTTCCTCTAGGGTAGATAGCTTCCACTCCTTCCTCTGTTAACCAGGCTTTTCTGTCTGGGCTGTAGCGTGCCTTTCCCCGAGAGTTCCAAACACCAGTAGTTTGAGCTGGGCTGTAGCCACTTTCTGGAAAGGTTTTACTCCTGCTGCTCCTTGCTACCGGGACATACCCCGTGCTTCCTGGATCCAGCAAGCTCTCCTGTTTGTGACCTCTGCCCTCTACCTGCTTGGTCACTCTTCTAGGGTCGATGCCCCCTCTGGCTTGGGAGACTCCTGCACTGGCTCTTCCAGCACTCTCTGGTTCAGCTGTCTCCTCTCTCACTGGCTCGGCATCTGTAACTCCTCCAGCCACACCCACTTCTTCTCTTCCTTTCAGCTCTCTGCTTCCCCTTGACTCTGCTATCCCTTGCTGGGATTTCCCAACTGCTTTTATCCTCTTGTCTCTTGCACGTCGTACGTGCTTCCCTGCTCAGGTGAACATGATTAGCTCTCTGACTTTCTGCTGCGTCATATCTGGCGTGGGGAAAGTTTGTTCTACTATTCTTTGGCTCATTGTAACCTGAATGTGTTTGCTGCTTATGTGACTGCAAAGTAAGTTCTTCTTTTTCCCCTATTATCATAGGTTCTGTGCTGGCTACTGCATCACAGTACCTAGCAGTTTCCCCAAAAGACACAGGTTCTGCAATGCTTGTACTAGGTCAAGCATTGATATCCTGGGTCCCTTCTTAATAATGGTTTATGGACCTTTCCTCCAGGAACTTGTCCAAACCTTTTTTAAACCCAGCTACACTAACAGCCTTTACTACATCTTCCGGTAACAAATTCCAGAGTTTGATTACACGTTGAGTAAAAAAATATTTTCTTTTATTAGTCTTAAATAGTTTACCCTGTAGCTTCATTGCATGTCCCCTAGTCTTCCTATATTCTGATAACGTAAACAGTCGATCTACGTTTACCCGTTCCACTCCGTTCATTAATTTATAGACTTCTATCATATCTCCCCTCAGCCGTCTCTTTTCCAGGTTAAAGAGCCCTAACCCTTTTAGCCTTTCTTCATAGGAGTATCCTTCCATCCCCTTTACCATTTTGGTGGCTCTTCTCGGAACCTTTTCTAATAACGCTATATCCTTTTTAAGATACGGCGACCAGAATTGCACACGATATTCAAGGTGCGGTCTCACCATGGAACGGTATAGAGGCATTATAATATCTTTTGTTTTATTTTCCATTCCTTTCCTTATGATACCTAGCATTCTATTTGCTCTCTTGACTGCCGCTGCACACTGGGCCGAGGGTTTTAACATGTTTTAACATGTTATCCACAATGACGCCTAAATCTTTTTCCTGGGTGGTGGTTCCTAATGTGGAACCTTGCATCATGTAACCATAGTTTGGGTTGTTCTTCCCTAGGTGCATAACTTTGCACTTGTCCACATTAAATTTCATCTGCCATTTTGATGCCCAGTCTTCCAATTTATCAAGATCCTTTTGCAATTTTCCACAATCCTCTTGGGTTTTCACAACTTTAAATAGTTTTGTGTCATCTGCAAATTTGATGTACCACCTATACATGATCTTATAGTTATGTTCTATTAAATTACTGGCCAGTAGACCTTTATATCACCGGGCAAAAATCCCAGTCCAGGCCTGCTCCAACAATACCAGACCCAGGTCTGTTTCCCATTTTTTAAAAATGATTCTTTTTCACTTTTGGGCGTGTCCATAATGTCAGATAATTGTGTAATGATTCCCTTTATCTTATCTCTCAGAAACAGCTTTTCGATTGGGACTATTTCCTCCCTTAATCCCGGAATGATTTTCTTCTGAATATAATTAACCACCTAAACGTAATAAAAATAATCTGAACTTCTCAATGAGAATTCTTCCTTGATGTTTTCAAAAGACCTAACCTTCCCCCCCCCTTCAAGGAACTGACCCACATAACACGGACTACTACTGGCCCATCGTTCAGCAAGCTCTCCCTTCATTCCCGGGGGAAATCAATATTGCCCCAATAGAAACACCTTTAGTCACACATCCATCACCCAACCACTTTGTTCGCCATTGAAACTATATTTGTAATGTTACTTGCACAAATGGGTTAGAGCACCTTGCTACCAACCTATGCCCCCGAGGGACCCACAGGACCTCTTTCAGCGAGGGCACCCCCAAAGCCATTCTCTCCATTTGGACCCAATCTTGAGTGTCATGTATTCCCCACTCAAAAACTGCCCTCAGCTTGGCAGCACTATAATACTTTTCTAAATCAGGGACCGCCATCCCCCCCTTTTACTTTTGTTCCTTGTCAAAATGTGTTTAGGAACTCTCGCTCTCCTTCCTCCCCAAATAATTTTCCACAAGATTCTTTGCATCTTTCTCAGGAATCCCCCTGGCACAGCCCCCGGCAATGTGCTAAATAAAAATAGCAACTGGGACAAAATCATCATTTTCACCGCAGCTATTCTCCCCTACCAGGTCAATTTCAGCCCTCCCCATCCCTCAAGATCTCTCCTAATCTTTCCCTCCAGAGGTATATAATTCGCTCCAAAAAGATCTGAGATCACTGGTGTTATCTGGACACCCAAATATCGGATAATTCTCTTGGCCCATTTAAAGGGGATGTTTTATCTGGAATTGAAATATTTAGAATCTCCGATTTGGATGCATTCATCTTAAACCTAGATACTTTCCCAAAACTCCACAGCTTTCTCATAAGGGCGCTCAGCGTTTGTTCTGGGGATGTGATTATAAACAAGAAGTCATCCGCATACAAAGACACCTTGCACTCCCCCGTTCCCATTTTAGCCCTTGGATCTCCTCTGCTTCTCTTACTCTTTGAGCTAATGGTTCTATTGTTAATACAAACAGTAATGGAGACAGAGGGCATCCCTGCCTGGTCCCTCTCAGAAGCCCGAAGACCTCCATATATTCTCCATTAATTCGTAGAGCTGGTAGGGAATTCTTGTACAAAGTGCCCACCCACTCTAAAATCTTGCCTGCAATACCCACTTTTGCTAGAGTCTGGATCAGAAAAGGCCAGGACACCTTCTCAAAAGCCTTCTCTGCATCTATCGCCAGCAGCAACAGTTCCTCTTTCCTACCTTTGGAGTGGAGGAGTAGCCTAGTGGTTGGGACAAGGTACTTCAGGCCGGAAGGTCGGTGGTTCAAATCCCACTAGAGGACAGCAACCTTGGGCCGGAAGGACTGGGGTTTCTAGTCCCACAGGTGCTCCTTGTGGTCTTGGGCAAGCCACTTAACCCTCCATAGCCCATGTTCCCTGTAAAATAGTTATCTCCAAGTTATAATGCCCTGTTCAGTGTAATTTCAGTTTGTTCAATGTAAACCGCACTGATGCAAAATAGCGCGGTATATAAGAGAATTAAAATAAATAAATAAAATATATAAATACCTTTGCCTTTCCAGACAGTATTTAGGACTCTGCTTAAATTATCTGATGCTTGTCTTCCGGGTATAAACCCAGATTGATCCATGTGTATTAGCTGGGGCATATGTGTAAGCAATCTATTGGCCAGTACTCTAGAAAATATTTTAAAATCAGATCCCAATAAGGAGATCAGCTGGTAAGACCCACATTGAGTGAGATCCTTACCTTCTTTAGGTATTAGGGTTATTCCTGCCATTCTCATCGTCGGGGGTAAAGGCTCTTCATTCCCCAGTAGATTATATAAGCGAGATAAGGGGCAGTATTGGGGCAAAAATCGTATACAATTTATTAGGAAACCCATCCCTTCCCGGGGCCTTATGCATTGGGTAGCTCCTTAATAACCCCCAGTACTTCCTGGACAGTGATAGGCCTAGACATAATTAAACTCTCCTTTTCCCCAATTTTAGGTAATTCAATTCCCTCTAAATATTTTTGTATTGTCTCTTGGGTTACCATCTGTTCAGGCGTATATAGTTCCCTATAGAATTCCACAAACCTAGCCTTAATCTCTTCCCTTTGCCTCAATTCCTTGTTATATCTGTCTCTTATTTTGTGAATACAATTCTGCACTTGCATTTTTTAAAGTTGATAAGCTAATAATCTACTAGGTTTATTCACATATTCAAGATGCATTTGTCAAAGCTTCTCTTGTGCAAATTTTATCTCCCCAGTTCCATTTCATTGACCTGTTTAATGCTCAATAATTTTTTGTCTTTATTTAATTGGCCCTGTTTTCGTCTTTTCTCCCACATTTTTAAACGTTCTCTCAGTTTCTCTTTTTTAGCTTCTTTTTCTTTCTTGACTTGGGTTCCTAGTGCTATAAGCTTTCCTCGAACCACTGCTTTCAGATAATCCCAAACCACCCCCATCGAGCATTGCCCATTATTATTGTACTGCAAATACTCCAAAATGGTGTCAGAAATCTGTTGGACAGCCCCTGGTACTTCTAACCATGACTCATCCAACCTCCATTGACCCCCTCCCCCTACTAGCTACAGGATCTCTAAAGTCCCCCCCCACACTGGAGCATGGTCTGACCAGGAGCTTTCAGCAATAGCACTCCCCACTACCCAGTTCATTAGAGCCTTGTGGACCAGCAGCATATCAATTCTACTGTAGGACCCGTGCACTGATGAATAAAATGTGTAATCCTTCTCTCGCCCATGCATATCCGCCAGGCATCAATTAAGCCCAACTCCCTCATAAAGGCTTTTAATTTTTTCCTCTGCCTCACTGTGCCCCCCACTTGTCCCCTTGATGAATCTAGTTTGGGATTAACTGTTAAGTTGAAATCACTCCCCACTATTAGGTGACCTTCACTAAAGTTAATTATAATGGATTTCAATCCTTCATAAAAGTCCCCTTGAGCATAGTTGGGTCCATATACATTCACTATTGTATAAACCAGCTCCAAAATCTTGATTTTTAGTAACAAATATCTGCCTCCCTTATCTTTTTTTTTAACCTCCAAACATTGGTACTGATTTCTCGCACTTATAAATATGCCTACTCCTCCTTTCTTCTTTTCTTGGCGATAAGATGCAAACCATTGGTTTGGACATTTTTTATTTACCATTCTCCTCTCCCCCCCGCTCGTTAGGTGCATTTCTTGTATTAAGATTATATCACCATTTAATCTAAGCACTTCTTTATAGCACAACTTCCGCTTCCTGTCCGAGTTGAGGCCCCTTACATTCAAGGATACAACTCTAAAATCATGCCTTGTATTACCTGCCATACTCCTCAAGGAAGATTTCTATCTCTGGCCTGCAGTGCCCCCCTCCCCTCCTCCCTGCCCCCCCTTTCCTCCTCCCTCCGACCCCCCCCCCCACCCCAACCATCCCTTCCTTTTTCCAGAAGGATCCACCCTTCTCCATTCCTATGAGGCGTGAGTCACTACCAAGATCAACTTTACTCCTTCCTCCCCTGTTATTCCATATTCTTCTTTCCTTTACACAAATAGCCCGACCCTTCCCCATAACATTTCCCCAAACAAGCACCCTCTTTTTACAAAGTTTCAACGTCTTTAATCATGTTTCACCCGGATGCGTGACATTTTTGGGTTTCTGGCATCTCAGGCGTCGGCTCCCCTGCGTCGCTTGCTGCCACTCCTTGCACACACACATGACCCAGCCTCTTCTGTTCAGCTTCTTTCTCCACGGGGACTTCCGGTAGCTCCGACTACCCTGCAACCTCTATTCCTTTAATGGCCTCCTCTATGGTACGCGCAGTGTTGGTTTTCTCCTTAATATTAAATTGCAGTCCAAAGGGGAAAAGCCACTTGTAGCGAATCCGTTCCTCTCTTAGCCTTGATGTGATATCCTTAAAAGTTCTCCTCCTCCTTATGGTGATTATCGAGATGTCGGCATACAGTTCCACTGGTTGATCCTCCCAATGCACTTTTCCCACTTTCCATGCAGCTTGCATGACTGCCTCCTTTGTACTGAAATTGTGAAAACACGCTACAATGTCTCTTGGCAAGCCTTCTCGCCTAGGGCCCAACGCTCTGTGCGCTCTGTCTATATTAAAACATAGATTGTCCATTGGTGTTTCAGCTTGTCTTAAAATGGCCTTACATAGTTGTTCAACCAGCGCTTTATAGTTGTGAGTTCCCTCTTTCTCTGGTATGCCTCTCAGGCGTATGTTAGAGCGTCGCGTCCTGTTTTCCAAGTCCTCCAACTTTGTCCATAGTTCTCCCAACTCCACTTTCGCCAGCTCGCTTCTCTCTTTCACTGTATATAGCAGCTTCTCATGCTCCTCTATTTTCTGCTCTATGGACTCCTACTCGTTGCCCAAGCTCGTGGATATCATTGCTCAACTCTCTGATCCACATTTTAGTTTCTGCCTTAAAATTGGCCATGTCTTGACGGATAGTCCCAAGCCACTCTTTCAACTCCTCTTTAAGTGAGCTTATCTAGCCATCCCCCAGCAATCGGGCTCCTGTCAAGAAATTTTTCTCTTCCCCCGCCGCACCATTCGGCACCATTTTTGCTCTGGTTCCTGTTGCACCCGGGGCGGCCTTAAACCCGAAGGTTTTCAGGTCCGGGCTCGTTTTTTTTTTCTGTGCCATCTCCCTCTAAGTCACTCCACAGGGTATCACCAACACTTTTTAAAGCTTTTTTCGGGCATTCAAGCTATTTTTTTGGGATCTTATCTTCCTGACCTCGGGAGCTTCACTTTGCAGCTGCCATCTTGGTTAGTGATGTCACCGGATGCCCCCCCCCCCCCTTGCTCATCTTTAATACATTTCTAAACTGCCTTCCTGATCTTAAGAAGACAATAAAGCACAGTTACTTACCTGTAACAGGTGATCTCTGGGAACAGCAGGAATAAGTCTTCACATATGGGTACGTCGGTACCGACGGAGCCTGCGCGGGAACGCTCCCCAGCTTCCCAAAAAAGGAAAGCTTTTGGGAGCATCCCACAGCGCCTGCGCGCTGCCTTCCCGCCTTTCCAACCGCGTCTCTCCAGTTCGAGTTTCAGAGCTGAGACAAAGAGAGAGAGAGGAAATGAAAGAGAGATAGAAGATACAACTCCTTGGGGAGGTGGGTGGGTTGTGAAGACTTATTCCTGCTGTTCCCAGAGATCACCTGTTACAGGTAAGTAACTGTGCTAGCTCCAGGAACAAGCAGGAATGAGTCTTCACATATGGGGACTCCCCAGCTAGAGATGCCGGGGAGATCCCCCCAGGGTTGTAGACCCTGAGAAGGGCTCTACCTCCCCCTTGGATCTCAGGCATCTAAACAGGGATGGAGGGTAGGAGTTGCTCAAGTATGGAACAGGTGTTTGAGGACAGCCTGACCAAACAAGGCATCCCGGCGGGAGTCCTTGTCTAAACAATAATGGGCCGTGAAGGTATGAACCGAGGCCCATGTGGCTGCTCGACAGATCTGGTCGATGGACACAGAATTTAGATGAGCCATAGAAGTTGCCATGGCCCTCACATTGTGAGCTGTGACATGGCCCTCCAGAGAAAGGTTCTTACTCTGGTAGGCGAAAGAAATACACTGGGCAATCCAAGTGGATAGTGTCCTTTTAGAGACTGGAAGTCCTAAATGAGAAGGATCAAAAGCAACAAAGAGTTAGGAAGACCTTCTATGTTGCTGAGTCCTTTGTAAGTAAAAGGCAAGAGCCCTTTTACAATCCAGGGTATGAAGATTCCTTTCTGCACTTGATGCATGGGGACCTGGAAAAAAGACAGGTAAATATACCTCTTGGTTCAGAAGAAAAGGTGAGACCACTTTAAGCATAAAGTGTGGATTGGTCCTGAGGACTACCTTATCATGATGAAACCTTGTATAAGGTGGATCAGCCACCAAGGCCTGTAGCTCACTGATGCGGCGAGCTGATGTGACTGCAATGAGGAAAATAACCTTCCAGGAAAGAAATTTCAAGGAGGTGGTGGCTAAGGGTTCAAAAGGTGGCTTCATAAGCTGACCAAGAACCAGATTTAAGTCCCATGCCACCGGAGGAGGGCTAATGGGAGGTTTAGTTAAAGTTAGGCCTCTCATGAATCTTGCAATAAGAGGATGAGAGGAAATAGGCTGTCCATTGAGAGGCTTAAGGGATGCTGCAATAGTACTCAAATGGACTCTTACTGAATTCATCTTAAGGCCTGCATTGGAGAGATGCAGGAGATATTCCAATAGAGAATTCAAAGATAGTGCTAGAGGGTCAAGACCCTTCTCAGCACACCAAATGGAAAACCTTTTTCTATTTAAAAGCATAGGAACGTCTAGTAGAAGGTTTTCTGGAAGCATGGAGGATATCCTTCACCTGCTGAGAGAGATTCCAATCTTGAAGGTCTAAGCCTTCAGCAACCAAGCTCTGAGGTGAAGGGACTTGGGGTTTGGGTGCCACAAAGTTCCCCCCTCCTGGGACAGGAGATCTGGAGCAGCTCCCAAGTCTAGGGAGGGAGCTTGAGAGAGATGCAGAAGTAGAGGGTACCACACTTGGCGTGGCCAGCGTGGAGCTATGAGGATCATAGATCCCTGATCCCTCTGGAGCTTGAACAGAGTCTTGGGAATTAAGGGAATGGGTGGAAAGGCATACAGGAAGTCTTGACCCCAATGAAGCAGGAAGGCATCCTTGGCCTGAACTCCCTGACACGGAATTCTGGAACAGAACCGGGGAAGTTTAGCATTCCACGGACTTGCAAAGAGGTCTATGTCCGGGGTTCCCCACTGTTGAAAGATTCTGAGTACCTGGTCCATGTGCAGGGACCATTCGTGTGGAAGCAGAACTCAACTGAGTCTGTCTGCCCAAGAGTTTTGGATTCCTGGAAGTTATACGGTCAGGAGATGGATTTGATGCTCTCTGGCAAAGGCCCACAATCTTAAAGCTTCGTTGCAAAGCGACAGAGAGCCAGTTCCTCCTTGCTTGTTTATGTAAAACATGGCTACTTGATTGTCCGTATGAATGAGGACTGTCTTGTGGCTGAGCAGGGTATGGAAGACCTTGAGAGCTAGAAAAACTGCTCGGAGCTCCAAGTGGTTGATATGTAGAGAGGTCTCCTGTGGAGACCAAGTGCCCTGAGTGGAGAGGTCTTGTAGATGAGCTCCCCAACCTGTTGAGGAGGCATCTGTTGTGAGGGTTGCTTGGGACAACAACCTGTTGGAAGGGGGACCCCAGCAACAGATTTTGGGTGGACTTCCACCACTGGAGAGACCAAAAGAGGCACCTGGAGGTTGCTATTTTGTCTGACAGACCTCCTGATGCTTGAGTCCACTGGGTGGACAAAGTCCATTGAGCTGCTCTCATGTGAAGGCGAGCATAGGGGACCACATGCACTGTGGATGCCATGTGGCCTAGCAGTTGTAGCATCTCCCGGGCAGTTAAATGGCTCTTTGACTGAATCTGGGAGGCTAACTGCACTAGGCTCAGGCAACGGGCCTGAGGAAGATAGGCCCTTGCAGTGGTAGTATCTAGCCAGGCCGCTATGAACTCTAGGGTTGGAGTAGGGGTGAGCTGGGACTTTGGGAGGTTTACCACAAGTCCCAGATACTGCAGAATGCTCCTTGTGCAGTCCAGGGAAGTCTGGGCCTCTGACTGAGATGGAGCTCGGATGAGCCAGTCGTCCAGGTATGGGAATACAAATATTCCCAGAGTGCGTAGAAATGCAGCTACTACTGCTATGCATTTGGTGAACACTCTTGGAGCAGAGGCCAGACCGAAAGGAAGCACCCTGTATTGGTAATGCTTCCCTTGGAAAAGGAAACGGAGGAACCTTCTGTGAGATGGATGGATGAGAACATGGGTGTATGCATCCTTGAGATCTAGAGAACAAAGCCAATCCTGACTCTGAAGATATGGAAGGAGAGTGCCCAGAGAAAGCATCTTGAATTTCTCCTTGCATAGAAATTTGTTCAATTCTCTGAGATCTAATATGGGTCTGTAGCCCCCTGTTTTCTTTGGGATCAGAAAGTAGGGGGAGTAAAACCCTGACCCTTGTTGAAGAAGAGGTACTTCTTCTATTGCCCCCTGGGCAAGAAGGGCAGCCACCTCCTGACCTAGAAGGTCGAGGAGAGATGTTGGAGAATTGAAATGTCTCACCATGGTGTGAGGAGGAAGGTTTGAGAAATGAAGTTTGTACCCCTCCCTTATGATGGAGAGGGTCCACTGCTCTGTTGTAATTTGCTCCCATCCTAAAAGTCACATGGTTGCAGCAACCAATCAGATTTTAAGTATCTCCCATGGCTAAATAGTTTTCCCTTGTCATTTATGATTTACATATTCAAAAAGCAATAAAATAGGCAATTTGGGAAAAAATGGATACATTACAAAAAAGTGGACCATTTGATTTCATGATGTATTTATTTTGCATAGCTCATGCTTTTCCAGTAGTTGATCAAGATGAGTTACCTGCAGATACAGTAGGTACCTATCCCTGAAGGGTTTGCAACCTAAATATCTACCTTGTGGAGCTAGTGTGTTTACATGAACAGTCCATCACTTCTTCTTTCATAGTTATTGCAATGTATAGTTGCCTCCTTTGTCCTCACCTGCTTAGATAATGTTTCTAAAAAAAAAAAAAGGCTAAGATCTTAGAGTGATGCTTCTCCTAGGACAGTGATGGCTAACCTTTTTGAGCCCGAGTGCCCAAACTGCCGCACAAAACCAAAGAATTTCCTCAAAGTGCCAGCACGTCATTTGCATAAGTGGTCTTATTTGCATAAATATTTGCATAATGTTACCATACACTAACTTTTAGTAAACATGTCTCTTAATGAGTGTATGGATAAAGAAAGACTAAAAGATTTCTACATTACTATAATCCAGTGCCAACCGCCAGGTACATTAGGAACTACTACAAACGCTGCCCATTTAGAACCCATAGCAAACCCGCCGTATCCTGACAGCATTACCAGGACTCACAAAGCACCATACCCTACCTATCAAAAGGCAACACTGCAAATATTAAACCAATACATTTCAGAGAATACTGGGGAAAGAGAACAAGTGGCAACGTCAAATAGGAATTTCCTCTTGTACCAAACAAAGCGCAGATGTTAATGATGCACATTTCCCAGAGCTGACATATTCCAGTTAATAAATTCAAAATAAAGAGAGATCTTTCTACCTTTTGTGCATTTTTTTTTCAGTTGCAATTGGTCCAGCCACCTTCTTCTGGTTTCTTCATGTTTTCTGCTAACTCTCCATCGTCTGCTGTCCATTTGTCCTTTCTTCTCTCTTCTAGTTTTTTTTCCATTCTCTCTCTCTCTACATCTGCTTTAACATACTAATCTTTCTCCTTTTGCTCTTTCCTCATTCCTATTTCATCCACACAAATTTTACCCCTCCATCCTCAATCCCCAATTACTCTCCTAATACCTGGCCAATTGTAGATTTTTCATCCCTCCTACACAAAATATTTTTCCCCTCTCCATTTTACTCTCCCAGCCCCATCCCATTCTAATCCTCCCCCAACATCAGCTCCCTTCTAGTTCCAGTCTCACCCAGCATCCATTTCCTTCTAGTCCCTGCATCAGCCCATTTCCAGTCCAAGTCCCTTCATCAGCTCTTTTTCAATCCTAGCCCCCCCATCAGCCCATTTCTACTCATTTCCTAGCCCCACCATCAGCCCATGTCAAATCATAGCTCCCCTCCACTCAGCCCAATTCCAGTCCAAGCCCCCCAGGAGCCTACTTCCAGTTCTAGCCCCGCCAGGAGTCCATTTCAATTCAAGCCCCCACCACAGCCCATTTCCAGTCCTATCCTAGCTTTTCCATCAGCCCATTTTCAGTCCTAGCTCCCTTCCCTCACAGCCCATTTCCATTCCAAGCCCCCTCCCCATCAGCTATTTGCAGTTCAAGCCTCCCCTTCCACTCAGCCCATTTCCAGTCCTAGCAACACCCCAACCCATTACCAGTCCTAGCCCCCCGTCAATCAACTTCCAGTCCTAACCCCCATCACCCCATTTTCAGTTTAAGCCCCCCCCTATAACCCTTTACCAGTCCTAACCCCCCATCAGCCCATTTCCAGTCAGCCCCCCATAGCCCATTGCCAGTCCTAAACCCCCCATCAGCCCACAGCCCATTACCAGTCCTAACCACATCAGCCCACCTCAAGTCCTAACCCCTCCCCATCAGCCCATTTCCTGTCCTAGCCCCCCCATAACCCATTATCAGTCCTACACCCCCAACAGCCCATTACCAGTCTTAACCCCCCCATAGCCCAGTACCCGTCCTAACCCCCCCCATCAGCCCACTACCAGTCTTAACCCCCCCATAGCCCCATTTCCAGACAGCCCTCATCAGCTCATAGCCCATTGCCAGCCCTCATAAGCCCACTGCCCATTGCTAGTCTTAACTCACCGCCATTGACCACTGCGTGTTATCCCCACTCCCCTGCCCACTGCCAGTCTTAACCCCCCTCCCTAGCCCATTGCCAGTCTTAACCTCCCTCCCTCCCTAGCCCATTGCCAGTCTCAACCCCCTCCCTCCCTAGCCCATTGCCAGTCTCAACCCCCTCCCTCCCTCCCTAGCCCTTTGCCAGTCTCAACCTCCCTCCCTCCCTAGCCCATTGCCAGTCTTAACCCCCCTCCCTCGGCTCATGGCAATAATAAAAAAAAAAAAAAGCTGCCCCCTGCATCCGCGGCGGAATGGAGTGTCCCGCGGGGATCACTATGCCCGGCAGGAATCACCCGCCGCTGCTCAGCACCTCTCTGCCGGCTTGCAGAGACGCGAAGGGAGAGAGAGTCTCCCTCGCGTCTCTCTTAAGCCCGCAGGGGCAGATGGGAAATTTCCCATCAGCTCCTGCGGGCTTAACAGAGACGCAAGGGAGACTCTCCCTTCGCGTCTCTGCAAGCCGGCAGAGAGGGGCTGAGCAGCGCCGGGAGAGTCCCGCCGGGCAGAGGGAGCCCCGCGGGACACTCCATGCCGCCGCGGCGGCAGCGGGCAGCTTTTTTTTTTTTTTTTAATGTGCGACCTTCCCGCGTGCCAGCTGCAAGGCCTTCGCGTGCCACAGCTGGCACGCGTGCCATAGGTTCGCCATCGCTGTCCTAGGACGAGCAGAATAAGTCGGTCTCACCTGGTGACATCATTCGACGGCGCCATGGACAGAAGTAGCTTTCCCAGAGCATGTGCCAGGTAACCCTACTCCCGGGCCTGCCCCTACCTAGCCCAGTTTCACTTTTTCCGCCTTACCATCAAGGACAGAACTCCGGCTCTCCTACATTGTTGTGGTTTTTTTTTTTTAGTTCAGAAACAGAGGAAAGAAGAGCTCTCAAGGACAGCAGCTAGTAGAATGAGCTCCAAGCCAGGTTTCAAGAAGTGAATCAGAAAAATGAACAGCATGGACGCCCACAATAGATGACTCCAGTGCCTTGGAGTCAGCCACCATTTAGAAGATTGCCCTCACTGTGCACCTCCTTAGAACCGAATGCTGAGTCTTCTCACATGGCCAAAAAAACAGAAGAAGCAGCAGCATCTGGGATGTGCATGGAAAGGCCTTCAACCCTGGCCCAGCAGATAGTGACCTTGGGCCCGATTCAGCCCTCCGCTGCCGAGAAAATGCTCCACAGCTTAATCCAGCCATCCTCTGCAGTCCCGGCCCCAAGGGCTCACAGGGATCTCCTTGGGCCATGCTGCTCCCTGCTTGTGTTGGTAGCTCCGCCCAGCAAGATGGCGCCTATCCAGGGCCCCATCTGAATCCCGGGAGTCATGCAGTGATTCCGGCCACAAAGCGGCTGTGATCCATCGACCACCTGACCCGGGTCCTGCCCCACAGGCCCAACCCGGCACCTAATCCTCTATTGACTACTCCAACTAAGAGTCCAAGGATGAGACATCACTGGACACTTGCAGTGACTCGGCATCGGTCACCACCCAAGGAGACCTCGTTCCTTGACCTCATGTGGGACATATTGAGGGCACTAGCCTGACGATTCCTGTCCCTGCTATCCTTGAGAGACTTCTCCTCTGGAGACGCCGGCATCGGTGCCCATAGTCAGCTGTCGACTCAATATGATGTACTGAGTCTGGTGAGTTCCCGGCTTCAGGAAGCCACAGTTGCCCCATAACTCCATGGTAATGGAGTCAGCCATGCGTCAACTCAAGAGCCAGAAGACTCATTCTTCAGTGCCCCTGGGCAGGGAGGCCCGTACCCTCGATGCCCTCGGTAGGAAGTGCTACCAGAGCTCGATGCTTTCTTGCCGGATCCAAGCATAAAAGCTCTATATCGGCATGTACTTTTGGACTTGATGAAGGAGCTTATCGGGTTCTCTGCTGGTCTTGGGGATGACCACCTCCAGCGATTCTGGAATATGACCAAGAGCGTCAGGGAGTGTTTGAAATATCCGAGTTCCTTACGAGGACACAACTCTCCAAAAAGACTGCTACCCTCCCCAGGAGGAAAACCCCGGGAAAAAAGCTTCCATATCCGTGGAAGGGTCAGGCTTACCGGAGATACCCGCAGTATCAGACTCCTCCAGCTCCTCAACAGGGTTACCATGCCAAAGGAACAGGTGAGGGCCCCCGCAAGCAGAAGGGCCCCAAGAACATAAGAACATAAGATATGCCATACTGGGTCAGACCAAGGTCCATCAAGCCCAGTATTCTGTTTCCAACAGTGGCCAATCTAGCCCCCTGCGCCAGCTCCAGCACAGCCTGGGGGGAGCTTTTGACTCCCAGGGCATAGCCTCTCCACTTTCAGGAGGTCAGCTGCCCAGAGGAGGATGTCTGGTCCACTTTGTCCACTGGTGGCCTGCCATCACCACCAAGGTTTGGGCACTCCAGGTAGTCAGTGAAGCTGCCTTATCCACCTGGACCAGTCGCCTCCCCCATTCTTCCAAGGAGAGCCCACCAGGCCTTGCTACTGCTTGAACTTGCGGGCCTTCTCACAGACAAAGAGTGGAGCCAGTACCCCATCACCTAAGGGGCAATGGGTTCTACTCACAGTATTTCGTAGTCCCAAAATGAACTGGGGCTAAGTCCCATCCTAAACCTGTGAAACCTAAACAAATTCCTGGTGCTGGAGAAGTTCACGATGCTCTCCCTTGGAACATTGCTGCCATACTTCCAGCAAGGAAACTGGAGATGTTCCTTGGATCTAAAGGATGCATATATCCACATCCTCATTTATCCCAGCCACAGGCAGTACCTCAGATTCATGGTTGGGAGCGACCACTACAGTACATGGTGCTACTCTTCGGTCTAGCCTCTGCACCCAGAGTCTTCACCAAATGCCTAGCAGTGGTGACAGCTTTCCTCTGTCTCCAGGGTGCCTTTGTCTTCCTATATCTGGATGACTGGCTCGTAAAAGGGGACACAGCCACAGTGGTGCAGCAGGCCATGGGCCGCACCATCGGTGTCCTACAACACCTGGGGTTCGTGATAAGCCACCCCAGTCCCACTTGACCCCTATACAGGATCTGGAGTTCATAGGGGCTCCCTGGACATTCTCCAGGCCAAGGCCTTCCTCCCCCTAGACAGAACATGTCACCTCTTAACTTTGGCCTCAGAGGTACAGTGCCACATTCTGTGTCTGCTTGCTCCCTGCTCCATCTACTTTGCCACATGGCATCAGCAGTCTATGTTGTCCCCAAAGCCTGCCTTCATATGAGAGTAGCCTAGTGGTGTCTCCGCTCCCAGTGGACACAGGCCATGGGCCGGCTTTGGGACAGGGTGTGCGTGACCCGCCTGCTAGCAAAGTTGTTCAGCCGATGGTAAGTCACACAGCACTTACAGAAAGGCATACCTTTCTAGAACCCAGTGTTCCTCTGGGTCCTCACCACAGACACCTCCTTGATGGGATGGGGAGCCCATTGTGAGAGCCTCCACATGTAGGGCTACTGGTCTAGGTCAGAGAGCCAACAGCAGATCATCCTGCTGGAGCTCAGGGCCATAATCCAAGCTTTCCGCCACCGCTTACAGCATCAGTCTGTGCTGGTTCAGATAGACAACCAGGTAGGCACAGGGTCTTACACCCTCTGCCAGGAGGAACTAGCCCTCTGCTCATATACAATCAGTCAAGGAATACTCCTGAGGGCATTGTACATGCCGGGCCAGACAGACAGAGCAGGGTCCTACAGCCATACAAGTGGCAACTAGACTCCAGAGTAGCCCATTGGCTCTTCCGCCTCTGGGGCACCCCACTAGTGGACCTCTTTGCCAGCCCAGCCAATGCTTAGCTGTCCCGCTTCTGCTCTCGCCAGCCTCACCTGTCCCAGGTGGCAGCAGATGGCTTTCTCATCCCGTGGTCGGAGGGCCTCCTATATGCCTTTATGCCCATGCCTCTGGTTGCAAAAACTCTTTTCAAGGTCCTCTGGGACAAGGCATCGCTGATCCTGGTGGCCCAGGCAGCCTTGGTTCCCGTGCTGCTCCAGCTATCAAAGGAGCCCTCGGTCCCTCTGGGGAATGCCACTAGATTACTGACTTAAGAGTGTGGCTCCCTCCTTCACCTCAACCTGGGTTCTCTGGCGCTAACAGCATGGCTGCTGAATGGGTAGCCTTGGCTCCCTTCAACCTTCCGAAGGAGGTGCAGGAGGTCCTCGCTTCTCGTAAGACCTCCACGAGGCGGGCTTACTCCTTCAAGTGGTGTAGATTCTCAATGTGGTGTTCAGAGTGATGGGTCAACCCATTCTCCTGCCCCCTGCAGATGGTGCTGCAGTACTTGCTTCATCTCTCGCAGGTTGGACTTAAGTCCATCTCCATCAGGGTGTTCCTGAGTGCTCTTTCACCTTATTGAGGGCAAACCCCTGTCTGTGCAGCCCCTCATTACCCGGTTCTTACGGGGCCTCCTGCTCTGAAAGTCCCCCCCATCCGCTCACCTCCGGCAGAATGGGACTTTAATATGGTACTGTCACAGCTCACTGGGCCGCCATTCGAGCCCCTGGCTTCTTGCCACCTACGGTACCTCTCCTGGATGGTTGTCTTCCTGGTGACACTTGCATCCGCTCTCAGGGTCAGCGAACATCAAGCCTTGGTGGCAGAGCCATCTTACACCAGGTTCTATAAGAACAGGGTCGTGCTTCGCACACACCCTAAATTCCTTTCGAAGGTGGTATCCTTGTTCCACCTCAATCAGGAGGTGGTGCTCCCCACCTTTTTTCCACAGCCTCATGCAGACAGGGCAGCGGTCGTCCTCCATATCTTAGATTGTAAGAGGGCCCTGTCCTACTTGCAGCGTACCCAGGGCCACCGCAAAGCCTCCCAGCTTTTCGTCTCCTATGACACCAGTCGGCTGGGGAAGGTGGTAACCAAGTGGACCCAGTCAATTGGGTGGCAGACTGTATTGCCCTCTCCTACAAACAGGCCGATCTCCTGCTGGAGTGCCGGGTTATGGCACACAGCATCAGGGCTATGACGACCTCTGTTGCAAACTTGCGCTGTGTCCTCATGACACATCTGCCAGGCCGCCACCTGGTTCTTATTCCACACATTTGAGCTCACTACTGTCTAGAGAGGGAGTCCTGATGGAACAGCGCTTTTGGCTAGGCCATACTCTGTAATCTCTTTGGGTTCTAGGCACCTCCTACCCTCCGACCCTTCTTGTTCAGGCTACTGGAGTGATGGTTCTCCCTGGACACTAGGATTTTTTCAGAGTTGGCTTTCGGACTCATGTTCTGCTGCTCACAGCTTGACCATGGCTTTCTACAGGTTATTGGTAGCCTGTAGTTAGGGAGCCTCATATGTAAGGACTGAATTCCTGCTTTTTTCCGGAGAAAGCATAGTTACTCACCTGTAACAGGTGTTCTCCGTGGATAGCAGGAATCAATCCTCACAATCCTTCCTTCTCCCCATGGAGTTGCTGTATTTTTTGCAATCTTCAATTTCAGTTCTAGGTATGTCATCTGACTGAGCAAGATGGCACCCTTGGGCAGGAAGGGGACCATGCATGCGTGATGGCATCTCCCAAAAGCTTTCTTTGAAAGCTGGGGAGATGCTTCTGCGAGGGCTCTGTTGGCGCTGACGTCACCCATATGTGAGGACTGATTCCTGCTGTCCCTGGAGAACACCTGTTACATGTGAGTAACTACGTTATCTCACTGAATGTGGAAAGCATCTGATTCTTTCAGCCTTCGACAGCCACTCGAACAGCATGGATGGCCATTGTGATGTGGTGTGGTGCGGCGCATGGCATGGCTCTGAGTGTCCAGACTGAGGGAAGACACACACGACCGCATAAACAACGCCCCATATGGGGGTGATAACATTTTCAGTGATAAGGTCAAGGACACAGTCAATGACCTCCAGACATCACTGCACCACTCTCCAGACTCTTGCAGCGGATGGCCTGGATCACAACTCCACCCATAGAAAACCAACAACACACCAGCGCAAATCATACTCCTCCATCCACTGCTACAAATTAACCAAAAAGAAATCAAACCTAACTCTAAACCCTCACACCACACACCATTACACTAATTAATAGCAGATTATTGTTATCAACCTAAATTAAACACCCAGTGAAAGAACCCAATGTTAACATCCAAGTTAAACTCCCTGTTAGTTTGTGTTTTAACTTACATAATATACATTATGTTACAATGTATGTTATAGTTGAGTTGCAATGTAAACCGCTTTGAAACTATGATAAGGCGATATAGAAAACACAATCAATCAATAAATAAATACAACTCATACCACCGGTGGCAGCCGCAACACTTTAAACAGTGACGTGCCTACCACACCTCCTATCAGCAAAAACCTTGCCAAAGGGACCGAAAACAACAGAAACAGCCCAACTCTTCGTCCTGCAAGAGCACGTCTTCCTTTTGACAAGATGGGCAGTGTCCGTCCCCCTGTAGAGGGTTGTCTCTCAGCCTTTCTGAACACCTGGAAGCGGATAACCACAGACAAATGGGTGTTGGAAAGTGTCGCCGATGGGTTTTGGATCAACTTCTCCTCACCACCCTAGCACATACTTGCCTGCACAGCGAGGCACTGCAGGACCTCCTGCCAGTGATGACCGCAGAAATGTCCTCACTCTTGGCGTCGAGGGCTATCGAACCGGTCCGACTGCAGGAGGTCAACCATGGATTCTACTCCAGGTACTTCTGATCCCCAAGAAATCTGGTAGGGTTCTCCCCCATCCTCGACCTCTGCAAGTTGAACAAGTTCATCCACAAGGAGAAGTTCAGAATGTATTCGCTGGGCTTCATCTTCCCTCTCATACAACCCAACAAATGGATGGCATCACTGGACTTGCAAGATGCATACGCCCCGCCCACAAGAGATAGCTACGTTTCTGTGTGCTTGGGAAACACTACCAATACAAAGTGCTCCCCTTCAGGCTGTCCCTCACCCTGAGGGTCTTCACAAAGTGCATTGCTGTGGCGGCCACCCACCTTCGCAAGAAGAGTATATGTGTCTTCTCCTATCTGTATGACTGGCTCGTTACAGCCCCCATGTGTCAGAGGATCAGGGCTTTCATCAACCAGATCATCATGTTATTGTCCCTTGGATTCCTGGTGAATTTCCAGAAGTCTCACCTTTGTCCCACACGACAGCTGGAGTTCATCGGGGTGGACATTAGGACTGCCCTATGTAATGCATTCCTTCTGGCACACTGAGTGAAAACCATCATCTCCCTGACTCAGGAGGTTTCCTCGGCCAACCAGATTACAGCTGTGCCTCGTTGGAACACAAGGCAGCCACCACCCAAGTCCTGCCCCTTGCAAGACTCTGCATGCGTCACCTGCAGTGGCACCTATACAAGCACTGGTGCTAACACTTGCAGCCCCTTCCAGACCAAGTCCCCATCATCACGGAGGTATGCAAGGCTCTTGCCTGGTGGGAACAACTGAGCAACCTCTCGGTTGGCAAACGCCTCCAGCAGTTACGCCAACACCTTACGATCACAACAGACACCTCCAAGGCATACTGGGAGCACACCTGCAATGTTTCCATACCCAGGGTGCCTGGAATGCCTGGGAATGCAGCTGCCACATAAATGTCTTGGAACTGTGAGTGGTCAGGTAGGCGCTGAGAGCCTTCCATCTGATTTGGGCTGAATGCATCTTGATGCAGACAGACAACCAAGTGGTGATGTTCTACATCAACAAGTAGGGGGGCACATGCTCTCTCTTCCTGTGCAGGGAAGTGTTCAAACTCTGGTCATATGCCATTTCCAAAGATTGCCTCCTACAAGCCTCCTACCTGCTGAGCGAGGATCCAGACGAGTGGTATCTCAACACTCTCATGGCGGACCACCTCTTCAGCAAGTGGGGATGCTGACATATTGACCTCTTTGCCAGCAAGAAGAACATGAAGTGTGCCAATTTCTGCTCCAAGTGCCATTCCTCCCACAGCCTAGCCTTGGACACCTTTAACATGTCTTGGGGAACACACCACTCTTTTATATGCGTTCTCCCCCACTCCGCTAATCTCCATTACACTGCAGAAGATCATCCAGGATGGGGCACGGGTCATCCTCATTGCACCCCTCTGGCCCTGGCAGATGTGGTTCCCCTTCCTACACAGTCCTTGTGCAGGAGTTACCGATCAAACTACCGCTGAGGCCAGAACCTCATCTAATAAGATGAGGGCATGACTCTGCACCCCAATCTGTCAACACTTACGCTCATGGCCTGAATGTTGAAATGCTGATCCTGTCATCCTTCCACCTTATCATAGAGGTACAACAGGTCATTCTGGCCACCAGACACCCCTCCACGAGGAAGTCTTATGCCCTCATGTGGATACGCTTCACCATCTGATGCACTTCTGAAGAACTTGTTCCCTGTTCATGCCCGATCCCGCAATACCTAATCATCCTCATCAACTCCGGCCTAAAGGCAGAATCAATTTGCTGCCACCTGTCTGCTATCGTGGCCTACCACAACTGCCCGAATGATGGCTCCATCTCGAACCACCCCCTTGATTTCAAGGTTCATGCGAGGCTTGGCCAACCTCTGGCCTACCATATGGCAGCCAGCGCCACCATGGGATCTCAATGTCACCCTGCATCACATCACGCAGCCTCTCTTCAAACCCATGCTGTCTGCGCCCCTCAAGTACGTTGCCTGGAAAACACTCTTCCTGGTGGCCATCACATCCTCAAGGCGCATCAGTGAACTCCAAACGCTTGTGGCACAGCCACCGTACACACTGCTTTACCAGGACCGGGCCACCCTGTGGACCCACCCCAAGTTCATCCCGAAAGTGGCCTCTGCATTCCACATCAACCAGACAATCAAACTACCGACCTTCTACCCTGAACTTCAGTCGTCCAAGGACAGCGGTTCCACACCCTTGACTGTGTGCATGCCCTGTGACCTTCATCTACAGGACATAACCACATTGGCAAGGGGCATAGCTCTTTGTCTCCTTCAATCCTAAACCAGGATGCCCTGTCACCAAAAGGACCGTGTTGCTTTGGATCTCGGACTGCATAGCCTTTTGCTACGCCCAGGCAGTGCGTGCACCTATCAGCTCAGGGCCATGGCTGCCATTCTTGCCGTCCTTCACTCCATCCCTGTGTGGGACATCTGCAGAGCGGCCACCTGGTCATCTATGCACATCTTCCAGAAACACTATTGCCTAGACCAGGGTGCCTTTGCAGACAGCTCCTTTGGATGAGTGTTACTGGCCTCAGTGACGCCCCCATGATAGTAACCCATGGGACTCGTCGACTCAGTCTAGTATGGCCACTCTCGCAATTTTGGACAGTTCTTGGTTGTTTGCATCCATTGTAACAGTTCTTGATTGTGTTCCATGTCTTATAACACTGAGCTAGCATGGCTGGCCCTGTCTTTCCACTGCACTATATACACCTTTGTTAGCATTAAGCCTGTTGTTGAACTCCTGTTGCACCAGGAGCTGTTCTTGTGGTACTGTTGTGATTGTTATGTTGGTATGTGAGTTGGTGAACCCTATTCTATAAACCCCCCCTAAACTGCAATCGGGTCGTGTGCTTCATTTATCTGAGTGCTAAGGCTGCCACCATGCAGCTACAGAGCCAGCAGGTGTGACTGACTCATCCTGCTTGTCTTAGGAGAAAGAGGGGTTACTTACCTATAACGTGGGTTCTCCGTGAACAGCAGGATAAGTCAGCTACACGTTCCCGGCCACCTCCCGTTAGACAAGAATGACCCTCATACTCTGTGGCCTGCCGGCCTAGCCTCCAAAGGCAGTGCTCTAGGAGGTACTGGGCTAGGTAGGGGCAGGACCGGGGGTAGAGCTACCTGGCATATGCTCATCAAGGCTTGCCTTTCTGAGCTCTGGGAGAGCTCCTTCCATCCATGGCACCGTCGGATGACTTCACCAGGTATGGCTGACTTATCCTGCTGTCAATGGAGAACCAGGGTTACAGGTAAGTAACCCCGCTTTTTCCTGCTAATGAAGATTTAAAAGGGAGATCATTCTCTCCTTTCAGATATCCTGCACTGTTCAAATAGCCCAACAGTATCATAACTTGCAGGTGTATTGCCAACATAAAGCAGTTAGCAGGGCATAGAATCACATATCATTCCAATCCTAAAAGCGAAAAGCAGGGAAACTACTTGCAACAGAATATTTTTTCTATCTCTCTGAAATATACTCCCAGATGATTTTGGATCTATTGACGCAACTTGTGAATTCTGTAAAAGGCTTAAAACCTACCTTTTCCTAGAATACTTCAGAACTGACATGTAACCTAATACCGAAAGATAGACAGAAAGACAAATGTACAATTAGATAACGCTAGCTTCGTTTTATTCTCACATAACATGTAACTCCACCCATTCCACCCCTACCTAACTAACCAGCATGCCCACTTCCTTACAATAGCTACAGATAATCCAGTCAATGCCATCTCACAATCCCATTCTAATATGTTCAGTTGCTATGGCTTAAGTTTTATAAGTACAAGTTATTAAGACAGTTCTTTGTTTTAAGTTAAATGTAGCTCCGACTTCAGTTTGTAGAATTTAAGTTAATTGTAATCCTCTTTGACTTGCTGATAAAGCAGTATACGAAAGTTGTCAAATACAATAATAAATATATACATATATACAGTTGTGGTCCACATTATTGGCACCCTTGCATTTTAGGTATGTTGTGTATAATATCTTGAGAAATAATTGGAAATATTCCAACTATATAGCATCATAATATTTTAATAGTATGTTCAAAGGCATATAACAAGAAAAAGATGTCTGTACAACTTGGACATAGTCATTTCTGAGAAAAAAACAAAATATGACCTGGGCAGGATTAATAGCGCCCTTTGCTAATATTTGGTTGCACAACTGTTTGGCAGTGATGACAGCCTCCAAACATTTCTTGTAGTCATCTATAAGTTTCATACCTTTGTCTGCTGGTAGTTTCTCACACTCCTCAACTGTGATTTGTTCCAGCTCATGAATGTTTCCAGGATTCCTTTTACCAATGGCATATTTCAGCTCTTTCCAAAGGTTCTTGATTGGATTGAGATCAGGACTCACTGCTGGCCAGTTTAAAACAGTCCATTTGTTTCTTTTTAACTATTCTTTTGTAGTTTTGGATGTATGTTTTGAGTCATTGTCCTGCTGGAGGACCCAGACCTAGCTTTCTGACACTAGGTAGCACATTTCGCTCCAAAATACCTTGGTATTTCTTTGACTTTGATTCCTTTAATACATTCCAGGTTTCCAGTTCCTGAGGCAGCAAACAGCTCCATAACATTATGTAACCTCCACCATATTTAACTGTAGGAAGGCTGTTTTTTCCTAATAAGCTTCATTTCTTCATCTGTAAATGTATCACTGATCTGCATTGCCAAAGAGCTCAAGTTTGGTTTCAGCTGTCCACTGAACATTTTCCCAGAAGGATTGTAGTTTCTCAAGGTAGGTTTGGGCAAAGATCAGGCATGCCTTTTTATGTCTGTCTTTGAGCAGTGGGGTTCTCCTTGGCCTTCACCCATGAAAGGCCTTCTTTTTTTTAGTGTGTGGCGTATAGTGCAGTTTGAAACCACCACTCCAGATTGCTCCAGGTCAGCTTTAAGCTCTTTGAATGTTGTATGTGGTGTTTTTCCAACAGTTCACACTAACATTTGAAGACTTCTTGGATTAATTTTTTCTCATCCCACCACATCCTGGCTGTTCCATGAGCAGAAAATTTCTTAATAACATTGCGAACTATAGACACAGGAATCACAAGGTCGTTGGAGATGGCCTTGCTGTAACCTTTGAAGTTTGATGTTGGGACAGACACAGTGGATCCCTTTACAGCAACAGGATAAAATCAAAGTAAACTGAACCATCTAATTTCTCAACAAATAGGGGTGTCCTGCATGGAATGGTTAGTTCACCCCTAAACAGGGAAGTGGGGAGGGGTGGTCTGCACGGAGCGGGAGGTGCACCTATGCTTGCCATCGTGCTGGGCAGATTAGATGGACCATGCTGGTCTTTATCTGCCATCATTTACTATGTTACTATGGTGATAAAAGCTTTTCTAACGGCCTCAGGCAGCTCTCTTGTCTTCACCATTGCGAAAATGGAATAAGGAGTGAATGTGGCCATTCTAAACATTAGAGCCATCTTTCTTTAGTTGATTCAAGTCATGTGAGTACTAACAATTGATCACAGGTGTGTCTACTTTTATTACAGTGGGAATGTCGTCGTTCTGTTCAAACTGATTTGAATTGTTTATAAGGGGACCAATAATCATGTCCTGCAATGTCCCAGGTTTTATACTATTTCCTTTTTTACTTGGTCTTGTTTTTTTGATTCTTTTATGTGTCATGTGTATGTATGTATATGTATGTGTGTGTGTGTATATATATATATATATATATATATATATATATATATATTCCAAAGCCATTTCACTGGCCACTTTTTTTTTTTAGGAGTTATTGGACATTAAAGGGTTGAACTACAAGGGTGTCAATGTTGAGCACAACTATACCTTGTGAGGTTGAAAATTAGTTAATACTGATAGCTTATAGGAGCAGGAGTTAAGCAGATGTACAAACAAACCCAAACTAATATTAAATCACACAAATATATCACCCTGTACATAGTTTCAACGCTACCCTCTTTGGTAACTAACCAGGTCAGATTATATTCCATGTACACAATCTGGACTGTAATTTGTACTGTTAGTACATAGTTGTTATGTTAACTGTAAAAAGTTCACTAATGTTTCATGTATTAGGACTAGACATGCATATCTGTCATGCCTGTATCACTTGTTCATTGTAAATCGCATCCGATCCATGGGAGGATGCGGTATAAAAGTGTTTGTTTAAATAAATAAAATAAATAAGTCTGATTAGATTTAATAAGCTGCACAGTGTCCACATGAATTATGAATGCCATCATCTGTAATTAATATACTTCTAAAATTATATTCTGCTGATACCAGTATCTCTTAAATTGCAGTCTCTAGGAGTTGGGTTCTCAGGGTAACCAAACTATGCAGATTAACCTACTATAGTTCTAAAACCATAATATAGGCAGAAGTATTTCATTAGTATTCATGCTAAATATCTTGAAAATCAAAATTGTTAAAGGTACTTGAGAACTGGGTATAAAAACTGCTGCGTTAAAGAGATTCATTAATGTGCAGTTAATTGTGTGCTCCTTGGAACCCTGAATGCATTTAAATATTTATAGCTTTAATACAGATATCCTGTCAGGATATCTAAAGAAAGTCAGATTAAGCAGACTGGAAACATCTGTGGTTAACTCACACGTTGTGGGTTTTTCAGAATGTTAGGCCACATTTAAATTCTCTAAAATTTATATTATTGCAAAGTTATGTGATTTGCTGCCCATTACTTTCTGCTGTTTGTTTCCAAATGCCGTCATTTTCACTTAGAGCCGTGGCACAAACAAATTTAGGTTTAGTTGCCTCAGCTGAAGTAAAAAAACAAATTAATAAAAAAAAATAGCAAAAGATCTTCTCCACTTTTCATGACTTTCCTTCTTTATGTCATTAAAGACGCAGTCCTTAAACTGCCCACCTAGGTGTAAAGTCTGCAGGCGCTTTGCACCTAATATTCAAAACGGAAAAGTACCCACAGACCTGTGCACCCAATTTCTATAGAAAATAGCACAGATTGTATTTTCAAATCTATCTAAACTTCTGCTTAGCAGCTGCAAACAGTAACATGTTTACGAAGCTGTGCTAACTTGAATGTGGGCTTGAGTACATGCTAAGCAGCATGCGTGGAGGTGCGCTAACAGTGTGAGTGCAAGAGAGAAGGTGCATGGTTAATTTCATGCTATCTGCCGAGGTACAACTTGGAGGGAAATGGGCGGGGTAGACGCGGAGTGTGGCCGTTGACTGCACATTATGGTTAGCACAGGGGTTACTAAGTGCATTCGTTGGCAATGTTGCAGTTAGTGTGGGTGAACCTAACACCACCTAAATGGGAGATAAGTGCAAATACCCCTGGCACATGTTAGGGTTCAAACCAGTGTGGTATCTACTGGGGACATGCTGTACACACCCCGAACAGGTAGCATATGACTGTTACACATATTGTGTGTTGATTTCTACCTGCAAAACATTAGCACGGTTTAGCAAATATGTCCTTAAGTAAAATCAAGGCACTGCTGTCCTTTTTTATCTTTATCAGAACCTCATGCCAATACTTTTAAAACCAGTGACATGACATAGGCAACCTATGCCATGTCAAAGATTCAAAGAAAGATTTGTATAAGTGCCTCCTAACACAGAACTGAGGCCAGGTGGAGCAAGATGTAACAAAATACAGTACATCCCAGCTCTTACATCCTTGTGTGTTTTATGGTGCTCTACCAGACGTCCATGAAACTGGCTACAATAAGGAGGTACTTCATAGAACTGAACAGTTTTCCCATCTGTCAACATTTTGAGGGTATTTCTCTAACAGGTTGCCTATGTGAGAAGGCCATGCAGGTGCTTATTTTTAGCCTATTTTATAAAAGGCACCTAGGCGCTATGTGTCTTTATAGAATATGAACATAAATCTGGCAGATATAGTGGCTGGTTTGAAGCTGCAGACAGCTACGCTTGCTGGAGAAGCAGAGGAAGTATTAGCGAATTTGCACATGTTTTATAAACTACGTGCATAAGTTACGACTCCACCCATGCTCTGCTCAAAATGACACTCATGAACAAGTATGTGCCTAATTGCATTGTACATACTTTTACATATGAGGTAAATTTTATAAGAGGCCTTTTTATGAGCACATGCTGGCATATATGCATGAAGAATGTTTTATAAAAATGATCTCCTTAACGTTTTTAATGATGGCTGCAAGTTCTCTTGGTACTATGTGAAGGTTTCTTTTGTGACTACAGTGACATTCTCAGTAATAGAGCAGCGTTTTGGTGCCATCTCTCTCCCTGTCATTCGCCTTCCATGTGAATTGTGCATTCTCTTCCCTATCTATTTTCCTTCCCCCCCCCCCCCCCCCCGGAGTAAGAAAGCTGAACAGAACTTTATACTTTTTTAGCTGTACTTTTTGGAGGTACTGTTTAACATTCAGGCTTTTTCATATGCCAAAAAAACTTTTTGTCATCTTCTGTAAAGATTTTCCATTTCTCTGTGGAGCCTTTTGGGGGAACCCCTCAATTAGTCCCTATGGACTATAGAAGACTGGGGTAGAACAGCAAGGACAAAGCCCCTGAATGTGAGGATGGATTAACATTTTTGTCTGCACCTCTTTTTCTGCTTTGGTAATATCGCTTATGAATGTAGCAGGAAGATCTTACAACTGTATTCTCCTCCCTTTAGCAATTGCCTATCAGCCCCATTGGTTATAGCAGGAATAAGCCATCAGTATTACCGCCCTCCTTCCGCCTTAGGGCAGGAGCCGTTAAATTGTGCAGGCACTAGGCAGATATCACCACACAGAGCAGAGGTTCAATGACTGGTGTTAGACTCACCTGCTGGTGGGTTCTAAGGTATAGGGTAGGATTAATCTTTTGGTGAGCTCCCATAAAGAGGGGGCCCTGTATGATTCTAGCTGCAGAGGAAAACCAGTATAGGAAGAAGCAGCCGGTAAGACATACTGCTGGCTGATTCCTCTTGCCAACTGGATGACGGTGCACAAGGGGTGCTGCAGTGTCGAGACGGATTTCTGTAGGTGGTAAGGGCTCTGGCCCACTCTCCCTATTCTTTCCACCAGCAGCTGCCTTGTGAGCAAGTGAATTAGCACATCTGACAGGGCCCCTCCTAAATATTTGGATTGTAGGCACTTGTCTAGTTTGCTTATGCCTTGATCCTGCTCTGCTATAGTAAGTTGAAGCACCACTCTGGATCCTCCACCTGAAAATTCAACAATGAAAAGCAAAACCAGATTTTTTTTAAGCAAACTTTAAACATATAACATCTTTAGAGAACTGAATCTCTGAACACTGCTGTGCTTTGCTTTGGTTTTGAAGCCCCTTTATCTTGGGTCTCATGATTCTAGTTGAAAAGAGAATCCCAATGGGAAGTGCAGGAGAAACCCTGTTAGAGAGCCTCTGCAGGACACCATCCACACTATTTATATCTGTTGCTCGTTTGTTTGTTTTCATTTTAGTTTTGTTTGGAGCCGAAGAATGAATCGAACTGCATTGGAAATATCAAGGTGTTAATAAAAGGATGTGCGTTACTTAAAATCGAGGTGAGCTTCTGTGAATTACCACCTGTAAGTGCAAGGTGCTTCCATTCCACCAGGACCTTCTGGCATAGGGGTTGGAAAGAGGTGGGCCCCACAGGTCCTGGCCCCACCAAAAATCACGGTGCCAGGCAGCAGGTTGCCTGTGGGGATCCCATCCCCCTTGGATAGAAGAAGAGAAGCTGCAATCGTGGCAAAGACCCTGTCTGCCCATGGGAGATTGGATCCCTGCGGGCAGAAGAGGAAGGGCCTTTGCTGCGATCGCAGCTTCTCTTCTTCTGCCTGTGAGGGATGGGATCCCCACAGACAACCTACTGGCTGTGATCATGGCAAAGACCCTTCTTGTTCTGCCCAAGGGGATCTTATCTCCCACGGGTAGACATGAAGGGTCTTTGTGTTAGTCTAGCTCACATCCTGCTATTCTTGGCACACATAGCTAACAACCCTTCTTGAAGAGATAAGTTCACTGAGGTTTTGAAGTCTGCTATTGCTGGGTTACTATTAAAAGAGGCAGATCTAAACTTGGGGGAAAGTAGAGAACTATAACCCAGTCTCACCTGGGATCTTTCAGTGTTGCCAGTCTGGATTCTGACTAGAGCATAACGCTGAAACAATGCTTTAGGGTCTGGTAGATGGAATTACACTACTGGCAAATCAGGGACGAGACTCCTCGGGATCATGATTCAGCTGGTATGACGACTGCTTAAATTAAGAGCTGCAAATATAATTAAAGCTCACTCAACTTTCACCATACGAAAGCTCAAACTTTTTAAAGGTTTTTTTAGACTATTGTGTAAATCCCCAAAGGTCTCAGACAAATAACAGCACTTAAAATTTGGACCCAAATTATGAGTCCTAATCCTGTGCTTATTGACATCAACGACCTTCTCAGTGGGATTAACTGGTGATATTAAATTTTTCTAGTGAGAAGAACTCCACTCTTCGAACTTATCCAAAAGTACTCAGCTCCATTGACCTTATATATCTTTAGAGTTTTCACTCATGTTTTCACAATTTGGAAGCACCATTGTTATTCAAAATAACGGTTCTGTGACCAAAGTTCTTATACTGCCACTCGAGTACTTAACTTTCCTTTTCTTCTTGAGGTGCTCTCTCACATTTTCTCGTGTATCCCAACGCCTGCATTTTAGGCGCCCATGCGTTTCACTATAGTCCGTTTCTTCAGGGGATTACCCACTTCCACCATTACGCTAAAAAACAACAGAAAAAGTCAAACTTCTCACTCGTTCTGTTTTCCTTATCCACTTATCTTACTGAGAACTATACATTAAAATCAAACCTGTGAATCGATGCTGCACGCGTTTTCAACAGCCGTACTCTTACTCAGCCTTCAAATCCGTACTCTCTCTTTCCAGCTGAAAAACGCCGTGCATGCGGTCTATGTACCCCCCACCTTATTTAAAAGCATTATTAATCTCACCTCATCCGAAGAAATCCCCATTGGCTCCTTCATTATTGGCGTGCTAATCTCATGACGTCATGCATTATCTATATCAAATTCCACAAATACCACTCTTTTCAGTTTTTCGATCACCTTCTTATATTATCTATTTTACTCGAATGTTCCTTGATGTTACTGCTCCTACTCCAGACACAGCATATTTTTTTTATTTGTCAATCCAGTCACTACTTGAATAACGTTACTGTGTTTCCTCACAATCTTTTGTATTGCAGAGCTTAATGGTGAAAAACAAGTAATCAAATTGATCTGGCCTGAGTACAATTGAAAGAGAGTCTCCAGTTGTCGCAGTTTTTACGGTACAGAAGGAACTGCTCCAGCACAGAGGGGTATAAAAATTCTTCAAAGCAGCTAATAAAGAATTTTCAGGCAAGAGGGTACCCTAAAAAAGTGGTTAAACGGTCATATATTAGAGCATTGTACAATGATTGCGGCTTATTGTTAACATCTCGGAAAGCTAACAGTCAAAATAAAAAGCATTCAGACCAGATCAATTTGATTACTCGTTTTTCACCATTAAGCTCTGCAATACAAAAGATTGTGAGGAAACACAGTAACGTTATTCAATTAGTGCCTGGATTGACAAATAAAAAGAAATACACTGTGTCTGGAGTAGGAGCAGTAACATCAAGGAACATTCGAGTCCGGCAATTTTAAGATCGATGACATCTAAATTGTCCGGTGACAAGATAGGTCACAGGAAATGTGGGAGATGTGATATTTGTGACATCACCATGGAAATAGTCATTTCAGTATAATGGAGTGACTTATAAGTTGAAGAGGTATACTACTTGTGAATCATTGAACGTGGTATACGCAATAATATGTCCCTGTGAACTAATTTATATAGGGAAGACCATCCAATTGTTTAAAACCAGAATGAGAGAGCACCGGAGCCGACTAAAATGTAGAGTGAAAGAGGCTCCATTGGTGCAGCATTGCTTGAATGAAGGCCATATTTTCGAGCAACTACGATGCTTTTGCATTGATCAGATGTAGGGGCAATGGGAAAATCATTGGAACAAGTGTTACTTCTAAAAGAACAACGTTGGATATTTACTTTGAATTCAGTAACCCCGGGGGGATTAAATGCAATGATAGAAAGGGCATCTTGCATAAAAATGTAAAATAGATAATATAAGGAGAAGGTGATTGAAAAACTGAAAAGAGTGGTATTTGTGGAATTTGATATAGATAATGCATGACGTCATGAGATTAGCACGCCAATAATGAAGGTCGTTGATGTCAATAAGCACAGGATTAGGATTCATAATTTGGGTCCAAATTTTAAGTGCTGTTATTTGTCTGAGACCTTTGGGAATTTACACAATAGTCTAAAAAAACCTAAAAAAGTTCAAGTTTTCGTATGGTGAAAGTTGAGTGAGCTTTAATTATATTTGCACTTCTTATAGTAATCATTCGGAAGAGAGACTGTATTTAAATTATGAGCTGGCATTTAAACCTAATCCTCATTATTTGGTGCTGTTATACTTATAGATAGCAATGCTGAATATATGAAGAGTGCAGTCACTGCTGGCACAATCCATTTAGTTTTGGACTACTGTACGTAACTAAATATAACTTAGCGAGATAGTGGCTGAATTTAGCAATTATTACAAATAGTTCCTATACTGCATTCCTGTACATACCATTTTTAACACTGTTCACACAATATATACATTAACCTGACAGGCACTTGTGATCTGGATTGGCCACGGTTGGAAACAGAATACTGGGCTTGATGGATCTTTTGCTCTGACCCAATATGACATTTCTTAAAGTTCTTATGCCTCCACTGGGAGGCTATTATGCATCTACCTCTCTTTCTGTAAAGAAATATTTCTGTAAATTTCTCCTGAGTCTATCTTCTTTCACGTTTATCCTATGCCCCCTCGTTGCAGAGCTTTTATTTCAGTTGAAAGAAGCTCTCCTCCTGTGCATTTATGCCATGGATGTATTTAAACATCTCTATCTTATCTCCCCTCTCCAGTCTTTCTTCCATAGTGTACATATTTAGATCTTTAAGTCTTTCCCTAAATATCTTATTGCAAAGCCCACTGATGATTTTGGTAGCCATCCTCTACACTGACTCCATTCTGTTGACATCCTTTTGAAGATGTGGACTCCAGAATTGCACATAATACTCTAAATTAGGTCTCACCAAAGACTTATTCAGAAGCACTGCCTCCACCTCCTCCTTCCTGCTGGTCATTCCTCTCCCTGTGCACCCAAGCATCCCTCTGGCTTTCACCGTCACCTTAAGATCATCAGAAACAATCACGCCCAGGTCCTGTTTGTCTTTCATGGCACTTTGCCCCCTATGCTCCCTTGGACTTTTGCAACCCAAATGCATGGCCCTGCATTTCTGAGCATTAAATCTCAGCTGCCAAATTCTTGACCATTCTTCAAGCTTTGCTAAATCCCTCCTCATGTTATCTACACCTTCCTGGGTGTCTACTGTATTGCAGATTTTGGTATCATCCACAAAGAGGCAAACCTCATACGATAGCCCCTCCATGATATCACTTGCAAAAATGTTAAAAAGAATCAGACCAAGGACAGATCCCTGCAGCATACTACTGGTAACATCCTTTTTCCTCAGAGTAAGTGCCATTTACCTATACCCTTTGTCGCCTCCCACTCAGTTTCTAACCAGGTCAATCACTTTAGGGGCCATTTATGTCACCTGTGTGGAACAATGTCAAAGGCTTTACTGAAATCTAAGTAGACCACATTTAGAGCTCTCTCTTGGTCCAACTCTTTGGTCAACCAGTCAGAGAAATTAATGAGATTTGACTGACAAGACCTGCGTCTCGTAAAACCATGCTGCATTAAATCTTGCAATCTATTGGATTCCAGAAACCTCACTGTCCTCTGTTTTAGCAGCCTTTCCATTAGTTTACTTGCCACAAAGGTCAGACTAACTGGCCTGTAGTTCCCAACCTCATCCTTAGTTTCACTTTTGTGTAAAGGGACCACATGCACCTTTCTCCAATCTTCTGGGACCACTCCCGACTCTAAAGAAGTATTGATAAGGTCAGACAGTGGAGCTGCTAGAACTTCCCTAAGTTCCTTCAGCACTCTCTGATGTATTCCATCCAGTCCCATTGCTTTGTCTACTTTAAGTTTAGTTAGCTCCTCGCAAACAGTCTTCTGAAAATCATTCAAATTGCGGTTCACTTCCGTTCCTATTTGTCAATGTTTTCTGAGGTCCTGCTCCTGGCCCGTCATCTGTGAACCCAGAACAGAAATATTTGTTAAGAAGTCCGCTTTATCCTCATCAGCTTCTACATATTCTTTCTCTTCAGTCTGACAACACCACTTTTGCATAGAAATTACCTTAACCCAAACCTTCTGCAAAAAGCAGCGTCTTTATCTCCTTACAGAAGGATGGGAGATTAGTCTCTACCCTCAAATCCTGGAGAAGCACATTCCACAGGGTAGTGCCTATTAAGGAGAGGGGCTGAGGTCAGATAGAAGTCCATTAGTCTGCAAGAAAGGAAGCCACCACCAGCAAACTATTCCCCAAATGTAGCACAAAAACTGAGGCATACAGCATCAATTTTTTAAGATAGGCTAGGGCTTTCCCCTATACTACATGAAACATTAAAAGTAGGATTTAGAATTTAAGATAAGTTGTAGGTAGCCAGTGAAGTGCCTGAAGATGAGGTGAGACATGATCATGGTAATGTGAGCCAGTCAGGTAGTGATTTTTTATTATTTAATTTTGTCTTTCCAGGAGATGGTCAATGTGAGTTACATTCAAGTATAGCAGGTATTCCCTGTCCCCAGAGGGCTTACAATCTAAGTTTACTTGAGGCAATGGAGGGTTGTGACTTGCCCAAGACCACAAGGAATGTTGGTGGAATTTGAATCCTGGTTTCCTTAGTTCTAGCCCACTGCTCTAAACACTATGCTACTCCTCTACTCAACACCCGAGGTCAGGTGTGCTGTAGAATTTTGAATCGACTGCAGCACGAGAGCAGAAGATTTAGGCAGGCTTAGAAAAACACCATTTTAATAATCCAGACACAATAAAAAACAAGAGTGAGTCACAGTAGAAAAGTCATTAGAAGGAAGATACTGTGACCTCCCTAGCTTTAAAAAAGCCAAACAGGCTACCTCCTGGATATGTGCTTTTAAAGATAGAATTAGGTCCAACACCATCCCAAGGTTTTTAAGTTCTGATTTAGGACCTAGTCAATCTGATCCTAAAGCAAGGGGGCAAAACTAAGCGTGCATAGCTTACTGACTTCCATAACATCAGACACATCTAGGGAAAGCCAGTTCTGTTTTAACCAATTCCCCACTGCCGAGATACAGCTTTTCAAAAAGATGGCAATATCCTCTTGGAAATCCAGCATCCATAATCATTGGTTGGATATCATGTGCAGAGATACTAAAAGACACCTAATTCAGCTAAAACCAAGCATGGTGAATAAAGGTAAATATTAAATAACACTGGGGACAGCATGGAGCCTGAAGGACCCGTGAGGCCGCCTTATCCCACCTTACCTGCTGTCATTGATTATAGAAAAGAAAAAAAGGGAAATTAATCCAGATCTTTTTCACCATAACTAATAAATTGACATCTCTGTAAAAGAACCACATGTGGAGTCGACATCAAGAGATACTAGCAGATGTTTGTCCTGCATCCAGACCATAGGATAGCATATCTGACAAAGAGATTATTTTTAGTATGGCCATGGCAGAATCCAAACTGGAGAAAGCCAACTTCATGTAGATAATGCTGCAGCTGACACAAAAAAACCTGACTAACAGTTTATTGAAAATTAAGACATTTGAAATAGGGTGATTGATTACACAGTTGAACGCTTCAAAGAAGACAGCATAATGCCTGCTTCAAGCGAGAGATCCACCAGATCACAGAGTGCTGGAGTAAGCATCCTTAACCAGCTTTGATTGATTGATGCAGAAGGGCAAGGATCTAATGGACAAGAGAGAGATTTAAATTTACTAATCACTCCCAAAATTCTCTCTTTGCACCTCTTTTAGAAGGATAGGCAATGTGCACCCTGGGTAAGGTCAGCTTCAGGAACAATAAAACATTCTATGACAGGAAAGGAAATGCTCTCTATCGCAGATACAGCAGTCCCTGCAGAACTGAGGAAGCCCAAATTAGCCTCCGCATTTGCTAACTGAGAATTAAGCTGCTCAGTCTTAGAGCTTCTGTAGATACACAGAAAATGAAAAGCAGGTGCTGAGGGTTTAACCATGGCAACCAAAACCAACTTCCGCACTATCAAAAACAATTCTCTGGGCTGATTTATTGCTACATAAATCTTAGAAGTAAAGCATCTTTTATAAGAGGTATTAATGGTTTTCTAGGTATAACTGATCCCTTGATGCATGATAGTTGGTTATCATTGTAGCTTGATATGATTGCACAGGTTTCTGCAGTGCTTGGGGCCTCATTTTGTTTATTGCATCGTTTTGTCCATATTTGGATAAAAATGATCTAGCCGGTATGACTCATTCATTGGTTACAGACCAGCTTGATTATTGCAACTCCTTGTATCGGAGGCTCCTCAAAACATGGCTGCTGTATGCTATAATTGCCTAAATTGTTGGTAGGAAGAAAGAAGCCTGATCATGTTACCCCAGTTTTGAAGAAGATGGATTAACTTCCATTAAACAGTTGGGTCATAATTTAAAGTGTTCTTTTTGGGTTGAAATGTCTTCATTTGGTGAACGTGGTCTATTTACAAGATCAATGGTGGAACCATTGATGACTCTGTATTCATTGCAATAAGGATGCCCTGCAACGGACCCCCACCTCCTAGGGAGGGGAACTGGCTATTACCCGGCATTCAACTTTTAGTTAGTACAATTTAGTATTATGGAATTTGCAACCACAAGAGTTAAAAAAAAAAAACTGAAGGAGAATATCTATTTCAGAAGAAAATGAAACCCTGCTATGACTTGATGTTTGCTATTAATAACAGGGGAAGATGCAAGGGTGCGCCTGATCCTTGGATTGAGGATTAGTTTTATGATTGGTGAGGGAAGATGATGTGGTTCTCTCATTTTAATTTTATTACCATATATATATATAATTTGGTTTATTCTAATCTACGCTGGTTTTCTTTTTGATGCATTGTGGATAATCAAATGTATTAAATAAACAAAAGTGTCTCCCTCGCATTTAATGAATCGGTTGGTGTATGGAACTTGTTCATAGCAAACAAAAATACACTGTAACATGGTTTTACAATATTTTGTAGCCAGGAGTTCAGCAAAAACATATTTTTCAAAGCAGAATGTTTTGCTGTTAGGGAAAGTAGAAGCCGCAGCTGTGGGGGAGCTAAAAGCAATCCTGTTGAAAATTGTACAGGTTTGTGCTGAAAGTGAAAATGATCTGAAACATCTGCTTACCAAGATCAAGGAATAGCCTCCAAATGGGCCTGCATATTAACATGAAGAAGACAAAGATCCTGACAACTGGCAAAAATCAATTTCATCCTTGATGGAGAATATAAATAGTAGATAAATTTAGCCTGCTTGGATCAATAATTAATAATGAGAAATGCAGTCAAGAAATCCGACGATGTATTGGTTTTGGCAGAATTTCTATGAAGGGCTTAGACAAGATTTTGACGTGCAGAGATGTTATCTCTACGTACAAAGATTTGACTTGGATGTGAAAGTTGAACAGTGAAGAAGAGACAGGAGGAAAATTGATGCCTTTGAATGATGATGCTGGTGAAGAATACTATGTATACCATGAATTGCCTGAAGAACAAATCAGTTGGTACTAGAGATGGTCAAATTTAAGCTTTCCTTTAGAAGCTGAATAGACAAGAATTTGGGCGTTCGTATTTTGGACATATCATGTGAAGAGAGAGATATTAGATAGAGAGAATGAAGGCCAATGCAAGAGAGGAAGGCCAGCAATGTGATAGATCGATACAACAGCAGCAACTATAGATGGTGCTTTATCAACAATTATCTGCCTAACTAAAGACCAAACACGTTTTAGGACAATTATCCACAGGGTCACCATGAGCTGACATAGACTTGAAGGCACTTGACTGCAACTCCCCTGTAAGACTCAGGGAGCAGCTTATGCAAATGTACTGAGACCTGATGGGTTACAAATCAGCCAGTTTCCTATAGATTCCTTTTGACTTTTCTTAGCTTTTTTTTCACTAATCAAAATTAATATTAATATAAGCAAAGACCTTTACTAGGGTGGCAATAAACAAAGTGCTTTAAATAGATAAATGTATTTTCATTATTGTATCTCCCCCTGTTGTGAGTAAAGGTCTGTGCACTGTTCATGGCATGCATGCTTTTACTTTCATAATGAAAGGGGTGGGGAAGGGTTGGGAGGGTGAAAGTACCAGCAGAGATTGCATGCATTTTCAAATTTCCATATGTACTTTCCACCTACTTTCAAGTACTGTAAATGTGAAATACATGCTGATCAAAGTTTCAAAAGCAACTGAGCAACTTTTCTTTGAAAAAAAGTCTAAAAACACAGTTTTAAGCTTATAAAAGGACTTTATAAAATTAGGTCATGCCTAAAGTATGTGGGGTGTAAACCACTGTGTCTTTGCAGAATAGGCATGCTCTGGAGAGAGGTTTGGGTGGAGTATGGGCAGAGGCGTGACTTAAGTGCATAAAGCATGTGCTGATATTTATAGCTGCTCAAGAGGTAATATCTATGCCTTATAATATAGGTACCATGTCTGCAGAATTTTTGCAGATATAAAAAGACATAGTTGCCTGTTGTGGTTATAGTAGAAGAATCCTCACATGCAGCAGCTCCTCCGAGAAGACCTTGGACCTAGAGAAAAAGAAGAAGTCTTCAAAGTCTGCTGAGGTTGCATCAGAGAAACCCGGTAAAACCGCCCAGAGGGACTGGGGCGACCTCAAGAAGTGCCCCACCAAGGTCCTCAAGAAGGATTCCTCGGCCAGTGGAGACCGTGTGAGGTTCCTTGAGGCCGTAATCCTCATCGAGGACACACTTGCAAGAGTGTCAGTGCTGGAACCGAGATCCTTGGTGCCTGCGCTGAAGGCTGCGGAGCTTTCTGGTCTGGAAACCAGAATGGTGGCCTTGGAGCAAAACATCACTGCTATTGTGACTCTGCAGCAGGTGATGATGGCTGGTTCGACTGCCTCATCCACCCCGATGACTGGACCCTCGACTGCGAGGGAGGCTCTGGTTGTCGAGCCGAACTCTGAGCGCCACCGGCCTCGGCACCGGTTGAGATCCCGGTCCCATTCTTTGGACATCTATTCCTCACTGGCCAGTGTCTGATTCAGACCCCAGGTCTTCGGCAGGCAGCCGACCCTTCGACGCCAGCCTCGAGTCATGGAGTCGCAGGGCCTCGGACTCATCGTCACCGCTCGACTCAGAGTGAGAGAGGGACGACGAGATCTCTCCGGACACCAAGTGGCACCAAGATATTCCCTCAGACCTGGCGCCACTCTCCTCCTGAGGATGTGGCCTTCCATGACTTCGTCAGGGACATGGCTAGAGCCCCCCTCAGTGCAAATCGAGGTGTAGAAAGACCCACTCACCGAGGAGTTGGAGATTCTTCAGTATGAGTCTCCACCCAAAGAAACCTTCATGGTGCTAGTGCAGCTGATCCTTGAGAGGCTACTGATTCAGATGTGGGAAATGCTGGCACCTCGACACCATGTACCATATTTGGAAGGGCCCAGGGTTCCACAAACCCCAACTCCCACATAACTCCTTGGTCATCAAGTCGACCATGCGGAAACTCAAGAGCCAGAAGACCCACTCCTTGGTTCTCCCCGGGAAGGAGGCCAGAGACCTTGACGGCCTCTGGCGCAAGTGCTACCTAGGCTCGATTCTCGGATGCCAGATCCAGGCTTACGAGCTTTACATAGGCATGTACCTAAAGGCTCTGGCCCAAGAGCTGTTGGGGTTTGCGGCAGGCGTCATTGGGGAACCCCTCCATTGGTTCCAGGCCCTGACCTTGGGGATCAAGGACTGTTCAAAGTTCCTCTCCCGGGCAGCCTATGATGGCTTTGAGTCAGCAGTTCAGATAGCTGCAGCTGGCATCGGGGCCTGATGCCAAGCCTGGCTGCATTCCTCCGACCTCAAGCAATGAGTCCAAGACAAGCTGCTTGACATCCCCTGCACCAGGGAGAACCTGTTAGGCAAACCCATGGCTGACAAAGCGGCCGAGATTGAGGCCGATGTGGTGACCAGCCAGAGGTTCTCTAAGAAGACCTCAACCCATCCCTGCAAAGAAACACCGGGGAAGAGCCCTCTTTTCCTGAAGAAAAAGGGGTCCTTTAGGCAGGGTTACCAATACCAGCCCTTCTCAGGCCAGCAGCAGGCGTCTCACTCTAGAAGGCAAGGGCACGGGACTCAGAAGCCAAAAGCACCTAAGCCCCCAGACTCCAATTCCCACCCAGCCTGAGGGGAGCTTTTGACTTCCAGGGCAGGGCCTTCTCTCCCCCAGGAGACCTTCAGCCCACAGGGGGTGCCTGATGCTCTTTGCCCACAGACAGGCTACAATCTCCACGGACCAATGGGTACTGCAGGTGCTCAGGGAGGGATACCTTCTCCACCTACAGCAGATTCCACCCAGGTTCTTTCCTGGAGAGCTGGTATGACCCCCCCCCCTCCTTCACCAGACCCTGCTGCTCACAGAGCTCTCAGGTCTTCTCAGGGACAATGCAATAGAGCCTGTACCCAAACACCTATGGGGCAGAGGCTTCTACTCCAGGTACTTCCTCGTCCCAAAGAACTGGGGGCTCAGGCCCATCCTAGATCTGCAAAACTTAAACAAGTTTCTGGTGAGGGAGAAGTTCAAGATGCTCTCCCTTGGAACACTGCTGCCTTACCTCCACCAGGGAGACTGGTTGTGCTCCGTGGACCTAAAAGATGCATACACACACATCCTAATCCACCCCTCCCACAGGCAGTACCTAAAGTTTGTGGTAGGAGGAGGACACTATCAATACAAGATGCTACCCTTCGGTCTCGCATCCTCGCCAAGGGTCTTCACAAAATGTCTAGCAGTGGTAGCTGCCCACCTGCTTTTGCAAGGGGCCTTCGTCTTCTCCTACTTAGATGACTGGCTCATTAGAGGCAGCACAGCTGCAGAGGCCAATCAGGCCGCAGGACGCACAACCGTCCTGCTGCAGCACCTGGGATTCATCATCAGCTACCCCAAATCCCACCTCTCTCCAGCCCAGAGCCTGGAGTTCATCAGTGCTCAGCTCAACACATTACAGGCCAAAGCTGTCCTCCTCAGGGAGAGGAACCAAAAGGGCAGATACAAAGACTGGTAGTAGGCAATGAAGGTTTTTATTGATGACCCCTACGCATTTAGGCCGTTAGGCCTTCCTCAGGGGGTAATATACAAGAGGGCAAACCTCAAAAAGATAAAATCATAATACATAATTAATAAATAATCATAAAAACTAATAAAAAACATAAGAGATACGTGTATCTTAAAACATGTAAACATATGAAAGAACAATTAGCAATAATAATAAATAGGAGACATACATACAATAATGAATATCATAATCAATAGAAATAAATAAATCACATTAAACAATATCAGGCCTCAATATGGACATTATTTGTTCTTGGAGGAATCCAAGTTGATGGTGTATGAATTAGATATATCTTGTGGTCCAGTTTCATGATCATTAAAGAACTCACGAATTTGTAATCTCCGAAAGAACTTAAATAGTTCAACTTGCGTGACAAGAGTCATGCCTTTTAGTAGGCACAAAGGATAAACCTTTGTTTAAAACAGAAATCTCCAACAGGGTCAACTCATAACTTGAGAGATTAAATATCCCCTCTAATGATCTGGCTGATGTTTGTAATTGTGGTCCCTGTCCCTTCCCCTCCCTTGAGAATGGAATTCCATGGGCTTGTGTATGAAGAATCTTTTGAGGAATGAGGGTTGTCCTGAAACCCAGATGTTTTTCTGTATGAATTTTTTCCGCCCTTCCATAAGCTGTCCATACAAAAATCCTGTTTCTGTTTTTTCTGATTGTTTGGAGGGGGCTGGGAAGGAAACAAGGGAGCAGAAGATTCTACCAGATCAGTATGATCACTACAACTTCTTTTTTCTATTATATTCTGGACTCCTTGAATCTGAAAAGTGATGACCCCTATTATTATTGTACCTATCGTATTTCTGGTCATATTTCCTTTTTCTAGAAACAGTTCTAGTGGTATTAACTTCACTAGTCCAAAAATATACATTGCCAGTTCTATAATCCTCCTCATCTCTTTTAAATTTTCTAAGTTTTCTATCTTTTATTATCTTTTTATATTCTAAAACATTTTTTTCATAATCGCTTTTTGACTTCTCAAAGCTTTTGTCTGTCTCCTTCAACATTGCTAATTTTAGACCTATTTCTGTACATAAAGATTCCGCCTTTTTGCGTGCTGTATTGATAAGCAAAATCATGAGATCTAAAGAGCATTTGTTCAAAATTTTTGTCCAATTAGCCAAAAAATCTTCATCACCACGATACATGCCTGGAGTCTTGTGGACCCTCAGGCCTCTCGGGATGATCTTGTGACGACAATTCTCAAGGAGTGATGAGGCATGTATCTCCTCTTTAACCATTTTTTGTGTGCTCCGCACAGTCACTCCCCAAATGTCTTCAATATCACAACTTATATCGTCCTTGTTAAAGAAAGGGTCCTCCGGTAGCATATCCTGTAGATCCTTTTCACTATAACTTAGGACTTCCTTCCAAGGGGAGAACATAGTCGACACCAAAGTGATGAAACCAAAAACAACTATGTATCTGTAAGAATAAGCAGGAACCAAAAGGGCAGATACAAAGCCTGGCAGTAGGCAATGAAGGTTTTTATTGATGACCCCTACACGTTTCGGCCATTAGGCCTTCCTCAGGGGGTAATATACAAGAGGGCAAACCTCAAAAAGATAAAATCATAATACATAATTAATAAATAATCATAAAAACAATAATAAAAAACATAAGAGATACGTGTACCTTAAAACATGTAAACATATGAAAGAACAATTAGCAATAATAATAAATAGGAGACATACATACAATAATGAATATCATAAATAATAGAAATAAATCACATTAAACAATATCATCTTAAATATCTGAAATAGCACATCATTTAAAAATGCAATGAATTAAAAAAGAAGGAACAAGATGAGGAGGATGAACATAAAAGTATATGTTCTTAAAAAGTATGATAAAATAGAATATTGATACATAATTATTAAATTCCAAAAGGAGTGTGACCAGACAAAATCTTATAAAGAGATAATAAAATAAAATCATATAAGAAACTAAACCATAATTGGCCAGAAGAACAATAAATAGGACAATAAATAAATTATATAAATATAAATACCTTTTGAACCGTACTTTTCACATAAGAAGACACTATGGACCACTAAAATATAAATATAACATACAAATATCATATATAAAAACTCATTTATAGTTATGGATCCTATTATAATATCTTCAAGTTTACAGAAAAATTGGATAGATAAATAGTAATGTGCATAAAAAGAAGAATAAAGGAGGAGCTCTGTTACCATTAAAAATGACAGTGGATGCTCAAAGGGAAAACGGCCGAGATGAATGCATTGCCATCAAAAAAGATACATGGAGGCATTGCCGACAAAAAATACATATACTCATTTGTAATCTTACTTACAATATCATAATGTGAGTCTTTTAAACTATACACAATTCATGACCTACGATTAGTGCAAAAATTGCTATTAGGAAATGTAAATGAAACGCCGACATCGCAAAAGCCTTAATTGCATATAGGAAGCGTTTATCCAAACCATTATTGTATTAGGACCAAACCAAAAAATATGAGGACAATATCATGAAAATGTGAAACGGATTGTAATTATTGTGAAAATGGTTGAAAGTCAAAAATTAGGGCTGAAGGTAAAAAGCATCGTAGTTTAAAAACGGAACTGTACACGCTACACCAATCGCTCGTCTTTTGATGAGACAGACTCAGTGGAACCAGGCTACTGGTTGCCTTCAGGAATGGATGTCTGTCACCCAACCTCTGTCCAGTCCCTGCACTGGTGGTTGAATCATTAAAACCTGCTCAGGGGTCTCTCCTTTCAGAAGGTGTCACCTCAGAAAATGTTGATGACAGACACCTCCAAACTAGGTTTGGGAATGCATCAGGATGGCCTTCACACTCAGGGCCTCTGGTACAAACAGGACAGCCTGCATCAGATCAATTTCTTGGAATTGAGAGTTATAGCGAAGGCCCTCGGGGCTTTCCGAGAACGACTAACCAACTAGACATCATCCTCCCCCTCCCACTCATGTTACACATTTCACATTATACTCTCTTCTTAACTTAATCCCCCCCTTTCTTAACATTTCACATTTAGCTTTACACTCCTCTCCCCCCCTCACATCACAAACTCAGTCCAGCTTTGCAGCTTCTTCAACCTTGCTGTTGATTTCCATACTTATTCCATCTCTCTTTCCTCTGCTAGGAGTGGAGGAGTAGCCTAGTGGTTAGAGCACTGGCTTGGTAACCAAGCAACCAGGGTTCGATTCCCACTAGCACTCCTTGTGGCCTTGGGCAAGTCACTTAACCCTCCATTGCCTCTGAAGAAAGGCCTGGCAATCTACTTCCGGTGACACTGCCAAGAAAACCCAGGAGCTTCTGGGTCGCCAGGAGTCAGGACTGACTCGAAGGCACACATTGCTTGCTTCCTCTGCTTATTTGCTCAGTCCCATGTCCTTTCTTTTTTGCATCACGCGTTTACTCTTTCTCTCTTTGCTCTCCACTCTCTGCCATCTTGTTGTCTGTCCATTCACTGGTTTTCTCACTTCTTCCATCTCTGGTAAGCGTGTCACTCCTGCCTCCTTCATCTCTGCCACCAATTGCGTTGCTGTTAACGCCCGCCTTGTGATGCCTTGACTTGTGAACGAAATTCCCGCAGGGTATAGCCATTTATATTTAATGTTCTCTTCTTTTAACCTCATTGTAAATTCTCTCTATTCTCTTCGGCGTTGTAGCATGGCCGCAGCTAAGTCCGCAAAAATTGCTACTTTATTGCCTTTCCACTCTAGAGGGCCTGCTCCTCTCACCTTATTTATTATTTTTTCCTTAATTTTAAAGTCCTGGAGGCAAATAATAATGTCCTGTGGTGCCTCCCCTCTCCTTGGGCCCAGCATGCGGTGCACTCTGTCTATTTTAACTTTCAATGACTGCCCTCCTTCAGGCTCCTCCAGCACCACCATACATATGTCTCATGCAGTCTGCTCACAGTCTCTTTAATCCTCATGCTCCGGCACCCCCTTTATTCGGAGATTATGCCTTCTCGCACAATTTTACATATCTTCCAGCTTTAGCTCTATCTGTTCCTTTGCCGCTTCTAAACTGTTCACTGCTTTTTTTTATTGCACTCGCATTGCTTCGCACCTCTTCCACTTGCCCTTCCGCTTCCTCCACTCTTTTCCCCAGCTCCTGCACATCAGCACGAAACTCCATTATGGCCTCCTCCATATCATTTCTGCATCTCGTCATTTCAGACCTCAGCTCACCAAACCATGAACGGAGCTCTTCCTTTGAAATCTGCACCATAGCACTTCTGCTCTGCACCTCTTCCAAGGTATTCAACTGCTTTTCAGCCTCAGCCTCAGTGTACGCTTCACCTCCCAATTTTCCTCCTCCTCTCTGCTCGCCTTTGACCACCGCGCACATATATGCTCTAATATCTGCCGTCTTTTTCCTCACTGTCGTCATTCCTCCATCCTCCGCTCCCAGTAACCATTCCTCTCCTCTTGGGATGCTTATAACACACTATTTCAGGGGAGATTAATCACTTTAGTGGGGGTGAACAGCGGAGCTCGCTCTCAGCCATCCATGCGGTTCGGTGACATCACCGGATTCTCGTTCATTAATACTCTTTAAGTATTTAAAGGTATGACTCATATCTCCCCTGTCCCTCTCCTCGAGAGTGTACATATTTAGGTCTTCAAGTCTCTTCTTGTAAGTCTTCTGATGCAGGCTCCAAATCATTTTTGTCGCCTTTTTATATTTTTTGCGAGATATGGTCTCCAAAACAGAATACAAGCATACAGTGGCATTAGTACCTCTTCCTTTCTGCTGGTAATTCCTCTCTGTATGCAGCCCAGCATCCTGGCTTTTGCCACTGCCTTGTCACACTGTTTTGCCACCTTGAGATCCTCAGAAACAATCACTTCGAGGGCCTTCTCCTGGTCCGTGCACAACAATCTCTCGCCCCCTATCATGTAGTTTGTACCCAGGTATCACAATGCCCTGTTGGTTGTCTTTCCACCAGGTCTCTGAGATGCCAGTTATATCTAATCTTTCATTTAGTGCTATATATTCTAGCTCTCCAATCTTATTTTTTAGAATTCTTGCATTTGCATACAGACATTTTAGAGGTTGTATTTTACTCTAGTCGCTCATCTGCTGTACACCAGATTCCATTGTAATAGAGTTGTCCTGTGCACTCATCCTTGATTCCTTCCAAAGGTAGTATCCACTTTCCATCTTAGTCCTTCTGCTGACTTTTTTCCCAAGACCTCACGTCCCCGGAGGAGAAGTGGCATTGCACATGCTGGACTGCAAATGAGCCTTAGCCTTCTACTTGGAGTGCACAAAGGTCCACCAAATGTTCATCCAGCTATTTGTTTCTTGTGACTCCAGCAAGCTAGGGGCTGCGGTTTCCAAACCCACTCTTTCAATTTGACTGGCAGACTGCATCTCTTTCGCTTATGCCCAGGTGGACCTGAGCCTTGATGTTCATGTCACAGCTCACAATGTCAGAGCCATGGCTGTGTCAGTGGCCAGCTTGTGCTTGTTCTCCATGGAAGAGATCTGTAGGGCTGCAACGTGGTCTTCTATCCACATGTTCACATCTCATTACCTTCTGGATGGGGATTCCCGATGTGACAGCAGCTTGGGCCGTTCAGTACTCCGGCATCTGTTTGGGAATTAGAATCCAACTCCATTCCCCCAAGGTCTTACTGTTTATCCAGGCTACCAAAAAATTAAAGAAAAAGAAGAAAACATATGGTGAAGAAGCTGAATCAGATGAGTTCGCTTTTGTGAACTACGACTTCTGTACATAATTGATTCTTCAGTTCTTAATTCAGTTTTGCCCCTATTGGGCTTCTCAGCAGCCTCCTCAGTTTTCAGTAGCCTGTAGCTTTGGAATCCCATGCATGAGGACTTACTTCCTACTTGTCCATGGAGAAAAGATAGATCTCCAGGAACAAGCAGGAATGTAGTCTTCACATATGGGTGACATCGGGTACTGACGGAGCCCATGCGGGAAGCTCCTCAGTTACCAATAGGAAAGCCTTTGGGAGCAGTCCACTGCGCCTACACCACTGCCTTCCCACTCTCCCAATTCCCTCTCCTCAGTTCTCTTTTCTGCAGAGCAACAGGTCATCACCCTCTCACCGGAGAACTTTTAAGCTGCTCTGCCTAACCGCACCGGTATCGCCTCGATACTGGTTCTCTTTTTTTTTTTTTTTCCCCCCCCCCCCTTCTATTTTTCTTTATAAAAACTTTTCCTCAGGGTCCTCATGCCCACTATTTTAAGATGAAGAAACCCTCCAGTGATTTCAAAAAATACACCAAGTGCTTCAGCACCATTTTGGTAACAGACGAACACGATTAGTGTCTGAAATGCCTTGGTCCCGACCATATACCCCAAGAATGCTCCCTCTGCAAACATATGACGAAGAGGGGCCTAGGGAAACTGGCCAAAAGGTTTGGGGAACTCTTCCCTTTGAACTCAATGTCGTTAGCCTCCACTTCCTCCAGAGCATCCTCATGCTCACACGGTTCAAAGCATTCAAAAGAGTCGAGACACTTGGAGAAGAAGACCAAGAAAACCATGTCTCCTTCAAAATCTTCAAAAGATAAGGTAAAACTCCTAGACTCCTCAGAGAAGCTGAAGGATCCAAGGAAAAGTCCAAAGATTCCTCGGGCAAGTCTTGGGAATTGAGGGAAAGATCCCGATCTACTCACCTGGAATTGTCCAGGACTTCTAACTCTGGACATCGGTCCAGGCATCACCGGTGGGAGGACTTGTCCTCCAGAGCCCTCCACCGACACAGCCAATGCTCTGACATTGTGAGCTGTGACATGAACATCAAGGCTCTGGTCCACCTGGGCATAAGCAAAAGAGATGCAGTCTGCCAGTCAAATTGAAAGAGTGGGTTTGGAAACCGCAGCCCCTAGCTTGCTGGAGTCACAAGAAACAAATAGCTGAATGAACCTTTGGTGGGCCTTTGTGCACTCCAAGTAGAAGGCTAAGGCTCATTTGCAGTTTTCCTAGGCACCTGAGGCTTCAGCCTCTGGAAAACCCCCAATGTTTTACTCTGATACGGTGGCGCCCAGCTCCATTCTTTCATTGGACCAGACGCAGATTACCTCCCTGGATCAGCAGATGCTGTCCTTGGAGAGGACTATAGTGGCTTTCCTCGCAGCTTTGGTTCCTATCACACTGACAGCCACAGAAATGCAGCCAGGAGCATCGACCTCGATGACTCCATCCACTCTGGTGCAGGCTTCCACATCAGTATTGCCCTTGGCACCGATGAACCGAGGCCCTGATACTGACACTAGTGTCGATATCAGCCACTGATAACCCCTCGTTTACACTGGGCTTAGGTCCTGAGGACATTGCCAAGTATAGACACTGGTCATGCCGTCGACGGCATTTTTGATACTCGCTGGTATCCGATCCGGATTCCTCCAGTTCCGATCACCGGTCCTTCAATTCCAGTGACCTCCAAGACATTGCCTCGGAACCCTTGCCACCATCCATTAGTACTTTGTGTAAATCCCCTCCTGAAGACATGTCATTTCAGGCACTCATCCAAGATATGGCAGCTGGCCTGTCCATTCCAGCAGCATCAGAACTGGAACTGAGAGCAGAGGAGCTGGAGATACTCCACTATCCCACAGCCCCAAAAAAGGCCGCATTCCTTCCGGTACACCGGATCCTACATAACTTAATGCTCCAGATGTAGGAAACCCCTCTAACTGTTTCCCCGATCAGTCGCCGATTAGCCACTATGTACAGGGGTTCCCGAGTGTCCTAGATTTCAGAAGCCACGGCTTTCACACCATTCCATGGTGGTAGAATTGGCGATGCATTGCATAAAAAGTGGCAAGAACCATGCTTTGATTCCTCCAGGAAGGGAACCGAGGAATCTCAATTCATTTGCCCGGCGTTCTTTTCAAGCATCCATGCTATCCAGCAGGATAAATTCTTACATCCTCTATATGGGGATGTTCCTAAAGGAACTCAACAAAGACTGGGAAGGTTTCCTTCCATTCCTGCCAGAAAAGAAATGGCCTGCCTTCCAAGCTGATTTGGCACATAGCCAAAATATTTCAAAGTTTTGTTAATAGGGCAGCATTTGATGCCTTTGAGTCAACTAGCAGGGCCTCTTCTATTGCTTTCTGTGCAAGGTGACTGGCTTGGCTCCAAGCTTCGGACTTAGAACAGTGGATCCAAGATAAATCGGGCAATATTCCCTGCACTGGGGAGAATCTTTTTGGGAAGAACTGGCGGGAGAAGGCTGGAGAGCTCGAAACAGATGACATAATTCTTGAGACTCGCTAAGAAGACTGCTGACCCTTTCATGAAAAAGGCAGCAGCTGAAAAACCCTTCTACTTTAAGAAAAGAAGGTTCTACCCCTCATACTTCCAACCGGCTTATCAGACCCAACAAAAGCAACAAGGTCCTAAGCAGGCATAAAAGCTCAGATTGGCCAAGCCACAGCCAGCACCAACTGCACCAAGTTTTTGACTCCCACATAGGGAACACAGCCACTATTCTCCTGCACATACAGGAACCCTCCACCATCCCAGGGAGACTCTGTCACTTTGCATGACAGTGGCAGTTCAGCACTACAGAGCAATGGACTTTGTCCATAGTTCAAAATGGTTGCCAACTAAATTTTTGAGAACATCCTCCTCACCACTACAAAGGATACTTTCCCACCAAACCTCCCCTGGATGCCCTGCTCAAGCAGGAAGTCAAAATTCTCCTTTCCCAAGGAGCCATAGAAGCAGTTCCCCCAAACTAACTGCTAAAAGGCTTCTACTCCCCCTACTTCCTCATTCCAAAGAAGTCAGGAAGCTACAGGCCTGTTTTCGACCTCAGGGAGCTAAACAAATTCCTTGTAAAAGAGATGATATCTTTGGTAACGCTTCTGCCCTATCTACAGGAACATGATTGACTCTGTTCCCTAGACCTCAAAGGCCTACACTCACATCTTGATTCACCCAGACCACAGACAGTACCTTTGATTCACTTGTCAAGGCACCCATTACCAATACAGGGTCCTTCCCTTCAGTCTTGCATCCGCACCAAGGGTCTTCATGAAGTTCATGGCCGTGGTATCAGTATATTTTCGAAGCAGCAAAATCTTTGTCTTTTCTTACTTAGACGACTGGCTAATAAAGACAGATTCTCCTGGAGAACTCTGCGCATCTCGGCAAAGAACTCTTGCTCTACTACAGTACTGGGCTTTGTGATAAACTTCCCAAAGTCCCACCTCACTCCAACTCAAAGATTGGACTGCATAGGAGCTGTGCTGGACACAAAACAGTCCAGAGCCTGCCTTCCTGTGGATTGCATGAACAGGTTAGTGGACCTAGCCATCCACATGCGCCAACAACAGACTGCCATGGCTCAAGACTTGCTATGCCTTCTGGGACACATGGTTTCCACAGTACATGTACTTCCTTATGCGAGACTCCACATGCGATAGGCATAGTGGACTCTCTCAACCCAGTGGACCCACGCCACAGGGAATCTATGGGATATCATTCAAGTAACACGCCCCCTGTCTGAGTCTCTTATGGTGGTGCACCCTAATAAATTTTCTCATATGGTCACCTTTTCGGATGCCCCAACCTCAGCATACGCTGATGACGGATGCCTCCAATCTCGGTTGGGGAGCACATCTAGACTCCATCTTCACACAAGGTCTGTGGACAGCCCAGGAATCAACGCAACAGATAAACCTCCTCGAGCTTCGAGCATTGACGAATGCCCTCCAAGTTTTCCAGCACCACCTCTCCAACAGTCAGATCATAGTCAGGACAGACAACCAGGTGGCAATGTTTTACATAAACAAACAAGGTAGAATGGGCTCCCTTCGCCTATGCCAGGAAGCCCGCAACTTATGGAATTTCGCCATTGTCCACTACATGCATCTTCATGCAGTTTACATTCCTGGAGAATCCAATCACTTGACGGACAAGCTGAGTTGAATCCTACAACCTCATGAATGGTTCTTAGATCCAACGGCAGTGGCTAAACTTTTTCAAATCTGGAGAACCCCAGTGATAGATCTCTTTGCCACTCCGCAGAATTCTCAGCTCCCACAGTTCTGCCCCAGGATACCATCCAAACTAAGTCTAGCATCTGATGCCTTCATGATCCACTGGGATCGAGGACTACTTTATGCATCCCCCCCCCCATACCCCTGATTCCGAAGACCCTCCTTAAGCTACAAGCAGACAAGGGCTTTATGATCCTCATAGCCCCTTGCTGGCCCCATCAGCCTTGGTTTCCTCTTCTACTTCAGCTGAGACAAACTCCAATCCCATTGGGATCCAGGCTGGGTCTTCTGTTTCAGGACAACGGAACACTCTTCCATCCCAATCTGCAGTCACTCCGCCTGACAGCATGGATGCTGAGAGTGTAATCTATCAAAATCTATCACTATCTACTGCCATAAAGGACAGACTAGATGGGCCTTGTGGTCTTTTTCTGTCATCATGTTTCTATGTTTCTATTCTCCTTTCTTCCAGAAAGCCTTCCACCAGGAAGACATATTCTTTCAAATGGCTTAGATATGCATCTTCGTGCACTCAAAATAATCAAAATCCTTTTGAAGCATCTGTACCCATGCTGCTTCAATATCTTTTGCATTTGTCCTCTCTAGGACACAAAACTAATTCAGTACAGGTGCACCTCAGTGCAATTTCAGCTTTTCATAAACCTGTGGATGGTAGATCTATCTCCACAGTAACTCTTGTGGCTCATTTCATGAGGGGCCTCCTTACCAAGCCACCCCTTCGACCACCCAGCGTGGGTTCTTAACGTGGTATTGGCTCAACTCCTCAAACCTCCATTTGAGTCCCTAGCAACCACACACCTATGATACTTATCTTGGAAAGTTCTATTTCTCATCGCCCTGACCTTGGCCAGATGCATCAGTGGGTTGCAGGCCCTAGTGGCTCCTGCTCCATAGACTCGCTTTCATCATGACAAAGTTGTCCTTTGGACAGATCCTCACTTTCTAACGAAAGTGGTGACTCATTTCCATATCAATCAATCAGTGATCCTCTTTTTCTCAAGACCTCATGCTTCTTATGCAGAAGCAACCCTACATACACTTGACTGTAAAAGGGCTCTAGCCTTCTATCTTCAAAGGACAGAAGTCATTAGGAAATCATCCTAGCTTTTTGTCTTTTTCAATCCTACTCACCTGGGCCTTCCAGTAACTAAATGAACACTATCCAGATGGATAGCAGAATGTATTTCTCTCGCATATGACAAGGCAAGACTTTCCCTCACGGTTCATGTTACTGCTCATAATGTCCGAGCAATGGCAATGTCTGTGGCCAACCTAGGTTCAGTAGCCATTGACAAGATTTGCCAAGCTGCTACATGGTCCTCTATCCATACCTTTGCAGCCCATTACTGCTTGGACAGGGACTCCTGCCGGGATGCTGCCTTTGGCCAGGAGGTCCTTCAACATCTCTTTGGAACATAGAAACGACTCCTACCCCCTGCCCATTTCTTGCCAGATCTCCTTTGCGGGGAAATCTAGGTTCAAATGACCTTGTCCAACTTTCTGACCCTGTCCAACTCTTCAGAGATCTGGGAACTAGGGCATTCCATATGTGAAGACTACATTCCTGCTTGTTCCGGGAGATAGCGTAGTTACTCACCTGTAACAGGTGATCTCTGGGAACAGTAGGGATTTATTCTTCAGAACCCACCCTCCTCCCCTTGGAGTTGTAGGATAGGGTTTTTTTTCTATTTTTTCACTCCTTTTCTTCAGCTACAAACTCAACTGAGGAGAGGGAATTGGGATAGCAGGAAGGCAGTGGTGCAGGCGACTGCTCCCAAAGACTTTCCTGTTGGTAGCTGGGGAGCTTTCCGCACAGGCTCTGTCAGTACCCGATGTCACCCATATGTGAAGACTAAATTCCTGCTGTTCCTGGACATCACCTGTTACAGGTGAGTAATTATACTTTACTCACCTGTAGCAGATATTCTTCGTGGACAGCAGAAATAAATCCTCACATCCCTCCCACCTTTCCAAGGAGATGTATTCTGCTACAGCTTTGTTATCAGATTGGAGAAGATGGCGCTGCAGGGGCAGGCTTGAAGGCAGACATGCAGGCGTGGTGCAGCCTCCCAAAAGCTTCCAGTAGAAGCTGGGGAGTGTTCCCACGCAGGGCTCCCTTGGAGACATCACCCATACATGAGGACTTGTTCCTGCTATTCCATGGAGGACACCAGCTACAGGTGAGTAACTATCTTTTGTGAGACCTTTTAGGTAGGGAAATAACTTGTTTATCTATGTATAAGTCACCTTGAGTTCTGATTTATCTATCTACATACATTTATGAATCACAGATCTGTCACATTCTCTGTGATGTGCAATCAAATTTTAGGAATAATGAAATAAACAATGTGTACAAATAAATAAAATATTCAGCATAAAACATTAAAATACAACCAAATTAAAAGTAAAAAAACAAACAAAACTAAATTAGTGGCCAAAAACTTGTTGAAAAAATTACAATTTTAATTTTTTGTGGAAGTCAAACATAACATCAAGCATCGTATCTGCATAGGCAGACTGTTCCAATCTAATGAAGTAGCAAAAGTCTGTTAGTACGCTTGCCATGGATCTTAAGAAGTGAATGACAACAAAGCTGATGACTTTCAGAAGGCCGTAAAGACTGTGAAAGGGAATAATCTTCCCATAGAAAAATAAGAGGAAGCCTAATTCCCATCTTAACAACCTTAATTATAAACGACTTTAATCTTAAGCGATATAATATGGCAAAAAATGCAAGGATTGCAAATGGGGAGAAATGTTATTGTCTGATTGTCTCAAGGTCTCAATTTTAAATTGTCAGAAATCTGAATTTTTTTTCTTAAACAAAATGGTAATATTTTACCACCTTTAGCCACTGACGTTGGTAGGTATAAAATTGTTGCTGTTCAATAGGTTTTTGAGCATTATACTGAATATAGATTTGTGTCTCTGCCCATTTATTCAGAATCTGATGAAGAGGTCATTTTTCAAGTGGTACTTGTTGTGGTGAATTAAGAGGTATCTGTCTCTTGAAGACTTTCACACTGTTATACAGGCTGTGTGGTGTTACCGCCCTTTGATTATTGTAATGTGAATATTCTGTGGTCTCCTTGTCTCTTTTGAAACTGTTGCAGTCTATTAGGAGTTCCATTTTGTGAGCATATTATTAATCTAGACAATACAGATGCACACACAAACCAAAATAGAGAAAGGGTCACCTGTAATTGCCAAAAATAAAATAATGTCGTCAGCATAAAAGACACAATGCAACTGAAACGACTGAAGCAAATCACACAACAAAGATAAAGATTAAATAGAGTAAAAGAGAGGATAGCCACCTGACCTCATCCCAGAGAAGCCCAGGGTGATTGACAGTCACCAGGATAAACACATGAAATGGCATATTAGAAAGGGCGTCTAGGTGCAATCTGGAATGCCCAGAGCAAAATGTGCAGAAAAATGCTAGGGACATCTATGTTTCTAAAATCAGGCTGAAACATAGATGTTTCTGACGTGGACACGTGCTTCAAAATGTGGGGAAGGGACGTCTGTCTCATGCTTGTTTGCATATGGGGATGCCCATCAGTGTGGCAAAATAAAAACAAGAGCCCATATTCCCCATCTGTGTTTGTTGTCAACATGGAAAATATAGAGGATATGAGTGTACCATGTCTTCAGGTGCCGCCAGTGGCTGTAAGGGCATGCTGAGCATTTTATTATTTTTAAGGATCAATGGCTCTTTAAGGCCAAGTGCAGTTTGGTCCTTGGAGTTTTAGCTCTTTGTGAGAACAAATATAAGCCAAGAGTGGAGGGTAATAAGGCTTTTATTTCCCCTTTAACGCAAGGGTTCACTAAGACATAAGAAAATAAAGATAGTCCTTCCTTATAAAGGGTTCCACCAAATAAGCAGGCAAACAACTGTTATAAGCTTCACAATTGAATGCAGGGTTTAACTGAGGATTCCTTCATTCCAAAGTAAACTAGACAAGCAGGCAAACAAACTGTTATAAGCTTCACAATTAACTGCAGGGTTTCTTTTATATTTACAGTTCTACTAAGGACTCCAGACTAGTAGTAGCACAAAAGGTACAATCCATGGATTCATCTGGAGGCATGGGAATAGTATTCTCAAACTCTATTTCCATGGACTCTGCGTCACTGGCTTCTCCCTCTGAATAAGTGCTTTCCCTTGCGGCTACAAGTTTACAGGGTCTATCTCTGTTTCTTTGCTTCCAGTAAGACTCTTCTGTTAAGCCCTTAGGTATTGTTTTGAAAAACTCTGCTTTGTTCCCTCTTCTCATATACTGAGCGTCTGCTTTATCAGAGTTTCTAGGAGCAAGGCTTTCTTTTAAAAGTAAAGAGCCACCATACCTTGGCTTCCTGCAGCTGCTACACCTGGAGCTCTCTCTCTGACGTACTTCTCTCTGAAGACAGGTTTTCTTGTGCAGTGCTTTGCCATCCTGAAGCCCAGGAAAACCTGGTGAGGAATCCCAACCTCTGTGCTTCTGTGTAAAGGTAGCTTTGTTATAGGAACCTCTCCTCCTTGTACCTTGTAATCCTGGTCCAGCGAACTCAGGTGAATGTAGGCTTCTCTTAAAGCATGGCTCCTTGGTATTCTGTGCTCCTCTTTCAGCTGTTACTGCTCTTGTTGTGCTGCTTGATCCAGCTACGTTACTTGGGCTGGGAGTGTCACTCCTTCCAGCCAAACTGCTTCTCCTGGCAGCCTCTCTCTGGACTTCGTCTCTCTGTGCTCTGCCCCTCTGGACTCTATCCCTCTGGATAGTCTCCATCTGGATTCTGTCCCTCTGGGCTTGCTCCGTGTGGACTCTCTCCTTCTCCACACTCCTTCTCCTTCCTTCTGGCTGAACTGCTGCCGGCTGAGTTCCCTCCGACTGGATTCCTCCCGACTGGATTCCTCCCTCCTTGATTCCTCCTTCCTTCTGGGCTGCCTTTCCTTTATAAAGGCATTTTACCTTTGAAACTCCCGGGCTTGCCTTCAGGTGCAGCTGGTTAACTCTCATACAATCAGTGGCTGGGCGTGTTGACTCAGCCTCTGTAGGATTACTCCTGCCCCATCTAGCTGTGCTGCGAGGTAATTGCATCTTCTGCACATCCACAGCTCTATGAAAGACAGGGTTTTTTTCTAAACCTGCACCTTCCATGGCTTCAGCCTCATGGCAATCACCTCCTCCACACCCTTTGTGTGTTTTGTTGGCAAAATGAGCACTTTTCTAATGCCCATCTGTGCCTGGAGCGGGTATAAATTTGGATGTCTGAATGAGGACGTGCAGGGCGTTTCTGAAATTGGACAAGGCTGTCAAAATTCTTGGGAATGCCCCAGACACACCTACACCTTGCCCGCTCCCCCTGTTCTGCTTTGGATGTCCTTGCGCTGGGGATATCTTTAAAACCACTTTCTAAAATGGCTCTAGGGATGTCTCTGTGCTTTGGATGTCTGTATGCCCGTTTTTGGATATCCAAAGCACAAAATAACTCCCAAACTGTCCTATCCTCAAAATACAAAAGAAACCATTGAAATACCAGTTCACATATGCCATAAGAAGCAAGATGATCCAACAGTAGGGAATGAATGAATAATAGGATTGAACACTGCTGATATTTCCAGAAAACACACTGTAACCTTCTGCCCAGCTCCCAGAAACGACTGTCACTTAACTGTACTGTCTAAATGTTTACACGTACCCCAATGTTAAATGTAACCCTCCAATTGTGTTGTGACGTGACCACCTTGATTGAAGGAAAAGGTTGCATACAAATCTGTCTAAATAAATAAATAACTGAGGCCAAAAGAATCTCAGTACTTTAAACTTTGCCTAAAACCAAATTGATAAGCATCTAAGACTGCATTCTGGTCAAGATTAATTTGAAGCTGATCATAGACAATTTCAATTAGAAATCGTAGGCTGGATTAGGACCATAATTTGACAGCTCTAATGGGTCCAAGGTGGACTTTTTAAATTGGGGCCTCACCAGAATCTGCTTAAAGATGAATGGCAAAAAACACTGAGAGAGATGTTTGGAAAAGATAAGTAATAAATCTGAATTCCAAATCCAAGTGATCATGTCTTCATATAGGTCACTGTGGCATCTCAACTAGTTTATTGTGTTCATCCCTGAGGCTTTATTTCAAGAAGAACAGAGACTAGAGTGAGTCATGTGAGATGCAATATTTATGCTCTAATATAGGAGAGACAGCTGGGATGTGATAGAAACATTTTATTTCCTAAAAGGAATTAGTAATTCTTAAGAAGCAAAGCTTTTAGATAGAACAGAAGTTCTAGAACTAGGGGTCACAACATGAAACTCCAAAAGGGTAGGCTTAGGAACAATATCAGAAAATATTTTTTAATAAGGAGAGTGGTGGATGCCTGGAATGTCCTCCCGGAAATGTAGTAAGACGACAAGAGTAGAATTCCAAAAATTGGGGGATAGATGGAGAATTCTCCAGGACCAAGCAGGAAGTCAGTCCTCACTTATGGGTGACGTCGGCGCCGACGGAGCCCTCGCGGAGCAATTTTCCCCAGCTTTCAAAGAAAGCCTTTGGGAATTGCAGCGCGCATGCGCGGTAGTCTTCCCGCCCGAAGGTGCCATCTTAGCCAGTCTTCTTTTTTCCGCGGAGCCCTACAGACGTCCCCGTCTTGTCCCCGCGAAAAAGTTGATTTTCCTCTGTATTTATCCTTTTTTCTTTCGACTTGGTCTTCGAGCCAGACTTTTGCGGTCCATTACTGTCTCGAGAGGGAGTCCCGTAGGGACAGTGCTTTCGGACAGGCAGTCCTCCGTAATCTCTTTGAGGTCTGAGCAACTCCTACCCTCCATCCCGGATGTGGGCTACCGGTGGGTGATAATTCAGCGAAGATTCTATCCTTCTGTGCTGCTGAGCTAGAGGGAGCTCATTTTTGTGCTTAGGGTCTCCGGTAGCCTTGAGCTTGGGAGTCCCATAAGTGAGGACTGACTTCCTGCTTGGTCCTGGAGAAAGCGTAGTTACTCACCTGTAACAGGTGTTCTCCAGGAGCAGCAGGAATCAGTCCTCACTACCCTCCCTCCTCCCCTTGGAGTTGCAATCGTCTGCTTATGTTCTTTTTGCAAATTTTTATGCTGTCTTTTTAGCTATGTCATCTGACTGGCTAAGATGGCACCTTCGGGCGGGAAGACTACCGCGCATGCGCGCTGCAATTCCCAAAGGCTTTCTTTGAAAGCTGGGGAAAATTGCTCCGCGAGGGCTCCGTCGGCGCTGACGTCACCCATAAGTGAGGACTGATTCCTGCTGCTCCTGGAGAACACCTGTTACAGGTGAGTAACTACGCTTTCTTGGTGGCAAGATGATGAAATGAAACACTGGCATAATGGAATGGCAGTTACGATAAAAAATGGCAAGTTAACGGACGTAACCTGCATAGAACAGCAGTTGCAGCCCTAAAACCAGTGGATCTGCAAGAAAGCATCGATGGTACTCTCTATATGGAGCTGACGTTGCAAGTTGCAACCCTAAGACTAATGGATCTACAAGAAGGAACTGAGGATAGTTTATACAGAGCAGTAGTCGCAGATGTGAAAGGCAGTGGTACTGCTTTAATAGATTAGGCGAGGGACACACAGGAAAGGGGTCTGAGTGTTGGGTTCCATTTAGAAATTGTACGCTCATTTATCCAAATAGACAAATTTTGCTCGTTATTTGCTGTCATTTCATATGTTGTTAGGTTTAGAGAAGCTTTGACAAGCCCTAGAGTTACTACTGCTACTTATCATTTGTATAGTGCTACAAGGCGTGCGCAAGTGCTGGACGTAAAGATGTAAGACGATCTCTGCTCATCAGAGCTTACAGTCTAATCAAGAGTTAAAAGCATCACATTTCCACGTTAATCTGTGGCTGAGGAGAGCTGGAGACTTTGTAAAGAGCTGCAGTTATAGATCAACTCTGGAATTCAAGAAAGAAGCTTTGATGCTTACTGTTACTGGGATGAATATTAGGCTGTCTTTTAGTATCTCTGAGCCATATGTGTAGATTGGCAGCCTGTCAGTGTTGCTGTATTGTACATTGCTTAGTATGGCAGTGGCTCTGAATACAGTAGCAGTAATCAGTCCAGCTAAAGTCCAACTATCACTTAAAACACAATTTGTCGTACACTTAAAATACATTTTAATCAAATTGAGGCTTTCATGTGACTGAGTAACCTTGTCTTTATAACCCTGCATTTCTAGAAAGAACACTGATATACCAGAGCAAATTGAAATAACCTTTCAAATCTGTACTTCTTTATGTAAAACATTTTCTATGTCTTACAGGCTGTTAGCCAATGGTTGACCTCCATGACATCCTGTTTATGCAAAGTATTACAGATTGCTAAGTTCTTGTCCTAGAAAGTTAATGTAGAGGGACCAGTCTCGTCTAGTTTCATAGATGAGAGAGGGCACTGGTATATTTATTTATTAAAATGTTTATACTGGATATCAAATTTTAACCAGTTTACAGGTAAACACAGTACAAAACAAAATATAAAAAAAGAAAAGTATGTGCCATCGAGTCCATGCTGACTCCTGGTGACACTCTATACCAAAATTGCATCTTAAAATCATTCAGAATAAACATCTCTTTAAATAAAACAAAAATAACTCAAGCAAAACTCAGGCTCTTACTATCTTAACAAAAATCTTTAATATCAATCATGTTCCAAAGTCTGGGACTGGCAATCGAGCATGCAAGATCTTTTTGCCCACTACAAGGATGGATCATTAACAGACTTATTGCTTCAGAGCATAAAGAGTATGTAGGCTGATATTCTTTCAATGGATTTGACAAAAATTAAAATGGGCATACAGACATTCAAAGCATGGAGACGTCTTCGGAGCTGTTTTAGAAAATGGTCTCAAAGAAGTCCCAGGTGCGAGGATGTCCAAGTAAGAATGGGAGCGTGGCATAGGAGTGTCTGGGGTGTTCCCAAGAACCTGCACATCCTCGCCTGATTTCAGAAATGCCCTGCATGTCTTGAGCCGCTTCCAAGTTTCTTCTTTCACTAGGCATGAATAAGCACTGGAAAAATGCTTGTTTTGCCAGCCAAACATTCGGAGAGTGTGGAAAAGAAGGTACAATCATTTTCCCTATATTTAACATGTTGACAACAAACGCTGACATGGAATGAAGGCTCTTGTGGGTTTTTTTTATAACTTTTTTTATTAAAGTTATGCATATTACATTTGAGAACACTCTGACATACAATTTCAAACAAAGAACAGCAATAACATTTAGAGGACTTCGAGAGTTTTATCATTATTATTATTATTGGTGTTAATACCCTACCCAGCCTGCCTCCCACTTACTGCCCCTCCCGGGCGTTACAAGGCATTCCTGAAACTCTGGGCGTGGTGGTGGCTCTTACTCCATGGCCCAAGTCTCTCTAAATGAAAGTCCTTAAAGATCACCTACTTTACTAATTGTATTCCTCTGTCCCCCTCCAATCCCCTCTTCGTTCTACAGACAGTCTTGACCGGGACAGGCAGTGCACCTGCTTCAGAAGAATTTTTCCATTGTTGCGCCTCAGCTTTAGTGTAGCCACAATCCAAGTCTCTAAGAAGCCTCGTAGTTCCTTATCTGTTACCGCTTCAGCTACTCCGATGAATCGCAAATTCTTCTGGTGGCCTCGGTTCTCCAGGTCTTCTAGTTTTTCACTATGTTGAGTCATTAGCATTTCCAACCTTTGGAGGGCTTTTTTAGTGGTTTTGCTGCAGGTCTTCAGCCGCAGATATGCGTTGCTCTGCCTCTGTCAATCGGCCGCCCACCTCCACCACTGCCTGCACAACCTGTGCTAGCTGATCCGAAAGGCTTCGCAGTCTACTTTCCAACGCATTTACCACTGCCTGTGATACCTCCTCCACCAGGCCCATCATGGTTTCCTCTGATATTTTTGGCAAGGCAGGGTCTGCCATCTTTGAGTCTGGGCCGCGAGTTTTCTCTTTTTGGGCAATTCAGGATGCCATTCAATATTTTAAGCAATCCGATCTCGACTACACCAGCGGTTCTCTGTTCTCACAGTGTGTAAGAATACCGAATCTTTTTATAGTGTAGATTAAACTTTGTTTTCTGGCGGCATGCCCCAGAGCCGAGATAAAAGGGTCCTCCTGGCTCACCGCATCACATGATACTCTTGGCTCTTGTTTTTATTTTTCCATGCGATGGACATCACAGTATGCAAACTAATAGAGACATCCCTGCCCCAGATGTTTGTTGTAGGGACGTCTATGTGGACACAAGCATGAGCATCCATGTTGGGGGTGTCTGTTTCCAAAATCAGGCCAGAACATAGACATCCCTGGCGTTTTTGCTCTTGACATTCCAGATTGATCTTTGATGCCCTTTCTAAAAATGCCATTTTATACACAACTATATAGGAAGACAATGAAGGGACCCTCTTGATTGGGATTATATAGTCTGGTTATTTTTGTCCTAGTTATTAACTAGCAACTGCATTTTGTATTGGCTGTGCGGCTCTTATGCTAGTATTTGGAAGAGTTAAAAAATACCAGAGAATTGGAATAAACCATAGGAAATATCACCAGCCGTTGTAACAGTAGAAAAGTCAGAAATACTGATATATTGACGTACTCTACAATTTATAAAAAGCTATTTTAAAAAGTTGTCTAATATGAGGCACCAAAGAATTTATCATCTATGATGACTCCCCAAGTACCTTATCTTGTCACAGATGCAAGTTGGCTCCTTATCTATAGATAATGCAGCTGTTATTTCTACATCTGTCCTATGTAAGACCAGAGCTTGAAGTGTATACACAGGCTCAAATACCAGCTAGTCAAAATTTGAATGTTTTCTGTTAAAGCTGCAATACTGGCCATGACATTGGCAGAAGGACTAAAAATCATTATTGTCTGCATAATCTCTTAAACAAGTATACTCTTTACATGTTTTATTTACAACTTTAACTTTGCCATGGGCTTCTAATTAACAACTTTCCACTATTACCACGCAGTCTCCTTGCAGAACTCAATCTAAAGTACGATTAAAAATGGGCAATAAAATTTTTTGTTTGGCTTGTCTGACTCTCCATTGAAGAGGCTATAGCTTAAGGTTTTAATGTGCCATCTAATTTGTACAGCAAACGTATAACCCCTTGAACTTTAATATCAAATGCATTTACAACCAAGCAATCAAGTTCTCTAATCATGGCTATTTTGACCCTCCATGGTGCAGACTACTGCCTATGTGGGCCTTTTGCATGCACTTTAACTTCTGCAGCAAACTTATAGCTGGCTTTTCTGCCTCTGCTTATCAGAGACGTTAGCCTCCACTTTAATCAGATTACTTTCCCCTTGACTCCTGTTTTTTAACAGTCTGAGCTCACAGTTTTAACCAAGGTGTTTTTCTGATGGTACTGCAGTTACCTATTCCTGTTTGTCTTTCTGTTCCCACAGCACTGGGACATAATTTCTTGGATGGGGAGGGGAGAGGGAGGAATGTCCTAGAATGCAGTTTTACTACTTCTTTTCAGATACCAGAGGACAGGGGTGTTCCGTTCCAAAGAACCTGCAGGAAAGAGAGCAGGGAGGAGTGAGCCTGAAGCAGAGCAGAGAATGGTCGCTCTACTCTCTAAACCAGGGGTTCTCAACCCTGTCCTCGGGACCCACCTAGCCAGTCGGGTTTTCAGGATAACCACAATGAATATGCATGGGAGAGATTTGCATATAATGGAGGCAGTGTATGAAAATCTCTCTCATACATATTCATTGTGGTTATCCTGAAAACCCGACTGGCTAGGTGGGTCCCGAGGACAGGGTTGAGAACCCCATCAAACCCCTCTTCTCCTGTTGCTTCTGACCTTAGTCTCCTCCTACCCTGGCTCCATAGTTCCACTTCAATTTTGTCTACAAATTAAGCCCTACCTTGGTATTGAAACTACTAAGTGAATGCTTTCCTGTGGCTTCTAATTGGGACTGAACATAGCAAACATAATAACTCTTGACAATTCCCTCACTTCTTTAATAACACAACAGAATTATTTTCAGCAAGTTCATATCTCCCCTCAAGAGTCTGAGAACTAAGCCCCACTGCATGCCACCTCTGTGTTTTTTTTCTTCTGAATAGTCTTGTGGCTTCTTTCCTATCTGCTTGTCTTTTCTGTGCAGTCTTGGCTTTTGTTCCCTTCTCCATCAGGCTTAGTTCTGAACCCCTGCTGCTTTCTCAGTACATCTCACAGTCTGCTTGTCTCTGTGAGCTTTCTTCCTGGCAGTTTGGGGCTCTCGGGGGGCACACAGTTGCCTTCCCAAATGGGGCCAATGATTCTTACTGGTAATCTTATTGTACTGCCACTAAAACAAACTTACTGCTAGGGGTCATCGGTACCATTTTGCAAAGCGACTGCTTGCTGAACAAGTGAGTGGGCCTCACTCCTGCTTCCATTAGCATAGGCGTAGCTTTGGGGGGGGTGAGGGGGTATCACACCCCCCTCCCTACAAATGAGCTGGCTCTCCACTGATTCAGCACCAACTTGACCCCACAACCCGTGGCGTTACCAGTGCTTTTTCCATGCTGGCAGTTGCATACCAATCTCCAGTTAAAAGAAAAAAAAACCCCGCAGGCTCTTTCTGAGGTGGCTGGTCTAGTTCCACCCGCTGATGCATGCCTTGTGTCAGAGGGGGAGGGACTAGACCAGCCTTTCTAGCAAGGAAGTACTTAGACCTGTGTTTTGTTTTGTTTTTTGAATCGGAGACTAGACAGCCACTGCAGGCATAGATAAAGCGGATTACTGAATCCGAGGCAGCATGGATTCACCAGAGACAGGTCTTGTCTGACAAATCTGATTGATTTCTTTGACTGGGTGACCAGGGAGTTGGACCAAGGGATAGCCCTAGATGTGGTGTATTTAGATTTTAGTAAAGCCATTGACACCGTTCCACATAGACGACTTATAAACAAACTGAGCACCCTAGGGATGGACCCTAAATTTACTGCTTGGGTTAGAAACTGGTTGAATGGGAGGCGACAAAAGGTATAGGTAAACGGAACTCACTCTGAGGAGAAGGTGGTTACCAGTGGTGTGCCCCAGGGATCTGTCCTTTGACTGATTCTTTTTAACATCTTTGTTAGTGATATTGAGGAAGGGCTGTCGGGTAAGGTTTGCTTGTTTTTGGATGGTGTAGATAACATGAAGGGGGATCTAGTTAAGCTTGAAGAATGGTCTAGAATTTGGCAGCTGAGATTTAATGTTAAAAAATGCAAGGTCATGCATTTGGGTTGCAGCAGTCCAAAGGAGTGATATAGTATAGGGGGTGAAGTACTTCTGTCCACAAAAGAAGAATTGGACCTAGGCATGATTGTATCTGTTGATCTTAAAGTAGCTAAACAGGTAGAAAAGGTGATGGCAAAAGCTAGAAGGATGCTTGAGTGCACAGGGAGAGGAATGGCCAGCAGAAGAAAGGAGGTGTTAGTGCCTCTGTATAGGTCTTTGGTGCAGCCTCATTTGAAGTATTGTGTGCAATTCTGGAGACTGCACCTTCAAAAAGATATAAACAGGTTGGAGTCGATCCAGAGGGTGGCTACTAAAATGGTTAATGGTCTTCATTATAACGCATATGAGGACAGACTTAAGGATCTTAATATGTATACTTTAGAGGAAAGGCAGGATAGAGGTGATATGATTAAGACGTTTACATACCTCTATGGAATAATTGCACAGAAGGAGAATCTCTTTTGATTGAAAGCAAGCTCTGCTACGAGGGGACATAGCATGAGGGTGAAAGGGGATAAACTCAGGAGTAATATGCGGAAATATTTCTTTACGGAAAGAGTGGTAGATGTGTGGAATAGTCTCCCAGTGGAGGTGGTAGAGATGACGACAGTATTTGAATTTAAAAAAAGCATGGGACAAACACAGGATGTCTAAAGGGAAAAAGGGATTGTTGTAATGGTTGATATGGAAGGGCAGACTAGATATGCCATGTAGTCTTTTTCTGCCGTTATGTTTCTATGTTTTTAATCTCAAGATTAAGTCCCTGAGGGCTAACTGTATCCAAATGAAAAATCAACCTTTGTTCACGTATGTGCAGACGAGCTATCTGATCACTCCTTGCCAATTTTTTATCACACGGTCAATGACACGACACCGAAACTGGGAAAAAGACACACAATGAGAAATCAGGGGGGCAGCAAGACTACGCGTTCTGATCTGGGATTATGTTCAGCAAGACAAATTTTGACAGGGTGAGTTGTAAGTCCCACGTATTTAAGACCACAGCGGCAAACTAGAAAATATACCACGTAGTCCGAAGCACAGTTAGTATACATGTGGGCCCTGTAAGTTCTCAAAGTTGAGTTATCTGTTCAATCTGGGCCACTCCAAGTATGTTAGCAAAATTGACACGTGCCATAACTAAAATGGCCCTTTGGATGTTGAGGAGAAAGAGAAGAAAGAAGAGGAGGAAACCCCAATGTCAACAGTGTGCACTGCATGGTCAAGGATGTTCTTTCCACTGGTGAATGCAGTCATCAAATCCTTCCAAAAGCACTCATGAATTTGAAGAATATTCCAAAGTTTTCTCAAAATAGAGGCCACTTGGGTTGCTCTATCTGTGTAAGGCAGAACCCCCACCTGTTTGCCATCCGAAGATTTGCATTGAGGAGTTAAGAGCCACTCACAATAAACATTTTTTCATTGGGATACAGGTAGCCCTCAGGGGCTTAATCTTGAGATTGATAGTTGTTTGGCCGCTGGTTCCCAGGAAGTAGGAGAACTTTGAGACATTAGATGCCATTTATAATGCAGAGCACTATGTCTTCCATTACGTTAAGTACATAAGATATGCCATACTGGGTCAGACCAAGGTCCATCAAGCCCAGTATCCTGTTTCCAACAGTGGCCAATCTAGGTCATAATTACCTAACAGGCTCCCCAAAAGACACAGATTCCTCAATGCTTGTATTGTGATATCCTGGGTCCCTTTTAATAATGGTTTATGGACCTTTCCTCCAGGAACTTGTCCAAACCTTTTTTAAACCTGGCTACACTAACAGCTTTACTACATCCTCCGGTAACGAATTCCAGAGTTTGATTACACGTTGCGTGAAAAAATATTTTCTCTTATTAGTCTTAAATAGGTTACCCTATAGCTTCATTGCATGTCCCCTAGTCTTTTTATATTCTGATGACGTAAACAATCGATCTAGGTTTACCAGTTCCACTCCGTTCATTAATTTATAGACCTCTATCATATCTCCCCTCAGCCATCTCTTTTCAAGGTTGAAGAGCCCTAACCTTTTTAGCCTCTCTTCATAGGAGTATCCTTCCATTCCCTTTACCATTTTGGTGGCTCTTCTCTGTACCTTTTCTAATTACGCTATATCCTTTTTAAGATACGGCGACCAGAATTGCGCACAATATTCAAGGTGCGGTCGCACCATGGAACGATGCAGAGGCATTATAATATCCTTTGTTTTATTTTCCATTCCTTTCCTAATGATACCTAGCATTCTATTTGCTCTCTTTGCCGCCGCTGCACACTGGGCGGAGGGTTTTAACATGTTATCCACGATGACGCCTAAATCTTTTTCCTGGGTAGTGGTTCCCAATGTGGAACCTTGCATCATGTAACTATAGTTTGGGTTGTTCTTTCCTAGGTGCATAACTTTGCACTTGTCCACATTAAATTTCATCTGCCATTTGGATGCCCAGTCTTCCAATTTATCAAGATCCTCTTGCAATTTTCCACAATCCTCATGGGTTTTAACAACTTTAAATAGTTTTGTGCATCTGCAAATTTGATAACTTCACTTGTTATTCCCTTTTCCAGGTCATTTATGAATATGTCAAAAAGCAGCGGACCCAGCACACATCCCTGGAGTACACCACTATTCACCTTTTCCATTGGGAAAATTGACCACTACCCTCTACTTTCTATCTTTTAACCAGTTCCTGATCCACAATAGTATGCTGCCTCCTATCCCATGACTTTTTAGTTTTGCCAAAAGTCTCTGATGAGGGACCTTGTCAAAGGCTTTTTGAAAGTCCAGATACACTTTATCAACTGATTCACCTTTGTCTACCTGTTCATTCACACCTTCAAAAAAACATAACAGATTAGTAAGACAAGATCTTCCTTGTTTAAAGCCATGTTGGCTGTCTCCCATTAGGCCATGACTATCTACATGCTGAGTAATTTTATTCTTTATGATGGTTTCTACCATTTTTCCCGGTACTGACTTCAGGCTCACCGGTCTGTAGTTTCCTGGATCACCCCTGGAGCCCTTTTTTAAAAATTGGTGTTACATTGGCGATCCTCCAATCTTCAGGTATTAGATGATTTTAACGCTAGTTCACAGATGACTAATAGCAGGTCTACATCTCATATTTCCACACCCTTGGATGTGTACCATCTGGCCCAAGTGATTTGCTACTCTTTAGTTTATCAAACAGTTGTAATACATCTTCCCAGTGTATCGATATTTCTTTCAATTCTTCCACAGTATCACCTTTAAATACCACTTCAGTCATGGGTAACATTTGTACATCTTCCTCAGTAAAGACTAAAGCAAAGAATTCATTCAGTCTCTCCACTATAGCCTTGTCCCCTCTTGCTGCCCCTTTTACCCTCTATCATCTAATGGTCCAGGTGACTCTCTCACAGGTTTTTTGCTACAATGTACTTGAAAAAGTCTTTATTACGTGTTTTTGCTTCCACAGCAAGTTTCTTCTCAAATTCTCTCTCTGCCTGCCTTATCAATGCCTTGCATTTAACTTTCCAGTGCTTGTGCTGTTTCCAGTTTTCGTTATTTGGCTCTTTTTTCCATTTCCTGAAAGATGTTTTTTTGGCAACAGCCTCTCTGACCTCACCTTTAAACCATGCTGGCAGTTTTTTGGACTTCCTTCCACTTTTCTTATAGCGTGGAATACAGCTGGTCTGGGCTTCCAAGATAGAGTTTTTAAACACCACCCACGCTTGATGTACGTTTTTGACCTTCGCAACTGCTCCTTTTAGTTTTTTTTTTTTAACTATTTTCCTCATTTTATCAGTCTCCCTTTCAAAAGTTAAAAGGTAGTACTGTGGATTTCCTTACCATCCCTCCTCCATTAATTAAATCAAACGCGATCATGCTATGATCATCATTGCCAAGTGGCCCCAACACCCTTATTTGTTGGCACCTATCATAGCGTTTTTGGATTTCTGGGGCACTTGTTAGAACCATTTCCTGACACAGAACCTGAGTAGTTGGTTTGAAACCCGGTATTATGTCGATTGGACTGTTTGCTGTTTTCCCTCAATTACCTCAGATAAGTGAACTGTTTAATGCAACTTTAATATGCTTTTGAAGTTAATATGTTTTTTTGAAGTTAAATAAATTTAGAAAAATAGAACATTTGTAAACTGAGGTAAAGATCTTCTCACAAGCGATCCGACAAAAAATTGCTTGTAGGCATGTCGTACATGAATGTGTGAGTTTGTGTTCTGGTGGTTCGTTCTTTTATGTTTGTATATTTGTGTCTTTTCACCTTCCTTTTTTGGGATGTTTCTAATTTTGATTAGTTTGTATCTTCATATTTTGCACAGTACACGGGGAAATGCATCACTGTTTCTATGTCTTGTGTTGTGTTGTGTTGCACTGCATGCAGATCTCAGCTTGTTGGGGTTTCAATTTAATTTAATCTATCTGTTTCTACTTTGAGTATGTTATAATTTTATTCTGTACTTGGTGAGGTTCTTCCGCCTGTGTGACTAAGACCAAGTGTTCTGTTTGCATGGAGTTTCTGTGTAGGATCTGTAGCAATCTGGCTTGCTCAGTTTTCCGAATAGGTGTGAGGATGTTTTAAGGCCCCACTGAAATATTTATGGTCCTGCTCCCTTCTGGATACTATTACTACTGCTAATCATTTATATGGTGCTACAGGGCGTGTGCAGTGTTGTACAGAGACATGTAAGAGACAGACCCTGCTCATCCGAGCTTGCAATTTATTAAAGAGAGACAACACAACAGCTGGGGACTAGGATATGTCTAGTTGAATGGTAAGAAAACACAGTGGGAGAGCAGGAAAGCAGATCAGAATTTCAAAAGTAGCTTCAAAGAGTGAGTTTTTATCCTGGATTTGAAAAGGGCCAGGGATGAAGACTGATGTACTGACTGAGGTTGGTTGTTACAGGCATAAGGAGCAGCAAGGTGGAAAATTCAAAGTCTGGAGTTGACTGTGGAAGAAAAGGGCACAGATAGAAGTGATCTGCCAGAAGAGTGGATTCCCAAGGAGGGGTGTAGGGCGAGATAAGAAAGGAAAGGTGATTATAAGCAGCAGGATGAGTACACTTATAGGGCAGTAAGAAAAATTTGAACTGGATATGGAAATGGATAGGAAGCCAATGAAGTGACTTGAGAAGAGGGGTTACATGAGGGGTAGGCTCCTTATAGTGTTAATTTTAGAAGCTGGTGTCATTATGATATGGTAGATTTACTTTAGAGGCCTTCAGTGACTTTTGTGGGGTTTTGTGTTCACAATCTGTCTGGTACTGGAGAGGCTGTTAATGAAATGATGCCAGAATCAGATTTGTTTTCTTATATATTGGGTTCTATGGTGAAATGTCCTAGTTCTGTTCTGCATCTACTGTTGGCGGAGGGGTTCTTTTGGATGCAAAATAGATGCTCAAAAAGAAAGAGTGAACTATAGCACAGTTTCTAACACAAGCATAAAATTATTCAAATTATAACTAATTTCATTTTAGTGTTAGAAACTGCTGTCATTCTCTCTCTTTTTGTCCTTTGGCATGTGAGTTTCTTACCTTTCCTTTGTTTTTTGCAGAATATATGTTTATAGGAGTCAGTATTTTTTTATCTTTAGAGTGTCAGGCTAAATAATTAAACAGCTGCAATTTTTGCTGCATTTAAATTATAATGCCTGGGAATACATTTCTTTCCTTTTTTTTTTTTTTGGCAAAGCCACTGAATGAGAACCTCTGCTCCCTCTTTGAGTGTCTTGGGAGTGCCAGCTCATCCCTCACCTGTTTGATATACTGGCTTTCTATCCATCTAGTGGGTTTTTAAAAGATGACAATAATTAATATTCAAATATGCAATTGATATGCAAATGTCACCCCACCTTTTGCACCCTCAAATGAAGCAGTCAAACTACGCCTATAGCCACTGACCAACAATGACCCCTATAAGCCCATGATTGGTGATCGGAGGGATCACCAATCAGCTGCAGGGTGGGGGGGATTGGAGGGATGCTTCGGAGGAGGGGTATGTTTATTACCAGGTCTGGGGCAGCCAGTGGAAGGATTCTTGGGGTCGGGTTTGTGGGGGTCCAGCCTGTGGTCCTGCGCCAATATGCCATCTTTGCCGATGCAGTGATTTTAAGAGGCTTCCCATACGTCTAAGTGGGGGGTTGGGGGGTGGGTTCCACAGCTATTTTTCTGCTGTGCAGCTTCTTAAAATTGCTGCTTCTGCCAGATATGGAGAGAAAGAGTTGTGCAGTCCTTCAGCTATTTTACAATGGTGCTCTACATTTAGCAGAACCTCTTGTGAAGTACTGTGATAATTCTCCACATCCCTTCTCAGTGTCCTTTCTAAAATGTGCCTTCACGTGTCTAAATTATTAATTCTAGGTGGCCTGCAAAATATCAGGTATAACTTGAAACGTCTAACTTGGATGGCTCAAGTTTACATGGATGCTCAGCAGCTCTTCCTAGATAGATATTGTTGCTGAATATATGCATGATTTGAAAACATCTGAGTTAGACATTTCAAGTTATACATTGACTACATGGATGAATATTGACCTTTTTTGAGTTTATCCAATATACTCGGCAGGAAAATAATTATCTCCAGGAACAAGCAGGAATGTAGTCTTCACATATGGGTATCGTCGGTACCGACGGAGCCTGCGCGGGAACACTCCCCAGCATCCAAAAGGAAAGCTTTTGGTAGCATCCCACAGCGCATGCATGCTGCCTTCCCGCCTCACTGCCGCACTCACTTCACTTCTTCGTTTTCCACGGAGCCGACAGGACGTCTCTCCTGTCATCGCAGAAAACGTTATCTTTCTTGTTTTTTGTGGTCGTGTCTGCCTTCTTTCGACGCCTACCGGTACCGCTGGTTCTCTTTTCTTATTTTCTTCTAAAAAAACCCAAACCCCCCCCCAACTTTTCTTCTTTTCTTCGGTGCCTCACCCCTCCTGGGGTTAGGTGCCATTTTGGGCACTAGGCACAAAAGTCTCCAGACATGGAGAAGCCAACTAGTGGTTTAAAAAAAAAAAAAAAGGTTCAAACTGTGGCGGTACTATTTCCATCACCGACACCCACGAATGGTGTCTCAAATGTTTAGGTCCTGAACATTGTCCAGCAGAGTGTCTCTCCTGTAGAAAGATGACCAAAAGGGGCCTGCAGAACAGAGCTGCAAAGGCCGGTTCTCTTTTCACAGTTGATACGATGTCAGTTGCATCGACGTCCTCCAGGGCTTCATCTTCCTCTCATGGATCTCAGGTAACTAAACAAAAGTCTGTAAAGACTAGCTGGTCCTTGAAGGGTAAATCTCCTGCAAAGCAGCGAGATGACACTGGCACTACCCTCAAGGAAAGTACACCGGCAAGATTGCCCCGGCGGGAGTCTTCTGTCTCCAAAGCACAAATGGGGTCTCAGAATGTTCCAGAGGCCTCCACCTCTGCAGAACTTCTGTTGCCATGTTCTGGGGTCGTAGCCACTTCCACCAGTACCGACCAGGCATCGGCATTAGCAATGGATAAGAGAATCCTTGCTATTGAACACAGTCTAGCGTCCCTCTTAGCTGCCTCGGTACCACTAAGACTGCTACAGACAGTTCAAATGAGCTCGGTACTGACACCAGTACCAGCTCCAGTGGCACCCACTCAGGTGGGACAGCCTCGAGAGTTTCTCTGGCATCGAGGGGTTGGAACCGAAACGCCACTGTACCGATATTCATCGGTACCAGCATCGATCGATGCAAAGCTCCGATGAGTCTTCTGATTCCGATGACTCTACCGATACAAGAGCAGTTCTGTTGAAGGATCCATCTCCTTCTCCTGAGCGCAGAATGTCTCCTCCAGAAGACATGTCTTTTCAGGATTTCATACGTGATGTAGCTAAAGGGCTTTCAATCACGGTTACTCCTGAGAAGGAACCTAGGGCAGAAGAACTAAGAATTCTGCAATACCCTATGGCTCCCAAAGAGGCAGCGATGCTGCCCATTCATCAGATCCTTCAAGATCTTATGTTCAGAATGTGGGAAACTCCCTTAACGGTGTCACCGCATTCTCGACGCCTCGATACCATGTACTGAGTCCCACCTTCTCCAGAGTTTCAGAAGACTCAGTTACCACACCATTCCATGGTAGTGGAATCAGCCATGCGGAGAATAAAGAGTGCTAAAACGCATTCTTCCAACCCGCCAGGCCGTGAATCGAGGACACTCGATACCTTTGGGCGTCGATGCTTTCAATCCTCCATGCTAGCAGCTAGGATTAGCTCATATTCCCTTTACATGGGAATGTTTCTTGAGGTTACAGCAGATCTGGAACGCATGAGCCCTCTTCTTCCTGAAGATAAACGGGGTCAGTACCTCACTCTGCTCAAGCATGCTCAAAATGTCTCCAAATTTGTGAATCATGCAGCTTTTGACTGCTTTGAAGCTATTAGAACCTCTGCTATTGCTGTCGGAGCACAGCGCATTGCCTGGCGCCAAGCATCAGATTTAGAGGAGTGGGTGCAAGAGAAGTTAGGAAACATTCCTTGCACAGGTGAAAACTTATTTAGGAAGGATTGGCAGACCAAGGCTAATCAGATTGAATCTGACAATACCACCTTGAATAGACTATCGAAGTCTACAGCCAACCCATCAAAGAAAAAAACAGGCAAGAAGTTTTTCTTTAACAAAAAGAAAAAATCTTATCACTCTTATTCCCATCCAATTCACTGTCCATTTCATGCTCCCCAGAAAGGGCAGCAACCTAGACAACAAAGAAAGCCGCAAGCTCAAAGAGCTCAACCGGCTCAGCAAGTACAGCCTCCGCAGGGGCTTTGACATCTACCTAGAGAACTTAACCATTTTGCCTCTGAAGGGTCCAGAGCCCTTGACCATTCCGGGCAGATTATGCCATTTTGCCAAAAGATGGCAACAAATAACATCAGAAAACTGGACGCTGTCCATTGTAGGACAGGGGTACAAACTTCACTTTCTCAGCATGCCCCCGCCTACAATCATAAAACAATTCAGTTCTCAAGGCCCTGTCACCGACATCCTGTGTCAGGAGGTCTCTTCACTTCTTGCTCAGGGAGCAATAGAAGAGGTACCCATATCCCAATGGGGGAGGGGGTTCTACTCCCCCTATTTTCTTATCCCAACGAAGACAGGGGGATACAGACCTATCCTGGACCTCAGAGAACTGAACAAATTTCTGTTCCGAGAAAAGTTCAATATGATCTCCCTCGGAATACTTTTACCATACCTTCAGAAACAGGATTGGTTATGTTCTCTAGATCTAAGAGATGCGTACACGCATATCCTCATCCATGTAAATTACAGGAAGTACCTTTGATTTCTCTTTCAAGGAATCCACTTCCAATACAGAGTGCTTCCATTTGGGCTGGCTTCTGCTCCAAGAGTCTTCACAAAATGCATGGTTGTAGTAGCAGCATTCCTGAGAACTCTGGGGATATTTGTCTTCCCCTACTTAGACGATTGGCTCATCAGAGCACCAACAGCTCCAGAAACAGAACGAGCTGTTTCTCGTGCCATGAGAATTCTCCAATATTTGGGTCTGGTAGTCAACCACCCAAAGTCTCACCTCACCCCTTCTCAATCCCTAGAGTTCATAGGGGCTCACTTAGACATGCAGCAATCAAAGGCATTCCTGCCACAGCCGCACTGTCTACGAATAATAGAATTGGCTTCCCAAGCAGTAATAAAACCCTATTAACTGTCCGGGAAATGCTTCAACTGCTGGGGCATATGGCATCCATGGTACATGTGGTCCCTTATGCCCGCCTACACATGCGAGCGGCTCAGTGGACCCTCTCTTCACAGTGGACACAAGCCACAGGTTGCTTAACGGACAAAATCAAGAATTCGACATGTCTCGTTTTGTCCCTACAGTGGTGGCAGTCCCTCAAAAACCTCCTGGTAGATTCCCCCTTTCAGCAACCACTGCTCCAGATCACCCTGACAACAGATGCGTCCAAGCTGGGTTGGGGAACCCACTTGCACGATCTTTCCACTCAGGGTCTCTGGACCTCACAAAGAGGCCTCTCTTCAAATAAACCTCTTAGAGCTAAGAGACATTTACAATATTATGATAGCATTTCAGGCCCAGCTCAGTCAAAAGACAGTTCTGGTCCAAACCGACAATCAGGTTGCCATGTTTTACATAAACAAACAAGGCGGAACGGGCTCTCTGTCGCTATGCAACGAAGCTTTGCGACTATGGGCCCTCGCCAGAGAGCTTCAAATTCACCTTCTAGCGGTATATCTTTCAGGCATTCAAAACTTGTGGGCAGACAAGCTCAGTCGAATACTGCTGCCACACAAGTGGTCTCTCCAGTCAGACCAACTGGCTCGAGTGTTCCAAACCTGGGGAACACCAGATATAGACCTCTTTGCAAGTCCACAGAATGCCAAACTTCCCCGGTTCTGTTCCAAAATTCCGGCTCAATACTGTCTAGCAAACAATGCTTTCCAGCTCCATTGGGGTCAGGACTTCCTCTATGCCCCAGGAGAACGGGAAGCTTCTGCATCGCAATCCTCAGTCCCTGCACCTCTGGGCCTGGCTGCTGAAGGCATAGAACCTTTAGATGTCCACCTCTCTCAGCAAGTGAAGGATATCCTTCAAGCTTTGAGAAAACCTTCCACAAGGCATTCCTACGCTTTCAAATGGAAAAGGTTTTCTATATGGTGTTCAAAAAAAGGGGCTTAACCCCCTTTCCCATGCCCATGGAGTCGCTTCTGGAGTATCTCCTCCATCTTTCAAATTCCGGTCTTAAGACAAATTCAGTGTGAGTCCATCTCAGTGCTATTGCGGCTTTCCACAAGCCCCAGGATGGACAACCAATCTCTTCTCATTCACTTGTGTCAAGAATCATGAGAGGTCTACTATTGACAAAGCCGCCCATAAAGCCGCCACCGGTGGCATGGGACCTGAATCTGGTTCTTGGGCAGCTTATGAAGCTGCCTTTTGAACCTTTAGCCACGACAACTTTAAAATTCCTTTCCTGGAAGGTCATTTTCCTAATTGCAATAACTTCTGCTAGACGCATTAGTGAACTGCAACTTTAGTGGCTGACCCTCCTTATACAAGGTTCCACCATGATAAAGTAGTCCTCAGGACTCATCCACACTTTATGCCATAGATGGTTTCGTCTTTTCATTTAAACCAGTAGGTTTACCTTCCTGTATTCTTCCCTAGGCCTCATGCCTCCAGTGCAGAAAGGAACCTTCATACCTTAGATTGTAAAAGAGCTTTAGCTTTTTACCTTCAAAGAACTGAACAACATAGGAAGTCTTCTCAACTCTTTGTTGCTTTTGATTCTAGTCATTTGGGACTTCCAGTTTCCAAATGAACCCAATCTAAGTGGATTGAAAACTGCATATCCTTCACTTATGATAGTAAAAGTCTTTCCCTCGAGGGCCATGTTACAGCTCATAATGTCAGATCAATGGCAGCCTCGGTTGCTAATCTCCGCTCTGTGTCTATAGATGATATCTGTAGAGCGGCTACTTGGGCTTCAGTACATACCTTTACAGCCTACTACTGTCTGGACAAGGACTCCCGTCGGGGATGCCTCCTTTGGCCAGGCTGTCCTACAGCATCTCTTTCAGACTTAATGCAACTCCTACCCTCCATCCCGGTAGGATGCCAGGGATCCATGGGAGGAAGTATGACCCTGTTTACACAGGTTCACAGCTCGCTGGGGTCATTCCTCTGGCATCTTTCAGCTGGGGAGTTCCCATATGTGACGACTGCATTCCTGCTTGTTCCTGGAGATAGCGTAGTTACTCACCTGTAACAGGTGATCTCCGGGAACAGCAGGAATTAAGTCTTCACAACCCACCCACCTCCCCTAGGAGTTGTTTCTCTCTCTCTCTCTCTGTCTCTCTCCTTGGCTCAGCTTTAAACTCAACTGAAGTGAGAGAGGCGGTGAGGCAGGAAAGCAGCACGCATGCGCTGTGGGATGCTCCCAAAAGCTTTCCTTTTGGATGCTGGGGAGCGTTCCTGCGCAGGCTCCGTCGGTACCGACGATACCCATATGTGAAGACTTAATTCCTGCTGTTCCCGGAGATCACCTGTTACAGGTGAGTAACTACGCTTTACTGTTTCAGGTTCAACAATAATGTCATAGTAATTTGTACATCTCAGGGCAGTTTATTCAAATGGGCTAGTTTTGCACATACCATGACAGAAATGAACGTCACTTCTAAGCCAGGGTCTGGCTCCTCTTATGCTTTATTCTGTTTTAGGTATTTGCTATTTGTGCATTTATAGAGAGCGTATTTATTTAAACTTATATTTATACCGCCTTTCTACAATTCAAAGCAGTTTACGTAGAACCAAAAACTTGCACAATGCATGGGGATGCACAGTGTTGTACATTGAAACTAAATATAATGAAAAGGGCAGTAGAGGAAATGGGATATTAACTTACGTACATTTTAGAGATACATTACAGTTAGGATAAACTTTTCCTTTGTCGTGTTCCAGAGCAAGCTAGGTTGCAAGTAGTTTGCGATTTGGGAGGTATGGTGGTGCTATGTGGTCCTGTGTGTTATGCCTCTGTTTACAGTGACACTTTGGGGGTTTGGCTTTCAGTACTGTTGCACTTGGGAATAGCTGATCTTGTGGCTGTGTTTTACTGACTCTGAAATTACATCCTAAAAGCACTGAAGAGTTTGATCTAGTAGTTATAAACATAGCATTCAAAGAATTATTTTGATGTGTACAGTGCCTTACATCCACTCAGGATCCTAATATGTTTTCATAAAATAATAGCTCAGAAAATCATGGTCCAAAAAAGAACGTGAAGCTGAAAGTAATGTGAAACGATTTGACTCTGGCAAAAAAAACAAAAAAAAACAAAGAAGCTGTGGTTACAACTGAAAACTCAGCTTTCAACACTATTGAATTATTATGTTATTATAAAACTGAAATGATTAAAACTTATGGGTGCTGGTTAAAAGATGTCCCATTGTTTTTTGTTGGGGGGAAGATTACCTCCTTGGCAGGGGTAAGTGGTGCAAACGTCTTGCGTTCTCGTCTTTGATGTGTTGTGGTGGTTCTCGTTTTGTATCCTTGGGAGATTGCCTTTGCCTATCTGAGCTTATTGAAAGCACGGGGAGAAGAGGCTGTGTGCAGGGCTCTATTTCTTTTTGTGGGCAAGAAGCAGATGAAGTAGTTATTTATTTACAGTATTTATTCTGCCTATCAAAAATTTCCTAAGCGATTGAAATAAAAACTCAAAAATAAACATGAAAAACAAGCAAAGTTATGTTCATAATTGAAACACTCGCTGAAAAAGAAATCCTCTTAAAAGCTTAAAACAAAGCATAGCAGACAAAGTTACATATATTCCAAAGGGAGAGGGCACGTGCTGAAAAAAACATGCCTAGGGAGGTCATCTTGACATGCTAAGGCCACTGCAGGAACACAAAGTAAGCCTTGAGAGCCAGTGTGCAAAGTATGATCAAGAATATAGCACTCCAAAAAAGAGGGCCAATCGACACAAAGATTAAAACGTAAAGTCCTGTGAAGTGGGAGGATAGAGGACAAGGGAGAGCACAAACCTGAAAATGTCTGTGCACTGAACAGTTTTTGTTTGTTCCTGTCCCCCAGCTTGCTTTGCATCACTGGGTGGAAAAGGAAGTTGAAACTGCAAGAAAATCATTCTTTTTTTTTTTAACTTGGTGCCAGCGCTTAGAAGGAAATTTAGAAAATATTAAGCGTGGTCCCCTTTTTCAAATAGTTTATTAACATGATGACATGCTAGAATTAGCTAATGATTCCCTTTCTTCCTGTAATATTAAGTTGATGAGGCATTTTGGGTTAAACTGAGCAAATTTTCTTTCTGCAGAGGTTTGATGCAAACGATCTGTATGCAGGAGAGAATTTCTCTGCGTGTTAAGCACCCTGACAGCTGTCAACAAAGCCACTGAAGGTAAGCACCAACTTTACAGCGCTTATCGGTTCGGTTTCTTTTGTAGATGAGGGTTCAGGATAGTTTTCATTTAAATTATATGTCTGGAATATCATTCAAGTGCAGCTTAAAGTCTGAGTAGTGCTGATCAAAGCTAAACTGTAAGGGGGATAATGCAGTAAGCTATGCTATCCTTTAGCATACTGGTTTGCTCTGTATTTTTGCGCATTAATATTACCCTGATGCAAGAAGAAATATTGAAGGGGGAAAATCGGCATAAAACCACTGCACTAAAGGGAAGCGCACTGAGCATGCAATTTACTGACGAAAAATTGCTCCCCATGTAATCGGTGTCCAGAAGCTAGAAGGATGGCTAACATAAACTCTGAAAAATTATAAGAACTGTATCTGCAGATCTCCAGTCCTCCTCTGTGCAAGTGAACCTGCCCTGCCTGCTTCCAGTGCAATTAGAAATGGTGACTGAATAGGATCCAGCCAGTAGAAGACTGTGGGGGCGGACCACTGGAATGCTGCTCTAGTCACAAAAAAGTAGTTGGTGATTTGGGAGAAGTTACTGTGCTGTAGAAATGAAGTTTTTTCTTATGGCGAGAGATGGACGAGAAATGAAAACACCACCCAAAAAAATGCCCTAATGCATTTCTGTGTGGAAAAACAATTCCAACTCCTGTAGTGTACAGTGATTCTCAGTCACATAGCAATTATGGAATTGCACCTTTCTTTTGTATATATTTATTTTTTATTTATAGAGGCTTTATTGAATACAAAACCAATTACAAACAGTAATTGATAGCAGTAGCAAAATCTGCCATGAAGACATCGTATACTGCAGGTCTACTGAGCAGTGATAGTAGAATCTTCCTCCACAAAAAATAATATTGAAGTCTCATCTTTTCAAATTTTGAGCAAACTTCAGTATACATAGAACAGTAACTTTTATCCCCTTCTAACTAAAACAAAAATAGACATAGGAGCCTATAATTGGGGTAACCTGCATTACAGTTACCCCCATTATAGGCCCATCTGCAGTTACAGATCAGATGAGCCATGCTGGTCTTTATCTGCCATCATTTACTATGTTATAAACTGCGCTAAAATCTAGTGCTGAATCTTTATGCCAGCTCAGGCTGGTATGAAGATGTAGTGGGGGAACACTACATCTGATCTGAGGTGAGGTGCTGCACGTCACCTCAGATCAGCCAAGTTCCCTCCGTGGCCCAAGTAGGTCCCTAGACTCTTCATTCCTGACTCCACCAAAAGCAGTCCTTGGTGGCCCAAGTGGATTGCCCTTCCAGATCATGCAAAGCTCCCAAACCCCCCTCCCCATACACATCCAAAAGTTGGAAGGCAGAGTGATGCTGTTTTGCAAAATGGTGGCTCCTTACCCCTAGCAGTATGTCAGAAAGTAAATAGGTCATTGCAAAGAAGGAAGCATTGTTTTGTTTGATAGAGTGACCCCAAGCAGTGCATCCCGAGGCATAGCTAGAGGTCTGGTGATGCCAGAGGCAGAAGTGAGTGGGTGCTGCTCCTGCCTTCCAACTTTTGAAGGTGTGTGTGGGAGGAGTCAGGGTCTCCAGTGCTCTGGACCATACTATTGGCTCTTTGGGACTCTGATTGAGATGCCTGGGCCAGGGTGCACTAGACTGGGGTGCTCAGACCAGTGGAGCCCTGAACTGGGTTGCCCCCTTGGGGAGGGGATAGGGGAGCTGGGGGGGGGGGGCAATGGTTAGTATTGGCCGAACTGGGGTTCACTGGGTCACTAGGGAAATTTTGCGTGGTAGGTCAGGGAGCTGGTTCAGGGAGTCCAGCCTTTTAAAATTTTATATCTCATCCTGTGCATGAGCCAATCCCTGCTCACGCAATTACAGGAAGGGGCGTTATTAACTGAGTTCCTCATCCCCTTGTCTTTTTTTTTTTTTACCAACAAAGCAGAGGCATGAAGTCCTCACTAATGCTAGTCACTGAAGAATGAGCTAACTTTTATTCCTCCTCAGACCATGCATTAAAGCCTTGGCATTAGAAAACCTTGCACGTGGCCTTCTGCTCACTTCTTTGCCTCTGGGTTTAATAATTAATACTTTTATTATTGTTGGATGTAAATGAGCTGCGCTCTGTCATCTATGCAAGTCCTTGTGTGCAGTTTTCTTGTATTCTAAACTTCTTTCAGCATAGGGTGGATAAAATAGTGCAGAAAACTGTGCATAGGAGCTAAGCTCTGGGCTAAAACTCTCAAACATTGCATCAGCCTTTGAGACAGCTCATTTGAAGTGATTTTTTATGATACTGCATTGAGAGTGTTTGGAAATTGCCAGTTCAAAAGAGAATGCTCTTGTTTGGACCATTTTAAGAATAAATAAATATTTCTTTGGAGACTTAAGAAGAAGAAATTAGTTACAATACTATAATTGTGAGTTAAAGAGAGAGTAAAGGAAATCATTTTGGAATCCAGTGCTTGGATTGGCTCCTCACTTGCTGATATCCTTTTTATTCTTTTCTTCCAGGTAAATTGTTGGAAAGATATTAAATGTAAGAGGCAGAGAATGTCTGTGTGAAGGAACAAAATTTAAGGGAATGGGACCAAATTTGTTGTGCAGGGGAAAAAAAAAGTGAAGATACATTAGGTTCAAAAACGGACCAGATCACACTGGGGTTCCTGAGAAATAAAATCCCCCAAAAATAGCCCAATGCATTTCTGTGGGAGAAGTATAGAAACATAGCAGTTAGGGAATTGCTCTTTTCATCTCCCCCTCTCCGCTTCTGTACTCTCTTGTACTCTCCTGGTCCTAGACATACAGAGCTTGCACAGACACATGCATTTACTTATAGGCACAGAGATAAACATACATACACTCATCATAGACACAGCCAGTCTGACACACTCACGCACGGACTTATCACAGATGCACACACACAGCATAGACACAGGTGCACACGCACACGCACACACACACACCCACGTCTGACGTGCGCACACATACACACAGCACAGACACAGCCAGTCAGACGTGTACACACACACACGCAGCCAGTCAGACACGTACTCACATATGCACAGACATAGCCAGACACGCGCACGTGCACACATGCAGCACAGACAAAGCCAGTGAGACGCATGCGTGCGCGCGCGCTGACTGGCTCTGGGTGTGCATGTGTGAGAGCGCACATGCCCCTGACTGGCTGTGTGTGTGTGTGTGTGTGTTCGTGCACGTGCCTGGCTGGCTCTGTGCATGTGTGTGTGTGTGTGTGTGCGCACGTGTGCCCGACTGGTTGTGTGTGTGTATGTATGCTCATGCATGCCCGACTGGCTCTATGTGGCTGTGTGTGTGGTGTACCTGACTGGCTGCGTGCGTGTGTGTGTGTGCGCGTCTGCCTGACTGGCTCTGTGCATGCGTGTGTGTGTGTGCCTGACTGGCTCTGTTTGTGTGTGCCTGACTGGCTGTGCATGCGTGCGTGTGCGTGCGTGCATGCATGCGTGTGTGTGCATGCGTGCATGCGTGCGTGTGCGTGCGTGCATGCGTGCGTGTGCGTGCGTGCATGTGTGCGTGCATGTGCATGCCTGACTGCCTCTGTGTGTGCATGTGTGTGTGCGCACATGTCTGACTGGCTCTGTGCGTGTGTGTGGGTGCGTGTGTGTGCATGCCTGACTGCCTCTGCGTGTGCATGTGTGTGTGTGTGTGTGTGCACGTGCGCACATGCCTGACTGGCTGTGTGTGCGTGTGTGTGTGTGCGTGCGCACACAGACAGAGGCACATGCACACAGCACGTCAGACCCAAACACACAGCACAGACACAACCAGTCCGGCCCACATGTGCACACTTGTATTTGTGGGTTAGGGGTAGGTCATCAAGAGAAATTTTTCGAGTGTTTGGGTCCATCGGGCCACCAATAAATCTTAAGCAGTGTTGAGCTGGAGTTGGGAACACGTGATTAGCATGTCTGCTGTCATCTGAGCTGAAGTGTCAAATTTCATCTCAGATGACCTTTCCTTCTCCCCCCTCCCCCAGTAATCAAACATATGTGCACAGATGCCAAATTGCTAATGCAGATCCCTGTGCATGTGTGTCTGGCTTGCTTTCCAGATATTTTGCGCACAGCTCATTTGCATGCTGTTTGTTGATATCATCATCGAGCAAAACCTCAGCAATAAACTTGCGTTAGAAAACACTCCGTTAGGGCTTTAGCGCTAGGCTCTAGGGCAGGATTTCTGGATTGAACTTGAGTGTATTGGTACTGATCCGTTCATTCTGCCCAACCCCTTCCCATCAGGGCAGAAACATGCGTGGGAAATGAGTGGTATTGCATAGTAAATGTATATGCACCAACAGGGGTGCAAAGTGAATCCTTGACAAAGCTGAATGGTGGGGAAATTGGGGGAGGGTCACCTCATTTGTGGAGGAGATTTCAACTTAACGTGGAATCCAGTGAGAAATGCCTCAGGGAAAAGGGAGGGTAAGAGGGCAGATAGGAAGCGCTACCACAATTTTGTAGTGCACCATTGCTTGATTGATGTCTGGAGATTCCATCACCTGGGAAAGAGACAATTTTCTTATTTTTCACCGGTACATGGATCGTATTCCAGAATAGATGCTATCTGGGTATCGAAAGATGGGGGGGGGGGGGGTAGGATTAAGGGGGCAGATATGGATTCGATTACTTGGTCAGATCATGCGCTAGTGGAAGTCAGATTGACAATAAAGGGAGAGGGGAAGGGCTTACAGTTTTGGAGACTTAATGAATCTCTATTAGAAGATGGAAGGGTAAGAGCGGACATCGAGAAGGAAACAAGTGAATACTTCCATTGGAATGATAATGGGGAGGTAACTTGGGGAGGGGTGTGGGATGGATATAAGACAGTAGTGCGAGGAATTTTAATTAAATGGGGGGGGGCGCGAAAACGGAAGGAAAGGGAGGGAACAGAGAGGGAACTGAGCAAGATTGCTGGAATTGGAAGAACTAGATGCGCAAGGGAAGCAAGGAGAATACAGAGGCCAGGTGCTGGCAGTAAGAGCACAGTTAAATGACTTACAGGCAGCAAAGATAAGATATCATATGCAGTTGTTGCGACAGGAATTCTTTGAGGGAGGTAATAAGGCAGGGCGATATATGGCTCAGAAACTGAAGCAGAGGAAATTGCGTTCTTATATAATGAAAATTCGGAATCCAGACGGGGAGCGGGTATATAAGGACGGGGAGATTAGGGAGGTCTTTAGAGGATACTATCAGGGGTTATATAAAGCACGGGATCCTCCACAGAGGGAGAGAGTACAGAGTTATCTTGATTCAATTCAGTTACCCAAATTAGAAGACAGGGAACAGAAAGAATTAAACAAGGCTCTAACAGCAGAGGAGGTACAACGGGCTATAAAACAGTTGAAAATAGATAAGGCTCCGGGGTTAGATGGGCTTATAGCAAGGTTTTATAGAAGTTTTGGAGAGATATTAACTAAACCCTTGGTGAGATTATTTAATCTCCCAAGGGAGGGCGGTAGATTAGCGGATACTATGGGATGGGTGGGAATAACTGTAATGCATAAAGAGGGAAAAGATCCACAAGAGTGCTCTTCATATCGACCTATCTCAATGATCAATATAGATGCCAAATTACTAGCGAAAATACTCGCTACGCGTTTAAACAAGAAGATAGGGAAGTTGATACATTTGGGTCAAGCGGGATTTATTCCTGGTAGACAGATAGCGGATAATATTAGAAAGATCTTAAATATGATTTGGTCCACTGAACAAAATAAGGAGGAGGCCTTGCTGCTGTTGCTGGATGCGGAGAAGGCCTTTGACAAGGTATCATGGCCATTTCTTTTCCAGGTAATGGAAAGAATGGGATTGGGGGAAGAATTTTTAAGTTGGGTAAAAGCGCTATACCACAAGCCGAAGGCATGTGTTAGGGGGCAGCCCTGTCTCGTTCCTCTCCCTTGCCCAAAAAATTGAGAGCAGGCCCCATTAACCCTATCACCCCTGCTTTTTGCTATATCTTTGGAACTGTTTGCGGAGAGGGTGAGAGAGAGGGCCGATGTTAAGGGAATAAGAGTAAGGCGGAGAGGATATAAAATATCCCTGTTTGCGGATGACATAATATTGAGTGTAGCTAGACCTCGGTTCTCTGTACCAATACTAATGTGGGAATTGGAAGAATATGGAATTCTTTCGGGTTTCACTATTAATTGGACAAAATCGGAAATATTAAACTTATCATTAAATGGAGATGCGCAGGGCATACTGCAGAAGAAATACTCATTCAGATGGGCTAGAGAAAAAATTAGATATTTAGGGATTCAAATTAGTAATAGGATAGATGCCCTATACAAGCTAAATTATTCAAAACTATTTGGGTAGGTAGAGAGCTTGTTGGATGGGTGGGGGAGGGGATACCTCTCATGGTTTGGACACATAGCGACAATAAAGATAATGTTACTGCCAAGATTCTTGTTCCTGTTCCAGATGCTACCAATACCGGTACCGCCTAAAACGTTAAAACAACTACACAGACTTGTTAATCGATTCATATGGTTGAATAGACGGCCAAGAGTAGCTATGGCAGTAACGCAAAGAGCCAAGGGAGAGGGAGGGTTAGGGGTACCTAATTTTAGAAAATGTTATGAGGCTGCTCAACTGAAAACGATCTACGAGTGGCACAGCGGGACACAGAAACAGTGGGTTCAAATGGAAGAAGACTCGGTAAGTGGGGGGAGATTGGACAGAATGGTTTGGAGGGGTGGTTATAGCGCTGATAATAAACACCAACACCCCATAATAGCCCACAGTTTGAGGGTGTGGAGACAGAATAGAAAACAATTAGTACAAGATAAAGAACACATACAGGGAATGACACTGGAGGCATATTTTGATAGGGGTCAGAGACCAGGGGTAACGGTTTTGCACAGATGGGTAAAGGCGGGGCTTTCACAGATTTCTCAAATAGTGAGCAAGGAGGGCATGCTGGAGTTTGAGTGCATCAGGGACCTGTACCGGCTGGGAGATAGCGATTATTATGCATATTTACAATTGAGCCATTTTTTGAGGCAGCGGAAGGTGTGGAAGGATTTATGGGAACATAGAGGGTGGTTTGAGGCACTTTGCTCAGGCCATATTGGCCAAAAGGGAGCTTTGTCCAGAATATACAAGGGATTGATGGAGGGAGGGGGAAGTAAACTGGGGTTTATGATAAAATGGGAGGAGGATCTGGGGGTAAGCTGGAATGAAGAGGTGTGGGATAAGATACTACAGACAGTGGCCAGTATATCCATAGCCACACAAGTGAAAGAAAATGCTTATAAAGTGCTATATCGTTGGTACTGGACACCAGTACGTAAAAAAAGAGCTGGAGTGTGACACAATGATCAGTGTTCGAGGGGGTGCCAAGAGCGAGGAGATTGGTTACATATGTGGTGGAAATGTGAGAAGATTCAAGCATATTGGGCAACGATTATAGAAATGATTTTTGAAATGACTGGATATAGATTGCAAAGGAAGCCAGAGGTCTGCTTACTGCATCAATTGGAGAAGGATATCCCAAAGAGGGAAGGTGGGGTCTTGCATCACTGTATAGTCGCAGCAAGATGCGAGATAGCTCAGTATTGGGTGGGTTCGGACCTACCTAAGCTGGCAGGCTTTGTCAGAAGAGTGGCTGAGGCCAGCTTGATGCATAGATTGATGGAGATGAGAAGGGGAAAAGGGGGAAAGAGAGTGGATAAACGGAAGAGAGTGTGGAAATGGTTGGAATCGTGGAAGGCTGGAGAGAGGGGGAGAAAGAAGGATGGCGGAATGGATGAAACTTAGTTCAGATCCTTGGAGATATAGATTGGCGGGATGAGTTAAGGGTGAAAGGGTGAAAAGCGAGGTGATGAGTACGAGTGGCCAGATGAGAGGAGGAGGAAGGTAGGAATGTAGAGCCAGGTGGGGAGGAGGGGGGAAATAACAAGCTGGGGCATAAACAGGATACATGATGTAATGACTATGTAAATTGTATAATGTTGAACGAACTGGTTTGTAATGTGCATGGAAATGGTTAATAAAAATTAAAATGAAAAAAAAAAACTTACCTTGTCTTGACTGTAAAGTGAAATAAAGGCAACCTTATTATAAACTGAATAGCCCAATAATCTTTATATTTTGTGTTTTCACAGATTTAGTTTCAGAAAGACAATGTTCGCGCTTATCGCAGACACATAACACCTCTGCCAGCTCCCAGACTAATTCACAAGGCACATCACGCACTTCAAAAGCACTCAAGAGACATTCAAAAGCTGTGGTATTTAATTTTAAAATATTTAAAAGCTGGATGCAATCTGAGTGGCCCCCTGGGCTTCTCACATAGTAGACCTGGACTCAATGTGCACCGTCAGTCTGCTGGTGTTTGAGTTTGTGACCAATGTAACATGCTGTGGCACAGGGGGAGTAAGACAGAAAGGAGTAAAGCAGCAGAATTTGGAGGGGTGGCGGGGGTGACAACTGCTGCCAGGATGCTACACTATGGAGTTTCCCCCTCAGCAGCTGCTCTTCCAACCTTTGCACAATGGTGGGAGGTGGGTACTGGGAGAGCATTGTCCTGGAGAAGGATTTTTATCAATCCCCTTATGATCAGCTGAAGAGGGGAGAAAGAAGAAGCTTCACTTGGGGAGTGGTGGAGGGGGACTAAAAAGTTGATGCTTATGATTACTTGTGAGTGGTGTTTAGCACTCTTTCTTTTTGTTACATTTGCTAGGAGATGACTGAAAATGGTGGCTATCAGATGGTGGTGAAGGCAAGGTTCAATTTTAAGCAGACCAATGAAGATGAGCTGTCCTTCTGCAAAGCAGATATCATTTATGTTACCAGAGTAGAAGAAGGTGGCTGGTGGGAGGGCACCTTGAATGGGAAAACGGGCTGGTTCCCTAATAACTACGTGAGAGAAATAAAATCTGCTGGTAAGAGAAACCTTCCATAGCATTCTTTGGTAGAAAGGGACTGGGTATATAGTATTCAAATCACTTTATTAAGAGTGCTAAATGTGAGACAATATATTAAATGTATGTATCGTAACCAGTGTACTATTTAAAAGTTATGCCATCATACTTCTACCCCAGAAATGCAGCTGTGCTTCAGAATAGCTGCCTTTAGAGAAAGCCTTTTATTTCTTTAAATATAAAAAGAAAGACAAAGAACACTTTAAAGCTGTATGAATGATGTCCAGAGTGAAAGATTTGTTTCTGAATTGTTTCTTAAGCTTTTATCACTCGTGCATCATTTTGTTTTCCAGCCTGTCCCTTTAAAAATGATATTTTGTTTTTATCTGTCATTTGATTCACTTTTAATTATTTATGGCCTTGGCACTGTAATGGGGCCTTTTTTTTTTTTTAAATGTTAAAGTTTTGCAGTGGTCTTGGTCAATGCTTTTTTGAAGGAGTAATTTGTGGTACTGAGTACCGACACCTTTCTCCGGAAACAAGCAGGAAGTCAGTCCTCAAATATGGGTGACATCGGCACCAATGGAGCCCTCGCGGAAGCATCCCCCCAGCTTTCAAAGAAAGCCTTTGGGAGATGCTACCACGCATGCGTGGTCCCCTTCCCCCCCCCCCCCCAAGGGTGCCAACTTGCTCAGTCTCCTTTTTTCTGCGGAACCCTTCAGACGTTTGTCTGGCTTGTCCCTGGAAAAAGTTGATTTTTTTCTCTCTGAGTTTCAGACTTATCTCCCACTTCCAACCTTCGTTGCCTCAGCATCGAGTTCGGTCTGTTTTTGTAGTTTTTTGTTCTTTTCCTAGCGACTTCATACCTTTTTTCTCCCACTGGCAGTCTGGAGTGTCTTCGACCTCGCAAGGGTACTTTTTCCCCCTATGGCTACCAGTGGCTTTAAGAAGTGTGATCAGTGCTCCAAAATTATGTCTTTGACTAACACACACAACTGCTGTCTCCGCTGCAATGGGCCAGACCACGACCTGGCAGCCAGTGGTCTCTGCAAGAGGATGTCCAGTAAGGCCTTCAAGAGCCACCAGCAGCAGAACGATAAGTTTTTCCCCCGAGTCCCCGGTGCCTCTGAAGGCCAGAGCCTCGTCTGAGGCCCTGACATCTCAGGCGGAACCTTACAAACCCGAGCCTCATCGTGGGTCCTCAGAAAGGGGGTCTCCTTCGAGGGAGCCCAGGAAGAAGAAGAAACCCTCGAAGGTCCCCCGGAAGGATCCGATTGCGAACCAGCCCCGGTCCCCAGACACTATCCTTGTCGAGGATTCCCCTTTGGGGGAGCTAGTGTTGATCCCCTTGGTGCAGGCTCCGAAAGCTGCGGAGCCTTCTGGTCTAGAGTCCAGAATGGCGGCCCTTGAGCGCAGTTTGTCTGCCTTCATGAACTAGCAGCTGGCACTGTTGTCTGGCATGATAGGTTCATCCGCCCCGACCACCAGGTCCTCGACGTCCAAGACATCCCCGGAGGCCGAGCTGATCCTCGAGGTCGCAATCTGAGTTCCGCTCGATGGGACTGTGGTCATCCCCGGCAAGATTGCCGGATACCGGTCGCAGGGCTTCAGGGGCCCTGAGGCCTGCAGAGCAGCCCTCCTACAAGTCCTCGACGGACTACTCTGAGTGGGAGACAGAGGATGAGGAGTCCCCCGATACCCGTCACCACTGAGACGTCCCATCTGACTCTCCCATCTTGGAGCCTTGGCGGTCCCTGCCTGAGGATATGGGCTTCCTTGATTTTGTCTAAGGCCCTGGTGTTCCCAACCGAGTCGGAGGAGGATCCTCAGGCAGATGAGTTGGAAATCCTTCAGTACGAGGCCCCTCCATGGGAATCGCTCATGGTGCCCATCCCTCCCATCCTGGGACAGCTGATGCTCCGAATGTGGGAGACACCGGCTTTGGTGCCGCTGGTGAACAAATGGCTCGACTCGATGTATCGAGTCCGCCGGAGCCCAGACTTCCAAAAGTCAAAGCTGCTGCATAACTCCATGGTGGTGGAGTCGGCCATGCATCAGCTGAAAAGCCAGAAGATGCACTTCTTGGTGCCCACCAGCAGGGATGCCCGCACCCTGGATGCCCTCGGCCGAAAGTGCTACCAGGGCTCAGTGCTCATCGGCCGCATCCAGGCCTACCAGCTGTACATGGGCATGTACCTGAGAGATCTGGCGGAGGAACTCGCTGGATTCTCAGCTGGTCTCTCCGAGGAACCCTTGCAGCGGTTCAAGAACTTGGCCAAAGCTGTCCGTGAATGCTCCAAATTCATGTCTTGAGCGGTCTATGACTGGTTCGAGTTGGTGGCTCGAGTAGTGGCAGCTAGGTTTGGCTACAGTCGTCCGACCTCGAGCAGTAGGTTCAGGACAAATTGGTTGATGACCCCTGCCAAGAAGAGAACCTCTTTGGCAAACCCATGATCAAGAAGGCAGCCGAGCTGGAGACCGAGTTCATGATGAGGACTAGGCTCTCCAAGAAGACTGCTGCCCATCCCTGACGGAAGGGCTCGGGTAAAAAGTCCTTTTACCCGAGGAAAGGATCTGCTTACCGAAACTACCCACCTTATCAGGCTTCCCCCATCTCCCCAACAGGGTCAGCCGGTCAAGGGACATGGACATGGGCATGGCCTGTGTAAGCAGAAGGCTCCAAAACCCCAGGCACCGGCTCTGGCCCAGCCCGGGGGGAGTTTGACTTCTTGAGCATAGCCTATCTATCCCAAGGAGATCAGTAGCCCACAGGGGGACGTCTGATCCTCTATGCCCAGAGAGGGATGTCCATCACCACAGATTTCTGGGCACTTTGGCTAGTCAGGGAGGGTTACGTCCTCCACCTGACTCAGACACCTCCCCCTTATTTCCCGGGAGAGCCCCTTGGGTCCCTCCACCGGAACCACCTTCTGAACGAATTGGCAGGTCTTCTGAAGGACAAAGTGGTGGAACCTGTGCCCCACCATATCAATTAAGTAATTAATAATACATGCCGTTTAATAATTCACATAGCAACATCAAAGCTTTCATATTTTCACAGTGGCACTGGTCTCAGAAAAAACTAGCGGCACTCAACCATGGGCTCATAGCCCTTTAACGGTGCCAGTTTTTACATCAATGACCCAATGTCGTAGTTTTTTATTGAAATTTTTCTTTTATGACTATCTTGAAAACATCCTCGATCAAAAACACTTGAAAGTGAATATCTCAACAACTCAAAAGAGGAGAGATGAACTTAGCTTTAAAAAGTCAGCCAGATGGTCAGAGCGGGGCAATCCCGACGCCTTCAACTAGGTACCCCAAGCGTTTCACACAAGAAGTTTCCTCAGGGAATTGTCCGTTTCACTGTGAAAATATGAAAGCTTTGATGTTGCTATGTGAGTTATTAAACGGCATGTATTATTAATTACTTAGTGTTTACCGTTTAAGAAGAATCAGACAGCATTGTATTGGTGTTCCCCACCATATCAATGGCAAGGGGTTCTACTCCGCCAGAAAGGACAGGGGGCTTAAGGCCTATCCTCGACCTGCGCAACCTCAACAAATTCCTGGTGAGGGAGAAGTTCAAGATGCTCTCCTTTGGAACATTGCTGCCGTACCTCCAGCAACGAGACTGGCTATGCTCCTTAGTCCTCAAGGATGCTTATACGCATATCCTCATCCACCCCAACTACAGGTAGTACCTGTGGTTTGTAATGGGAGCCAGGCATTTTCAATACAGGGTGCTCCACTTTGGCATAACATCTGCCCCAAGTGTATTCACAAAATGTCTGCCGGTCATGGCCACCTTCTTTTGGCTCCCGGGGGTCTTCGTCTTTCCCTACCTGAACGACTGGCTCATAAAGGGAGGTATGGCCTCAGAGGTGCAGCAAGCCACCACACGCATCATCCAGGTTCTGCAACGCTTGGGTTTTGTCATAAACTACCCCAAGTCTCACCTCCTCCCAACACAGTGTCTGGAGTTCATTGGGGCAAAGATCGACACTCTCCAGTTGAAGGCTTTCTTGCCCAGGGTCCGAGCAAATGGTCTCAGGATTCTGGCTCGGGAAGTACAGTACCATCCCTCAGTGCCTGCTCGGCTTCTCCTGTGCCTCCTCAGGCACATGTTCGCTATGGTCTACATCACCCCCGACGCTCGCCTCCACATGAGGGTGGCGCAGTGATGTCACTGGGACCAGGGGTCTCAGGCCACGGGCTGCCTCTGAGACAGAGTTTCTGTGACCCACCAGTTGGCAGACTCCCTAGTCTGTTGGCAGTCGCCCCAACATCTCGAGGTGGGCATGCCTTTTCAGACTCCATCCCCCTCAAGTGTTCTCACCACGGATGCCTCCCTTCTTGGCTGCACTCAAGGCAACTGGTCACTAGCCGAGAGCACCCAGCAGATAAACCTCCTGAGCTCCGAGCCATACACCTAGCCCTGAGGCTCTTCTGTCACCACCTGCATCACCAGCCGGTACTAGTCCAGATGGACAACCAGGTTGTGGTGATCTATGTGAACAAACAGGGGGCATGGGGTCTCGTACCCTTTGTCAGGAGGCACTGGTCCTCTGCTCATATGCAATCCAACAGGGTATCCTCCTGTGGGCAGTGTACCTGCCAGGCCAGGACAACCTGTTGGCCAACAGGCTCAGCAGAGTTCTCCAGCCGCACGAGTGGCAGCTAGACCCCAGGGTAAAGCCAGTCGAGTTTTCCGGCTCTGTGGGGAACCTGTGATGGATCTGTTCGCCAGCCCGGACAGCTTTCTGTTGCCCTGCTTCTGCTCCCGGCAGGCCCACCCCTCCAGGGTGGCAGCGGATGCATTCCTGGTCTCATGATTGGAAGACCCCATGTACACCTTCCTTCCTACACCGCTGATCGCCAAAACTTTGTTCAGGACCCTCCGCGACAGGGTCTCTCTCATCCTGATAGCCGCTCAGTGGCCCAGGCAACCATGGTTCCTGCTGCCTCTACAATTGACGTTGGAGACCCCCCATCCCCTTGGGGACCACCCCGGGACTCCTATCTCAGGAGGGGGTCCCTTTCCTGCACCCCAACCTGGGGTCCTTGTCACTGACAGCGTGGCTGCTGAGAGGGTGACTCTGGCCCCTTTCAACCTTCCGGTTGAGATGGAAGACATTCTGCAGGCCTCTCGCAAGGCCTCTACTAGGAAGGCTTACGCCCTCAAATGGCACAGGTTCTCTGTTTGTTGCGCCGAACACGGGGCTAACCCTTTCTCCTGCCTTGTGGCTCTGGTGTTACAGTACCTTCTCCACCTCTCTCAGTCTGGGCTCAAGACTAACTCCGTCCGAGTGCATCTTAATGCCCTGGCGGCACACCATCCGTTGGGTGGTAAGCCCATCACGGTCCAGCCGTTGGTGATCGTTTTCTTTGGGGCTTGCTCTTATTGAATCCCCCAGTTCGCCCTCTGGCATCCAAATGGGACCTCAACGTAGTGTTGAGGCAGTTCACTCACCCGCCCTTCGAACCTCTGGCTACCTGCCACCTTTGCTACCTCTCTTGGAAGGTGGCTTTCCCGGTCATGCTTACATCTGCTCGCAGAGTTAGCGAGCTTCAGGCCCTTGTGGCAGAGGCACCCTATACCAGGTTCTACAAGAACAGAGTGGTGCTTCGCACGCACTTCAAATTCCTGCCGAAGGTAGTATCGCCCTCCATCTCACCCAGGAAGCGTTGCTCCCTACCTTCTTTCCAAGAGCTCACTTCATTCGGGCGGAGACGATCCTCCATACCTTGGACTGTAAGAGGGCTTTGTCCTTCTATATCCAACACACTCAGGGCCACCGCAAAGGCCTGTCAGCTTTTCATCTCCTATGACCCTAGTAGGCTGGGGGAGGCGGTGACCAAGCGTATTCTGTCCACATGGGTGGCGGACTGTATCGCCCTTGCTTATGAGCAGGCAAGGCTACCACTGGAAGGCTGCATCATGGCACACCATGTCAGGGCCATGGCGGCTTCAGTGACAAACTTGCGTTCCCTCCAGATAGTGGACATCTGCTGGGCCGCCACCTGGTCTTCAGTCCATACCTTTGCAGCCCATTACTGCCTGGAAAGAGAGTCCTGATGGGACAGTGCCTTCGGCCAGGCTGTGCTCTGTAACCTTTTAGGGGTTTAGGTAACTCCTACCATCCGACCCTTTTGTGTTCAGGCTACTGGAGTGCTGGTTTCATCAGACACAGGGGTCCTACTGTGGTCTGTGGGCACAGACGTCATTTCTGCTGATTGCGGCTCCCCATGAGGGAGTCCTGTTTTTGCTGTGGGCTTTCGGTAGCCTGTAGCTGAGGTGCCCCATATGTGAGGACTGACTTCCTGCTTGTTCCTAGAGAAAGTGTAGTTACTCACCTGTAACAGGTGTTCTCTGGGGACAGCAGGAATCAGTCCTTACAACCCTCTCGCCTTCCCTTTGAGTTGCTCCTTTACCATCTTTTATTTTTGCAGTCTTTTAGCTATGTCATCTGACTGAGCAAGATGGCACCCTTGGGCAGGAAGGGGACCACACATGCATGATGGCATCTCCCAAAGGCTTTCTTTGAAAGCTGGGGGGATGCTTTCGCGAGGTCTCCGTCAGTGCCGACGTCACTCATATGTGAAGACTGATTCCTGCTGTCCCCGGAGAACACCTGTTACAGGTGAGTAACTGCTTTTTCATTGCCTGCTAAAATCATCCGTGGTCCTCATGTATTAAGGAAAGATCCCTGCATAGGAATACTGGGACCTTTTTTGCTTACAAAAATGTATTGGTGTTGGTGAAAAAACGAAGCCTTTAGTGAAGCAATGCTAGACTGGAAGAGAGTTTGTTTTTTGGATGAGACTTGCAGAACACTATGCAGATGCTATGCAGAGATGCTGCCTGTAAGGTTTAGATCATAAGATCATAAGGGAAAGACGCATGCTCAAGAAAATAGAATTGGACTGTCTGATTGGACTAGCTTAGCCTTCTACCCACCGTTTTCTCCCTTCTTTGTGCTGGATTGCTAGTGAATATGAATTGGGCCATGTGTAAAGAGAACCTGTTGAAGCTTCATTTTCAGTCTAGTGAGCTATATTTATTTATTTTATTTATTTTATTTTTATTTTTTATATACCGCGCTATTGAAATCAGCTCGGTTTACATTAAAACTGAACAAGCAACAATGCATAAATATCACAATGTGCTTACATAGAACATGGCTTACATGGAACATGTGCTTACATAGAACAATGGCATAATCAAACTGGGATAACAAGGAAAACTATTCACATGGTATATACAAGTATTTACATAGAGTTATCTATTCTCGTAAACCGTAGGTATTTATAGGTCAGGTGGTAGATTTATGATGTGTATATCTAAAGGAGAGGAGCATCTAGCCATTTTCATGTTGGGTGATAGGGCAGTTAGTGTGTGGTGTGAGTGCAAATGACTTGTGTTTATCGGGCATGGTTTCAGGATAGTGAATTAGAAAAAGGTGGTGTTTTATTGCCTTTCTGAAGGAGGTGAGGTTGGTTATGGATCTTATACTAGCGGGGAGTTCATTCCAGGCTGTTGGGGCATAAATTGAGAAAGCTCTATTGGTAGTTGCCTTTGTACATCTTGTGGTGAGCTTAGGTACAGTTAGCATGTTCAGTAGTGTAGGCCTTCTGACTCTAGTATTGGGTATGTTGTTGAGCAGTTTACTAATTGGTGTGGGAGATTGATTATTCAGTGCCTTGAAGGTCATGACCAGTACCTTGTATTGAGTTCGGGCTTGTAGTGGCAGCCAATGAAGGTTTTTCATTACTGGGGTTATATGTTCTAATCTTGATGTCCCTGTGAGAACCCTAGCAGCTGAGTTCATGGCCAGCCGAAGTGGGTTGAGGGTTGCTTGTGGAAGACCATGGAGGATGGTGTTCGCGAAGTCTATGTGTGGGATCACTAGGGCTTGAAAAATGGTTCGATAGTCTGAAAAGTCCAGTAGTGGGCGGAGGTGGCGAAGGGTTCGTATTTTGTGGTATATTGCTTTGGTAACGGTCTTTACGTGGGTTGTCATAGCCAATCGCTGATCTAGGGTGATGCCTAGGTAGCGAATTGTGTCTTTTGTCTTTAGTTCAGCGTTTTTAACTTGCAGGTTGGGTGGTGGGGTGAATTTCTGATTCCTTGTGACAAATAGGACATCGGTTTTGCTATGATTAATCCTCAGGTTTTGTGTGAGAAGCCATTCAGCCACTGCATCAAAGCATCTGATGATAGGGGAAAAATCAGGTTGTTCTATGGTAAATGGAATGTAAAGTAGTATGTCGTCAGCATATACGAGACATTCTACATTTAATGAGCGTATCAGGGAGCAGATAGGCTGCATATAGATGTTAAATAATAGAGCAGACAGGGATGATCCCTGTGGCACTCCCTGCTTCTGTAAGAATGGTTCAGAGGACGTGTTACCTGCTTTTACTTGCTGCCATCTGTTAGTTAAGTATGATTCACACCATTGTAATGCAGTTCCCAGTAATCCTTTTTCTTGGAGGCGTTGTAATAGTATATTATGATTCACAGAGTCAAATGCGGCAGCAATGTCAAGAAAGATGAGGACGAAACATTGGTGTATGTTGTCAATTCCTGTGATTAGCTTATTGAATAAGGTAGTTAAGATGGTATCTACTCCATGCGATTCCCTGAAGCCATGTTGGGCTGGATCGAGGGGTGCCTCGTCATCGATGTGCTGATGGATCTGACGCTGGACTATTTTCTCGATGATCTTAGCAAGCAGTGGAATGCTTGATATGGGTCTGTACGATTCAACTTTGGATGTATCAAGGCGACTATTCTTTAGCAGGGGTCTGATCGATGTATGTTTTAAACTTTGGGGGAAGATGCCCCTTGATAGTGATTGGTTAGTTATTTTACATAATGCATGGCTTAGTTCATGTCGAAGTTCCTTTATCCAACTTGCTGGACAGGGGTCATTGGGAGCTGTGGTGAGATTGATGGAGGCAATAGTGTCTTCAATTTCTTTAGTAGATACTGTAGAAAATTTAAGTAGTGTTGTAGGTTTTGGTGTACTAAGTATATTGGACAAGCTGCCGTTAGATGAGGTCATGTTGGATTGTATCATTTTGGATTGTAAGTAGTCCGAATAATCCTGTGGTTGAGGCATGTGTGGGCTTGCTGGTGAAGGGTCACCTGTTAGTGATTTTACTATATTAAATAGGTCGTGTGTTTTATTCAGTGATCTTTTTAGGATCATTGAATGATATTGTTTCCTTTTTTCACTTATCTTCTCTCTGTGTAATGCTAGGTATGAGTTGTAGTTTTGGTGGGCTATGGTAGTTTGCTTTTTTCGCCATCGTCTTTCTAGTTTACGTAGTTGTAGAAGGGATGATCGAAGGTCAGATGAGTACCAGGGTGCATGTCTACGTTTTGTGGGTAACTTGTTGGCAGATGAGATACAGGCTAAGGTTCTGATGCTATTATTCCAATTTGCTACAAGTTCGTCAGGGTCAAGGGTTGGTACATCCAGTTGTGGAAGAAGCTTGATAAGAACATCCTCCTTGTTGAGTGTGCAGAATCGTGTCGTTGGTGTTCCGTGATCAGGGATATCAGTCCTGGCCTTGTTATTGGGTAAGCGGGTGCTAGGTATTTGGAATTTTAGGAGTTTGTGATCAGACCACGGTACTGGAGATATGGAGGTCAACAGCGGAGGAGAGGTGTTGACTATAGACTGGGGCGCAAAAATAAGGTCGAGGGTACCGCCTTTTTCATGCGTTGGGGAGTTCACTAGTTGCTTGTAGTCAAGGTCATAGAGCGCTTCGAGGAAGGTTCGTGCTTGTGCTTCAGGCAGTGAGGGGAGATTGAAGTCCCCCATTAGCCAGTTTGAGGAACGTGAGTTATTTGAGTTGCATGCAAGATTGATGATTGTTGGTAGGTCATCGGAGGAAGGTGTTGGGGCTCTGTATAGTGCATTGATTGTACATTGGTTGTTTGATAGAGTGATAATGTCAAGGTGCTCTGAGGTGGCTGCATCAACTAATTTAAATTTGAGTTCTGTTTTTGCAAGGATGAGGACCCCTCCTCCTTTTTGTTTGGCTCTATGGCAAGTGTATGGCGAAAATCCTGTTGGTGTCATTTGGTTGATGATCACATTGTCACAGTCTGATAGCCAAGTCTCAGTGATAATTAACACATCAAGGTTATAGGATGTTATAAGGTCGGTGATTGCTGGCCATTTTTGGCGTGTAGATCTAGTATTTATGAGTGCACATTTCAATAACTGTTGTTGGTGATTCTTGCACAGTTGGGTTTTTTTAATATTTTGTAAAGGAATGTATAATAGGTGTTGGTAAATTATCCTGGGGGTGTTATGATCAGTTTGGTAGTGATTCTCTGACCATCTCCTACTATGACTAGTGAGGATTGGGATATGTGTGGCATATGTATTGAGTGCATGACTGGGGAATCCAGAAGTGAGAAATAGAATGGTCAGTGGTATGAATATGGCCATCATGGTGGGTATTGGTGGGTGAGTGCGTGTTAATGTGAGGTGTAGAAAGCTGTTAGGAGAGACTAGAGGTATGATATGCTGCTATGTGGGTGAGCTAGTTTTAGAATGGTAGTGTACGCTACAGGGAGGATGGCAACACGTTTTACTGATATTCCGTGCTACCCGATTCAATCTACTTAGCGTTACTGAAGAGGTTATGAGTGAGGTATTAAAGTGCTTAACAGTGTATTTTACTCACTGCAGCGTTACTAAATTGCATACATAAGTCAAGATAGTATTTGTTCACTATATCATGAGACTCAACAATACTGGTTACACTGTTACATAATGCGGCCTCATAGGATATGTTTCACTGCACTAAAGTCAGTCACAACAAGGTTACTATGTTACAACAACAACACTGGTTACACTGTTAAATAACAAGGTTACTTTACTCACAGCGTTTTCTGCATTAGGATGGTTACCCGGTTGTCAGGTCTGTATTAACTATAGGCCTCCACCAGGGCCTCCGCCTAAGGGCCACGCCAAAGGGCCCTCTGGCGAGGCCCTCAGGCGCGGGCGCGCCCGATGGTGCGAACCTTTATTCCCTTTGCGGGCAGTCCCGACTGGCTGGAGCTGTTCCCTGCCGCCGGAGGCTCTATCCCCCGACTGGGGAGAGCTGCTGATGGTGGCAGGGGTTCACTGGAGCACGCGCCCGATGGTGCGAACCTTTATTCCCTTTGCGGGCAGTCCCGACTGGCTGGAGCTGTTCCCTGCCGCCGGAGGCTCTATCCCCCGACTGGGGAGAGCTGCTGATGGTGGCAGGGGTTCACTGGAGCACGCGCCCGATGGCGCGAACCTTTATTCCCTTTGCGGGCAGTCCCGACTGGCTGGAGCTGTTCCCTGCCGCCGGAGGCTCTATCCCCCGACTGGGGAGAGCTGCTGATGGTGGCAGGGGTTCACTGGAGCACGCGCCCGATGGCGCGAACCTTTATTCCCTTTGCGGGCAGTCCCGACTGGCTGGAGCTGTTCCCTGCCGCCGGAGGCTCTATCCCCCGACTGGGGAGAGCTGCTGATGGTGGCAGGGGTTCACTGGAGCACGCGCCCGATGGCGCGAACCTTTATTCCCTTTGCGGGCAGTCCCGACTGGCTGGAGCTGTTCCCTGCCGCCGGAGGCTCTATCCCCCGACTGGGGAGAGCTGCTGATGGGGGGCGGGGGTCACGGGAGCTCGCGCCCGATGGCGCGAACCTTTATTCCCTTTGCGGGCAGTCCCGACTGGCTGGAGCTGTTCCCTGCCGCCGGAGGCTCTATCCCCCGACTGGGGAGAGCTGCTGATGGTGGCAGGGGTTCACTGGAGCACGCGCCCGATGGCGCGAACCTTTATTCCCTTTGCGGGCAGTCCCGACTGGCTGGAGCTGTTCCCTGCCGCCGGAGGCTCTATCCCCCGACTGGGGAGAGCTGCTGATGGTGGCAGGGGTTTGCCCACTTCATGCACTCTCCATTGCATGAAAAAATTGGTCTCCTTTTTAAAGCATTCAGCATGCAAGCTCTCTGCTTTTTTCTGATGTATTTCAAGATCTTCTCTTTTATAGGTTTTTCCCTTTCTGCGGATTTCTTGAAGTCTTGTTGAAGCCCTAATTCTTGGTAGTGTGATTTGAAACCAAAGCAAGGAGTTCATAATTTCTGTCTTTGTCACCAGGTCATTAGTTCAATTATTAGCTCTAATGCTTCTTATTCATTCAGTAAAAATCATTGGTCCACACTGAGGGGCTGATTTTATAGGGGTGGTATGGGAAGTTAGGCGTGTTAGGTGCGTAAATCTTTATTTTCAGGGACTTACATTTATGAATGGGCACTTATGTGCATGCTTTGGGCAGTATTCTGTAAATGTGCATGTAAGTTCCATGAGGTGTGTATGGGGGCGGAGCATAGGCACTGCCTTGACGCACATAGGTTATGGAATAGCATGGCTTATGTTTGTCACTATGCCTATTGTGGCGCTGCACCCTATCTAGGCGGTTGCCTATAAAAGAGCACTGCGTGCCAACTGTTCTTGTTAAACCTGACTTATTACCAGAGCAAATGCTGCTGGGAATTTTTAGTTGTGGTTAATAAGCAGTCCGAGTAGTTTTAGGCTATTCACAGGAAATTTATTAATTTTCTTTTGTATCATCAGACTTTAGCAAAGTAAATCTTCTTTAGAACATGAACAAGGTATAACAGAAACAATAATGAACTCAAGTAGCTTTCTTCAGCATACAGGACTAATGCTTCAAACAGTGTTAAGCAAAACACATTTGTAATCCTTTCCTTTTGCTTCCAGCATTCAAAAACCTCAGAGCATTTAGCACAGTTCTGAATTTTCTCTTTGGCTAGCAATTCAGCTTTTCCCCTTATGAAACATAAGCTGTTGAGCAATCCATTAGAGACTCTGTATCCTGCTCCAATCCAGTTAACTCTATCTCCGTGTCTTCAGTTTCACCCTGAAACAGCTCTGGATCTTTATTTGCATAATCAAGTTTCAATCGTTGCATTAACTTAAACATTTCATCCCAGGGATTCCCTTTTCTCCCTTCAGGCTTCCTATATGAGCTGCACGGCTTTGTATTTCTGGGCAAGACACTCACAGGTTTCTGCTGTCTTCCCTGGCTTCAAGGAACAGACTTTCTAGAAGGATAAATCTCTCCTTCTGAATTCTCAGCAGCCTCACTGCTATCTGAGCTGTATTCTACAATTCTCCCAGAGTTTGGGTTCCTACCTTCACAAGGGCTTGCAAACTCTGTACAGCTGTCTCTGGTAGAAGAGCTGCTCTTAGAATCCCTTCTGTGCCGAAGCTCAGACTTTCTCTGCCATTCTCCAGAGCCTCTGGTCAGACTCCTCAGTCTTTTTCTCCTAGACCAGGGGTCTCAAACTCAAATTGCTTTGAGGGCCAAATGAGGACTTGTAAAGTAACCCGGGGGCCGCATAAGACGTGGGGCCTCATTTGCATAAGGGGCCTCATTTGCATAAATATTTGCATAATGTTACCATACACTAACTTTTAGTAAACATGCCTCTTTAATGAGTATGGATAAAGAAGGACTAAAAGATTTAGAAACAAGAAGACAATAATTAAACTGGGAACCCCAAAAGCCAAACTTGGAATGTACAACAACACTGTAGAAATAAAACTATAAATTAATTTCCTCTTGTACTAAACAAAGCGCAAACATTAATGATGCACATTTCCCAGAGCTGACATATTCCAGTTAATAAATTCAAAATAAAGAGATATTTTTCTACCTTTTGTGCATTTTTTTCAGTTGCAATTGTTCCAGCCACTTTCTTCTGATTTCTTCATGTCTTCTGCTAACTCTCCATCGTCTGCTGTCCATTTGCCCTTTCTTCTCTCCTAGTTTTTTTCCATTCTCTCTCTACATCTGCTTTAACATACTAATCTTTCTCCTTTTTCTCTTTCCTCATTCCTATTTCATCCACTCAAATTTTACCCCTCCATCCTCAATCCCCACTTACTCTCCCAATACCTGGCCAATTGTAGATTTGTCTTCTCTCCCAGACAAAATATTTTTCCCCTCTCCATTTCACTTTCCCAGCTCCATCCCATTCTAATCCTCCCCCAACATCAGCTCCCTTCTAGTTCCAGCCCCACCCAGCATCCGCTCCCTTCTAGTCCCCCCATTAGTCCATTTCCAGGCCTATCCTAGCCTCACCATCAGCCCATTGCCAATCCTCGCCCCCCATCAGCCCATTTCCAATCCTAGCTCCCTCCCCTCACAGCCCATTTCCATTCCAAGCCCCCCTCCCCATCAGCCATTTGCAGTTCAAGCCCCACTCAGCCCATTTCCAGTCCTAGCAACCCCCCCCCAGCCCATTACCAGTCCTAGACCCCCCATAGCCCATTACCAGTCCTAACCTCCCCATAGCGCACTTCCAGTTTTACCCCCATCACACCATTTTCAGCCTTACCCCCCCCATAGCCCATTACCAGTCATAACCCCCCTGCCAATAGCCCACTTCCAGCCCTAACCCCCATTACCCCATTTCAGTCAGCCCTTCCATAGCTCATTACCAGTCCTAACTCCCCCCATCAGCCCACCTCCAGTCCTTCCTAACCCCCGTCTGCCCATTTCCAGTCCTAGCCCCCACCATAGCCCATTACCAGTCATAACCCCCCTGCCAATAGCCCATCTCCTGTCTTATCCCCCCCGGTGCCATTTGCCCATCTGCTGTCATAACCCTCCTGCCAATAGCCCATCTACGGTCATAACCCCCCCCAGCCAATAGCCCATCTCCCTTCCTTAACCCCCCCCACGCCAATATCCCATTTCCAGTCCTACACCCCCCCATGCCAATAGCCCATTTCCAGTCCTACACCCCCCCATAGCCCATTTCCAGTCATACCCCCCCCCTGCCAATAGCCCATTTCCAGTCCTACACCCCCCCCCCCGGTAAATTAAAAAAAAACCTGGCTTCTGCTGCTCAAGCAGCAAAATCAGCTGTCCTGCGGCCCCTTCCCCTGTGCCCGGAGATCCGAGTCTGCTCTATCAGCGGCGTGCTTTTCAAGCCGCGAGGAGAGTATTCCCCTCTCGCGCGGCTGGAAACCGCGCGAGAGGGGAATACTCTCTTCGCGGCTTGAAAAGCACGCCGCTGATAGGACAGACTCGGATCTCCGGGCACAGGGGAAGGGGCCGCAGGACAGCTGATTTTGCTGCTTGAGCAGCAGAAGCCAGGTTTTTTAAAAATTTGACAATTGATTCTGCCGCTGCCACGGCGGCAACGGCAGAAGCCAGGGTTTTGGGGGTTTTTTGTTTTCCTCCGTCGCGGGCCGCACAAAGTTGTCTCGGCCCGCGGGCCGCGTGTTTGAGACCCCTGTCCTAGACTGTCCAATTTGCCGGGACTCTCTTGGCCTTGGCTTCTTGCCTCTCTGCCGTGACTCCCTTGTCTGCCTTGTCCAAGACTCCCGTCTTGACTCTGCTCCTTCTGTTCCTTCCTCTGCTTCTCTCCCTGCTTCTCTCTCTGCTTCTCTCTCTCTCTGCCTTTGATCCTGAGAGCTTAAATGTTTTAGTGTGAGACCCGTTTCCTTGCCCCATCCCCCCAGGTGTTTCTCATTTGCACTCTGTGTTGCCATGGAGGCAGGGTGTGGTCTGTACTCAGCACTCTCAATCATGTGGCTTTGCTCTCTAGGTGCTGATTTAAATGAATGCCTGCCTGAGCCATGCTTTAGCTCAGAAGAAAAAGTTTTAAAACCAGCCCTTTTTTATGCTTGTCAGAAGCCTCATTACCACATATCCCCCCCCTTAAGCTATTACTGGCTGGCGCGCTAAGCCGTGCACAGTCAGTAATTCTTGAAAGAGCGAACGGGTTACTATAATCGCTTATAGCTATTTGAGCACTCAGCGTTCGCTCCTGCCAAGGCCGCAAGACGTTAACGTGGTATACTTGCTGCCTCCCTCTGTTATTTGCTACAGAATACGTTACGGGACCTACCTGCTTTCCTATTTTATAAGGCCCTTTCCAGGTGCTTTCAAATTTGGAAGAGGCCCCTGTAACCATGACGAGTACTTTTTCGCCATCCTTTAGATGGCGTGGTTTAGCTCGTCGGTCATAATAGGCTCTCTGGCAGGCCTGACTTGCTACCGAATTCCCTTCTGCTACTCGGGCCATTTGCTGTAACCTCCCTTTTAAATCCTTTAGAAATTGGGGTACTTCTTGTTCCCGCACGGTCGGTGCTACCCATTGCTCCCGCAAAATATCAAGGACACCCCGTGGAGTGCGCCCAAACATAAGCTCATATGGGGATGTACCCGTAGAGGTTTGCTTACGCTCTCTAGAAGCATATAATACAAATGGGAGCATCATGTCCCACTCTGCTATGTTACCCTCCAGACTCCTCCTTAACATATTTTTCGGGGTCTGGTTAAATCTCTCTACCAAGCCGTTCGTCTGGGGATGATATGCGGCCGTACGGACGTGACGAATATCAAAAGCCTCCCAGACCTGGGCCAGGTATCGGGACATGAAGTTGCTTCCCCTATCCGTCAGGATTTCTCGGGGGAAACCCACTTCACAAAATATTTTTACCAGCTCTAGGGCTATGGTACGTGCGGACGTATTCCGCAGAGGGATAGCCCAAGGAAACTTTGTAGCCTGATCAATTATCACCAATATATATTGGTAACCCCTTGGTATCTTAAGGAGAGGTCCCACTATATCTAATGCCAGTCTATGCACTGGTTCCGATATGAGGGGTGCTGATATCATGGGTACCTCAGGCGGGTGCCTTGCCGTGACCCGTTGGCAGGCAGGGCAGGATGCACAAAACCTAGACGTTTCCCTGAACACTCCGGGCCAGTAAAAACGATTCAGGATTTGATCCAATGTGCCCTGTATACCCTTATGTCCTCCCACTGGGTGATCGTGGGCTAACTTTAACACTACATTCCTGAAAGAGTTGGGTATGACCAACTGCTTTCTCATATCCCCCATCCTTGGGTTTAAACTCTCCCTATAGAGCAAAGTGTCCTCCAAGAAAAATCGTGGCAGGGTCTCAGATCCTTCCCGCGCATAGTCAAAGGCTTGTGCTAGCGCAGGATCTGCCTGCTGTTCCCTCGGGAATGAGGGAAATTTCTCCATTAGTTGGGCTGGCACCCAGGGCAATTCCTGTCCAGTCATTAGCTCCGCCCTATTTCTTGACCTAGTTTGTCTCTCTTTCCGCTTTTCAGCCTTTTCCTTCCTCAGGCTACTCCTGGAAGGACCTATTAAATCATCATGTGAGGGCATTCCCGCTATGGGATCCTCTGGCGGATCTAGCTCCCCACTAACTGCCTTGGAACTGGCACGAGTGGAGACCATGCCTGCCCTATCCTTATGATGGTCAGAGTTCGCAACTCTTCTTACCCTGGGTAAGGTTTCATCTAGACTGCCTAAGATAGCGGTCTTTTCTGCTTTGTCCTTTAACTCCTTTTCTAAGCTATGCCAAAGTTGGGACCAATCCCTCCCCAGGACTAAGGTATTTGGGAGTCTGGGCACCACTGCTACCACTATCTTTTTTCTCAGGCCTAAACCCTTCACCCATACATGATGTATCGGATGGGACGTAGCTGTCCCATGAACACATCTGATCTTCACCTGATTTCCAGAAGACTCTAGGTTATGATCAGTTTGGGATACAATCCTCTTCCACAGTCTTTGGGAAATCATTGACTGGTTTGCCCCAGAATCTAGTAATGCCTCTGTGGGAACCCCTTCCACCTCCACCTCCAATAGGAATCCCTCTCCCATCCTACCGGGATCTGTGGTTACTAGGGCTGTCCTGGCTTTACAATTCTTTTTGAAATGCCCTGTCCCCCCACATGCAAAACATTTTCTTTCCTGGGCATTATGACATTTATCCACAGACAAATACTTTGGTTTCTCAATCCCTGCTGACCTTGCCTTCCTTTCTGGTACCTCCATTACTGCCTGTTTCGCCTGGCCCACCAATTCGGCGGCTAGAAAGCGCTCTGCCAGCGAAATGGCGTCCTTAGTATTGCAGCAATTTTGAAGGACCAGGAAGGTTTGCAATTCTGAAGGTACAGCATTCATAAATTGCTCAAGAACAATGCAATCTAATATCTCATCCAGACTCTTAGTCTCCGGAGTGAGCCATTTCCATGCCAGACTCTTTAGGCGATGGCATAGAGCTCGGGGTGTTTCACCCTGTTTTAGCTTAGATGCTCTAAATTAACATCTATAGACCATTGGATTTAAACCCATACGATCCCTTATGGCTCGCTTCACTTCTTCATAACTGGTAACTAGCGCTGCGGGCATAGCCCTATAGGCTGCCATGGCTTCCCCTGTAAGAGAAGTGGCAATTCTGACTGCCCATTGGTCCTTTGGCCATTTAGCCAATAGTGCTACTCTTTCAAAGGACTCTATGAAATCGTCAATATCAGCGTCCTTAGTTAGTGGTCCAAAAGAAAAAGTTCCAGTGTCAAGCACCCCTAACCCTGGTAAAACAGCTCGGGAACCTGACACGGTCCTTGTAACTTCCGCTGCCTTTTCTCGTGCCCCCAACCATCTCCCCATCATTTCGAGCAGTGGCTTTTGCTGGGCCTGCAGCATGGCAATCGCCTGTTCCTGGCTTCTCGCTGCCATCTCCTGTTGTCTTTTAAACTGCTCTGTGACCCAGGCCATGAGATCTCGTGGCTCCATCTCCGGTCTGGTACTTCACTAGAAAGAAAGAGAAAAAAAACCCCCACCAAGTGTGGCACTACAAATGCTCTTTGTTGCTCTCTCAGTGACTGGTATTACCATACACTTCCTACACCAGTATCCACCAGTAACCCCCTCCTATCTACGGGTTACCTGGTTCTGACATAGATTCAGGCTCTGCAACAAATAGGAACAGTGCTGGAACTCCCTCCGGTTCCTTCTGGATGCCACTCCGGATTTTCTCCTCCACTCTTGTATCTTTCTGTCTTGCTTGGCCTCCTACAGCTTCTTTCTTGTTGTAGGTGCCCAACTCTTGTTCACGCTTGCAGAAGTTTGATGAAAAAATCCAAACAACTACGCCACCTGTGGCGCTGCATCCTATCTAAGCGGTTGCCTATAAAAGAGCACTGCGTGCCAACTGTTCTTGTTAAACTGACTTATTACCAGAGCAAATGCTGCTGGGAATTTTTAGTTGTGGTTAATAAGCAGTCCGAGTAGTTTTAGGCAATTCACAGGAAATTTATTAATTTTCTTTTGTATCATCAGACTTCAGCAAAGTAAATCTTCTTTAGAACATGAACAAGGTATAACAGAAACAATAATGAACTCAAGTAGCTTTCTTCAGCATACAGGACTAATGCTTCAAACAGTGTTAAGCAAAACACATTTGTAATCCTTTCCTTTTGCTTCCAGCATTCAAAAACCTCAGAGCATTTAGCACAGTTCTGAATTTGCTCTTTGGCTAGCAATTTAGCTTTTCCCCTTATGAAACATAAGCTGTTGAGCAATCCATTAGAGACTCTGTATCCTGCTCCAATCCAGTTAACTCTATCTCCATGTCTTCAGTTTCACCCTGAAACAGCTCTGGATCTTTATTTGCACAATCAAGTTTCAATCGTTGCATTAACTTGAAAGTAGGTACCAGTGTAAATACAATGTAGATAGTTTCCCCAGTTATTTCCAAGTTGATCTCCCCGTTCATTGTAATTACAACTCAGAGTGCCTGCGTTGTATAGTTGATGTTAAATGTAAACCGCACTGATCTAAAATAGCGCGGTATAGAAGAAATGTTAAATAACTAAATAAATAAATAAATAACTTAAACATTTCATCCCAGGGATTCCCTTTTCTCCCTTCAGGCTTCCTATATGAGCTGCACGGCTTTGTATTTCTGGGCAAGACACTCACAGGTTTCTGCTGTCTTCCCTGGCTTCTAGGAACAGACTTTCTCTCAGACTTTCTAGAAGGATAAATCTCTCCTTCTGAATTCTCAGCAGCCTCACTGCTATCTGAGCTGTGTTCTACAATTCTCCCAGAGTTTGGGTTCTTACCTTCACAAGGGCTTGCAAACTCTGTACAGCTGTCTCTGGTAGAAGAGCTGCTGTTAGAATCCCTTCTGTGCCGAAGCTCAGACTTTCTCTGCCATACTCCAGAGCCTCTGGTCAGACTCCTTAGTCTTTCTCTCCTAGACTGTCCAATCTGCCGGGACTCTCTTGGCCTTGGCTTCTTGCCTCTCTGCCGTGACTCCCTTGTCTGCCTTGTCCAAGACTCCCGTCTTGACTCTGCTCCTTCCTCTGCTTCTCTCTCTCTCTCTGCCTTTGATCCTGAGAGCTTAAATGTTTTAGTGTGAGACCCGTTTCCTTGCCCCATCCCCCCAGGTGTTTCTCATTTGCACTCTGTGTTGCCATGGAGGCAGGGTGTGGTCTGTACTCAGCACTCTCAATCATGTGGCTTTGCTCTCTAGGTGCTGATTTAAATGAATGCCTGCCTGAGCCATGCTTTAGCTCAGAAGAAAAAGTTTTAAAACCAGCCCTTTTTTTATGCTTGTCAGAAGCCTCATTACCACACTATCTAGGTACAGCAAGTTATGCCTGCCCTAGAGCCAGGCATAAGTGGCTGTGCCTAGGTTCCAGCACATCCATATGTCCCTATTTTATAATGCAAAGCGGGCTTCCGCTTTACTTTATAAAAATAGGGCCTACGTTCATGCATTATAGTGTGCAAAGATTTCATGGGTGCTTATAAAATAACCCTCTGGATGTATGATTTCCACTGACCATTTCATATGTTTTATATCTATGTTGATTTGATTTGTTTAACCACCCTTTACAAACACATCAGCATGGTATACAATAAAAACATAGAAGGGGAAAATGAGAAAGGGAACTCCATAAACGCAGATAGGAAAGGAAAGGCATTCATTCGAAGATAAGGAGGAGAAGGGGATGGGGTTATGAGCCTGAAGAGGATGGGGTCAGGGGGGAGGTCAAAAGCTTTCTAAAAGATGAGTGTTTTAAGGAGTGTTTTGAATTGTGGAAGAGCTTGTTCAAGGCAGAGCAGAGGGGTAAGGCATTCCACAGGGAGGGGCCAAGGTAGTAAAAGGCAGAGTGGCGAGTCGGACAGGAGGCAAGTAGAGGCGGTAAGCATGAACTTGAACGTAAGACGTGGTGTGGAGATGAATGGTGTTATGGAGATAGAGAGGGGTGCTGGTGTGAATGACCTTGTGAATCAAAACGAGGAGCTTGTTCTGAATAAGATAGTGAATTGGTAGCCAATGAAAATGGATGAGAAGGGGAGTGACATGATCAAAACATGAAGCATGTGCGAGAATTCTGATAGTGGTATTCTGTATAAGTTGGAGACACTGCAACTGATAGGAGGGAAGACAGGCAAGAATGACATTACAGTAATCTAGATGAGACATCATGAAGGTAAGAAGTAGGGTAGTCAGAGAGGGAACAGAAAGAAAGGACCGACAGCCTGGATTTGCCGAAGGAAATAGAAGGAACGACGTATAAGCCCAGAGAGGTGATTGTGGAAGACAGGGCAGAATCAAGAACACCACCAAGGTAGCGGATTGAAGGAACGAGAGAGGGGTAGGGACATCACAGAATAGAGGAGAAACAGAAGGACAAGGACTGCCACCAATGAGCCAGATAGCCTAGGTTTTGGCAGGGTTTGGATGAAGAAAGTTAATGGCCATCTAAGTGGAGATCTGAGCAAGGCAGGAATTGAGTGAAGAAAGATTGGGTGAGAGGGGATCAGTGTGGTGGAGGAGGAGGATAATATCATCTGTGTAATAATATGCTGAAATCCCAGATTGTTGCACCAAGAGAGTGAGGGGGACCAAAAGATATTAAAAAGTAAGGAGGCAAGATCCGAGCCCTGAGGAACACTATAGGGCAACAAAGTAGATGAAGAGGAGGAGGAACCTGAAGTAACAGAGAAGAACCGATGAGAAAGAAAGGAATGAAACCAGTGCAGAACTGAGCCCCAAAGTCATATAGCATTTAGCTTTTACCAGTGTGTCAGCTATTGTATAAGTAGCCGGATTGGTTCATGCCATTATGAGCCAGCACTGCTTAGTGTCAGTCTACAAGTCTCTAATGAATCTGAGCTCTTCAGTGCCTGGCTTTAAGTGGACCCCTGCTTCCTTTAAGAAGTGGAGTATTAGAAAGGGGTGCTGTATAAGAGTAAACGTGGAGGGTAATTTTATAAACTGCACCTATTTAACACATTTTCACATGTGTACTTTACACCTCTTTAATAAAAGTATGCACGTGCTTGACTTTATGAAATAGAGAATAAGGGCATTAGTATGCAGGTAGTATAAGGCACAACCACTTACACTAGCCCTAGAGCTGGAGTAAATGACCAGGGACAGCAATGACATTAGGCTCTCTAGGCAGTTGTCTAGAATGCCAGCCCTCCAAGGGCACCCATTTTTGCTGCGGGCCCTGCAGCTGTGGCAGTGGCCGCAAATGGTCTTGCTGTGCCTATCTTTAAACTTCGGCACCACGGGGCTGTTTGCTTCTGCTCCCTCGAACCACCCAATGTTGACTTCCTGTTTGCAGACAGGAAGTCTGCATTGGGTGTTGGAAGCAAATGGTCCTTACAGCGCCTAAGCTTAAAGATAAGTGCTGTGGGGCTGTTTGTGGCCATTGCTGCTGCTGCAGGTTCTGGAGAGGTACGGCAGCGGCAATGGGCTCTATGGGGTGGGGGGGGTGAGTGCACAATGGATGATGTTCGCATAGGGCATCTCATCTCCTTGCACTGCCCTGTAAATGATCACACCTACTTTTGCAATTACATGCGCAAATTAAATAATCTTATAATCGCTCACACCGCCCATGCTCTACCCATACTCCGCCCATATGCACCAACCCAGTGAAAGCATGCACAGTGCAAACTACATGCATACTTTCGCTCTAATCAGTATTTTATAAGAAGTCATTGCACATGTAAGTTGCCACTTATGCTTGTAAATAACTCAAATATCCAAATATTTTCCGGGAACAAGCAGGAAGTCAGTCCTCACATATGGGTGACGTCGATGCCGATGGAGCCCGCGCGGAACAAATCCTCAGCTTTCAAAGAAAGCCTTTGGGAATTACTACCATGCATGCGTGGTCTCCTTCCTGCCCAAGGGTGCCATCTTGCTCAGTCTCCTTTTTTCTGTGGAGCCCATCGGACGTAGTCTGTCCCTGTCCCGGAAAAAGATGATTTTTGTGCCTTCTTTTGGCTGTCTTCGGTCTCGCGCTGGTACCTTTTCCCGCCCCTACCTTGGTATCGGGTCGGTTCCTCTTTTTTTCTACTAAGTTTTATTCTTTTCTTTTTTGGGGTGTCTTCGCGCCCTTTTTTCCTCGCTGGCAGCCCGAAGGGTCTTCGACCTTGCTGGGGTTCTTTTTCCCCCCATGGCTACCAACGGGTTCAAAAAGTGTGATTGGTGCTGGAAGATCATGTCCCTCACTGATACGCATGACTGCTGCCTCTGGTGCCTCGGCCTGGACCACAACCCGGCAGTCTGTGGCCTGTGCTAAAAGATGTCCTTGAAGGCCTTGAGGAGCCGCCAGCAGCAGCATGATAAAATTTTTCCAGATTCCCCCATGCCTTCGAGGGCCAGGACCTCGTCTGAGGCCTCCACAGTTCGGGAGGAGCACTCTGAACCCGAGCGTCATTGGGGATCCTCAGAGAGGGGTTCTCCCTCAAAGGAACTGAAAAGAAGGAATAAACCCTCAAAGGCGGCATCTCTGGATGGCTCCGATCGGCCAGGCTCCTCTTGGGGTTGGTAGCAGAGCCCCGAGCGCCTGCCCAGGGTGTCGGAGAAGGCGCGCCCAGCCAAGGTTCCTCGGAAGGACCCAGTCACGGATCAGCCTAGGCAAGTACATACTCTCCTAGTCGAGAACTCCCCTCCGGGGGAACCAGCTTCAGGCCCGAGTGCGTCGGTGCCCAAACCGAGGGCTGTGGAGCCTCCAGGACTGGTGTCCAAGACGGCGGCCTTGGAGCACAGTGTCACTGCCTTCTTGGAACAGCAGTGGGTGCTGATGTCCAGTACATCCGGTTCCTCCGCCCCGACCACCGGGCGCTCGATGTTGAAGTCGACCCCGGAGGCCAAGCCGATCCTTGAGGCCCTGAAGACTTGAGTCGATCCTCGGCTGAGGTCGCGCTCAGCCTCCTGCTCGTCGGGACTGAGGTCGTCAGCGGTGAGTCTGCCGGCATCGGGGCGGATGGCACTGGGGCCCTCAAGGCTCGAAGAGCTCCACAAGTCTTCCTCGGAGGCCTCCGCCTGGGAGACCGATGACAAGAAATCCCCGGACACTCGTCGCCATCGAGATGTCCCATCTGATTCCCCGGTACCTGAGCCTCGGAGAAGATCCCCACCAGAGGATATGGGGTTTCTGGACTTCGTTCAGGATATGTCCAAGGCCTTGGCTTTCCCGATGGAGTATGAGGAGGATCCTTGAGCCAATGCGCTCGAGATCCTCCAGTACGAGGCTCCCCCTCAGGAGACTCTTACGATCCCCATTCCTCCTATCCTAGAACGACTTATGCTTTGCATGTGGAAAATGCCTGTGTCAATGCCGGTGATCAGCAAGCGGCTCAACTCGATGTATCGAGTCTGCCGGAGTCGATGTATCAAAAATCACAACTGTCGCACAACTCCATGGTTGTGGAGCCAGCCATGCGTTGACTGAAGAGTCTGAAGATGCACTCTTTGGTACCCCTCGGCAGGGAGGCCCGCACCTTGGATGCCCTCTGCAGGAAGTGTTAACAGGGCACGATGCTGAATTGTCTGATCCAGGCTTACCAGCTGTACATGGGCATGTACCTGAGAGATCTGGCAAAGGAACTCGCCGGGTTCTCAGCTGGTCTCTCCGAGGAGCCTTTGCAGCGCTTCAAGGGCCTGTCCAAAGCTGTCCGTGAATGCTCCAAGTTTCTCTTGGGTGGCCTATGATGGTTTTGAGTCAGCGGCTCGGGTAGCCGTGGTGTGCATCGCTGCATGCCATCAAGCTTGACTACAGTCGTCCGATCTCGAGCAATGGGTACAGGACAAATTGGTCGATGTCCCATGTCAGGGGGAAAACCTCCTCAGTAAACCCATGACCGACAAGGCCGCCGAGCTGGAGACCGAGTTCATGATTAGGACTAGGCTCTCTAAGAAGACCACTGCCCCTTCCCGAAAGAAGGGCTCGGGTAAAAAGCCCTCTTACTCGAGAAAGCCCACTGCTTACTGAAACTACCCCCCTTACCAGGCCTCCCCGATTCCCCAGCAAGGGCAGCAGGCCAAGGGACGGGCATGGCCCACGTAAGCAGAAGGCTCCCGGATCCATCTCCGACCCAGCCTGGAGGGAGCTTTTGACTCCTGCAGCATGGCCTCTCTTCCAACCGGAGCTCAGCAGCCTACAGGAAGTTGCCTCACCTTTTATGCCCACAGGTGGGGTACTATCACCACCGATTCTTGGGCATTACAGGTGATCAGGGAGGGTTACTTCCTCCATCTGAGCCAACTACCTCCACCTTACTTCCCGGGAGAGCCCCTCAGGTCTCCTCTTCACCGGGACCTTCTTCTGAAGGAGTTGTCAGGTCTTCTCGAGGACCAGGCTGTGGAACCGGTGCCCCACCACTTCAAGGGCAAGGGGTTCTACTCCAGGTACTTCCTAGTGCCAAAGAGAACAGGTGGCCTAAGGCCCATCCTCGACCTGTGCAACCTCAACAAATTCCTGGTGAGGGAGAAGTTCAAGATGCTCTCCCTTGGAACATTGCTGCCTTACCTCCGCCAGGGAGACTGGCTATTCTCCTTAGACCTAAAGGATGCTTATACTCACATCCTAATCCACCCAAACCACAGGCAATACCTACCCTTTGTGGTGGGGGGGGGGGGGCAATCATTTGCAATACAGTGTGCTTCCCTTCAGCCTGGCCTCGGCCCCAGGGTAGTCACAAATTGTCTGGCAGTGGTTGCCACCTTTCTCAGGCTTCAGGGGATCTTTGTCTTCCCCTATCTCGACGACTGGCTCATAAGGGGCACTACAGCCCCCAAAGTACAACAGGCCACGGCACGCACCACCCAGGTCCTGCAGAACTTGGGGTTCATTATCAACTACCCCAAGTCCAACCTTTGCCCGTCACAAGAGCTGGAATTCATTGGGGCAAGGATTGATGCCCTTCAGTTGAAGGCCTTTCTGCCCGCAGACAGAATGGGCAGGTTCATAGCGCTAGCCAGAGATATGCAGCGCCGTCCCTCAGTGCCAGCGAGGCATCTGCTGTGTCTCTTCGGGCATATGGCCTACACGGCGCATGCCACTCCAGATGCCCACCTCCACATTTGAGCAGCGCAGTGGTGCCTCAGGGACCAATGATCCCAGGCCTGAGGGCATCTCCAGGACAGAATCAGAGTGACCAAGCAGCTGGTACAGTCCCTGGCCTGGTGGCTCTTGCCCCGTCACTTGGAGGTGGAGATGCCCTTCCAGTCTCCTCACCACTCGAGAGTCCTCACCACCGATGCCTCCCTGCTGGGCTGGGGGGCCCATTGCCAGGGGTACCGCACCCAGGGTGTTTGGTCCCCAGACAAGAGTGCTTAGCAGATCAATCTGCTGGAGCTGCAGGCGTTCCATCTTGCCCTGAAATCGTTTTGGCAGTGCCTCAGCCACCGGTCTGTCCTGGTTCAGATGGACAGCCAAGTGGCCATGTTCTATGTGAACAAACAAGGGGGCACGGGGTCCCGGGCCCTCTGTCAGGAAGCCCTGGATCTGTGTTCTTATGCAGCCTGGCAGGGCATTCTCCTTAGGGCAGTATACCTGCCGGGCCAGGACAACATGCTGTCCAACAGGCTCAGCAGGATTCTCCAGCCGCACAAGTGGTAGCTGGACCCAATAGTCGCCAGCAGACTTTTCCAGGCCTGGGGGGGAACCGGTGATGGACCTGTTTGCAAGTCCAGACAATCACCAGTTGCCCCGCTTCTGCTCAAGGCAGCCGCACCCCGCCAGGGTGGTTGCTGATGCCTTCCTATTCTCATGGTCAGAGGGTCTTTTGTATGCTTTTCCCCCGACACCTCTGATCGCCAAGACTCTATTCAAGATTCTTCACGACAGAGCCTCAGTCATCCTGATAGCCCCACAGTGGCCCAGGCAGCCATAGTTCCCAATTCTTCTACAACTAGCGGTGGAGGCCCCCATTCCCTTGGAGTCAGCTCCATGGCTCCTTTCCCAGGAGGGGGGCTCTCTTTTACATCCCAACCTCAGTTCCCTTTCACTGATGGCGTGGCTGCTGAGAGGATGACTCTAGCCCCGCTCCTCCTCCCGAAGGAGGTGGAGGATGTTTTGCTGGCTTCACGCAGAGTGTCTACCAGACGGGCTTACGCTTTTAAGTGGCGCAGGTTTGCACCTTGGTGCGCTGAGCAGGGGGTCGATCCCTTTTCTTGCCCGGTGGTTTTGGTGTTGCAATACCTTCTCCACCTCTCTAGGACGGGACTCAAGTCCAACTCTGTCAGAGTGCATCTTAGTGCCCTTGCGATGAACCATCATCAGGTGGACGGGAAGCCCCTCTTAGTTCACCCAGTGCTATCCCATTTCCTTAAAGGCCTACTCCTATGTAAGCCCCCGATCCGCCCTCCAGTGACCGAATGGGATTTCAATGTGGTGCTGGGGCAACTCACCCTGCCGCCCTTTGAGCCAATGGCGACGTGTCACCTCCGTTATCTCTCCTGGAAGGTGGTTTTTCTGGTTGTGCTCACTTCCGCCGGAGGGTGAGTGAGCTTCAGGTCCTCATGGCGGAGAGGCCTTACACCAGGTTCTACAAGAATAGGGTGGTGCTTTGCATGCACCCCAAGTTCCTTCCAAAGGTGGTGTCCTCATTCCACCTCAACCAGGAGGTGGTCCTCCCTACCTTTTTTCCCAGACCGCATGCCAGTTGGGCAGAGGCGGCCCTCCATACCTTGGACTGTAAGAGGGCCCTGTCCTTCTACATCCAGTGTACTCAAGGCCACCGGAAAGCCTCTCAGCTTTTCGTTTCCTGCAGTAAACTGGGGGAGGCGGTGTCCAAGCGTACGTTGTCTACTTTGGTGGCGGACTGTATTGACTTATGAGGAGGCGAGGCTATGGCGGCATCAGTGGCTCACCTGTGCTCTGTTCCTCTGGCAGACATCTGCCGGGCTGCCACCTGGTCTTCGGTTCATACCTTCGCAGCTCATTACTGCCTGGATAGGGAGTCCCGACGGGACAGTGCCTTTGGCCAGGCTGTACTCCGTAACCTTTTCGGGGTCTAGGCAACTCCTACCCTCCAACCCTTCTGTGTTCAGGCTACCGGAGTGCTACTTTCCTTGGACGCAGGTCCTATTTCCCTGATTAGGGATTTCATTGCAGCTGCTTGCAGCTCTTGATGAGGGAGCCTTTTTTGGCTATAGGTTCATGGTAGCCTGTAGCTGGGAAGTCCCATATGTGAGGACTGACTTCCTGCTTGTTCCCAGAGAAAGCGTAGTTATTCACCTGTAACAGGTGTTCTCTGGGGACAGCAGGAATCAGTCCTCACAACCCTCCCTCCTACCTTGGAGTTGCAGTCTTATTATTTTCATTTGTTTTTGCCATCTTTTTAGCTATGTCATTTGACTGAGCAAGATGGCAGTACCCTTGAACGGGAAGGGGATCACGCACCCATGGTAGCAATTCCCAAAGGATTTCTTTGAAAGCTGGAGATTTGCTCCGTGCGGGCTCCGTCGGCGTTGACGTCAGCCATATGTAAGGACTGATTCCTGCTGTCCCCGGAGAACACCTGTTACAGGTGAGTAACTACGCTTACACACATTTTTCATGTAGAAAGCTCCTTATAACATTATCCCCAAATGATCTCCACAATTATTTTTATGGTAGGAGGGGAGGCATGCGTGTGTGTGTTTGCACTCCAGCTACTGGTGAAAGAATTTGTATGTATTGTGGATGTTTATATGTTTATCTGTCTATGGGGTGGGGATGCTGTGGTGTGTGTGTGTGTGTCCGTTTGCTTCTGCTGCCAGCGTCTCCTGATGTTCTTTCTCTGTATTCAATATGCGCATCTTCTGAGAATTTACATGCAAAAATTTCTGATCCATGGAGTTTTACAAGAGTATTTGCCTGGCTGTGGAATTCTCCCGCAGTCAGGAATGTAATGCCATAAAGTGCACATGCACACATGAAAATGGGCGCAGATGGACAACAATGTGGGAACCAAAAGCTGTTATATAAAGTTAAATTAAATAATGTTTTTTAGATAGTTATTTCTGAGTGCTTTCTGGATCCCTTTAACATTTCCAAAGAAGTTCATTTAGAGGAGAGAGCACAATCTCTGTTGACTAACAGACTAGGTATTAACTGCAAGCTGAGAGGGATCCAGGGTTATTGACTGTGTTAAATTGTTAATTAGCTTACAGCTAAATAAAACAGTTTTTGATTCTAGTACAAAAATAGAAAGACATTCAAATGGTGAATATTATGTTCTCTTTTACTTGCCTGTTATATAGACATGCAGTGCTTTTTATGACAAGTGTTTTATATTACTGTCTCCTTCAATAAGATGAATGCCGAAATATTTATGTAATGATGGTTTAGAGAAACCTTTCATTAATTTGCCTGTTTTGCATAGATAAACCTCTCTCCCCTAAGGCATTGAAAGGATCTGAAACTTCTCAGCTTACAAAGAATTACTATACTGTGGTAAGTTTGTGTGTTTTTATTGAACAAAAAAAATATGTGCTCATGTATTAACATATAGTAACAGACACAAAAAAGGAGTTGAATCACCACAGGTTTGAAATTTGTAAACCTTGGTGCCAGTCAGCACTTCAACTGTAGCTGCTGTTTTTATTGACAAGTAGATCAGGTTCTTTCTTCAACTAGAATCATGAAGTTCTCTGGGAACAAGCAGGAAGTCAGTCCTCACATATGGGTGACGTCGGCACTGACAGAGCCCTCACAGAAGCATCCCCCCAGTTTTCAAAGAAAGCCTTTGGGAGATGATACCACGCATGCGTGGTCCCCTTCCCGCCAAAGGGTGCCATCTTGCTCGGTCTCCTTTTTTCCGCGGAGTCCTTCAGACATTCATCTGGCTTGTCCCCGGAAAAAGTAGATTTTTTTTTTCTCTCTGAGTTTCATACTTTACTCTGGTATTGCACTGGTACTCTTCCCACCACCCGACCTTGCTGCCTCAGCGTCACGTTCATGTCTGTTTTTGTAGTTTTTATTTTCCCTAATTTTCTGGCAGCTTCGTGCCTTTTTTCCTAACTGGCAGCCTGGCGAGTCTTTGACCTCGCGGGGGTACTTTTTTCCACCCATGCCTACCAGTTGCTTTAAGTGTGGTGCTCAAAAAGTATGTCCTTAACCGACACACACGACTGCTGTCTTCACTGCCTCAGGCCTGACCACGACCCGGCAGCATGTGGTCTTTGCAAGAGGATGTCCAGCAAAGGTCTTCAAGAGCTGCCGGCAGCAGCATGATATGTTTTTCCATGAGTCCCTGGTGCCTCCGAATGCCAGGGCCTCGTCTGAAGCCTCGACACCTCAGGCGGACCCTTCCGAATCCGAGCCCCGCCGTGGGCCTTCAGAAAGGCGGTCTCCCTCGAGGGAACCCAGGAAGAAGAAGAAACCCTCGAAGGCGGCATCCTTGGATGGATCTGACTGTCCTGGTACCCTCCAGGCCAGGTCCCGCAGTCTGAAGCACTCATCCGAGGCATCGGAGAAGGAGTGGCCTGCAAAGGTCCCCTGAAAGGATTCAACCTCGGATGGGCCTCTTTCCCCAGACACCATACTTGTTGAGGATTCCCCTTCAGGGGATCCGGCACCAGGCCCAAGTCACTCAGTGCCCGCACCAAAGGCTGCGGAGCCTTCTGGCCTGGAGTCCAAAATGGCGACCCTGGAGTGCAGTTTGTCTGTCTTCATGGGCCAGCAGTGGGCGCTGTTGTCCGGTACGACTGGTTCATCCGCCCCGAACACCGGGCCCTCTACGTTGAAGATGTCCTCGGATGCCGAGCTGATCCTCGAGATCCTTCAGCCTCGAGTCAATCCTTGGCCGAGATCGCGATCTGATTCCCACTTGACGGGACCGCGATCATCCCCAGCAAGTATGCCCGACACTGGGCACGGAGCATCGGGAGCCCCAAAGCCTGCAGAACACCCCTCCTATGAATCCTTGATGGACTACTCCGAGTGGAAGACAGAAGATGAGAAATCCTCTGATACCCATCGCCACTGCTACATCATCTCGGAGCCTCGTCAGCGGTCCCCGCCGGAGGATATGGGCTTCCTTGATTTTGTCAAGGATATGTCTAAGGCCCTGGCGTTCCCTATGGAGTCGGAGGAGGACCCTCAGGCGGATGAGATGGAAGTCCTCCAGTATGAGGCTCATGGTGCCCATCCCTCCCATCCTGGAACTTCTGATGCTCTGTATGTGGGAGACACTGGCATCAGTGCCAGTGGTGAGCAAGTGGCTCGCCTCGATGTATCGAGTCCGCCGGAACCTGGGCTTGCAGAAATCACAGCTGCCGCATAACTCCATGGTGGTGGAGTCGGCCATACATCAGCTGAAAAGCCAGAAGACTCACTCCTCGGTGCCCCCCGGCAGGAAGGCCCGCACCTTGGATGCCCGCGGCAGAAAGTGTTACCAGGGCTCGATGCTCATCGGCCTCATCCAGGCCTACCAGCTGTACATGAGCATGTACCTGAGAGATCTGGTGAAGGAATTGATCTTTGGAAGAGACAGTATAGAAGAATCTAATAAATAAATCAATAAATAAAAATTTGCTGGTCTCTCCGAGGAACCCCTGCAGCATTTCAAGAACCTGGCCAAGGTTGTCCCTGACTGCTCCAAGTTCATGTCTCGGTCAGCCTATGATGGGTTAGAGTCAGTGGCTCGAGTAGCGGCGGCGAGCATTGGTGCATGATGCCAAGCTTGGCTACAGTCATCCGACCTCGAGCACTGGGTTCAGGACAAATTGGTTGATGTCCCATGCCAAGGAGAGCACCTCTTTGGCAAACCCATGACCAACAAGGCTGTTAAACAGGAGACAGAGTTCATGACGAGGACCAGGCTTTCAAAAAAGACCGCTGCCCCTCTCCGACGGAAGGACTCGGGTAAAAAGTCCTTCTACCCGAGGAAAGGGGCTGTTTATAGAAACTACCCACCTTTTCAGGCCTCCCCGGCTCCCCAACAGGGTCAGCAGGCCAAGGGACATAGGTATGGCCCTCGTAAGCAGAAGAATCTGAAGCCCCCAGGCACCGGCCCTAGCCCAGCCAGGGGGGAGTTTTTGACTCCTTGAGCAAAGCCTCTCTACCTCAAGGAGATCAGCAACCCACATCGGGATGTCTGACTCACTATGCCCAGAGGTGGTTGACCATCACCACCGACTCCTGGGCACTTCGGGTGGTCAGGGAGCGTTATCTCCTCCACCTGACTTAGACACCTTCCCCTTATTTTCTGGGAGAGCCTCTCAGGTTTCCCCTCCACTGGGACCTTCTACTGAAGGAGTTGGCAGGTCTTCTCGAGGACAAAGTGGTGGAACCAGTGCCTCACCATCTCAATGGCAAGGGGTTCTTCTCTAGGTACTTCCTTGTGCCAAAAAGAACAGGGGCCTTAAGACCCATCCTCAACCTGCACAACCTCAACAAATTCCTGGTGGAGAAATTCAAGATGTTCTCCCTTGGAACATTGCTGCCCTACCTCCAGCAGGAGATTGGCTATGTTTCTTAGACCTGAAGGATGCCTATACTCACATCTTCATTCACCCCAACCACAGGCAGTACTTGCGGTTCATAGTGGGGGCAGGCACTATCAGTACAGGGTGCTCCCTTTCGCCTTGGCTTCTGCCCTTAAGGGTCTTCATAAAATGCCTGGCAGTCGTGGTCGCCTGCCTCCAGCTCCAGGGAGTCAGTCTTCCCCTACCCGGATGACTGGCTCATAAAGGGAGGCACAGCATCAGAGGTGCAGCAGGCCACTGCATGCATCATCCAGGTTCTGCAGCGCTTGGGGGTTTATCATAAATTACCCTAAGTCTCACCTCCTCCCGCTGGAAGGCTGTGACATGGCGCACCGTGTCAGGGCAATGGCGGCCTCGGTGGCAAACCTGCGCTCTGTCCTTATGGTGGACATCTGCCTGGCCGCCACCTGGTCTTCAGCCCATACCTTCGCAGCTCATTACTGCCTGGAAAGGGAAGTGCCTTCGGCCAGGCTGTGCTCCATAATCTTTTGGGGGTTTAGGCAACTCCTACCCTCTGACCCTTCTGTGTTCAGGCTACCGGAGTGCTGGTTTCATCGGACACAGGACTCCTCCTGTGGTCTGTGGGCACAGACTTAATTTCTGCTGCTTGCGGCTCCCCATGAGGGAGCCATGTTTTTGCTATGGGCTTTTGGTAGCCTGTAGCTGGGGAGTCCCATATGTGAGGAGTGACTTCCTGCTTGTTCCCGGAGAAAGCGTAGTTACTCACCTGTAACAGGCGTTCTCTGGGGACAGCAGGAATCGGTCCTCACAACCCTCCCTCCTCCCCTTGGAGTTGCTCCTTTGCCATCTTTTAGCTTTGTCATCTGACTAAGCAAGATGGCATCCTTGAGCGGGAAGGGGACCACGCATGCGTGATGGCATCTCCCAAAGGCTTTCTTTGAAAACTGGGGGGATGCTTCCGCGAGGGCTCCATCAGTGCTGATGTCACCCATATGTGAGGACTGATTCCTGCTGTCCCCGGAAAACATCTGTTATAGGTGAGTAACTATGCTTTCAAGAGACCAGGGTAGGATATATTGTTATATACAGCATATATTAAATACATTATATTATTTAGAGTTATAATAGTACATATTCCCCAGTTATTTTATTGGGAAGTTGGCCATGGATCACTGGGTGCCATCCTTCTGTGGTCCCTCAAGGTTTAACCCTTTTGCCTGTTTTGTTTAGCCTATTTGTTAGGCCTTTGTTTGATGGCATCAGTAGCTTTAATTCCATATCATCCTGCTAGACCAGCCCAGACAAGTTGGTTGTGTTCCCCTACCAGCAGATTGGTGGAGACAAAGACCAGTGAAAGCCCAGGTTTCAATGATATCATTCCTATGCCTCTATCCGCCTTGGCCACCGGAGAGCCCTTCAGTATTTTTTTGTCTCCATCAGATTATAGATGTATTTTCCCCTTTTTAAAGAAAATCTGAAGAATTGAGAGAAAAGGATTGATTTAAATGCTCTTGAATGACCACCTTGAGAGTGACTCTCTCACTTGAGTGCGATATGGGAGGCTCCACTAGACTGCGGTCTTTTCAGTAACCATAGGAGGAGGGAAAATTAGTTTAGCTCCAAACACCTGTGGAGCAGCCAGAAAAATGGAAGGATTTGAAAGAGTTCAGCAGTTTCACCTAGCTTCAATGCCTCCTTCCTTCTCATCTGTCTGCCCTGCTCTCACCTGAAGATTGCAGAAGGATCTCAGAGAAATCTGCCTGTCAGCCACCTTAAATGCAATGTCTGCAAAGCAAAGTAACTATGTCAGGGGAGCAGAGCTGAATTCAGAATTATTTTCAACTCTGGTTTGATGGCGGCGACAATCAAGATTGTGCCGTGGGCACGTGCTCATATGCGGCCGCTCCAGTGGTCCTTGCTGATTCGGTGGTCTCTGAGTTCTCAGGAGCTCAAGCTCAGACTTAGGCTCCTGCTCCTGATGATGGTGAAGGTTAGCCTGTAGTAGTGGCAGCAGCCCTGTCATCTGAGGAAGGGTATTCCACTGGACAATTTCTCATGGAGCCCTTTGCCATGACTGGATGGCCCAGAGTCATTGGCACCACAAGGAGCAGTCTGGTCCATCAACTGGCTCAAGGCGAGGGCCATCAGGTTGACTCTTCGGTGTTTCTGGCCCCTGGTTGAGGGCTGGGTGGTTTGACAACACTATGGTGGTGGCTTATGTGAATCATCAAGGTGGCACGAGGACTGCCAGGGTAGCCCTGGAGATTGCTCTTCTGTTTGTCTGGGTGGAGAAGAACCTCCTAGCTTTTGTCGGCCCAACACATTGCCAGGGTGGACAGTGTAGCAGCGAACTTTCTCAGCCGGCACTTTCTGGATCCAGGAGAGTTGGAATTGAGTCAGAAAGCATTTCAGTTGATTCTGCACTGCTGGGGTTGCCCCGAGATGGATCTGATGGTGACCCACTGCATTGCCAAGTGTGCCACTTCTTCAGTCACCGCACAGAGACAGAGTCCAAGGGCGTCAACATTCTGGCTGAGCTCTGGCCGTCAACACCTGCTATATGTGTTTCCTAGGTGGCCCCTGGTGGGGCGTGTGATTCAGCATATATAGTGCCACTTGGCAAGGATTATTCTGGTGGCACCGGATTGGCTGAGGAGAGTTTGGTTCAGAGATCTGATGTGGCTCCTGCAAGCACCACCTTTTTGTTTTGCCTCTTTTTCTGGGACCTATTGCATCAGGTACCGATTGCCCTGGAGGATCCAGTTCCCTTCTCGCTTAAGGCTTGGCTTTTGTGAGAAGAGTGCACGTACAGACTACTCTCCGGCAGTGGCTTCCACTCTGCTCAGAGCTTGTCAGAGGTCTATCAACCCTGGTATATGTGCGAGTCTGGTGCCTCTTTGGGCGATTGTGTGGCACATGGCAACTGGCTGCTGAGATGGCCAAAGTGCTGTCTCTGTTGGTCTTTATGCAGGATAAGAACATAAGAACATAAGACATGCCATACTGGGTCAGACCGAGGTCCATCAAGCCCAGTATCCTGTTTCCAACAGTGGCCAATCTAGGTCATACGTACCTAGCAGTTTCCCCAAAAGACACAAGTTCCACAATGCTTGTACTGGGTCAAGCATTGATATCCTGGGTCCCTTTTTAATAGTGGTTTATGGACCTTTCCTCCAGGAACTTGTCCAAACCTTTTTTAAACCCAGCTATACTATCAGCCCTTACCACATCCTCCGGTAACAGATTCCAGAGTTTGATTACACGTTGAGTGAAAAAATATTTTCTCTTATTTGTCTTAAATAGTTTACCCTGTAGCTTCATTACATGTCCCCTAGTCTTTCTATATTCTGATAGCGTAAACAATTGATCCACGTTTATCTGTTCCACTCCATTCATTAATTTATAGACCTCTATCATATCTCCCCTCAGCCGTCTCTTTTCCAGGCTAAAGAGCCCTAACCTTTTTAGCCTCTCTTCATAGGAGTAGCCTTCCATCCCCTTCACCAATTTGGTGGCTCTTCTCTGTACTTTTTCTAATAACGCTGGATGATCTGGAGAAGAGCTTTTCTTTTAGCTCCCTGAAGGTTCAGGTGGTAGCTTTGGCCTACTTTGGATGTCTGTTGGCTGGTAAGTCTCTAGCCTCGCACCCGGATGTTTCATACTTTCTTCAAGAGGTTCAGCATCTGTGTCCTTCCCTCCGGTCTGTGGTCCCTTCCTGGGATCTGTATCTGGTGCTCAGGGCCATGATGTCATAACCCTTTGAGCTGTTGAAGCATGTTATTCTGAAGGATTTGACACTCAAGACTGTCTTCTTGGTTGCAATTTTTTCTTCAAGGTTATTTCTTAGCTGCAGACTCTGTCTTACCAAGATCCTTATCTGTCTTTTCAGAGGAGGCCATTTTCCTTTCAGTTTATGTTTTCCTTCTTGTATATGGTGAATTCTCCCTTTCTGGTGAACCAGGTGGTTTGCCTGCCCTCCTCTAAGGAGCAGTGTCGGGGGAAAGATAAGGATCTTTGCCTTGTGGATGTCCGGAAGGTGCTTCTCCAGAATTCGGAGGTTATGAATTTTTAGTAAGTCAGACCATCTTTTTGTGCTGTTTGCTGGCTCACGCAAATGTGACGTGATGGCTGTGTCTACATTGGGGTGCTGGATTAAGGATGCTATTGCCTCAGTGTATTTGCTGTGGAACTGGCCGGTTCCGGATGGTTTCTGCACCCATTCTAGCTGAGTGCAAGCGTCCTCATGGGTGGAATGGGGCTCAGTAGTCCCTACTGACATTTCTTGGGCAGCAGTGTGGGCATCACTTTCCACTTTTGTCAAGCCCTACCGCTTGGATGTCCACGTGTGGGCGGATATGGCCTTTGGCTCCAAGGTTTTGTGAGCTGCTGTGCCTTCTTCCTGCCCAGTGGAGTCGTAGCTTTGGTACATCCCACTTGTCTGGACTGGTCTAGCAGGATGATATGGAAGGTAACATTTTACTTAGCAGTTAATGACCTTTCTTTGAGCCCTGCTAGACCAGTCTAGGACCCGCCCCTGGAATTGTATTTGCTCTGTTCTTCTACTGCAGTACCCTTGGGTCTGCTATGATTTCTATACTTGGCTTTGCAGGTTCATCTTCTACTGACATCCTTCTGTTTCTGATTTCCTGTGCATAGTTCTCTGCTGTTGATTACTCACTGTTGCCCACATGGAGGTTAAGTGAGGCTTGCCATGTTCTCCCATATCAAACATTCATCATAAAACATTATTCCACACAAAATTATTAATCTAAAATATGATTATTGAAAAATAATAATTCATTACTAGTAAATGATTTTAATTTTTGGAGGACAGTTAGCTCATATTCCATGTGGGACAAAATTATTTAATTTCATTGTTCAACCCAACCAGATGAAAGGAAATGGATTCAGGGTTTGTTTTCAGTCCAACCAAATTATTTAATGACTCTCAAAATTACCACAAATCACACAGTCCAGTAAATACTGTTTCAAAACGTTACCACAGATCACTCAATACAATAAATTATATTACAAAAATTGCTATATAGTCCATTAATAAACATAACAAGACTTTCTCCTCTTGTGCATGAATAAGTATAGAAAGTGTAAACCCCAATCCTTAAAACAAATGGGATAGTTTATCTTCATGAATTGGCTGTCTTTCACACTAACACCACACCAGTGGAGTTATAAAACAGTTCTCTGATTTTTCTCCAGGTTGCACATATACATGCTTGGTCAGGAAAAAGTTTCAATTGTTTCTAAGTGTGCCCATAAAATAATCAAAATGAGTAGGTGAAAATCCATCTCGGCAAAAATGCAGCAGAAAGTTAACTATTCCCTCTCCTAAAGACACCGACGCACTTATTAATGTAACAGGAAATCTGTGCTGAAGAAGGGAGTGGGAACGTAACAGGCTCTTGAGCCCCGCAACAGCTCAGAAGTCCTGTGCTTAATTTGTTACTTCTCTTCGAGTAGCGAAGCTTTCATACAGGAGCCGCAGATGCTTCCCAGTCCCAACTCCTGGCAGTACTCTGCCCACCAGGGTATGCCTTATTGGGCATTCTGTCCCTGTACAATAGGATGGTGCAGTTTTTGCCTATTTTTCTTGACAGAATTGCTCCAACTCTTTCACATTGGCCGAAGATCATCTGTGAACTGCATTCTTCAAGTCTTGCCATGGATTTTCTCTTGGAGTCATTGGGCCACAGGGCCACGTAGGACATTCACTTTTTTTTTTTTTTGCTTTATCCTTCAGAGTACTGGCCTGCTGAAAGGTAAATCTTCTCTCCAGTCCCAGGTCTAGGGCAGACTTGCAAAAGATTTTCTTTCAGAATCTGCTTGTACCATCCTCTCTTGCAGGCATCTCCTGAATGAAGCAAAATATAATGCCTATAAAGTTCTGGCCACACCATCTGACGGGGATTCAGTAATTCATTGTCTGCAAAGATTCCTTAGGCAGCCTTTGGCTGTGGTCTTCGGTTGTGCAGATTTTGCTTCTCAGAATTCTTCCAAACTGTTTACCATTGAGCTGATGATAAATTATAGCTACATTTTACAAAGGGGTTGATTTTCAAAAAATGCTTAGTGCTTCATTTAGGCTCCCTAAGTTTTAGGAATCTGAATCTCTGAACATTTTCAGCTGAAAAATGTCTTGCAACTTAGGGGTCCTTTTACTAAAGTGCATTATGTGGTTAACACGCATTTCAGCGCCTGTTAACTGATTCTGTGGGCCAGTGGTGGTTGTTACCATGCAGGCAAGACAATTATTTCATGTTAAAATATATGTTAATTGCACATTGTGCAATTAGGTGGAGCTGAAGCAGAGAATGATCACTAACTGTGCATTGTGGTTAGCATGGGCATCAGCAGCATGAGCTAACTGCCAAAGCTGCATTTAGCATGGACACACCTATCATCATCTCTATTGATGGCATTAAGTGCACCCATGGTAATTGCTAAGGGCCGAAACAGATGCTAAGGGATTTGCCTGTGCGGTAACCATCGAGCGAAAGCTGCCCACATCCTCGACAGTTCCTGCAATGTGGTGGCACCTAACACATGTTGATTTTGGATTCAAAATGCACATTAGGGGCAAAAAAAATACTGCACTTTATTAAAAGGACCCTTTAGGAGCCTTCAGTTTAAATTGGCAGTTCATTTACCTAGTTTTAGGCACTAATGCTGAAAATCAGTGCCAAACACCTTTTCTCTTCCTTTACTGTGCTCTTTAGGAAGCTAAATTTTGGTGCATACGGAAATTAATATCCTAAATTTAGGCACTCGGCCCTTGTCAGTTTTAAATGATTGATTTAGGTATTCATTTCTCAAATTTAGGAGCCCAAACCTTTGCAAATTGATCCCAAATCTTTTAAACAGACACATTTTAATAGTAAGCCTAACTCTTCAGAATTTAGGGGTAATTTTGTACGGGGATGCTTACTTTTAGGAGCCAACAATGCATGTAAATGTTGGTATTTTAGTTATTTTTTTGCAAACAAGTGGCCTCTTAGAAAATTCCAACTAGCATCAAAGTTGTATAGTGTTTGCATGACACGCACTTTTCACTGTAGGACTGCACATGAGCGGTGTTGGGGCGGAGCATCAGCTGTGCGAGCAAGTACACTCGATTATGGAATACGATAATTTACGCATGCTCTTGCAAAAGGAGGTGCAGTCATTAAGTGATTACACCTGAACTTAAGGCGCGTTCTCTTCCGCTTACACTAGTATTTTATAAACTCAAGTACGTGTATAGTTCACTGTATAAAATAGGTATAAAATAGGCCCATGAAAATGTGTGTTAGAGGCACAGCTTTATAAAATTACTGTCTTTATGCTGTCAGAATATTGACATAATGCTTGGAAGTTTCCTTGTAGAGCAAGAGAACTTTACTTAATTCCATACCATATTAAAGTGGTCAAATGTACATGAATGAGAATACAGCAAATTTAAGCTTTTCCCGAATGTGTTCCCATTCCTTTACTCTTGATATTAAATGGCTGTGAGGTTTGCAGTGGATAAAATGTTAGGATTGTTTCTTTTAACTCTTGGGATGTAATCATGTATTACCACCTATATTGACTCTGAAGGAAGCTTGCTTGGAACCATGAGTTCTAGCGCTGAAAGAAAGAGACAAAGCTGGATATCTGATGTTATCTTGCTGCTGTTCATGATGGAATGTCATGCACTGTGTTTTTGAACTATGTGTATATGTTTACTTTTAGAAAATGATAGTACTGATTAAGTTTATTGCTATGTAGCATAAGGTTGTTAACTTCCTCTACGCACATCTAACAGAGTCTGCGGCCAAATCAGTGTATCTATGTATTTTATTTAACATTTCTTATATACTGCCTTTCATGATATCAAGGTGGTTTACATTGAACAGGGCATTATAACTTGGAGATAACTATTTTACAGGGAACATGGGCTATGGAGGGTTAAGTGGCTTGCCCAAGACCACAAGGGAGCACATGTGGGACTAGAAACCCCAGTCCTTCCAGCCCAAGGTTGCTGTTCTCTAGTGGGATTTGAACCCCCGACCTTCCGGCCTGAAGTACCTTGCCCCAACCACTAGGCCACTCCTCCATGTATTGCCTACATGGTTCCAACAATAAAAAGATATTTTAATAAACTATGGGATTAACCAGTTTTATTTTTCACATTTTACATGATGGATCATTCAACCTTTGACATTCTGAGATGGTTGAGATACTGGGGCTTGTACATTTTTCTTTGCACTGGTTGGTTGTTCTTTAGCTTAGTCAGATCCTCACCGGACCTTTGGAATTCAGGGGAATTGGTCTGCTGACCTCTGCAGCCTTCAGTGCTAGAATATACCCTGTCAAGGGCACAGTTTCCAATATTTAATTCTCCCACGGCACACTGCATAATGGTCTTTAGAAACATATGCGTGCTCTGGCTGCTTTTGGTTTACCACAATTTTGCTATTGTTTTTTGAATAACTAAAAAAAAAAAAAAAAGATGACCACAGACTGATTTACACAAAGAAAATTGGAATAAATAGGTCTAATGTTATTTTTCCCTTGGCATCAGTAAAAAGCAGTATGTACATAAAGAATAAATTACTGGTGGTTTCTTACTGTCAGAATTTTGCATTATTACTATAGATATTCAGATGTACTATCAGTAATCATAGTCTTACTATAAATATGGCTACAAATAAATATTCCACGTGTGCTCACTTTCCCTGTAGGTGTTGCAAAATATTTTGGATACCGAACGAGACTATGCTAAAGAACTTAATTTACTGCTGGGAACTTACCTGAGACCCTTACAGTCTGATGATAAGTAAGATATAAGTTGCATTCTATCATTCTATCAGTCTGTCTGCATAACTGATGGTTCAAAGAGTGCAAAGGTTAAGAACTGCACTTTAATTACTACATTTCCTCTTAATCACCTTGAATAAAGTAATAAGATTGCCATGTTTGTCCACCCGAATATATATAGATAAAGGTCAACAAACAGCAAAATATTATCAGGTAATATCTTTTTATTGGACTAGGCTACATTTCTTGACTACTTTGTTGAAGGCTACATTCCCATCTTCAGTCCCATAGAGAATGATTAGATCAAAGCAAGAGATGACAATTACTAGAAAATACGAGCAAATTATAGCATGCTGTACATTGCATTAACTACCCAAATATACTGAATTGCACTCCAACATTTAGATTAAGATTTTGAGGTAACATTTTGTAGCTGTGTTTATAAGAACATTTGGGGCCTAATATACTGTACCAAGCATTTTCCCCGTAGACACAATGAGGGTAGTTTTGTAACAGGTCAGCTTGGTGGGAGATGTCAAATACAAGCCTATTTTGGACTTATTTTATAAAGATGCATAGGTGTCTTTGCTAGTATTTTATACAGACAAATAGGCACCTAAGTGTCTTTATAAAATACTAGCACAGGTTCTGTAGAAATTGTAGATGAAATGAACCTGTGAGCATTTGTACCTGTTTCTGCACATATTTTATTTATTTATTTATTTATTTAACAGTATTTCTATACCGCCTTATCGTACAATCAAGGCGGTATCACAGCAAACAATCAAAAGGAGTGATCGAGTTTTTTCATGCAGTGAAGGGTATATCGTGATTGGTGTGTCTGATGTGTTGTGTGTTAGATTAGGTGGAGCTATGTACATTGTGCGCTATAATACAACGTGTGCTATAATACATTCTTCTATACTGTGATAATGACAGCTCTGTAGAGCGAATGCAATGGGAAGGAAATGAGCAATATACCTTTAAGAGTAAAGGCAAACAAGGTTCCCATGGAAACCTCAAGCTTCTAGCTAGAACTGAGCCCGGTCATAGCAGTGACGTAGGAGCTGAGTGGAGCCCTAACGAGTTTCACATGAGCAGCCAGAAGGGTGTGGCTGCTGAGGAAAGCCGTTTTAAACCTGCCTCAGAGTTCTGTGCAGGAGAGCAGCAGAGAGGGAAGAAGCAGCAAGAGCAACGAGGAAAGCTGAAGCCACGAGGGAAGCCAGCTGAACAAGGAAAGCTATGAAACACAGAACAAGCTAAGAAGGATTCTGGAAGGACTGTTTCCTATACCCCAGGAGCACTGGAAGCAAACCCAAAACCTCTGCTAAAGCAACCCAAGGAAAAGGTAGAAAAGTTTACCTTCACACGGGGAGAGAGCTCTGATTGCAGAGAGGGCATTGCATGTGAGAAAGGTACGTCTGCTATAATCCCTAGCAAGAGATATGCTGAAGATATTATACAGCAGTTAAAGACCAGTGCTAACCAGAGCCAAGATAGCACTGCTGTGAAAACAACTCCAGTCAGAACCAGAAACATTCCAAGTAAGTGTTATGAGACAGATTCAAAGTCTGTAGTTAAAAGCTTACGAAGGAATCAGTTTCCTGCCTTAGACAAAGTGACTGCAAAACACAGGGAACAGTTTATAGAACAACTGCAGGAAGTTCTTAGTAACCTTCAGTCTAAGTCTGGTTTTAAAAGTTCCCTAGAGCAGAATGATAATGGAGATAGTGAGGAGATGATAATTGATGTAGAAGAAACTCCTGATATGAATGACGTTTGTGAAATGGATTGCTCTTTCTGTGAGACCAATCACCTGGACTTACGTTAAACAACCTTTGTATGAGAGGAATGCAAAGCTGTTTTCTGACTCTCTGAAAGAAGGACATTGTGCTGAAACAATTACTCTGCCTAAGCATTTGCTGTGAATGAAACAGTTTACCTATGCTTTATTTCTCAACTTTAATTGCTCCTGTTTTTCCTATTATTTTGGGGAGAAAATAATCCATGCCATGTTTTGAGCTGTGAACTCTATGTGAAAGGGAAAAACCCAAATAAATGTATCTGTTTGACTGAACCTCGTGCCACAACACTTTTGTTGGATAGTAACCAAGACTACAAGTCCCAGCATCCCTTGCTGGCACATTAGCCAAGGACTTTACTTGAAGACAAAATAGAGGTCACCCTTGCCCTTGAGCCACCGGACCTAGGCGGGGGTAGGACAATACATTATGTGTTATGAAACATCGTGTGCTGTTATATATTCTTTTATACGAGGGTCGGGGGGGGGTAGGATGGTTGTTCTTGCTAGTTAGATCATGTGACGTGTCCATAGTGCTCTGTGAATAGCGTTGTCTTCAGCTGTTTGCGAAAGTCTTTAACGTCCGTCGTTGCTCTCAGATCGTCTGGGAGGGTGTTCCAGATTGTTGGGGCCGCCAGGGAGAGTGCTCGTTCTGTGGTGTCCTTGCGTGTTTTTCTGAAGTCTCTAGGGGTGTTAACACGGTTGGAGGTGCCTTTTCTTCTTGGGCGTGTGCTGGTGTCTGGTTGTATGAGGGTGTGAAGGCTGTTGGCTGATGTGTGTTGTTTGATCTTAAATATGTTTATGATTGTTTTGTATTTGATGCGTGAACTGATTGGGAGCCAGTGTAGGTCTTTCAGAATGGGTGTGATGTGTTCCTGTCTTGTTGATCCAGTTATTATGCGGTCCGCCGTGTTTTGTGCTAGTTGTAGTGGTTTGAGTGTTTGTTTTGCTAGTCCAAGGTAGATTGGGTTGCAGAAGTCTAGTATGGGGGTTATTAGAGCCTGGCATACGGTACGGAAGTGTTCAGTGGCGAGAAGGAGCTTAAGTCTTCTGATGATTCTCATCCTGTAGTATGCATTTTGTATTGTTTTGCTTACGTGTGGCTTGAGATTCAGTTTGTCCAGGGTCACTCCGAGGTACTTTACTTCTGATTTTATTGGTATGGTTGTGTTTTGGATCTTGATGTCCGGTGGGTGGATGAAGTCTGGGTTACGAGTGATGATTAGTGCCTCAGTCTTGCTGAGTTTGATTGCGAGGTTGTTGTTTTGACACCATCTTGTCATTTGTGTGAGGCAGTTTGTTATTTTGGAGTAGTCCGGGTTGTCGACTGTGATAGTTGTGTATATCATGATATCATCTGCATAGATTGTATATTGAATGTTGTTCTTTTTCAGGATGTCGAATATTGGCTGGATATAGATGTTGAATAGCAGGGCCGAGAGGGCCGATCCCTGTGGTACTCCTTGGAGGACTTTTATGGGTCGAGAGGTGTTGTGGCCTACCTTGACCTGTATCTGCCTGTCGGTTAGGTATGAGTGGAACCATTTTAAGGTGGGACCGTGTAGCCCAATGTTTTGTAGTCTTTCCATGAGAGTTTTGTGGTCTACAGTGTCGAATGCTGATGAGATGTCAATGAAGATCATTATGATTCCATTATTGGTGTTGTCTATGATTCGGAGAATGCTGTTGAAGAGGTAAATCAGTAATGTTTCGACTCCATGGTTGGGGCGAAAGCCGTGTTGGTTGTCATCCAGTGGTGCGTGGTTGTTGGTGTTGTACTGTTTTTTCGATGATTTTTGCCAGAAAGGGTATGCTGGAGATTGGTCTGTATGCTGCTGGGTTGTTCTTGTCGAGAGTTGTTTTCTTTGGGATAGGTCTTACTGTGGCGAGCTTTAGTTGATTAGGCATGAATCCTTGAGTGAGGGAGTTGTGCACCATGTTGTGTATGATTTGGATGAAGCTTGATTTGGTGGCTTTGATCCATGACACTGGGCAAGGGTCTGTAGGAGCGGTGCTTGTATTGATTGCAGTGATGATGTGGGAGAGCTGCTCTGTTGATGGTGTGCTGAATGTGTCCCATGTCTTAGGGTGTGAGTTAGACTTTGTGGGAGTGCTGGGTCTTATTTGTTCTGCAGAGTGGAATTTTTCCTTGATATGGTCAGCAAATTTTTGCGGGTCTATCTGTACTTCGTCTTCTGACCTGTGCTCCTTTGTGAGGATTTTCACGATTTCGAATAGCTCTCTGGGTTTATTGTTGGAGTTACTTATCATGTTTGTATGGTATTCTCTCTTTGTTTGGTTGATGTGTTCGTTGTATTGTTTTTGCTTTGTTAGATATAGTTGCTGGGTTTCGGATGCCTTGGTCTTTCTCCATCTCCGTTCTATTTTTCTGAGTTCCCTCTTTTCTTGTCGTATGGTTTTCGAGTACCACGGCTTGTGTCGTAACTTGTTGCAACAATGTTTCATGGGTTTAGCATCTGTTGCTTTGGCGGCGTTATATAGGGTGCTGTTCCAGTTGGTGATTTGAGCCTCCAGGTCTTCTGTTTCTATGGTCAGTTGTTGTATCGTGTCCTGTAGGAACATGTCTCTGTCGAAGGTCTTGAATCGTCTTTGTGTGGTTGTGTTGTCTGAGCGTTCGTTTAGATTTTCTTTTTGTGGTACCATCTTTATCTCAATTATGTAATGGTCTGACCATGGAACTGGTGTGATGGTGGGTGTTGATATTAGTCCTCTCGAGGTTAGGTAGTTGGGTGCGAAGATGAGGTCTGGGGACGATCCGTGTCTGTGCGTCGGGGTATTGACTATTTGGGTGAACTGATTTTATAACCATCATGCATAAATCATAATTCCACATGCCCCAAATCCACCCCCAAACTTGTCTACAGCTAAGCTGCATAAATGTACATGCATTCTTGATGTTGTGTGTACTTTTCTGCAGGGATTATTTTATAAGAGGCATTTTACTTGCATATACTGGCATATACACACAAAAAAGCCTTTATACAATTCTCCCCCCTTAGGGCTACTTTTAAATGTGAAAAGTCCAAAAGGCAATATTTTGTGCCATTTTCATAAAGTCAGACTTATAATATCTTTCAGCCTGAAAAACCCTGTATAAATAATTTCCAAAAAAGGCCATCAAAATGGGAGTACACTTATTCACAATTTAGTGTGTTGTTCTTGTTGTTGAGTGCCATTGAGTTGATGATGTTTCATGGCAACCTGTGAATCGTTGTCCTAAACTGCATGCGTTCTTTAGTAAGGCGGCTAATTGTTGTTAGAGGAGCATCCATGACTGTTGTAATATCAATCCATCGCATTGCTGGTCTTCTTTTTTTTTTATCTTGACCTTCAATCTTGCCAAGCATGATATCTTTCTCTAATAATCTTTTTTTGTCTGCATGATGAGTCCAAAGTATGAAAGTCAGTCTTGCCATTTCAGCCTCCAAGGAAAGCTTAGGTTTGATCTCCTTCAGTATCGATTGATTTGTGCTTTGGGCCATGGTATATGAAATATTCCTGCCAAGCACCATAATCCAAAGGCATCTATTTCTTCTCTTTTTAAAATTTAACATTTTATTAAGTTTCAAAGAAGAAAAAATAACATATCAGAACACAGGCACAACTGTACAGAGATTTACCCACCCCGTATCCCTACAGTCCCCTTTTCTCATCTCTCCTCCCCTCACCCCCTGGTGTCACCCCTTCCCCATTCTCCGCAGATACCCATACAGAACAGACCATTCTGCATCAAACTTTTCAAGGCAGTTAACCTTTCCATGAGGAAGATGTGCCTCAGTCTTTAATACATAATGTTCTAACAATGGTGAGTCAATTGCTTCCATTGGTAGGTGACCTTGCATCTAACCGTACTCAAACATGCTGGAATTTGTCCCCTATATTTTGTAGCTCCCACCCCTTTTCACCAAGCTAGCAGAAAGATCCAGGGGTCTAAATCATTCTCTCTATACCAAAAGTCTGCTTAGTCCAATCTTGTATGGTCCTCCAAAAAATCATTATTTTCGGGCAAGTCCACCAAACATAGAAGGAGCCTATGCTCCCACAAGCCCTCCAACAACCTTTGGATATCGATGGAAACATCTTGTACAGTCTAAGGGGCGTGTAGTACCATTTCATCAGAATCCTATAACAATTCTCCCTTATGGAGATAGAGGGGCCCACTGAATCTGCTCTAAAATTGTTTACCAATGCTTAACCTCCTATCTCCTCCCTAAATCCCTCTCCCATTCCAGCATGTACTTGAGTTTGATCAATTTAGAATCCCTCACTGTGTTTTACAGCGCAGGTACCGGTCCCTGGTACCGCCGCTTCCCATACTAAATAACTTCCAGGTCTGAGAAGCCCCTGCCCAATTCCTCCTGACCTATCTTCCTTAGAAGGTAGTGAATCACCTGTGAATATTAAAAATAGTCTGACCCCTCAACCCATAGTCTTTGTTAAGCTCCTCAAAAGCCTACCAACTCTCCCCATCCACAAACTGATGAAAACATTTCAAGCCCTTCCTCTCCCACCTAGAATATACTCACCCCTCCCTTCCTGGTGTAAAATCTACCGTATACTACAATGACTGCAATAAAAAAAAGGGGGTAGAACCTTCCAAGACCCCCTTCCTCACCCTGTCCCAAATAGCACATGCCCCACAAAAGAATTTGTCCCCACCCCTCCCTTTCTCTCAGCCCTACCCTATCCAAAGCAAACATCACAAAGGTCCCCCATCCTCCCTGCCGGCACTAAAAGCACAAAATTCTTCATTTCCCCCACTTCTCTTCAATCCATAAGATGCCGTAGCTGCACCACCCAATATTAGGCTTGAAAATCGGGCGCCCCCCCCCCCCCCCAAATCCCTTGGGCGATGCATAACACTACATGACATCTTAGGTGGCTTTCGTTTCCAAATGAAATGGAACACTTTCCTCTGCAAGGACTGAAGGAGCCCCTTTAGGTACCGGTATGGGAGGGCCTGAAATAGATATAGCTTCATCGGAACCAAATTCATCTTTACAATGCTACCCTACTCAGCCAAGACAATTCCATCCCCATCCACTCTTTCATGTCCTTCTCAAGTGCCCTAAACAGAGGTGGGAAATTCGACTCATAAAGTCTCCTATGCTCAAGCGTTATTTTAACCCTCAAATATTTTATAGCTTCCCCCACCCACTTGAAAGAAAATTTGATTTTTCAGCCCTCCCACCACCCCTGATTTCATTTTATATTAAGTGCCTTTGTTTTATCTAGATTGATCTTAAACCCGGAGATACCCCTATATCCTCTCAGCTCCTCCAGCACTACCGGGAGTGTGTTATCTGGTACAGTCAGAGATAACAATATCATCCGCAAACAACAATATCTTATGTTGTTACCCTGAGACCCTCACCCCCTTAATATCCCCATTCATGCGCCAGGGGTTCCACAACCAGTGCGAAAAGCAGCAGGGACATAGGGTACACCTGACATTTTTATTTTATTTATTTATTATTTATTTACATTTCTTATATACCGCGCTATTTAGTATCAGTGCGGTTTACAAATAACAAAGATTTTGCATTTTGACATGTCCCCCTTCCCAAGATAAACGCCTCTGAATATCAGACATTGGTCTTTATCCTTGCCCTGATAGAGGACCCACAGTTAGCTAACAAAGTTAGGCCCAAAACCCATCTTATCCGTCACTAAGAATAGGAAGTCCCAATGGACGCTATCAAAAGTCTTTCGGCATCGATAGATAAAAGCATCACTTCCTCCCCCTGCTGCTGAGCTGCCCAAACCACATTAATGACCCATTTAATATTGTCAAAAGCCTGTCTTCCCATAATAAAACCTGTCTGGTCTATCTTTACCAAGGAGGGCATCCATCGAGCTAGTCTGTTTGCCAAGACCTTCACCATGATCTTGACATCGACATTCAACAGTGAGATGGGTTGATGTGACCCACAGAATGTTGGGTTCATACTTAGGTATGACAGTGATTCCTGCCATCAGCATCTCTGGTGACAATCCCCTACACTAAACCATTGAAAACCCTCCTCATCATTTCCACCAATTCCATACGATATAATTTCTAGAAATTGCTCAGTAGCCCATCCAGACCCGGCGTCTTACCGATGGGTAACTTCTTAATAACCTGGGAGTCTCTTGGGGCAGGAACGGGGAGCTGCAACTTCAGTAGTTTTTCCTAATCCTGTCAACTTAGCAGTTGCGGATCTTCCTGTTCACCCCTCCGACGTTGAGATAACCCTGAGTGATCTCTGGGGGGCGTTGAAAATTATTGATTCTAAGGTTTCCCTTGTTGTAAATTCTCTTTCTGTATTTTCTCAAGAGGCAACCGTTTCGTTTCGGCAGCTTGATGAGAAACTTGCCTTGACGGATCAGAAAGTTAGTAAATTAGAATCTCAGGTGTTACCATTGCAATCTATTAATGTGGCTGGGATCACAGATTCCTTGTTGCTACACTCAAAATTGAAAGCCCTTGAGAATTCTTCCCGAATGTATAATTTACATTTCCTTAATTTTCCCTTCTCATCTCTTCTTTCTGCTAAAATTCTTTTGGACAAATACCTTAAGGAAGTGCTAGCTATTTCTGACCCTATAGATGTTACTCAGATTTATTATGTGCCCTTTGGGTCCAAGAAGGTTAACCCCGCGGAAGGGGCATTAGATGAGATTGTTCCATCTATGTCCAACTTGACCGCCTTCCTCGAGGACTCCCTAGATACTATTACTCAAAGGTCCACATTGCTGGTGACCTTTTCATCTATTCTAGTTAAACAGCGTATTCTTAAAGCCTTTTTTAAAGCAAAGGCCACCAAGTTCTGTGGACAAGTGATTAATGTTTTTCCTGGTGTTACACGTAGCACCCAACTCCGCCGGCGGCAGTTTCTATCTCTTAAGCCCTGGGTTTTGGAATTGGGTGCTACGTTTTTCCTACGTTTCCCTTGTAAGTGTGTAATTAGTTACAAGGGTGCTTCATATGTCTTTATTGATGTTTCTCATTTGGAAAAATTCATCTCTGATAGGCAAGTTAGAGTGGGGGAAGGTGCAGCCTAAAATATAATGTAACCTCTGTTTGTTGGCCTTGGCCTAGTTTTCCTTTTAATTTTTGTTTCTTCAGTATCTAGTATAGTCTGGCTCCCGTAATGTGGGCTTCATAAGGGTCCCTTGCTTATTATGTTTAATTATTGGTTGTATTATTTCTTAATATTTTTCCTGTATTTCCTTCTTTGTTTTTGGTTTGTTGTAATGACTAAAAATCATTAAAAAAATAAATAAAAATAACCTGGCCTAACTCCTCCCCCATTATTTCCCCCTCTAAGACCACCCATGCCTCCAGGCTAACTGCTGTAGGTCAATCCCCGGTCAAACCCCCTCCCCCCCCCACAAGTACCACAGGACCCCCTCTGAGGAGTTATTTTGCTGCCTCACATACAAAGGTTTATAGAATTGCAGGAACTGGTCCCTGATTAAATGCTCCTTTCGCAAGACTTCTCCTCTTTCCCCTTGAATTTGTAGAATAGAGGACTGTGCCACCCTTCTCCTTAATTTCCATGCCAACAGCCTACCTACTTTATCTCCATATTCATAATACCGCTGCCTCGCCCTCTGAAGTCCAAAGGCTATAGAGTCCAGCTGCAGCCTCTGCAGTTCCATACGAAGATGGATGCTTCTACACTCTCCCTCACCCCGTTCATTAGTACTCACCAGCTATCTCCTTTATTTCCCTCTGCAGGTGGTCTTCCCTCTGTTGCCTCTGTTTTTTTAGCTTAATCGCCCACATCACCAATCTGTCCCATACCATGTCCTTCATCCCTTCCCAAAGCATAGTCTCGCCTACCTCCTCCATATCATTAAATTCCCAATACTCCCTAATAGCTTCCCGAACATCAGCCACCACCCTATCATTCTTAAGAAGACTCTTGTTAAAGCTCCAAAACCTAGTCCCCCCTTGATATCACACATTCCCCACCACACTAGTGCATGGTTAAACCAGGTGATATTTTCAATACTAGCACCCTGCAAGGCTGCAGCTGAGGTCTCATCCACCAAGATTAAATCTATTCTGTTATAACTATCGGGGTGGGAATAGAAAGTGCATTCCCGCCTCTCAGGATGGCGTGACCTCCATGCATCCACCAGGTTGAAGTGGGTCATCATCCCCCTCACTATTATATGACTCCTTCCTCCACTATCCTTCGTCCTAATTTCCCTGTACCTACCCAGATGTAAGACCATGTTAAAATCTCCCCACAGGACCAACCAACCATGAACCCTCTCCTCTAGTAGATCCCTCACCCCCCCCTCCAGTACGGAATCTGCCCCCCATTTAGCGCATACACTCTTGCTACTGTAACTACTCCCCCCCCCCCCCTTACGAATCAAGAACCTGCCCTCTTTATCCCTAAATACCTCTCTTCACCTGGTAAGGGAGTCCCTTATGAACTAAAATGGCCTCCTCTCCCCCCTCCTCCCATTGTGTAAACTCACAACAGCCTGTTGCTTGTAATGAGTATTCTTGTTTAATGTGAACCGCGCTGATGAAAAAGAGTGCGGTATATAAGAACTGTAAATAAATAAATAAATAAAATAAATAAGAATTGTTGCGAGAACCGGTCCCTGTTCAAGAGGGATTCATTTTTTTCGTAGCATGCGTCTCCTGTACACAGATGATATCCCACTTCATAAGAATATAAGATATGTCATACTGCGTCAGACCAAGGTCCATCAAGCCCAGTATCCTATTTCCAACAGTGACCAATCCAGGTCACAACTAACTAGCAACTTCCCAAAAAGACACACAGGTTTCACAATGCTTGTATTGGGGCAACAGTGGATTTCCTGGGTCCTCTTTAATAATGGTTTATGGACCTTTCCTCCAGGAACTTGTCCAAACTTTTTTTAAACCCAGCTACACTAACAGCTTTTACTGCATCCTCCAGTAACAAATTCCAGAGTTTGATTACGCGTTGAGTGAAAAAATATTTCTCTTATTAGTCTTAAACGGCTTACACTGTAGCTTCATTGCATGTCCCCTAGTCTTTCTAATTCTGATGGTGTAAACAATTGATCTGCATTTACCCGTTCACTCCATTCATTAATTTATAGACTTCTATCATATCCCCCCTCAGCCATCTCTTTTCCAGGTTGAAGAGCCCTAACCTTGCAAGCCTCTCCTCATAGGGTATCCTTCCATCCCGTTTACCATTTTGGTGGCTCTTCTCTGTACCTTTTCTAATTCCGCTATATCCTTTTTAAGATATGGTGACCAGAATTGCACACAATATTCAAGGTGCAGTCGCACCATGGAACAATACAGAGGCCTTATAATATCCTTTATTTTATTCTCTTCCTTTCCTTATGGTTCCTAACATTCTATTTGCCTTCTTGGCTGCCACTGAACACTGGTCAGAGAGTTTCAACATGTTATCCATGATGACGCCTAAGTCTCTTTTTCCTGGATGGTGGTTCCTAATGTGGAACCTTGCATTGTGTAACCATATTTCGGTGGTTCTTTCTAAGGTGTTCGATGTAAACCAAACAGCTTGTTGTTATGGTCTTTATGTTATAATGTAAACCGCGCTGATGCCGAATAGTGCGGTATATAAGAACTTGTAATAAATAATAAATAATAAATAAATAACTTTCTACTTGTCCACATTTGCCATTTGAATGTTCAGTCTTCCAATTTATCAAGATCCTCTTGCAATTTTTCACAATCCTCTTGGGTTTTAATAACTGAATTGTTTTGTGTCATCTTCAAATTTGATTACCTCACTTGTTGTTCCCATTTCCAGGTCATTTACGAATATGTTAAAAAGCAGCGGACCCAGCACAGATCCCTGGGGTACTCCACTATTCACCTTTCTCCATTGGGAAAATTGGCCATTTAGTCCTACCCTCTGCTTTCTATCTTAACCAGTTCCTGGTCCACAATAGTACACTTTCTCCTATGCCATGACTTTAATTTCATCAAGAGTCTCTCATGAGGATCCTTGTCAAAGACTTTCTGAAAATCCATATACACTATATTGACCAGCTCATCTTTATCTACCTATTTGTTCACACCTTCAAAAAATATACCAGATTAATAAGACAAGACCTTCCTTGGCTAAAGCTATGTTGGGTATCTCCCATTAAACCATGACTGCCTACATGTTCAGTAATTTTGTTCTTCAACCTCTCAGCCTCCTGAAACAACTGTTGCTGTTTGAAAGGCGAGATCAGCTCCTTAGCATTAATTGATCCTATCTGCACCATTTACCAGATATGTCCCTTCTCAGCACCCCCTCACGCTCATCATAGTCCTCATTGCCTCCTCCTATTAAGTCTTGCCCCATTTCCCATCCGTTCCCCCCCCTCCCATCCCTGGCTTCTCCCAAGAAACATTTCTCACCCAGGAAACCACTATACCAGGAAGTGTCATCTCCCCTAGAACCCATAACCACCTCTCCCCCCACTCTCCCCACATCCCCAGCCACCCACGCGTTCCCACAAACAAGTCTGCACATATCCTTCCCTTCTCCGATGCCACCTCATTATCCAACCCCCCTTGCATTCTTCCACCCCACACCAGCCACAACCAATGTTCCCTCTAATTTTCTGTAGGCTGTGTGCACATAAAATATTAGCTGTGCAGCTTTTGAAGGAAGGTTAAATTTTTGTGCTCCACATAACGACACTCGGAGTTATATACTTTAAAATTTGACTACAAGTCAGAATACAGTATATACACCACATTGATTGCACTAGAAAATATTGTAGAACTTGTGAAAACCATAAATACACAACAGCTTTTCAATTTTAAGAACGTCTGTGTTGTTTTCTATCAGAATCAGAACCGTAATTTTTGTGCGCTCTGTTGTAAAGTATGTGCGCTCACTCGGTGAGATGTGTGCGTGCGCACATGCGCACAGCTTAGAGGGAACAGTGGCCACAACGTCCATTTCACTTAGTCGCCCCTCCTCACCCACACCCCTTCCACTGCCCATGAACCCCTCAACCCCCATATACTCCCCCTCCACTCTTCACTCACACCCACATCCAATCACCTTTGGAGCCCACATCCCTCCCATACACCCACTTCAGCCTCATTTACCATCAACATCAATAAGACAATAACATAATATGAATAGGGGCTATAGTATTTGATATGGAAGGGCAGACTAGATAGTCCATATAGTCTTTTTCTGCTGACATATTTCTATGTTTCTAATACCCCCTTCTCCCCTCCACAAATCTCCATGTGCAACACAGGAGAGGCCCCTCTCTGTCCTCCAGTCAGCGGTTAAAGCACCCCAACAGGTCCATTGTACCAGTCCAAGAACAGTCCCCGGCCACTACTGGCCCAGTTCTTTTAACGCCATTGGTCCACCTCTTCCTCCATAACTGCTCCTTCCATAGCTGCTCACTTCAGTCGCTTGCCCTTCGTGGACACCTACTGCCACTTCAGAGCTGACATATTGGGAATCGGCACTGCTCTGTCTGTCCCTCCATGTGGGAACATCATGGAAGCTTAACTCCTGCAGAGTCTGCCATGCCTCACCAACCATTTTGATCTTCCAGGAGATTCCTTTAGCTATGAACAGCCCAAATGGGAACAACCATTTATACCGCACTCCTTCTGCCCAGAGGAAAGCTATGACTTCTCACAGAGCCCTCTGCCTCTACAACATGCCCTGGGAGAGATTGTTGTAAAACTTCACTGAACAGTTCACCCACTTCTGGATGCCGCCAACAGTTTTTCCTTGACAACATAAGACTGAAGGCAGTGTCCCTGGGCAGGCCTTTTCGTATCAGTCCCAGACTGCTATGAGCTGTCTCAATATATTTATTTATTTAAGAGTTTTTTTTATACCGCTTTATCATTTTAGTCAAAGTGGTTTACATTGTAACTTAAACTTGGCAATGTACATTAAACAGGGACATTGATAACTTGGATTCTTCTGAGGCAATGGAGGGTTAAGTGACTTGCCCAAGGCCACAAGGAGTGTTTGTGGGAATTGAACCTGGAATAGATCTGGCCCTCTGATTCCTCACTAGCCTGCCCGATCTCTGGAAACAGCTTTTTGAACACACGTTGCAGTACCCCTGAACAGCTCCTCCTCCTCTGGAATGCCATCTATCCATAGGTTGCTGTGGCGGGAATGATCTTCCAAATCCTCGAGTTTTTCCTGTATCGACTCTTGCTCCTTTTTCAAGCAGTCCCACCTTGTGTTCAGTGAAATTAGGACTTCCAAATGTCTCTCCACCTGGGTCTCCACCTCCTCCATCCTCATGCTCTGCTCTGCTATGTCCTTTTGAAGCTCAGCCGTGGCTTCCTTTAAATCTCTTTTAACCAAGGCAGTTTCCGCTTTTAACTCATACTTGAGCTCCATCAGCCGTGTTCTCAGTGTACCATCCTTAACTGGGCCAAGCTCGGTATCCATCTCTGTGTCGGACTCCTCTGAGCTCCGTGCCGCCAAACTTCTCTCCTTACCAGGAGCGTGCGAGGCCTCTTGGCTCACATAGGGCGACTGGAACTCCTCCAGCTTCTTCATTATGGACATTTCTGAAGCTGTTGCACCAATTTTAAACCAGCACTTCTGCAGGGGAAGATTAGCGCGGTGAGCTAATTTTTATGAATTCAGCGGGATCTTGCCGGAGTTGAGCTACACTCCATCCATTCTCCTCCAATGACGTCACTTCCCTCTATCTATTTTCTTTTTGTCTTGCAGCTTCACTGTCCAATTTTCCTTTTCATATGACATTATTAAAAATACCATGGCTTGGACAAGATACATCTTTGCACTTCAAAACCTTTGCTAGATCCTTTGTAGCCCTTCTGCCAAGAGCAATGTGTCCTCTGATTTCTTGACTGCTTGTGATTTCATTATTGATTATGGCTCCAAGCAGGTTGAAGTTGTTTACTATTTCTATTTCTTCTCCATCAAGAATGAAATTTTTGATATTTCCAATTGTTAGGATCTTTGTCGTCTTCGTGTTAAAGTGCAGGCTCATTTTAAGACTCTGATCTTTTGATCTTGATAAACAGATATTTCTCCGGGAACAAGCACAAAGTCAGTCCTCACATATGGGTGACGTTGGTGCTGATGGAGCCCTTGTGGAAGCATCTTCCCAGCTTTCAAAGAAAGCCTTTGGGAGATACCACCATGCATGTGTAGTCCCCTTACCACCCAAGGGTGCATCTTGCTCAGTCTCCTTTGTTCCACGGAGTCCACCAGATGTGTGTCTGATTTCCCTGGAAAAAGTTGATTAAATTCTCAGTAAAGTGTTCTCTTTATCTCAGTTGTGACCGGTTTCTTTCCCGCCTCTGAGCTTGCTTGCTCCGGCATTGCAGCTTGGACCAATTTTTTTTTAATGTTTCTTTGGTGCAGATTCATGCCTTTTTTTCCCCCCCCCCCCCCCCCTTGGCCGCTCCTTGGGTCTTCGATCTTGCCGGGGTACTTTTTTCCCTGATGGCCAGAGACTTTAAAAAGTGTGATTGGTGCACAAAAAATATGTCCCTCACTGACACTCACAATTGCTGCCTCCGATGTCTAGGAGCTGACCATGACCCGGAGGTCTGCAGCCTTTGCAGAAAGATGTCCACTAAAGTCATCAAACTCTTTTAGCAGAAGCACAACGAGATCTTGAAAAGGTCAGAGTTTGCCCCAGAGTCCCTGGTGATTCCAGCTCCAGGGCCCCGTCTGAATCCTGGGAGTTGCGCAGTGACCCCTCGGTTACCGATCGGAGCCTCGGGGCCCCCCAGAGCGTGAACGGAAGAAGAAGAAAAAAATCCTCGAGGAACTCCTCTTGGGACTTGGACAAGGCGGACAAGCCCCACGCTAGGTCCCACAGCCTGCGCGGAGAATCAGAGGAGTCCGAGCTTGAGCAGCCGTCCAAGGTCCCGCAGAAGGATTTGGAGGTCTCCAGTGATTGGCATCAGACACCCGAGGCCATCCTCATTGAGGACTCCCTCTCCTGTCCGACACCGGACCCAGTAACCCCAGCGGCTGGTTACAAGGCTGTGACACCTTCTGAGTGGGAAATCAGGATGGTGACCTTGGAGCTCAGTTTGTCTGCCTTCCTCACCACACAGCAGGTGCCGATGCCTGACTCCGCTAGTGCATCCTCCCAGGCCACGGGGACCTCGACATCGAGGATTTCCCTGGTTGCTGAGCAGATCCTCGTGACCCCACCGCCTTGAGTCAATCCTCAGTAGAGGTCTTGATCAGGGTCCTGCTCCTTGGGAACGAGATCCTCGCTGGCAAGTGCTCATGGCTCTGGTCGCGAAGCTGCCTTGATCCATCAGCCACCCGACCTGGGTCCTGCTCCGTAGGTCCGACCCGGCCCCGAATCCTCCACCAACTACTCCAACTGGGAGTCCGAGGATGAGATATCACCAGACACTTGCAAACACCGTGATGTCTCTTTGGACCTGCCCCCTCCGGCGACCCAGCATCAGTCATCACTTGAGGACACCTCATTCTTCGATTTTGTGCGGGGCATGTCGAGGGCACTGGCCATCTCCATAGAATCTGAGGAGGATGGTCACACAGAGGAGCTAGAGATTCTCCAATACGATTCCCCGCCAAAGGAGGCACTGACGATTCCCATCCCTGCCATCCTTGAGAGACTTCTCCGCATGTGGGAGATGCTGGCATCGGTGCTCATAGTCAGCCATCGATTCAATGCAATGTACTGAGCCCGGCGAGGCCCCGGCTTTAAGAAGCTACAGTTGCTTCATAACTCCATGGTGGTGGTGTCAGCCATGCATCTGCTCAAAAGCCAGAAGACGTATTCTTCGGTGCCCCCAAGCAGGGAGGCTCATACTCTCAATGCCTTCATTAGGAAATGCTATCAGGGCTCGATGCTTGCCTGCCGGATCCAAGTGTACCAGCTCTATATCGGCATGTACTTTCGGGATTTGATGAAGGAGCTTACCAAGTTTGCTGCTGGCCTCAGGGATGACCACCTCCAGCAGTTCCAGAACCTGACCAAGGGCATCGGGGAGTGTTTGAAGTACCTGACACGAGTGGCCTATGATGGCTTTGAGTCAACTGGAGCAATGGGTACAGGACAAGCTCCTTGGTTTCCCATGTCAAGGGGAGAATCTCTTTGGCAAACCCATGGCAGAGAGAGTGGCGGAGATCAAGTCCGAGTTCCTGACAAGGACTCAACTCTCCAAGAAGACTGCTATCCTCCCCAGGAAACAGCCGCCATACCTGAGGAAGAATCAGGCTTACCGGGGATACCCGCAGTATCAGACTCCCAAGCCCCCAGTAGCAGCTCCAGCACAGCCTGGGGGGAGCTTTTGACTCCCGGGACATAGCTTCTCCACCCTCAGGTCTGTTGCCCACAGGGGGACATCTGGTCCACTTTGGCCACTGATGGCCTGCTCTCATTACTGGCACATGGGCACTCCATGTAGTCAGAGAAGACTACCTTCTCCACCTAGACCAGACGCCTCTCCCATTCTTCCCAGGAGAGCCCTCTCTGATTCCCCTGCATCGGACCCTGTTTCTGCAGGAACTTGCAGATCTTCTCACAGACAAAGCAGTGGAACCAGTACCCCATCAGCTAAAGGATAAGGGGTTCTACTCGCGGTACTTCCTAGTTCCAAAATGAACCAGGGAGCCTAAGGCCCATCCTAGACCTGCGAAATCTGAACAAATTCATGGTGCGGGAGAAGTTCAAGATGCTCTCCCTTGGAACATTGCTGCCATACTTCCAACAGGGAGATTGGCTATGCTTCTTGGATCTAAAGGATGCGTATACCCATATCCTCATTCATCCCAGCCACAGGCAGTACCTCAGATTCATGGTTGGGAGCGACCACTACCATTACAGGATGCTACCCTTCAGTCTCGCCTACACACCCAGAGTCTTCACCAAATGCTTAACAGTGGTGACAGCATTCCTCCTTCTACATGGCGCCTTTTTCTTCCCCTATCTGGATGACTGGCTCGTAAAGGTGGACACAGCTACAGAGGTGCAGCAGGCCATGGCCCACACCATCAGTGTCCAGCAACACCTGGGGTTTGTGATAAACTACCTCGTCTCACCTGACCCCTCCACAGGATCTGGAGTTCCGACTGGGCACTCTCCAGGCCAAGGCCTTTCTGCCCCTAGATAGAGCAAGTCGCCTCATGGCTTTGGCCACAGAGGTACAGCGCCACCGTTCTGTGTCAACTCGCTCCTTGCTCAGTCTACTTGGCCACATGGCATTGATAGTCCATGCTGTCCCCAACGCTCATCTTCATATGAGGGTAGCCCAGTGGAGCATCTGCTCCCAGTAGCCATGGGCCAGCTTCAGGACAGAGTGTGCATGACCCACCTGCTGATGGAGTCACTGAGCTAGGGAAAGCCATGCAGCACCTACAGACCGGCATGCCTTTCCAGAACTCAGTGCCCCAGTGGGTCCTCAACACAGACACCTCTTTGCTGGGGTGGGGAGCCCATTGTGTGGGCCTCCGCATACAGGCCATCTGGTCCAGGGCAGAGAACCAGCAAAAGATCAATCTGCTGGAGCTCAGGGGCATATTCCTGGTGCTCAAAGCTTTCTGCCACCGCCTACAGCACCAGTCGGTACTGGTCCAGACGGATGACCAGGTTGCGATGTTCTACTTGAACAAGCAGGGAGGCACAGGATTTTACACTGTCTGCCAGGAAGCATTAGCCCTCTGCTCATATACAATCAGTCAAGGAATGCACTTGAGGGCGGTGTACCTGCCGGGCCAGGACAATGCCCTGGCGGTCAGACTGAGCAGGGTCCTATAGCCGCACGAATGGCAGCTGCCTCTGGCAGAATGGCTCTTCTGCCTCTAGCTCTTCTGCCTCTGGGGCATCTCATGAGTGGACCTCTTTGCCAGCCCGGTCAATGCTCAGATGCCGCATTTCTGCTCTTGCCAGCCTCATCTATCCCGGGTGGCAGCAGATGCCTTCCTCATCCTGTGGTCGGGGTGGCCTCCTGCATGCCTTCCCGCCCACGCCACTGTTGCCAAGACTCTTTTCAAGGTCCTCCGGGACAAGGCATCATTGATCCTGATGGTCCCGAGGTGGCCCAGGCAGCTTTGGTTCCCACTGCTGCTCAGTCTATCCACAGAGCCCCCAGCCCCTCCGCGGAACACCCCAGAATTACTAACTCAGAAGGACGGCTCCCTCCTTCACTCCAACCTGGGGTCTCTGGTGCTAACAGCATGGCTGCTGAATGGGTAGCCTTGGCTCCCTTCAGCATTTCGAGGGAGGTAGAAGAGATCCTCCTAGCTTCTCCTAAGACCTTCATGAGGCAGCCTATGCCTTCAAATGGCACAGATTCTCGATGTGGTTCACGTTCTCCTGCCCACTGCAGATGGTGCTGCAATACCTGCTTCATCTCTCGCAGGCTGGACTGAAGTCCAGTTCCATTAGGGTGCACTTGAATGCTCTTTTGGCACACCATCACCTTATTGAGGGCAAACTCATCTCTGTGCAGCTCTTCATCACCCGGTTCTTATGGGGCCTCCTGCTCTTGAAGCCCCCCATCCGCCCACTTCTGGCACAATGGGACCTTAATGTAGTACTGTCATGGCTTACCGGGCTGCCATTCGAGCCCCTGGCTTCTTGCCACCTAGGGTACCTCTCCTGGAAGGTTGTCTTCCTGGTGGCACTCACATCTGCTCACAGAGCCACCTTACACCAGGTTCTGTAAGATCGTGTTTTGCATGCACCCTAAATTCCTTCAAAAGGTGGTGTCCTCGTTCCACCTCAATCAGGAGGTGGTGCTCCCCGCCTTCTTTCCATGGTCTCATGCTGACAGGGGGGCGGCCATCCTCCATACCTTGGGTTGTAAGAGGGCCCTATCCTTCTACTTGCGGCATACCCAGGGACATCGCAAATCCTCCCAGTTTTTCGTCTCCTATGACCCCAGTCGGCTGGGGGAGGTGGTAATCAAGCAGACCCTGTCCACCTGGGTGGCAGACTGTATTGCCCTCACCTACGAACAGGCAGGGCTCCCACTGGAGTGGCAGGTTACGGCATACAATATCAGGGCTATGGCGATCTCTATTGCAAATTTGCACTCTGTCTCCATGACAGACATCTGCCAGGCCGCCACCTGATCTTCAGTTCACACCTTCGCAGTTCACTACTGCTTGGAGAGGGAGTTCCGACGGGACAGCATCTTCAACCGGGCCATATGTAATCTCTTTGGGGTCTAGGCAACTCCTACCCTCTGAGTCTTCTTGTTCAGGCTACCGGAGTGATGGTTCTCCTTGGACACTAGGGCCGTTTCAGGGTCTGCCCTTCAGACTCACATGCTGCTGCTCATGGTATGACCGTGGTTTTCTACAGGTTCACAGTAGCCTGTAGCTAGCGGTGTCCTATATGTGAGGACTGACTTCTTGCTTGTTCCCGGAGAAAGTGTAATACTCAACTGTAACAGGTGTTCTCTAGGGACAGCAGGAATCTGTCCTCACAACTCTCCCTCCTCTCCGTGGAGTTGCTGTATTTTGCCATCTTCTTTTGTTGGCTCTAACTATGTCATCTGACTGAGCAAGATGGCATACTTAGGTGGGAAGGGGACCACACATAGTAGTGGCATCTCTCAAAGGCTTTCTTTGAAAGCTGGGGAGATGCTTCCACGAGGGCTCTATTGGCGCTGATGTCATCGATATGCGAGGACTGATTCCTGCTGTCCTCGGAGAACACCTGTTACAGGTGAGTAACTACGCTTTTAGATAAGTCTTCACTTTTATCCTGTAATGTATAATCAGCATAGCGTAGGTTGTTCACTGTACCATATTTTCATCACTGGCCCCATAACTTGATCTTGCCATCAAAATTCTCAGACATAACTTTTTAAAGACTTTTAACACAGGCCAGTCAAAATGATTAAAATGAATTTCAAATATCTGATCTGGGCATTCATTATGATTTCATTGATTTAGACTAATATAAAGAGAAAAAGAGATTTGGCTTCTGCAACTCCTCCAATTTAAGTCTTTTGTTCCTGTGCCATGATATGTTTCGTAAGGAGCTTTCGGCATCAGGAAGGACAGCTTAAATATGATACATAATGTACTTTTTGACTGGTGCACATGTTTAAGTCTACTGTGACCCAAGTGTAAATAAATTACTTATGTAAAAAGTTATGAAAATACTCTGTTACAACCTAATTATGTTATAGATCTTAAAACACCTTGTTACAATATAAGTAGTTGCTTTCAAAATGAGTTTTAATGTAAACCACTAGCTGGTAAAATTTGAGTTCAATGTAAACCACCTTGATTTAAGGAAAAGTTGGTATATAAATACTGTTAAATAAATAAATAAGTGCAAGCACCTCTCCAGCAAAAAAGACAGACATTGATTGTCTAAAACTTTAAACACCATTACAAAAAAATTAAAATGGGCATGCTCCCTAATTGGTAGCCCATGGAAACGGTATGGCACTGGCTGGACACTTTTTCTCCTGAGAATGTTTACCAAAATCCTCACTACCATATTCTGGATGACCTGCAACCTTCATATATGCTTAGCAAGCAGACCACATACAGACTTAGAACATAAGAACATAAGATATGCCATACTGGGTCAGACCAAGGTCCATCAAGCCCAGTATTCTGTTTCCAACAGTGGCCAATCTAGGTCATATGTACCTAGCAGTTTCCCCAAGAGACACAAGTTCCACAATGCTTGTACTGGGTCAAGCATTGATATCTTCGGTCACTTCTTAATAATGGTTTATGGACCTTTCCTCCAGGAACTTGTCCAAACCTTTTTTAAACCCAGCTACACTAACAGCCTTTACTACATCCTCCGGTAACAAATTCCAGAGTTTGATTACACGTTGAGTGAAAAATATTTTCTTTTATTAGTCTTAAATAGTTTACCCTGTAGCTTCATTGCATGTCCCCTAGTCTTTCTATATTCTGATAAGGTAAACAATCTATCTACATTTACCCGTTCCACTCCGTTCATTAATTTATAGACTTCTATCATATCTCCCCTCAGCCGTCTCTTTTCCAGGTCAAAGAGCCCTTCCATCCCCTTTTCCATTTTGGTGGCTCTTCTCTGTACCTTTTCTAAAATCGCTATATCCTTTTTAAGATACGGCGACCATAGTCCAAAATGCTGTGATATTTATTTTAAATCCTGAAAAGCCTGACAAACTCTTAATTTCTGTCAGGAGGGAATCCAATGATTTTATAGGATCTTTTAGGAAATAAGACTGTCATCTGCATAAAGTAGGGTGACTTGCTCGCTCTTCCCCACTGTCTATTAGCTCTTATATACGCCACAAGGGGTTCTATATGTGCCTTCGAGTCAGTGCTGAAACCCAGCAGCTCTTGGGTTTTCTTGGCAGTGTAAACTGAAGTAGATTGCCAAGCCTTTCTTCCGAGGCAATGGAGGGTTAAGAGGCTTGCCCAAGGCCACATGGACTGCTAGTGGGAATTGAACCCTGGTTTCTTGGCTACTAAGCCAGTGCTTTAGCCACTGAAGTAATGGCAATAGGAGACACCCCTGTCTCATTCCCCTAATGCTATATGGTCATAGATAAAGCGACTGGACCCACTTAAAAAAAATTTTCACCAAGAATTGTGAAGAAAAAAACTCCAACTCTTTCAAATGCATTCTCTGCATCTAACGCCAAGCAAATGGTCTTTTCTGGATCTTTAACATTAATGATATTGATCATCCTTCTGACATTGGGCCTTAATTATTGAGCCATTTGGTCAGAGTGCATTAGTTTGGGCAATACCCTTTCCAATCTATTGGCCAAAATGTTTTCAAAAACCTTCATATCTCAATGTAAGAGAGAAATAGGTTGGTAACTACCATACTGATTCTGGTTTTCCTTCTTTTTTTATTACTATAACATTAGCCTTTTGCAGAGATTTTATTGTATTTATTTATTTGGCTAAACTTCTATACCGCTTTTCACCGGGTCAAAGCGATGTACATAAAACTCGGTTAAACAACATTTACAAGTATCTGTAACTTTTTACATTAGCTATTTAACAAGGACATTTCATCTTTAACTTATTTATGGGCGAGGTTGTTCAGTTAATGGGGACATGCCTGTGGTGGAGGGATGGGGGAGGGGTTGGGTGGTGGATCCAAAGTGCATGGTGAACAAGTGGGCTTTGAGGCGTTTACAGAATGTGAGAAGGTCTTTGGTGTTCCTTATTGAGTCAGGGAGAGAGTTCCATATGGTAGGAGCATAGAGCTTGAAGGATCTGGCACATGCTTGTTGGGTACTTCTTGGTTTTTCATAGGGTGTGGCTAGGATGTTCATGGGAGGGTGGAATGTCTTCTGGGTCTGTTAGTCTGGGGTTTTCTGATGAGGGTTTGTAGGTGCAGGGCTGACTGGTTGTTGAGTGTTTTGAATATCATTAAGAGGATTTTGTGTTGCATTCTACTCTGTAGGGGGAGCCAGTGAAGTTGATTGAGGATGGGCATGATATGATCGTCTCTTGAAGTTCCATGAATGATCCAGGCTGTTGTGTAGAGAGCTGTCTGCAGAGGTAGAAAGGTTGAGGTAATCCATGATAGATGGATCTGCAGTAGTTGATGTGGGAAATAATCAGGGCTTGTAGGGCTGAGCGTAAGTCTGATGGATCACGTAGCGGGCGGAGATGTTATAGGGTTTAGGTCTTGTAATAGATTGCTTTCGTTGTGTTCTTTATCTGCATCTTCAGGGTGAGGTGACGATCTAAGGTGACTCCCAGGTTTTTTTTAACTTCAGACTGGATTTGAATTTCTGTGTGGTTTAAGGTGATGGATGTTTGGGGGGGGGGGGGTGAATGAGTCATTCTTGGTGATAAATAGGGATTCTTTTTTTTTTTTAGGTTTATGGATAGGTGGTTTGTAGCAAGCCATTGTGATACATCTGTGAAGCATCGTTGCAGACCAGTGTAGGAGGGTTTGTCTGGCTTGAATGGTCCATGCAGCATGATGTCGTTGGCGTAGATGTGATAGTGGATGTTGTGTGATTTGATGATTGGGCAGAGTGGTTGCATGTAGATGTTGAAAAGTAATGCTGAGAGGGTTCATCCCTGTGTAACAACCCGAGTCTGAGAGCAGGGGGGTTGATGAAAGTGAGTCGGTTTTTTATTTGTTGGAGTTTGTTGTGTAGGTAGGCTTGGAACCATTTTAGAACAGTACCTTGAATTCCTATTGTTTGTAGGCATTGTAGGAGGAGGGGAGGATATTACCTCATTCCTCTATTTGGGGAGGCTGTTATTCTGACCACACTATAGTAATGATCTGCTAAAGCTGGGGATACCCAGTTTACCATAACCGTATGATATTCCACTGGGAATTCATCGTCTCTAGCTGCCTTCTCTGATGATAAGTTTTTGATGACATTGAATCTCCATTTCACTTATGAATCTGTTCATTTGGTGTTTTTCCATATCCAATAAAAGGAGTAGGCTTGCATCCTGAATGTAGCCCATCATATCCAATTTGGCTTTGGAACACTCTGAGCTATACAGTACTACATAACATTTTTGGATTTCTGCTGCTATATCTCTATTGGAACTCACAATATTGCCCCTTCTGTTCCTATTTCTTTCACAACTCTAGAGATTCCCTTCTCCCTTAGTTGCCAAGCCAGTAATTTTCCTGCTTTGTTCCCATGCTACATGAAACACCTTTTTCTAAATCTCATTAAATATTCTACTTTATCCATTTCTATTAAGGCTATTTATTCCTTATTCTAGACATTATTTGGTATATTCTGGAACTGCCACGGATTTATGGGTGTTTTGGAGCAGTGCCAACTGAGTATTGAGCTCTGCTCTTTTTCTTTGCATTTTGTATATCCTCTCACCTATGCCTTTCCCAAAATGATCCTGTAGAAGTGTTCTCAGCATTGTTCATACTTAGTTCTCCCACTCCTTTTGTAACATTAGAAGAGTCTCATTGTTTTGCAGCAAAGTTGTACTCACTCTCCAAGCTGTCTCTTACCACCCCTCACGATATAGAAGGATGATCCAAAAAAAACCCAACCCCAATAGGGTATATCTACACATTATCTAATCTCCTGAAAGGTTCTCTCTTAATGAAGAAATAACCAGCTCTAGAGTAGGAGTGGCTCTTGTGGGAATAGAAAGTGTAATCCCTACAACCACAGAATTATCTGTTGTGCCTTGCATTAAACATACTCGAACTGATATTTAAAAGGCCTTATGTGGTTAGTAGCACTTACAAACTGGATAGGTCCCACTGAGAGGAATATTCAATGACCCTATCCGGACAGTGCCCCCGAATTTCCCCGTGACTGCCTCGGTACTATCTGCTGGTGCTGGTGCTGGTGCTGGGGATGGCTGGAGAAAGAGCTGTTTCTGAACCAACATTTGTTCAGATAGTGGCAGTTTAGAGTGATGCTATCCAGATAGCTATCCATGTAACTTAGGATAACAAAAAAGCTATCCTAAATGACATGTGGATAGCCTATCTGGATAATGGCTGAATATCGCTGCTATCCGGTTATTCATTGCCAGCCACTGTCCAGATACCTCATACTGACACTGACTATCCAAATTTCAGTTAACTGTGACAGCTAGTATTTAAAAAAAATATTGACTACTGTGGTTAAACATTAGGCTGCCTGTGTTCAAAACAGAACTTAAATGTAGCAAATAATGAGGAGCGTGCTTTGTGTGCATTAACCATTCATCCATTCCTTTTATCTGTTTTTTCAGGTTCCGGAATCTGGATTGTACATCCTTGCTAGGAAACTTTGAGGAAATATGTACATTTCAACAAACAGTATATCAGAGCTTGGAAGAGTGTGCAAAGTAAGCATTTGAGGGGGTGGAGCTGCCAGTATATATTCTATGGATTTGCATCAGACCGAGCTTTTGTTATGAGCATCAATGCTGCCCTTCCTGCCCTTTACACTCCTGGTTCTCAGACCTCGAATCTAGTCATCTCCAGATCCAAGTGGCATCATGAGTGTAGTAAACAAGTGAATCCCAATTATTTCTCTGCCACCTTTTCTACCTGTCCCTCCCAAAATCACCCATTGAGCAAAAAGTCTATTCCTCCTGGGGGAGGAGTAACCGAGTGGTTAGAGGAGTGGGCTGGGAAACCACAGTTCAAATCTCATTTCTCCTACTGACACATGCTTGACAATCTTAGGTGAGTAATTTTATCTCCTGTGGCCTCAGATACAGTCTTAAATTGCAAGCTCTCTTGAGCAGGAATTTATCTTCATTGTACATCACTGTTGTACATCCAGTAATGATATAAAATAAATATTGAAAATGTAACTTTCTGATAGGTTCCAACCAAATCTTTTTTTACTAGATTTTGCTGATAACTTTTCAAAATACCATATTCTTTTAAAATGATATGATGGGGGCTTTTGATTTGCTGTGAAAGAAAGTAGAAAATAAGCAAAGGGGCCAATTAGAAAATGACTATCAGAGTAGTTTCTTGGTTGGCCTCAAAGAGAAGTATGATTTGCTTTGTCTTGCCTCTTGAACATGAAAGTTCACTTTTTAGATATGTAAAAATAATCTGATGTGTTTTTTGAGGTTCAGGGGTGGTGGCAGTGGAATGGTTGGCATTCACTTGTTTGCCACTGCAGGATTCTACTAGGAAATTAAGAAACTGCACAGTTTTGCTTTAACTTATAATTTTTTTTTAAATTTCAATAAGATACAAGCCTTTAGTTGAGTGCCACACGTGTCCCTGAAAAAGTACAAGAATAATCATTGAAAGTAGTTTAGCAAAATCCTTTCTAGATGTCTGGTAATCTCTCTGAGATTGCACATGGTTTCATTTTTGTTGCTATATTCAAAAGCCATTTTCCATAAATTTGAAAATTGCTCACCCTGAGTGTGGGTGGAAGTGATCATAGCATGATCGTGTTTGATTTAATTAATGGAGGAGGGATGGTAAGGAAATCCACAGTGCTACCTTTTAACTTTCGAAAGGGAGACTGTTAAAATGAAGAAAATAGATAAGAAAAAACTAAAAGTAGGAGTTGCAAAGGTTAAAGACATATCAGGCTTGGGTGTTGTTTAAAAATACTATCTTGGAAGCCCAGACCAGCTGTATTCCACGCTTTAAGAAAAGTGGAAGGAAGTCCAAAAAACTTCCAGCATGGTTTAAAGGTGAGGTCAGAGAGGCCACTGTTGCCAAAAAAGAATCTTTCAGGAAATGGAAAAAAAGAGCCAAATGACGAAAACTGGAAACAACACAAGCACTGGCAAGTTAAATGCAAGGCATTAATCAGACAGGCAAAGAGAAAATTTGAGAAACCTTCATACTTTGGATTGTAAAAGAGCTTTGGCCTTTTACTTGCAAAGGACACAGCAACATAGAAAATCCTCTCATCTCTTTGTTGCTTTTGATCCTAGTCATTTGGGACTTCCAGTCTCCAAAAGGACACTGTCCAGCTGGATTGCACAGTGTATATCTTTTGCCTATGAGAGTAAGAACCTTCCTCTTGAAGGCCATGTCACAGCTCACAATGTGAGAGCCATGGCAGCCTCAATGGCTCATCGTCACTCTGGGTCTATCGACGACATCTGTCGAGCAGCTACTTGGGCTTCGGTACATACCTTCACACCCCATTACTGCTTAGACAAGGACTCCAGCCGGGATGCCCTGTTTGGTCAGGCTGTTCTTCAACACCTGTTCCAGACTTAATCAACTCCTACCCACTATCCCTGGTAGGATGCCAGAGATCCATGGGGGGAAGTGGAGCCCTTTCACAAGGGCACACAACTTTCTGGGGCCATCTCCCTGGCATCTGCAGCTAAGGAGTCCCATATGTGAAGACTACATTCCTGCTTGTTCCTGGAGATAGCATAGTTTCTCACCTGTAACAGGTGATCTCCGGGAACAGCAGGAATTTAGTCTTCACAACACACCCACCTCCCCTAGGAGTTGTATCTTTCTATCTCTCTCTCTCTTTCCCTCTCTCTTTTGTCTCAGCTTTAAACTCAGCTGGAGAGGGACAGTTGGGAAAGGCGGGAAGGCAGCACACAGGCACTGTGGGATGCTCCCAAAAGCTTTCCTATTGGACGCTGGGGGGCATTCCCGCGCAGGCTCCGTCAGTACTGACGATACCCATATGTGAAGACTAAATTCCTTCTGTTCCTGAAGATCACTTGTTACAGGTGAGTAACTATGCTGTATCATTAGTGCCGACCATGATGAGCAACATCAGGTAATAGAAGGCTTGATGAGTCTCGGAAACTCTCTGTAACATCTCTGATTTTGGCACCTGGCAGACAGCATACCTCACTGGACATCAAATCTGGTTGGCAGATGGATGCCTCAGTACCTCTCAAAAGAGAGTCATCAACCACCACTACCCTTCGCTTCCTTGTGGTCACAGATTCTGCAACTTTGGGGTGCTCGAGCTCTGGTTCTTCCCTTTCCTGGGATGCTTTCACCTCCTCCACTTCTAGGGCTGCTTAATGGTTCTTCAGTTCAAGGGCTGGAGGAGTTGGATTGGTATATTCTGCAGGCCCTGGTGACTTTTGTCCAGCTTTCATCATTCTGCAGGCTCCCATCTTTACCTCTGTTGGGGAGCTTGGATGTTTCAAGAAGCATCTCATTAATGTACTTCTCACTGTCTTGAATGCTCCTCAACCTCGCCACCTCTTCTTTCAGCTCCTCCACGTCTTTTCTGAGAGCTTCAGTATGCAGGCTTTCTGCACATGGAACCTGTCCTTCAACTGGCATAGGGATCTCTATCTGGACAGAGGCAGAAGCTTAATGGGGCAACAGCTCTGGCAATATGATTCTTCCCGGCCATGTGCCAGTTGGTAGAGCTTTGGTACCTGTTGAAATAAAAGAGGGAGACCTACCAAAGTATCTGCCTCTTCCTCAGCTGTCTTTCAGAGAAAAAGCAGTTAACCTCTTTTAAGTGTGTTCTGACAGTGCAGTTTAGAGTCCCTGTGTGTAGCTAATTGGGGAGTTACCCTATAAATGTGTAGTGTGATAAGGAAGCTTATCATAGCTCAGGAAGGAGCTATAGAAAAGGTGAAGTGACTCTGAACAAGCAACCTGTCAGTTCTGGTAGAAATAAGAAAACAGAATTTTGCCATAAAAGACTACCAGTCCCAGAATGCACCAGGTTTCCAACAGCCATTAGAGGAGCTGAAGTGGGGAAACGTGTGTTCAATCAAGAGGGCTATGAGGTAATCCCCAAGCACTCATCTCAAAGGGCAGGGCCTGATTCAGCACAGCTGTGCTGTGCTAGGGTGGAGCACTCATCAAAGCAGAATAAAGGTAGAGTTTATTCTACAGAGAATTATCCTCATCCTCAGTTTCATCTGGGAGATCCTCATCATCTTGGACAGCTTCATCATCGGGAGGATCATCAGAAGCAGAAGCCAGAGCGGACGAACAGAGAGGGCAAGAAACCCTTTGGAAGAAAGAAGAGAAAAGCATTTGGGAGGTCTAGAGGAGTCCAGAGCAGTACGTATACTGGGAGACATTCAAAAGGCCAGCATACACCATTGGACTGGGGAAAGCCAGAGGAATGGTGCTGCAGAGCTAGGAATCTCCAGACGGTACCTGTGAGGGAGACGGCTGCACGTGGAAGGGACCCTAGGACCCGTGCCAGAAGGTATGTGAAGAGAGATCCAGTGTCCAGGGATCTGGATTGGAAGGCTGGACATAAGAACTGGACTACATACTGGCCAGGCTATTTAGAGAGGAACTCTAACAGCAATGGAAGCTCAGGTAAGAACACTGATCTATGCCCTAGCTATAACCTTGAAAGACAGCAGGGAAACAAGTATTCTCCTGAGAGTGCTACATTGAGAAATTCTTCTGTGCCAATCCATGATATTGAACCCATGATTGTTGAAGAAGGGGGAGCGGTCTTAGATACAGGCTGTGAATATATGGATTGCTCTCTGTCTAAACTCCTTTGGTAATTTACTGTTACAAAGTACAGCAACCATCACAAAGAAATACAAACTTGTTCTTTAATCTACTCAGAAAAGCTCCTGAGGTAGGATTTGAGCCACGCAGTAGAAAGCAAGCCAGCTAAGGGGTTTCAGCTGGGTAACTGCTAGCAATTGAGCCTTACCTAATTGCTTGTGAGGGAATCACTTCTGAATCTATGTGTGAAGATATAAGAAGTTAACGTGAAAAGAACAGTTTTTCCCTTTTTTGTGGGTTTTGCTTGTTGTTTGAAACACTGCTAAGAAAATATTAGCTAAAGCCTACAGAAAAGACCAGTTTGTTACCAACCAGGTCTTTATTCTTTTCATTTGATTGCCTGACAAGTTCATCTGTTTTCCTGATTTTGTTTTTCTAAGTTTAACACTGAAAGCAAGTATCCTGTTTTATGTGCTACCAAGCATATCTGTGTTGGGAGAAATAACCCCATAAATAAATATCTTATTGGCTTTACACTCAAGCACAACTAATTATTGTGAGCAGCTGTGTCTGGTGTGAATGGACTGCATTTCCCACAATCCCTTGCAAATCATATTGATATATGCACTTGCCAAGACTGTGAACATTCTCACCCAGGCAGCCGTCTGACAGTAGCTAATTGGGGAGCTGCCCTATAAAGCAAGACTGCTCACATGGGGTGGGTGGGAGCTGGGTGGGTAGGGAGGGAACTAATACCAGATGAAGTCAGCGACTTCAAAGAGCTTGCTGTGAATGGAATAAAAAACAATGAACTTTGACAGAACCTTTTGCCCAGCAGCACAAAAATTCCCTCTTCGCAGTATAGAAAAATAAACAAAAACAATTGGTTTTTACAAATGATAACCAAAACCCCTTTAAGAGCTTTCAAGCAGAGAGATTGTAGTTAAAAGCCACACAGAATTACCTTGCTTGCAGCTGAGTTCCTGCTTGGAATGTCAGAAGGAGCAGTCTAGCTGAGTAGCAGCTTGGGCTTTCTTGATATGATGGGAACTAGTATTTATGTTACATAAAGGGAGGGATTCTTGTTGAGAGAGAATAGAATTAGAAATTGTTGATGCAGAGACAACAGACATGGTTTCCTAAAACTAACATCAGTTTTTCAGCATTTTCATACAGTGCACACCCAGAATATCGATATTTGCATGTATAGAATTGTCTTCATATAGTAAGAAATCTTTCTTGAACATGTTTGCAGAAATTTTATGAAATTAAAACGGCTGTATTTCTGGATGTGTATGTCTTGCCTGCTACGTGGCACAGCTTGAGAGAGCCAGGTCATTCTTTCAGCTTTTGCTTCTAGTTGTGATACTTTAATCTTTGGAGCCCTTTTACTAAGCACTGTTTTATGGTTAACACTAATGCTTGGGCATGCCAGCTTCCAACCACCAAAACGCACATTTGTGCTAATTTGGAGAGTGGGTAGGTTAGAGGCGAAGTATGGGCACGGAGAGCACATTTGCTTGTGAGCACTGTTAACGTGACAATTAACGTGTTTGCAAGTGATATCTCTATGGGTATTGTGCATCCGTGTTAATTGTTCTGTACATTAATGTACTCAGTTGCGTGTTAGCTTCTGGGACCATGTTGATCATGCCCCCGATAGCTAACAGAGGTTTGTACATAACGTCTGCTTCAAATGCTGACTGGGCTGTAGTAAAAGAGCGACTTTGTCACATTAGAATGGAAAGTCACATTCAGATGGTACTATCTTTCTACATTTTGACAAGTTTCCTAATATGCCGTTGCATTAAAAATACAAACGTCTGTGGAAGTGTTACAGATCGAATGCTGTAATATTGTAGGATTTATATAATAGTATGTAAAAATAGCTCTGTTTCATGATTTACAAATGTACTAAAGTTTCCATTTTTTTTTCTTTCTAAAAGGTTGCCTGAAAATCAGCAAAAAGTGGGTGGCTGTTTTATGAATCTGTTGCCCCATTGTAAGTCTTTGTACCTTAACTACTGTGCGAACCATCCCACAGCTGTCAGTGTTTTAACACAGCACAGGTAGGTTGTGGGAGAGCTGGCAGTGCGGAACCTTTGAAGGAGATTTAATGGCATGGAAATCTTTTATAAAACCAAGGGGCCCTTTTACTAAAGCCTGTTAGGATTTTGCAGTTAATGCGTGTTTAGCACAAAAGCTAACATGTATTAAGTGTAAAGCATCCACAGTAACTGTCGGGGACCTGGGCAGCATCATACTAACACTTACTGCACGGATACATATCTTAATGCATGATGCAATTAACATGGATTCACCTAATGCCACCCATCAAGGTGTAACTAGGTGCACCTGCTCTGTCACATTGATATTAATGTGTGATAACTACCCCTGCACTAACTGCAATGTGTTTTCCTTGCACACACTCAGCCCTTAAGCCTCTTCTCCTACCCCTTCGCATGATGGGCAATTGACAAATATGTTAACCACTAAGCAGGTTTTTGTAAAAGGGCCCCTTAATCAGCATGAACATAATTCCTAAATTTTATGTCATAGGATGTCATCATCCTATGCGGTTTACAGTAAAGACTCAGAGTTTCATGTACTTACTTTTAGGGCCCTAGGACGTTTAGTGTTTATGCTCAAAATTTGATTGAGGTGTTGAAAATGTGCACCAAAAATAAGCTCCATGAAAAACTTCTATTACAGAAGTGAAAAAGACATGTGAAAAACACTGTGAGGTTTCTGATTGCATTCATATACGTCTCACCAGTGTTTTGTGTGGAAGATCTGACAATTCATATGTTTGAGAAACAGGGATGAATAAAGCTAGCAGGGCTGAAGAATCTTTTGTAGGAGGTGGTCTGATAAAAGACCTAATTTGGTAGTGAAACAAATTCCAATCAGGCATCTGGTGATAATAGTTCAGCAGCCATTGGGCACAGTCTGAAAATAACCAACTCAGAAATCCAAATTCTGAAACCTCTTAATGTTTATTCTATGGTACTAGATAGGCAACTTGTGATTCTTTTTCATCTCTCAGTCACTCTTCGGCCCTCACTTCCTTTTTCTCAGAGCATTGACTTCAGGATTCTTGGGGTTTTTTAGGCAATTGCTCCAGCATCCTGGCCTACTTTAAATTTAGTTTTTATTTTTAAACTGTTCTATCCTTTGCCATATTCGATCCCTCTTCTATTTGACTCTGTGTCTTGTTCTTGCTTACTCTTTACTGCTTCAGTGTCAATGCTGTGGTGGCCAGCAGGTGGCGTTGCATTAACAAAATAGAATACAAAAGGTCTTATGAAATTATCATTTGTATAACGCTACCAGTGTGCTCAGAACTTCACAGAAACAGGAATTTTCTGCCATCTTGGTCAACTATAAATTTACTTCAATATACAAAACACTGTCAATTTTTAGGCGACATAGAGTATAACTAGGATTTCTGTCTTTAGGTTTTAACTGATGAGCACTGATAAATCACCCACTGCGCACACTGAAAAACTAAATGGGTGTTATTGTCTAAAATCCAGAAGAACACCCCTCCCTTTGCCTGCCTTGGATCCTTCATTCTGTTTTTGTGCTGCTTTATTTGCGCCAATGACTCCGCAGCAGTATGTTTTTAGCAGCTGATGGGTGTCCGTTCTCCTCCTCTCATATTGCTGGCAATGAGCATGGAGGAAAAGACAGGGTGGCATGGAGATGGAATGGGGGGAGTATGTACTCGTCTGGAAAGAAATGCATTTATCATGTACTCTTGCTGCCCACGCCCTTCAAAAAAAAGGTTATTGAGGGTTAGGGGTGGAGCCAGAGCTACATGATGTCCATACCTCATTCCTGATGACTAGATGCTGGAGGTAAAAAATTTGTGTGCAGTCCATGGAGTGTAACTTTCCATCCGGCTTCGTTTTTCTTTTAAAATATATATGTCATAAGTCAGATAATTATACTGACCACATATGGGCAGTTATTTATAGATAAAAAAACCAATTAAGGTGGTGCTGCTGCTTTAAGGCTCAAGGGCACATGTGGGACATTTCAAGGGGGAATGGCTATGCACCAATTATGTAAAAGTAGCTGGATTCTGTATGCCTGCTTTTTACACATTATACCCAAGTGCAATATTATAAAAGTTTTACAAGTAGAAAAATCTTTATAAAATGGCTCCCATAATCATGTAAACTGCTGTAGACTGCAGCATATCTAAGGGGTATGTCTACTAATGGGCGTTAACTGTAATCATGGCGCAATGCGGGAATATCGCACTGCAGTGACAGCTAACATGGGACAAATGCAGTTACTGTAAGCAGTTTTCCGCAGTAGCTGCATTTTATGTGTTAGCAGTGCCAGTGGGCACAGAGTGGGCATGCTTGTACCATATGGTTGCCCTGGGTGTTGACAGCGCATGGTAGCTGCACATTTTTGCAGCCATCGCAGATGCAGCTAACGCCACCTCTGTGGGTGGCGATAGCTGCATCAGCAATGCAGTCTTGCTGCGATCCCTGAATGTTCTCAGCGATATCTGCTGTGGAAATGCTGGGCACAGCCCCAGCAGGTAATGCACAAATTTTGCAGCTACCACAGTGCTTTTGCACTAATGCCCGGCGATAGCTGCCAAAGCACTTTAGTAAACATAGCCCTAAGAGTTTCTTTTGAGTTGCTGATGAACTTAAAATGAGTGCATGAGATTTCATTGTTACTAATTTTCGTGAGCAGATGGTTTGCTTGCTGTATTTCAAGTATTATTTCCCATACCTTTTCACAAAATAAGCAAACATTTGGGCAAGAATGTGGGAGAGAGATCACTGAAGGCATTACAAGACCAACAATTAACCGAAGGTATCACACTCTGCTTTCGATAATTTCACTGTAGTCTATACATGGTTTCAATCATACTGGCAGATTGCATGCCAGAATCTATCCCAAGATACAGAAACTTCCAAGTATGCACACTTAGAATACATGCACTAATTTACGCCATCTTCAGAGCAGGTGTACATTTGTGCATACTGGGGCTGGTTCTGGGTGCTTGTTTTCTAAAGGTATTATACATACTTATATTGCCTTTATCAAATAGGATTAAAATGGCTACATGTTTTTATTTTACACATAGGCATCCTGTTATAAAACTAGCTCCCACATGCACTGGAAAGACAATAGTATTTTTGATTTCCACATCTGGTGTGTGCATTACAGCTGAAAAACATAAGAGGAAAATGTGGAGACCAGTCCTAGGAACAGAACCTGCAGATAAAGGCCATATAGCCCGTCCTGTCTGCCTATCCCGGAGAACTATCAAGTTCCACAATCCCTTCCTCTCCCTGAGAGATCCCCCTGCACGTGTGCCATGTTCTTGAATTCAGTCACGGTTTATTCACTCTTGCAACGATCCCTGTTTGATGTATATGTTTGTTAATGACAACTTGTATTGTTTTATATACAGGTTTCAGCTGTATTTGATAGATTGCCTATCATAATAACACCTAAGCAGAGTCAAAACTAAAAGTATAGTAATATAAACTTGGTAATAACTAAAAGACCTAACAATTAAAAAATTAAAATTGGTTAAACGAAATACACATAAATGGAAAAAAATTGTTGTTTTATATGTTTAATTGTTTCTATTATAGAATTCTTAATAAAATAAGTAATCTTGGACTGAAGAAAAAGAAAAGTTGATATCTGGAAGAGTGCAGCTAGAATTGCTGGTTTAAGAGCATCATTAGACAGGCTTACAATACCTTTCTAATAATTCAAGAGAACAACTCTGATATTTGCAGAAAAAAAGAGGAATCTGTAGATTGTGCATCTGACAAGCGTTCCCCATACTTTGATATTAAGGGTGTGTTTGAGTTAGTTGTATGTGATTGTCATACATAGACTTACAATTTAATGCATTGCATTTTTTAAACTGTTTAGTGATGAACTGGAGAAATTTATGGAACACCAAGGAGCCCCCAGCCCAGGGATTTTGGTTTTAACTACAAGCCTTAGCAAACCGTTTATGAGATTGGATAAGTATGCCACACTCCTCCAGGAACTCGAGCGGCACATGGAGGTAATGGAAAACAAATCTCTGCTAACTTGATCTTTCCCAGCTCAAAACTGAATGGAAGACTTCACAGTTTGTGTGAATTAGCCAGTTGTGGTCCTCATTTTTGGTTGTGATTCCGGGGCCCAGCCTCTGCTGCTGGAGTTGGGGATGCTGTGGAAGCAGGATTTTAAGCCTCTTTGGCATATCCCAGGGGCTGTAAACTCACTGCATGGAAGAAAGGCCTGGCAATCTACTTCCAGTTGTACCTTGCCAAGAAAACGCAGGGACCTGGGTCTCCAAGAGTCAGCATTGACTTGACGCCACACATTACATTAGGAGTCTCTGCCCCTGCACAGTGATGACACTTAGAGGTCAGACTCATGTTGCATGCTAATTGGGTTACAAAGGGAACTATGCTTTGTAGCCTCTGGCCCATGGCCTAGAACCATCTGCGCAATGGCTGCGAGGGAATAACCAAATGGTTGCGAGTGAAGGCTTATGGTGTCATAGCCTAACAGAAACCAGTTTTAGTTCAAATGGAGACCCAAAGAAGCAAGACATAGTAGGACAAAAGAACGCTCCAAAAGCAGGAGAAAATAGCTTCAAAATATCCCTCTCAGGTCTAAGATGGCAGATGGCATTGGTATGCAGGAGTATTCTGCATTCTTTTTTTAAATATCTTATTCTTTTCTTACCTGAATTTGATAGGGAACACAAGAGCTATCGGCATGTTTATCCTGCTGCTCTTGCTGAGGTTATAAGTGGGCTGATAGACAAGTTTGTCTCCTCGCTTGGCCTTACAGCATTCATTCGCGGAGTGCCGTCCTTTAGGATGGGTGCAAGGAAAAGAAGCTTGCTGACTGCCCCTTGCTCTATTGCATTGTTGCATCTTGAGATACAAGAGACAGATGTTCAGATTAATAAGGCTGTTTGCAGCCCATTGATTGGGCTGAGTTCCAGGGCACTACTGGATAGAACAGCAGTGTCTCTTGGAAGAAGTGAGTGGAACCTCTCTCTTGAATAGCCTCCTTCGAATAGCTTCCTTTTTCAGATGAAGGTCCATTGAGAAGGAGAATACCCCTCTGAGCCTTTCTGCTCCAGTGTTGGTGATACCAGCTAGATTTAAATTTGAAAAGCTTTGGAGGGAATTTGCAATCTCCAGGAACAAGCAGGAATGAGTCCTCACATATGGGTACGTCGGTACCGACAGAGCCTGCGCGGGAAAGCTCCCCAGCTTCCCAAAAGGAAAGCTTTTGGGGCTTCCCACAGCGCATGCGCCCCGCCTTCCTGACCAACTCTCCTCAGTTCTTCTTTTTCCGCGGAGCCAACAGGTCGTGTTCATGTCACCGCTGAAGAATTTCTTATTTTAAAAAGTTGTTCTGACCGCGTATCTGCCTTCCCCGATTCCGAACCGGTACCGCCGGTCTTTACTTCTTTATTTCTTTAAAAAAAAAACAAAAAAACAATTTTTCTTTTTCCACACTTGGTGTATTTCTTTTTGTAAGGCCTACCGGCCTTTACAAATTCTCCCTCATGGAGAAACCATCTTCTGGTTTTAAAAAATGCACCAAGTGCTCTGGTACTATTTCAGTCACAGACACCCATGAGTGGTGTCTTAAATGTTTGGGCCCTGACCATTCGGTTCCGGATTGTCCATCCTGCTCTCTGATGTCCAAACGGGGCTTACAGAACCGAGCAGCTAAATTTCATGTGCTGTTTTCCACAGATAATCCAGCATCAGCATCATCCAGGTCTTCATCTCCGGATGGATCTCAGGTAACCAAACATTCCTCGGGCAAGTCTTCAAGGGGCAAATCTCCCTCAAAGCAGAGAGAGGCCCTTGGGTTCGACCCTGAAGACCCTGCCCCAGCCAAACAACCCCGGCGGGAAGCTCCGGCTTCCAAAGCTCCTCCTATGGGGTTACAGGTTGACATCGATGGCACGGCTTCGACCGATCACCTGTTAGACTGCTCTGGGGTACCGGCTCAAACCGGTACCGACATCCAGGCAGTTGTGGCGTCAATGGGTACTACGGTACAATCCATGCAGCAGGCCATAATGGCTTTTATTAATGCTGCGACGCCCTCGGTACCGCAACCATCAGTTCCGACCACGGTTCCGGTACCACAACCGATACCGGTACCCAGAGCATCTACTTCCAGTAGAAGGCCGGTACCGGTTTTTGCTTCCCGCGATATTCTCGGTACCGACCCGGCTCCCGGTACGCCCGAGGTCGATACCGGTCGGTACCCGTATCAATCTCTGGAAGCAAGTAGGTGATACTTCGAGTCTTCTGAGGATGCCAATACCTCAGATGATTCTGATGAAGCATCCCTTATTCTTCCTGAGGAGCCTTCTTCCCCAAAGAGAAGAATGTCTCCTCCAGAGGACTTGTCCTTTCAGGACTTCATCTTGGAAGTTGCCAAAGGACTTTCCATTACAGTATCCTCTGAAAAGGAACCTAGAGCTCAAAAATTAGACATTTTAGGATACTCTAAGGTTCCCAAAGAGGCAGTCACCTTACCCATTCATAATATTCTCCAAGAACATATGATGGATTTATGGGAGGCTCCTCTTACACTATCTCCACTTTCTCGTCGGTTGGATACCATGTATCGGGTCCCTCCTTCTCCTGGTTTTCAAAAAACCCAGCTTCCTCACCATTCTATTGTGGTGAAGTTTGCTATGAAAAAGATTAAGAGTACCAAAAGGCACTCTTCTACCCCTCCAGGAAGAGAATGTAGAACTTTGGATGCTTTTGGCAGGAAAATCTTTCAGGCTAGTATGCTTATTGCCAGAATCAACTCCTACAGCCTCTATATGGGCATGTTTCTAAAGGAGCTTGCTCTTAAAGTACAAGATTTTCTCCCCTTTATTCCGGAGGATAGAAAAGAGGAGTTCCTGCTTCTGTTAAAGCATATCCAAGATGTGTCAAAGTTCTCCAATAGGGCTGCCTTTGACTCTTTTGAGGGTGCTAGTAGAGCATCTGGCATAGCCATAGCTGCTCGTCGAATTGCTTGGCTCCAGGCCTCTGACCTGGAATCCTGGGTGCAAGATGGCCTAGGCAATTTACCTTGTACAGGTGAAAATCTCTTTGGCAAAGAGTGGCAAGTCAAAGCCATTCAAATGGATGCAGAGAATGCTGCTTTGGATAGACTCTCTAAGTCTACTTCACTCCCTGCCAAAAAGAAGTCTTTTAAGAAGTCTTTCAACAAAAAGCCTAGATTTGGTTCCAATGCTGGCCAGTCATCTGCTCAAGCTCGCTTTGTTCCTAAGCGACAGCAGACTAAACAGGCCAGAACAAAGCCTGCAGGAGCTGCTACGCTTCAACAGTCCCAACCCCCTCAGGGTTTTTGACTTACTTCTAGAGAACATACCCTTTCTGGCTCTGCAGCAACCAGAGCCTCTCACCATTCCAGGAAGGCTGACTCATTTTGCTCCCAGATGGGAACAGATTACATCAGAGCAGTGGACCCTCTCTATCATCAGAGAGGGATACAAACTGCATTTTTCCAGCCTTCCTATCTATCCCAGGGTGAGACATTTCGTCTCTCCCCCATCTCTCCTACACCTGTTGGATCAGGAGGTGAATACCCTGCTTGCCCAAGGGGCCATAGAACAGGTTCCCCTCCTCCAACAGGGCTCAGGGTTCTACTCCCCCTATTTTCTGATACCAAAGAAAACAGGAGGACACAGACCCATCCTAGATATGAGAGAATTAAACAAATTCCTGTGCAAGGAAAAATTCAAAATGCTCTCTCTGGGTATTCTCCTTCCTTACCTTCAGAGTCAGGACTGGCTTTGTTCTCTAGACCTAAAGGATGCGTACACACATATAGTCATCCATCCATCCATCCCACAGAAAATTCCTTCGATTTCTGTTCCAGGGAAAACATTTCCAGTACAGAGTACTCCCCTTCGGTCTAGCCTCTGCTCCAAGAGTGTTCACAAAATGCATGTCAGTAGTGGCTGCATTTCTACGCTCTCAGGGAATCTTTGTCTTCCCATACCTAGACGACTGGCTCATCCGAGCTCCATCTCTGTCTCAGGCTCAGACTTCCCTGGACCACACCATCTGCATTCTGCAGTATCTGGGACTTGTCATCAATCTGCCAAAGTCTCAACTCACCCCTACTCAATCCCTAGAATTCATAGGGGCCTGGTTAGATACCACCACAGCAAGGGCCTATCTTCCCCAGGCACGTTGCCACCGGCTAGTGCACCTGGCCTCTCAGATTCAGTCCAGAACTCACTTGACTGCCCGAGAGATGTTACAATTGCTAGGCCACATGGCCTCCACAGTTCATGTGGTGCCTTATGCTCGCCTGCATATGAGAGCAGCTCAATGGACTCTGTCCACTCAGTGGACCCAAGCATTAGGAGCTCTCTCCGACCAAATAGAAACCTCCAAACGTCTCTTTGGGTCTCTCCAGTGGTGGATGTCCATTCAAAACCTGTTGCTGGGGTCCCCCTTCCAACCGCTACCGCCCCAGGCAACCCTCACTACAGATGCCTCCCAGACAGGCTGGGGAGCTCATCTTCAAGACCTCTCCACTCAAGGCCTTTGGTCTCCGCAGGAGACTGCCCTTCATATCAACCTTCTGGAGCTTCGAGCAATTTTTCTTGCTCTCTAGGTCTTTCATACCCTCCTTTACAACATGACAGTGCTTGTTCATACCGACAATCAAGTAGCCATGTTCTACGTAAACAAACAAGGAGGGACTGGCTCTCTGTCGCTTTGCAACGAAGCTCTCAGACTGTGGGCCTTCGCCAGAGAGCATCAAATCCATCTCCTGGCAGTATATCTCCCAGGAATTCAAAACTCTTGGGCAGACAGACTCAGCCGAGTTCTGCTTCCACACGAGTGGTCCCTGCACATGGATCAGGTACTCAGAATCTTTCAGAAATGGGGAACCCCAGACATAGACCTCTTTGCAAGTCCGTGGAATGCCAAACTTCCCCGGTTCTGTTCCAGAACTCCATGTCAGGGGGTTCAGGCCAGGGATGCCTTCCTCCTTCACTGGGGTCAGGGCCTCCTATATGCCTTTCCACCCATTCCTTTGATTCCCAAGACTCTGTTCAAACTGCAGAGGGATCACGGATCTATGATCCTCATAGCTCCACGCTGGCCACGCCAAGTGTGGTTCCCTCTACTTCTGCATCTCTCCCAGGGTCCCTCCCTAGACCTGGGAGCTGCTCCAGACCTTCTGTCTCAGGAGGAGGGGACTTTGTGGCACCCAAACCCCAAGTCCCTCCACCTCAGAGCATGGTTACTGAAGGCCTAGACCTTCAAGACTTAAATGTCTCTCAACAAGTGCAAGATATCCTCCATGCTTCCAGAAAACCTTCCACAAGGCGTTCTTATGCTTTTAAATGGAAGAGATTTTCCATTTGGTGTGCTCAAAAGGATCTTGATCCTTTTGCTCTTCCTATCAATTCTCTATTGTAATATCTCCTGCATCTCTCCAATGCAGGCCTTAAAACGAATTCAGTAAGGGTCCATTTGAGTGCTATTGCAGCATCCCTCAAGCCTTTCAATGGACAATCTATTTCCTCTCATCCTCTTATTGCAAGATTCATGAGAGGCCTAACTTTAACTAAACCTCCCATTAGGCCTCCTCCGGTGGCATGGGACTTAAACTTGGTTCTTGGTCAGCTTATGAAGCAACCTTTTGAACCCTTAGCCACTACCTCCTTGAAATTTCTTTCCTGGAAGGTTATTTTCCTCATTGCAGTCACTTCAGCTCGTCGCATCAGTGAGCTGCAAGCCTTAGTGGCGAATCCACCCTATACAAGGTTCCATCATGATAAGGTAGTCCTTCGGACAAATCCACACTTTATGCCTAAAGTGGTTTCACCTTTTCATCTTAATCAAGAGGTATACCTACCTGTCTTCTTTCCAGCTCCTCATGCATCCAGTGCAGAGCGGAACCTTCATACTCTAGATTGTAAAAGAGCTCTTGCCTTTTACCTCCATAGGACTCAGCCACATCGAAAGTCTTCCCAACCTTTTGTTGCTTTCGATCCTTCTCATTTGGGACTTCCAGTCTCAAAACGAATACTTTCCAATTGGATTGCTCAGTGTATTTCGTTTGCTTACCAGGGTAAAAACATTTCTCTGGAGGGCCATGTCACAGCTCACAATGTGAGAACCATGGCCACCTCTATGGCTCATCTTCACTCTGTATCCATAGATCAGATCTGTCGAGCAGCCACCTGGGCCTCGGTTCATACCTTCACAGCCCATTACTGCTTGGATAAGGACTCCCGCCGGGATGCCTTATTTGGTCAGGCTGTCCTCAAACACCTGTTCCATTCTTAAACAACTCCTGCCCACCTTCCCTTAATGGATGCCTGAGATCCATCGGAAGATGAAATACCTACGGAGGGGATCTCCCAGGCATCTCAGCTAGGGAGTCCCCATATGTGAGGACTCATTCCTGCTTGTTCCTGGAGATAGCACAGTTACTTACCTGTAACAGGTGATCTCTGGGAACAGCAGGAATAGTACTCACAACCCACCCACCTCCCCTAGGAGTTGTATCTCTTTCTCTTCCTTTCCTCTCTCTATTGTCTCAGCTTTAAACTCGAACTGAGGAGAGTTGGTCAGGAAGGCGGGAAGGCAGCGCGCATGCGCTGTGGGAAGCCCCAAAAGCTTTCCTTTTGGGAAGCTGGGGAGCTTTCCCACGCAGGCTCCGTCGGTACCGACGTACCCATATGTGAGGACTATTCCTGCTGTTCCCAGAGATCACCTGTTACAGGTAAGTAACTGTGCTCTATGGAAAGTTGCTGTCCGGGCAGATTTGTGCTGTTTCAGTGAAAAAGTGGCAGAAGCACTTTGAATGAATAGATTACTAGACATGGAGGTTTTAAACCTTTAAAATTCATGTGTTTTTGCTGAGGAAAAGTTCAGCAAATCCAAGTGGAAGAAGATTGTTTTGTTAGAGACTTTAGTATTGAACATAATAAACTGAGAATATAGAGCAGTACTTCTCAGTTCTGTCCTGTGAGACCCCCCAGCTAGTCGGCTTTCAGGATATCCACATTGAATATGCATGAGAGAAATCTGCATGCAGTGGAGGCAATGCATGCAGATCAGTCTCATGAATATTCATTGTGAATATCCTGAAAACCTGATTGGCTGGGGGTCCCCCAGGGCAGGTTTGGGAGGCTTGATTCCAGGAATGCAGCTAATAGACAGAACCTATGATTATTGAATTTTCAAAGAGTGTCTTCCATTCAGGGCGGAGGCAGGCAGCGGCAGTATTTCTAAAAGTGGCAGCAAAAAGCTGCCGCTTTTGGAAATACTGCCACCGCCCGCCTCCCCCTCCCAAAATGGAATCGGCGGCATTGGGGGGGGGGGGCAGTGGCGGTAGCAACTGGGTGGGAACGTCAGCAGGGGGGGGGGAGGCCCCAGGGTTTTTGCGTAGGGTGGCTCTGGTAGTAGTAATAGGAAGCAGTGTACTATTTGTGCATCAGGAACTGGTTAAAAGATAGAAAGCAGAGGGTAGGGCTAAATGGACAATTTTCTCAGTGGAGAATGGTGAATAGTGGAGGTCACTAGGGATCTGTGCTGGGCCCGCTGCTTTTTAACATATTCATAAATGACCCAGAAATGGGAATAATGAGGTAGGTGATCAAATTTGCAGATGACACAAAATTATTCAAAGATGTTAAAACACAAGAGGAGTGTGAAATATGGAAGAGGACCTTGATACATTGGAAGACTGGACGTCCAAATGGCAGATGAAATTTAATGTGTACAAGTGTAAAGTTATGCGCTTAGGGAAGAGCAACCCAAACTATGGTTACACAATGCAAGGTTCCACATTAGAAACCACCACCCAGGAAAATGATGTAGGTGTCATTGTGGACATTGAAATCCCCCGCCTAGTGGGCAGTGGTGACCAAGAAAGCAAATAGAGGAAAGGAATGGAGAATAAAATCAAGGATATTATAATGCCTCTGTATCATTCTATGGTGTGACCGCACCTTGAATATTGTGTGTAATTCTGGTCATCATATCTTGAAAAGGATATAGCAGAATTAAAAAAGGTACAGAGAAGAGCCACCAAATGATAAAGGGGATGGAAGGATACCCCTGTGAGGGAAGGCTTAAAAGGTTAGGGCTCTTCAACTTGGAAAAGAGATGGCTAAGGGTAGATATGATAGAGATCTATAAAATAATGAATGGAGTAGAATGTGAAACGTAGATCGGTTGTTTACTTCATCAAAAAGTAGAAAGACTAGGGGACACTCAATGAAGCTGCAATGTAACCCATTTAAGACTAATAAGTAAATATTTTTTTCACTCAATGCATAATCAAACTCTGGAATTTGTTACTGGAGTATGTAGTAAAAGCTGATCTTCAGGAACAAGCAGGAATGTAGTCTTCACACATGGGTATTGTTGGTACCGTCGGAGCCTGCGTGGGAACGCTCCCCAGCGCCCAATAGGAAAGCTTTTGAGAGAAGCATGAGAAGCAGGAGAAGCGTGAGAAGCAGGAGAAAGAAGCAGGAGAAGAGAGAGAACGGCAACAGCAGAGAGAACACAGAAGGAGGAACAGCAAGACGTCCCGGTGGTCTAAGGAAGGAGCCCAAAGAAGTACGTGTGTTGGGAGTGATTACAGAGGCAAGCATTCTCCATTGGACTGGAAGAAACCGGAGGCTTGGAGATATAGAGCCAGGAACCCCCAGAGAGCACCTGTAAAGGAGACGGCTGCATCTACAGAGAGAAGGAGCTCTGATACCTATTTAAGGAGGTATGGGAAAAGAGACCTAAAGTCCAGAGATTCTGACTGGAGAGCTGGGCATAGAAGCTGGACTACCTACTGGCCAGGATACCCAGAGAGGAAACCTAATAGCAACGTGATCTCAGGTATGAACTCTGATCTGTTCCCTAGCTTTTCACAAGGAAGACAGCAGGGAAACAAATGCTATCCTGAGAGTGTTCAGTTAGCGAATTCCTCTGAGCCAGAGCATGATAATGATTCCATGATATTTCAGGAACAAGGGGAAATATCAAATGAGCAAGTAGAATGCATGGATTGCTCTCTGTCTAGCTGCTCTTTTAAAGTAATCCTCAGAATAGCAACAATCACCAAAAGGAACTGTAATGTGTTTTTAACTACCCAGAAAAGTTTCTTTAAATGAAAGCTTTAGGGTAAGTTAGAGCCATGTAGAGAGAGTAGACCAGCAAGGGTTTGCAGCTGGTTAATTACTTGTGATTAAGCCAGGCACAAGTGCACGTGAGCTCTGGAAGGAAAACTTCTTCACTGCGTGAATGGAAGAAAGTTGTGTTTTGGATAAAGAACATTTTTCCTTTTGGGTTTGTTTTTCATTTTAAGCACTGCTAAGAAGGTTATTAGCAGGGGCTAGCAGAAAAAACTTTTCTGTGCCATCAAGGTCTTTATTGAGTTATTGCCTAAGTATTTCAGTTGCCTTATACAGTTGTTTTGTTTTTCCTGATTACAATTCCTGAAGAAAGTATCCTATTGATGTTACCAAGCATATCTGTGTGAGGGAATAATCCCCATAAATAAAATCTGTTCTCCAGGACCAAGCAGGAAGTCAGTCCTCACTTATGGGTGACGTCGGCGCCGACGGAGCCCTCGCGGAGCAATTTTCCCCAGCTTTCAAAGAAAGCCTTTGGGAATTGCAGCGCGCATGCGCGGTCGTCTTCCCGCCCGAGGGTGCCATCTTAGCCAGTCTTCTTTTTTCCGCGGAGCCCTACAGACGTCCCCGTCTTGTCCCCGCGAAAAAGTCGATTTTCTTCATTATTTTATTCTTTTTCCTTCGGTTCGACGCCGATCTTTTTCCCGCCCGGACTCGCGACGCCGGTCACGAGTCCTCTTACTTTTTTTCGGTTTTTCTGACTTTGTCAGCTTTCGTTTTCGATTTTTCCCTGGCAGCCCGGTCCTTTGACCTCGCAGGGGCCCTTTTTCCCCCGATGGCTGCCAGTGGCTTTAAGCGGTGTGGTCAGTGTGACCGAAATATGTCACTAACTGACACACACGACTTTTGCCTCCGCTGCCTGGGCCCGGATCATGAGGAACTGATCTGTGGGCCCTGCGGCAAAATGTCCTCAAAAGCGTTGAGAAGTCGGCGGCATCAGCGTGATCGAATCTTCGCTGACCCCAGCCGTACCCTGACCTCGTCGGAGGCCTCCGCGTCAAAAGGCTCCAGCTCGGACTGTCGCCGGAGTTCCTCCGACCGGGGTTCTCCCTCCGGGGACCATCGTCGGACGGTGAAACCCGCGAGGGCGGCGTCGGTGGACGCTCCTGGTTCCGCGAGGGCCAGGTCGCATAGCCCCGATAGCCGTCCCGGGTCCTTGGAGAAGGAGCACCTCACGAAGCGACCTCGCCTGGAGTCGGAGCTGCCTGCTCGGGTAAGTCCCGTAGTCCTCCTGGACTCGCCTCCGCGACAGCCGATGTCGGGCCCGACGCCGTCGGGGCCCGAGTCGGGGGCTGCTGGGTCACCTGAGCTCGGACTCAGGTTGACGGCCTTGGAGAGCAGACTGTCTGCCTTCATGGACCAGCAGCGGGCACTGCTCGCTGGCCTCGCTGGCGCCGCTGCCCCGACCGCCGGGACGTCGACGTCCAAGTCGACCCCGGAGACCGAGCCGATCCTCGAGTCGATGAGAACTCGAGTCGATCCTCGGTCGAGGTCACCCTCGGCCTCCCGTTCGGGACCGAGGTCGCCGACGCCGACTCCCTCGGCGTCGGGGCGGCAGGCGCCGCGCCCTGCCCGGGCCGACCCCACCGAGTCCTCGTCGGAGTCGGTCTGGGAGTCTGAAGAGGAAGAGTCGCCTGATTCTTTCCGGACTCGGTGTGTCCCCTCGGACTCACCGGAGTCCGAGCCTCGGAAGCAGTGCCCCCCGGAGGATGCCCGGTTCTCGGACTTCGTTAGGGATATGGCCAAGGCTTTGGCCTTCCCTGCGGATCCCGAGGAGGAGCCTCGAGCCGAAGAGCTCGACGCCCTCCAGTATGACTCTCCCGCGAGGGAACACTTTACTGTACCGGTTCCTCCTATGCTGGAACGACTACTCTTCCGCATGTGGGAGAGTCCGGCCTCCTCGCCGGTCCTGAGCAAGCGGGTCGATTCTATCTATCGGGTCCGCAAGAGCCCTGGCTTCCAAAAGGCACAGCTACCACACCATTCCATGGTAGTGGAATCGGCCATGCATCGTCTTAAGAGCCAGAAGATGCACTCCTCGGTGCCCCCTGGATGGCCTTGGTAAGAAGTGTTTCCAGGGCTCTATGCTCGCATGTCGTGTCCAGACTTACCAGCTATACATGGGCATGTATCTCCGGGATCTGGCTAAAGAGCTAGCCGGATTCTCCGCTGGTTTGTCCGAGGAACCCTTGCGGAGGTTCCTGGCCCTGTCCACTGGCATTCGGGAATGCTCAAAGTTCATGTCCCGGGCAGCCTATGATGGCTTTGAAGCGTCGGCTCGAGTGGCCGCAGCCGGCATCGGTGCCCGCCGACAGGCTTGGCTTCAGTCGTCCGACCTTGAGCCCTGGGTGCAGGACAAGTTGGTCGATGTCCCCTGCCGAGGCGAAAACCTCTTTGGCAAGCCCATGGCGGAAAAGGCTGCACAAATTGAGACTGAGACTCTCACCAGGACCAGGCTTTCTAGGAAGACCTCCGCCCCTTCCCAGAAAAAGAAGGGCTCGGGAAAAAGTCCTTTTACCCGAGGAAGGCGGCTGCCTACAAACAATACCCCCATTATCAGGCCCCTGCAGCTCCCCAACAGGGCCAGCAGGCCAAGGGACGGGGTAACGGGTCCCGTAGGCAGCAAGCACCCAAGCCTGCACCACCAGCCCCTGCTCAGCAGGGTGGGGGGTTTTTGACTCACAAAGCATAGCCTCTCCCCCCCCGCTGGTTCCTCCCAGCACCGGAGGCCGGCTGGTTCACTTCGCCCACAGGTGGTCCAGCATCACCGCAGATGCCTGGGTGCTTCAAGTCGTGCGAGAAGGCTATCTTCTCCACTTCCACCAGGTCCCTCCCTCCTATTTTCCGGGAGAACCTCCGCGACCCCCTCTGCACAGGGAATTACTCCTTCAGGAGTTAGCAGGTCTTCTGCAGGAACAGGCGGTGGAACCGGTGCCCCACCACCTGAGAGGTCAAGGCTTTTATTCCAGGTATTTTCTGATACCAAAGAGAACAGGGGGCCTCAGACCCATCCTGGACTTGCGCAACCTCAACAAGTTCCTTGTGCGGGAGAAGTTCAAAATGCTTACCCTTGGAATCCTTCTGCCCTACCTCCAGCAGGGAGATTGGCTATGCTCCTTGGATCTAAAGGATGCCTACACGCACATCCTCATCCACCCAAGCCACCGCCAATACCTAAGGTTTGTGGTGGCAGGAAATCATTACCAGTACAGAGTACTGCCCTTTGGCCTGTCCTCCGCACCGCGAGTCTTCACAAAATGTCTCGCGGTCGTGGCGGCCCATCTCCAGCTTCGCGGCCTCTGTCTTTCCGTACCTCGACGACTGGCTCATCAGAGCAGCGTCCGCTCGGGAGGTCACCAACGCCACGTGCCGCACGGTGACTCTTCTGCAGCACTTGGGCTTTGTTATAAACTTCGCAAAGTCCACTTTGCTCCCCTCACAGGATCTCGAGTTCATCGGCGCAAGGCTGCACACTCCTCAGGCGCGAGCATACCTACCGCTCGACAGGGCTCAACGGCTCATGGACCTAGCCGACCGCTTTCGCAGCCAGCCCCTGGTCTCCGCCAGGCGCTTCCTGAGACTGCTCGGCCATATGGCTTCCACCGTCCATGTGACCCCCAATGCCCGCCTGAATATGCGGTCTGCTCAATGGTGTCTCCGCCAGCAGTGGCGACAAGCCACAGGCGGCCTAGCAGACCTAGTGCGCGTCTCCGAGCCGCTGATCTCGTCTCTCCGGTGGTGGCTCCGGCAGCCGAACCTAATATTCGGAATGCCTTTCCAGTCACCTCAACCGACCCGGGTGCTGACCACCGATGCATCCCTCCTGGGCTGGGGAGCACATTGCCAAGAGGCACGTACTCAGGGCCTCTGGACCACGTGGGAGTCTGCTCAGCAGATCAACTTCCTGGAGCTCAGGGCAATCCGCCTAGCTCTCAAGGCCTTCTCCCACCTGACTTCCCAACAGTCCGTCCTTGTCCAGACGGACAATCAAGTTGCCATGTTCTACGTGAACAAGCAGGGGGGCACGGGCTCCTTCCTCCTCTGCCGGGAGGCACAGAAGCTCTGCTCTTGGGCCGTCAGTCACGGCATTCTCCTCAAGGCAGTTTATCTCCCGGGCCAAGAAAATTGCCTTGCGGACAAACTCAGCAGGGTCCTCCAACCGCACGAGTGGCGTCTGGATCCCTTGGTAGTTCAGAAGCTCTTCCTCAAGTGGGGCCTCCCCACGGTGGATCTCTTTGCCAGTCCTCACAACCGGCAGCTTCCTCGCTTCTGCTCTCGTCAGCCACACCCCCGTCGGGTTGCGGCGGACGCTTTTCTGATCTCATGGTCGGGGAGCCTTCTGTACGCTTTCCCTCCCATCCCGCTAGTCTCTCGGACTCTTTTCAAGGTCCTCCGAGACAAAGCCTTCATGATCCTGGTGGCCCCTCGCTGGCCCAGGCAGCCGTGGTTTCCGCTCCTACTGCAATTAGCGATGGAGGATCCATTCCCTCTGGGGGTACAACCGGATCTCCTCACTCAGGATCAAGGGTCTCTCCTACACCCCAACCTCAGGTCTCTCAACCTCATGGCCTGGCTGCTGAGAGGGTAGTCCTTGCTCCCCTTCTCCTGCCGGCAGAGGTGGAGGAGGTCGTCTTGGCTTCGCGACGCCCTTCTACCCGCAAATGCTACGCCCTTAAATGGCGTCGCTTTGCCGTCTGGTGTACCCAACAGTCTCAGGATCCCTTCTCCTGCCCGGTGTCGGTGATCTTGCAGTACTTGCTGCACCTCTCTAATCTGGGACTTAAGTCCAACTCCGTCAAAGTTCACCTCAGTGCTCTTTCGGCACATCATGTGCCGGTGGACGGTAGACCTCTCTCCAGCGACCCTCTCGTAGCGAGGTTTCTCCGAGGTCTCCTTCTACTTAAACCACCTCTGCGCCCGCCAGCGCCTGACTGGGACCTGAATGTGGTTTTGCAGCGGATCACCTGTCCGCCTTTTGAACCCATGGCTACCTGTTCTCTCCGTTTTCTGTCTTGGAAAACGCTGTTCTTGATAGCCCTCACTTCCGCTAGACGCGTAAGTGAATTGCAGGCCCTCGTGTCTGATCCCCCTTACACTCGGTTCTACAAAAATAGGGTAGTCCTACGGACTCACCCAAAATTTCTTCCAAAAGTGGTCTCCCCTTTTCACATCAATCAGGAGGTGGTGCTTCCAACCTTCTTTCCCAGACCACACTCCAGCCGAGCTGAAACGGTCCTCCATACCCTGGACTGTAGAAGAGCTTTGAACTTCTACCTTGACCGTACGCGGGAGCACCGTAAAGCTGCTCAGCTTTTTGTGTCTTTTGACCCCAATAAATTGGGGCTCCCGGTCTCCAAGCGTACTCTGTCCATCTGGGTTGCGGACTGTATCTCTTGGGCTTATGGGGCAGCCGGACTCTCCTTAGAAAGTCGAGTCACGGCTCATTGCGTTCGGGCAAAGGCTACGTCAGTGGCTTACCTCCGCTCTGTTCCGCTGGCAGACATCTGCCGGGCCGCTACTTGGTCTTCGAGCCAGACTTTTGCGGTCCATTACTGTCTCGAGAGGGAGTCCCGTAGGGACAGTGCTTTCGGACAGGCAGTCCTCCGTAATCTCTTTGAGGTCTGAGCAACTCCTACCCTCCATCCCGGATGTGGGCTACCGGTGGGTGATAATTCAGCGAAGATTCTTTCCTTCTGTGCTGCTGAGCTAGAGGGAGCTCATTTTTGTGCTTAGGGTCTCCGGTAGCCTTGAGCTTGGGAGTCCCATAAGTGAGGACTGACTTCCTGCTTGGTCCTGGAGAAAGCGTAGTTACTCACCTGTAACAGGTGTTCTCCAGGAGCAGCAGGAATCAGTCCTCACTACCCTCCCTCCTCCCCTTGGAGTTGCAGTCGTCTGCTTATGTTCTTTTTGCAAATTTTTATGCTGTCTTTTTTAGCTATGTCATCTGACTGGCTAAGATGGCACCCTCGGGCGGGAAGACGACCGCGCATGCGCGCTGCAATTCCCAAAGGCTTTCTTTGAAAGCTGGGGAAAATTGCTCCGCGAGGGCTCCGTCGGCGCCGACGTCACCCATAAGTGAGGACTGATTCCTGCTGCTCCTGGAGAACACCTGTTACAGGTGAGTAACTACGCTTTCCTGGCCTTGTCCACTGGCAGTCGGGAATGCTCAAAATTCATATCCCGAGCAGCCTATGATGGCTTTGAAGCATCGGCTCGAGTGGCCGCAGCCGGCATCGGTGCCCGCCGACAGGCTTGGCTTCAGTTGTCTGACCTTGAGCCCTGGGTGCAGGACAAGTTGGTCGATGTCCCCTGCCGAGGCGAAAACCTCTTTGGCAAGCCCATGGCTGAAAAGGCTGCGCAAATTGAGACGGAGACTCTCACCCGGACTAGGCTTTCTAGGAAGACCTCCGCCCCTTCCCAGAAAAAGAAGGGCTCGGGAAAGAAGTCCTTTTACCCGAGGAAGGCGGCTGCCTACAAACAATACCCCCAATATCAGGCCCCTGCAGCTCCCCAACAGGGCCAGCAGGCCAAGGGACGGGGTAACGGGTCCCGTAGGCAGCAAGCCCCCAAGCCTGCACCACCAGCCCCTGCTCAGCAGGGTGGGGGTTTTTGACTCCTCAAGCATAGCCTCTCCCCCCCCGCTGGTTCCTCCCAGCACCGGAGGCCGGCTGGTTCACTTCGCCCACAGGTGGTCCAGCGTCACCTCAGATGCCTGGGTGCTTCAAGTCGTGCGAGAAGGCTATCTTCTCCACTTCCACCAGGTCCCTCCCTCCTATTTTCCGGGAGAACCTCCGCGACCCCCTCTGCACAGGGAATTACTCCTTCAGGAGTTAGCAGATCTTCTACAGGAACAGGCGGTGGAACCGGTGCCCCACCACCTGAAAGGTCAAGGCTTTTATTCCAGGTATTTTCTAATACCAAAAAGAACAGGAGGCCTCAGACCCATCCTGGACCTGCGCAACCTCAACAAGTTCCTCGTGCGGGAGAAGTTCAAGATGCTTACCCTTGGAATCCTTCTGCCCTACCTCCAGCAGGGAGATTGGCTATGCTCCTTGGATCTAAAGGATGCCTACACGCACATCCTCATCCACCCAAGCCACCGCCAATACCTAAGGTTTGTGGTGGCAGGAAATCATTACCAGTACAGAGTACTACCCTTTGGCCTGTCCTCCGCACCGCGAGTCTTCACAAAATGTCTCGCGGTGGTGGCGGCCCATCTCCGGCTTCACGGCCTCTGTCTTTCCGTACCTCGACGACTGGCTCATCAGAGCAGCGTCCGCTCTGGAGGTCACCAACGCCACGCGCCGCACGGTGACTCTTCTGCAGTACTTGGGCTTTGTTATAAACTTCGCAAAGTCCACTTTGCACCCCTCACAGGACCTCGAGTTCATCGGCGCAAGGCTGCACACTCCTCAGGCACGAGCGTTCCTACTGCTCGACAGGGCTCAACGGCTCATGGACCTAGCCGACCGTTTTCGCAGCCAGCCCCTGGTCTCCGCCAGGCGCTTCCTGAGACTACTCGGCCATATGGCTTCCACCGTCCATGTGACCCCCAATGCCCGCCTGAATATGCGACCCGCTCAATGGTGTCTCCGCAAGCAGTGGCAACAGGCCACAGGCGGCCTAGCAGACCTAGTGCGCGTCTCCGAGCCGCTGGCCTCGTCTCTTCAGTGGTGGCTACCTCGGCCGAATCTGGTGCTCGGCATGCCCTTTCAGCCGCCTCCGCCGGCCCGGGTGCTGACGACAGATGCATCCCTCTTGGGCTGGGGAGCACATTGCCAAGGGGCGCGTACTCAGGGCCTTTGGACCACGTGGGAGTCTGCTCAGCAGATCAACTTCCTGGAGCTCAGAGCGATCCGCCTGGCTCTCAAGGCCTTCTCCCACCTGACCTCCCACCAGTCCGTCCTTGTCCAGACGGACAATCAAGTTGCCATGTTCTACGTGAACAAGAAGGGGGGCACGGGCTCCTTCCTTCTCTGCCGGGAAGCACAGAAGCTCTGCTCTTCGGCCGTCAGTCACGGCGTTCTCCTCAAGGCAGTTTATCTCCCAGGCCAAGAGAATTGCCTGGCGGACAAACTCAGCAGGATCCTCCAGCCGCACGAGTGGCGCCTGGATCCCTTGGTAGTTCAGAAGCTCTTTCTAAAGTGGGGCCTCCCCATGGTGGATCTCTTTGCCAGTCCTCACAACCGGCAACTTCCTCGCTTCTGCTCTCGTCTGCCACACCCCCTTCGAGTTGTGGCGGACGCTTTTCTACTCTCATGGTCGGGGAGCCTCTTGTACGCTTTCCCTCCCATCCCGCTAGTCTCTCGGACTCTTTTCAAGGTTCTCCGAGACAAAGCCTTCATGATCCTGGTGGCCCCTCGCTGGCCCAGACAGCCGTGGTCTCCACTCCTGCTGCAATTGGCGGTAGAGGATCCATTCCCTCTGGGGTTACAACCGGATCTCCTCACTCAGGATCAGGGGTCTCTGCTACACCCCAACCTCAGGTCTCTCAACCTAATGGCCTGGCTGCTGAGAGGGTAGTCCTTGCTCCCCTTCTCCTGCCGGCAGAGGTGGAGGAGGTCGTCTTGGCTTCTCGGCGACCTTCTACCCGCAAATGCTACGCCCTTAAATGGCGTCGCTTTTCCGTGTGGTGTACCCAACAGTCTCAGGATCCCTTCTCCTGCCCGGTGTCGGTGGTCTTGCAGTACTTGCTACACCTCTCTAATCTGGGACTTAAGTCCAACTCCGTCAAAGTTCACCTCAGTGCTCTTTCGGCACATCATGTGCCGGTGGACGGCAGACCTCTCTCCAACGACCCTCTCGTAGCGAGGTTTCTCCGAGGTCTCCTTCTACTTAAACCACCTCTGCGCCCGCCAGCGCCTGACTGGGACCTGAATGTGGTTTTGCAGCGGATCACCTGTCCGCCTTTTGAACCTATGGCTACCTGTTCTCTCCGTTTTTTGTCTTGGAAAACACTGTTCTTGATAGCCCTCACTTCCGCTAGACGCGTAAGTGAATTGCAGGCCCTCGTGTCTGATCCCCCTTACACTCGGTTCTACAAAAATAGGGTAGTCCTACGGACTCACCCAAAATTTCTTCCAAAAGTGGTCTCCCCTTTTCACATCAATCAGGAGGTGGTACTTCCAACCTTCTTTCCCAGACCACACTCCAGCCGAGCTGAAACGGTCCTCCATACCCTGGACTGTAGAAGGGCATTGAACTTCTACCTTGACCGTACGCGGGAGCACCGTAAAGCTGCTCAGCTTTTTGTGTCTTTTGACCCCAATAAATTGGGGCTCCCGGTCTCCAAGCATACTCTGTCCATCTGGGTTGCGGACTGTATCTCTTGGGCTTATGGGGCAGCCGGACTCTCCTTGGAAGGTCGAGTCACGGCTCATTGCGTTCGGGCAAAGGCTACGTCAGTGGCTTACCTCCGCTCTGTTCCGCTGGCAGACATCTGCCGGGCCGCTACTTGGTCTTCGAGCCAGACTTTTGCGGTCCATTACTGTCTCGAGAGGGAGTCCCGCAGGGACAGTGCTTTCGGACAGGCAGTCCTCCGTAATCTCTTTGAGGTCTGAGCAACTCCTACCCTCCATCCCGGATGTGGGCTACCGTTGGGTAATAATTCAGCGAAGATTCTTTTCCTTCTGTGCTGCTGAGCTAGAGGGAGCTCATTTTTGTGCTTAGGGTCTCCGGTAGCCTTAAGCTTGGGAGTCCCATAAGTGAGGACTGACTTCCTGCTTGGTCCTGGAGAAAGCGTAGTTACTCACCTGTAACAGGTGTTCTCCAGGAGCAGCAGGAATCAGTCCTCACAACCCTCCCTCCTCCCCTTGGAGTTGCAATCGTCTGCTTTACTTTTTTTGCAAATTTTTATGCTGTCTTTTTTTAGCTATGTCATCTGACTGGCTAAGATGGCACCCTTGGGCGGGAAGAGGACCGCGCATGCGCGCTGCAATTCCCAAAGGCTTTCTTTGAAAGCTGGGGAAAATTGCTCCGCGAGGGCTCCGTCGGCGCCGACGTCACCCATAAGTGAGGACTGATTCCTGCTGCTCCTGGGGAACACCTGTTACAGGTGAGTAACTACGCTTTTTCTGCTTACACTCGAGCAACTACAATTCATTATTTTGTTGAACGGCTGATTTTGGTGTGAATGAACTACAACACCCACAATCCTTTGCAAGTCATATAAAATTCTGCCTTTGCCAAGATTGTGGACTTTCACAACCAGCACCCCCGTTTACAAACACTCCTACCATACCTTCAGGGTCAGGACTTGGCTATGTTCTTTGGATCTAAAAGATGCGTGCACCCATATTCTCATCCACGCAAATCACAGGAAGTTCCTTTGATTCCTGGTCCAGGGAAGACACTTCCAGTACAGAGTTCTTCCCTTCGGTCTGGCTTCTGCCCCAAGAGTCTTCACAAAATGCATGGCAGTGGTAGCAGCATTTCTGAGAACTCTAGGAATATTCATCTTCTCTTACTTAGATGATTGGCTCATTCGAGCATCAACAGCTCCAGAGGCCAGCTTCGCTCTTTCTCAATCAATGAGAATCCTTCAATACTTGGGATTGGTCATAAACCTCCCAAAATCTCATCTCATCCTCTCTCAATCTCTCGAGTTCATAGGGGCTCGTCTAGACACACGGCAGTCAAAAGCTTTCCTGCCACAGCCGCGCTGTCTGCGTATAATACAGATGGCATCCCAAGCAGCTATGAAGGTCTTCCTGACTGCTCGGGAGATGCTTCAGCTTCTGGAGCATATGGCATCCACTGTCCATGTGGTTCCCTATGCTCGCCTTCATATATGAGCAGCCCAGTGGACCCTATCCTCTCAGTGGACATAGGCCTCGGGTCGGCTAACGGACAAAATCAGAAACTCCACATGTCTAATTTCATCCCTGCAATGGTGGCAGTCACTGGAAAACCTCCTCGAAGGCTCTCCTTTCCAGCAGCCTCTGTGCCAAACCACCCTAACAACAGATGCGTCCAAGTTGGGTTGGGGGGCCCACTTGCACGATCTCTCAACTCAGGGTCTCTGGACCCCACAGGAGGCTTCTCTTCACATAAACCTCCTAGAGCTGAGAGCCATTTTCAATGCTATTTGAGTATTTCAGGCCCATCTCAGCCACAAGACAGTTCTGGTAACCGACAATTGGGTAGCCATGTTCTATCTGAGCAAGCAAGGCAGAACGGGCTCTCTGTCGCTATGCAACGAAGCTTTGCAACTGTGGGCCCTTGCCAGAGAGCTTCAAATCCACCTTCTTGCGGTATACCTTCGAGGCATTCAAAATTCATGGGCAGACAAACTCAATCGAATACTGCTGCCACACGAGTGGTCTCTCCACTCAGACCACCTTGCTCGAGTGTTTCAAGTCTGGGGATAACCAGATATAGACCTCTTTGCAAGTCCATAGAATGCCAAACTTCCCCAACTCTGTTCCAGAATCCCGGCTCGCCACTGTCAGGCAAGGGATGCCTTCCTACTCCACTGGGGTCAGGACTTCCTCTATGCCTTCTCACCCATTCCCCTCATTCCCAAAACTTTCTTCAAGCTTCAGAGAGACAGAGGTCATATGATACTCATAGCTCCACGTTGGCCACGGCAAACGTGGTACCCTCTGCTTCTGCGTCTCTCTCAAACCACTCCTTTGGAGTTGGGAAGTGCTCCAGATCTTCTTTCCCAGGAAAACTGATCCTTACTGCATGTGAATCCCCAGTCCCTGCATCTCAGAGCCTGGTTACTGAAAGCCTAGAATTCCTGGATATCAACCTTTCTCAACAGGTAAAAGATATCCTTCTGGCTTCCAGAAAACCTTCCACGAGGCGTTCCTACGCTTTTAAGTGGAAAAGATTCTCTGTCTGGTGTTCGCAAAAGGGACTTAATCGCCTTTTGGTGCCTGTGGAGTCGCTACTGGAGTATCTCCTCCAGTTATCCACTTCTGGTCTTAAGACCAATTCGGTGAGAGTCCATCTTAGTGCTATTGCTGCTTTTCACAAACCTTTCGATGGACAACCTATTTCCTCTCATCCACTTGTATCAAGGTTCATGAGAGGCCTACTCTTAACAAAACCTCCCATTAAACCACCACCGGTAGCATGGGATCTGAATCTTGTTCTTGGACAGCTCATGAAACCGCCCTTTGAACCTTTAACCACTTCAGCCCTAAAGTTTCTTTCATGGAAAATCATTTTCCTAATTGCTATCACTTCTGCAAGACGCATTAGTGAATTGCAGGCTTTAGTGGCTGACCCTCCTTATACAAGGTTCCATCATGATAAAGTAGTCCTCAGGACTCATCCTCACTTTATGCCAAAGGTGGTTTCGCCTTTTCATTTAAACCAGTCGGTTTATCTTTCTATATTTTATTTTATTTGTAAACTTTTATATACCGCCCCTTCCAAAGATCAGGGGCGGTTTACAATGAACAACAGTTAACATACATTGAACTTCTGAACATTATAACATTACAAGAACAGTTGAACATAACTGAGCATTAACTATATACATTACTGCGGCTATTTATTATAACTATTATTTACAACTTAAGTCCCCTAATTGGGGCTCCAAAATGTATGTACATTTGAAAGGGGAGTGAGAATACCAGTGTCTGAACTGAAGTAGATTCAGGGTGCCATTATATAGTAGGAGTTTGTTGGTATGGACCGACTGAGACTGGGTGATCTCTTCTATGGGATAGTCTTTGTTATAGTAGTGTTGTGTGAATAGGTATGTTTTAAGGTCCTTTCGGAATATTTGTAGGTCTGTGGTCTCCCTTAGATGAACTGGAAGTTTGTTCCATTTTATCGGTGCAATATAGAAAAAGGCACTTTTACTTGTTATCTGTTTTGATTTTCTGATTTCGTCAGGTACTAATAAGGTATTAAGGTTCTTCCTCCTTCTTATTCTGTTTTCCGGGTGGCTTTGTATCCTGGTAGATAGATGTGATGGTGCAATTTTGTTGATTAATTTGAAGGTAGTCACTATGGTTTTATATTGAATCCTGCTAGCAACAGGGAGCCAATGGAGAGTGTAGACGATATGAGAAATATGGTCAGATAGCTTGGCTTTAGCAATTATACGGGCTGCTACATTCTGAGCCATTTGGAGTGTGTTCAGGTTTTGGTGGTGGGGTGAAATTAGGGTTTCTTGAGGTGAATAGTACTTCCATCTTTTTGAGATTGATGTACATATTCTGTGAACGGAGCCATAGTTCTGCTTCAGATAGGCATGTTGCTAACGTGTCAAAGTTGGGGTCTAATATGTTACGTGGGGTGAACAACATGATGTCGTCCGCGTATATTTATTTATTTATTGGTTGATTGATTGCTTTTATATACCGTGCTCTTTAAAATCAGTGCGGTTTACAGATAACGTTTTTATGCATATCAGGATGTCTGTTATGCACTTACAGTGAACGGGAGATACAACTTGGATTTTGAACTGGGGGAACTATCTACATATCTGCAAACTATGTACAGTATAAATATGAGTTGTCTGTATATGTGGTAGTTTATGTTGTGTCTCTTGAATATGGAGCATATTGGTTGAAGATACAGATTAAAAAGGAGGGCGGACAGTGCTGAGCCTTGTGGGATTCCTTGTTCCTGTGGGAAGGGTGTTGATGCAACTTCTTTGATTTGTACAAATTGGGCACGGCCAGATATATATGATTTAAACCAATCAAGGGCTACTTCTTCCTTAAGCCTCATGCCTCCAGTGCAGAAAGGAATCTTCACACTTTGGATTGTAAAAGGGCCTTAGCCTTTTATCTTTTATCTTATCCTATGTTTTTTTTTCCCTGTTCTATGTAAAACTCAATGTTGCTTGTATGCATTGTAGTATGTTTTGTTCGATGTACACCGCGCTGATTGTAATAGCGCGGTATAGAAGAAATGTTAAATAAATAAATAACTAAGCAACATAGAAAATCTTCTCAGCTTTTCGTTGCTTTTGACTCTAGTCATTTGGGACTTCCAGTTTCCAAAATAATTCTATCTAAATGGATTGCAGATTGCATATCCTTTACATATCAGAGTAAAAGACTTTTTCTCGAGGGCCATGTCACAGCTCACAATGTGAGAGAAATGGCAGCCTCGATGGCTAATCTTTGTTTTGTGTCTATTGACGACATCTGTAGAGCAGCCACTTGGGCTTCGGTACACACCTTCACAGCCCACTACTGCTTAGACAGGGACTCCCGTTGGGATGCGTCGTTTGGCCAAGCTGTTCTCCAGCATCTCTTTCATACTTAATACAACTCCTACCCGCCATTCCCGGATTTTGATGCCAGAGATCCATGGGAGGAAGCATGACCCATCTCACCTGGGTTCACAGCTTGCTGGGGTCATTCCCCTGGCATTTATCAGCTGGGGAATCCCCATATGTGAAGACTACATTCCTGCTTGTTCCTGGAGATAGCGTAGTTACTCACCTGTAACAGGTGATCTCCGGGAACAGCAAGAATTTAGTCTTCACAACCCACCCACCTCCCCTAGGAGTTGTCTCTATCTATCTCTCTTTCTATACTCCTCTCCTTTGGTCTCGGCTATAAACTCAACTGAAGTGAGAGAGGTAGAAAGGCGGGAAGGCAGCAAACATAGGATGCTCCCAAAAGCTTTCCTATTGGACGCTGGGGAGTGTTCCCGCACAGGCTCCGTCTGTACCGACGATACCCATATGTGAAGACTAAATTCCTGCTGTTCTCGGAGATCATCTGTTACAGGTGAGTAACTACGCTTTAGTGTAGCTGGCTTAAAAAAAAGGTTTGGACAAGTTTCTGGAGGAAAGTTCAGAACCCATTATTAAAGAGGATCATGGAAATCCGCTGCTTACCCTGGGATAAGCAGCATGGACTCTGTATGCCTTTTTGAGAACCTGCCAGGTACTTGTGACCTGGACGGGCTGCTGCTGGAAACAGGATACTGGGCTTGATGGACCCTTGGTCTGACCCAGTATGGCATACCTTATGTTCTTATGGAGAGCATGTTGCAATTAGCTCAGCGGTACATATTGAATGTGGACTGTGCATGTGGCAGTTACCACAGATACACTTCAATGGGTGGCGTTAGGTGCACCCACGTTAATTGCGAAGGCCACTACCATGCATTAGGGTACAGTTCTGTTTGCGACTGCTGGGGACATGCTGGGCATGCCCCTGATAGTGCACAACTCTTGCATTTACTACACATTAATATTTGCTCTAAACACACATTAAGTGCACACCTTTCCTGGCACTTTAATAAAGTGTTCCCTTAGTCCTCTTTTTTTTTTTTTTTTTTTTACTAAAGTGACCACACCTTGAGTATTGTGTGCAATTCTTGTCTTAAAAAAGATAGCGGCATTATAAAAAGATACAGAGAAAGGCAACCAAAATTATAAAGGGGATGGAATGGCCCTCCTTTGAAGAAAGGCTAAAGAGGTTATGCCTCTTTGGCCTAAAGAAGAGACAGCTGATGGGAGATATGATAGAGGTCTAGCAAATCCTGAGTGGAGTAGAATGGGTAGACTTACTTTCTCAAAAAATACAAGGACTAGGGGACATGCCATGAAGCTACATAGTAGTATATTTAAAACAGTAGAAAGTATTTTTTTCTCTTACTCTCAAAGTATAATTAGTCTTTTTGGAACTCACTGCCAGCGAATGTGGTAAAAGCAGGCAGGGTAGTTGGGTTTAAAAAAAGTTTGGACAAATTCCTTGAGCAAAAGTCCATAAATTGCTATTAAAGTTTTCCAAGAGAAAGAGCGCAGCTTATCCCTTGGGATAAGTAGCATGGAACTAGCTACTTCTGGGATAGGTCAGGACCTTGTGACTGGATTGGCCACTGCTAGAAAAAGGATACTGGGCGTGACCAAGAATGCAATTTCTTAGGTTCTTCTGTTGTATTCCAGCTGCAGCCACTAGAGGAGGCTCTATGGAAAGAGATTGATCAGATGTGGGAAGAGGAATGAATCTGTTTTCTTAAAATCTCAGAGGCTGCCCTTTCCTTCAGAACACCAAGAACATGGCAAACAATGAAAGTTGACTTAGGCACTTCAGTGCTGCAGGATCATTTCATTCATGGAAAGTCTGACAAGACTCATATATGAACAATATGCTCATATGGTACAGAGTGTCTGGCATGTCTGTACTTGCCCTATATGCGGTTCCACTGCATCCTGATGCTATAGGGCTGGAAGCCATTCTTGCACACTTCAGTGAAGAATAGAATATAAAGGCAAATTTCAAAGTGATTTCTGCAGATAGAAACAAATAAATGTCAACAAACGAGTTGCAGGTGATACTTTTTATTGGAGTAACAATGTATCACCTGCAGCTTGTTTGTTAACCTTTATTTCTAAATATCCAAGTGGACTCAGACTACAATTTTCTGCTATGGATATAACAGTGTTTCTAAGCCGCCAATCTGGAAGCAATCACAGTAAAGTAGTTAACAAAATTACAAAAATAAGAAGAAAACACCCACATTGTAACATATATATCACTTAGATGAAACAAGAAAATTTAAATAAACAATAGACTCTATGGGGACAAACAGCAATAAACTGAGAAAGGCGGCCAACTTCCAAGCATCCTTAACACATGCGCATGCAAAAATAGTCTTTTGGAAACTTGTTGACTCTCTAGGCGGGTGAAAGTACATCATCGTTCAGCAACACATTCTGTGAAGGCATTCCCATAAGGAGGGTTAGGGCATGTATAGTGCAGCATTTTCAGAGTACCCACACAAAACGCAGTCATAAGTCTCTGTGGGTACTTTCTCGTGCACCTTTACACACTTTGATTATTGGTGCAAACCCCACAGGTAAAAAGTAGGCACAGAGTTTGCACCAGTGCAGGTGGTTTTGGCGGGGAATCTTCCAGCTGCACTGTTGCATAAATAGTATATGTATATTTTTTGTTGTGCTGGTATCAGCAAATTTTCAAAACAATAGTAAGCGTGTACATTCACTTTGAATATTACCGTGCAAAAGGTTTGCCATTTGCACTTATTTTTTGGCATAAAAATATTTCTATGGTTAATTAATGTGAATATGCACATATTTTATAACATAGTAAATGATGGCAGATAAAGACCAGCATTGTCCATTTAGTCTGCCCAGTAAGGTGGTGAGAATTGTAGAAATGCACCTGCTACTCTGTGCAGGTTCCACCCCCCCCCCCTCTATGCCTTTGTTTAATGTTGTACCTGCCACTTCAGGTAGGTTATCTGTCCCTATTATGAAGTTATTTACATTTGCCTTGATTCCATCCTTATGTTATATAGTGATTCTCTGGATCTGTCCCATGTCTTTTTGCATTCCTTCACTGTTTTTGCTCCCACCACCTCCTTTGGGAGAGCAGTCCAGACATCCACCACCTTTCCGTGAAAAAGTATATCTCCAGGAACAAGCAGGAATGAGTCTTCACATATGGGTACGTCGATACCGACGGAGCCTGCGTGGGAACGCTCCCCAGCGTCCCAAAAAAGGAAAGCTTTTGGGAGCATCCCACAGCGCCTGCGCACTGCCTTCCCGCCTTTCCTAACCGCCTCTCTCCAGTTCTTCTTTTCCGCGGAGCCAGCAGGTCGTGTTCCTGTCACCGCTGAAGAAGTTCTTTATTTTATTTTATTTCTTTGGTTGCGCGTCTGCCTTCTTCGACGTCGGACCGGTACCACCGGTCTTTTCTTTCTTTTTCTTCCAAAAAAAAAAAAAGATACTTTCCGTTTCACTTCAGTGTATTTTTTCTTCTTTGGGCCTTAGGCCTAACAGAAAAATTCCTCATGGAAAAGCCTGCCTCTGGGTTTAAAAAAATACACTAAGTGCAGCGGTATCATCTCTATTACCGACACCCATGACTGGTGTCTTAAGTTTTTGGGTCCTGACTATTCCATCACGGATTGTGCATCCTGTTCCATGATGTCTAAAAGAGGTTTACAGAACCGAGCAGCCAAGTTCAGTACACTGTTTCCCTCTGATGCAGCTTCGGTGGCATCGACGTCTTCCTGGGCTGCTTCTTCCTCCTATGGATCTCAGGTAACCAAACATAAGTCCAGCCGGTCTTCAAAGGGTAGATCTCCCTCCAAGCATTGAGATGCCTCTGGGCTTGCCCTCGAGGATCCTGCACCGGCAAAACTTCCCCGGCGGGAAGCTCCGGCTTCCATAGCTCCTCCTATGGGGTTACAGGTTGACATCGATGGCACGGCCTCGACCGATCACCTGTTGCAATGTTCTGGGGTACCGGTGGAATCTGCCGGTACCGACCTCCAGACATTCATGGCGTCGATGGATCAGAATGTTCTGACCATGCAGTGTGCCATCACGGCATTCATACAAGCTGCGACGCCGCTGGTACCGCAACAAGCTTCCAATGATGCCTCTCGGTACCGAATCGGTACCGATGACTCCTGATGTCGATACCACCCGGTACGCGTATCGGGCTTTACAGGAGCATCCAGACAGGTGATACTTCGATTCCTCCGAAGACTCTGATGCATCGGAGACCTCTGTCGAAGCATCGGTACTCCTTCCTCAGGAGCCTTCTTCTCCAAAAAGAAGAATGTCCCCTCCAGAAGACTTGTCTTTTCAAGACTTCATAAGGAAAGTGGCCAAAGGGCTTTCTATCTCAGTAGCCCCTGAGTCAGAGCCTAGAGCCAAAAAATTGGATATTTTACAATATCCCAAGGCTCCTAAAGAAGCAGCCACTTTGCCAGTTCATGAGATCCTTTATGACCACATGCTGGGCATATGGGAGACTCCTCTCACCATCTCTTCTCATTCTCGTAGGTTGGATACCATGTATCGTGTCCCTCCTTGTCCTGGATTTCATAAAACTCAGCTTCCTCACCATTCTATTGTGGTGGAGTCTGCTATGAAAAAGTATGCTTGTTGCCAGAATCAACTCCTATAGTCTCTATATGGGAATGTTTCTGAAGGAAGTTACAGATCATCTGCAAACTTTCCTCCCTTTTCTTACAGAAGATAAAAGGGAAGACTTTCTTACCTGGCTTAAGCATGCCCAGGATGTTTCCAAATTTTCTAACCGTGCAGCCTTTGACTCTTTTGAGGGGGCCAGCAGAGCCTCGGCCATTGCCATAGGTGCACGCAGAATTGCTTGGTTACAAGCTTCTGATTTGGAACCCTGGGTCCAAGATGGATTAGGAAATCTTCCTTGTACAGGTGAAAACCTGTTTGGCAAAGATTGGCAAGCAAAGGCCACACAAATGGATGCAGAAAATTCTGCTTTGGATAGGCTTTCAAAGTCTACCTCTAATCCTGTCAAGAAGAGGTTGTTCAAAAAGGCATATTTTCCCAAGAAGGGAAGATGATATCCTGTTTATGGTCAACAGACATCTTCTGCAGGTCGTTTTGCTGCAAAGCGTCAACAACCTAAACAGGCCAAGCCTAAGGCTGCAAGGGCTACTGTAGCCCAACAGCCTCAGCCTCCTCAGGGCCTTTGACTTGCAACTAGAGAACTTAACCTTTCTGGCTCTAAAGGAACCAGAGCCTCTCACCATTCCAGGAAGGTTAGCTCACTTTGCTCCCAGATGGGAGCAAATCACAGCAGAGCAGTGGACCCTTTCCATCATAAGGGAAGGGTACAAACTTCATTTCTCAAACCTTCCTCCTTACACCATGGTGAGAAAGTTCAATTCTCCAACATCTCTCCTCAACCTTCTGGGTCAGGAAATTTCTACCCTTCTTGCCCAAGGGGCAATAGAAGAAGTACCTCTTCTTCAACAGGGCTCAGGGTTCTACTCCCCCTACTTTCTAATTCCAAAGAAAACAGGGGGCTACAGACCCATATTAGATCTCAGAGAATTGAACAAATTCCTATGCAAAGAGAAATTCAAGATGATTTCTCTAGGTACTCTCCTTCCATTCCTTCAGAGTCAGGATTGGCTTTGTTCTCTAGATCTCAAGGATGCGTATACCCATATACTCATCCACCCAGCACACAGAAGGTTCCTTCGGTTCCTTTATCAGGGAAAGCACTACCAATACAGGGTGCTTCCCTTTGGTCTGGCCTCTGCTCCAAGAGTGTTCACAAAATGCATGGCAGTAATAGCTGCATTTCTACGCACTCTGGGAATATTCGTATTCCCATATCTGGACGACTGGCTCATTCGAGCCTCATCCCAATCAGAGGCCCAGACTTCTCTAGCCTGCATAATGCGTGTTCTGCAGTATCTGGGACTGGTGGTAAACATTCCAAAGTCCCAACTCACCTCTACTCAGTCTCTAGAGTTCATAGGGGCCTTGCTGGATACCACAACTGCAAGGGCCTATCTTCCCCAGGCCCGTTGCCTACGCTTAGTGCAGTTAGCCTCTCAGATTCAGTTAAAAACCCATCTAACTGCTCGAGAGATGTTACAACTGCTAGGCCACATGGCATCCACTGTGCATGTGGTCCCTTATGCTCGCCTTCACATGAGGGCAGCTCAATGGACTTTGTCCACCTAGTGGACCCAGGCATCAGGGGATCTGTCAGACAAAATAGCAACCTCCAGGCGCCTCTTTTGGTCTCTCCAGTGGTGGAAGTCCACTCAAAATCTGTTGCTGGGGTCCCCCTTCCAACAGTTGTTACCCCAAGCAATCCTTACAACAGATGCCTCTCCAAAGGGTTGGGGAGCTCATCTTCAAGACTTCTCCACCCAGGGCATTTGGTCCCCACAGGAGACCTCCCTACATATCAACATCTTAGAGCTCAGAGCAATCTTCTTAGCTCTCAGAGTCTTCCATACCCTGCTCAGCTACAAGACAGTCCTCATTCACACGGACAACCAAGTAGCCATGTTCTGTGTGAACAAGCAGGGAGGGACTGGCTCTCTGTCGCTTTGCAACGAAGCTCTGAGATTGTGGGCCTTCGCCAGAGAGCATCAAATCCATCTTCTGGCAGTATACCTTCCAGGAGTTCAAAACTCTTGGGCAGACAGACTCAGTCGAGTTCTGCTTCCACACGAATGGTCCCTTCCAATGTTCCCTCTAATTTTCTGTAGGCTGTGTGCGCATAAAATATCATCTGTGCAGCTTTTGAAGGAAGGTTAAATTTTTGTGCGCCACATAACGACACTCTGAGTTATATACTTTAAAATTTGACTACACGTCAGAAAACAGTATGTACACCACATTGATTGCACTAGAAAATATTGTAGAACTTGTGAAAACCATAAATACACAACAACTTTTAAATTTTAAGATGTTTGTGTTGTTTTCTATCAGAATCAGAACCGTAATTTTTGTGCGCTCTGTTGTAAAGTATGTGCGCTCGCTCGGCGAGGTGTGTGCGCGCGCACACACGCACAGCTTAGAGGGAACAGTGGTCCCTTCATATGGACCAGATAGTCAGAATCTTTCGAATTTGGGGAACCCCGGACATAGACCTCTTTGCAAGTCCGTGGAATGCCAAACTTCCCCGATTCTGTTCCAGAATTCCGTGTCAGGGAGTTCAGGCCAGGGATGCCTTCCTCCTTCATTGGGGTCAAGACTTCCTGTATGCTTTTCCACCCATTCCCCTAATTCCCAAGACCCTGTTCAAGCTTCAGAGAGATCGAGGGACTATGATCCTCATAGCTCCACGTTGGCCACGCCAAGTGTGGTACCCTCTACTTCTGCATCTCTCTCAAGCTCCCTCCCTGGACTTGGGGTCTGCTCCAGATCTCCTGTCTCAGGAGGGGGGAACGTTGTGGCACCCAAACCCCCAATCTCTCCATCTCAGGGCTTGGTTGCTGAAGGCTTAGACCTTCAAGATTGGCATCTTTCTCAGCAAGTAAGGGACATCCTTCATTTTATTTATTTATTTATTTACATCCTCTTATATACCGCGCTATTCTGCATCAGTGCGGTTTACATTAAACAAACTGAAATTACATTGAACAGGGCATTATAACTTGGAGATAACTATTTTACACGGAACATGGGCTATGGAGGGTTAAGTGGCTTGCCCAAGACCACAAGGAGCACCTGTGCGACTAGAAACCCCAGTCCTTCCGGCCCAAGGTTGCTGTCCTCTAGTGGGATTTGAACCCCCGACCTTCCGGCCTGAAGTACTTTGCCCCAACCACTAGGCCACTCCTCCACTCCTTGCTTCCAGAAAGCCTTCTACTAGATGTTCCTATGCTTTTAAATGGAAAAGATTTACCATTTGGTGTGCTGAGAAGGGTATTAACCCTCTAGCAATACCTTTGAATTCTTTACTAGAGTATCTCCTGCATCTTTCCCATGCAGGCCTCAAAACGAATTCAGTAAGGGTCCATTTGAGTGCTATTGCAGCATCTCTCAAGCCTCTCAATGGACAACCTGTCTCCTCTCATCCTCTTATTGCAAGATTCATGAGAGGCCTTCTTTTAACTAAACCTCCCATTAGACCACCTCCAGTGGCATGGGACTTGAATCTGGTTCTTGGTCAGCTCATGAAGCCACCCTTTGAACCCTTAGCCACTACCTCCTTGAAGTTTCTTTCCTGGAAGTTTATCTTTCTTATTGCAGTCACCTCAGCTCGCCGCATCAGTGAACTGCAGGCCTTAGTGGCTAATCTACCTTATACAAGGTTCCATCATGATAAGGTAGTCCTTAGGACCAATCCACACTTTATGCCTAAAGTGGTCTCACCTTTTCATCTTAACCAAGAGGTATATTTGCCTGTCTTTTTTCCAGGTCCTCATGCATCAAGTGCAGAGAGGAATCTTCATACCCTGGGTTGTAAGAGGGCTCTTGCTTTTTACTTACAAAGGACACAGCAACATAGAAAGTCTTCTCAACTCTTTGTTGCTTTTGATTCCTCTCATTTGGGACTTCCAGTCTCTAAGAGGACACTGTCCAATTGGATTGCTCAGTGTATTTCTTTCGCCTACCAGAGTAAGAACCTTTCTCTGGAGGGCCATGTCACAGCTCATAATATGAGGGCCATGGCAACCTCTATGGCTCATCTAAATTCTGTGTCCATCGACCAGATCTGTCGAGCGGCCACCTGGGCCTTGGTTCATACCTTCACAGCCCATTACTGTTTGGACAAGGACTCCCGCCGGGATGCCTTGTTTGGTCAGGCTGTTCTCAAACACCTGTTCCATGCTTAATCAACTCCTACCCTCCAAACCTGGTTGGATGCCTGAGATCCATGGGAGAAGGTAGAGCCCTTCTCAGGGTCTCACAACCTTGGGGATCTCCCCGGCATCTCTAGCTGGGGAGTCCCCATATGTGAAGACTCATTCCTGCTTGTTCCTGGAGATAGCACAGTTACTTACCTGTAACAGGTGATCTCTGGGAACAGCAGGAATAAGTCTTCACAACCCACCCACCTCCCCTAGGAGTTGTATCTCTCTATCTTTCCTTTCCTCTCTCTCTTTGTCTCAGCTTTAAAACTCAAACTGGAGAGAGGCGGTTAGGAAAGGCGGGAAGGCAGCGCGCAGGCGCTGTGGGATGCTCCCAAAAGCTTTCCTTTTTTGGGACGCTGGGGAGCGTTCCCGCGCAGGCTCCGTCGGTACCGACGATACCCATATGTGAAGACTTACTCCTGCTGTTCCCAGAGATCACCTGTTACAGGTAAGTAACTGTGCTTTCCTGATGCTGCCTTTAAGTTTACCTCCTTGTAGCCTCTTTTCATTAACTCTAGTTCTGCAGCTTCCCTGTCTTTGAAAAGGCATGCAAGTAAACTCTAACTTCCCTTCAGTCATCCCTCAGGAACATCTTTGCTCATTTCAGGTAAACTAATACACATACAGACTGTATGTGCATAATTTTAAGCTCATATTGGAAGAGCAGCTTTTATAAAAACCCCATTTCTATATGTAAATCATCATTTGACCCACAGACATGCCTTTTAAAATTTGCCTGGTACTGAGTAAAAGATAATGCATTTTCTGAACTATAGAATCTGTGTTCTTTTTTTTGGCTTGCTGGAGCAGATTCCTTGCTCCTGAATAGTTTTTTCCCTTGTAGACTTTCTCTGCCTTTCATTAACTGGAAGTAATGACAGGTGGTTTTCCCTTCTCTTCTCAGAGTGAATAGCAGTGGAAGGTATGTTTTTAGAGGGTGGGTTTTTGTGTTAATCTTTCATCTTACACTTCAACCACTTCTTTTGCCAGCAGAATGAGATCAACTCGGGAAATGTTTGCTTTTTATTTTTTCTCTCCTAACTGTGAGTAGGACTTTTCTAAATCTGCAGTGATAAATGGATGTTAGAGGGAGCCAGGGGACGACACCTAAACAAAATACTCTGCTTTAAGAATGAAGTCAAAAACAAGAACTTAGAAAGAAAAGTCCATTGTTTTACAAAGTCCCAGGTATACCTAGCAGCTATGGCATTGGGTATTTTCAGGTGAAAACAAAGGAAATTTCTTTGTGCTTATGATGCCACAGAGGCAGTGACAAAGCCACAGAATAATCTCTGCTGTTTTAATATGGTTATAAAAATTGTCAGAAGCAGATAGTAGCTTAAAAGCCTTAAATTCCCAGCCTTTTTGGCTGTGTAAAAGCCTTTTTGACCTCCAAAATATTTGGGGACCCCACTCCATCCCATCGCCTAACCAGACTCTCTCTCTCACTCCTCTTCTGTACCTCGTCCCATGGGCTGCTGCTAGACATATCATTGCTACTGCAGCTTCTGTTTATTCAGGCTATGTGGCCTCTACAGGCAGCTGTTGCTTTCACTCTCTCACTTCTCCTTCCAAATATCAAGCCAATGAATTGAAGTCTCTTGCAGAGTTTGTTTTTATCTTGCTGCTATTGCTATTACTACTGATCATTTGTATAGCGCTACAAGGCATACACAGCGCTGTACAAATACTGCAAAATATGGTCCCTGCTCATTAGAGCTTATAATCTAGTCAAGACAGACAACAAAACAGTCAAGACAACAACCTTTCCTCCTGTGATGGTTTCATGGACCTTTAGGGGGTTTGGAACCACTGACTTAATAGATGCCATTAAATACCACTAAGATAATTTTTTTTTTGCCTTTCAAAGATTTTACTGCAGTGTATCAAATGACACTGGCTGATGACACTTCCCTGTCATAAGAGACACTCGCTGTTGCCATTTTGTCAAAGTTGGTGACAGGTCACTGTTCTCCAGGAACAAGCAGGAAGTCCTTTGGGATTGCTGCCACGCATGCGTGGTCCTCTTCCCGCCCAAGGGTGCCGTCTTGCTCAGTCTCCCTTTTTCCACGGAGCCCTTCGGACACACGTCCTCATCCCTCGGAAAAAGTATTTTGTCTTTGGCTACTGGCCTTCTATTTTCCAGTTGCACCGGTCCTCTACCCGTCCTTACCCTGCTCTACCTTTTCTAGAGCTATTAGGGGATGGTTTTCTTTGCCTTTTTTGCCTTAACAGACTTCAAACCCTTTTTTGCTTCCAACTGCTGGCCGCGTGGGTCTTTGACCTCGCGGGGGCCATTTTTGCCCTATGGCCACTGTATTCAGGGCCATTTTTGCCCCATGGCCACCATATTCAAAAAATGCGATAGATGCTCCAAGAACATGTCGCTTACGGATACCCATGACTGTTGCCTGCGGTGTCTCGGGGCTGATCATGATCCAGAGCTCTGTTCGCTCTGTAAGAAAATGTCCTCTAAAGCCCTGCTCAGTCGTAAGCAGAAGTCCGAAGACATTTTCAGAAAGGCCGCCTCGGAGTCCCCGGTGGCGCCCTCGATCGTCTCTCCTCTGGTGGGAATCCCCCACCTCGGCCCCACATTTTCGATGATACTCCAACCAGGGGTCCCCTGAAGTGGAGTGGCGCAAGAAGAAGGCCTCGAAGTTGCTATTGGGGTCTCCCAACAAGCACAAGCCCTCCTGCACTCTGTCGCTGAGCCCCCTTTGACGTAACCAAGAGTTGGACAAGGAGCGGCCCCGCAAGGTACCCCGCACAGATATGGAGGCCTCCGGCGAAGGCACCCGGTCTCCTGAGGGCCGTCCTGGTGAGGACCCCCTCTCCTCCTTGACACCTGACCCGGTGACCCCGGGGTTGGCCTCACAGGGCCCCACGCCTGCATGGGAGTCACGCATGCTGGCGCTGGAATGCAGCGTTTCTGCGTTTATCGCTTCCCAGCAGGCGCTCAGGGCCAGCTTCACGGACTCGCTCCCAGAGACTGTGGTTCCCTTGCGTGGGACGCCAAAATCTGTCCACGAAACCCTCGAGAGCCGCAGGCTTCGTGAGGATCCTCGATGTTGGTCTCGCTCACCTTCCAGTTCCTCGGCAGTGAGATCATCCAAGGCCTCCGGCTCCAAGTGGGCCTCGGCCGCTGGATAGGGCGACTTGCCCGGTCTGGATTCCTCATCCGAGTTCTCGGACTGGGAGTCTGATGGGGACACCTCCCCAGAAACCCGTACCCACCGGGACCTTCTGTTGGATCCCTCCCTGCCTGTGTTTCAGTGGTGCATGCCGCCTGAGGACACCACCTTTCTGATATACTTTTGGGACATGGCACGGGCTCTTAAATTGGCCACCCAGCCCGAAGAGGATCCTCGAGCCTGAAGAGCTCGACAGCCTCCAGTACAAGTCCCCACCTAGGGAGTCTCTTACTTGTCCCGGTCCCTCCCATCGTGTCCAGGCTGCTGCTCCGCATGTGGGAGACACCCACCTCGGTCCCCATCATGAGTGCCTCGTCACTATCTACAAGGTACAGCAAGGCCCTGGGTTCAGAAAGACCCTACTCCCCCACACTTCCATGGTGGAGGAATCGGCCATGAGAAAGCAAGAGCCTGAAGTGCACTCTTCGGTCCCTCCGGGCCGGGAGTCGAGAGCCCTTGACACCCTAGGCTGCAAGGCCTACCAGGGGTCCATGCTCTCCTGTTGCATTCAAGCATACCAATTATACATAGGCATGTTCTTGTGTGACATGGCCAAGGAGCTTGGAGTTTTCTCCGCTGGCCTCGAGGGCAAGCCCCTCAATAGGTTCAGTACCCTGCTGAAGTCTTTTGCAGACTGCTCAAAATACCTCTCCCATACCGCCTACAATGGTTTCAAGTCCTCGGCTCGGGTGGCGGCTGCGGGCATCGGGGCCCGTCACCAGGCATGGCTCCAATCCTCAGACTTGGAGCAGTGCGTGCAGGAGAAGCTTCTGGACATACCATATCTCGGCGAGCAGCTCTTCAGTAAGCCGATGGAAGATAAGGCCACGGAGATAGAGATGGAGTTTGTCACCAGAACCCATCTCTCACGCAAGACCCTCAACCCTCCCTTGGAAGAAACAGGCCAAAAAGCCTTTCTTCCCAAGGAAGGCCTTCCTTACCGTGGCTACCCGACTACCCACATGCCAACCACTCCGGCTCAAGGGAAGTCCAGCCAGGGTAACTGCAATCCGAACGGGCCCAAAGCCCAAACCCTGGCTCTGCCGCAACCCACACAGGGGTTTTGACACCAGCCGCATAGCCTCTCGCCCTCTGGCGACTCAGCAGCCAGTGGGGGAAGACCTGTCCTCTTTCGCCCCTCAGTGGGCTTCCATCACCTCAGGCACCTGGGTCCTCCAGGTCATCTGGGACGGGTATCACATCCGCTTGGACAGGCTTCCCCCTTCCTTCTCTCCGGCAGAGCCTCTTCAACTCCCCACGCACCAGGTCTTCCTGCAGCGGGAATTAGTCACCCTCTTCACCCAGCGGGCAGTCGAAAAGGTGCTGCCTTACATCTGAGGCCGGAGTTTCTATTCCCCGTACTTCCTCATCCCGAAGAAGATGGGGGTTCTGTGGCCCATCCTCGACCTCCGAAAGTTAAACAAGTTCTTGGTGTGGGAGAAGTTCAAAATGTTATCCCTCGGTGTTTTGCTGCTCTTCCTCTGGCAGGGTGACTGGCTATGCTCTTTGGATCTAAAAGACGCTTACGCCCACATTTTGATTCACCCACAGCACAGGCAATACCTGCGCTTCATAGTGCGGGGAGAGCATTTCCAGTACAGGGTGCTTCCCTTCGGCCTTGTGTCCGCCCGGCGGGTTTTCACAAAATGCCTCTCCGTGATTGCCGCCTGTCTCAGGCGTCAGGGCGTACCGGTCTTCCCCTACCTTGACGACTGGCTCGTCACAGGATCCTCGGTCGAGGAAACTCACCGGGCAGCATTGCACACGATTCTTTTGCTCGAGGGCCTGAGTTCTTGGTCAACAATCTCAAGTCCCACCTCAAACCAGTGTAGGCCTTAGAGTTCATTGAGGCGCACCTCGATACTCAGCGGGCGACCGCATTTCTACCAGCAGATCGCACCGACCACCTCCGAGCCCTGACAGCTCGGGTCCAGAGCACCCCCCGAACTATGCTGCGCCTCCTGGGCTACATGGCCTCCACCATCCATGTGGTTCCCCGTGCCTGCCTGCACATGCGGACAGCTCAGTGGTGCCTCAGCGCCCAGTGGAGTCCATCCGTCGGCCACCTCAGGGACCCCGTAAGGGTCTCCCACAGCCTTCGCCTGTCCCTGGGCTGGTGGCAAAACCCCTGCAACCTCCTCCGGGGGATGCCCTTCCAGACCTCACAGCACGACATAGTGCTGGCAATGAATGCCTCCCTGCTGGGATGAGGAGCCCACTGTGGTGCATTGTGCATGCAGGGGCAGTGGTCGAGGAGTCTCAGCAGCAGATAAACTTGCTTGAGCTCCGGGTGATTCGGTGGGCCCTGAGGGCCTTCGAGGACCACCTCAAGGGGAGGTCGGTGCTCGTGCAGACCGAAAACTGTGGCGATGTTCTACATCAACAAGGAGGGGATATCGGATCACGTTCCCTCTTCGGGAAGCGGTCCTTCTCTGCTCCTTCATATTCCATTGGGGGATGACCCTCAGGGTGGTCTACCTCCCGGGCCAGGAGAATGTCCTAGTGGACAGGCTCAGCAGAATCCTCCGCCCTCGCGAATGGTGGCTGGATCCGGGGGTGGCCGGCTAGCTATTTCTTCGGTGGGGGACTCCTGCTATGGATCTATTTGCCAGTCCTCTGAACGCATAGCTCCCCTGCTTCTGTGGACGGTGCCGCACCCAAGCAGGGAGGGCCCGGATGCGTTCCTTCTGAGCTGGTCCTCCAGTCTGCTCTATGCATTCCCTCCCACTCCTCTCATTGCGAGGACCTTCCTCAAGACTCAGCGAGACCATGCATCGATGATCCTCATAGCTCCCTCATGGCCTCGGCAGCCCTGGTTCTCGCTCATGCTCCAGCTGTTGACGGAGTCTCCAGTCCCCCTGGGCTATGCCCCAGGCCTGCTAACGCAGGAGGATGGACAGGTGCAGCACCCGAACCTGGCCTTGTTATCTCTCACAGCCTGGCGGCTGAATGGGTTTCCCTAGCCTCACTGGGTCTCCCGGAGAAGGTTGAGGAGGTTCTCCTCACATCAAGGAAGACCTTTAGGCAAGCTTACGCCTTCAAGTGGCGGCGTTTCTCGGTCTGGTGCTCTGGGCTCCAGATCGACCCATTCTCCTGCTCCACTCGGTGGGTACTTCAGTACCTCCTCCATCTCTTGAAGGAAGGTCTGAAGTCAAACTCCGTCAGGGTGCATTTGCGCGCCATCTCAGCGAATCACCTCCTCATCGAGGGAAAGCCCCTCTCGGAGCAGCCATTGGTGTCCTGCTTTATACGGGGTCTCTTGCTGTCCAAACTGCCCATCCAACTGCCCCCAGCGGAATGGGACCTGAACATGGTGCTCATGCAGCTTAGGCGTTCACCCTTTCAGCCGATGGCGACGTGCTCGGTTCCAGATGTCTTCCTGGTGGCCCTGACCTCGGCCCGCCGAGTCAGTGAGTTCCAGGCTCTTATGGCTGACGCCCCTTATAAGAGATTCTATAGGAATAGGGTGGTCCTCCATACCCACCCCAAGTTCCTGCCAAAGATTGTTTCGGACTTACATCTCAATCAGGAGATAGTCTTACCGACTTTCTTCCTGAGGCCCTTGCCGACCAGGCATCGGTGCCTCTCCATACACTCGACTGCAAAAGGGTTCTTGCCATCTATTTGCAGCGCACCCAGGCTCATCGCAGATCTGGCTGTCTTTTTGTGACCTATGATCCCAATCAACTGGTGCAGGCAGTCACTAAACGCACCCTCTCCATTTGGGTGGGGGACTGCCTCACCTTCATTCATGCGAAGGCAGGTGTCCCATTAGATCGTTGAGTCACTGCGCACGGGGTCTGGATGGTGGCCTTGTGCACTCTGTACCCCTGATGGACATATGCCGGGCAGCAACCTGGTCCTCAGCGAACACCTCAGCTGTCCACTACTGCCTTGAGAGGGAGAACCGTTGGGACAGCGCCTTCGGCCAGGCTGTACTCCGTAATCTGTTCAGGGTATAAGCAACTCCTGCCCTCCGTCCCTTCTTCACGGCTACCGTGGGCTTCGCCCTGAGGACCCGAGGACTTGGGCTCCTTCGGGCATCGGCTTCTGCCCACAACTTTGCGGAGGCGTGTTTTGGTTACAGGTTGGGTAGCCCGTAACTGGGGAGTCCCATAAGTGAGAACTGATTTCCTGCTTGTTCCTGGAGAAAACGTAGTTACTCATCTGTAACAGGTGTTCTCCAGGGACAGCAGGAATCATTCCTCACTACCCTCCCACCTCCCCTGATAAGTTGCTGGATTTTTTGTCCTTCCCTTGCCATCTGCTTGGTAGGGCTCGAGCCAAGGGACCTGACTGAGCAACATGGCACCCTTAGGCGGGAAGAGGACCACGCATGCATGGCAGCAATCCCAAAGGCTTTCTTTGAAAGTTGGGGAATTGCTCTGCGCGGGCTCCGGCAGTGCCGACGTCACCCATAAGTTAGGACTGATTCCTGCTGTCCTGGAGAACATCTGTTACAGGTGAGTAACTGCGCTTTTTCACTTCTTTGTCTTGAAACACTGTTAGGTAATTGTAAACTGGCTCCCAGGAGTCTCCTTCAAGTCTTCTCCAGCATATCATTGCCATTAGCCATCTCTGAGAATATCGCTTGTACCATGCAAATGTCCTAAATAAACCAAAACTGGAAATTGTGCTTCGGATTATATACAGCTCTGTTCCTCTTCTCCGCACCTTTATGCTAAAGTCCGTGATCTTTCACATGTGCCGAGTGCATTACAGTGACTGTTATCAGGCTTGGCGAGCTGGAATGATCTGCCAGCACTGACCCAGCTTCCCTTTTTCTCCCAAGAAATGCACAATTTTCATGTTTTTCTGCTAAGGGGAAATTATTTTGTTTTTATTTGCTACTTTCCTTGGCATATGTGGTGCCTGGCTTCGTTCTGCTGTTTTCTGCCTGGGAGATGGGGACTTGGGTGTGGCAGGTGCATCTCTGGGCCATAAAGGGGGCACCTATTGTAAACAATAAAGGTTGTGAAACTAGCCGGGGCCTATCTCCCTCCTGCACTTGTATCTTTGCTTGCTAAGGTTTACGGCTCTGTTTTCATATACTGAAGATGTGTATTTTTTCTTCTTGAAATGACTACCTCCAAGCATGTGCTACAGAATTAGCCTAGCTATTTCCCTGAATCTAAAACAATTAGGTTTATCTTAGCTTTTCTTGCAATATTAGGATGCTTATTACATTTCATGACTTCTAGATGTCAGATTGTCTGTTTTTAATATTTTGCTTAAGCATACCACACTGTTTCCATTTACAATCACATTGTAAAAAAGAATTTGAAGTCAGATGTTTGAATATACATCTGCATTTCATGAGACTGGTAGATACGCAAGCGTACATGCATAGGAGCTCATTCCTACAGGACAAAGATGAGTGTTCCCTAGGTTAGAACAGATATCTTTCTTGGAGCATGAGTAAAAAACAAAACAAAATCCAGTATAGATGGTCACATAGCTCCAAATGTTCCATCATTTGGAATGATTCCGGAATATTGCAGAAAGCAAGCCTTTACCAGGTGCCCATAAAATTTCCTATCTCCCTGTGTGGATGCATAGCTAGCTGTGCTTATTTCATCTGGTCCACTTGAATTTCTGATATTTTACGTATGCATTTCCCATTGCATATTCAGTGCATAAACCAGTGCTTCTCAACCCTGTCCTGAAGGAGCACCTAGTCAGTCAGGTTTTCAGGATTGCCATAGTGAATATGCATGAGATAGATTTGCATATAGTGTATCTCTAATATACCACAGATTTATTTCAGTATATTCATTTTGGTAATTCTGAAACTCTGACTGGCTAGGGGTGCCTCCAGGAGAGGATTCAGAAACAATGACTCAATGACTTAAATGTTTTTCTAAAAGCTGGAGCCCACCTTTTCTTCAGGCCCTCAGTATGAAGAGCCCAAAGGCAACTTTTGTACAAATAGGAGAAAGTTTACATGATCCAGTCATTTAAAGAATCAGTCTGGAATAATTGTTCATTCACAATAAAATCAAGATTGTGTCTGTCTGAATTTAGCCTGACACCTGCTACCTTTGTATCTGGCTGAATGTTTCACTTAGGGCCCGATTCGGTTCCAGATGTAGATCCCCTCTGTGCGTCCGGTGGGGATCGCGATTCTGATCCCTCAGAGCACTTCTAGCTCCGCAGGATCAGAATTGTGAACAATCCTGCACGTGCAAGCCGGGTCTGCAATTCTGTCCGGCCTGCATGTGTAGGACTGCACCCAGCTATCTCAGTTAAGGCTCTTCAATGGAGCCGTGGCACCATGGCGTCATGTTGCCATGGCACTGCGGCTCTATTGAAGAGCCACGATGCCAGCCACCAGAGAATAAAGTTAATTCCCTGCAGCCCGACCCATGATCTGGCCTCTTAAAGCCAGGGTCAGACTGTGGGGAATGTCCTCCGGCCCTCCTGCCCCATCTGTGCCCTGGCAGCAAAAAAAAAACAAAACGTCTAGGGAAGTTATTCCACCTCGGAAGTGGAATAACTTCCCTGCACATGGCGCCGGCCTGGACGTACAGTGCCGACATTAGAATTGGCCCTGTACATCCAGGGCCGGCGACCACCCAGACTCTGCCCCCGGGCCACCCCCTCCCCGCCCCCATTTAACTTCCCTGCACAACTGGCGGGGAAGTTAGTCGGGGGCAGGAGCCGGCTCAGAATAACCTCCTTAGTGTTTAATGTGGAAATGCCCGCGTTCTGTGTGAAATTCCAGCTTCTGCATCATTGTGTTTTTTTTCTCAACAGGAGACTCATCCAGATCACAAAGACGTTTTGAAAGCAATTACATCCTTTAAGACACTTGTGGTATGTGAGGCCATTGCATTTTACTAAAGGCACCATGAAGAGAATGAGTCAGGCATGACATTTGCGTTCTTGTAAAACTCAAGTGTGCAATGGAAGAAATAGTCCGTGGGACTATGCTGTTTTATGCTTCATATGCTACTGCCAGCTGTGTGATAGCTAAACTATGCTAAAACTCACTTTAAACATCAAAGCTTTTATTACCTTGGGGAGTCCTAACCATGCTAAATTTAGTAAACCTTTTTAAAGTTTTTCCCTCATAGAGTTAGAATGCAGGTGGAGTAGGAGGTCCCTTTACTTCTCCATCTAACTTTATGCCGCATTTAGTTCTTCTGTCCCTTCTAGCTTCGTACCCATAAAAGTGACTTGCTCATCAAAAAGGAAGGTTATTGGCAATATTTGACTACTGTGAAAATTCTTTTATTTCATTTCAGAACGAGGAAACTACAAAATTATAAGGGACTGTGGTTAACTCTGGCATGCTGCTACATAAAGTAATGTTTATACTACAGACCCCAGTCATAGAGTTAAAGTAGAGTGCATAGTCAGTATGTCTACAGCAAGGGGAGTGTTTTGATATAAGACTGATGCCTTGTACAAATTTGTGCGAGACGTCCTTGAGGTGAGCAAAATGCAGCGTGCCAAATTCCCATGAGGTGTTTCACCTATTATTAAGCAACTAGGATATTAGCTTTGATGGTATTTTCCTTTCTAACACATACCCATAGACAACAGACATCTCTAGTTTAACCCACAAAAAAACCCAACAACTGTCACCAGCACACACAAATTCAAGCCGTGTCACTTGGTATACACACGCAAAGCCTCAGTTTCTCACACAGATACACACACATGCACGTGCATGTGGGCCTAAGCACTAAGAATAATTTTCAAAGCCATTTCTGTGGACAAAATGGTGTTTTACCTGAGGAAATGGGCTTTATAAAACTGTGCCCAATATATAGGTAAAAATGCATATGTTAGTACATTTACCTCCATTAGGGGGAGGCGTTCCTGGGGCACATATTCTCAGAGCCTAGTGCAAAGGTATTAGGTGCTCTAGGCAAACCTTCAGAATTGCAGCACCCTAATTAACTTTGACACCTAGCACTCCGCCAAGATTTTGATAATAAAATTTAGCAATCATGATCACTCCAGTACTCCTCCCTGAATGATCCTGCAAAATTAAAAATTGGACATCATACGTTATAACTTTTAAATATTAAATTTTGTTTCTTAGAAATCTACGTATAGGCATATCTAATGAAGGCAATTTTCCAAAAGTCATTTACCTGATTAAATGGATTATGTGAAACCGGCCCATTCTTCCTGTGATTAAAAATATGTGCCCATGGTAATTTTGAATTTCTGTGGCTGTCAGGCCAGTTGTTTTGTTTTGACTGCAGCTGTTTTTTGCTCCCCCCCCCCCCCCGAGGCAACAACCTAGTCTGCCTAATGGTTAAGCTGTCCCTGCTTTTTGTCACTAAGCATACTTGTATACCACTTCCATATTGTTCTGCTAGACCAGTCCAGACAAGTGGGTTGTGTTCCCCTACCAGCAGACTGGTGAGACAGAGACCAATGAAAAACCCAGGTTTCAATGACATCACTCCCATGCCTCTATCCAGCTCAGCCACCAGGGTTCCTTCAGCATTTCTTTGTCTTCAGGAGATGGTGGATGGATTTTCTCCTCTTTGAAGAAAATCTGAAGATTGAGAGGAAAAGAGACTGATTAAACGCTCGTGAACGACCACCTCAAGCCCTAGAGGGGTGACTCATTTGAGTGTGACATAGGAAGCTCCTCTAAACTGCAATCTTTTTGGTAGCCATAGAAGCAGGGAAAACTGGTTCAGCTCCACACCCTTATGATAACAGCCTATTGAGAAGCCACAAATTGGAAGGATAAAGAATCTGGAAGAGTACAGCAGCCTCACACAACCTCAGTGCGCCCCCCCCCCCCCCCGTTCTCTCTCGAAGATTGCAGGGATCTGCCTGCCAGCCATCTTTTTCACAGTGCTGCTGAAATACAAACCCAGCCAGTGAAGCAGTTTCAGGGAAGTAGAGCTGCGCCAGGCACAGAGCCTATGCCCAGAGCTCTCAGGGGGTGACTCCCAAAGCTTGACCTTGTCATAATCCTTGTTGGGGTCTCCCGGTTCCATCTCTGAGGGACGTAATTTGGGGTGGACTGCTAGCGACCGTTGGTACTGGGTGGGGGTTTCCTGCCATTTTCTGCAAGTGTTAGTAACGTTTTGTCTATTGTGCACTTGAGGGTCGCGAAGTCCTAACGCACGTTCTGCCCAAGCAGTTCCAATGTGCACTTCTTACCTAGCTCCTTTAACATGTGTTTTGTAAAACAGCATTTAACACATGCTTGTGAAACGACGCAGCCTTAACACACGTGCTTTGGTATTACTTACCCTAACTCTGTATCAGGCCGATGCAGAAAGCCGGTGCTTAAATCATGCGCTATCAACTTTTTACCCCGATTTGCAGCACACCTATAGCACGAGACTTCAGCGCTGGCATGCAGAAAGTGGCTCATATGCAAATTAGCCTGTTTTAGCCATTTGTTAAACTGTGCGCAAATGGCAGCGTTAAATTGGAAGAGCAAGCACTAGTTTGGCATGTTCTCTCAGAGAAACAGGAGCACTGAATAGCTAATTTGTATATGAGCCTCGACAGTATTTTGATGGCATCGGGAGCTTTCTCAGATTCCTGGAGATGATCCAGGCATCTGGTAAAGCCCCCAATGCTATCAAAGTACTGTTGGGGTACCGGTGCCCCTGACAGAAAGCAAATCCCTGGTGGCCCAGTGGCTACAATCCTCCCCCCCCCCACCCGCCCAACCAAAAATTTAGCCTGGTGGCCCAGAATGCCCGAACCCTCCCATTCCCTGCCCAATTAAAAATAATCCCTGGTGGTTAAGCAGCTATGATCCCCCACCTTCCCAACCGAAAATAACCCTGTTGGCCCAGGAGCTCCCACCCAGTACCTTTACAAACGAGTGGATGCACTGCCCATGCACTTTCGCTCTTGCGCTGCCATCTTGAAAAATGGCAGTGCTTGGCCTCGTGTGATGCATCCTGAGATGCACCGGGAGGTGGGGGTTGGGGTGTTTGGGGCTGATGGGCTTTCCAGAAATTATTTTTACTTCGGCTTGGGCTGGTGGGGGGTTCAGGGCTGCTGACCACCAGGAATTTGCTTTCTGTTGGGGGCAGCAGCCCCCTGATGGTATTTTGTTGGCATCGGGTGCTCCCCCAATGCCTGGATCATCTTTGGCATTTCTCCTCAGATGATCCAGGCATCGGGGAAAGCACTTGATGCCATCAAAATACTGTCTGGGGCATACGCTAGATGTTTAAGCCACCTCAAGACCAGATGTAGAGATATTGACGTTATGGCTGGTTATGAAATCCTCAATGCATTTCTGTGTATCAGATGCAAGCAATATTTGCATGCCATTTCATTATGTGCAGCTCATTTGCCTCTAATTTAAATACATTTAAATACTTTTGGGGTTAATTGTGCGCTAGTTTGTCCTTTACTGTTTACTCACGTGCCTGTCTCTTTTCTGCATTTGGTGGTAACAGTAAGTGTGCTTAAAAGTGGCGTTATCTGTGCTTAAAGGCCATGCTAGTTTTCTGCATCAGCCCGTATGTTTTCTTCCAGGGAATGTTTGACATGTGGCAAGTGAGGAGCCTCATCCCACACACACTGCTCTGTGCCCTCCACTCTATTCATATGAACAGCCTTCACCTCCCTAGCTCTTCCCAGGCTCACCTTGAATCTACTCGCCACTCTGCATTTTATTCCCTCTGCCCTTCTCTCTGGAACAGTCTCCTCCCCCCCCCCCCCACGAACTCCGCCTTGAACCTTCTTTCACCTGATTCAAGTCGTCACTCAAAACCCACCTTTTCGAAAAAGCCTTCAATCTCCCCCCCGTGATTGCTCCCCCTTTCATAGCCTCATTTTCCCCTCTACTTTTTTGTATGTGTGCTGCTTGCCTTTTCTGTTATTTATTGGAGTTCCTTTCTAACTTTTAACTTGTAAACCGCTCTGGTGTCCACACGAAGGGCGGTATATCAAGTTTCAAAAAACATAAACAAGTTTTTAATAAACATCCTTGGATTCTGGACTTTGCTTTTCCTGTATGACAGCTTCCCAGTCCCCCTGGAAGGTATGTTTTTCCCTCTCAGCTGTTAGTCTGCCCTTACCTGCATCAGGGCAGGAGGTGCAGGATGGCCTAAGGGTAAGGATGCTCAGCTGGCCGGAGGCTCCAGCAACCATGCTTTGAATCACTCTTCGTCCTCTGGAGGGTCTGTGGCAGCTTTGTCCCCTGTTATCAGGGAGTCTTTCCCGAGAGGAGAGCTTCTGGAGTTCAGATTGTCCTCCCCAGAATTATTTTCCTTTTTACAACAGGCTTGGTCTGGCATAAAAGTTCAGATCCTGTGGCCTCTGGGTGCCCCCGGATGCAGTCTTGTACTGGGCAGGCTGGAAGCCGAAGCCCTGCTCGATTTCCTTTGACTAAGCATTCCTGTTGCAGGACCCTCTCTGAAGATGAGGAACATTTGGGAGCTGTCAGAGATGTGACTATGCCTCGGACCTAGATGAATCAGTATTTATTTATTTATTTTTATTTATTTAATGTTTTTCTATACCGCACTATTCGGCTTCAGCGCGGTTTACAAGGAACAGGTTTGTACAATGTGGAACAGCCAGACATTGAACTTACATAAAACAGGGGATTTAAACATGGATAACAGGTGAACTTTATACATTATGTACAAAAGAGGATTGCATCATAGCTGAGTTTATGATACAGGCCCTAAAGGGGATGGTTGAATGAAGTGGAAAGTTATCATAGGAGATTGGTTAGGCGGCGTTGGATTGAGAGACTGTAGGGTCATGTGATACTGTCTAGGTGATGTTGTCGGAGTTACAGAAGTGTTGTAGAAATAGGTGGTGTTTGAGGGCTTTTCTGAACTGGGGGAGGTTGTTTATGGTCCGGATTTCTGTTGGGAGGGAGTTCCAACATGAGGGGGCAAACAAGGCAAAGGCACGCTTTCTAGTGGATTTGTTGCATTTTGTGATGGCTTTTGGAAGGAGGATGGTATTGCAGGATATGGCTCTTCTTGATCTGTTGTCTGGTGTAGGTTGAATCAGATCTGACAGGGTAGTTGCGGTGATACAGTTAACTGCTTTAAACGTCATGGTTAGGATCTTAAATGTGATCCTATATTGGACGGGGAGCCAGTGAAGGCTCTTCAGAATAGGGGTGATATGGTCTCTACGAGACGCTCCATAGAGGGTTCTAGCTGCGGTGTTCATCGCAAGCTGCAAGGGATTTATCGAGTTCTTTGGGAGGCCAAGTAGGATGGAGTTGGCGTAATCGAAGTGGGGCATTATTAAGGCCTGGAAGACTGTTCTGAAGTCATTTGGTTCCAGAGTGTTCTTTATGAGGCGTAGTGTCCGTATTTTATGGTAGATTGTCCTGATGGTATTGTCTATATGAGCATGCATGTCCAGGTGCTGATCAAGTGTTACGCCTAAGTATTTGATCGTTGTCTTGGGGATGAGTTCTGCGTTGTTCACCTTGATTGATGAGGGGGGAGTGAATGACTGGTCTCTTCCGATGAATAAGACGTCTGTCTTTTTTAGATTTATTCTGAGCATTTGGTTGTGTAGCCAGTCTGTGACGGCATTGAAGCAGGAGGAGAGCTGGTCAAGGTTTGGATGGTCTGTGTCTATTGGGGTGAACATTAAGACATCGTCAGCATATACTAGGCAGTATTGGGCTCTGATGTGGAGGAAGACCTATCGCCTTCAGTAGACCATGAAGAGGCTGGCATGATCTGCCTGTTCCGGAAGGAGGATCTGGCAGCATTGATTTCTCGGGTCTCATCCGCCTTGAACTTGGCAGATGCTTCCAGCACCGAGAAGGAGCCGAAAGTACACCTGCTTCTGCAAGGGATGTGAAAATCTACTACTGTCTTCCCATTCCTGGAGGTGATCAAGGATATGATCTGGTCCAAGTGGGACTCACCAGAGTCCCTTCCTAAAGAGTTAAGGGTCTTTAAGAGGCTCTATGCCCTCCTGGAGAAGGAGCACAGGTCATGGCAGTTACCAGATGGACCACCATTCCCATGGAAGATGGATAGGCCTTAAAAAGATGTCCTGGATCGCAAGATTGATTCCTTGCTGAAGAAGCAGTTTGCCATGTTGGCGGCTATTCTACAGCTGGGGGTATCCACCATCTTAACTTCTCGAGCCCTGCTCCAGTAGATTCAGTCTCTTCCGTCTGATGATACTACTACTCGCTTGGTGTCTGCTCCTTTCTGATGCATGTATGACCTGGTATGCCTGATGACCAGGGATGGTGCCCTGACTACTGTGTCACAGCATTGGATTGGGCTCCATCACTGGATGGCAGACACATCTTTCAGAGCCTGGTTTGTTCAACTGGCCTTTAAGGGGAAGCTTCTGTTTGGAACAGATTTGGAGAAACTAGTAAAGGACCTAAGTGAGACAGAATCGTACAGTCTTCCGGAAGACAGGTCTTGGGGGCCCATGAAGGGGGGGGGGGTGCTAGTGCCCATTTCTCATCAGCCTCTGCCTGACTGCCAAGGGTGTGCTGGCCAGATTCCTGAGAGTCTCTGGACTATCATTACTACCAACCTGGAAAGCTTTTCTTCCCCTCTGCTTCAGGGCCTCAGGCTTGTTCTCAGTCCTTTCGTGGAGCACATGGATCCAGGGATGCGGTCCCCTCAAGAGGAGGATCCTCCCAGGCCACTCAGTGAATGTTTGGGGACCCATTACCTGGTACCTCCGATGGGCTGCAAGCTTTGCCTTTTCTTTTCGGAATGGGCCCGTGTGACCAAAGATTGCTGGGTGCTAGACAGCATTCAATTCAGCTATGTCCTGGGATACAAGGGGCTGATTCCAAATGCTTCATCATCTCCCCCCGTGGATCTGTGATCCAAGGTGCCATGGTGCGGACTACCTTTGACAAGTTGCTTCGCCTGAAGGCGGTAGCACATGTCCCCCCCCCCCCCCCCGGAGGAGTAGGGCAAAGGCAGATACTCATCTATTTTGCAGTGCCAGAGGAGGACTAGAGTGGAGTGGTAGCCTAATGATTAACACACTGGCTTGGGAACCAAGAGATCCCCACTAGCATTCCTTGTGGCCTTGGGCAAGTCACTTAACTCTCCATTGCCTCAGAAAAATCCAAATTATCAATGTCCCTGTTTAATGTACATTACAAAGTTTAAGTTACAATGTAATCCACTTTGACTGAAGTGATAAAGCTGTATAAAAAAACTCTTAAAGACTGTTCCTTCCAGCCCATCCTGGACCTCAAATTGGTCAACAAGCACTTGTACATCCTGCGTTTTCAAATGCTCTATGATTCAATTGGTACACCAAGGAGAGTTCTTGGCTTCTCTGGATCTGGCCAGACATATTTTCATATCCCGATCTGGGTGGATTAGCGTTTTGCCGTGCTTGGCTCTCACTCAGTTTGCTGCCCTTTCTTTTGTGCTCTCCACCACCCTAAGGACGTTCTCCAAGGTCATGGTTGTGGCAGCTGCGGTGCTACAGCTCTAAGGGTTCTGTGTCCATCCCTGTCTGGATGACTTGCTCATCTGGGCCTGTTCTCTGCCAGAAGCATCTTGGGTGACATCTTGAGTGGTGCCCTTCTTGGAAAGCCTCAGCTGGATGATCAATCAGGAAAAGAGCCAGCTTTTCCCTTCTCAGTCCTTGGAGTTTCTGGGAGCACATTTCAACACTCAGGTGGGCAGAGTTATCCTGCCAGAGGATAAAGTCAAAAGACTGTTGAATTGCCAGGCAATGTTCTGTGCGCAGTGGGCCCCCAGAGTCTGGCATTATCTTCAGCTCCTTGGATTGATGCCAGTGGCCATAGAGATGGTTCTGTGGGCGCATGCTCACATGCTGCTCCTCGAACAGTCCTTGTTGACTCAATGGTCCCCAAGTTCTCAGGAGTTTGAGTGCAGGCTCCCACTCTCATTGATGGTGTCATCCAGCCTGCACTTGTGGCAGCAGTACTTGTCATCTGGATGAATTCTCCTTGATGACGGATGTAAGTCTCTCGGGCTAGGGAGCCCATTGCGAGACTGTACGGCCCGGGGCTATTGCAACCACAGGGAAGTGGTGTGGTCCATCAACTGCCTCAAGGCGAGAGCTATCAAGTTGACTCTTCTATGTTTCCGGTCCCTAGTCTAGGGCCGGATGGTTTGAGTGTTTTCAGACAATGCCAAGGCGGTGGCTTACGTTAATCAGCATGGCAGCACAAGAAGCACTGACGTGGTTCTGGAGATGGAGCTCCTGTTTGCCTGGATGTGGAGAAGAACCTCCTAGCCTTTTTGGCTTAACACATTGTCAGAGTGGACGATGTGGCAACGGAGTTTGTCAGCTGGCACTCACTGAATCCTGGTGAATGGGAGTTGAGTCAAGAAGCCTTCAGTTGATTGTGCACCATTGGGGTCACCCTGAAATCAATCTGATGGCGACCCGCTCCAGTGCCAAGGTGTGACACTTCTTCATTCACCGCACAGAAATGGGGTCTGAGTGCGTTGATGCCCTGACCCAACCTTGGTCCAGTCAGCAGCTGCTGTACATATTTCTTCTGTAGCCCCTGTTCGGGCATGTGATTCAGCGTATAGAGCGCTACCTGGGCAGGATTGTCCTGGTGGTGCTGGATTGGCTGCAGAGAACGTGGTTCAGAGACCTGATGCAGCTCCTTCAAGCACCTCCACTTCGGCTGCCTCCATCTCGGGTGCTGTTGCAGCAGGGACTGATTGTCCTAGAGGACCTGGTTCACTTCTCGCTTGAAAGGAGACTGTTACTGCATAAGGGCAGCTCTCCAGCTTTAATTTCTACTATACTTGGTACCCGGAGGAGGTCTACCAAGCTCGCATGCGTATGGATATGGTGCCTCTTTGAGGCCTGGTGTCGCATGCGACACTTGGCTCCTAAGGTGGTCAAGCACTGTTCCCTCTAAGCTGTGTGCGCGCGTCGCGCACACACCTCGCCAAGCGAGCGCACATACTTTACAACAGAGCACACAAAAATTACGGTTCTGATTCTGATAGAAAAGACCACAGACATCTTAAAATTTAAAAGTTGTTGTGTATTTATGGTTTTCACAAGTTCTACAATATTTTCTAGTGCAATCAATGTGGTGTACATACTGTATTCTGGCATGTAGTCAAATTTTAAAGTATATAACTCCGAGTGTCGTCATGTGGCGCACAAAAATTTAACCTTCCTTCAAAAGCTGCACAGCTGAGATTTTATGCGCACACAGCCTACAGAAAATTAGAGGGAATATTGCGGTCAAGGTGTCCTTGTTGGCCCATCTGCAGGATGGCCTAGAGGAGGGTCCTTTCTCTTACCTCTCTGAAGGTTCAGGTGGCAGTGTTGGCCTGTTTCTGTGGTCCAGTGGTGGGCATGTCCTTGGCCTTGCACCAAGATGTCTCCTATTTTCTCAAAGGGGTTCAATGCCTGTGTTCTCCCTTTCGGCCCATGATTTCTTTCTAGGATCTGTCTCTGGTGCTCAGGGCCTTCATGGTGGTCCTCTTTGAGCCATTGAAGCATGTTATCTTGAAGGATTTGATGCTCAATACTCTCTTCTTGGTCACGGTTTGCGCTGCAAGGCAGATCTCTGAGCTACAGACTCTGTCCTGCCAAAATTCTTATCTGTTTTTTTCAGCTGAGGCCGTTTCTGTTCAGCCTGTGCCTTCCTTCTTGCCTAAAGTGCTGTATCCCTTTCATGCGAACCAGGTAGTTTACCTGCCCTCTTTCTCTAAGAAGAGGTGTCGGGGGAAGGACAAGGATATTCGCCTTGTGAATGTCCAGAGCAGGGTGCTGCTCCAGTATTTGGAGGTTACGAATTCCTTTCATAAGTTAGACCATTTTTTTTGTGCTGTTTGTTGGCCCATGCAAGAGTAAAGTGGCGGCCAAGTCAACCTTGGGGTGCTGGATTAAGGAGGCTATTGCCTCCGCATATCTGTTACAGAACCGGCCAGTTTCGGAGAGGTTATGCGCCTGTTCTTCCTGAGCACAAGCATCCTTGTGGACAGAGCAGAGCTCGGTGGCCCCCGCAGACATTTATCATGCAGCAGCTGCATTACTGCTTGGATGTCCATTCACGAGTGGACATGGCCTTCGGCTCAAGAGTTGGGAGCTGCTATCTTATTCCTGCCTAGTGGTGGTGTAGCTTTGGTACATTCCACTTGTCTGGACTGGACTGGTCTAGCAGGACGATATGGAAGCTGACATTTGACTTACCAGATAATGTCCTTTCCTTGAGTCCTGCTAGACCAGTCCAGGGCCCGCCCCTGAAACTGTATTTGTTCTGCTCTTCTGTTGCTGTACCCCTGGGTCTGCTATGATTTTATACTTGACTCTCTAGGTTAATGTTCTATGGACAGCCTTCTGTTTATGCTTTCCTGTACATAGTTCTCGACTGTTGAGTACTCGTCGTTTGCCCACATTGAGGTTGTATGAGGCTTGCCCTGAATCTCTCATATGCTTTGGACTGAATACTGAAGGGACCTCTGGTGGCTAAGCCGGATAGAGGCATGGGAGTGATGTCATTGAAACCTGGGCTTTTCATTGGTGGTTGTCTCCACCATTCTGCTAGTAGGGGAACACAACCCACTTGTCTGGACTGGCCTAGCAGGACCAGTTCAGACATTATCAGGTAAGTAAAATGTCACCTTATAGCATGTTTTTAAAATCCTGTATAAAATTACTCCCAAAAAGATCAATGCCTGGTCTGGGGCAGATGTTACTTCTTAAATCTTAGCAAAGGAGAGCACACCATGCTATTTCCTCTCATCTGCTAAAGCCTAATTTGTATTTGGCATTCTTTCATTTCTATGTATACATGTGTGATTTCTTTTTGCACAAATGCTAGTATTGTCTGAGACCTACAGCCTTCGTGCATGACACATTGTTTCTGGTGCATTGTAAATCGCATTAGCTTGCATGCTAGGCCTCTTTCTTTCTCTTGCATATGTACAGTATACACACACACATTAGAGCACAATGTTTCAGTCTTGTAGTTTTCGGTCCTTTGAATTAAAGTTTCTCATCATATGGACGCTGGCAGAGAAGTGGCCCGGTAGTTTTAAGATGGTGTGAGCAAAGCCTGGGATTTGTTCAGTTGTCAAGAATAGTATGCTGTGTGTGTTCTGTAGATGCATAATACCTTTTATGAAAGCACTTAAGAAGTGGTTCTGTTTCCTTCCTACATTGTTAAATAGAATGTGCAGCCACCCACACTGTTCAGTAGAACCACACAGGAAATGGAAGGAAAAATCGTTTTCTTAGAATACAGGAAAGGTGGCATATGCAGCATTTATTTAGCATGTCACCATCATAGCTGTTTGTTTCTCATTGACTATTACAACAATCAAACTATATTCCCGAAAGCTTCTCTCTAAGCATTCAGCAGCCCTGCAAAGGTGTCATCTTTTCTTGGTTACTTAGTTGGCTTTCCTGTAACTAATTTCACTTTTGTTGGGCTAGTACAGCATATGCCGATTAACTTTCAGAAATAAGATAGTTGGAAGTGTCCGGAATTGGCCTGCTGATAACCCATGACAGTCACAAACTGGATACTGTATGTAAAGAACTAGGATTCCTTTGAACTAAAGCAGGTAGTCGCACAATTTAAATAACTGACCAAATGGCATACCTTAAAGGAATTGATTCATCCTTTCTAGTTTATCCTTCCTCCCATTGAATCTGCTATAATTAATTTCATGTTAGAATATGCTGGCAAGAGTAGAGAGCTGAATTCTGGGTCTGTTTGGCTCCGATGTCAGGTTAGATTTTCTAGTAATTTTGTTTCATCAATATTGGCACAGTTCTCCAGTAACTAGTCTGCAGTCTCAGGAAGCCACACATGCCAAGGATCAAAATCAAAGGAGACTAGCTGGTATAGTAGGCTTGTTTATTAGGGTTTTACCATCCAAGGTGTGGGTTGAGTTCTCTAGACAGGTCTCAAATGAAATCGGTTTGGTGGTCTGAACCCAGTATCTACTGCCGGTCAAATCTTTATCATATCCTAAAACTGTATTTATTTTTGTTTAATATAAACCTCCTCCAGGTTTTTAATTTAAAAACCCCCACCCAAATCAATGTGCTAACTTAGACACATTACATCAGACCAGCAAGACTTAAAGCAGAACCAGTGATCAGAACAAAAAAATGCCACATATCCAAGACACAGCTATAAAAAGCCCTCCTGCCCAATAATTCCAAAAGAACCAAGCACCCATCTGGTCAAAACTAACACCTGCAGTCTGGATCTTACTTTGAAACATCTATGAACTGCACAACCTATGCAAGAAAAAGGAGGGAAGTTACCAATGGTGTGTTGCAAATTGGTTTGGTTATTTTAAGCAGTTTTGTAAGTGATATTGCAAATAGGCTGTTGGGAAAGGTGTGTCTTTTGGCAGATGATAGCAAAATCTTCAAGTGGGTAGACATACAAATGTGGAAACCCTGAATATCAATGTAGCAGAGAAATGATCTAGAGTTTGGCAGCTAAAATGTAGTATTAAGACAAAGCAAAGTCTTGCATTTAGGTTGTAAAAATTCAGGTGTACAGTATAGAGGTTGAAGCTGTGATGTGCAGAGAACAAGAGTGAAATCTGGAGATGAGAACAGTGTCAGAGTTCAAGAAGGCATGAAAACAAACATAAATCCTCTGAAGGAGGAGAAGGTAGTATGATGAGGCTGGGCCTCATGGTCCCATATTCTTTGTTTCTTAACTCTGAACTGAAATATCAGGAGTAGTGCAACACAGCATGGAGGGGAGCTTTGGTATAAAGTGAGTGTAAAATCTGTGCAGACATTTTAGCCCATTTTTCATCTCGAGGCACTAAAATTCTCCCACTTGAGGACGCAAAGATAACATTTTTAATATTATAAAGTAAATAGGACTGTTTCCAGTCAGACTGCTCCTGAGCTGAATATTTTGTTTGTTTAAAAAAAGAAAATGTTGCCTTAGTTGGTCCTGCTGTATTGCATGGTCTAGACCTTTTCTTTATTTTTAGGTTTCTGAAGGCAAAGCCTTGAACTCTTATAACAAACTTGGTGTCTGCCTACCTCCTGAAGAGATAAACATGTAGAAGTCTTGTCCATCCAAAGGGTGCAAGATAAAAATGATGACTCACAAAAAGCAGAGTGCTCTTCAGGATGAGTTTATTACTTCTGATGTTGAAGTCTTGTACAGGCACATCACCATCACCATTTCTCCCCTCCACACAAACACTTTCAGGCCATTGATGTATCACTACTCCATAGATCCACTGACCCTCCAAGCCACTGTCCTCTCTACATAGACTCCTGGCTTTCTACCAGTATCTTTCTTATCCCTTTGTCCTCCTCAAAGCTATCACTTATACATCCCTTCCTCCTACGCTGCTGCTCTTTTCATGCTCTGTAGCCCAGCAGTCTTTCAGTCCCCTCCCCCTTTTTCAGCCACAGACTGGCATACCTCTACTCTCTCTTCTGCCCTTCCACCCCCAATCCTAGGTTGCTGCATTTCTCCCACCCCCAGCTTTGTGTTTTTCCCACATATACATAAATATGAAAACAATACAACTAAATCACACACAAAGACACCTCTACCCCATAGTCCTATCTTCACTCTTCAGCAAGAACAACGCAGTAACAAAATACCACAGTCCTACCTCACTCCTCAACAAGAACAGTCCAGTAACAAAATACCAAATATACCTGGTCAGCATCTCATCTGGTAATTTGGTATGTTATTAATATTCTGGATTATTCAAAAGTTACATGTTATTAATGTTAAGTTTATGGAGCATTTACTAGTTCCCTGTAAAATTATATCTGTCTCTGATATTTTGGTTCACTGTTCCTTGTAATGTTAACATGTTCCATGTAAAGTTCTGTTCGATGTAAACTGTATTTAACATTAGAAATGCAGTATTTAAACTTCTCAAATAAATAAATAAAAATAAAGTAAAATAAACACATATCAATCCCCCCTTACCTACAAGCCACTATTTATCCAGCCGTTCGTCCCACACACCCCTCCTGTAGAACCCTAAAATACATGCAAACACTTTTACTACTGTATTTTGTTATAAAACTGTAACTCTTTTTTTCAATTAGTACAAAACTGTCTACATTATGGGGCCTGTTTATTAAGTGTGGAAAATCTTCGTTATTAATGGCAACATTTACCACTCATTAGTGCTAAAGTTGTAATTGAAATGTGCATGTGGACACAGTAATGAAAGAGGAACGTGCTAATAGTCATGTGGAAGGCAGTTTCATAAACTCCTGTACGGTTGACACGCACTGCTGTGCATGTTTTTGGGGCTCATTTTATAAAGCACGCTTCAATCTAGTTGCGGCATAAATGCCCTTGCCCAGATTCTTCAGAAACACACGTTATATTATTTTATAACTTGCGCATGTAAATTTCTAATTTGCCTATGCCCTGCCCAAGCTCCGCATCTACGCATGGCCACACTGGAATCATGCATGATAAGACTAAAGAATAGTGATTGACTAAAGCTTGTATGTGTAATGGTACATAACATTATGCAGCTCCCTTATAAAAATCACTTAAAGTTCATTAACTTTTACCATGTGGTATGTTAAAAGTATGCTTGTCATTCTGCGCGGGAATGTACTGCATGTTGGCATTTCCTGCCTTTGCCTTCCAGCCTGCTATATAAGGAGAGCTATATAATTGTTTGTGCTGTGAAGGAGGTGGAGAGTTCTGGTCAGTTGGAAAGAGTGACAAAGGTATCAGCTACTTTGCTTCTAGAGGTGAGTGGAATGGGAATGCAAGTTCAGAGTATGCTGTGGGTGTTATTGTTTTGTTTATTTCTGTATTTTCAGTTCTTTTCAGTGTGTAAAAAGTATGCTCAGCTTGAAAGGGACATGAAAGGAGAGGGGGAGATGTGTGAATGGATTGCTAGAAGCCAGGGCTCGGAAGGGTGGGTTCAGGAGAAGGTCATCCTGGGAATTCCATAGAGAAGCCGGGGAATAGAGGAGGCCAGGAGTGGCAGAGAGCCTGGCAGTAGCCATAAGCAGAGTAGGGAGGGCACATCAGGGACAAGGAGTGTCCAGGCACCCAGGGCAGGGATGGGACTGAAGAGCAGCCATATAAGGGTTAGACTCGGCACAAGCGGCCACCTCATCCTACAGACCCTCAGGCAGGAGGGTAGGAAGGAATAAACAGGAAGGGCCCCTCACATACCAGCCAGGCAGCCTGCCAACAAAGCATCCTGCATGAGCTTTGTCGTCTCGGCACAAGTGTGCTGTGTGCTTCCCCAGTGAGAAGAATGATTTGCTACTGGAGTTTGAGGTTTCCAAGCACTTTGTGAGGCAGCTCATACAGTGGTACCATGACATAAGGGGAGGGGGGGGGAGCATAAAAGTAGAGTTGCAAGTAGTGAGGAAGGTGAAGAACAACATCTCAGCATTGTGAGAGTCACCATGCTGTCTCCAGTAGGCCAGGAATAATGTACAGGTGGTAGAGCCAGCTCAGCAGTGATTTCTTGAACTTTCCTGTCCACAGATGATGCCAGGGACATGGAAAATGTTTGTGCATTGGTAGTTCAAAAGCACATGACATTTAATTTCTGAGAAAGGCAAGGAAGAACACCATGGTAGAGAAATTCATGGGAAAAGGCCGGCTGCACCTCTATTGGCTGACTTTTGTAGGGGATGGTGCAAGGAAAAACGTTTGGTGTTTTTTGACTTTTTATAAAATGTTCCCAGTATCCGCATCCTTCAAAGTTAGTACATGTTAATATACTGCATGTTAACTGCAAAGGCAAGTCCTTGGCAACTCCATGCCCATTCTACACCTCCTTCACCCTAAACATGAAATGCTACTTTAGCACATGCTAGTGCTTTTAATACATAGTAGCTATTGCCAAACGCCCACACTATTAGCGTGTGCTAAAACACAGGTTGTTGTTGTTAAGTGCTGTCGAGTCGGAGTTGACTCATGGCGACCCTCTGGATAGCTATTCTAAATTGTGTTTGGTCTTGAGTCAAGTGGCTCATTGTTGACAGACTGGTACCCGTAGCTGCTGTTATTGTATCGATCCATCTCATTGCTGGCCTTCCTCTTTTGCGCTGACCTTCTATCTTGCCAAGCATGATGTCTTTCTCTAATGATCTCTCTCTTCACATGATGTGTCTAAAGTATGAAAGTCGAAGTCTTGTCATCTGGGCTTCTAAAGAAAGCTTAGGTTTGATCTCTTCTAGTACCGACTGGTTTGTTCTTTGGGCAGTCCATGGTATACACAGTATTCGCAGCCAGCACCATAATTCAAAGGCATCAATTTTCTTCCTATCTTTTTCACTGTCCAGCTTTCATATCCATATGATGTTATTGAAAATACCATGGCTTGAACAAGTTGAATCTTTGTATGGAGAGAGACATCTCTGCTCTTGAGAATCTTATCTAGGTCTTTCATAGCCATTCTGCCAAGAGCAATGCGTCGTCTGATTTCTTGACTGCTTGTTGCTTCTTTATTGATAGTTGATCCAAGTAGGTTAAAGTTGTTCATGATTTCAATTTCTTCTTCTTCAGCGATGAACCTGTTGATTATGCCAGTTGTCATGATCTTTGTCTTCTTTACATTAAGGTGCAGGCCCATTTTGAGACTATGTTCTTTGATTGTGAGAAGCAAATATTTCAGATCATCTTCACTTTCAGCCAGTAATGTGGTATCATCAGCATAGCGAAGGTTGTTGATGAGTCTTCCACCAATCTTCACACCTCTGTTGTCTTCATACAATCCTGCTTCTCTGATGATTTGTTCTGCATATAAATTAAACAGGTAGGGGGAAAGTATGCAGCCTTGTCTTACACCTTTGCTTATTTTAAACCATTCTGTTCCGTTCGAACTGCTGCTTCTTGATCAATGTACAGATTGTGCAAGAGTACGATCAGGTGTTCTGGTATACCCATGCTTCTTAATGTGGCCCAGAGTTTCTCATGGTTTACACAGTCAAAAGCCTTGCTATAGTCGATAAAGCACAAATAGATATCCTTTTGGTATTCTTTAGTCTTTTCAAGGATCCATCTCACATCCGCATTGATGTCTCTCGTTCCTCGCCCTTTCCTGAACCTTGCTTGCACTTCAGGTAGTTCTTGTTCCAGGTATGGTTGTAGTCTCTTTAGAATAAACTTCAGTAGAATCTTGCTGGCATGTGGGATCAGAGCGATTGTGCGATTAATTTCCACAGTCAGTTGGATCACCTTTCTTTAGTATTGGTATAAACAGAGATCTTTTCCAGTCAGTTAGCCATGATGTTGTCGTCCATATTTCTTGGCAGAGCCTTGTAAGTACGGTAACAGCTGCATCAGATTGCTGTAATACTTCTATGGGAATGCTATCAATGCCTGGTGCTTTGTTCTTTGATAAGGCTTTCAATGCTGCTTTAACTTCTTCTGTCATCACCAATGGTTCCCGATCATAAGGTATAGGTTGAAACGGCTGTTGGTCCACTTGATCTTTATCATATAAAAACTCTGTATATTCCTTCCACCTTTTCTTGATCTACTCAGCATCATTCAACATAGAACCTTGAGCATCTTGTAACATTTCAATTCGAGACTGGAACTTTTTCTTTAACTCTCATAGCTTTAGGAAAGCCGATCTTGTTCTTCCTCAAATAGTTTCTGCTTCTATTTCCTTGCATGCGTCGTTGTAGTACTTTTCCTTGTCCTGTCTTGCTGCACGTTGGAAATCTCTGTTGAGTTTTGTTATTGTCTTTCTTTCTCCTCTGGCTTTAGCTTCTCTGCGTTTCTGGGCAATTTTCATAGTTTCTTCCGTCATCCATTTTGGTCGTTTTTGCTTTTTCACCTTTTGTAGAGACTTCTCGCTTTCTTCCAACACAACCTTCTTGATGTCATTCCATAACTCTTCTGGAGCTCTGTCATTTGTATCTAAAGCAGCAAATCAATTTTCCAGGCAGTCTTTAAATTCCAGTGGTATATTCTCAAGGTCATATTTTGCTGCATTCATGTACAAGAAGAATATGCAATAGTCCACATTAAAGGAGAACATCTTATCCAAGTAGCTCAAAACTAAATAATTAAACCCCCTTTTTTTTTTTCAACCTTAACCCACTAATACATCAATATCCAGAAGAAAAGAAAAAACATGATCAATAAGAAGTTTATCCAAGTGCGAAACAGCTGGAAAAATATATTTAGTGCCAGAATACGTCACACTACACTTACAAGGAAATTTTAAGTAAAATGTACCACACACTGCAAGAACCCTAGACCTCAATTGCAAAAAAGCCTTCCTATGAAGTTGTGTAGCTTTGGCCACGTCTAGAAAGATATTAATAGGATGCCCACAGAAGGGGGCATCCTTTTTTGAAAGGAATAACTTTACAATAGCACTTTTTTCAATCTCCGACCTAGACTTGACTACTAAAGTCGCCCTTTTAGTCACATTATTAAGAGAAAACTCCATACTATCAACATTAACATTAACCAGCTCGTCCACGTCCACTTCCCCTTCAGGATGCCTAAGAGAAATACTACGAGGAAGATAATATATATAATAAACCAAAGATTCATCAAACTTTGAATAAGACACTATTTCTCAAGTGCCTCTTCAAGAGCTCCATTGAGGAAAGGAGACGAACTACTGGAAAACTGAGAAATCTTAGATTCTTAGCTCTAGAAACATTTTCAAGATATTCTATCTTATTATGAAGCACCAAACTATCTTTAACCAATGAATTCCCCAAGAGTTGAACACTGCCCACACTATTCTCAAGCTTAGATACCATGTAGGTCAGAGAACTGTGCGGTCTGATGTTGAAAAATCTTAGTAGCATCTTGGGAAAAATTACAAAGTTGAGACAAAGTTCCCTTAAGTATCTCCTCCATCCTCCCAATAGCAAGCCATACATCTTTCAAAGAAATATCTGTAGAATCCAAGCTCACTGGGCCCAGGTCCACAGACGCTTCCGGCATAGAGACTAGAGCCGGAAAACGAACATCTGAATTCAAAGAAACTAATTGTTGACCCACTACATCATGACATAGGGGTGTAGAGGTAGTCAGCGTTGTGACTGCCACCGGGGAAATCTCCGCCACACTCAGTTCATTCACCAAAGCAGGCTGAGGGGGAGGGGTTCGCAACCCGAAACTTAGGGAAGCCTCTAAGGAGGAGACGGTTCCAGCAGGTATAGATTTTTTTATCAAGAGAAGCAGCACTCACCAAATGGTAATCCATTGGTTCCTGCACTGGTTTCGCCATAGCTGACACCTTAGATCTAGCTTTCCGCTTCCCCATCTTTAGAAACTGTCCACTTCTCAGGTATCCCCAGGTGCTCCGAAGGGGCTCCCAAGGGGCAAAACACGTCCCTTAGTTTGTGCCTCTTAAGACACGCACCCGTGTCCGCGTCCCGTGGTACTAACCAGAAGATATCCTCTGACGCAAGAAGGGAGGAACTGTGACACTTCTGGTGTGCGTAGATAGTCAGGACCCCGCTCCGCCATCCCACGATGCTGTAGACAACAAAGATGCAACAGGTGCTTCTGAGGAATACTGTTTACACACTTCCGATATAAACCATTTTGAAGTAAGTTCCCTTACAGTAGCAATGAACTGCTCCTTCGCACTGACTTTGATCACCTCAAGAGCACTTCTAAACCAGACTTATTAATATCTTTACATTTCCACTAAAATGGATATTCACTAAGCTCAGATGTTACTGTCAGGTTATGCAGAGGGAGAACTTTAGATATAGTCCAGTTAACTTTATAACCTGAAACCTTTGGAAATTGATCTATTAGCTGAAGTAAGGCTGAAAGAGCTAGTTGTAATTAAGGCCATGATATCATTAACATACATGGAGATTTTACACTCCACTGTACTACCCTTACCATGAACCAAAGACTCCAACACAATAGTGAAAAGATAAGAGTATGGGGGAATCCCTGCTTTGTGCCTTTATACAATTGAAAGGATTTGGATAGCAGGTTATTTACTTAAATTCTAGCAGCAGGAGCAGCGTGTGACTATTTAACCATCTGGACAAACGTAAAGCCAAAAACAAACTAGGACAATACCTGGAATAAATAATGCTATTGAATTCTATTGGATGCTTTTTACACATCTAAGGAAAAGCGATTGTCAGGATATCTAAAGTGTAAGCAACCTTGGAGGGAGCCGTCAACATCGGAGTCAAGGAATCGCACCAGTTCCCCTGATGCCATCATCATCTGGGACTCCCCTTCCCAGGACCCGGCACAATCCTCGGAGCCCTCGAGGTCAGCGCCCGCTCTGGCGGAGCTGTCGGGCATTGAGGCCAGGATGCTGGCCCTGGAATGCAGTTTTGCTGCATTCATCAAGGCTCACAGGGGCCCGACTCCCAGTCACTCCGGGTCATCAGTATCCTTGATGGGACCGTCCTTGTCCAGGACATCCCCAGAGGATGCCCCTCCCATCCTGGAGAGGTTGACCCGATCAGTGCCAATCTCATATGTGTCCGAGTCATGGGCTGGCACGACATCAGGCACAACTGCACTGGAGTCCTGATGCCGAGTCGGTGCTAGTCGACTCCTCTGGTTCTGAGTCTGTGTGGGATATGGACGGGACGTCTCCTGACACTGTTCTCCATGGGATATTGCAGCCAACCCGTCCCCGCCACACCATCGGCAGTGGTCACCTCCAGAAGACTTGGCTTTCCTGGATTTTGTACAGGAGATGTCCCATGCACTTGCCTTCGTGGTGGTGTCTGAAGATGAGCTATGTACCGAGGATCTCGAGATCCTCCAGTACAAGGCTCCTCCTTGGGAGGTACTGATGATGCCCATGCTCCCCATCCTGGAGCAGCTGCTCTTCAGGACTTGGGAGACCCCGGTGACTGTGCTGATTGTGAATTGTTGACTCAATTCGCAGTATCGAGTCGACTGGAACCCGGATTCCAGAAAAGACAGTTGCCACATAACTCCATGGTCATGGAGTTGGCTATGCATCGCATAAAAAGCCAGAAGACATACTCCTCGGTGCATCCCGGCAGGGAGGTGCACGCCATGGATGCTTTTGGCAGAAAGTGTTTCCAGGGCTCCATGCTCACAGCTCAGATCCAGGAATACCAGCTGTATATGGGTGTGTACTTGAGGGATCTGGCGAAGGAACTCGCTGGATTCTCGGCTGGGTTAATAGGCGAACCTCTTGAGTGCCTCAGAACCCTGGTGTCATCAGTCAGGGAGTGCTCCTAGTTCCAAACTCGGGCAGCCTTCGGCGGCTTTGAGTCGGTGGCTCAGGTAGCTGCAGTGGACATTAGTGCCCGACGCCTTCCGACTTGGAGCAGTGGGTTCAGGACAAGTTAGTCAATCTCCCGTGCTGAGGGGAAAATCTTTTTGGCAAACCCATGACTGAGAAGGCCGACGAGCTGGAGAAGGAATTCATGACCAGAACTAGGTTGTCCAAGAAAGTATCTAAACTTTCCCGTAAGAAGGCTTACAGAATCTGCCCCAAGTTTCAGGTCTGCCACGCTCCCCCACAGGGATAGCAGGCCAAGGGCCATGGGCATGGTCTCTGTAAGCCAAAGGCCCCCAAACCGCCACAGCCACAGCCTGGGGGAGGGGTTGACTCCTTGGGTATAGCCTCCCTCCCCCAGGAGGTGCAGGTCCCAGGGTTCACAGGAGGCCGGCTGGTGTACTTCACTCATTGGTGGCCAAGTATTACCACAGATACCTGGGTGTTGCAGGTGGTCAGAGAAAGTTATCTCCTCCACTTTGCCTGGGGAATTACCTATGGACTCCTTGCACAGGGAGCTTCTGTTAAAGGAGTTTGAGGGTGTACTCGAAGATCAAGCGGTGGAGCATGTCCTGCTGCCACTCCAGGGCAGGGAGGTTCTACTCCCACTACTTCCTTGTCCCCAAGAAGACGGTGGGCTTCTGGCCCATCCTGGATCTATGGGACCTAAATCGCTTCCTGGTCAAGGAAAAGTTCAAGATGGTATCCCTTGGACCCTTGCTGCCCTATCTCCTGCAAGGAAATTGGCTGTGCTCCTTGGATCTCAAAGATGCCTACACCCACATCCTGATCCACCCAAGGCACTGTCAGTACCTCCAGTTTGTTGTCAGCGGACAACACTATCAGTACTGGGTACTTCCCTTCAGCCTTGCCTCGGCTCCGAGGGTATTCACAAAACGCCTGGCAATCGTGGCCGCTTGCCACTGACTCCTGGGGGTGTTCGCCTTCCCGTATCTAGATGACTGGCTCATTCGGGCCACCATGCTGGGGGAGGCTCGCAATGCAATGCAACGCACCATTGGGCTGCTCCAGAGCCTGGGCTTTGTGGTGAACTTCCCGAAGTCTCACCTTTGGCCCACCCAGCAACTGGAGTTCATCTGCGCCCTACTCGATTCCACTCAGGCGAGTGGGTTCCTGCCTCTCGACCGAGCTCATCACCTTTCAGTCCTGGGCCAGTGGTGACAGTTGGACAAATGCTCCATCTCCTGGGGCACATGGTCTCCACCGTCTACGTCACCCTGTTTGCCCGCCTCCGCATGAGGCAGGCACAGTGGATGCTCAGTCCCCAGTGGACACAAGCGTCTGGCCATTTGAAGGACCGTATCCTGCTAACGCTGGCCCTGGTGACCTCCCTCACCTAGTGGCAGGATACCCTAAACCTCAGTGCCGGCCTGCCCTTCCTCCGGCGTGCTGCATCCTCACAGCAGACGTGTCCATACTGGGCTGGGGTTCCACTGCGATCATCTGCAGTTGCAGGGCCTTGGTCACTAGAGGAGAGTGCCTCGCAGATCAACCTACTTGGAACTCTGAGTTGTCTACTATGCTCTGCATGTCTTCCAGGATTATCTGGAAGGGCAGGTAGCCCAGGTCCAGAAGGACAACCAGTTGGCGATGTACTACATCAACAAGCAAGGGGGCACAGGGTCATACCACCTCTGCTGGGAGGCAGTAGGCCTCTGGAACTTCGCAATGGGGAAGAACATCTCTCTCAGGACAGTATACTTGCTGGGCCAGGGCAATTTGCTAACTGACCGCCTGAGCCGTGTCCTCCAGCCCCACAAATGGAGACTGAACCTGGCTGTGCTGGTGGAGGTCTTCTGGCACTGAAGGACCCTGGAGATCAACCTCTTTGCCAGTCCAGACAACACACAGCTGCCGCACTTCTGCTCCCGTAGACCAGCCCGGAGGCGAGAGGTGGCAGCAGATGCCTTTCTCCTCCCCTGGTCTAGGAGGTTCCTTTATGCGTTCCTGCCCACACCACTAGTGCTACAGGCCCTCCTCAAGATCCAAGCAGAAGTGGCCTCAGTCATTTTCATTGTGCCCAGGTGGCCCAGGCAGCCTTGGTTCCCCCTACTTCTGCTGCTGTCCTTCAGGGACCCACTACTGCTAGGGAACGTTTCAGACCTGCTATCTCAGAAGGACAGGACGCTGCTGCACACCAACCTCCAGTCCCTGGCTCTGACGGCCTGGATGCTGAGAGACTAGCTATAGCACATCACCACCTACCCAGGCAGGTGTAGGATGTTCTCCTTGCCTTGCGTAAGGACTCCATGCAATGGACATATGCTTTTAAATGGCGCAAGTTTTCGCACTGGTGTGTGGATGAAGGCCTCAACCCTTTCTCCTGCACGATGCCCGACATTCTGCAGTACCTTTTGTATTTGTCAGGGGCTGGCCTGAAGTCCAACACAGACCGAGTGCACCTCTGTGCCATCTCAGCGCACCATCACACAATGGAAGGCCAGGCAGTGTCGCTGCACCCTCTAATAGGCAGATTTATGCAGGGTTTCCTTCTCTCCCGGCCCCTGATCCATCCACTGCCGGTGGCTTGGGACCTCAGTGTGGTGTTGGGGAAGTTTATGGCTCCATCCTTTGAACCGTTGGCCACCTGCCATCTCAAATATCTTTCATGGAAAGTCGAGGTCCTGGTGGCGCTCATCTCAGCCAGGCGTTTGAGCGAATTGCAGGCACTGGTGGCACGCGCTCTACACCAGGTTCCACAGCAACAGGGTGGTCCTTCAGACTCGCCCTAAATTCTTGCCAAAGGTTGTCTCTGCCTTCCATTTAAACCAAGAGGTGGTGTTGCCCACCTTCTTTCCTAGGCCTCAATCTTCCAGGACAGAAGCCTCTCTACACATACTCAATTTTAAGTGAGGATGCAGCCCCATCGCTGCTCAGTGCAGCTTTTTGTCTTTTTTGACCCCAGTCATCTGGAGCTCACAGTCTCCAAGTGCACCCTCTCACGCAGAGTGGCTGATTGCATTTCATTTGCCTGTCAACAGGCGGGGCTCTCTCTGGAGCATCATGTGACTGCTCACAATATGCATGCCATGGTGGCCTCGGTGGTGAGCCTACGTGCGATGCTCTTACAGGAGATCTGCCGGGTCGTCATCTGGTCTTCTGTGCAAACCTTCGCTGCACACTGCTGTCTGGAGGAGACCTCCTGGAGGGACAGTGCCTTTGGCTAGGTGGTTCTCCATCACCTCTTTGGGGAATAATGCAACTCCTTCCCTCTGACCTATGATGTCCAGGCTACCAGAGTGGGGATTACACCTTCGATGTTGCTTCTGTAATGTCAGACTTCCAGCCTATCAGTCCCCCTTGCTATCCTTTATGGTCCGCTTTTTGGGTCGCCCGTGGCATTATACAGGTTTTTTGGTAGCCTGTAGCTTGGGAATCCCATATGTGAGGACTGACTTTGTTTGTTCCTGGAGAAAGCATAGTTGCTCACTTGTAACAGGTGTTCTCCAGGGACAGCAGAAATCAGTCCTCACAGCCCTCCCTCCTCCCTCCTCCCTGTGGAGTTGTTTTTTCTTTTTATGTTTTAGTGAACTATGTCGTCATACTGAGGTAAAGTGGCACCTTTGGACGGGAAGGTGACCGCGCATGTGCGGTGTAGGTTCCAAAGGCTTTCTGTGAAAGCTCTCTGCTGGGTTTTAAATTGAAACTAGTAGCTTAAACTAAAAGCTGTCTATTGAGTTTTAGATTTAAACTAAAAGCTCTCTGCTGATACTAGGTCCTGAATGAGTTTTAAATTTAAATTAAAAGCTTAAACAAAAAGCTCTCTGCTGGGTTTTAAAGTAAAACCTCTACTGGGTTTTAAATTTAAACTAAAGGTTATCTACTGATTTTTAAATTTAAATTAAAAGCTCCCTGCTGATACTAGGCCCTGACTGAGTTAACAAATACTCTGGATTCTAAAATACACAGATTTATCAGCTTTAACCCAAAGAATTCCCTTTTTCCCCAAGATGTAGAGAATTTCCCAGAAGTAAATGCCTAGATTTCTTTCCATCAGTAGCAGTCCCTTTTGATAGTCCTTCAGGTCCAGCATCCTAGCCAATCGTCTAGCCAGAAGTTTGGACTAGGTTCTACCGTTTACATTAATAAGGGAAATAGTCCTATAATTACTGGCTTAAGAAGGATCCTTGCCAGGCTTTTTTAAGACTACAGTTTGGGCCTGTGTGAAAGAGTCCTCTACTTCACCATGAATTAAAAAGTCCTAATAAAATTGGACACGTTTTAGGAGCCATGATTTGGGAAAATGTCAGATAAAACTCTGAAAAGTACCCATCCTGACTGGGATTCTTCCCTAGAGGCAGGGCATCTACAGCTTGGTGGATTGCAGCTTTGAAACACTTCCTTTGCTGAACAGTAATCCTAGGGTGATGGAGTGAATTAAGAGACCGAATACAGACAATGTTAGAGGAAGGAGTCTCATCCTTATAGAGCCCTGAATAGTAATTCTGGAAACACTGCAGAATTTCTGAGTCCTTATACACCTGAGCCCCTTGAGGTTTTGAGGGTTGACCAGAGAATGCACCTTATTCCTATTTGTTGTGTACAAAGATATTGTGTTGAAAGGTGGCCATTTAATGTAAGCAAAAGTGAGTTACATTGATATTTTAATTTCTGTAGCTGCATTAATAACCCATTGTCGCTACAGACAATATGCTGCTACTTCAGCCCATGAATTTCCTTCTCCAGCTCAGACATTTCCTTCCTCCTTTGCAGCCCACTAGAGATAATTGTTCCCCACAAATAGGCTTTGCATATATCCCACTAAGTAACAGTGGATGTATCCTGACACCGGTTACAGGAGAAATATTGATCAGAAGCCTGCTTTATTACCTCAGTCATCGTTGGCCAATTGACTTAAGTTAGGTCTCCATTGAGGGGAGTGATCCCTTGAACCCAGGGACTGACATACAGGTGAGATAGCAATACGATCAGAAACTATAATATCATCCTTATATACATCTGATGATGGGATGAAAATAATATAAATTTCTTATCAGATAGGTGCATCAGGTGCCATGGGTCCACTAAGCCCAGGCTCTGAATTGTAGAATGCAAAACAGTTCAGGCTTTGGACAGCCTGGATTTGCAGCTACACTGGCTGTTGAGAATCATATTCACGGCCTGGTTAAAATCATCCCCTAAATGATAACAGGAACATCACTTTCTTTCATAACAGCATTAGTCACATTTTGGAAAAGCTTGGAGGAAGCAACAGTAGGTACATAAATATTAAATAACATTCTATCACCATTAGACTTGATGAGCATCATAGCCAATCTACTCTGAGTAAAGGCTTGCAATATTATCCAAACGGGGAAGGGCCTCTGTATGAAGGTTGCTACATCATTTCTTTTCCTCGCTGCATGCTTTCACTCCATAAATGGCGATATAATAAGATTTTCCTTCTTTTTATTGGATTATTAAGCCCTTTTACATTGAGCAAAATAAATTTCCATATAGTACCCATTAGAGGCTTTTAATTATATAAGGTAACAAATAATGTTACAAGTAGGAGTGTAGTGCCCTCTGGAAAGACACCATAAACTGACTGCAGAATGGAACTAGAGGGATATACTTTGACCCAATCTGGAAAATCACCAGTTTACCAGATCTGACGTTGCATTAACTTTATACATTAAAATAGCAACCTTCATAATGTTGCTTGGAAGGAAACACAGATAATACTGACAATACCCTGAATAAATCTATGCACTAATAATTTTGTTCCCTAAACTTAAGGAAACAACAGGAGCAAGTGCAATAGTACTCCATCCTGCCAAACAGGTTATGGTAATCAGTTCAACACAAATAGTATACATACTACCCAAGCGGGCCTGAGAGTATACTAACAAGAGGCATGTCTGATGCTCTTAAGTACTATCTCCCAAACCCAGTATCAGATGTGGTAGGAGGCTGCACAGACCAGGAAAAGAGAGAGACGACTCAATTACTGGGCTGTCCTCACCCACACTGTCACTCATACTTACATACAAAAGGGAAGCCCCTCCAACCAGTAACCACATCAATAATCTACAATTTTTAGAAAGACCAAAGAGACAAAGGCACAAGTAGTACTTTATTCAAAGGCACAAGTAGTACTTTATTCAGAAAGGACAGGGTAGGAAGAAGGGGAGGAGGAGTGGCACTATATGTAAAAACTACTATTAAAGCTTTGGAATTACAGAGCTTAAAAGGGAGAGAGGAGGCATTGTGGGTTAAACTAGAAAGAGGGAAAGAGAAATCTATTTGCATTGGTGTGATATACAGACCTCCCTCACAAGAGGAAGAGGTGGACAGAGAGTTAATTGAAGACATACGCAGCATTGCTAGGAAAGGGGAAGTGCTACTGCTAGGAGATTTCAATATGCCAGATGTTGATTGGCACATTCCTGCTGCAGTATCATCTAGAAGTAAGGAGATCCTGGATTCTCTACAGGGAGAACTATTCAGGCAATTGGTAACAGACCCCACACATGAAGGGGCCATACTGGACTTGGTGCTTACCAATGGTGAGAGTGTTTCTGATGTTGTAGTGGGAGATCATTTTGCATCCAGTGACCACCAGATGGTGTGGTTCAGTATTAGGACTAGGGCTGTTAGAATCCATTCCAAGGTGAAGATCTTAGACTTTAGGAAGACTAACTTTGCGAAGATGGGCCAATACCTCAGGGAGTCGTTAGTGGGATGGGAACAGCTGGGGGATGTAGAAAAACAGTGGGCAAAACTGAAAGGGGGTATTTTAAAGGCAACCAACCTTTTTGTTAAAATGGTAAATAAAGGCAAAAGGAAAAGGAGACCGCTATGGTTTTCGAAGGAAGTAGCTGAAAAAGTGAAGAAAAAGAGGGAGGCCTTCATGAAATACAAGAGATCACAGAGAGAGGAAGACAGGCATCTGTATTTGGAAAAACTTAGAGAAGCTAGCAAAGTAGTCAAGAAGGCAAAGATTCAAAAGGAGGAGGAAATAGCCAATGCAATAAAATGGGGGGATAAGACATTTTTCAGATATATTAGTGAGAAGAGGAAGGGCAAAAGTGGTATTGTCAGACTCAAGGGTGCAGGGGGGGAATATGTAGAAGCTGATAAGGATAAAGCGGAATTGCTTAACAAATATTTTTGTTCTGTGTTCACAGATGAAGAACCAGGAGCAGGACCTCAGAAAACACCCACAAATAAGAACAGAAGCGAGGGACATCTTGAACAATTTTCAGAAGACTGTGTTCGTGAGAAACTAGCTCAACTTAAAGTAGACAAAGCGATGGGACCGGATGGGATACACCCTAGAATACTGAGGGAACTTGGGGACGTTCTAGCAACTCCACTGACTGACCTTTTCAATGCCTCGTTGGAGTCGGGAGTGGTGCCAAAGGACTGGAGAGAGGCTCATGTGGTGCCTTTACACAAAAGCGGAAGTAAGGATGTGGTTGAAAACTACAGGCCGGTTAGTTTAACTTCGGTGGTGAGTAAATTATTGGAAACGCTGCTGAAAGAGAAAATAGTGAGGTTTCTGGAGTCCGGCGGATTACAGGATCCGAGGCAGCATGGATTCACCAGAGGCAGGTCTTGTCAGACAAATCTGATCGATTTCTTTGACTGGGTGACCAGGGAGTTGGACCGAGGGAGAGCTCTAGATGTGGTGTATTTAGATTTCAGTAAAGCCTTTGACACTGTTCCTCACAGGCGACTTATAAACAAACTGAGCACCCTAGGGATGGACCCTAAAGTTACTGCTTGGGTTAGAAATTGGTTGGGTGGGAGGCGACAAAGAGTACAAGTAAATGGAGCTCACTCTGAGCAGAAGGATGTTACCAGTGGTGTGCCCCAGGGATCTGTCCTTGGTCGATTCTTTTTAACATCTTCGTTAGTGATATAGCGGAAGGGCTGTCGGGTAAGGTTTGCCTCTTTGCGGATGATACCAAAATCTGTAATAGAGTAGACACCCAGGAAGGTGTAGATAACATGAGGAGGGATCTAGCTAAGCTTGAAGAATGGTCTAGAATTTGGCAGCTGGGATTTAATGTTAAAAAATGTAAGGTCATGCATTTGGGCTGCAGCAATCCAAGGGAGCAATACAGTATAGGAGGTGAAGTACTTTTGTCCACTAAAGAAGAGCGGGACCTAGGCGTGGTTGTGTCTGATGATCTTAAAGTAGCTAAACAGGTAGAAAAGGCGACGGCAAAAGCTAGAAGGATGCTTGGGTGCATACGGAGAGGAATGGCTAGCAGAAAAAAGGAGGTGATAATGCCTCTGTATAAGTCTTTGGTGCGACCTCATTTGGAGTATGGTGTGCAATTCTGGAGACCGCACCTTCAAAAGGATGTGAACAGGATGGAGTCGGTGCAGAGGATTGCTACTAGAATGATTAATGGGCTTCATTATAAAGCATATGAGGACAGACTTAAGGATCTTAATATGTATACCTTAGAGGAAAGGCGGGATAGAGGTGATATGATTGAGATGTTTAAATACCTCCGTGGCATAAATGTTCAGGGAGAGAGCCTCTTTCAATTGAAAGCAAGTTCTGCGACGAGGGGACATGGGATGAGGGTGAAGGGAGATAGATTCAGGAGTGATATGCGGAAATATTTCTTTACGGAAAGAGTAGTGGATCCGTGGAATAGTCTCCCAGTGGAGGTGGTAGAGATGAGGACAGTAACTGAATTCAAAAAAGCATGGGACCAACACAGAGGATCTCTAAAGGTAGAAAGTGGACTGTTGTAGTTGTTGTTATGGAAGGACAGACTAGATGGGCCTTGTGGTCTTTTTCTGTCATCATGTTTCTATGTTTCTAAGTAGAGCCACACATAAAAAACCAGGGCAATTTACATACCCACTCCACTAATACAACCTCCATGTCAGCAATCGCAGAAAAGAATCCCAAAGTTACAAGAAAGTGGGGTGTACAGGCCCCTCTGATGTATAAAAGAAATCTCACACTGAGGATGCCAAAATTGAAATACGGTCTGAAGTCAAACTATCAGGCTGATTCAATGCATGGTTCCAACATACGTGGGAAGCAACAAAATCTTGACCGTATTGGTTCATCAGTGTAGATGTATTGATTCCCCAGTATGATCTTCAATAAAGGCTTGGAAGTCTACAGATGTCTTCAAAGTTATGGGTCTCATTGTTGAGAAGCCCAGAAGCACCATACTGTAGACAATAGAAGGTGAGTCTTTGAATCATCCTTTGACTCAGCGTAGTGTTAAAACCAAATCTCAAATGACCTGTATTTCAGATTGCAGTCCATGTTTATTGATTTATGTAGGACATGCAAGCAGGAAATAAAAAGAGACTGATGAAGCATAAAGCTTCATTACATAGTAGTAGTTTATCAGTACTAAAGTGGAATGCTATTTGTTGAAGAAACATCCGTTTAAACAATTAAAATGAGGAGGTGATGGGTATGATTTTGCATTTTCGGGAACAATTCTGGATTTTCACTTTGGACACTATACAGCCTCAAGTCTTAAATGTAGAACTGGATTGGATGTTGTTGATTTAAAAGGATATAATTAGAATGATCGAGAATCAACAGTTCGAATGGGAGAAGGAGAAGCAGAATGGTTTAAAATCAGCAAAAGTGTTCGACAAGGTTGCATACTGTCTCCTTACCTGTTTAATTTATATGCAGAACAAATCATTAGAGATTGATGACTGTATGAAGGACTGTATGAAGACAACCGAGGTGTGAAAATTGGTGGGAGACTTATCAACAACCTTCGCTATGCTGATAACCACATTACTGGCTGAAAGTGAAGACAATCTGAAACATATGCTTCTCAAGATCAAGGAACATAGTCTTAAAATGGGCCTGCACCTGAACGTAAATAAGACAAAGATCCTGATAACTGGCAAAATCAATAAGCTCATTATTGATGGAGAAGAAATTGAAATAGATGACAATTTTTAACTTATTTGGATCAACAATCAAAAAGGAAAGGACAAGTAGTCAAGAAATCTGATGACTCATTGCTCTTGGCAGAATGGCTATGAAGGATCTAGACAAGATTCTCAAGAGCAGAGATGTCTTTCTCCATACAAAGATTTGACTTGTCCAAGCCATGCTATTTTCAATAGCATATTATGGATGCAAAAACTGGACAGTGAAAAAGATAGGAAGAAAATCGATGCCTTTGAATTATGGTGCTGGCAGCAAATACGGAGTATACCATAGACTGCCTGAAGAACAAACCAGTCAGTACTAGAGGAGATCAAATCTAAGGTTTCTTTAGAAGCTCATATAACAAGACTTCAACTTTCATACTTTGGACACATCATGCAAAGCGAGAGAGCGTTCCAGAAAGACATCATGCTTGGCAACATAGAAGGTCAATGCAAAAGAGGGAAGGCCAGCAATGAGATGGATCGATACATTAACAGCAGCTATGGGTGCCACTCTGTTAACAATGATCTGCCTTACTGAAGACTGAACACAATTTAGGTCACCTATCTAGAGGGTCACCATGAGTCGACACCGAGTTGACGGCACTTAACAACAACAATTAGAATGACACTGCAGTATGATTGGAGAACAGTTCTACTGTACAATGGAGACATATAAATGCAAGAACCTTGCTCTGACCCTTGATGTTGCTGCCATATTTGAAGAAGCATTGGAATGAGGTTGAAGAATTAATTGAGTTATTGTCGGACAGAAACTGAAAAATGAAAGATTGGAAAGAAAGATTTTAATCAGATGAGTAATTTCCTGAGGCATAACTTCAGTAAATGGTGAAAGTGCAAAACATAGCGCTGTGTTGGGCTAGTGATTGATAGACTGGACCAATTTTAAAGACCCTGGTATATAGCATATCCATTGTTAGTATAAATACGTAGATCTGACAAAAAAATTTCAAAAGAAGTTGAGATTTTACTTTCTTAAATGTATTATATAGAAGTAATTGGGCTCGATTGTTGGGAGTCAATAGTCATAAAACTACAAAGAAGGATCTGTTTTAAAAGTGGAGCTACTGTAGAATTTACCAGTAATGTCCTAGGACAGTGATGGCTAACCTTTTTGAGCCCGAGTGCCCAAACTGCCGCACAAAACCAAAGAATTTCCTCAAAGTGCCAGCACGTCAATTAAAGCCTCATTTGCATAAGGTGCCTCATTTGCATAAATATTTGCATAATGTTACCATACACTAACTTTTAGTAAACATGCCTCTTAATGAGTATATGGATAAAGAAAGACTAAAAGGTTTCTACATTACTATAATCCAGTACCAACCGCCAGGCACATTAGGAACTACTACAAACGCTGCCCATTTAGAACACATAGCAAACCCGCCGTATCCTAACAGCACTACCAGGACTCACAAAGCACCATACCCTAACTATCAAAAGGCAACACTGCAAATATTAAACCAATACATTTCAGAGAACAACAATACATGACCTACTGGGGAAAGAACAAGTGGCAATGTCAAATAGGAATTATATAAACAGAATACCTCAGCTCAGTTACACATGCAGAACAGACCATCACCAAACAAGGAATCACAATTTAGAAACAGGAAGACAATAATTAAACTGGGAACCCCAAAAGCCAAACTTGGAATATACAACAACACTGTAGAAATAAAACTATAAATTAATTTCCTCTTGTACTAAACAAAGCGCAAAAATTAATGATGCACATTTCCCAGAGCTGACATATTCCAGTTAATAAATTCAAAATAAAGAGATATTTTTCTACCTTTTGTGCATTTTTTTTCAGTTGCAATTGTTCCAGCCACTTTCTTCTGGTTTCTTCGTGTCTTCTGCTAACTCTCCATCTGCTGTCCATTTGTCCTTTCTTCTGTCTTCTTGTTGTTTTTTTTCCATTCTCTCTCTACATCTGCTTTAACATACTAATCTTTCTTCTTTTGCTCTTTCCTCATTCCTATTTCATCTACTCAAAATTTACCCCTCCATCCTCAATCCCCACTTATTCTCCCAATACCCGGCCAATTGTAGATTTTTTATCCCTCCCACACAAAATATTTTTCCCCTCTCCATTTTACTCTCCCAGCCCCATCCCATTCTAATCCTCCCCCAACACCAGCTCCCTTCTAGTTCCAGCCTCACCCAGCATCCATTCCCTTCTAGTCCCTGCATCAGCCCATTTCCAGTCCTAGCAGCCCCCAACCCATTTCCAGTCCTAGAAACCCCCCAACCCAATACCAGTCCGAGCCCCCCCTCATCAACCCACTTCCCGTCCTACCCCCCCATCAGCCCACAGTCCATTACCAGTCCTAACCCCATCAGCCCACCTCAAGTCCTAACCCCCCCATCAGCCCACTTCCAGTCCTAACCCCCCCATCATCCCACTTCCAGTACTAACCCCCCCATCAACCCACTTCCAGTCCTAACCCCCATCAACCCATTTCCAGTCAGCCCCCATAGCCCATTGCCAGTCCTAACCCCCCCATCAGCCCACAGTCCATTACCAGTCCTAACCCCATCAGCCCACCTCAAGTCCTAACCCCTCCCCATCAGCCCCTTTCCTGTCCTAGCCCCCCCATAGTCCATTATCAGTCCTAACCCCCATAGCCCATTACCAGACAGCCCCCATCAGCCAACAGCCCATTTCCAGTCTTAACCCCCCGATCGCCCATTGCCAGTCCTAACCCCAACATCAGCCCACAGCCCATTACCAGTCCTAACCCCATCAGATCACCTCCAGTGTTAACCCCCCATCAGCCCATTTCCAGTCCTAACCCCACCCAAAAGCCCACCTCAAGTCCTAACCCCTCCCCATCAGCCCATTTCTTGTCCCAGCCCCCCCATAGCCCATTATCAGTCCTAAACCCCCCCATAGCCCATTACCAGTCCTAACCCCATCAGACCACCTCCAGTGTTAACCCCCCATCAGCCCATTTCCAGTCCTAACCCCACCCAAAAGCCCACCTCAAGTCCTAACCCCTCCCCCTCCGCCCATTTCCTGTCCTCGCCCCCCATAGCCCATTTCCATTTCTAACCCCTCACAAAAGCACACCTCAAGTACTAACCCCTCCCCATCAGCCCATTTCCTGTCCTAGCCCCCCCCAGCCCATCACCAGTCCTAACCCCCCACCAGCCCACAGCCATTACCACTCCTACCCCCCCCCAGCCCATCACCAGTCCAAACCCCCCCCCCCAGCCATTACCACTCCTAACCCCCCCCCCGCGAAATTTTTTTACAAAGAAAGCTGTCGCTGCCAGGGCCGGGGCCGCCGTGGCAGAATCGAGTGTGCCGCGGGGCCCCCCCGCCCAGCAGAGCCTGCCCTCCGTCCCCGGTATCACCTCTCTCAGCTGCCTCCAGTCACACGCGCCGGCTTTCAGAGCGCGAGGGAAGTTTCTCCCTCGCTGCTCTGTTAAGCCCGCGGGGGCTGATGGGAACTTCCCATCAACCCCCGCGGGCATAACAGAGCAGCGAGGAAGAAACTCCACTCGCGCTCTGAAAGCAGGCGCGTTTGACTAGAGGCAGCTGAGAGAAGGTGATACCGGGGACGGAGGGCAGGCTCTGCTGGGCGGGGGGGCCCCGCGGCACACTCGATTCTGCTGCGGCGGCCCCAGCCCCGGCAGCGGCAGCTTTTTATTTTTTATTTTTTTAATGCCGCATATTTTGATTGCGGACCTTCCCGCGTGCCAGCTGCAAGGCCTTCGCGTGCCACAGCTGGCACGCGTGCCATAGGTTCGCCATCGCTGTCCTAGGAACTACATATCTATAAGGACATGCATAAATTGATACACTGTATATACACACACATATATGCATGTATTTATAAATCATGCTTACTGTTCACCTCAAGGAAGGTACAAGCATCATAAAACATACTGGGTTCAGTTTTCAAAGGGAAAATCTGAGTTAACCAGCATTTAGCAACTGAGAAGGTCCCTTTTGAAAATTTCTTTCTGCCTTGGCATGGGCAAAAGTATGGGCACTGCTAACTGTGTGTAAGGTTTCCTTTGGGGGAGAGGGGGAGTAAGGAAGGAAAGTGCTTCATGGGCCAGAAAATGTAAACATGAGACTTCATTCTGAAATCCCCATGCCTCCTTTCTGCATCTCACATATTTTGAACTTGCAAAACCTGAGGATTAAAGAATCCCTGTCAGCACTTGCCTAGTACCCACTTGCAGGTACCATAGGCAGCCTGAAAATGACCCTTATTGTGGTTGAATTTTAGGTTAAGGGGATGTGTTTTGAGTAATCTGAGAAACTGAGCAATCAGAGGTGCTGGTTTGAAGTGCCCATATATTTTGTAGAGGAGGGGGAGTGCATCAAGAGTAAAACAGATACTGTACTGTCATCCGAAATGTAAATGTGCACACGGTGTTTACATCCCCTGGAGAATACCTGTTTAATGCAGCGAAAGGTACATGTGATTTGAAATTCCATGAATACATTGAGCCGCTCTGAGTGCCCATGTATTTCTCACCTTGGACAATCCAACCGGAGTGAAAGTATGTATCTAGCTGGATATATCGCACTGAATACCATCCTCCAAAACAGCTGGGAGATCCCCAGGAGCATCCTGCATCAGATTTATGCTAACTTGATTAATTATGTAGATGCATTTGTGTTGTCATTCACGGTCAGATTTGTCTGATTTGTCTTAGGCACACTGCCAAGGCCTGAGGAAGAGGAAGCAGCTTGAACTGCAGATACTTTCTGAACCTATTCAGGGTTGGGAAGGAGAAAACATAAAGAGCATGGGCCCCCCAGTCTACATGTCCCAAGTCATAGTACAGTGTGGAGTGAGTGAGGTAAGAGTTTTAGTTCCTGAGGAAATAGTAGTATACTGGCTTCTTGACTCTGTTTTTTGTCTTTTTTGGTCTTTTTTCTAATTCTTTTCATCCAGAATAAAACCAAGGATATAATGCCTCTGTATCGCTCCATGGTGTGACTGCACCTTGAATATTCTGTGCAGTTCTGGTCAACATATCTAAAAAAGGATATAGTGGAATTATATGAGATACAGAGAAGAGTGACCAAAATGATGAAGGGGATGGAAAGGACAATCCTGCAAGGAAAGGCTTAAAAGGTTAGGGCTCTTCAGGTTGGAAAAGAGACAGCAGAAGGGAGATATAACAGAGGTCTTTAAAATAACGAGTAGAGTTGAACAGGTAAACATAGATTGCTCGTTTACTCCTTCAAAAAGTAGAAAGACTATGCAGAAAAAAAATTCAATGTAGCACATTCAGGGCCTTACCAAGGGTCATGTGAAGGGTGTGGCCGCACAAGGCACAAATACAAAAGGGGCACTAATGTCATCACTGAGCTTCCAGAAAGCCCAACAAGACCAAGTTCTTGTGTGCAATTAGGGGTAGGAGGGGGGAACCAGGTTCGCAAGTCGTATAGGTGCATATCTCCAGGAACAAGCAGGAATAAGTCCTCACTTATGGGTACGTCGGAACCGACGGAGCCTGCGCGGGAAAGCTCCCCAGCTTCCCAGAAAGGAAGCCTTTGGGGCCTCCCACTGCACATGCGCGCTGCCTTCCCGCCTTCCTGACCAGCTCTCCTCAGTTTCTCTTTTCCGCGGAGCCAGCAGGTCGTGTTCCTGTCACCGCTGAAGAAATTGTTATTTTAGTTTCTTTCTTTAGACCGCGTACCTGCCTTCCCCATACCGAAACCGGTACCGCCGGTCTCTCTTTTCTTTTCTTTCTTAAAAAAAAAAAAAAAAAAGCTTTAATTTTTTAGCACAACTTGGTGACTTCTGTTAGGCCTCAGGCCTACACAAAATCTCCTCATGGAGAAACCAGCTCCTGGTTTCAAGAAGTGTACCAAGTGTAGTGCTGTTATTTCTGTTACAGACACCCATGACTGGTGTCTTAAATGTTTGCGGCCTGACCACTCCATTCCGGACTGCCCATCCTGCTCCCAGATGTCTAAACGTGGTTTGCAGAACCGGGCCAACAAATTCCATGTGCTGTTTGCTTCAGATAATCCAGCATCACAGTCATCCAGGTCTTCCTCTCCGGATGGATCTCAGGTAACCAAACCTTGTTCGGGCAGGTCCTCAAAGAGCAAATCTCCTTCAAAGCATCGAGAGGCTCTCAATTTTGAATCTGAGGACCATGCCCCAGCCAAACAACCCCGGCGGGAAGCTCTGGCTTCCAAAGCACCATCTATGGGGTTACAGGTTGACATCGATGGCACGGCCTCGACCGATCACCTGTTAGAGTGCTCTAGGGTACCGGCCCATGCCGGTACCGACATCCATGCAGCAGTGGCGTCTATGGACAATACTGTTCAGACCATGCAGCAGGCCATCCTGGCTTTCATTAAGGCTGCGACGCCCTCGGTACCGCATCCAGCGGTTCCGGGTCTGGCTTCCATACCGGAACCGAGGCCATCGTCTTCCAAACGCAGATCGGTGCATGCCGGATCCGGGTTTTCACCCGATACCGATCCCATGCCCGGTACGCCCGATGTCGATACCGACCGGTATGCGTATCGTGCGTTGGAAGCGAATAGAGGATACTCTGATTCCTCTGAGGATTTTGACTCCTCTGATGACTCTGATGAGCTCTCTCTTGTTCTTCCTGAAGAGCCTTCTTCCACAAAGAGGAGAATGTCTCCACCAGAGGATTTGTCCTTTCAAGACTTCATTATAGAAGTAGCTAAAGGACTTTCTATTACTACATCCTCTGAGAAAGAACCTAGATCAAAGAAATTGGATATTTTAGGATACCCTAAGGTTCCTAAAGAGGCAGTTACCCTGCCTATCCATGAGATCCTTCAAGAACACTTGATGGACTTATGGGAGGCTCCTCTAACATTGTCTCCTCATTCTCGTAGGTTGGACACCATGTACCGGGTCCCTCCTTCTCCTGGTTTTCAAAAAACTCAGCTGCCTCACCATTCCATTGTGGTGAAGTCTGCGCTGAAAAAGATTAAGAGTACCAAAAGGCACTCTTCTACCCCTCCAGGGCGAGAATGTAAGACCCTAGACTCTTTTGGTAGGAAAATCTTCCAGGCTAGTATGCTTATAGCCAGGATTAATTCATACAGTCTGTATATGGGCATGTTTCTAAGGGAACTTGCCCTAAAGGTAAAGCATTTTGCCCCCTTTATCCCTGAAGATAGAAAGGAGGAGTTCATTTCTTTAGTGAAATAGCTTCTAGATGTTTCTAAGTTCTCCAACAGAGCAGCCTTTGATTCCTTTGAGGGTGCCGGTAGAGCTTCGGGCATTGCCATTGCAGCCCGACGGCTTGCTTGGCTCCAGGCCTCTGACCTAGAACCCTGGGTCCTAGATGGCTTACGGAATCTGCCCTGTACAGGTGAGAACTTATTTGGTAAAGACTGGCAAATTAAAGCCACTCAAATGGACGCAGAAAATGCTACCTTAGATAGACTTTCTAAGTCTACCTCTACTCCTGCCAAGAAAAAGTCTTTCAAGAGGCCTTACTACAAGAAGGCCAGATTTTCCACAAATACTGGCCAACAATCTTCTCAGCCTCGCTTTGCTGCTAAACGTCAGCAGCCTAAACAGGCACGGTCAAAGCCTGCAGTGTCTACCACTCCTCAGCAGGCTCAACCCCCTCAGGGGTTTTGACTTGCCCCTAGAGAACTTAACCTTTCTGGCTCTAGAACAACCAGAGCCCCTCACCATTCCCGGAAGGTTAGCTCACTTTGCTCCCAGATGGGGGCAAATTACATCAGAGCAGTGGACCCTCTCTATCATCAGAGAGGGCTACAAACTTCATTTTTCCAACCTTCCTCCATATACCATGGTGATGCACTTCAATTCTCCCCCATCTCTCCTGGGCCTGTTGGGTCAGGAAGTCTCTTCTCTCCTTGCCCAAGGGGCAATAGAAGAGGTTCCTCTTCTTCAACAAGGGACAGGATTCTACTCCCCTTATTTTCTCATACCAAAGAAGACAGGGGGATTCAGACCTATCCTAGATCTGAGAGAATTGAACAAATTTCTGTACAAGGAGAAATTCAAAATGCTTTCTCTAGGCATTCTCCTTCCATACCTTCAGAGTCAGGATTGGCTTTGTTCTCTAGATCTCAAGGATGCGTACACACATATACTCATCCACCCATCCCACAGAAAATATCTAAGATTTCTGTTTCAGGGAAAACATTTCCAGTACAGAGTACTTCCCTTCGGTCTAGCCTCTGCTCCAAGAGTGTTCACCAAATGCATGGCAGTTGTTGCCGCATTTCTAAGAGGTCTGGGAATTTTTGTATTCCCATATCTGGACGACTGGCTCATCCGAGCTCCATCTCAGTCAGAGGCCCAGATTTCCCTGGACCGCACAAGGCACATTCTGCAGTATCTGGGACTGGTGGTAAACCTTCCCAAGTCTCAACTTATCCCTACTCAGTCTCTGGAATTCATAGGGGCCCAGTTGGACACCACCATTGCAAGGGCCTACCTACCTCAAGTCCGGGGCCAACGTCTGGTGTGCTTGGCCTCCCAAGCTCAGTCCAGCGGTCACTTGACAGCCAGAGAAATGCTGCGACTTCTGGGCCACATGGCCTCCACGGTACACGTGGTGCCCTACGCTCGTCTTCATATGAGAGCAGCTCAATGGACCTTGGCCACCCAGTGGACTCAGGCATCAGGAGCGCTCTCCGAACAAATACTCACCTCAAAGCGTCTGTTTTGGTCCCTCCAATGGTGGATGTCCACCAAGAATCTGTTGTTGGGGGCCCCCTTCCAACCTTTGTTGCCCCAAGCAACCCTCACAACAGATGCCTCCCAAACAGGGTGGGGAGCCCATCTTCAACACCTCTCCACTCAGGGTGCTTGGTCTCCACAAGAGACCACCCTTCACATCAACCTCCTGGAACTGCGAGCAATCTTCTTTGCCCTCAAAGTCTTCCATACCATCCTTGTCAACCTGACCGTCCAAGTCCATACAGACAATCAGGTGGCCATGTTCTACATAAACAAACAAGGAGGGACAGGCTCTCTGTCGCTTTGCAACGAAGCTCTCAGATTATGGGCCTTCGCCAGAGAGCATCAAATTCATCTTCTGGCAGTGTATCTTCCAGGGGTTCAAAACTCTCGGGCAGACAGACTCAGTCGAGTTCTGCTTCCACACGAATGGTCCCTACATATGGACCAGATACGCAGAATCTTTCAGGAATGGGGAACCCCGGACATAGACCTCTTTGCAAGTCTGTGGAATGCCAAACTTCCCCGGTTCTGTTCCAGGACTCCGTGTCAGGGAGCTCAGGCCAACGACGCCTTTCTCCTGCATTGGGGTCAGGAATTCCTATATGCCTTTCCACCCATTCCTTTGATTCCCAAGACTCTGTTCAAACTCCAGAGGGATCACGGATCGATGATCCTCATAGCTCCACGCTGGCCACGCCAAGTGTGGTTCCCTCTACTTCTGCATCTCTCCCAGGGACCCTCCCTGGACCTGGGAGCTGCGCCAGACCCTCTGTCTCAGGAGGAGGGGACTTTGTGGCACCCAAACCCCAAGTCCCTACACCTCAGAGCTTGGTTACTGAAGGCCTAAGCCTTCATGACTTCAATCTTTCTCAACCAGTGAAAGATATCCTTCATGCCTCTAGGAAACCCTCCACGAGGCGTTCCTATGCTTTCAAATGGAAACGCTTTTCCATTTGGTGTACTCAACAGGGTCTTGACCCTCTAGCACTTCCTTTGAATTCTCTATTAGACTATCTCCTGCATCTTTCTAATGCAGGCCTTAAGACAAATTCAGTACGAGTCCATTTGAGTGCTATTGCAGCATCTTTAAAACCTATAAATGGACAACCTGTCTCCTCTCATCCTCTTATTGCAAGGTTCATGAGAGGCCTGACTCTAACTAAGCCTCCCATCCGGCCTCCTCCGGTAGCATGGGATTTGGACCTAGTTCTAGGTCAGCTTATGAAGCCACCTTTTGAACCGTTGGTTTCTACCTCCTTGAAATTTCTTTCCTGGAAGGTCCTTTTCCTTATTGCAGTCACTTCGGCTCGCCGCATCAGTGAACTACAGGCCTTAGTGGCTCATCCACCTTATACCAGGTTTCATCATGATAAGGTGGTCCTTAGGACAAATCCCCACTTTATGCCCAAAGTGGTCTCGCCTTTTCATCTTAATCAAGAGGTATATCTACCTGTCTTTTTTCCGGCTCCTCATGCATCCAGTGCAGAGAGGAACCTTCATACTCTAGATTGTAAAAGAGCTCTTGCCTTTTACCTCAACAGGACTCCGCCACATCGAAAGTCTTCCCAGCTTTTCGTGGCTTTTGATCCTTCTCATTTGGGACTTCCAGTCTCTAAACGTACACTTTCCAATTGGATTGCTCAGTGTATTTCCTTTGCTTACCAGAGTAAAAACATTTCTCTGGAAGGCCATGTCACAGCTCACAATGTGAGAGCCATGGCCACTTCTATGGCTCATCTTCACTCTGTATCCATAGATCAGATCTGTCGAGCAGCCACCTGGGCCTCGGTTCATACCTTCACAGCCCATTACTGTTTGGACAAGGACTCCCGCCGGGATGCCTTGTTTGGTCAGGCTGTCCTCAAACACCTGTTCCATACTTGAACAACTCCTGCCCACCTTCCCTGGATGGATGCCTGAGATCCATACGAAGATGGTGAACCCTTGGGAGGGGATCTCCCAGGCATCTTAGCTAGGGAGTCCCCATAAGTGAGGATTATTCCTGCTTGTTCCTGGAGATAGCACAGTTACTTACCTGTAACAGGTGATCTCTGGGAACAGCAGGAATTAGTCCTCACAACCCACCCACCTCCCCTAGGAGTTGTATCTTCTATCTATCTTCCTTTCCTCTCTCTATTGTCTCAGCTATAAACTCGAACTGAGGAGAGCTGGTCAGGAAGGCGGGAAGGCAGCGCGCATGTGCAGTGGGAGGCCCCAAAGGCTTCCTTTCTGGGAAGCTGGGGAGCTTTCCCGCGCAGGCTCCGTCGGTTCCGACGTACCCATAAGTGAGGACTAATTGCTGCTGTTCCCAGAGATCACCTGTTACAGGTAAGTAACTGTGCTTTCTAGCTTGGCACAGTCTTGAGCATATTTAAGACTAATTATAGAAAATATTTTTTTCACTCGATGCTTAATCAACCCCTGGAATTTGTTGCTGGAGGATATAGTGAAAGCTGTTAGTCTATCTGGGTTTAAGAGGGTTGTACAAGCTTCTGGAGGAAAAGCTCATAAACCATTATTAAAGTGGACTGTGGAATCTACTGCTTACCCCTGGGATAAGCAGTATGGAATCTGTCTACCTTTTTGGAGCTTGACAGGTATTTGTAACCTGGATTGGCCACTGTTGGAGACAGGATACTGGGCTTGATGAACCTTTGGTCTGATCCAGTATGGCAATCCTTATGTCCTTATGTTTTGTGCAAATATAATTCAGAAGTCATTCTGAAAGCATCTCTGCATGTAAATAATGGCATTTACCCATGTAGGTCCCATACACTCTAAATGATTTCAGAAAGCAACTATTTACACATGGCGTTTCCTGGGATGTAGAGATTTCCTGGGGACATGGAATGAGGGCTAGCCTATCTATTTGGGAAAACTAGGTAGTTGCTTAAGTAGCAGCTTGCTGTGTGGCAGCAAAGAGCAGCAGCAGTCCAAGCAAAATAATAGATCTGTCAGCCAGACAAACTCAAAGAGCCGTAGGCATGTTCTTTTACCTGCAGGGAGAGCAGGCACGCATATACATACAAAGCAGAGTTTAATATTTAAAAGTATGAGGTCCAGTATTCAAAGGCATATACACAATTTACAGATCTGTAACCCCCTGTAAGTGCCCCTAAGCGGGATATCCAGTGGCACGAACATGATTGCAATTAGCATTCTGGGGCAAAGAGGAGGTGGCACCCATCGCTAGCCAGGCAGAAGTGATATTGAGCCGTTGCCAGGTTAGTGGCCTGCGGGCAAAGTTAGGCCAGCCTTTGTCATGCCTAACTTTGCCTATGGGAACTAACAACGCTGTGGCTCAATATCACCGCTGCCCAGTTAACTTCTGTCCTGTGCAGTGACCCGCATATTCAATGCTGGTGGCTGGATATTTATATCTCCAGGAACAAGCAGGAATGTAGTCTTCACATATGGATACCGTCGACACCGACAGAGCCTGCGCAGGAACGCTCCCCAGCATCCAAAAGGAAAGTTTTTGGGAGCATCCCACCATGCATGCGTGCTGCTTTCCCGCCCAACAACCTCTCTCTCTTCAGTTCTTCGTTTTCCGCAGAGCTGACAGGACGTGTCCCCTGTCACCGCAGAAAATCTCTTATTTTTATATTTTTTGTGGTTGCATCTGCCTTCTGTCAACGCCTACCAGTACCACCGATGCTTTTCTTTCTTCTAAAAATATTTAAATTTTATTGCTTTTCTCAGGGATTTTTTTCCCTGCTTTGGTGCTTGGCACCGTTTTGGGCATTAGGCCCTCTTTTCCCTTACCATGGAAAAACCAGCCACTGGTTTTAAAAAATGTTCAAAATGTGGCGGTACAATTACTATTACCGACACCCATGACTGGTGTCTTAAATGTTTAGGTCCTGACCATTTCCCTGCGGAGTGTCTCTCCTGTAGGAAGTTGACTAAAAGAAGTCTTCAGAATCGAGCGAATCAACTCAGTGCCTTTTTGCTTCAGACACGATGTCTGTAGCATTGATGTCTTCCAGGGTTTCTACTTCTTCCCAGGGATCTCAGGTAACTAAACACTAGCCGGTCCTTGAAGGGTAGATCTCCCTCTAAACATCGAGATGCCATTTGGCATTGCCCTCCAGGATACATCACTGGCAAAACAGCCCCGGTGGGAGTCTTCGGGCTCCAAAGCTTTATCGGGGCTCCAGAATGTTCCCGAGGCCTCGGCCTCGATGGAACTACTGGTACCATGCTCGGGGGTTGTGGCCGCTTCCATCGGTACCGACACCCCGGCATCAGCAGTGGACAAAAGACTCCTCGCTATCGAACACAGTCTAGCGACTCTTTTGGCTACTTTGATACCGCTAAAGTCGCTGCAGACAGTTCCGCAGGCACTGGTACCAATACCGGTGCCAGTGCCCTCGGTACCTGCTTCAACAGGCATGCTTCCCCCGATGCCGAGTTTGGAATCTCTCTCCAGCATGAGGGATCAGGTACCGACATCGAGCAGTTGCTTTGGGAGAACCCGGTGCTTCCTCCTTTTGAGTCTTCCGATCCCGATGACTTGGATGATTCCATCGGTACCAGAGCTGAACTTTTACAAGAGTCAACTCCTTCTCCCCAAAGCAGAATGTCCCCTCCTGAGGATGTCTTTTCATGATTTTGTACGTGATATGGCAAAGGGTCCTGCCATTACAGTACTACCAGAAAAGGAGCCTAGGGCAGAAGAATTACGAATTTTTCAATATCCTTTGGCTCCAAAGGAGGCAGCTGTGCTTCCTATGCACCAGATCTTACATGATCTAATGTTAAGAATGTGGGAGGCTCCTTTAACAGTATCTCCACATTCTAGACATCTTGACACTATGTATCAAGTACCACCTTGCCCAGGGTTTCAGAAGATTCAATTACCACATCATTCTATGGTGGTAGAGTCCGCCATGAGGCAGATTAAGAGTGCTAAATGACACTCTTCCAATCCACCAGGTCGTGGGTCTAGAACACTGGATGCCTTTGGTTGTCGATGCTTTCAGTCCTCCATGCTATCAGCAAGAATCAGTTCCTATATATTATACATGGAAATGTTTCTTGAGCAGGTTACAAAAGACTTGTAGCTTTTGAACCCTTTTCTTTAAGAGGATAAACGGACAGATTATTTGACTCTGGTCAAACATGCTCAAAATGTCTCTAAGTTTATGAATCGTGCTACCTTTGACTGTTTTGAATGTATTAGCAGAACCTCTGCTATATCCATAGGAGCACGTCGTATTGCCTGGCTCCAAGCTTCAGACTTGGAGGAATGGGTGCAAGATAAGCTGGGTAACATTCCTTGCACAGGAGAAAAGCTTTTTGGCAAGGATTGACAGCTTAAAGCTAATGAAATTGACACTGATAATACAACTTTAGACAGGTTGTCAAAATCTACAGCTAACCCAGCCAAGAAAAAGTTTTTCAAGAAACCTTTTTTCTCTAAGAAACAGAAATTCTATCCATCTTCCACCCAGCAAACACATGTTCCCCAGAAGGGGCAACAACAAACTAGACAAAGAAAGACACAAGCTCAGCAGGCTCAACAGACCCAGCCTCCTCAGGGTCTTTGACTGTTGTTTGGAGAACTCAGCCATTCTTCCTGTTCTAAGCCCGGAACCTTTAAATATTCCAGGCCGTATTTGCCATTTTGCCAAAAGATGGCAACAAATCACTTCAGAAAATTGGACTCTATCTATTGTGAGTCTGGGATACAAGCTCCATTTCCTCAGCTTGCCCCCATCCATGCTAATAAAACAGTTCAAATCTCAACCACCGGTCTCAGACCTGTTGTGGCAAGAGATCACCATTCTTCTGGCTCAAGGGGCTATAGAAGAGGTTCCAAAGTCCCAGCAGAGCACAGGATTCTATTCCCCCTATTTTCTCATTCCAAAAAAGTCAGGGGGACTAAGGCCAATCCTGGACCTCAGAGAACTGAACAAATATTTAGTCTGAGAGAGGTTCAAGATGATCTCCCTCGGCACTCTTCTTCCATACCTTCACGAGCAAGATTGGCTATGTTCTCTAGATTTAAGGGATGCTTACATGCATATCCTTATTCATGCAGATCACAGAACATTCCTTTGGTTCCTAGTCAGGGGAAGACATTTTCAATACAGGGTCCTTCCTTTCAGGCTGGCCTCTACTCCAAGGGTCTTCACAAAAAGCATGGCAGTAGTAGCAGCATTTATGAGGACTCTGGGAATTTTTGTCTTCCCTTACTTAGACAATTGGCTCATCCGAGCACCGTCAGCTCTAGAGGCAAGTCATGCTCTTTCCCGAGCAATGCATATACTACAGTACTTGGGATGGATCATAAACCTTCCAAAGTCCCAGCTTACCCCATCTCAATCCCTCGAGTTTATAGGGGCTCGCTTGGACACACAGCAGTCAAAGGCTTTCCTGCCTCAGCCTTGTTGTCTGCGCACCATCAAACTAGCATCTCAAGCAGTGCTACAAACCTTCCTCACTGCTCGACAGATGCTTCGACTTCTAGGACACATGGCATCTACAGTCCATGTGATTCCTTATGCACGCCTTCATATGCGAGCGGCCTAGTGGACCTTAGCTTCCCAATGGTCCCAGGCCTCAGGATGCCTGTCAGACAAGATCAGAGTTACCACACGCATGATTGCGTCTCTGCATTGGTGGCAATCTCTGGAAAACCTTACAGTAGGCTCTCCTTTTCAGCAACCCCTACCTTCGGCTGTACTGACGACAGATGCATCCAAGTTGGGTTGGGGAGCCCACTTGGGCGATCTGTCTACCCAGGGTCTTTGGACCCCACAGGAGGCTTCTCTTCAAATAAACCTCCTAGAACTAAGGGCCATTTCCAATGCTATTCAAGTCTTTTGCTTTCATCTCCTCATAAGCAAAACAGTTCTGGTGCAAACCGACAATCAAGTAGCCATGTTTTACCTAAACAAACAAGGCGGAACAGGCTCTCTGCACTTATGCAACGAAGCTTTGCAACTGTGGGCCTTTGCCAGAGAGCATCACATTCATTTATTGGCAGTATACCTTCCAGGCATTCAAAACGTTTGGGCGGACAGGCTCAGTTGAGTCCTGTTGCCACACGAGTGGTCTCTCCACTCATATCAACTTGCCTGAGTGTTTCAAGTCTGGGGAACACCAGACATAGACCTCTTTGCAAGTCCACAGAATGCCAAACTTCCCCGGTACTGTTCCAGACTCCCAGCTCAAAATTGTCAGGTGAGGGATGCATTCCTGCTCCATTGGGGCCAGGATTTTCTCTATGCCTTTCCACCAATTCCCCTGATCCCCCCAAAACCTTATTCAAAATCCAGAGAGACAGAGGTCGCATGATACTCATAGCGCCCTGCTGGCCAAGGCAAATATGGTATCCTCTTCTCTTAGGTCTCTCTCGAGCCACTCCTCTGGAGTTGGGGAGTGCTCCGGGTTTTCTGTCCCAGAACAACGGATCCCTACTGCACCCCAATCCCCAGTCCCTTCATCTCAAGGCCTGGCTACTCAAGGCATAGAACTTCAAGAACTAGGCCTTTCACAAGTGAAGGATATTCTTCTGGCTTCCAGAAAACCTTCCACAAGGCGTTCTTACGCTTTTAAGTGGAAGAGGTTCTCAATCTGGTGTTCCCAGAGGGGACTTAATCCCCTCTTGGTACCGGTAGAGTCCCTTCTGGACTATCTCCTTCACTTATCAGCTTCTGGTCTCAAGACCAATTCTGTTAGGGTCCATCTTAGTGCTATTGCTGCAGCTCATAAACCCTTTGATGGACAACCAATTTCTTCTCATCCTCTTGTTTCAAGATTTATGAGGGGTCTTGTTTTAACTAAACCTCCCATCAAACCACCTCCGGTGGCATGGGATCTTAATCTTGTTCTGGGTCAACTCATGAAGCCACCCTTTGAACCTTTAGCTACTTCGGAGCTAAAGTTTCTTTCATGGAAAGTTATTTTCCTAATTGCTATCACTTCTGCAAGACGCATTAGTGAACTGCAGGCTTTAGTGGCTGACCCGCCTTATACGAGGTTTCATAATGACAAAGTAGTCTTGAGGACTCATCCTCATTTTATGCCAAAGGTGGTATCACCTTTTCATTTAAACCAATCGGTTTATCACCCAGTCTTCTTTCCTAGGCCTCATGCCTCCAGCGCGGAAAGAAATCTTCATACCTTAGATTGTAAACGGGCTCTGGCTTTTTATCTTCACAGAACTCTGCCATTTAGAAAGTCTTCTCAGCTTTTTCTGGCTTTTGACTCTAGTCATTTAGGACTTCCAGTCACTAAGAGAACTCTAAGTGGATTGCAGACTGTATTTCCTTTACCTATCAGAGTAAAGGAATCCCTCTTGAAGGCCATGTCACAGCTCATAATGTTAGAGCCATGGCAGCCTCAACAGCTAATCTTTGTTCAGTTGCTATTGATGAGATCTGCAAAGCAGCAACTTGGGCTTCTGTACATACTTTCACTGCCCACTATTGTTTAGACAAGGACTCCCGTCGGGATGCCTTGTTCGGTCAGGCTGTTCTACAGCATCTCTTCCATTCCTAGATCAACTCCTTCCCACCATCCACTCTTGGATGCCTGAGGTCCCTGGGAGGAAGCATGGCCCATCTTACCTAGATCCGCAACATGCTGGGGGTCATCCCTAGGCATTTTTAGCTGGGGAGTCCCCATATGTGAAGACTACATTCCTGCTTGTTCCTGGAGATAGCGTAGTTACTCACCTGTAACAGGTGATCTCTGGGAACAGCAGGAATAAGTCTTCACAACCCACCCACCTCCCCTAGGAGTTGTCTTTCTCTCTCTTTCTATTTTTCTTCTACTTCTCTCCTTTGGTCTCAGATTTCAACTCAACTGAAGTGAGAGAGGTAGTTGGGCGGGAAGGCAGCACGCATGTGTGGTGGGATGCTCCCAAAAGCTTTCCTTTTGGACGCTGGGGAGCGTTCCTGCACAGGCTCCATCAGTGTCTACGGTACCCATATGTGAAGACTTATTCCTGCTGTTCCCGGAGATCACCTGTTACAGGTGAGTAACTACGCTTTATTTAAGCTATATTTATATACCGCTTTTCACCGGATCAAAGCGGTTTACATTAAACAACAAGAGATACATTGAACAGGTCATAACATGGCCCCAGCAACAAATATCCGGGGTGAAACTTCAGCAGCGATGGCTATGTACTTTAGAAGCACTAGCTGCCACCACTGATTATCTCCCCCAATGTGCCTAATTATGCATTTTTTTCAGGATTGTTGTAGCAGGGATGGCATTTTGATGGTCATGATAGTTGAGTTTAATGGGGCTAGGGGCGCTCATTACCCTTGCACCAGCCCTGATGGTATGGCTGTGATTTAGGCAGGTTGAAAATGTAAACTTATGTTCCCCATCTTATATTGGGAATACACATTAAAAAAACAAACAAACCTATTGTTTTTTGCATCATCTCAGAGGCATGCACAGGTTTTAAAAAGTGCTCATTTCAGCCAGCGGCTTTACCCAAAAGACCAAGGGAGTAATTCTCTTTAATCCCGTTTTTTTTTTTAAATTTCCCCTTTCAAATTTTAGAAAAAAGATTTGTGGCTTCGCTAGTTGATTGCGGCTCTTATATACAGGGTGGCCCAAAAAAAGTGAGAACATTTCGTAGCATATAAGTTATTTAAAAATTCAAAAAGACAGATGTAAACGATTGACAAATTGCGACCGGAAATTGTCAAAATAAAGACGTTATATAGCTAAAAAAGATAAATAAGTAAATTATTTAAGCTTTTAATTTACGAGATGTTCTCACTTATTTTGGGCCACCCTGTATGTAGGTTGGTTAAATAGCACCACTATATGTAGAGCCTTATCACTTTTATGTGGAATTTGCAAAATTGCTGCCTCCAAGTTGATGCTGCTTTATTTCCATACGTGAAGCTATGTAAAATACTGTTCTCACTGAACATGCCGCGAAAAACCTGTGTACATGTTAGCATACATATTTTATAAAAGGCTCTGGTTCTTTTGCAAAATACAGGGAGAACGGAACACATTCCCCTCTAGACAATTCTTATCTCAATGACCTATTATTGTTGCGTGCCGTTTAGTCAATGCCAGCTCCTGGCAACTCAGTCCCTAGTTTACCAAAAGTGTTCTCAGCCTTTGCTAATGGGGGGAAAACCTTTTAATAATCCAGACCTTTTATTTCTTGAATTTTTTTGAAGGAAAACCTGTACTCCTTTTATTAACTAGACACTCCAATTTATTACAGAATATCAAAATAATGCAATAGTTCTTACAGTAATCTGTTTCCATTGTTATGATGCTTCTACTTTGGAGACTGAGGTATGGTATGGTATAGTTTATGCACTTGATATACCGCCCTTTACTGTGTGTATCAGAGCGGTTTACAGATATATTTTAACAGGCACTTTTTATTCCCTCATCCCCAAAGGGCTCACAATCTAAGTGTACCTGAGGCAATGGAGGGTTAAGTGGCTTGCCCAAGGCCACAAGAAGGGGCCATGGGACTGGAGACCCCAGTCCCTCTGGCCTGAGGTTACTTGTCCCTACGTGGGAATTGAACCCCAAGCACTAAGCCACTCCTGCCTCTGGTGGAGGTATTAGATTTACACAAAACGTATTCTGTTTTCTTATATTTCTGTCCTTTCGTCTTCTGGTGCTTTCATGCCATGTCTGACCATGTTAGTTTATTTACTGTTCTCTGTATGCATTTTCACCATACAAATATCTTTAAGCAGCGATGCCTTATCTGGGATTCGATGCCATCGTTTCCACTGATCAGTTTAATGAGGCATGAGCTTTTGAGACTAAGAACCCGATATTCAGCGCTGACAGCTAGTACTCCTACAGTGGCTAGCGACTGGCATGGAATCCTGGACCTGGATATTCGATGCCGGGGCCATATACAGCCACCAGCATTGACTATTCAGTTTGACCAGAGAACCCGGAAGCTAACCAGGCAGTGATGATATTCAATTGCTGCCCAGTTAGTTTCTGTGGCGAAAATAAGGCCAACATTTGCTTTACTTTTGTCACATATTACTAAGCAGGCTGTGGCACGGTATCGCCGCTGTACGGTTAGCAATGGGTGCTGCCTTGGACCGCCCTCGACACACCCAGATGCTAACCGGTTAATATCAGAATGTGTAGCGGCAGCTCCCACGGATATTCAGGAGCACTTACCATGTTAATGTCACTCCGCTGGATTTTCAGTGGCATTAACACACTTTTCAGGTCTGCAAATCGTGTAAATGCCTTGGAAGATCACCCCCTAAGAATCCACATTGTCATCTAATATGTCAGGAGGGTCGCACAAGGGTGGTTTTTGTTAGACAGATATGCATGGGCGTGCATGCCTCTCGAAAAGTAGGCTCCTTTCATTCTAGGAGGAATTTGTTGGTAATCAAAGAGCGGTGCTTTCTTCCAGTGCTAATTGCTCGATGTCTGTCTTCAGCCTTGCGTGGATAAACTGGCCAGAACTGTTCTATTGCTGATAACCAGACACAAAAGCACAATTAGGATTCACTACAACAGGTCCAGAACTGAGAAATTCATGTCTTTCAGGAAAAAGAAGAGCGGTATTTCATGCTGTTCCCCAGTGTTCTTCTTATGCTGTCTGCGAGTCCTCGGATGAGTGGGTTCATTTATCAGGTAAAGTTGGTCAGCATGAGTCAGAGAATCCTCCTGCTTTGTGGATGTGTTTGCTGCTTTTGTTTCACCTTTCATTGGGAGATCACACATCTGTGGTCTCAGAATGATCGGCTGTAGGGTGCTCTGTTTAATCATCAGTAGCACCGCAGATTAGGGCAGTGTAAAGCACCTTCAGAGCTGAAAGGAAAAATGACATTTTAAACTCGAGAACCTTTCCTTGGCCGATGGCGCTCATTCACATCACTCTCTACTGTGGCCAGGCAGGGACCGGCACAGAGCAGTCCCAGTTCCGTTAGCACTGTTATGTGCTGGATTTAAGTTCCAGATATACAAAGTGATGTTTCCATCTTGGGTCTGAGGTGACATTTTAAACCACTGAAAGTTTGGTGTAGTGGTTTGTGATGTCACCAGAAGCTCTTGACAGAAATGTCCCTTTGCTTCCCACTGCAGTTCCTTCCTCTATTGAAACTTGAGTTTCTGGGTTTCAAAGTATAGCTTTGTGGTGGCATGATAGCTATTGTTACACTAGCAGTGGGATGAGTAAGATTTGCTGGGTGTGGGTAGCCCATCTTTGTGTAAAGGGTGTTAGTGAGGTTTTACATAGCACAAAGCTGCGACTGCAGTCTAGTGCAAAAGATGGCCTTTACCAAAGGAGAGCTTAGATAGCTGCTAAAGCATGGCATCACAGACGAGGGTTAAGGATAGTATGACATAAATATGTTATTGATTAACCTGCAAGTAAAAATAAAGTTCTTAATACTGTAGGTCACCTTTTTGGCTTTGCTGCATATATATAAAGTAACACTGTGACACTGACAGATTTCATTCTTAAAGAGACATAGGGGTCATTTTAGAAGGGCTACATAACATTTGCACTTGTAAATAGCCTCTGTTTACATGTGTATGTCAGTGGCATGCACAGTGTTAAGGGGGAGTGTTCTGAGCAGGTCTGAAAAGTACTTGTGTATTTGACAATAGCAGTACCCACATACTTTTACAAATTTGCCCATTGGCATTTGCACCTCCTGTTAGTCATGTGTGTCATCTAACTGTTTAGAGATGAGCTTAGGAGGAATGACTGAGTGGGCAATTGTGATTGCTTTTCTGTTTTTTAAAACTACCTCGAAAATGCAATGTATGCCTTTGAGTCAATGCTGGCTCCTAGTGACCCAGCAGCTCCTGGGTTTTCTTGGCAGTGTGACCAGAAGTAGATTGCCAGGCCTTTCTTCTGAGGCAATGGAGGATTAAGTGACTTGCCCAAGGCCACAAGGAGTGCCAGTGGGAATCAGACCCTGGTTTCTTGGTTACCAAGCCAGTGCTCTAACCAGTCGGCTACTCCTCAAAAAGCCAAAAATTAGAGTTGGCATCCTTTGTTTTGTAAAATCCTGCACTTACACATGTAAATGTTTAGTTTAGTTTATTCAGAGACTTGATCTACTGCTTTCCATAAGAAATATCAAAGTGGTTCCCAAATAGTAAAAATTCTGTAAATAATGTAATACAAATTTAAGTTATCAAACAATAAAATGAAAGAAGAAAAGGGAGAGGACACAGGGAGGAAAGGGATGGGAAATACAGAAGAAAAAGCGAGAGAGCATTGCATAACCCCCCCCCCCCCCCAAAAAAAAAACAAATTATCAGTTCTCCGGGAACAAGCAGGAAACCAGTCCTCAAATATGGGTGAAGGCGCCGACGGAGCACTGCAGAAGCATCTCCCTAGCTTTCAAAGAAAGCCTTTGGGAGATGCCACCACGCATGCGTGATCCCTTTCCTACCCAAAGGTGTCATCTTACTTGGTCTCCCTTTTTCCACAGAGGCCTACAGACATCCATCTTCTTCCTCATAAAAAGGTTGATTTTCTTGTGCATTAAGTGCATTTTCCTTCTCCGGTTAGCACCGGTCCCTTTCTCGCCTCCGAGCCCTGTCGCCTCAGTGTCAAGTCTCGGAACTGTTTTTAGTTTTTCCTCCAGAGCAGTTTCACATCTATTCTAACCACTGTCTGCTTCAAGGGTCTTCGACCTTGCAGGGGTCCTGTTTGCCCCAATGGCCAGTGGGTTCAAAAAGTTTGATTGATTCACAAAGAACATGTTCCTGGGCAAAAAGATGTCTGCTAAGGCTATCCAAAGCTGTCGGCAGAAGCAGGACAACATCTTCCACAGGTCAGATTCAGCCTCGGTGTCCCTGGTAACCTCACGCTCTAAAGCCCTGCACGGATTCTCTGAGTCATGTGCGCCCGATCGGGTCTGCAGACACTCCGACAAGGGTTCTCCGGAGCAGGAGCACAAGAAGAAGAAATCCTCGAGGACCTCATCCTGGGAATTGGATGCACACAGCAAGTCCCACGCAAGGTCCCACAGTCCCCGGAGGGTATCCGAGGAATCGGAGTAGGAGCGGCTGGCAAAGGTGCACAGGACAGATGCCAAGGCCTCTGGCGACGGATCACAGACCCCCGAGGCCTGTCCCATTGAAGACTCCCTCTCCTTACCGATGCTGGATCCGGTATTCATGTCGAAGGCTGCAACTCCTGAGTGGGAAGCCAGGATGATGGCATTGGAATGCAGTGTTACTGCCTTCCTTGCCTTGCAGCAAGCGTTGATGCCCAGTTCTGCCTGTGTTCACACAGAGACCACAGGGACCTCGATGTCGAGGACTCCCCTGGCCACTGATATGATCCTCGAGAGCCCTGGGCCTCGATCCTATCCTCGGCGAGTGTCTCGATCCTGTTCCCGGTCCTCGGGAGTGAGATCCTCCCTGGCAAATGCTTGTGGCTCCGGCCAAGCCACAGCCGTGGGTCATTGAAGACCCGATCCAAGCCAGACACCTCAAGAACCTCGACGGACTACTCGGACTGGGAGTCCGAGGATGAGACTTCCCTGGGGACGTGTAAACACCACAACCTCCCCTCAGATCTGTCTCCCCCAGCTTTGAGATGCCGGTCCCCTCCAGAGGACACCTCATTCCTCGAGTTTGTCTAGGACATGGCGAAGGCCTTGCATCTCACGACGAATTCTGAGGAGGACCCTCACATGGAGGAGCTCAAAATCCTGCAGTACGAGGCTCCACCTAAGGAGGCCCTGACGGTCCCCATCCCTGCCATACTCGGGCAGCAACTCCTTCGAATGTGGGAGACTCTGGTGTTGGTGCCAATAGTTAGCCAATGCCTGGACATCATGTACTGGGTCCAGTGGGGCCCTGGCTTCCGGAAGATGCAACTTTCTCACACCTTTATGCACTGGCAGAAAACCCAAAGACTCACTCTTCCCTGCCCCCGGGCAGGGAGTCCTGTGCCCTCAACTCCCTTGGACGCAAACGTTACCAGGGCTCGATGCTGGGTTGCCGAATACAAGCATATCAGCTATATATCAGCATGTATCTCTGCAAGTTTCTTGGTGGGTCTCTCAACGATTCCAAACCTTCATGAGGTGTATCAGGAAGTGCTTGAAGTACATGTCTCCAGCAGCCTACAACAGCTTCAAGTCTAACACGAGGGTGGCTGCCGCAGGCATCGGTGCCTGACGCCAAGCCTGGCTCCAGGCATCGAACCTCGAGCAATGGGTCCAGGAAAAACTCCTCAATGTCCCCTTCCTCAGTGAAAACCTCTCAGACAAACCGATGGAGGATAAGGCGGCAGAGATTGAGACCATGTTCGTCACCAGAACTCGGCTCTCCAGGAAGACCTTCACCCTTCCCAAGAAAAAAACATCAGGGAAAAGGTCTCCCTTCCACTAGAAAGGACATCCCTACGGAGGCTAACCCCAATACCAGGCTCCAGATCCCACAGCAAGGTCACCAGGGCAAAGAAGTGGGCCAGAGCCAATGCAAGCCTAAGGGTTCTAAGTCCCAAGCACCAGTTTCTGCCCAGACTGGGTCAGGGTTTTGACTCCATGAGCATAGCCTCTCCACCCATGGGGGAGCAGCTGCCAACAGGGGGATGTCCGATTCATTTTGCCCTTCGGTGGTCTAGCATCACCTCTGACACCTGGGCACTTCAAGTGGTTAGAGAAGGCTACCTCCTTCACCTGGACCAGTTACCTCCCCCTTTCTTTCCAGGAGAGCCCTCTCGGACTTCCTGCACCAGACCCTGCTACTGCAGGAACTCGCAGGCCTTCTCAGGGACAGATCCATGGAGCCAGTACGCCACCACCTAAGAGGGAAGGGTTATATTCCAGATACTTTCTGGTCCCAAAAAGAACAGGAGGCCTAAGGCCCATTCTGGACTTGCGAAACCTGAACAAGTTCCTGGTGTGGGAGAAGTTCAAAATGCTCTCCCTTGGAACATTGCTGTCCTACCTCCAGCAGGGAGATTGGCTATGCTCCTTGATTCTAAAGGATGCTTATACCCACATCCTTATTCATCCCAGACACAGGCAGTACCTGAGGTTCATGGTCAGGGGCAACCACTATTAGTAAAGGGTACTACCCTTTGGCCTAGCCTCCGCACCAAGAGTCTTCATCAAATGCCTGGCTGTGGTGGCTGTCTACCGCGGTCTCCAAAGGGCCTTCGTCTTCCCATATCTAGACGATTGGCTCATGAAAGGGGACATGGCCACCGAGGTGCAATGGGCCACGGCCCGCACCATCAAGGTCCTGCAGCATTTGGAGTTTGTGATAAACCACCCCAAATCTCACCTCACTCCAACACAGGATCTGGAGTTCATAATAGCTCATCTGAACACTCTCCAAGCCAGAATCTTCCTCCCCCTGAACACGGCGGATCGCCTCAGGACTATGGCCACTGAGGTTCTCCAGGAACAAGCATGCGCGGTCCCCTTCCCGACCAAGGGTGCCATCTTGCTCAGTCTCCTTTTTTCCGCGGAGCCCAATGGACGTCGTCCTAGTTTTCCCTGGAAAAAGTTGATAAAACTTAGAACATTTATTTTCTGCTAGCCGGTTCGATGCCAGTATCCCTTCCCGCCTTCGGCTCGGTACACCGGTATCGAGTCCGGCCTATTTTTCGTTTTTGTCCTTAGTGACTAGCGTTCGCATGCTTTTTTCTTTTTAGCTAGCAGCCCGGTCCTTTGACCTTGCAGGGGCCCTGTTTCCCCCGATGGCTGCCAGCGGATTTAAGAAGTGTGATCGGTGCACAAAGCTAATGTCTCTCACCGACACACATGACTGCTGCCTCAAATGCCTCGGGCCCGACCATGACCCCATGATCTGTGGCCTGTGCAAAAGGATGTCTTCTAAGTCCTTGAGGAGCAGGCAGCAGCAACATGACAGGATTTTCCCCGAGTCCGCAACTTCCAGGGCCCAGACCCGGACCTCGTCAGAAGCCTCGACCTCTCGGGAGCTGTCTGATCCCGAGCAGCGTTGGGTGTCCTCTGAAAAGGGGGTCTCCCTCACGGGAACATTGGAGGAAGAAGAAATCCATGAGGGCGGTGTCATCTGAGAGCTCCAAATGGCCTGGTCCCTCGTGGGCTCGATCGCGGATCCTGGCTCACCGCTCCGGATCCTCGGAGTCAGAGAGGCCTGCCAAACTCCCTCGAAAGGACCCGGAGACACTGAGGAAGGTAAGCACAGTCCTTGTTGTGGACTCTCCCCCGGGAGAGCCGGTGTCAGGCCCGACGATGTCGGGACCTGAGCCTCCTGAGCTCAGTCTCAGGTTGGCGGCCTTGGAGCGCAGCGTGTCTTCCTTCATGGACCAGTAGCGGGGGCTGATGGCCGGTCTCACATGTCTGTCCGCTCCGACCACCGGGACTTCGATGTCCAAGTTGACCCCGGAGGCCGATCCGATCCTCGAGTCAATAAGGTCTCGAGTCGATCCTCGGCCAAGGTCCCCCTTGATCTCCCGTTCGGGACCGAAGTCGTCGACGCCAATTCCCTCGGCGTCGGGGCTGCTGAGACAGAAGCCCTCGAGGCCGGAGCCAATAGACTTCTCCTTGGAGTCCGGTTGGGAGACGGAGGACGAGGAGTCCCCGGGCACCCACCGTACTAAGTACGTCCCTTCAGACTCCCCAGGATCTGAACCTCAGACGGTCACCCCCGGAGGTCACACGGTTCTTGGCCTTCGTCCAGGATATGGCAAAGGCTTTGTCATTGCTGGCGGATCCCGAGGAGGAGCCTTGAGCTGAGGAGCTCGAGGTCCTCCAGTATGACTTTCCTCCAAAAGAAGCCCTTACTGTACCGGTGCCCCCCATTCTGTAACGGCTGATGCTCCGCATGTGGGAGACACCATCCTCGATGCTGGTGCTCATCAGGCGAATTGATTCCAACTATCGAGTTTGCAAGAGTCCTGGGTTCCAAAAGGCACAGCTGCTGCACAACTCCATGGTTGTGGAATCGGCCATGCGCCGGCTCAAGAGCCAGAAGACGCACTCCTCGGTGCCTCCTGGGCTGGAGGCCTGCAACATGGATGCTCTCGGCAGAAAGTGTTACCAGGGGTCGATGCTGGCATGCCGAATCCAGATGTACCAGCTGTACATGGGCATGTACCTACGAGACCTGTCAAAGGAGATTGTCGGGTTCTCTGCTGGGCTCTCCGAGGGACCTTTGCAGCGCTTCCAGGTTTTGTCCACGGAGATCCGAGAGTGCTCGGTTTATGACTCGAGCAGCCTATGACAGCTTCGAGGCTTTGGCCCGGGTAGCGGGAGCCGGCATCGGTGCATGACGCCAGGCGTGGCTACAGTCATCGAACCTAGAGCCATGGGTGCAGGACAAGTTGGTCGATGTCCTTTGCCGAGGTGAAAACCTCTTTGGCAAGCCCATGACTGAGAAGGCTGCCGAGATTGAGTCCGAGTACCTGACCTGGACAAGACTCGAGAAGAAGACTTCTGCCCCTTCTAAAAAGAAGGGCTTGGGTAAGTAGCCCTTTTTCCTGAGAAAAGGATCAGCTTACCGAAACTACTTCATATATCAGGCCTCCCCAGCTCCCCAGCAGGGGCAGCAGGCCAAGGGATGGGGGCAGGGCCCATGTAAGCAAAAGGCCCCTAGGCACCGGCTCCGGCCCAGCCTGGAGGGGGTTTTTGACTCCCAGTGCATAGTCTCTCTCCCGAAGGATGCAAGGCCCTGCACAGGAGGAAGGCTGACCCTGTATGCCCACAGGTGACTAGCTATTACTACAGACACCTGGGTTCTCCAGATAGTCCAAGTGGGCTATCGGCTACATCTCACCCTGGCACCTTCCTCTTACTTTCCAGGGGAGCCTCTCAGACCCCCTCTTTACAGGGACCTCCTCTTACAGGAGTTAACAGGTCTTCTTGAGGATCAGGCAGTAGAACCGGTGCCTCACCACCTGCAGGGCATAGGCTTCTACTCCAGGTACTTTCTGATACCAAAGAGAACTCGAGGCCTAAGACCTATCCTTGACCTGTGAAGTCTGAACAAGTTCTTGGTGAGGGAAAAGTTCATGATGCTTTCCCTTGGAATATTGCTGCCGTACCTCCACCAGGGAGACTGGCTATGCTCCTTAGACCTAAAAGATGCATATTCACACATCTTGATCCAGCCAGACCACAGACAATATCTAAGATTTGTAGTGGGAGGAAACCATTTTCAGTACAAAGTACTGCCCTTTGGCCTAGCCTCGGCACCCAGGGTATTCACAAAGTGCCTTGCGATGGTGGCAGCCTTTCTAAGGACTCAAGGGGTCTTCGTATTCCCCTACTTGGACGACTGGCTCATCAGAGCCCAGTCAGCTCTAGAAGCCCAACAGGCCACGTCCCGCACTATCCAGTTGCTTCAGTACCTAGGCTTTGTGATCAACTACACAAAGTCCATTCTGGTTCCCTCTCAGGGACTGGAGTTCATAGGGACAAGGTTAGACACCCTTCAGGCAAGGGCTTATCTGCCAGAGGAAAGGGCTCAAAGTTTGGTAGCCCTAGTGCAGCAAGTGAGTCGCAGATCCCGCATCTCCGCAAGACACTTTCTGCGCCTTCTTGGTCACATGGTCTCCACAGTGCATGTGACACCCAATGCGCGACTCCACATGAGAACAGCTCAGTGGTGCCTCAGGGACTAGTGGACACAAGCCACAGGCAGACTCAGAGACAACATCAAGGTGTCCCATCGCCTAATACAGTCTTTGAAATGGTGGCTTCAACCTCACAACCTTCTGGAGGGAGTGCCTTTTCAACCTCCCACGCACTCAAGGGTGCTGACTACGGATGCATCCCTGCTGGGATGGGGTGCTCATTGCCAGCAGGTCTGCACTCAAGGTGTGTGGTCTCCATGGGAGAGTACACAACAGATCAATCTCCTAGAGCTTCGAGTGATCCGCCTAGCTCTTCGAACCTTCTGCCAAACCCTGGCTCATCAGTCGGTCTTGATTCAGACAGACAACCAGGTAGCAATGTTCTATGTGAACAAACAGGGGGGCACAGGCTCTCGCATCCTGTGTCAGGAAACCCTGGACCTATGCTCCTTCACAGTCAATCAGGGTATGTTCCTCAAGGCGGTTTACTTACCGAGTCAGGAGAACTTCCTAGCAGACAAGCTATGCAGAATTCTACAGCCGCATGAGTGGCAACTGGATCCCAGTGTAGCCCAGCAATCCTCCAGTGTTGGGGGCGACCATCCATAGATTTGTTTGCGAGCCCTCAAAATCACCAGTTGCCCCTCTTCTGTTCCAGACAGCTGCCCCCACACAGGGTGGCTGCAGATGCTTTCCTAATATCATGGTCGGTGGGCCTCCTATATGCGTTTCTTCCCACGCCACTGGTAGCTCGGACCTTATTCAGGATCCTTCAGGACAAAGCCTCGATCATCCTGGTGGCCCCCAGGTGGCCAAGACAGCCTTGGTTTTCACTCCTCCTGCAGCTGGCAGAGGAGACTCCAATCCCTCTGGGATTTTCACCCAATCTCCTGTCATAGGACGGGGGCTCACTTCTGCATCCCAACCTCAGGTCCCTCAACCTGATGGCATGGCTGCTGAAAGGGTAGTCCTTGCACCACTTCTCCTTCCAAAAAAGATAGATATGTGCTGCTAGCCTCTAAAAGGCAATCAAGTAGGAAAACATACGCATTTAAGTGGCGTAGGTTTGAGGTTTGGTGTACTCAGCAGAGTGAGAACCCATTCTCCTGCCAGATGGCGGTGGTGCTGCAGTACCTGGCTTCAAGTCAAACTCTGTCCAGGTTCACCTTAGTGCTTTATCAGCACACCACTCTCCAGTGGAAGGGCAACCTCTCTCTGTACACCCTTTGGTGTCCAGGTTCCTGAGAGGTCTGCTTCTGCTGAAACTCCCGGTTCCCCCCCCCCCCCCCCCCCCCGGTGACCGAATGGGATCTAAATGTTGTCTTGCAGCAGCTTACTCGCCCACCTTTTGAGCCGATGGCTACTTGCCATCTGCGCTTCCTTTCCTGGAAGATGCTTTTCTTGGTGGCACTCACATCGGCTAGATGAGCGAGTGAGTTGCAAGCTCTGGTGTCCGATAGACCGTTCACACAGTTCTATAGGAACAGGGTGGTACTTCGTACGCACCCCAAGTTCTTGCCGAAAGTGGTCTCCTCTTTCCACCTCAACCAGGAGGTGGTGCTTTCGACCTTCTTTCCCAGGCCCCATGCCAGTCGGGCAGAAGCAGTTCTGCATACCCTGGACTGTAAAAGGGTGTTGGCCTTTTACTTGGAGCATACGTGGGGACATCGAAGAGCTCCTCAGCTCTTCGTCTCTTATGACCCCAGTAAGCTGGGGATGCCTGTCTCCAAGTGTACGTTGTCCACCTGGGTGGCGGATTGCATCGCCTGGACATATAGGTCGGCTGATCTCCCGTTGCAGGGTCGAGTCACGGCCCACCGGGTCAGGGCTAAGGCTGCATCAGTGGCTCACTTCTGCTCTGTTCCGCTGGCAGACATCTGCCGGGCTGCAACCTGGTCTTCAAGCCAGACGTTTGCAGCCCATTACTGCGTGGATAGGGAGTCCCAACGGGACAGTGCTTTTCGCCAAGCTGTACTCCGTAATCTTTTCGAGGTTTAGGCAACTCCTACCCTCCGACCCTTTAGTGTCAGGCTGCCGGAGTGTTACATTCTCGGATGAACTCTGTCAGACGGCTGCCTGGGTGAGAATCTTCACAGTCTTGGCAAGTGCATATATCTATATGATTTGCAAGGGATTGTGAGCAATGTAGTTCATTCACACCAGACACAGCTGCTGACAATAATTTAGTTGTGCTCAAGTGTTAAAGCCAATAAGATATTTATTTATGGGGTTATTTCTCCCAACACAGATATGCTTGGTAGCACATAAATCAGGTTACTTGCTTCCAGTGTTTAACTTGGAAAAACAAAATCAAAATCAGGAAAACAACATTCAAACTTGTCAGGCATTAGCTAATGTTTTCTTAGCATATATCAAACAACAAACGAAAAGCCACAAAGAAAGAAAAAAACTGTTCTTTTCAGGTTAACTTCTGATAAAACAGAGTTACTCACCTGTAACGGAGTTCTCCGTGGACAGCAGGATAAGTCAGCCACACCTGGTGTCGTCCCCCGACGGCGCCGTGACGGAAGTGCTCTATAGCTCAGAACTTCTGAGCATGTGTGAGGTGGTCCCACCTCCCCAGCCCGCCCCTAGCCGGCCAGTTGGTGACTAGCTATGCCGTTGCGGCTAGGTGCGGTGCGCAGGCCACCCTCGAGAAGGGGAGGCGGGCGGGATGGTGTGGCTGACTTATCCTGCTGTCCACGGAGAACTCCGTTACAGGTAAGTAACTCTGTTTTCTCCTAGGACAAGCAGGATGTGTCAGCCACACCTGGTGTCTCCCGAGCTATTGTCATGCTGAGGGGATTGAGGGAGGCATGCGTAATTCAAGGTTTATCGTAAATTCAAGGTTTATTGTGAAGACAGTGCAATAACAACAGTGCAAGAACAAGGCATAACTGTGCGAACTTGTGAACAGTGCAAACAACAATAGTGCAAGAACTTGTGAACAGTGCAAACAACAATAGTGCAAGAACAAGTGCAATGGCTATTCAGGGCAAGTGTGAAGTAACAGGAAGACAATGACCCGGAGGCCGTCAGTTCAGTCTCGTGAAGCACTCTCTGGAGCCATGGCTGCGGATAGGACGGCTCGGCCGAACGAGCCGTCGGTCTCAGAATGAATGTCGAGGCAGTAATGCTTCTGGAAAGTGAGGTGCGAGGACCAGGTGGTGACTTTGCAGATATCGCTCACTGGAATTTCCTGAGCACAAGCCAGGGAAGCGGCTATTGCGCGGAGCTGGTGCGCACTAGCCCTGTTTGCTGGGAGTGCACCAGCCTTCTGCAGACAATAGGCAACGCAGGTTGAAATCCAGAGGGACAGCGTACGTTTGGTAACAGGTCTTCCTGGTTTGTTCGGGTCAAAGGAGACAAACAGCTGTGTCCCCCGACGAGTTGCAGATGTCCTGGCGATGTAGGTACGCAGTGCACGTACGCAATCTAGAGAATGAAGACGTTGCTCTTCGGGTGATGAATGTGGTGCTGGGAAGAAGGATGGCAGCTCCACCGCCTGATTGATGTGAAAAGCGGAGGCAACCTTGGGCACGAATTTGGGGTGAGTCCGCAGGGATGCCCGGTTGTGATAGAGTTGCGTGTACGGCGGGTGCGCCACCAGCGCCTGCACCTCGCTAACCCTCCGTGCAGAGGTAATGGCGACGAGGAACAAGGTCTTCCAGGCGAGATACTTTCCTTCGGCTGTGGCCAATGGTTCGAATGGCTCTTGCATCAGCTGTTGTAGAACGATGTTGAGGTCCCAGGAGGGTACCGGTTTCTGTACCGGGGGCTTTAAATTTCGGAGCCCTGTCATGAAACGTGTCACGATGGGAAGGGTGGCGATGGAGCCCGACGTTGTGTCGTCTGTGCGCTCGTGTAGGGAGGCGATGGCCGCCAGGTGTACCTTGATGGACTGCGGTTTTAAACCCGATCTGCAGAGGAGGGCCAGGTACTGTAGGATTGTGGGTATCGGGCAAGAGGCTGGGTCGACTCCTTGGTCCTTGCACCAGAAGGTGAAGCGTTTCCATTTGAGGCCGTATGCCTTTCTGGTAGAGGGTCTCCGGGAAGCCAGGACAATTTGTTGTACCTCCGGAGGAAGGTGTGAGCCGTTGAAGGTTAGCCTTTGAGCTTCCAGGCTGTCAAAGCTAGCGTCTGGAGATTGGGGTGCCAGGTTAAGCCCTCGTTCTGGGTTAGGAGGTCTGGTCTCAGAGGTAATCGGATCGGTGGTTCTTGGGAGAGCTGCAACAGCAGGGAGAACCACATCTGTCGTGGCCAATAGGGGGCGACCAGAATCACGTGTGCATTTTCCTTGATGATACGCTGTATCGTGCTTGTCAGGAGAGGTGTCGGGGGGAAGGCGTATGCCAGCTCCCAATTTCCCCAGGGGATGGCGAATGCATCCGAGGCTACCCTCCGCTGTGATGGGTGCTTGGAGCAGAACAACTGGCATCTTGCGTTCTCCTCGTTCGCAAAGAGGTCGATCTGGGGATTGCCCCAGCGCTGGAAAAGGTTGCGTGCCACTTCCATGTGGAGCATCCATTCGTGAGGTTGAAGCTGTCTGCTGAGCCTGTCTGCTAAGGCGTTCTGATCCCCTGGAAGGTAGGTCGCCTGGAGTGTGCAGTTGTTGTGCAGTGCCAGGGCCCATGTGTCGAGGGCTTCCTTGCATAGCGAGTGGGAGCGAGTGCCCCCTTGTTTGTTTATATAGAACATGGCGACCTGGTTGTCCGTCTGTATCAAGACTGCTTTCCCTTTCAGCTTGGGCATGAAAGTTTGCAGGGCATACCTGACGGCCCTGAGCTCGAGATGATTGATGTGGAGGGCTCGTTCTGCCGTGGTCCATGCACCCTGTGTGCTGAGGTGCCGTAGATGGGCCCCCCATCCCGTGGAGGAGGCATCCGTGGTGAGGATGAGCTGGTGTAGACGTGGGTGGAGGCACTTGCCCACCGCGAGGTTGGCTGGTTGCGTCCACCAGCGCAGGCCCTCGACCACACGGGCAGATATTGGAATGCGAGTGTTGAGAGGTTGGGAGAGTTGCTTCCAGTGCGTCCGTAGGTGCCATTGCAGTGTGCGCATATACAGCCTCGCCAATGGAAGGACTGAAGTCGTTGCAGCCATGTGGCCTAGCAGACAGAGGATTGCGCGGGCGGAGGTATGCTTCTCGGCTGACATCTTCAGGGCCAGGCGGATGATGGTGTTGATCCGCAGTTCGGGCAGAAAGGCCTTGCACACTTTGGTATCGATAATCGCCCCGATGAATTTTGTGCGTTGTACCGGCTCCAATCTGGACTTCTCTTTGTTGAGGAGGAACCCCACCCTGATCAGCAGATCCGTCGTCCGGCATACTGCCCTGCGGAGGCCGGGGGCAGAATCCGCCGACAGGAGCCAGTCGTCCAGGTAGGGAAAGATGGCGACTCCTTGTTTGCGGAGGTGCGCCGCTACCACCGCCACACACTTTGTGAAGACTCTGGGTGCTGGGGATAGGCCGAATGGCAGGACTCGATACTGGTAGTGGCACCCCAGTGCTGTGAATCTGAGGAATTTCCTGTGGGGGGGATGGACTGGGATGTGGGAGTATGCGTCCTGAAGGTCCAGAGTCGCTAGCCAATCTCCCGCTCTGATGAGGGGAAGGATGGAGTTGAGCGAATACATCCTGAATTTCTCTTTCTTTAAGAAGTTGTTCAGTCTCCTGAGGTCTAGGATAGGGCGTAGGCCCCCTGACTTCTTGGGAATAAGGAAGTACCGGGAGTAGAAGCCAGTGTTGACCTTGTCCGGTGGCACCCGTTCTATCACTCTGGCCTGGAGGAGCTGCTGTATGAGGTCCTGTAGCGGCTGTTCCAGGTGTTGAGGAGGCTGGCTGGTGGGTCGCTTGTGCTGGAGTGGAGGGGAGGAGAAGGGTAAGCGGTAGCCCGACTGGACTATCTGCAGGACCCATTTGTCCGTGGTGATCTCTTGCCAGGCAGAGAGGAACCGAGACAGACGACCCCCAACCGGGGTATAGTCAGAAGGAGGAGGTGTCTTTCCCTGAGTGGGAAGGGTTGGACTGCTTCTGTTTTCGTTGTCGCGGTTGCTGTCGCTGAAAGGGCGCCTTCTGATAGGTCTGTTTGAATTTCGGCGCCTGCCAATGACGGTTGGAGCCATAGAACTGCTTTGAGTTGGAGAAGGGCTTTCGGAAATAGCCCCCTTTATGAGTCCAAGAGGGGCGTTTGAGTCCGTCCGCTGCCAGTGTTTTCAATGTGGTGCAGTCCTCTTTGAGGTCTTTCACGATGTCTGCTACCTTGTCCCCGAACAGGGAGTCACCTGAGCAAGGTGCGTCCGCAATTCGGTCATGGGTGTTGTCAGAGAGTCCTGAGGCCCGAAGCCATGCCCAGCGACGGGCCGAGATGGCCGTGCCCGCTGTCCGGACGGCGGTATCAAAGGCATCAAAGGCTGTACTCATCAGATGTTTGCTGCATTCAGCTAACTCCTGCATGTGGGTTGAAGCAATCGTACGCGCGTCCTTGGGAAGGTCTTGTAGATGCTTCTTAACGTCCGCCAGGAGGGCGTCCTGGAAGAGGACGTGCTGAAACTGGTGGGCTGCTATTTTCGCATTGAGCATGGCCCCTTGAAACACTTTTCTTCCAACGTCGTCCAGGCGCTTGGGGTCCCGTCCTGGCGGGTGGCTTGTCTGGGTGCGCGTGGACTTTGATCTCTTGAGAGCCGATGACACCACGATAGACTGGTGGGGTAACTGTGCTCTGTTGAACCCAGGCGCCGTGTGGACAATGTACTTGCTGTCCAAGCGTCTGGAGAAAGCTTGACTGGAGGCCGGGGACTGCCAGAGCGTCAGCTGCTTGTCCTTCAATCTGCGGTGGAGGGGAAGAGCCATAGCTGGCTTGGGACCGCTTAGGTATTTCATGACCTCTGGTTCCTGTTCCTCCGAAGTCTCCTCTGTGGCGAGTCCTAGTTTAGAGACCACTTTCCTGAGGAATTTAGGGTAGGTGAGGTCCTCCGGTACTGTAGGTGGAGGCTCTTCTGCCTCGTCCGTAGTGTTTTTGAAATTGTCAGAGCCTGGACCTGATTCTTCCACCTCGGAGCAGGGTCCCCGGTCATCTGCGTCACTCCCCCCGGAGCCCAGGTGTGCTGGTGAGGGAGATCGCGCTCTGGAAGGCGCAGGGGAGGGAGTCCGCGCTCTAGGTGAGAGTCTGGGGTATGGTGAGGCCGGTCCGCGTTCTGAGCGAGTCTCTTGTGGACTGATGGCCCTGCGTTAAAGGATTTTCCTCAGGCAGCCTTTTCACTGAGCCCACTGGGGGCTTGAACTCATCACCTCTGTAGCCGTAGGCAATGTCTTAACCAGTGTGCTACACCTCTGCTGCTGCTTCTGTTGTCCTCCGGGTCCCGGGATGTGGTGGCTGCAGCAGGGGAGAGGAGGTCTCTCAAAGATTGCTCGCGGTGTCTCTGAGCTCTGGGGGACATCCGGCAGCAGCTCTCGCAGTTTTCTACTTGGTGAGACGTCCCCAGGCATCTGACACAGTGCTGGTGAGAGTCAGAGATATTCAACTTTCTGCTGCAGGTAAGGCACTTCTTGAAACCTGGTTTAGGCATTTTTGTTGAAATTTGTGAAGAGAGCTTGAAAGTCCGTCTTGAGGCGAAGGCGGAAGGAAAAAAACTGGCCGGCTAGGGGCGGGCTGGGGAGGTGGGACCACCTCACACATGCTCAGACGTTCTGAGCTATAGAGCACTTCTGTCACGGCGCCGTCGGGGGACGACACCAGGTGTGGCTGACACATCCTGCTTGTCCTAGGAGAACTTCCCACATAGATTCAGAAGTGATTCTCTCCTAGCTCACAAGCAATTAGGTAAGGCTCAATTGCTAGCAGTTATCCAGCTGAAACCCCTTAGCTGGCTTGCTTTCTACTGTGTGGGTCAAATCCTGCTTCAGGAGCTTTTCTGAGTAGATTAAAGAACAAGTTTGTATTTCTTTGTGATGGTTGCTGTACTTTGTAACAGAAAGTTACCAAAGGAGTTTAGACAGAGAGCAGTCCATATAAACACATTCTTCATCTGCAATCATTCCCCCTTCTTCAACAAGCATGGGTTCAATATCATGGATTGGCATAGATGAATCTCTCAATGGAGCACTTTCAGGAGAATACTTGTTTCCCTGCTGTCTTTCAAGGTTATAGCTAGGGCATAGATCAGTGTTCATACCTGAGCTTCCATTGCTGTTAGAGTTCCTCTCTATATAGCCTGGCCAGTATGTAGTCCAGTTCTTATGCCCAGCCTTCCAATCCAGATCCCTGGACACTGGATCTCTCTTCACATACCTTCTGGCACGGGTCTTGGGGTCCCTTCCACGTGCAACCGTCTCCCTCACAGGTAGCGTCTGGAGATTCGTAGCTCTGCAGCACCATTCCTCTGGCTTTCCCCAGTCCAATGGTGTATGCTGGCCCTTGGAATGCCTCCCAGTATACGTACTGCTCTGGACTCTTCTAGACCTCTCAAAGGCTTTTCTCCTCTTCTTCCAGAGGGTTTCTTTCCCTCTCTGTCCGTCCGGTTTGGCTTCTGCTTCTGATGATCCTTCAGATGAAACTGATCAAGCTCAAGCTGATTCTCAGGATAATGAGGATAATTCTCTGTAGAATAAACTCTACCTTTATTCTGCCTAGATGAGTGCGCCCCCCTAATACAGCGCAGCTGTGCTGAATCAGGCCCTGCCCTTTCAAATGAGTGCTTAGGGATTACCTCATAGCCCTCCTGATTGAACACACGTTTCCCCACTTCAGCTCCTCTAATGGCTGTTGGAAACCTGGTGCATTCTGGGACTGGTAGTCTTTTATGGGAAAATTCTGTTTTCTTATTTCTACCAGAACTGACAGGTTGCTTGTTCAGAGTCACTTCACCTTTTCTATAGCTCCTTCCTGAGCTATGATAAGCTTCCTTATCACAACTCCTATCATGGTTGCTGCGGCTCTTCTAGAGGGAGCCTATTTTTCAGTTATGGGTTCTCGGTAGCCTATAGCTAGGGAGTCCCATATGTGAGGACTGACTTCCTGCTTGTTCCTGGAGAAAGCGTAGTTACTCACCTGTAACAGGTGTTCTCCAGGGACAACAGGAATCAGTCCTCACGACCCTCCCTCCTCCTCTGGAGTTGCAGTCCTTGATTAAATGTTATAATTTTGCCGTCTTTTTAGCTATGTCATTTGACTGAGCAAGATGGCACCCTTGAGCGGGAAGGGGACCGCACATGCGTGATGCAGTCCCAAAAGCTTTCTTCGAAAGCTGGGGATTTGCTCCGCATGGGGGCTCCGTCGACGTCACTCATATGTGAGGACTGATTCCTGCTGTCCCTGGAGAACACCTGTTACAGGTGAGTAACTACGCTTTCAGCACCATCACACTGTCGGCGTGGTCCATGCTCCGCCTACTAGGCCACATGGCATCCACAATCCATGTGGTTCCCAAAGCCCACCTCCACATGTGGGCAGCTCATTGGTGCCTCTGCCCACAGTGGACTCAAACCACATGCAGGCTCTGGGACAGGTTCTCAGTGTCCCATCAACTAGCAGAGTCACTCGACTGGTGGCAGGGTGCACAGCACCTGCACAAGGTCATACCCTTCCGGCACCCAAATCCCCAGAAGATCCTTAACACAGACGCGTCCCTATTGGGCTAGGATGCCCACTGCAAGGAACTGCGCATGTAGGGCAACTGGTCCCTAGCAGAGAGCCAGCAGCAGATCAACCTGCTGGACCTCAAGGCCATTTTTCTGACAATCAAAGCCTTCCACCACCGCCTGCAGAACCAGTCGGTGCTAGTTCAAGTGAACAACCAGGTCGTGATGTTCTACCTGAACAAGCAGGGTGGCATAGGTTCTCAGCGCCTCTGCCAGGAGACAATAGCGCTCTGCTCATACATGATCGATCAGAGAATGCTTCTCAGGGCAGTATACCTTCCAGGCCAAGACAATGCCCTAGCAGGCAATCTGAGCAGGATCCTCCAGCCACACAAATGGCATCTAGATTCCAGGGTGGCACAACTGCTGTTCCAGCTCTGGGGAACCCCAAGTCTTGACCTCTTTGCCAGCCCAGCCAATGCTCAGCTGCCCCGCTTCTGCTGTCCCCAACCGCATCCGTCCTGGATAGCGGCAGATGCCTTCCTCATCTCGTGCTTGGAAGGCCGCCTTTATGCCTTCCCTTTCATGCCACTAATCGCCTGGACCCTCTTCAAGGTCCTGCAGGACAAGGCCTCTATGATCCAGGTGGCCCCACGGTTCCCCAGGCAGTCTTGGTTCCGCCTGTTGCTCCACCTCTCAACGGAGCTCCCGGTCCTTCTGGGGAATGCCCTGGGGCTACTGACCCAGGAGGAGGGCTTGCTTCTTCCCTCCAGTCGTTAACAGCATGGCTGCTGAGCGGGTCGCCTTAGCATCCTTCAACCTCCAAAGGGAGATGGAGGAAGTCCTCCTGGCCTATCGTAAGAACTCCACAAGATGAGCCTACGTCTTCAGGTGGTGCAGATTCTGAGTTTGGTGTGTGGAGAAACACGAGTCCCATTCTCTTGCCAGGTACGCACGGTGCTGCAGTACTTGCTCCACCTTTCGCAGACTGGACTCAAGTCCAACTCCATCAGGGTTCACCTGAGTGCACTCTCAGCACACTATCACTCCGTAAAGGGAAAACCTCTTTCTGTGCAGCCCCCCAGTACCCGATTTATGAGGGGCCTGCTGCTCTCCAAGCCTCCCACCCCTGGAGGAATGGGATCTCAACGTGGTTCTGATGCAGCTCACAAAGCCGCCTTTTCGAACTTCTGGCTACCTGCCATTTGCGTTATCTATCCTGAAAGATCAGCTTCCTGGTGGTGCTCACCTCTGCCCACAGTCAGTGAGCTTTAGGCCTTGGTGGCCGAGCCACCTTACACAAAGTTCTACAAGAATAGGGTCGTGCTTCGCACCCACCCTAAATTCCTTCCGAAGGTGGTATCCGCTTTCCACCTCAACCAGGAGGTGGTGCTCCCCACCTTCTTTCCACAGCGCCACACCGACAAGACCGTGGCCATTCTCCATACTCTGGACCATAAGAGTGCTCTGTCCTTCTACCTGCAACATACCCAAGGCCACCGCAAAGCCTTGCAGCTTTTCGTTTCCTACAACTCCAGTCAACTGGGGGATGTTGTTACCAAGTGGACCCTGTCCAACTGGGTGGCGGACTGCATCACCTTTGCCCAAGATCAGGCTGGAGCACCGGGTCCCGCCGCACAACATCAGGGCTGTGGCGACCTTGGTTGCAAGTCTACGCTGTGTTCCTATGGCAGGCATCTGCCAGGCTGCCACCTGGTCCTCAGTTCGCATTGTTGCAGCTCACTACTGCCTGGAGAGGGAGTCCTAATGGGACATCACCTTCGGCCAGGCTGTACTCCGTAATCTGTTCGGGGTTTAGGCAACCCCTGCCCTCCGATCCTTCTTGTTCAGGCTTCCGGAGTGATGGTTCTCCTTGGACACTGGGATCCTCAAAATCTCTCCTCATATTCGGCTGGGCCATGTTTTTCTACAGATTCTCAGTAGCCTGTAGCTAGAGAATCTCATATGTGAGGACTGACTTCCTGCTTGTTCCTGGAGAAAGCATAGTTACTCATCTGTAAGAGGTGTTCTCCAGGGATAGAAGGAATCAGTCCTCACAAACCTCCCTCTTCCCCTTGGAGTTGCTGTACAGTTTTTGCCATCTTCTTTTATCGGCTCTAGCTGTGTCATCTGACTGAGTAAGATGGCACCCTTGGGTGGGATGGGGACCATGCATGTGTGGTGGCATTTTCTAAAGGCTTTCTTTGAAAGCTGGGGAGATGGGGCTCTGTCGGTGCCGACGTCACCCATATGTGAGGACTGATTCCTGCTGTCCCTGGAGAACATCTGTTACAGGTGAGTAACTACGCTTTCTATGACCAATAAAGGCTCTTGCACAAGTTTGCAAAATCAGTCGCTTGCATATGTAAGTACACCTTCAAAGACTCAAGTGAGGCGCCTTTTTTGTTTGTTTCTTTGTAAAGTGGCTGTTTCTGTTGTACATACCACCAAGTACACGTGTGTTTTCTGCAGGCTCATGGGTATTTAAGTGTGTCCCATCACTTTTTGTAAAATACTCTGCAAACTGTAAATGCCCAAGCTTGGATTTCTTTTTTGCTATCTAGATGACCTATGCAAAATTGAGCTTCATGTATTATTAAACTTATTTATGAATATCAGTAAATTGTTAATATTACCATTATTATTAACATTCTTATAACTGATAACTTTTTCCTTTTTAGGGTAAATTGCCATTAACTGGCATGACTGTAACCAAATTAGAAGAAGCAGAAGGCAGCAGTGATTATACGTTTGAAATCACAGGTCAGGACCTGTATATTTCTAATTCTGTAATATATTTCAGAGTTGCATTTGTTAGAGATTTCGCCTGTTCTTTTATGTTAGCGAAAACACTTTTGAGACCATAGAAAACACAACTGCAGGCAAATTTTAGAAAGGACATGGAAAAGGGAATTAAGGTGTCCAAATGGAGAGTCTCTTGTAAAATATGTATAGAATTGCATGCAGATGTTTTCTCACATCTAGCAGGAGCAGTGATTTTAAAGAGCTGCACATGGCAAAAAGCATGCATCTTTACCCACATGTGCGAGGGAGCAACTTTTTATATTGCCGCTCCCAGTCTGCTTGCAAATCCTGATCTTGCATCACAAGTTCCCTCTCCCAATATCGATCCTCCCTGATCAACCACTAAAGAAGTGTCTTCCCCCACCCAACCCTAAGGCGTCCGACCCCACCCCCACTCCAGCATAAAGAATCTCCCTTGGCCTCTACAGCTGACCTTCCACCCCCCAGTCCCCTCCTTGCTTTTACCAAAGTTGCTGGTGTCCAGTGGGAGCAGGAGTCATCCCCAGTTGTTCCTTCTCTGCTTGCCCTGGTTTTCAAAATGGCACCTGGGACCGCTAGCGGTATCAAGCTGCCAAATTCGCCCTTACTTTGCTTTGATTTTTGGTGGAAACCCTACGAGTAAAGATGTGTCCATGGTATTTGTAGGCAGTTTAACCCTTGCTCTAGTATTGTATAACATATATGTCAATGGCGTAAATTCCACTAAAGCAGCTCCTGTAATGCGGGAGGGCCTGGGCAGAAAGGGGAACCACATAGTGGTGGCAGCAGTAGTGCGGCACACTTGTTTATAAAGTTTGCCGTGAGCTCAGCAGCTGTTCCTCGCCTTGCCGAAGTCTCGTGATAACAGCCACACTACGAGACTTTGGCTTTTTGGCGAACAGCCACGAAACCTGCAGCGAACTTACAAGAGCGAAGCAGCACAGGAAGCATGATAGAGTAGGTTTACTGTGCTGCTGCCGCATGGGGGGCCTTGTGCAGGGAGGGCACCACAGTTGCAATAGTGGGGGGCCCTCAGCAAAATTTTGCATGGGGGCCCTTCATTGTAATTTATGCCACTGATATATGTAGACTTGAACATCATAAAAATCTGTTTATCAAGCATATTTTCCAATGATCTGTATTTATTTTCACAATATGAGAGAATAGTAGATACTAATTGGTATTTATTCAGTGTTTCATACATTTCTGTTTCAGTAGAAAGGCAAGTACTCCCACTGCCTGGGTCTTCTGGGGTTTTGACATAGAGCCACAAGGAGCTTTATGCTAGACAAGACTGAGTGTTTATTTTATTTTTCATCTTCTAGGAGTACACCCGGATGTCATTTAGAGTTGCAAAAAGTTTGATGAATTTGGTAATGTTTTGTGAAATAAACTACTTGGGAAATGGGGAAGGTAAAATGATCAGAGGAAGACAGTAGAACATTTGCATCATATCAGTTCCATAAATTACTAGGGAAATTACTGATAAAGGTGTTTAGTTTCTGAATAACTTCAAAAGCTGCTCTAGCTGACCAAGGGTATATCTGCTAAGCCAGGCTAACGGTTAACCCGGGCTATCTGGTTCTAGGTCCCATTAAATAACATGGGACCTAGGTGCAGATAGCCTGGGTTAACAGTTAGCCCAGAGTAGTAAACAATCTCCAGGAACAAGCAGGAATGTAGTCTTCACATATGGGTATCATCGGTACCGACGGAGACTGCATGGGAACGCTCCCCAGTGTCCAATAGGAAAGCTTTTGGGAGCATCCCACAGCGACTGCGTGCTGCCTTCCCGCCTTTCCCAACTGTCCTTCTCCAGTTCTTCGTTTTCTGCGGAGCCGACAGGTCACACATCCTGTCATCGCAGAAAAAAATCCCTTCTATTCTTCTTTTTTGTGGTCGCGTCTGCCTTCCCTTGACGCTACACTGGTACCGCCGGTTTTTCTTCTTTCTTTCCTTCAAAAAAAACAACAAACAAACTTTTTTCTGGAGTCTTTCTAGTAATTTTCTCTCAGGTGCCACGCGCCATTTTGGGCACTAGGCCTAACTTTTCCTTCAGAATGGAAAAACCAGCTTCGGGTTTCAAAAAGTGTTCTAAGTGTGGCGGTACCATTTCCATCACTGACACCCATGAGTGGTGCCTCAAATGTTTAGGTCCTGACCACTCTATTTCAGAGTGTGTTGCCTGTGGGATGATGTCGAAAAGGGGCCAGCAGAACTGAGCTGCTAAGCTTAGCACCCTTTTTCCCTCCGATGCAGCCTCCATGGCATCGACGTCGTCCAGGGCTTTGTCTTCCTCCTATGGATCTCAGGTAACTAAACATAAATCTAGCAGGTCCTCAAAGGGTAGATCTCCTTCTAGACAGCGAGATGCCTCTGGTGTTGCCCTTGAGGGACTTTCACCGGCAAAATTGCCCCGGCGGGAGGCTTCGGCTTCCAAAGCACTAACGGGGCTCCAGGATGTTCTTGAGGCTTCAACCTCAGCAGAACTACTGGTGCCATGCTCTGGGGTACCGGCTGCTTCATCCGGTACCAATACCCAAGCATCGGCAGCGTCGATAGACCAGAGATTCTTGGCTATTGAACAGTCTGGCGGCTCTTCTCACGGCCTCGATGCCCTTGAAACCGCTTCAGACAATTCAACCGGTACCGGCACAGACTGCATAGACATCGGTAGGTATTCTACCGGGACCGAGTCATGCGTATCCATCCGGTATCGGACCACTCCGATGCCGACTTCGATCGGTACCGGTACCGTGCCTTGCACGATCACCTGGATCGGAGATACTTCGAATCCTCGGATGAGTCTGAAGACTCGGAAAGCTCTGCCGATACCAGAGTACTACTTCCTGAGGATTCCTCTTCTCCTCAGTGTAGGATGTCTCCACCAGAGGATATGTCGTTTCAGGATTTTATCTGAGATGTGGCTCGAGGTCTTTCCATCACAGTGGCTCCTGAAAAAGAGCCTAGGGCAAAGGAATTAGAAATCCTGCAATACCCTAAAGCTCCCAAGGAGGCAGCTACCTTACCTGTTCATGAGATCTTGCATGATCTTATGTTAAGGAAGTGGGAAACACCTCTAACCACATCTCCTCACTCTCGAAGACTCGACACCATGTATCGAGTTCCTCCTTGTCCTGGGTTTCAGAAGACTCAGTTACCACACCATTCCATGGTGGTGGAATCAGCTATGAGAAGGATAAAGAGTGCAAAAAGGCATGCATCTAATCCTCCAGGACGTGAGTGTAGGACTCTTGACGCCTTTGGACGTTGAACCTTCCAGGCTTCCATGCTTTCTGCTAGGATCAGTTCCTATATCTTACATATGGGAATGTTCCTTAAGGAGGACACAGGAGATTTAGAGCTTATGAGCCCTCTCCTTCCTGATGATAAGAAGCAAGATTACCTCGCCCTTGTCAAACATGCTCAGGATGTTTCCAAGTTTGTGAATCGTGCAGCCTTTGACTGCTTTGAGTGCATAAGCAGAACTTCTGCTATTGCCATAGGTGCACATAGGATTGCCTGGCTCCAGGCATCTGACTTGGAAATTTGGGTACAGGATAAACTAAGGAATATTCCTTGCACAGGAGAGAATCTCTTTGGCAAGAATTAGCAGGAGAAAGCTAATGAGATAGATACTGACAATATCACTTTGGATAGATTGTCTAAATCTACAGCTGATCCTGCGAGGAAAAAATCCTCTAAGAAGCCATTCTTCAGTAAGAAGAAGAAGTTTTATCCCTCCTATACCCAACAGGGGCATCGCTTAGGTCAGTCTGTCCAAAAGGGACAGCAGCAACAACCTAGGCAAAGAAAGACAAAAGCAGCTAAGCCTCAACCGGCTCAGCAGATCAGCCTCCACAGGGGCTTTGACTCCTATCTAGAGAACTTTGCCTTCCTGGCCCTGAACGGCCCAGAACCCTCTACCATCCCAGGAAGGTTATGTCATTTTGCCCCCAGATGGGGTCAGATAACAGCAGAAAATTGGACTCTGTCTATTGTAAGAGAGGGGTACAAGCTTCATTTCCTCAGCATGCCCCCTCCAACAATGGTAAGACAGTTCAATTCTCAGACCTCTCTCAACGACCAGTTAGGTCAAGAGGTCACTGTACTTCTTGCCCGAGGGGCAATAGAAGAGGTACCCATTCCCCGTCAGGTTGCCTGTCAGACAAAATAGCAAACTCAGATCGCCTTATTTTGTCCCTCCAATGGTGGCAGTCACCCCAAAACCTTTTGGTGGAGTTTCCTTTTCAGCAACCCCACCCCAAGCCACTCTAACAACAGATGCCTCAAAGGTGGGTTGGGGAGCCCACCTGCAAGGCCTCTCTACCCAGGGTACCTGGACTCCACAGGAGACCTATCTACACATCAATCTCCTTGAAATCAGAGCAATCTTCCTTGCTCTTTGGGTATTCCACACCCAGCTCAGCTACAAGACAGTCCTAGTTCAAAGGGACAATCAAGTAGCCATGTTCTATGTGAACAAGCAGGGTGGAACAGGCTCTCTGTCACTCTGCAACGAAGCTTTGCGACTATGGACCCTCGCCAGAGAGCATCAGATTCATCTCCTTGCGGTGTATCTTCCAGGCATTCAAAACTCTTGAGCAGACAGACTCAGTCGAGTTCTGCTTCCACACGAATGGTCTCTCCATGCAGACCAGGTGGCCAAAATTTTTCAAATTTGGGGGAACCCCTGACATAGACCTCTTTGCAAGTCCGCTGAATGCCAAAGTTCCCCGGTTCTGTTCCAGAATTCCGGCTCAGGGTTGTCAGGCCAGGGATGCTTTCCTCCTCCATTGGGGCCAGGACTTTCTGTATGCCTTTCCACCCATTCCCCTAATTCCCCAAACCCTGTTCAAGCTTCAGAGAGACAGAGGTCATATGATTCTCATAGCTCCACATTGGGCATGGCAAATGTGGTACCTTCTGCTCCTACATCTCTCTCAAGCTCCGCCTCTGGAGTTAGGATTTGGTCCAAATCTCCTTTCTCAGGAGGACGGGATGCTGTGGCATCCCAATCCGCAGTCTCTGCATCTCAGGGCCTGGTTGCTGAAAGCCTAGAACTTCACGGTCTTAACATTTCTCAGCAGGTAAAGGATATCCTTTATGCTTCCAGGAAGCCTTCCACAAGAGGCTCTTATGCATTCAAGTGGAAAATGTTTACCATATAGGTGCTCGCAGAAGGGTCTTAACCTTCTTGCGATACCTCTGGAATCATTACTGGAGTATCTCTTCATTTATCTAATACGGGGCTTAAGACCAATTCAGTGAGAGTTCATTTGAGTGCTATTGCAGCTTCTTTCAAGCCTCTAAATGGACAACCTATTTCCTCCTCATCCTCTCATAGCGAGATTTATGAGAGGCCTTCTTTTAACTAAGCCTCCCATTAAGCCACCAGCGGTGGCATGGGACTTAAATCTGGTTCTTGGGCAGCTCATGAAGCCGCCTTTTGAACCATTAGCTACTACCTCTTTGAAATTCCTTTCCTGGAAGATCATCTTTCTTATTGCAATCACATCAGCACGTTGCATCAGTGAATTGCAAGCGTTGGTGGCTGATCCTCCTTATACAAGGTTCCATCATGATAAGGTAGTCCTTAGGACTCATCCACACTTTATGCCAAAGGTGATATCACCTTTTCATTTAAACCAAGCGGTTTACCTTCCTGTATTCTTCCCAAGGCCTCACGCCTCAAATGCAGAAAGGAATCTTCATACTTTGGACTGTAAAAGGGCTTTGGCCTTTTACTTGCAAAGGACACAGCAACATAGAAAGTCCTCTCAACTCTTTGTTGCTTTTGATCCCAGTCATTTGGGACTTCCAGTCTCCAAAAGAATACTGTCCAGCTGGATTGCACAGTGTATTTCTTTTGCCTATGAGAGTAAGAACCTTCCTCTTGAAGGCCATGTCACAGCTCACAATGTGAGAGCCATGGCAGCCTCTATGGCTCATCTTCACTCTGTGTCTATCGACGACATCTGTCGAGCAGCTAGTTGGGCTTCGGTTCATACCTTCACAGCCCATTACTGCTTAGACAAGGACTCCCGCAGGGATGCCTTGTTTGGTCAGGCTGTTCTTGAACACCTGTTCCATACTTAATCAACTCCTACCTACCATCCCTGGTAGGATGCCAGAGATCCATGGGGGGGGAAGTGGAGTCCTTTCACAGGGGCACACAACTTCTGGGGCCTTCTCCCTGGCATCTGCAGCTAGGGAGTCCCCATATGTGAAGACTACATTCCTACTTGTTCCTGGAGATAGCATACTTACTCACCTGTAACAGGTGATCTCCGGGAACAGTAGGAATTTAGTCTTCACAACCCACACACCTCCCCTAGGAGTTGTAGCTCTCTATCTCTCTCTCTTTCTCTCTCTCTTTTGTCTCAGCTTTAAACTCAACTGGAGAGGGACAGTTGGGAAAGGCGGGAAGGCAGCACACAGGCGCTGTGGGATGTTCCCAAAAGCTTTCCTATTGGATGCTGGGGAGCGTTCCCGCGCAGGCTCCGTCGGTACTGACGATACCCATATGTGAAGACTAAATTCCTACTGTTCCCGGAGATCACCTGTTACAGGTGACTAAGTATGCTTTCCCTTAAGTGTTGAAGATTGCTACAGATATAAAAGAAAAGTCATGCCAAGGAACTGGATCAGCTCAGGAAAATCACTTTCAGTTAATTCAGTTGGACTGGTCTTTTGTGCTTAGAGACAGTGGGCTGAATTTTCAGCCATCATGGTCAGTGGATTAAGTTAACTTACTCCATATATTTGGCACTGTTATCCAGGTAGGTAGTGGTGTTGAATAGATGTAGTGTGGTGACTGTGCCCACAGCATCCATTTTGTTTAGGCCCTACTATTTAGCAGATGGAAACTGAACAGATAACTTATTTGTTTCGTGGCTGAAAATTTTCTAGGAACCTTTTCTGCCTCACCTTTAACCTGCACACAGTTACACGGTGAGCATATGGTCATTTGGCCATTTTAATGGTCTGATATTATCTGTATAATTTTTGAAAGTATATGTATAAGAAAATCATACATTTCTTACCGCTAGTAAGTGCCGTAATTTGCCTTGACTATCAACCCAAGTGTGTTTAACTCAAATATATTGATAATGAGCTGCTTATTTTTATGGTTAAATAATCTTTTCAAAAATTTTGCACAATCAGGAAACCTAATTGAAAGGATATTGGTGTCCTGTAACAACGGCGATGAACTGCAAGAATGGGTTGACAATTTGCATCGATTGGTAAAAGGAAGTAGATGTGGAAATACGGTTTCAAGAACTCAGTCTTGGGCTGCTCAGTCTGTGAGTAATGTATAGTGCCTTTCATGCTCCATATTCTGCAGGTTTCCTATAAAATGGAACAAAATAATAATGTTACTGAAATAGATACAGGTAGTATATTCAAAGAAGTTAGGGTTGCAGACTTCTGTATTTACCAGGGCTGTCAACTGGCCCTTAGTGAGACAACATCTCTTTGGTGAAAAACTGTGTTACAACTTTATGAACCTTTATTTTCTTTGTTTAAAAAGTTTATTGCTAATTAGACACCTGAAAACTCCAGAATGCACTTGATGATGAAGTGCACAGCTTTTCAGAAAACTGCTTTTGACAGCCCCGCATAAGGTATTTTTGGAAACGGATTCATTTTCAAGAAGACTGTTTAACAGCAGCAGCTCAAAGCCTCATCAGTTGTCGGTCACAGCTGACCTGACTTCTGTTGCTATTCATCAGCTTCCTGTTTATTTTAGGTCCTGAAATACCTGGCTAATAACTCTTGACTTGTAGTATTTTTAAATAGGGCACACCATCCGAAAGGGCTCTGTTAATCTTTTCCCTAATTTGTTCTTAAATGGGGATAATGTCATAAGAGGGATGCCTAAGTGAAATGTCCAAAAATTGCCTATTTTATAAAGGTGAACAATCAAACAAATTAAGAGCCTAGGTGAAAATACCACTCTAAATACACAAAGGGGGTGAGAAAAGGAGGGAAGTTACAAACGAGATGTGGGAGACCTAACCTATCCTATCAGTTAAAGACCTCCCGCCTCTCCACTGAGGTATTGGGATTGGCCTCAGTAACGGGGGCAGGGGTTGCAACTATGGGATTCTTCACGCTGCAACACCCTGTCATTTAAAACCCCCAACACTTTCAGTCATAGGCCAATGACCATTTTTTATGATTTTCAAATGTATTTAAAATTTCATTGTATTGAGCAAGTGCTCCCTTCTTGAACCATTGTCATCTTCTTGGATTATTTTTTGCAATCTACGGTACAACAGTCACAGTCGTATGTACAGGACACATCACATTTTCTCAAAAAATTGACACAATATGAGGCATGGCCAGAGAATATAATATTGGTCACGTTTGAAAGTGGCATTAAATAGTAACATTCTGCAGCAACGGAGCTTAGCTTTACTGCGTGAGATTTTGTCAAAGTGGTCTAGCACTGAGTGAGTCACCACTTCGTTCCTAATTTCTGTTACAGAAATAGTACTTAACCAGGAATTATTTTTGTTTTGTAGGGACCTACTAGATGCAGACACGTAGGATAGCGATGGGAGCCAGTGTAGCTCCAAGTATAGCAAATCTTTGTGACAACCTTTGAGGAGACCTTTTTATATGGTTCAGAATGGTATAAATATGTAGGCCTGTCGGTGAGATTCATAGATGTCTGGTTAGACACTGAAGACACATTGGAGACATTTTCGAACTGGCTGAACATTCATGATCCCTGCCTGCAGTTTACAATGTCCAGATCTACGAGGCAGTTGTCATTCCTGGATGTGATGGTTAAATGTGAGAAAGGAATTGTGTTTCCAAGATTATACCAGAAATCGGTTGATCACAATAAATTATTTCATTTTAGTAGTCATTACCCTTACAAATAGAAGAAAGCACTGCCCATTGGACAGTTTTTAAGTACGCTGTATTTGTTCCACTGAGCAAGAGTTTTTGACGCAGGCGAAGGATCTCAGCATGGGATTGTTGCTGAGAGGGCATCCTAAGCGAGTAATTCATAGAACTTACCTTAGGGCCAAATATGCTCAATATCCCCCTGTATTACAAAAAAATTGCAAGGAGAGGATGGACAAACAAGTATGTGTCCTCCGTTATTCAGATCAAGCACAAAAGCTAGCAAGAAGAATTTGTAAGCATTGTCACATACTGACTCTGCATATGGTTTTTCAAGCAGGACCCTGTGCAGCCTTTACACGTGCTCGCAACCTTAAGGACATTCTGGTTAAATCAGATTTTTTGATGCAAGGTTTGGGGCAGTAGAGAAGGGGACATCATGTCCCATGTGGACACTGTAATGTATGTGCCATATCGTTGGATTTAGATTCCTGGACAGACCCTGCAACGAAGGCCAAGTACTCTTTAAAGTTAACCATGGACTGTCACACTTACTGGCCAGTTTATGTCATTGTTTGCCCGTGAGCACGGGTTTACATTGGTCGCACTTGTTGACCTGTTAAAGTACGACATAATGAACACAAGTCCTATCTAAAGAACAAAATGTTAGTAGCACCTATTATTTCACATTGTATTGATTGTGAACACCTATGGCAGGACCTGAGATGGTTCATCATAGATGGAATTGCGGACCTGTAAGCTGGCCAGACAGAACAGAGCCTGGCTCGGCTTGAAAAGAAGTGGATTTTTACACTCAACCCTGTTCAGCCTGGGGGGGTTAAATGAATCATTGGATTGGATGTCGGCGTTTTGAATTGCCGCTCCGCTGATAGGGTGACATCAGGGGAGCAGCATCCAATTAGAACTGTTAGTTTTTCGTGACCTGGGCACCTATTGGCTGAGCGTTTGTTTGTCTGTCCATTCTGTCTCTATTTTAAAAGCCCTCGAGTATGGGGCGCCACTATTTCTAAAAGGGGTCTCTTTGCCTGCTTGGTCCTGGTCCTGAGGCAGCCCATAGAATGAAGGGCAAAACTCGAGTTGACTATGCAGTGGGATAAGCGGCGACATTGAGTTTTGAGGTTTGGGTGTTCTTACATAATAGCTAAGTTCTTTTGAAATTTTAAATGCATTTGAAAAGCATAAAAAACTGATTGTTGGCCTTTGACTGAAAGTGTTGGGGGTTTTAAATGACAGGGTGTTGCAACGTGGAAGAATCCCGCAGTTGCAATCCCTGCCCCCGTTACTGAGGCTAGTACCTCTAGTACTGAGGCTAGTACCTCTAGTACTGAGGCTAGTTAAATACCTCAGTGGAGGGGCAGGAGGTATTTAACTGATAGGAGAGGTTAGGGCTCCCACATCTCGTTTGTAATTTCCCTCCTTTTCTCATCCCCTCTGTGTATTTAGAGTGGTATTTTCACCTAGGCTTTTAATTTGTTTGATTGTTCACTTATAAGGTGTAAGGGCTGTTGGGAGCTTTTCTATTGATATTTTATAAAGGTAACATGGACATTTATAAAATAGTATCTGAGAACTATCCCTAATAGCACACAAATTCATACCTGCTCCAAAGGTGTAAACGTGTGTGCATGTGTGCTCTATGCATGTATGCACACATTTTATAAGCCATACACATGTCCCAGCTCCGCCCATACTATACCCCCAGGAATGCCTGTGCGCAGTGCCGGCCCAGGTATTAGGCAAGACTAGTCAGTCGCCTATAGGGCAAAAAGTAGATCCTGACAACCACACAAACTTCTGAATGTAACTCATCTCGATCATCTCCTAGAAAGACGTGAAATAAATACTAATGATAAAATAAAATAAAATGAATATACAAATTCAGAGCTGTTGGCACATTCTTTTACCTGCAGGAGGAGCAGGCACGCACACACAAACTCTCACACATACAAAGCACAGGTTATTACAGTTGTGGTCAACATTATTGGCACCCTTGCATTTTAGATATGTTGTGTGCAATATCTTGAGAGACAGTTGGAAGTATTCCAACTCTGTCATCATAATATTTTAATAATATGTTCAAACGTATACAGCAAAAAAAAAGATGTCTGTGCAAATTAGATGTAATTATTTCTGAGGAAAAAAAATTATCTGGACAGGATTAATGGCACTCTTCACTAATATTTGGTTGCACACCCCTTGGCAGTGATGACAGCCTCCGAACATTTCTTTGTACACCTGTCTGCTGGTAGTTGCTCCAACTCTTCAACTGCGATTTGTTCCAGCTCATGAATGAAGGGAGGAGTGGCCTAGTGGTTGGGGCAATTTACCTCAGGTCGGAGGACAGCAACCTTGGACTGGAAGGACTGGGGTTTCTAGTCGCACAGGTGCTCCTTGTGGCCTTGGACAAGCCATTTAACCTTCCATTGCCTCAGGTACAAAAACATTGATTGTGAGCCCTTTGGGGACAAGGGAAATATATATAGCGTATCTGAATGGACACCGCATTGACTTGTAGAAAAGTGGTATATAAGCCTAGTTAAAAAAATAAATAAATGATTCCAGGAACAAGTAGGAAGTAAGTCCTCGCAAATGGGTGACATCACCAATCAAGCCCACACGGAAACACTTCCCAGCTTCCATTGGAAGCTTTTGGGACACACATGTACGCCCATCGGAGCCATTTTACCTCAGTCTTCTCTTTTCCACGGAACCTGGTGGATATCTGTCCTGTCTCCTCAGAAAAACGTGGTTCGTTTTTTACCCTACTTGGGTTCTTTTTCTTGGTATTGAGCCAGTTCTTTTCGTTGCCATCCCGCCTGTCTTGGGAGGCATCGGACCATTCAACGCCATTTAATTTTTTCCTTCTTTTCCTTTTTTTCCTTTTTTTCCTTTTTCTTTGTTTCTTCAGTGCGGGGTCGCTTTTTCCCCCGCATTCCCTAGCTGCTTGGGAATAAGGAGCCATTTGATTTGGCAACGGCCATTTTTTCCAACATGTCCAAACTGACCAGTGAATTTAAATAATGCACCTGGTGTGACTGTACTATCTTGGTGATGGACCACCATAACTGGTGCATCCAGTGCCTTGGGCCTGACCATGAGCCACTTCTTATACTCTGTGCTTACAGATGATAAGGAAGGGCTTGAAGAACCATGAGAAACAGCGTGAGTCTCTGTTTCGGTCATTGGAGTCAGCATCTTCGGCTCCAGGCCAGCATTGACATCAGCATCAACATCCTCGAGGGGCTCTGCCGAGGCTTCGGCATTGTGTGGCGCCAGAGCAAACTGAGCCGAGGGACCACAATGCCATGGACTGGAAGATGTCCTTCGATCTTGGGGCAGACCTCTAGAAGGACCGGTATTTCATCCCATCGACATAAGAGGACTGATGCCGAGGGCTGGGGGAAACCCCATGAGCACCGGCATTGAAGTCCATCTCGACGTGAATCTGAGGGCAATGGCCAGGAGTGGCCTGCCAAGCTACCATGGCAGGAGGAGTTGACTCCTAAGGCCCTGGAGAGCCACCGGAAGTCTCCCGATGCTCTCACCATTGAGGAGTCCCCGATGCAGATGCTGGAGTCTGAGACTATGGCGGCTGCCTCAGCCCCCACTAGCTCAGAGACAGTGGGACTGACCGAGCGACTACAGGCTCTCAAGCGGAGCATGGTGGCATTCCTAGCGGCCCAGTCCATGGTGGTCCCGATGCCTCTGGGTTTCTCGATGCTGGTGGTGGCCCCATCTCCTATGGTGGCACCATCAGTTGTGGTTCAGCCATTTTTTGGAGAGCCATGCCCTCCCTTGTCTGAAAGGGCAATTGGGTCGCTCATCGGACTCCACCTTGGTGCCAATCGCCATCTCTACCACCAGAACCTCTAGTTCTGAGGCTGCCCTGCATCAACATTGAACACCTCAAACCCCACCATCCCTACCCGAATAGCAGAGGAATCGGGAGGAGACCAGGTGCTACTTTGACTTTCTGTCAGACTCCTATTCTGATGGCTTGGAGACAGAGGAGGAGTCCTTGACCTCGGACCAGCATCGGGACATCCCCTTGGATCCCTCACTGCCCTATGAGAGGCACAAGTCCCCACCTGAGAACATTTCTTTTCACGAGTTTGTCCGAGATATGGCCAAGGCTCTCTCTTTTACCCTGGAGGCTGAGGAGGAACCGAGGGCCGAGGAACTTGAGATCTTGCAATATCCCTCGCTGCCTAAAGAGGCCATCATGGTGCTGGTGCATGGAATCCTTCAGCAGCACCTCTTTTGGATGTGGGAGAACCCATTGATGGTACCGGTTATTAGCAGGAGGCTGGACTCGATGTACAGGGTTCAGAAGAGTCCCAGCTTTGAGAAACCCCAACTTCCACATAACTCCATGATAGTGAAGTTGGCCATGTGTCACATCAAGAGTTCTAGATCTTGATCCTCAGTCCCATCAGGCAGGGAGGCCTGTATCCTCGATGTATTTGGGAGATAGTGCTACCGGGGATCCATGCTGGTGGCCCAGATTCTATCATACCAACTCTACATGGCCATGCTCCTCAAGGATTTCATGGGGGACATCAGTGAGTTTGCAGTCCTGATACTCCCAGAGTGACTTGATAACTGCTGCTGCCTGTTTGGATGGGGCAAAGACTGCTTTAAGTATGTGAGCAGGGTGGCTTACGACGCATTCCAGTCCATCAGTCGGGTGACTGTAGTGGGCATTGGTGCCCACCATCTGGTCTGGCTGCAGTCATCAGACCTTGAACAATGGATTCAAGATAAGCTAGCCAATGTCCTCCATTGGCTTGCCAAAAAGATTTTCCCCCCTGCAGGGGCCAAGGCTGGTGAAATTGAAAAGGAACGGCTTACTATGAACCGTCTTTCCAGGAAGACCACAGATCCATCTAAAAAGAAGTCTGCAAGGAAGAAGGCTTTTTACCAGTGTAAGTGCAGGTACTACTCAGGGTATAACTCTTACCAGACCTACCAGAGTCCTCGGCTGGCCCAACAAAAGGCTCAAGACCCCTGCCAGCAGTGTCGCTCAAAGTCTCAGAAGGCTCAGCCAGCCCCGCAGTCAGGAGCACCTTTTTGACTTCTTCATAAGGAGCATGGCTATCTGCCATTGTCCATCGAGGTGCGCCAACAGGTGGGGGAGCAGATGGTCCACTTTGATCACAGGTGGCCGGTAGTGACAACAGACACCTGGGCACTAAGAATCATCTGGGATGGATGCCTGTTGCATTTTGCCTAACTACCTCCCCTTCTTTCCTGGGGAGTACCCCTTTGACCCATGTCACTGTGGCCTTCTCTAGCGAGAGATCAATACCCTGCTGGCAGACCTGACCATAGAACTGGTACCACCAGAACAGGCATGGAGAGAGTTCTACTCTCGATATTTCCTAGTCCCCAAGAAGACCGGGGATTCTCGGCCCATCCTGGACCTACAAAACTTCAACTACTTATTAGTACAGAAGAAGTTCAAAATGGTCTCCCTGGGGACACTGCTCCCATACTTCCTGAAGGACAATTGGCTGTGCTCCTTGGATCTGAAGGATGGCCTGCACACACATCCCAATCCATTCTTTCCACAGGCAGTACCTCTGCTTCAAGCTAAATGAACAGCACTTCCAGTACCGGGTGCTGCCCTTTGGGTTGGTGTCAGTCCCATGGGTCTTCACAAAGTGTCTGGCAGTGGTTGCTGCCTTCCTCCGGACCCTGGGGTCTTTGTCTTTCCTTATTTAGATGACTGGATCATAAAGGGCACCACGCTGAACAAGATCTGACAGTTGGCCTACTTGACCATCCAGTGCTTGAGCACCTGGGCTTCGTCATCAACTACCCAAAGTCTCACCTCCATTCCTCGCAAAGGCTGGAATTCATTAGAGCTTCTCTCAGCACCACCTGAGCTTGAGCCTTCTTACCAGTGGACCGCTCACAGCAGCTCATGGCAGTAGTTATTTATTTAACATTTCTTATATACTGCCTTTCAAGGTGGTTTACATTGGGACTTCCGGTGACGTCAGGGAGCGCGATGGCGGCTTTCTGAGGGAGCTCTGGGGTGCTCTATAGAAAAAGCTAATAGAGAGCGATCCTACCCTGACCGAAGAGCACAAAAACCTAGGGCTGAGAGCACCAGCCGCCAGTGCGAATGTCCGTGAAAAAGCGGCTGGCGGCGTACCGTTCCTCATACGCGGTAGCGGAGGAGAGGGGGAAAGGAGACCACAAGGACAAAATGGCGGCTGAGGCAGCCAAGCGGTCCGATTCGGATGGTGAGCCAGATTTGGACTCGGACTCCCTGGGGGAACTTAAGGACTGGCTTACAGCCTTTAAGGAGGAGCTAAAGGTTGAGATGGGTTCCTTTAAGAAGGATCTCAAAGAAACGCTGGCCTCGTTGAAGCAGGATATGAAGGAGCTCGGGGCCCGATTGGAGGCCACGGAGGAAAGGCTGGAGCAACAGATGGAGACGACAAGGGACTTGCGGGCCGGCTGGGCTGAGTTGAAAAATGCCCAGGACCTTGAGGATAGGTCCCGCAGGAGTAATGTGCGGGTGCGGGGCATACCGGAGGACCAACGATTCCAGGATTGTGAGGCGACACTTGCACGATTGTTCAGTGCTATGTTAAAGGAGGCAGATCCCACGGGTGAGTGGGAGGGACAACCGATGCACATGGAAAGAGCCCATCGGAGCTTGGGCCCCGCACGGGACAATAGACCTCGTGATGTGATAGCGTGCATGCGTTAGCGTGCATGCGTTCATTCAAGCTGAAGGAGAAGCTTTTGGCAGCTGGGCGAAAGCTTGGCCCGTACAAGTGGGAAGGGGCAAAGATTGAGCTCTATCATGATCTCTCAGCAGGCATGTTACAGCGGAGGTGGGAGCTGCGAGGGGTCACATCTTTGCTGCACAGAGAAGGATGGAAGTATAAATGGCTCTATCCATTCGGGCTCCTGGTGACGGTGCAGGGCATCACACGACGAATTCAGAGTGCGGAAGGGGCATGGCCAATCCTGCGAGACTTGGGGGTAGAAAATATCCCGGAGAGCCATTTGCGCAGCCAGCCCAAGGAACAGCGCCCGTCGACCAGGAGCACTGGGATGAAGTGGCAGAGAGTGGAAAACAGGAGCAAGAGGTTAACCAGGCTATCTGGAGGCAAAGAGCAGCTGCCGGTGGAGGAGGAGACTGGAGACTGACTGAAAGAGCCTGTTTTGACCATACCAGGAGGGGTCTGGATTGTGAAGGACTGGCTCGGCTGTAATTAACTAATCCACTAGTTTATATTTAGGTCTTCGATGTAGTAGAATGTAAGGTATGGTGGAGGTGGAGTGATACCATAGGTGTCTACGTATCGCACTGTAGGTACTGGATCTCCCAGGGGATGTGGATGGAGGGAGGGGCGGGTGGGGGGGGGCGGAGGTGTGATGGGGCGTGGAAGGGGGGGTAAGATTTCTTGCCTTTATCTGATTGTGGGGAAGGGGGGGAGATCGCGGGGAATGGCAGAAAGAGGGAGGGGAACAGGGAAAGTGGGATCTCTGGGTAAGCAGGGGGGTGGTCCGTAGGGGAGGGGTTTGGGGGGTAGGATGTGAAGCGGGAGCGCCCAGGGAGTATCACTGGGGGTTGTCATGGTATCTCCGGTGGGAGTGGTAATGCAGGAGGGGGGGAGGGGTGGGGTGGGGAGGGGAGGGGGCAGCGGGGGGTAAGTGGCCCGTGGGCAGCTGGGGGGGATGGAGGGGGAGAGGTATGGGGGATTAAGATGACCCAATGGGGAAGATAGGATCTATTAACGCAAAGGGGTTGAACGACCCCCGGAAACAACATCAGCTTTATAGAGAGGCCACTAGGCTGGGTTGGGAGGTAGTGCTGGTGCAGGAAACTCATTTGAGGAGGAAGAATGAGGGGCTGCTGCGGAATGTGAAGTACCCGCATCAGTATTTTGGAGGTCTTAGGGGGGCGGCGGTGAGCAAAAAGGGGGGGGTGGCTGTATTGCTTCGCAGGGACAGCACCTTTCAAGTAAGCAAGGTGGAAAGGGATAGTGAAGGAAGGGTGCTGATTCTGGGGGGGGATGGCAGGGCGAACGGGTTACTTTGGTTAACATCTATGCCCCGAATGAGCGGCAGATGAGGTTTTGGAGAGGGGTGAAGGAACTACTGGCCCGGCATGTGCAGGGGCGGCTCATTCTGGGGGGAGACTTTAATCTAGCTCTACACCCAGAGTGGGACAGACAAGTGGTGGGATGGGATGGGAAGAATAACATTAGAAGGGTGCTGCAGGGCCTTATGGAAACCTATCAGCTGCGAGATGTGTGGAGGCAACAGCACGAGGGGAGTAGAGAATATACTTTCTACTCCGCACCCCATGACAGTTATAGCAGGATAGATTATATTCTGTTGGATAGTGGGTGGGGCTCTCGGATTCAGGATGCGGAGATTGGGAACATCACTTGGTCGGATCATGCACCAACATGGGTGGGAGTGGGGCAACATAGGGAAGGGGGGGGGGGTGTGAGATTTTGGAGGTTAAATGAAAGTTTGTTAAAAAAAGAGGAGGTGGTGACGGATGTCAAAGCCTGTCTGAAGGAGTATTGGAATATCAATGATACGGGGAAAGTGGGGGACGTGGGTTTGTGGGAGGGCATGAAGGCAGTGGTGCGGGGGCGGTTAGTGATGTGGGCATCTCGCTATAAAAAGCAACGGTTGGCACGGGAGGAGGAACTGCAAATAGAGATAAAAAGAGCGGCGGAGCGCTATCAAGGCCGGGGCAACAAGCGGGATTTTAAACATTTAAATCAGCTCAGGATGGAGTTGCATAAACTGCAAGTTGAAGAGATCGGGTTTCAGCTGACTAGGATGAAACAGTGTTATTACGAATGGGGAGATAGAGCAGGGAGAATGCTGGCCAATAAATTGAGACAGAGAGTGGCCCAGACAACTATAGGGGGGTTGGTGGGGGCAAAGGGGGAGATGTTAAGGTCCAAGAAACAAATTGGGGAGCGCTTTTGCCAATTTTATAGGGATTTGTACAAGAAAAAGGAGGGGGGGACGTTGGTGCAAGGGGAGGAGTATTTACAGGGGATAGGGCTGAAGAGACTGGAGGAGGGGGAGAGCCAGGGCTTGGAAGAGGATATCACCCGGGCAGAAGTGGAGCAGGCCCTGGGGGCGCTGCCACCTGGGAAGGCTCCAGGATTGGACGGCCTGACGGGGGCTTTCTATAAAACGTTTCGGGAGGACCTGATGGATCGGCTGGTGCGGGTAGCAAATGGAGTACAGCGGGAAGGGGGGCATTTCTCGGCGGAAATGCTCACAGCGGGGATTACTGTTTTACCTAAGGGGGGTAGGGACCCTCTGCACTGTGGGTCCTACCGCCCCATCTCTTTGATAAATGTAGATGTAAAAATTATTGCCAAGGTGCTGGCTAATAGGTTGGCCCCGCTGATGCCAGGACTGATAGAGGTAGACCAAACCAGGTTTATAATGGGGCGGCAGGCCTCTGATAATATAAAGAGGGTGCTGGAAGCAGTTTGGGGGGCGCAGGCTCAAGGGGAAGAGGCAATGTTGCTGTCTATCGATGCTGAGAAAGCGTTCGATAGGGTGGATTGGGACTTTCTGTTTCTAGCCATGCGGCAGATGGGCATAGGTCCTAAGTTTATGAGGTGGGTACAAGCGATGTACAGGGGCCCAAAAGCAAGGGTGAAGATGAATGGGAGGTATACAGAGGCTTTCGACTTGGAAAGGGGGACCCGCCAGGGGTGCTCTATGTCCCCGCTATTGTTTGCTATCACTTTCGAACCCCTGGCGAGGGCCATAAGGGGCAATGGGAAGGTGTGGGGACTGCAGAGGGGGGGTTACCACCATAAAATATCGCTATTTGCGGAAGATGTCCTCATGGTGGTGACACAGCCGGAGGAGTCTTTGCCAGAGATCTTGCGACAATTGGACAGGTATGGGGAGGTGTCGGGGTTCAAAGTGAACACTGACAAAACGGAGGCCTTAAATATAAATATGTCCCGGCAGTGGCTGGGAAAGCTGCAGCAAGCTTATCCGTTTAAGTGGGCGGAGAGGGCTCTCCGATACCTGGGGGTCAATATTACTCCTAAGCCCCAAGAGATGTATGGGGCCAACTATAGCAAACTGTGGACAGAGATAGGTCAAGATTTACAGAGGGGAGTTATGAAGTGGGGGAGTTATGAAGTGTCATGGCTGGGGAGGATAGCGTTGGTAAAAATGAATGTGCTCCCGCGAGTATTGTATTTTTTTCAGGCCTTGTTGGTGGCCATTCCGGGAGCTCATTTGAGGGGGTTGCAGCGGCAGGTGAACCAGTATATATGGAAAAAATGACCGCCTCGGATAGCGCGGGCTGTGATGTATAGGAAGAGGGAGGAAGGGGGGCTGGGGGTGCCCAACTTGCAGGTTTACTGGGCAGCCCAGGCACACCATGTGATGGACTGGCGCAAAGGGGGGGAGAGGAAGAACTATGTAGAGATGGAGAAGGAAAGCGGAGGGGGGCTGCCCTTGACTGGGCTTCCCTGGATGGGAAGGGGAGAGAGGGGGCAGGAGCGCGGGACAATCCCTATGTGCGTCACGTGTTGCAGGAGTGGGACAAGGTCAGGGGGTTGCAGGGGAGGGCGGGGGGACACACTTCTCTGATGAGGGAACTCTGTCATACAGAGGAGTTTTGCCCCGGGAGAGAAGGGGGAGGATATCGAAGGTGGGCATGAGGGGGCTTGAAGTGTTTTTATCAATTTGTTGATGGGGGGGAGTGGGTCCCATTTGAAGAATTGCGGGAGACCTACGGGTTGCGGGAAGGGGATAGGTTTTACTATGGGCAGGTGGTGCATTTCCTTGGGAAGAAGCTAGGATGGGAGGGCCTTGCGCGGGACTACACCCCGTTGGAGGTGTTATGGTATGGTAAGAAGACATCCCCGGGGCTAACTTCGGCGTTATATAAGGCAATCCAGGGGACATTAGTAGGTAAGCACAGATATATGCGGGAGTGGGAAGGGGATTTGGGAATAGAGTTAGGGATGGGGCAATGGAAGAACATATTTGACCAGTTGAGGATGCTACCATTATCGATAGCCATTCGGGAGAACTGGTGTAAGGTGGTTATGCGCTGGTACTATACCCCTGTCTGATTGCACAAGATGTTTCCGAGGGTATCCAACATGTGTTGGAGGGAGTGCGGGGAGGTGGGATCCTTCTTCCATATATGGTGGACGTGCCCCAAGATACAGAGGTATTGGGAGGCAATTCGGGAGTGGATACGGGAGGTGGTTGGGAGGGAGGTGACACTTGACCCTATTGGGTATTTGATGGGGTGGTGGAGTGTAGGTGGGCTAGCCCAGGACAAGAGGCAGATAATGGCGTGTTTGTGTGCGGCCCGCTGTGAGTTGGCCTACTGCTGGAAACAGCGGGATGCCCCGTGGGTGGAGCAGTGTGTATAACGACTCAGGCAGGTTTATCTAATGGAAAAACTGATGGCTGCACGAAGACAACGGGTAGATAGATTTGAGAAGCAATGGGATAAGGTGCTGGAGTATTTAAGGAAAGATACTATATCATAACGGGGCCACGGAAGGGGGGGAAGGGGGAGGGTGGGGGGGCAATGGTGCTAGGGTGGTACGGGATTAAGGGGAAGGGTGGAAAGGACGGGTAGGTCTGGAGGGTGGGGGGAGGCAATAAGTATAGGGGGGGGTAGGGGTTGGGGGACAGAATGGGGGTGGGTGCAGGAGTTTGAAGGAGATGCAAAGGGCAAGGATGCACATAAACATTACTGTACTTGGGGGGGGGACCTCCTGAATTTGCAGTTCTGTACCATACATCCTCGGGAGGGGGGGGAGGGAAAGGGGCAAAGGGAAGTTACATGGTTCAGGGGTAGAAAAGTTGTGGTTTGCTGTTTTTGAATGTTACAGTATTTGAAGTTTGGGGAGGGGATGACAATGCTACGATTCGCAATAGACTGTCTAGATGATGTTATGTTATGATATTTGTACATGGAACTGTGCAGGAATTGTCGATTACAATAAGTTAAATTATAAAAAAAAAAGTTAAAAAAAAAAAGGTGGTTTACGTTGAAGAAGCTGAAATTACATTGAACAGGGCATTATAACTTGGAGATAACTATTTTACAGGGAACATGGACAATGGAGGGTTAAGTGGCTTGCCCAAGACCACAAGGAGCACCTGTGGGACTAGAAACCCCAGTCCTTCCGGCCCAAGGTTGCTGTCTTCTAGTGGGATTTGAACCCCCAACCTTCTGGCCTGAGGTAACTTGCCCCATCCACTAGGTCACTCCTCCCTCCTAGTTAATGTTATCCAGCACAGCTGTTTCACCATGCTGTTTCTTCTGGTTCTCTTTTTGGTTGCTTTGTTGGACTTGTTTTTACCGTGTGTTTTTTTTGTTTTTTTTTCGGTAGCCTGTAGCTGGGGAGTCCCATATGTAAGGACTTACTTCTTGCTTGTTCCCGGAAAAAGCATAGTTACTCACCTGTAGCGGGTGTTCTCCAGGAACAGCAGGAATAAGTCCTCACAACCCTCCCACCTCCCTGGAGAGTTGTCCTTTATAAGCTTTGTCATTATACTGAAGTAAGATGGCTCCAGTGAATGGGAAGGCAGGCACATATGCGCGATGGAGCTCTCAAAATCTTCCCTCTGGAGGAGAGGAGGGACAGATGAGATATGATTCAGGTCTTTAAATACTTAGAGTATTAATGGACAAACAAACCTCTTCCAAAGATGGGGAAGCTGTAAAACTAGAGGGCATAACATGAAGCTGCAAGGGGGTAAACTGAAAGGCAATGTCAGGAAATACTTTTTCACTGAAAGGGTGGTGGATGCTTGGAATGCCCTCCAGATGGAAGTGGTGGGGGCAAACACAGTGACAGAATTCAAAATGGCATGGGACAGACATAGTGGATCCCTTTATAGCAACAGGATAAAATCAAAATAAGCATAACTATCTCTTATATCTGAACAAATGGGGTGACCTACACAGAGTGGTGGGTATACCCCTAAACAAAGGCATGGGGAGAGGTGACCTGCACGGAGCGGCAAGTGCAGCTTCACTTGCTACCTTGCTGGGCAGACTAGATGGACCATACTGGTCTTTATCTGCCGTCATATACTATGTTACTGTGAAAACTGGAGAGCATTCCCGCTTGGGTTCCGTCTGTGACATCACCCATATGTGAGGACTTATTCCTGCTGTTCCCGGAGAACACCTGCTATAGATAAGTAACTACGCTTTCCTTTTACCAATGGCAGATTTCAGCTGTTTCCAAAATTCTCGATTGGATTGAGATCAGGACTCATTTCGGGTTGGTTTAAAACGGTCCATTTATTCCCTTTTAACCATTCTTTTGTACTTTCGGATGTATGTTTTGGGTCATTGTCCTGCTGGAGGACCCAAGACCTTCAACCCAGACCTAGCTTTCTAGCACATTTTGCTCCAAAATACCTTAGTAGTCCTCTGACTTCATGATTCCTTTAATATGTTCCAGGCCTCCGGTTCCTGAGGCAGCAAAACAGCCCCACAACATTATGGAACCTCCACCATATTTAACTATAGGAAGAGTGTTTTTTTTCCTTAGAAGCTTAATTTCTTCGCCTGTAAATGTATCGCTGGTCTGCATTGCCAAAGAGCTCAAGTTTGGTTTCATCTGCCAATAGAACATTTTTCCAGAAAGATTGTGGTTTCTCCAGGTGGGTTTGGGCAAAGATCATGTGTGCTTTTTTTATGTCTGTCTTTAAGTAGTGGGGTCTTCCATGGCCTTCGCCCATGACATCCTTCTTTGTTTAGTGTGTGGCATATGATTTGGGTTGGAACCACCACTCAAGATTGCTCCAGGTCAGCCTTAAGCTCTTTGGATGGTGTACGCTTGTTTTTCCAACAGTTCACACTAATCTTCGAAGACATCTTGGATTAATTTTCCTCTTCCCACCATGTCCTGGGAGGTTCTTGACAGTTCCATGAGCAGAAAACATCTTAATAACATTGTGAACTGTAGATACAGGAATCCCAAGGTCTTTGGAAATGGCCTTGTACCCCTTTGAAGTTTGATATTTGGTGGTGATGGCTTTTCTGATGGTCTCTGGCAGCACTCTTGTCTTCACCATTGTGAAAATGGAACAGGGAGTGAATGTGGCCATTTTAAACATTAGAGCCATCATTCATTGGTTGGTTCAAGTCATGTGAGTACTGACAATTGAATCACAGCTGTGTCTAATTTTACTGCAGTGGGAATGTGGTTCTTCAGACTTGAATTGTTTATAAAGGTGCCAATAATCATATCCTGGCAATGTCCCTGTTTTTTATATTATTCACTACTATTTCCTTTTTTAATTGATCTTGTTTTATTTGATTCTTTAATGCATCAAATATGTGTGCATTTCTAGTCCAAAGCCATTTCATTGGCCAGGTTTTTTTTTAGGAGATATTGGACATTAAGAGGCACGTGCAAGGGTGCCAATAATGTTGACCACAACTTTATTTAAAAGTAGAATGTCCAGTTATGTATTTTTACAGGATTGCTGTTGAAAGGATGGTGTTCAGATGATCATGATTGAGTATAATTATCAAACTCTCGGGAAAGTTTGGGGGGAGGGCTTGGAGACTGAAGGTTTACCTAGGTTGCACACCCTATCATGCATCAGCTCAGGCCCTGCTATACACTGTGCACAAGTGAGTATATGCAATCGTATTCGTGCATTTTAATTTGTACATGTATAGTTGAGAGTGTAATTTTATAATAGCCATTTTCCACTCGTTAAATAAAATTCTTGAAATTATTACCAACCGAGAAAGCCCCTTCAAATTTGTCCCAGGCTCTCCATAGAAAAAAGGGGCTGACCTCCATCCCTGCTTTTCATGATGCATAGTTTGCACCTGAAAAATATGTGGGTTATATATTTGCTGTGGCATGGGTCTGCTGGTGGATATTCAGAAGGAATCGCCAGATGGCCAGCATTTGCTAAAAATTGCCCTCAAAATGCCCAATGAGAGCTGTCGGAGATTTATTACTTATGCTAAATTCTGAAGAATGAAAATGCAAATAAGTCCCTTTAAATGCTTATTTCATATGAGTTAGGAGAGAGGACTTCACAGCATCATATTAATGTATAAAATTATAAAAGTGATCTCATGCAATGCATTGATAAGTAAAAGATGACACTACCAGAAAATATAAGATTCTCCAATACTTTTTTATAAAATTATTCCAGGGGTTAAACATGTAGAAGTACACAGTGCTAAGAAGTTTCATACTATTACATGACGTGCATGTAGGCATGTAGGCATGTTCAGGGGCAGTGTGTGGGTAGTGCGCTGAGTTGAGATTTATGTACGTTCTTTACATACTAACCTTTATGCCTGATCCCAACCAGGTGTAAATGTGCACAGCTTCAATCTAGCTGTGATTTCTGTCAGTTTTTACCTCCTGTGCTTCATAAAGACACTTAGGCATATATGTGCCTAATGAAATAGGCTAAAAAATAGACGTCTTCTTGGCCGTTACACATAGGCAATCCCTTATAAAATGATTCTCTTAGAGGATAATTTTACAAGAGGTTGCATACTTTCAGGCACCAGGTTTGTATCTAACTGGGTTTTTTTAGTCATTAACACGTGTATATGGCTACATATGTGCTAGTGACCTCTTATAAAATGCCAGGTAGTGTAAAAGTATGCACATTGATGGCATGCACTTTGCCAATGGGCATGTGCATAGGCAGATTTTGGGCAGTGTGGGTGCAGCACAAGAATGTGCGTAGATGATAAAATACTATAATTTGTTTGTTCTTGCAAACGTCTAGGAATGGGCATCGGCATCAGCTCTAGGACTGGTGTAAATATCTGCACCTTAATTTTAGGCATGATTTCTGCCACTTAGGCTAATATTTACTAAAGACAAGTAGGCACCTACTTATTTTTGTAAAATAGGCACTTTAAAAGCGCATTAGCCTGGTGCTCCCTTATAAAATTACCCTTTAAATGTATTTAGTCCACGAAAATCAGATTTCCTCATATTTTTCTTCTTTTTGTTAATCTTTATATCTCCAGGAACAAGCAGGAATGCAGTCTTCACAGATGGGGTATTGTCAGTACCAACGGAGCCCCCAGCGTCCAATAGGAGAGCTTTTGGGAGTACTCCACTGCACCTGCGCAGCTGCTTTCCCACCTTCCTCACAGCTCTCTTCAGTTCCTCGTTTTCCATGGAGCTAGTAGGAAGCCTTTCCTGTCACCGTCAAAAAACTTTCTTATTTTTTGGTTCTTTTACAATGCTCTGCCTTCTTGTTGACGCCGGTAGCCTCCTGGATACCGGCTCTGTTCTTTAGACTTTCTTTCATTTTATTATCTTTTTTCTTCAGGTGGTTATACTGCCCTTTTAGGCCTCAGGCCTTTATAATTTTGGTTTGTTATGGACAAACACATCAGTGACTTTAAAAAGTGTTCTAAATGCTCCAGCACTATGTCAGTCATTGATTCCCATGATTGGTGTCTTAAATGTTTGCGCCCGGACCATAGGCCAGGCAACTGTCCTTTGTGCAAGCAAATGACCAAATGAGGCCTACAGAATAGGGCCAGGCTGTATGGATCACTGTTTGCCCAGATTTGATTTCAGTAACCTCGGCATCATCGAGGGGCTCGACTTCTCTCCTGGGTCTAAGGTCTCCAAACATAAGTCCAAAACTTTATTGGCATTGAAATCTGATATCGAGTACCAAGGTAAGTTTCATTGTCCAAGAGATGCATCAAAGGGTGCATCAGATACTGACAGGCCTGTCAAGCAGCCCCGGCAGGAGGTCCAACCTTCCAAGGACACTCAGAGGCACCAGGATGCTACCAAGGCATCGATCTCCGGAGAGCTACTGGTACCATGCTCTGGGATGGTGGCTATTAGCCCTGTATTACGATCAACCCGGGCATCGGTAACGTCCATTGATCAGCGCTTCCTGGCTATCGAAAGGACCTTGAAGAAACTGCTGGCCACTGCAGTGCCACGGATATCGACAGCCCCAGTCACTCAGATACTGCTATCAGCTTTGGTTCCCATACCTGTAGGTCCGATGTCAGCTCTTGAACTGGTTGCATCAGGACCACTTCTGCTGATTCCACCTCTTGGGACGGGACGGAATGGACAGGACCCTCCCTCAGATCCCTCCATTGGAATCAGCATTGGTGGGACCCCCTGCCTCTGATTCCTCCACTGGAACCGATAGGCATTGTCAATACCCCACCGGTTCCCCATTCCGGTGCGATACGCTCTGATCACTGTCAGACCAGTACAGAACAATGGGCTCTCCGTGGACAAGCAGGAATGAGTCACATATGGGTGACGTTCCCGAAGGAGCCCCTCTCAGGTACAAACACAACTGAAGAGACCTGCGAGTAAGGTGGGAAGGCAGCTGCACAGGTGCAGCAGAGTACTCCCAAAAACTCTCCTATTGGACACTGGGGAGCATTCCCACATGCTCTGTTGGTACAGACGATACCCTATCTGTGAAGACTGATTCCTGCTGTTCCCAGAGATCACCTGTTACAGGTGAGAAGCTACACTTTCCAGGTCATCCTGCTAGACCAGTACAGAACAATGGGCTCTCCGTGGACAAGCAGGAATGAGTCACATATGGGTGACGTTCCCGAAGGAGCCCCTGCACAGGAATGCTCCAGAGCTTCTGCTGGAAGCTTTTGGGAGACTCCACTGCACCTGTGTGCCTCCTTTCTGCCTGCTACCATGGCGCTATCTTGGATCAGTCTTTCATGTCCGCAGAGCCCCACAGACACATTCCAGTCATCCTCGACTTGGTAAACCTTTCTTCCCTCTGCGGGGGATTTTTGCGCTTTGGATTTTTTGCCTAATTGCTTGCCATCGCAATTCTCTTTTCTCTTTTTCTCTTTGATTGTTAGTTTTAATCTCCAGGAATAAGCAGGAATGTAGTCTTCACATATGGGTATCGTCGGTACCGACGGAGCCTGCACGGGAACGCTCCCCAGCGTCCAATAGGAAAGCTTTTGGAAGCATCCCACAGCGCCTGCGTGCTGCCTTCCCACCTTTCCTAACTGTCCCTCTCCAGTTCTTCGTTTTCCATGGAGCGGACAGGTCGCACATCCTGTCACCGCAGAAAAAATTCCCTTCTTCTTTTTTGTGGTTGTGTCTGCCTTCCCTCGACGCTACACCGGTACCACCGGTGGTTCTTTCTTTTTTTAAAAAACAAAAAAAAACAAAACTTTCTTTCTGGAGTCTTTTCCAGTAATTTTCTCCTCAGGTGCCATGCGCCATTTTGGGCACTAGGCCCAACGTTTTCCTTCAGAATGGAAAAACCTGCTTCGGGTTTTAAAAAGTGTTCTAAGTGTGGCAGTACCATCTTCGTCATCGACACCCATGAGTGGTGCCTCAAATGTTTAGGTCCTGACCACTCTATTCAGAGTGTGTTGCCTGTGGGATGTTGTCGAAAAGGGGCCGGCAAAACCGAGCTGCTAAACGTAGCACCCTTATCCCTGCGATGCAGCCTCCGTGGCATCGACGTCTTCCAGGGCTTCGTCTTCCTCCCGTGGATCTCAGGTAACTAAACAAAAATCTAGCTGGTCCTCAAAGGGTAGATCTCCTTCTAAACATCGAGATGCCTCTGGCGTTGCCCTTGAGGGACTTTCACTGGCAAAATTGCCCCGGTGGGAGGCTTCGGCTTCCAAAGCACTAACGGGGCTCCAGGATGTTCTCGAGGCTTCAACCTTGGCAGAACTACTGGTGCCATGCTCTGGGGTTCCGGCCGCTTCATCCGGCACCGATACCCAAGCATCAGCAGCATCGATAGACCAGAGATTCTTGGCTATTGAACGCAGTCTGGCAGCTCTTCTCACGGCCTTGATGCCCCTGAAACTGCTTCAGACAATTCAACCGGTACCGGCACCGACTGCATCGACATCGGCAGGTATTATACCGGGACCGAGTCATGCGTCTCTATCCGGCATTGACAAGTCGGTACCGGACCACTCCGATGCCGACTTTGATCGGTACCGGTACCGGTACCGGTACTGGTACCGTGCCTTGCACGATCACCCGGATCGGAGATACTTCAAATCCTCGGATGAGTTTGAAGACTCTGAAAGCTCTGCCGATACCAGAGTACTTCTTCCTAGGATTCCTCTTCTCCTCAGCGTAGGATGTCTCCACCAGAGGATATGTCCTTTCAGGATTTTATCCAAGATGTGGCCCGAGGTCTTTCCATCACAGTGCCTCCTGAAAAAGAGCCTAGGGCAAAGGAAATAGAAATCCTACAATACCCTAAAGCTCCCAAGGAGGCAGCTACCTTACCTATTCATGAGATCTTGCATGATCTTATGTTAAGGATGTGGGAAACGCCTCTAGCCACATCTCCTCACTCTCGAAGACTTGACACCATGTATCGAGTTCCTCCTTGTCCTGGGTTTCAGAAGACTCAATTACCATACCATTCCATGGTGGTGGAATCAGCCATGAGACGGATAAAGAGTGCAAAAAGGCATGCATCTAATCCTCCGGGACGTGAGTGTAGGGCTCTTGACGCCTTTGGACATCGATCCTTTCAGGCTTCCATGCTTTCTGCTAGGATCAGTTCCTATATCTTATATATGGAAATGTTCCTTAAAGAGGTCACAGGAGATTTAGAGCTTATGAGCCCTCTCCTTCCTGATGATAAAAGGCAATATTATCTCACTCTTGTCAAACATGCTCAGGATGTTTCCAAGTTTGTGAATCGTGCAGCCTTTGACTGCTTTGAATGCATAAGCAGAACCTCTGCCATTGCCATAGGTGCACGTAGGATTGCCTGGCTCCAGGCATCTGACTTGGAAATTTGGGTACAGGACAAACTAGGGAATATACCTTGCACAGGAGAGAATCTCTTTGGCAAGAATTGGCAGGAAAAAGCTAATGAGATAGATTCTGATAATATCAATTTGGATAGATTGTCTAAATCTACAGCTGATCCTGCGAGGAAAAGATCCTCTAAGAAACCATTCTTCAGCAAAAATAAAACGTTTTATCCCTCCTATACCCAGCAGGGACATCGTTTAGGTCAGTCTGCCCAAAAGGGACAGCAGCAACAACCTAGGCAAAGAAACACAAAAGCAGCTAAGCCTCAATCGGCTCAGCAGACTCAGCCTCCACAGGGTCTTTGACTCCTATCTAGAGAACTTTGCCTTCCTGGTCCTGAATGGCCCAGCACCCTCCACCATCCCAGGAAAGTTATGTCATTTTGCCCCCAGATGGGATCAGATAACAGCAGATAATTTGACTCTGTCTATTGTAAGAGAGGGGTACAAGCTTCATTTCCTCAGCATGCCCCCTCCTACAATAGTAAGACAGTTCAATTCTCAGACCTCTTTCAACGACCGGTTAGGTCAAGAGGTCACTGTCTCCTTGCTCAAGGGGCAATAGAAGAGGTACCCATTCTCCAACGGGGTACGGGGTTTTACTCCCCCTATTTCCTTATTCCAAAGAAAACAGGAGGACACAGACCTATTTTAGACCTCAGAGAATTGAACAAATTCCTGTTCAGAGAGAAGTTCAAAATGATTTCTCTAGGAACTCTGCTGCCATACCTTCAGAGTCAAGATTGGCTTTGTTCTCTAGATCTCAAGGATGCGTACTGTCGTGACCCCCTGCCTAGGCCAATGGCCGGTAGGCAAAAGGGCTGCCTTATTTGCCCTTTGAGTACTGTCCCAAGACTTTGGCTGCCAGCACTGAATTCTGGAACTTGTTTCAGATACTCTCCAAGCAAAGTAGTGTGACCACACAGTTTGTCAGGCAAAACAAAGAAATTTATTCCGGGGTTTCTCCCTCACATCAAAATTCATAGCACAAAAACAAGGCAAGGATAAGTTCTCCAAATTAAATGATGACGAGGAACAAAACAGGCTTAACATCAAAGTCAGGAATATTCTTTCCACAGCAGCGGCACTCAGCTTCCTTTAGACAAATGCCTTTCACTGCTATGGCTGCTTATCACATCAGGCAGACTTTAAAACTTCTTAGTCATAGTTTTCTTTCTCACTCAGCTTGACAAAACCAGGGTAAATAAACTTCTTCTCCTGGCCTAAGCCTAGCACACGTTTAGTTTGTTTGACTTACAGAATGAGCATTCCATTTCTCCTGCGTCATTATCACAAGGAGTTTCATACATTTCTATCTGCATATCTTCCACAGCTTCATTTGAATCATCTTCTGGGGAGCTTATATCAGAAGGTTTAAACTTTACACTCTGCAGAAACTCTTTCAGTTTCCCTAAAAAGTGTTCTTTCTGCTCTGTACCAGCATAGTTTAAAGAAGGAGTTTCTCTCTCATAGAATAGCTTTTCAACCGCCTCTAGAGCTGACTCACAGCACTTACTTGAACTGTTCCTGTTCCTGCCTGGAGCTGCTCTTGTCTTTTGGCTAGCACAGCATTCAGAGCTTTTCCTCAGCTCTCTGACCACATCTTCAGAAAAGCCTCTGTTAGGAACTGTAGCAAACTTGTCTTCCCCACCTCTCTTACTTGGCTGGCTCTCTGAGCTGTTTCCGCACGTTGAAACAAACCTTTCCAGCTTCTCTTCTCTGGGGTGCTTTAGGACAGGTTCCAACCTTGGTTCCACTGCTTTCTGAGAGTAAGAATCAGCTGTCTTTCCTCCTCCTCTCCTTTGCTCCTTGAGCTCCCTTTTCTCGTGGCCTCTTTCCTCCTGGTTCCTTTCCTCCTGACTCCTTTCCTCCTGACTACTTTTACCAAACTCTGAAGCAGTTTTAAAATGGTGCTTCTTTTCAGCCACACCCTCCTCTCTGCACATGTGAGAGCTGTTAGGGCTCAACCTAGCTCTTACATCACTGCTTGGGCAGGGCTTAGCTCTAGCTACTGCATGCTCCGATGGCTTGTGGTTTCTATGGGAACCCTGTTTACATCTGTCTTTAAAGGCACATTCCTCACTTCTCTCCCATTCCATCTCATCCTCACAGCTCACCTTATCACAGTACACTCATGTTCTCATCCATCCAGCTCACCGAAAGTTCCTTCGCTTTCTGTTTCAAGGGAAGCACTACCAATACAGGGTTCTTCTTTTTGGCCTGGCCTCTGCACCAAAGGTGTTCACAAAATGCATGGCTGTGGTGGCAGCATTTCTCCGCGCCCTGGGAATATTCGTCTTCCCTTACTTAGATGACTGGCTCATTCGAGCCCCTTCAGAGCCAGAGGCCAGGGCTGCTCTGTCTCGCACAATGCGCATCCTTCAGTATTTGGACTTGTCATAAACTTTCCAATATCCAACCTTGCTCCCACTCAATCCCTAGAGTTTATAGAAGCTCTGCTGGATACCAGACAGACAAAGACCTACCTTCCACAGCCCCGCTGCCTTCGCATTGTGCAGTTAGCTTCCCAAGCAGTGTTAAAACCTCACCTCACTGCTCAGAAAATGTTACAAATGCTAGGCCACATGGCATCCACCGTGCATGTGGTTCCTTATGCTCGCCTCCATATGAGGGCAGCCCAGTGGACTTTATCCACTCAGTGGACTCAGGCGTCAGGTTGCCTGTCAGACAAAATAACAAACTCAGATTGCCTTATTTTGTCCCTCCAATGGTGGCAGTCACCCCAAAACCTTTTGGTGGGGTTTCCTTTTCAGCACCCCCCACCCCAAGCCATTCTAACAACAGATGCTTCACAGGGGGGGTTGGGGAGCCCACCTGCAAGGCCTCTCTACCCAGGGTACCTGGACTCCACAGGAGGCCTATCTCCACATCAATCTCCTGGAACTCAGAGCAATCTTCCTTGCTCTTTGAGTATTCCACACCCAGCTCAGCTACAAGACAGTCCTAGTTCAAACGGACAATCAAATAGCCATGTTCTATGTGAACAAGCAGGGCGGAACAGGCTCTCTGTCGCTCTGCAACAAAGCTTTGCGACTATGGGCTCTCGCCAGAGAGCATCAGATTCATCTCCTTGCGGTGTATCTTCCAGGCATTCAAAACTCTTGGGCAGACAGACTCAGTCGAATTCTGCTTCCACACGAATGGTCTCTCCATGCAGACCAGGTGGCCAAAATCTTTCAAATTTGGGGGAAACCCGGACATAGACCTCTTTGCAAGTCCACTGAATGCCAAACTTCCCCAGTTCTGTTCCAGAATTCCGGCTCAGGGTTGTCAGGCCAGGGATGCTTTCCTCCTCCATTGGGGCCAGGACTTCCTGTATGCCTTTCCACCCATTCCCCTAATTCCCAAAACCCTGTTCAAGCTTCAGAGAGACAGAGGTCATATGATTCTCATAGTTCCACGTTGGCCACGGCAAATGTGGTACCCTCTGCTCCTACATCTCTCTCAAGCTCCGCCTCTGGAGTTAGGATCTGCTCCAGATCTCCTTTCTCAAGAGGACGGGATGCTGTGGCATCCCAATCCCCAGTTTCTGCATCTCAGGGCCTGGTTGCTGAAAGCCTAGAACTTCACGGTCTTAACCTTTCCCAGCAGGTAAAGGATATCCCTTATGCTTCCAGGAAGCCTTCCACAAGATGCTCTTATGCATTTAAGTGGAAAAGGTTTACCATATGGTGCTCACAGTAGGGTCTTAACCCTCTTGCGATATCTCTGGAATCATTACTGGAGTATCTCCTTCATTTATCAAATGCAGGGCTTAAGACCAATTCAGTGAGAGTTCATTTGAGTGCTATTGCAGCTTCTTTCAAGCCTCTAAATGGACAACCTATTTCCCCTCATCCTCTCATAGCAAGATTTATGAGAGGCCTTCTTTTAACTATGCCTCCCATTAAGCCACCAGCGGTGGCATGGGACGTAAATCTGGTTCTTGGGCAGCTCATGAAACCGCCCTTTGAACCATTAGCCACTACCTCTTTGAAATTCCTTTCCTGGAAGGTCATCTTTCTTATTGCAATCACATCAGCACGTCGCTTCAGTGAATTGCAAGTGTTGGTGGCTGATCCTCCTTATACAAGGTTCCATCATGATAAGGTAGTCCTTAGGACTCATCCACACTTTATGCCAAAGGTGGTGTCACCTTTTCATTTAAACCAAGCGGTTTACCTTCCTGTATTCCTTCCAAGGCCTCATGCCTCAAATACAGAAAGGAATCTTCATACTTTGGACTGTAAAAGAGCTTTGGCCTTTTACTTGCAAAGAACACAGCAACATAGAAAGTCCTCTGAACTCTTTGTTTCTTTTGAGCCTAGTCATTTGGGACTTCCAGTCTCCAAAAGAACAGTGTCCAGCTGGATTGCACAGTGTATATCTTTTGCCTATGAGAGTAAAAACCTTCCTCTTGAAGGCCATGTCACAGCTCACAATGTGAGAGCCATGGTAGCCTCTATGGCTCATCTTCACTCTGTGTCTATCGACGACATCTGTCGAGCAGCTACTTGGGCTTCGGTTCATACATTCACAGCCCATTACTGCTTAGACAAGGACTCCCGCCGGGATGCCTTGTTTGGTCAGGCTGTTCTTCAACACCTGTTCCAGACTTAATCAACTCCTACCCACCATCCCTGGTAGGATGCCAGAGATCCATGGGGGGAAGTGGAGCCCTTTCACAAGAGCACACAACTTCTGGGGCCTTCTCCCTGGCATCTGCAGCTAGGGAGTCCCCATATGTGAAGACTACATTCCTGCTTGTTCCTGGAAATAGCATAGTTACTCACCTGTAACAGGTGATCTCCGGGAAAAGCAGGAATTTAGTCTTCACAACCCACCCACCTCCCCTAGGAGTTGTATCTCTCTCTCTTTCTCTCTTTCCCTCTCTCTTTTGTCTCAGCTTTAAACTCAACTGGAGAGGGACAGTTGGGAAAGGCGGGAAGGCAGCACGCAGGCGCTGTGGGATGCTCCCAAAAGCTTTCCTATTGGATGCTGGGGAGCGTTCCTGCACAGGCTCCGTCGGTACCGACGATACCCATATGTGAAGACTAAATTCCTGCTGTTCCCAGAGATCACCTGTTACAGGTGAGTAACTATGCTTTCTTTGCCTCGGCACCTCTGTCGTTGCTGGCACCGGTGCTCCGGTCGGGCCTTAGTCTCCAATATCTTGCCATTTGACTTTGCCTTGGCTATTTTCCCAGACAATATGTCCCAGAAACTGTGCCAGCTGCTTCAGAAAGTGTTCCTAGTGTGCTAGGACCATATCCACCATGGATATGCCCAGCTGGTGCCTACAGTGCCTGGAACCCGATCATCAGCCCTCCTCTTTTGTGTTTGCAGATAACAAAAAGAGGACTCAAAGGTCATGAGAAGCAGCGCAGATCACATTTTGGCACTCAAAACTCCAATCGATCACCTTCGGCATTGATGGCACTGGTCTCTATGGTTTTCTAGGCTGCATCAGACACTGGTGGTGCATCAACATCGAGGATCTCTGGCTCAATTAGAGCCAATCATCCATAGTGCCTGGAGCATTGGCTATCAATTGATCTCCACCCGAAGGTGAGGAAGGATTCAGCCTAGTCTTCTTTGACGGCGAGGAGTGATCACACCAAGCACTGAGTAAAGGCTCTAGTGCATCAGTATCGGAGCCCATCAAGACATGAGTGATAGGGTCCTTGTGAACGCCTCTCGAAGGTGCCCTGAAGAGCGGAAAACTCATCCTCCATGACATTGGAGGGGCACCGAAGCTTACCGACAGCCGAGACCGAGTTGCCAAAACCCCTGTTCAGGTACTAGATACATCAAAGTTGCTCAGGCCCCGCAGCCTTCAGAATTGGCAGCCATGGAGAAGTGCCTTCTTCAAGTGCTTGATGAATGCATCGCTGTGCTGTTGGCAGTGCAGCATGCCAGGACCTTGATGTCTGACCACCAGCCACCGTACAGCCAATCCTTGAGACACATGCCCTGCCTGTGGGAGAGGCATCAACATTGGGGCATCGAAGAACCCTTACACTGGTGCCTGCCTGGCTAATATTCCTCCCTAGCGTTTCGGAGTACAATGCATCCTCGAAGTCTAGATGAGTATCTGTGTATCATCGCTCCCGACAGAGCTCCCGATCCCCTCAAAGCAGGAGAGAGATCCAGGCAGAGACTCGGAAGTACTTTGACTTCTCTCAGTGCCTCTCGTGTTTACAAAGTGCCTCGTGGTAGTAGCAGTGTACCTCTGGACGCTGGGAATATTTATCTTCTCCTATGTGGACGACTATCTGATCAAGGGTGCCACTCTGGAAGGATTCCAAGAATCAACATGATTGACCAATCAGGTGTTGAAACTACTAGAGTTCATTGTACATTACCCCAAGTCCCACCTTTAGCTCACCCAACAATTGGAATTCATAGGAGCCCTGCTCGACACGACTCAGGCGGGAGCCTTCCTACCACACGACCAACACAATGGCACTGGTGCGAGAAACTCAATTGAGTCAGCAGGTATCAGCTCACACGATGCTGACTGTAGTAGGCCACATAGTTGAATGTTGAGTTGTATGGCCTCCTGCCATACTGCCGTTGAGTTTTGCCCCTGTTGGGCTGCTCGGTGGCCTCCTTGGTTTTTGGTAGCCTATAGCTTGGAAGTCCCATACATGAGGACTCATTCCTGCTTGTCCATGGAGAAAGGGTAGTTACTGACCTGTAGCAGGTGTTCTCCTTGGACAGCAGGAATTAGTCCTCACAACCCTTCCACCTCCCTGAGGAGTTGTCTGTTGCTACAGCTATGCCATCAGTCTGATTCAAGATGGCAACGTGGCAGCAGGCAGGAAGGAGGCACGCAGGTGCGGTGGAGCCTCCCAAGAGCTTCCATTAGAAACCGGAGAGCATTCCCATGTAGGGACTCCATCAGGGATGTCACCTATACGCGAGGACTAATTCCTGCTGTCCATGGAGATCACCTGCTACAGGTGATCAACTACCTTTTATGTCCCCCTGTCAGCAAATGATGGAGACAGAGAAACAGCTAGAAGCTTCCAATGACATCATCACTGCTGGTGCAGCGAGGGGCAGATGATGGTAGTAGCTGGACTGGTGCAGTTCGTTGTTAGGGTTTTGGATAACTCCTGGGCAGCTGTCCTGTGAGGTGACTTCCCAGATGAACTTGGGAGCAGACATCTCCAGGGCATATCTGCAGATACTCTATTGGAGTTTCCCACTTGGGGGTGAGAGACTACACTCCCCATCAGACCCCTGACTGATTGAGCATTTTGGGCTTGGACTGCCTGTAAGTCCTTGTTTCCTGATGCAACTGCTTCTTTCTTAATTTAATTCAATTTAATTTAATTTTCTTAGTTTATTATATTTTATTCCTCCCCCCCCCCCCCCCCCTGCAGCTAACTCAGCTAAATTGTTAAAAAAAAATCAGAGGAGGAATTCTGGCCAGTTTCTGTGGGAACTGCTGGTCATCAGAGCCCAGTGGAGTTCTTATGGGGAGTGAGTGCTATCTGGCCAGTCTTGGTGCCTGCAACTTTTGCAGCCACAGACATTGCTTCCTCAGGCCTTCTGCTGATACCACAGATCTGCTGTCTCAATGATCGGGCTTGGGGGAGAGGGATTCTCCTCATTGTTGGTGTTCTCGCAGATCCAAGTACATTGTTGAGGGTGCTTCTATGCTTTATGGTGGTTGTGGCTCAGGTTGGGGGCGCCTCCTTCACTGCTGGAGCGCCCCCCACGGCTCAGGGAAGTTGCTGAGCAGGTGCAGTTTGGGACTGTGGTTTCTCTTCACGACAGCCTGCTTGTTCATTTCTTGCCGTGGCATAGACAGTTTCCTCCCGGCTGCGTTGCCAGAAGCCACATGACAAGCTGCAAGCAATAGTGCCTAGCGTGTGGCAGACAGAGAACTGGTCTGATGGAGGCACTGTTGATCCAGCGAGGATGTCAAAGGAAAGTCTCGCTGCCCCCCTCCTTCTAGTTCAGAGGGAGGAGATCAAGACGGCAACAGATGCCATTTTGATGGGACATGTGGTTTTCAGTCCCAGACAGTCCCATCCATGACTCCTGCCTCACACCAGAACCGGGGTGAGAGAAGAGCAAGGAGGGGAGAGGGCGGGGCTGCTTTAGGACTGACTCCTGCCATATTGGTGGTGTTTCTCTCATTTTACCAGCAAGCCTGGTCCTTTTGGAAAGGGGTCCCGGCCCTGCTCGGGACTCCTTCTAGATGCCACTGTGGCCTCTGGCACAGCAGAGGGTGAGACGCTCACCTGGGGGGAGGCCGTTGCGAGTGGAATGGCACCGTAGAAGTGCTTTTGTCAGGAGGAGGCAATGGGTGACCCAAAAGACCCCAATCAGCTCGGACATACTCAGTGTGCATTAACTGATAAAGTTGCAGACAGAGTGGGTGCAACTACTGACACCTCAACAGGTGACGTTAGCAGCATCCAGGCTGCTGCCAGCCGCAGTATTTGCATTTTTGGTGTGATATCTGCTGGGAAGGAAAATACTGTGCACACCCCCAACAGATACTGCATGACTTTTGCAGCTAACACTGTGCTATCTGTATTAAAACACCACAATAGCTGCAAAAGCTTACTGCAGTTTAGTAACATGCCCCATAGTGCCAGTACATGTTTATTTTCAACCACTAGGGGGGTAATTTTATAAAAGGATTTTTCATATGTAGACCCTGTTTTACATGCATAAAAATTAAAAACTTTTCTTAAAAAATTACGAGTTAAACACAGCGGCACGAAAGTGCATACTTCTATGCAACCTGGGTGTAGGCATGTTTGGGATGTAGGTTGGGCAGCACATGAGTGCAATCCCAGAGTACACGCACAGTTTCTAGAATACCTACGTGCTCCTAGGCAGGTGCAAGTATATGTGTGTACACTATGCACGTCTACTACTTATTAATCTTTTATATAGCTCTACAAGATGTACGCAGCAGCGCCGTACAGATGGGCATATTTTATAAAGTGAGTGCATATAGCACAACTCTGCCACACTTCCACTCAAACTATAGGGCATGTTTACTGAGCTGTGCTAGCTGTTAACACAGGCTCGAGCATATGCTGATGGCTGCGATAACAGGGCATGTGCTAAATTTACAGCATGGGGTTAATTTTGTGCTAGCTGCATAGTGTGTGACGGGGAGGGAAATGGGTTGGGTAGAGGCAGAGCACAGGCATGTTTGTTCAGCGCAGTTAATGCAGGCATTGACAGCATGTTCTCGCCATTAATGTTGCATTTCATGCCTCCTCAGTGGGTGGCGTTAAGCACATCTATTGCCGCTCATGTGGATTAGAATCTGTATCAGTACAGTATCTGTTGAGATCATGCTATACACACCCCCAATAGGTAACGCACAATTTTTGCATGTACCACATGTTCATTTCTACCTTAAATATGCGCCACCTGCAAACTCCTAGCGCATTTTAGTAAATGTGCCCCTATCTGTCTTTATAAAAAACTGCTACAAATCCTGCAAAATTAGCACCTAGATTATGGGTGCTGACATTTATGGCTGTTTGGGAGGCGTAAACGTTGGCATGTCAAGTATGTGCTTATGCTATAAAATACTCACGTATATTGCAGTTCTCCCTTTGCTCTACCCAGACCCCTCCCCTGAGTATGTCTACTCCACAAGTATGCGCCTAAGTGCACCACATACTTTTAGGTATGATCTGATTTTTTAAGTGGCTTTTTACACACACAAATAAGTGTTTAATGCAAGGAAAAGGTTTACAAAATTGTCCTACATACAGTATTCAACATTCTTTACATCAAAATGTTTATTCTTTATTACTTTTAAGACACTTCTTTCAAGTACAGCATCATTTCTGTAGGACTCAGTACCCCAGCGTAAACTATTCAGCCCATTTAGTGTTGTTGCTTCTTTGCTTCTACCTTTTTTGTAGTCTCTAGAAATTTTTACTCTGCTAATGATTTTTAGAATAAGGTTACAGCTTGGAAAGCTTCTTTTAAGACGATCAGGATTTTTACTCCCAGTTCAGTTAAATTGCTTTCTTGCATTGACAGCATTCAGAAGGCAAGCAGACCCCAGCTTCTCATCACTCCTTTACCCAGGTAGGCCCATCCCCTGTGGCACTGCAGAGTCGAGGACCCCTGGAGCCTCTCAAAATTCCCAAAGCTTGGACTTTAAGTTGCCTTCGAGCTGCTCCACCTTTACGACCATCGGTTGCTTTAATTTATAAAGAGGTAATTTTTTAAATCTTGACTTTTCCAGCAACTGTGCTTTCTTGTAAACCTTAGTATCCTGCACCTTGTCCTGTCCTGTCCTGCCACACTGCTAAAGCTCAAGTATAAGCAGAAATGTGACAGAATGGATGATCTGTGGAGGCACATTGTTAAAGAACGTGCAATTTTCATGCAGAAAGAGGTTTTCCATGATCACAAATGTGTATCTAGTAACCCTGACTTAATGGAGAATCATTGTGCCCCAAATTCTCTCACTTGCTATTTAATTTATTTGTTAATGATTTTTTTTCAACAAATTAATCAACAAAATGAGCAGTTAAGGTTCTAAGTTAATAGCAATATTTTAGTATGATTACTTCCATTGTATTGCATTTGTTAGTTGTGCTCTTTCTCCCAATGTAATATTGTATTTCTCTATTCCTCTTACAATGATTTCTTTTGTCTGGTCCAAAATCTGACATTGTTTTAAAGGCCAAAGGTTGCTCAGAGTGAAATGTTTGGTTTCATTTCTTAATTCACTTCCAAATTCTTCTGGGAATTCTCCTGAAAGTAGGGTTGCCAATGTTTCCATGGCCTATAACTGGATACCCATTAAGCTTGAGGATGTGGAGAGAGGGAAGATGATGAGTAGTGTGCCCTTGAGTCCAAGGACAAGAAGAAGGCTAATGTTAGTTGGTGACCTGTATCGCTTGGGTTCCAAGTATTTTCCTCCTATACACTTTATTTTAGGAAAGGTTGTTGTTCCAAGCATCCTCATACACACCAACTACAGTCTCTCTCAAAGTTTTGCTCTCTAACACACATTTACCCCCCTCCACCTGGTCCGGTACAAGGAGATGAGGTGCCCTAAGTAAACTTCATCCCTTGGGCCCCTCCTCCGGCCGGCCCTCGCTGCTGCTGCTGCTGTCGCCCCTCACTGGGACCTACAGCAGTGGCACTGGATTGAAAAAGCCAGGCGGTGCTTACCTGCAAACCTTGGCACCGCAGGGCTGTCTGCCTCCGCCCCCACCAATGGCTGACTTCCTGTTTGCAAGGGGATGGAAGTAAAGTCTGGAATTTATAGAGGATGAGACAGAATCTCAATATTACTACTACTTCTACTTATCATTTGTGTAACACTACAAGGCATTCACAACGCTGTATGCATATACATAAGAGAGTCCCTGCTTCACTGAGCTTACAATTTATTCAAGACCGATGAACAGAACAAAGAGGGAACTGTAGTCCTTTGAGGAAAATGATTAAAACACACAGGGAGTTAAATAGGAGAATAAGGAGGTCAGGATTCAAAAGCAGCCTTGAAGAGGTGGACGTTAGCCAGGAATTTGCATAGGAACAGAGATGGAGCCTGATGAAGTGATTCAGGTACTCTATTGCAGGCATGTGGTGCAGCAAGATGGAACTAATGGGGTCTGGATTTGACTGTAGAAAAGAAGGGCACAGATAAAAGCAATTTGCTTTATTCTATGCCCTGTTTTGCATGTGGATAAAGGTGAGCTCGTTGATATAGTATATTTAAACTTTAAGAAAGCATTTGACAAAGTCCCACATGATCCTCTTGAGGAAATTAAAAATTCATAGCTTAGGAAACAATCTGATTGTGGATTGGAAACTGGCTGAGAGATAGAAAACAGAAAGTAGGGATAAATGGTCAATTTTCTTACTGGAGTACTCAAATGATTTGTACTGGGACTGCTGCTTTTTAATATTTTTATAAATGATCTGGAATTGGGAACAACAAGTGGGGTGATTAAATTTGTAGCTGACATCAAAGTATTCAAAGTTGTTAAATTGTATGTGGATTGTGAAAAATTGCAGGAAGATATTGTGAGAGTGGGAGTCTCCATTCTCTGCCAAATGGCAGATGAAATGTAATGTGGACATTACTATCGATACGTAATGGTAGGTCCCACCCAGGAAAAGGATCTAGGTGTCGTCGTGAACAATGTGCGGTGGAAGCATAAAAGGCAAAAGGAATGTTGGAAATCATTAGGAAAGAAATGGAAAATAAAACAAAGGATATCATAATGCCTCTGATGCTCCATGTTGTGACCACACCTTGAGTATTGTGGGCAATTCAGATCTCTGCATCTCATAAAAGGGCAACCAAAATGATAAAGGGGATGAAATGACTCTCCTATGACAAAAGGCCAAAGAGGTTAGTGCTCATCAGCTTGGAGAAGACAGCTGAAGGGAAATATGATAGAGGTGTATAAAATCCTGAGTGCAATGGAACAGGTAAACGCTCGTTCCTTCTTCTCTGTTTCTGCTTTTCCACCCAAACTCTCTCCCTCGACCCCGGTGACCCAACACCTCTGATTTGGTCAAGCTGGAGCTGCTGCACCTCTTTGTTCCTGCTGCCACTCAAGTTGAAACGTCCACTTTTTGAACTGTAGGGCTCGATATCTAGAGTCCTACATGATTCAAATGTTATTTGTTTGAATTATGCAGACTCTGTGTGGTTCCAACAGCTGATGTCTAGATGACACACAGCTCCATAGATATAGAGCCCTGTGATTCAAACAGTGAATGTTTTGATCATGACCATAGGAAGGAGGAAATCCCTTTGAAATTAGCGGCAGTTGCAGCCACACTACATTAGAAGTACAGGCTAAGGTTGAGTTGGCAAAGGGTTGGCAAGTCAGTTTCGGGACGAGGGCACGTACCACCCTTGCAACTGCTGTGGCAGAAGGTGTTTGCAATTTGAGGTGGAAATCCAAAGCAGCAGATGGAAACTTCCAGACAAAACGAACAATGATCATGGTATTTAGCTTATTTATTTATTTGATATTTATCCTGTCCTTTCAAATTGCTCAGGGCACGTTGCATATCACATACATAATAAAATGTAACATAACACAGACTGACAATACCTTACTAGTAGCAATATATATATTTGTTGTATCTTAATTAAGCAATATACCCCCCACCCTCCCTCGCCCCCGAACAAAGCTTTGTCTGCAAGAGTCCAGAGAAGACCCTTACTAAGGAGGAGGAAATAAGAATTGGGTTATTTTTCCCAAAAAAATCTGAGTTGGAAAGCTAACATTCAAGTGAAACGTTATGCAATCTGCTTTTATTACAGCAGAATTTGAATTAAATCCGTTGTAATAGAGCTGTGGCTTTTTAACATAGAAGTAAAGGCCAGTAAGTTGTAAGTGAGGAATATGTCCATGACTGTCTTTAGAGAGCTCTGCCCCCTTCATCAGATCAGTGAAGAAATAGCACAGTTACACTGGATTTAACTAATGCAGAGTTAGCTAGGCATGCCTTTGTCTGCATATGCCATTACATTCATCTTGATAGAGGTGAAAGTGACAGCAAAACTTCACAGTTCAGAGAGCCTATCTCTAATAGTGGGTAAGGAAGCCAGTGTCCTTATTCATTCTTTTGTATTTGTTCCAAAGTGTTTGATCATCTTAATTTTAAATGCTTTGTATTTTTTGTTTAAGCATCAGCGAACAAGTTAATTGGTAGGATTAAACCAATACATCTGTGATTAGCTTTCAAGAGTTGTTCTCCATTCAGTCAGTGAGGAAGCAGCGCAGTTCATACTGGGTTTCAGTAGTACAGCGTCAGCTAGGTTTTTTAGAGTGCCCGGATCTGTAAAAAAAGGACACCAGATCTTTGAGCGGCAGATGGCGATATGTTGCCCATTTGCTTGGCAACTAGTTCAAAAACATCAAGCTTCCAAACTTGTCAAACTGGGATGCTGCTTTAATCGTTGCCACTGGATTATGCCACCCTTGTGTGTGAGTCATTGAGCTGCTGGTATTAGAGAGCCCTGGTTAACACACAAAACAATTTCACTTTACCCTGTGTCTAAAGCTTTCTAGCTGCTCTTGGGTTCATTACTCGGATCACTTGGAGGGATAAAGCAGGGAGGGGTTGAAGGTTTTAAACAAAATCTGTAATCCAGTATATTGGAAGTGTTCTTTTTTGTGGAAATGGGGGGTCCTGAAGCTTTGATAGTCTCAGAAGTAGTCTTCTTTTAGTAGCGAGTAATTTTAGTCTTCCCATAGATGGCTAGAATAGTAGACAGGCCCAATGCCGTATTTCTACATTACAGGTCTGTAGATTTTGAGCAATTGGCTTTGAACCCCACTCACAGAAAGGGCAAATGGTCAGACTTGATATTTGTAATGGGATAGCTGAAGCAAAGCGGAATAAAAGATATAAATTTGTGTGGAAGAAATCCCCTGGTCAGACCACTATGATTCATTAATAGATAAGTTGGCCAAGAGAGACTTAATTATTATGGAAAATGAATATATCTCTCAGGGCAAGATTAACTTGGAAAAACTGGTTTAGGGGTTAAGAAAAGATTTAAAGGAAGATGTTAGTTTTTAGCAGAGTAGAAGAAATCAGAGTGGAATAAAGGACTGGAATGGATATTGGATGATATTGTCCCAGAAAGAACTAAGCTGAAGAATAGAGTAAGTAATATACAGACCTCTGATTACACCTGAGCTGTTGAGGCAGAAGAAAATAGTGCGACAGACTAAGTGCAAATGGAAACAAACATGGTCTTTACCTGCAAGCGTAAGGTGGAGGAATGAGGAAAAAAATGTACATTAATAAGAGAGAAGAAAATTTAATTTTAACTCTGATAATTACTACATCAGAAAATGAACCTAATGGATTGGTAAGGAAATCGATAGCAGCTCTACAAGATTTTGACTTTATCACAAATAATATTGTGATAAGGAGAGTGCAGCCCAGCCAGGGAAAAGTGAAAAAAGGAAGAATTTTTCCTCTTTGCGGGGGATGGGCACACAGGATCACATAGTCCACAGCAGGAACCTGGAGAGAAACATAGAGGGCAGACCTAGCTGGAAGTCACGCCCACACTCCAGGTCAGCCACAGACAGGAGTGGGAGGTACAGAAGGGCGGAGCCAGGAAGGGAGTTGCCCTGCTCAGTGTTTGAAAGGGAGCAAACAAACACTAGAGATAGAGTCGGTTGGAGAGTTGGTTGGAGGGCTGGTTCAAGAGGGTGGTCCAGAGTGCGGTTGGAAGCATGGTTGGAGAGCTGATTCAGGAGTTGGTTCAAGTGCTGGTTGGAAGCACGGTGAGAAGCATGATTGGAGATACAGTTCCAGTTGCAGTGGCAGTTGTTGTCGGAGTTGCAGTCCAGGCCTAAGTGGGAGTTGCAGCTCAGGTTCCAGTCCTGGTTCCAGAAGGTACAGAGGGAACAGCCCTGTAGCCAAAAGGAGCAGCAGAAAAAGGAACCGCTATAAAGGCAGCCAGAGAAGGTACAAAGGAAGCCGCCATACTCAGCACAGTAGCCACCGAGGATATAGGGAAGGTTCCAGGGGGAGAACCACCTACCCTAGCAAGAGAGTGGGAAAGTGTTACCACAGGTCTCTGCCCTACGCTGAGGCAGAGGGAGTCCTGACTGGCCAAAGCTCTAACCAGGAGAATATTGCACAAGAAGCCCAAGGTAGGAGAAGGGAGGCAGCAAGGCCTTCTAAGTATGTTTATTCTTCTGACTCTGATGAAACTGTTATGCCACAGATAACACAGCACAAAAAGAAATGTTGTACCAGGAAGGTTAAGCAAGAGCAACCCATAGGAGACCTGCCTAGAGCAGGGAAGGCAAGAAAGTGGGAGAGGTTGTTTAACCTGTTAAAAAGTCTAAAGCAGAAAGTTCCTGAGGAGTACCTAGCAGAACCCTGCTACAGCTCAGCAGAGAGTATGGACATTGAAGTCAAGGAGGCTGAGATAAATTCAAATGTCTCAGAGATGGAATGCGATGCCTGCACTAAGGTAAATTAGTGTGAGCCAAAAACACTTGATATTGGAATTCACTGTTGTTTTGCTTTGGACATTTGTTGCTGGAGAAGTATCCACTATTTTCTTTTGTCTGGAGAGTACATGTGTTTGGGAGAAAATGTATCCACTTACCTGCAAGGAAGCTGAATAAATTCCTGTGCGCTTTATAAACCACTCGGCCTCATCATTCCTTACACAACTACAACCCTAGGAAATAGAAGAGGTGATCACCCATCCATACTAGGCGGCCGCCTGGTAGGGGTGCGAGCGTCACAGGTGGCGTAGTTTTTGGATCCAGCATTCCAGCGGTCAAGCAGAGCATCTCCAAGCCGTACCTTTGGACGGAAAGACCCCGGAAGGATGCTGACCGACCAAGGAAGACGGAAGAAAAGTCTGGAGTGGAGTCGGATCGGGAGTGCTGTGACTGGTGGTAAAGCTGAGACCTGCATCAGAATCAGGTAACCCGCAGGCTAGAAGGGGTAGGCCTGGATTCTGGTGTAAGGGAGGGCCACCAGGTACCCACTAGAAGTGGGAAGGAGGAAAAAAAAAAAAGTGCTGCGCTTTGTGTGGTTTTTTTTTTTGTTTGTGTTGCAGAGACCGCAGTCCAAGATGGAGACGGCGGATGTGTTGTCATGGGTGGCAGACCAGTTCGCCAAACAGAGGGAGATGGCAGCGGTGAGCCAGGAACAAGCAGCTACCATGCTTCGGGCTCAGCAGCAATCCCTGCTGGAGATGATAGCCAGGTGGATCCGGACCCAGGAGGAGGCAACCAAGGCAGCACAGACTGTTCCAAGGACACAGCCTGTTGGTACAGGTTGGGAAGGACTGGGTTTTGCACCTTTTTCATGTGGATGCTTAACTAAGGAGGATAACCTTGATGACCACATAGAGGCATTTGAAAGGATAGCTGTGTTGGCTCAGTGGCCAAAAGAGCAATTAGCTGTAAGATTTGCTACTACCCTTAGCGGTGAGGCGTTAGCAGCTTACAGGGAAATGCCGGTAGCATTGATTAATGATTATGAGCAGGTGAAGAAGGCCATAAAGGATCGAGTGGGGTTAAGTCCCTCGGTCTATAGCAGGTCTCTAAGGGCATGTACACTGAAAGAGGGTGAAACACCCCAAGCTTTGTATCATAGAATAAGGAGCTTGGTCTGTAAGTGGCTGGTACCTGAAAAGAATAAGGTAGATTCCATTATTGATTTGATCATTCTGGAACAGTTTACTGAAGCTGTCCCTACAGAAATGCAAAGTTTCCTAGTGATGCAAAACTGTAAAAACACCCAAGAAGCCATTGCGTTGGCAGAGTGCTTTCTGGAGGCCCAGAAGTTGAGCCTAAAGAAAGAGGGCGTTTTTAGGAGGACAGGATTACAGGCAGAGAATTCAGCCTTTGTCAGACATCAGGCAGATAAGAAAAATAGGCCCATGGAGGAAAGATTTAACCTCCAGAGAAAATGTTTTTCCTGTGGTGAGCCAGGTCACCTCAAGAAAAACTGCAGAATAAAGAAGGCTTTTGTAGCAGCAAATCCCAAAGAGATAGGTGAGGGATTCCTCCTATCAGTAGAGGTGGAAGGGATACCAGCAGAGGCACTTCTAGACTCAGGGGCTAGTCAGTCCATGATTTCTAGCAAATTATGGAGAGAGATAGAAGCCCAGAGGCAGCACTCCCAAGAGTCCTCAAAGGGGCACGTTAAAATTAGGTGTGTTCATGGGGCTACCTCCACCTACACGCTTCAAAAGATTAAGATAAAGGGTTTAGGTAGTGGAGGGGCTATAGCCGTGGCAGTTATACCTAGACTCCCCCATGATATCATACTGGGCCGGGATTGGTCCCAGTTTAGGAAAGGGGTGGAGGAAGAGTTGAAAGCGAGAACAAGCCTGGTAACCACACGCACCCCCACAAATCCTTCAAAGGAGGGTAAGGGCAGGAGTGTTGTCCCTCCCAGAATGGGTACAGGAGGAATAGTGCCTGCTCCCCTATTTGGGAAAAGAGTAGATGCGGGAAGGTCAGCAGTCACCCAGAGGGAAATACAGACACCTAAACAGAAGTTTGTTATCAAGTTCTGTAGGATCACCCCTGAAGCTAGGATTCCCAAGCGGGCCACTGAACAGGCTGCTGGTCTCGATCTACATAGTGCTGTAGAGGTAGTTATACTTAAGCAAGGGAAGGCCATAGTCAACACCGGACTAAGGGTGGGAATACCACCGGGGTGTTATGGAAGGTTCGCGCCCAGATCTGGCCTCGCCCTCAAAAATTTTATAGATGTAGGCGCCGGGGTCGTAGATCCGGGTTACAGGGGGGAATTGAAAGTCCTCTTGTTTAACTTCTCTCAAGAGAACTTCAAGGTGAATATTGGAGACAGGGTGGCACAATTAATTTGTGAAAGGGTAGGCTTTCCACCTGTAGAGGAGGTGGATGAGCTCTCCGCCACCACCAGGGATTCCAAGGGATTTGGGTCCACAGGCACAGCCGCAATAGAAGGGCTAACGGCCTGTGGTGTTAAAGAGGAAGAGGATGATTTAGGACCCCAACTGGGAAAAGGCAGAGCAGATCCTGCTTATAGGATTGGGGAAAGACTCTCTTGGAGTCAACAAAAGGAGTTGACCAGGGTATTAGAGGGCTTCTTGGACGTCCTTACCCCAGTGCCAGGGGAAACGGAGCTGGTGGCACATGAGATTGTGACACTGCACGGGGAGATAGTGCGCCAGCGACCGTATAGACTCCCAGAGGCAAAGCAGAGGGAGGTAGTGACCCAAATAAAGGAAATGTTGAAGATGGGCGTGATTGAAGTCTCCAAGAGCCCTTGGAATAATCCAATAGTCTTGGTCCCTAAACACGATGGGTCTATGCGTTTTTGCATAGATTTCCGTAAGGTGAATGACATCTCACGTTTTGACACGTACCCTATGCCACGGATTGAAGAGATCCTGGATAGGCTAGGGCAGGCCACTTACTTGACTACTTTAGATTTAACGAAGGGGTATTGGCAGATTCCCCTCACCAGGGAATCTTGGCCAAAAACTGCGTTCAGCTCCCCAATAGGGCTCTTTCAGTTTCGCCGGATGCCTTTCGGGCTCCATGGAGCCGCCGCAACCTGTCAACGGCTGGTTGACATGGTCCTGCGCCCACACCAGCGATACGCAGCGGCCTATATGGACGATATCGTTGTCCATAGTTCATCTTGGAATGAACATCTGGTCCAGGTTAAGGCAGTGTTGGGGGCATTGCGGCAGGCAGGTCTTACCTTAAATCCCGCTAAGTGTATGTTTGGGGCCTCGGAGGTGAAGTACCTGGGTCACCTAGTAGGACAAGGTAGGGTAAAACCTCTCTTTGACAAAGTAGAGAGTGTGAAGAGGTTTCCGAGACCTGTGACCAAAAAGGATCTTAGGAGCTTTTTGGGATTAGTGGGGTATTATAGACGATTTATCCCACATTTTGCAGCCAAAGCAGCAGGGTTAACCGAGATGCTTAGGAAGAACGCCCCTAATCAGTTACGCTGGGATCAGGAGGCGGAACAAGCCTTTGGGGAATTAAAATAAAAACTCTGTGAGGCACCTGTATTAAGGGGGGTGGATTTTAACCTACCTTTTATTATTCAGACAGATGCGTCGGAGACAGGCCTAGGGGCTGTGATGTCTCAAAAACAAGAGGGGTCTGAACACCCAATAATGTTTTTAAGTCGCAAGCTGACGCCTCCAGAGAAAAAATATTCCACCATTGAGCGTGAGTGCTTAGCAATACGGTGGGCCATAAATGCACTGCAATTTTATTTAACGGGGAGGAAGTTTTTACTTGTGACTGATCATGCCCCGCTTAAATGGCTACATAAAATGAAGGACAGTAATGCCCGGTTGACAAGGTGGTATATGGCCCTGCAGGAGTTTGATTTTACCATAGAGCACAGGGCCGGGAAACTCCATACAAATGCTGACGCCTTATGTCGTATTACGTGCTGTTCGCGGGTTTTGGCGCCAGCCCGTAATAGTCTAAGGGGGGGAATATGTGATAAGGAGAGTGCAGCCCAGCCAGGGAAAAGTGAAAAAAGAAGAATTTTTCCTCTTTGCGGGGGAGGGGCACACAGGATCACATAGTCCACAGCAGGAACCTGGAGAGAAACATAGAGGGCAGACCTAGCTGGAAGTCACGCCCACACTCCGGGTCAGCCACAGACAGGAGTGGGAGGTACAGAAGGGCGGAGCCAGGAAGGGAGTTGCCCTGCTCAGTGTTTGAAAGGGAGCAAACAAACACTAGAGATAGAGTTGGTTGGAGGGCTGGTTCAAGAGGTGGTCCAGGGTGCGGTTGGAAGCATGGTTGGAGAGCTGATTCAGGAGTTGGTTCAAGTGCTGGTTGGAAGCACGGTGAGAAGCATGATTGGAGATACAGTTCCAGTTGCAGTGGCAGTTGTTGTCGGAGTTGGAGTTGCAGTCCAAGCCTAAGTGGGAGTTGCAGCTCAGGTTCCAGTCCTGGTTCCAGAAGGTACAGAGGGAACAGCCCTGTAGCCAAAAGGAGCAGCAGAAAAAGGAACCGCTATAAAGACAGCCAGAGAAGGTACAAAGGAAGCCGCCATACTCAGCACAGTAGCCACCGAGGATATAGGGAAGGTTCCAGGGGGAGAACCACCTACCCTAGCAAGAGAGTGGGAAAGTGTTACCACAGGTCTCTGCCCTACGCTGAGGCAGAGGGAGTCCTGACTGGCCAAAGCTCTAACCAGGAGAATATTGCACAAGAAGCCCAAGGTAGGAGAAGGGAGGCAGCAAGGCCTTCTAAGTATGTTTATTCTTCTGACTCTGATGAAACTGTTATGCCACAGATAACACAGCACAAAAAGAAATGTTGTACCAGGAAGGTTAAGCAAGAGCAACCCATAGGAGACCTGCCTAGAGCAGGGAAGGCAAGAAAGTGGGAGAGGTTGTTTAACCTGTTAAAAAGTCTAAAGCAGAAAGTTCCTGAGCGGTACCTAGCAGAACCCTGCTACAGCTCAGCAGAGAGTATGGACATTAAAGTCAAGGAGGCTGAGGTAAATTCAAATGTCTTAGAGATGGAATGCGATGCCTGCACTAAGGTAAATTAGTGTGAGCCAAAAACACTTGATATTGGAATTCACTGTTGTTTTGTTTTGGACATTTGTTGCTGGAGAAGTATCCACTATTTTCTTTTGTCTGGAGAGTACATGTGTTTGGGAGAAATTGTATCCACTTACCTGCAAGGAAGCTGAATAAATTCCTGTGCGCTTTATAAACCACTCGGCCTCATCATTCCTTACACAACTACAACCCTAGGAAATAGAAGAGGTGATCACCCATCCCTACTAGGCGGCCGCCTGGTAGGGGCACGAGCGTCACAATATGCTACTTCTTTTAAGAGTTAAATGATAAAAATCATGATGGAGCTAGAAAGAAAGAGATTATAAGGAAGGCTGCTCCTAGAAGCTCAGGGTGGGGAAGAGTTTGTGCCTGCTCTAGAAAGTTCACGGGTCAGTGTGTAACTGTTGTGGTAGCGTTTTCTTTAAATGCTGCCTGCCGCTGTTAAATAAAATCTCAATATTCAGTGTCAGTCTCTGGATAAACCAGTCTCTGCCCATGAACCACTTGGCACTATTTGGATAGTTCACAACTTCAATCTTGGTCTTTTCTTATACAGAGTTACAATGATTAATATATCCTAATACTCTGCAGTATAACTAGAAAGTACAATGTATCTTCATTTAGACTGAAATAAATGTATCAAACAATCGTCTAATCCATTTCAAAATTGCCGTAAAGGTCTCAGAAACTCGGGCTGCCGTTGACCTGTAATATAGCGTCAAACGAACTATGTGCCACCACTACATCAACGACCTTTTTAATAATCACGGCTTTGAAACTTTTTTAGACAGTATTAATTTCAATGCGTAGCTTTTACATGTTCCATGTCATAGCAATATATAGCTTTCACGTATTTCATTTCATTAGATTGTAAAAATTCAGTGCTTAGCTTTGAGCAGCGAGTTTCAGCTTCTAATGCTTATCCCGATGCTGTCAGGCGCGCTATTCTTAGCGTTTCACCTTTACAGGCTTCTTCAGGGGAAGTTAATAAAGCACTACAATATAAAGCAAGTTCATTAGGTACTGACTTTCAAAATTAAGTTTTTATACACGTATTCGAATTGAAAAATGATGAATATGCTTCATACCTAAAATCGTTCACAAACTTCTTCTCGCATGGCTCACTCGCACCGCTCTCACCAACTGTTGTGAAACGCCGCGCATGCGGATCAGTTATATAGGAAGGTCACTAACGCTCTGCAGTTGATAGCTTCACAGGCAAACTTCCCATTCAATCCTCGCATTTAGCCCTTCAGGACTCACTGTCTGTAATTTATGGATCCATCTTTGTTCATAATAAAGCAGAGTCTGATCCTTAGTTTTACCATATTGCGGTATGGTGATTTGATCAATGCAAAAGCATTTTAACTCATCAAAAACATGATTGAACTGTAAGCAATGCTCCACTATAGGGGTCTCTCGTCGGCAACATTTTAATTTACTTTTATGCTCGCTCATCCGTAATTTAAAAGATCTAATTGTTTTGCTGACATATAATAGGCCACAGGGGCAGCGGATACAGTAGACTACATTAGTTGATAAACAAGAGGTATGACATCTTAATCGATAGATCTTATCTTTGTAGGTAAATTCTTTTAATTCCTGGGTGACTGAGCAAATATCGCATGTGCCGCATTTTATATGTCCTACCATCATTTCTTCATTGGATGTTAGGGGCTGCAGAACTGCCGGGCTCAAAATTTCCTTAAAATTTCTTTGCCTTTGCCAAACACACTGCACTCTATAATCTTCTAGACCTGGGATACTATTGAGTTTATTCAGATGCCATTTAATACTACGTTTTAAATAAGTGCTATATGGAGAAAATGATGTTACTAAATTGACCTGCTGGTCATCACTCTTTGAAATTTCTTTCTCTTGAGGATAGATAAGCAAGTTGCGGTTGATAAACAGTGCTCTTTTATAAGCTTTGTGAATCACTTTTATGGGGTACCCACGCTGCTGAAAGCTATGGCTTAAGGTTTTAGACTGGACTTTAAAGTCATGTAGATCAGAACAATTCCGTCTAAAGCGGACAAATTGTGAAAATGGTAAGCTATTGCGCAACTGCAAAGGGTGTGCACTTGTATAGTGCAAAAACGTGTTCTTATCGGTAGGCTTGCGGTAAACGGAAGTGTTCCATCCAAAATGAGTCTTCTTGACCAGAATGTCTAGAAACGTAATTTGTTCAGTATGATAATTGAGAGTAAAAGTGATGTTCTTGCCTCTACTGTTAAGCCATTTATAAAACTCCTCTAGATCTTCCTTCGTTCCTTGCCAGATTATGAAAACATCATCTATATAGCGTCACCATAATTTTAGGCGGTCATTATAGGGAGAAGTTTTAACCCAATTAATTTCAAAATCCTGCATGTAAAGGTTGGCAATAGAGGGGGCACACGTGGCGCCCATCGCTACGCCTGACAATTGATGGTACACAACTTGTTCAAAAATAAAAAAATTATTATATAGTATCAAATTTGCCACTTCGGATAAGAAACCCAGATGCTGATCTGATAAATCCCTCCTATCCTGAAGTGCCATCATAACTGTTGAATAAGCCTGTGTTTGAGGAATAGAGTGAAGTGACATCTAAAGTTGCTAAGATGAGATTGGGCATGGTAGCCAACTATGTTTGCTCATCCAAAATTCATAAAAAGTGGGTAGTGTCCTTAACGAACGAGGAGATCGAGGTCATTAGAGGCCGTAAAAAGGAATCCAGATAAACTGACAAAGGTTCTAACACTGAATCGCGTGTTGATACTATAGGCCTCCCGGGAGGGTTAGTAGTATCTTTGTGAATTTTAGGGACCAAATAGAATTTAGCAATAGTTGGATCATGTGGGTTTAAAAACACCCATTCTTTCTTAGAAATAATATGCCTATCCAGTGCTTGCGTGGTGATTCGTTTAATCCGTTCTTGAAGGGCAACTGTGGGGTCTACAGACAGAAACTCATACACATTTGCATCCAATAATTGGCAATATGCTTCATTACAATACTGATCTCGATGCCAGGTAACTATTCCCCCTCCTTTGTCTGCTCGTCTGACCACAATATCAGTCCGAGATCGAAGGGCTTGCAAAGATGCTCTTTCCATCGCACTTATATGATTCCAAAATCCACAACATGTAGATTCTATATTTTGTATATCTTTTAAGATTAAATCCCGATAAAGCAGCAAGGAAGGATGCAGAGGACCTGGGGGGGACCACGTCGATTTTAAAGGTAATCGAGTGCGGTTTAAACCTGGTAGACTTTGCTGGTTTTCCTGTTGGGAGCTAAAGAATATTTTTAAATTAAGTTTTCTGATTAACTGCTCAAGATCCACTCTGAATTGAAAAGCATCAAATTGTAGACGTGGAACAAATGATAACCCTCTATCCAAAAGTGCTAGCTGATCGGGCGGGATGGACACTCCTGAAATGTTCATTACTAGGGATTTCATATCTTGCGTTTGGGGTATTCGCTGCGTTGCGTTTTCCCCCGATTGTTGTTTTTCTTTTTCTTTTTCCCTTCCTTCTCGACATCGTCTAAAAAATCTTTCTTGCGTTGAGATCCTTCTGAATCCATCGAGTCAGTATCCTCCGATGTGTTGTTAAAACTAACTTGTTTCTTTTTAGATCTTTCTTTCCATTTTAAATTCATCCACGGATGAGCGAGCATAAAAGTAAATTAAAATGTTGCCGATGAGAGGCCTCTATAGTGGAGCATTGCTTACAGTTCAATCATGTTTTTGATGAGTTAAAATGCTTTTGCATTGATCAAATCACCATACCGCAATTTGGTAAAACTAAGGATCAGACTCTGCTTTATTATGAACAACGATGGATCCATAAATTACAGACAGTGAGTCCTGAAGGGCTAAATGCGAAGATTGAATGGGAAGTTTGCCTGTGAAGCTATCAACTGCAGAGCGTTAGAGTGAGTGACCTTCCTATATAATTGATCCACATGTGCGGCGTTTCACAACAGTTGGTGAGAGCGGTGCGAGTGAGCCATGCGAGAAGACGTTTGTGAACTATTTTAGGTATGAAGCATATTCATCATTTTTCAATTTGAATATGTGTATAAAAACATAATTTTGAAAGTCAGTACCTAATGAACTTGCTTTATATTGTAGTGCTTTATTAACTTCCCCTGAAGAAGCCTGTAAAGGTGAAACGCTAAGAATAGCGCGCCTGACAGCGTCGGGATAAGCATTAGAAGCTGAAACTCGCTGCTCAAAGCTAAGCACTGAATTTTTACAATCTAATGAAATGAAATATGTGAAAGCTATATATTGCTATGAAATGGAACATGTAAAAGCTACGCATTGAAAATAATACTGTCTAAAAAAGTTTCAAAGCCGTGATTATTAAAAAGGTCGTTGATGATGTGGTGGCACGTAGTCCGTTTGATGCTATATTACAGGTCAACGGCAGCCCGAGTTTCTGAGACCTTTGCGGCAATTTTGAAATGGATTAGACTATTGTTTGCTACATTTATTTCAGTCTAAATGAAGATACATTGTACTTTCTAGTTATACTGCAGACTATTTGGATAGTGCCAAAGTGGTCAGAGAAAATATTCATCAGCACTGTCTAGGTAGCGCCACGGGCTATTCTCACCAGCACTTACCCAGTGCAGCTAACCAAATAAGAGCCTTTGAATATTGGAGCCTCGGTTGTTTGTCCAGTCTAAGGAAATCTGAACTGGATTCAGCCTTTTTCTCAAGTTATAGCCCAGTGTCAGATTTGCTTCTTACTTTTAAGCTGACAGAGAGGGCAGTCATGACTCAGTTACCATTACTTTTGTTGTTGTTGTTAAGTGCTGTCAAGTCGGTGTCAACTCATGGCAACCCTCTAGTTGTCCTAAATTGTGTTCGGTCTTCAGTCAGGCTCATTGTTGACAGACTGGTACCCGTAGCTGCTGTTATTATCCATTGGGTTTTCATGGCAAGATACAGAAGTAGATTGCTGGGCCTTTCCTCCGTGCAGTTTAAGTTTAGTGGTGTTGCTGTTGTCACAGAAATGTGATCCTCCGCCATCAATACTATCCCATTTTTCTGCTGCCCAGATGGGTGGTTTGTCTTGGTCTGGCACCTCAGCTGAGACCTGTCCATCTTGGGAGACCCTGCCAGGAGTGGAGGAGTGGCCTAGTGGTTGGGGCAAGGTACTTCAGGCCGGAAGGTCGGTGGGGGGTTCAAATTCCACTAGAGGACAGCAACCTTGGGCCGGAAGGACTGTGGTTTCTAGTCCCACAGGTGCTCCTTGTGGTCTTGGGCAAGCCACTTAACCCTCCATAGCCCATGTTCCCTGTAAAATAGTTATCTCCAAGTTATAATGCCCTGTTCAATGTAATTTCAGTTTGTTCAATGTAAACCGCACTGATGCAGAATAGCGCGGTATGTAAGAGAATGTAAATAAATAAATAAAATAAATAAATAAAACTACCGATAGCTTAGCCCTAAGTATCACTGATGCACACAAGCCCTCACAGCACGACAAGCTGCAAACCAAGTGAGGGCCATTACTTTTAGATATAAATGGCTTACAGAGTTGCCAATCTGAATTTGGTGCTGGGCAGAGTACAGAGACAGTCTTAATCTACATCTTTGATAAGGTTCTGGGGGATTTGAACAAAAGTGAATCAGTACACGTTTTCTTTTTGGACACGCCTGGTGCATTTGATTTGGTAAATCACTCCTTATTGTTAGAAAGTACTAGAGCACTAGGTTTAGGTGGTAGATTGATGAACTGGATCAGAGCTTTCCCTGGTGGGGAAATACAATCTATTAATATTAAGGGATGAGTTGTCTTAGATAATGTACCCAATACTTTCTCCTTTTTAATTTAGATCTCTCTTCTTTAGGAAAGTTTACTAGGAGGAGGGGGTTTTATGGGCATATTTAAGCAGATGATATTGAGTTAGTGGTACTGTTAGGAAAAGATTCTGGGACAGTAGTCCACCAACTAAATTCCAGCTTGCAAAAGGTCTCTGTTTTTGTTATAAGCTGAAATTAAATAGTGACAAAATGGATTTTGAGGCTGGGTCCAACAGGCTCATCAGGGTCACTTTTACCTATGGGCAAAGGAACGTCTGCCCTGGGCCCCTGCACAGTGGGGGGGGGGGGGCATCTGCCCGTAGGTAGATTTAGCTCCGAGTGTAGGCTGCTGAAACCTAGAGGCTTTTCTTCTTTTGCGAGACCACTACTGCATGGCTGCTGTTACCTGCTGCCTGATTACATCATGGATGTAATGCAGGTGCAGGAGCAGTAGTGCAGCTGTTGCCACAAGACTCCACCGTCCCCCTCCCCACCAAAAAAACCCAAACTGTGATGCAGTACGGTTGTGTAACCGCAGAAGAGCCTGGAGAGGCTCAGTCCCTCTATATTTTCTCCAGAAAGCTATTATTGGTAGCTGGCTGAAATTTTGTCAAGCTGTGCGCATACATTGACACATTGGGAGGGGTCTCGATGTTGCAGGGTCATCAACGCAATGTGCTGCATTCAAGGTTTCAATGCTAGGATGCATGCAGTTTGATGATGGTGCAGCTAACCATAAATAGAGCAATGGGGAATGGAGAGATGGCTTCTAGCAGAGGCCAGCGGTGAGTGGGGAGGGAGGAAGGAAGACAGGCAGGGGACCAGTATCGGTAGTCAGATGGATGGATGAAGGGAGGGTTAAATGCAGGGAGTACATGCTCTGGAAGGATGGGGGGGAGCAGATGGAAAAAGAGGCAAGTGCGAAGATGCTTGAGGCATTAAGGGGAGAGGTGCAAATCTGGATGCTAGGGAATTAGGCAGGGAAAGGAGGAGAGAGATAAGTAATGAGGATGGATGCGAGGGATGAAAGCTTGTAAAAAAAAAGCAGGAGGGATGGTACAAGGTATTAGAGAATGAGGTTGGAGGTGGGTGCTGGGGATAGAGAGAGCAAGGTCTCAGAGTTAAGTAAGGATTATGAATTGGGTGTGAGAGCAGAACAGACTCAGGACGGATGGGTATTTGTGGCTTGCATGGGAGAAGAGTGGAGCTTGAGCAGGGACTCTGGGATTAGGACAATAGTAGGAATTAAATGATTAGTTGTGGAGAGTAAGGGCTGGGTGGGGGGAGGACAAAAAGGGGGGAAGAGTATGAGTCACTAGAAAAGGGATGGGGCTGTGGAGAGGGAGAGAGGGGGTCAGGTCGTTGAAGAGGGGAGTGAGAGTGGAATTGGAGGAGGTGTAAAGGGGAATGGGAGGCTGGGTAAAGGGTAAGAGACTGAAGAAAGGGCTTAGAGACAGGGAAGGACTTAAGTGGCAGAGATGGAACCGAGGCTGGAGAAGTGCTCAGAGGAAGAGAAAGGGTGCATACAAGGGGGTGGAAATTGGGGACTAGAGAGTGGTGATAAGAGATTTGGAAAGGAATTAATGACTGAGGGAGAATGGAACGACTGGAGAGGTGAAAATGAACGACAGAAAGCAGGTAGGTAGGGTAGAAGTGAAAGAAGACGTTTGAAAATTGAAAGATGAGAGAAGGAAAGATGAATGAGTAAAATCCTGCTAAAGAAAGGCAAAAAAGAGAAATGGAGAAAAAAAGATGCAAAGAAAAATTATTGTCCAAGATAGAAGTAAACAAGGATAAAGGGAAGATGAGAGAGGAGAAAGAAAATGGAAGAGACCCTAGGAAAAGACTGACAACTGGGAAACAGCCCAAATATAAAAATAAAATGATCAGATGCGGCAGAGAGCCATACTGTATTTTGAGATTTCAGTGATTTGGAATATGTCAGCTTTGGTAATGTGCATTTCTTATTCTGTTTTAGCGCAGTACAGGAAGAAATGCATTTTCTTCAGTTTCCACTCTTCACTGCCTAGTTTCTTGGGATTTCCACTACAGTTTGTTCTGTTGCTAATTTGCAATCCCTTATACTATTTTACATCTGTGTAGAGAGTGTGAGACTGAGATACAATATTTCTGTAAGATTCCGGTGCCTTGTGTTTTCACAGTAAGGGTATATTATGGTTCCAGAGCCTGCTGTAATATTTGCAGCGCTGCCTTTTGATAGGCCAGATTCCTGCTGTTTGAGTCCTGAGAGATTAATAAGCCATTTGTCATATAACAAAGTTGAAGGATATTGCTTCTTGAGGCTTTATATATAACTGAATAATTTTATCAAGCATTGATAAGTGCTTGATAATTGAGTTAAAATATTTGACAACCTTGGCAACTCTTTTAGATTACTTAGAAATTCATAGTTCAGAACTGTGTGCCTAGTGCCCACGTAGGCCTCTCCTCAAAAAAATCTGTTCTGGCTTGCTGCTCAATCGCCTTGCCTCTACTCAAGTCCAGAGATGGGGTGTGCAGCTCCCTGCAAGAGATTGTGTGAGAAGGGAGATCAAGAGTGTGTGAATGTGTATGGGGAGACATTGTCAGAGAAGAGGGATGGTATGTGTAGGTCCGGCCCCAGAGTTGGTTCAAGGTGTTGGTACCCCAGGCAAAACTTAAGCCTTATGGCTCCCCTAGCTGTCAGAATCTATTGTTTAGCTTTGAATGCCCTTCTCTTTGCCAACCCACAGAAGCTGCTGTCCTAAGCAACTGCCTAATTTACCACATGGTTGGGCCAGCCTTGGGTATGTGCATGTGTAGGGGGTAGTGAGGAGACCAAAAGTATGTGAGGCTTGGGGCACACCAATGAGAAAACAAGAGACTGTGTACGAGGCTGAGGAGATCAGGACTTGGGATAGAGCTAGAGTGTGAGTATAGGGCAGAGCAGAGAGAGAAATTTATGTGTGTGTGTGTGTGTGTGTGTGTGTGTGTGTGTGTGTGTGTGTGTGTGTCGGAGAGGGGGCAGAACAGTGGGAGAAGTATATATATGAGTAGGAAGGGGACACAGAAAAAGCAGGAGATTGGGTGTACTGTTAATCTTTCTAATCAATGATCATTCAAGTATGTAATGGGCATTACTTTAAAAATTAATATTTTGATAGTAATATAGTATAAGATTTCTCTGTTTCTTACATAGGGTGTGCTTAATGTAGGAAAAAAAATAAAAGGGGTCTCATCATTAAATATTTGCCCAGGGCCCCATAAGTGACTAAAGAAGCCCTGTTGGTGATGCAGATGAATAGCATTCCATGCCCTACAGCTAAACTGATTAGGAGTAGTTCTTGACAGGGACTGTATCAAGTTAAAAATGTGCCCTGTGCGACCAAGAAATCCGGTGTCCCCCCTCTTCCACCCAGCCATGTTCAGTAACTCATTCTTTTTGAGCTTCCTGGAAGCCCATAGATGATATCAGTGCCCTTTTTTATGTGTGTGCCCTGTGTGGCTGCCCCGCTTGCACAGCCCTTGGTATAGCCATGGTTCTTGATCTCTTATCCCTGGCAAATCAAATTCAGAGGCTAGGAGAGCATCTTTAAACCTATGGCTGGCATGCCAGTTGTGCCCATACCTTGATCAGGAAGCTTTTAAGAAAGTGATAGTTGCCCATGTGATTTCTTATTTGGATTATTGCAGTGCCCTGTAGGTAGGCCTGCCAGGAAAACAAGCTTGGCAGTTTTGGGTAAAGCACGGCGGGAGAAAACATTTTTATTCTATTTTCTGCATTGACCTCTGTAGAGGCGAGGATCAGATTTAAACTGTTGTCCTAAGATTTTGGTTATGAGAGACACAAGCCCTGACTACTTTAGAGATAGTCTAATATGGTCTGTATCAGGATAGCAATTGTGCCCTTCCCATAAGGGCCAATTAGTGATACCAACAGTGCACAAATGTGTCATAAACTGAATATCATCTGCTTAAAAAAATGCACAATAAAATCCCTCCTCGTACTTATTTTTCCTAAAAGAGAGAGGTCCATATTACAAAGGAGGTGGTATAACCCTGATTCTTGGGGTGCAGCATCTAGGACAGCTCTAGACCATTGCAATATTCTCTTAACATTAAAAAACTGTGTCTCCAACTGAGGAAAGCCAGGGCCGGTGCAAGGGTATTGGGTGCCCTAGGCCAGGGCTCAACAAACCGCAGGTGCCTTTTCTGTTGCAGCCATTACCATAAGCACCAGGAGGAACAGGGAGCTGAATGGATGCAGGAAAAATAAAGGGTAGCGGAGGTTTGACCCTTCGCGGCTGCTTGGTTTACTGGCTGGTTGCAGCCAGTAAACCAAGGGGAAGTGCTACTGCTAGGGGAAGTGCTACTGCTAGGAGATTTCAATATGCCAGATGTTGATTGGCACATTCCTGCTGCAGTATCATCTAGGAGTAAGGAGATCCTGGATTCTCTACAGGGAGAACTATTCAGGCAATTGGTAACAGACCCCACACGTGAAGGGGCCATACTGGACTTGGTGCTTACCAATGGAGAAAGTGTTTCTGATGTTGTAGTGGGAGATCATTTTGCATCCAGTGATCACCAGATGGTGTGGTTCAGTATTAGGACTAGGGCTGTTAGAATCCATTCCAAGGTGAAGATCTTAGACTTTAGGAAGACTAACTTTGCAAAGATGGGCCAATACCTCAGGGAGTCGTTAGTGGGATGGGAACAGCTGGGGGATGTAGAAAAACAGTGGGCAAAACTGAAAGGGGTATTTTAAAGGCAACCAACCTTTTTGTTAAAAAGGTAAATAAAGGCAAAAGGAACAGGAGACCGCTATGGTTTTCGAAGGAAGTAGCTGAAAAAGTGAAGAAAAAGAGGGAGGCCTTCATGAAATACAAGAGATCACAGAGAGAGGAAGACAGGCATCTGTATTTGGAAAAACTTAGAGAAGCTAGCAAAGTAGTCAAGAAGGCAAAGATTCAAAAGGAGGAGGAAATAGCCAATGCAATAAAATGGGGGGATAAGACATTTTTCAGATATATTAGTGAGAAGAGGAAGGGCAAAAGTGGTATTGTCAGACTCAAGGGTGCAGGGGGGGAATATGTAGAAGCTGATAAGGATAAAGCGGAATTGCTTAACAAATATTTTTGTTCTGTGTTCACAGATGAAGAACCAGGAGCAGGACCTCAGAAAACACCCACAAATAAGAACAGAAGCGAGGGACATCTTGAACAATTTTCAGAAGACTGTGTTCGTGAGAAACTAGCTCAACTTAAAGTAGACAAAGCGATGGGACCGGATGGGATACACCCTAGAATACTGAGGGAACTTGGGGACGTTCTAGCAACTCCACTGACTGACCTTTTCAATGCCTCGTTGGAGTCGGGAGTGGTGCCAAAGGACTGGAGAGAGGCTCATGTGGTGCCTTTACACAAAAGCAGTAGTAAGGATGTGGTTGAAAACTACAGGCCGGTTAGTTTAACTTCAGTGGTGAGTAAATTAATGGAAACGCTGTTGAAAGAGAAAATAGTGATGCTTCTGGAGTCCAGCAGATTACAGGATCCGAGGCAGCATGGATTCACCAGAGGCAGGTCTTGTCAGACAAATCTGATTGATTTCTTTGACTGGGTGACCAGGGAGTTGGACCGCGGGAGAGCTCTAGATGTGGTGTATTTAGATTTCAGTAAAGCCTTTGACACTGTTCCTCACAGGCGACTTATAAACAAACTGAGCACCCTAGGGATAGACCCTAAAGTTACTGCTTGGGTTAGAAATTGGTTGGGTGGGAGGCGACAAAGAGTACAAGTAAATGGAGCTCACTCTGAGGAGAAGGATGTTACCAGTGGTGTGCCCCAGGGATCTGTCTTTGGTCCGATTCTTTTTAACATCTTTGTTAGTGATATAGCGGAAGGGCTGTCAGGTAAGGTTTGCCTCTTTGCGGATGATACCAAAATCTGCAATAGAGTAGACACCCAGGAAGGTGTAGATAACATGAGGAGGGATCTAGCTAAGCTTGAAGAATGGTCTAGAATTTGGCAACTGGGATTTAATGTTAAAAAATGTAAGGTCATGCATTTGGGCTGCAGCAATCCAAGGGAGCAATACAGTATAGGAGGTGAAGTACTTTTGTCCACTAAAGAAGAGCGGGACCTAGGCGTAGTTGTGTCCGATGATCTTAAAGTAGCTAAACAGGTAGAAAAGGCGACGGCAAAAGCCAGAAGGATGCTTGGGTGCATACGGAGAGGAATGGCTAGCAGAAAAAAGGAGGTGATAATGCCTCTGTATAAGTCTTTGGTGCAACCTCATTTGGAGTATGGTGTGCAATTCTGAAGACCGCACCTTCAAAAGGATGTGAACAGGATGGAGTCAGTGCAGAGGGTTGCTACTAAGATGATTAGTGGTCTTCATTATAAAGCATATGAGGACAGACTTAAGGATCTTAATATGTACACCTTAGAGGAAAGGCGGGATAGAGGTGATATGATTGAGATGTTTAAATACCTCCGTGGCATAAATGTTCAGGGAGAGAGCCTCTTTCAATTGAAAGCAAGTTCTGCGACGAGGGGACATGGGATGAGGGTGAAGGGAGATAGATTCAGGAGTGATATGCGGAAATATTTCTTTACGGAAAGAGTAGTGGATCCGTGGAATAGTCTCCCAGTGGAGGTGGTAGAGATGAGGACAGTAACTGAATTCAAAAAAGCATGGGACCAACACAGAGGATCTCTAAAGGTAAAAAGTGGACTGTTGTAGTTGTTGTTATGGAAGGACAGACTAGATGGGCCTTGTGGTCTTTTTCTGTCATCATGTTTCTATGTTTCTATGCTTCCAGGCTGGGGCCAGAGTTTGCACATGCTTCTCTCTCAAGTCCTGGCTGAGAAGAAGTGGGGCCTGAGAGAGGAGTGTGCACAGGTTCCAGCTTTTCCCATGAGCCATTACCTTGAGCTTCACAAAAAATGTGGAGCAGAATGGATGCACTAAAAAAAAAAAGGTAGTGCAGGCTTGATCCTTCACGGCTACTCTCTACTGGCTGTTTGCCTTGTTCCAATGCACAGAATCTAGCCTCTCTGATGAGCTGCTACTATGAGTGCCACGAGGAATAGGAGGCTGAATGGATGCACTAAAAAAAAGGTAGTGCTGGCTTGACTCTTCACGGTTGCTCTGTCTACTGGCTGGCTGCATGGTTCTGGGATGGAGCTGGAGTTTGCACGTGCATCTGTTAGCTGAGAGGGCCTGAGAGAGTAGTGCGCACAGATTCCAGCTTTTCCTACGAGTTTTCCTATCCTTATTTGACTGCACCCTTAGGAGGAAGAGATGGTTCCAAGCTTTACTTTTCAGCACCTCTTCCTCTTGTTGGCTCCAAATGGATTGGCGGGGAGCTTGTTTAAAGACAGAAGGAACCTAGGGGTAGGAGAGCATGACACAATAGCCCAAGGAAGAGGAAGCGGTAGGCTATCAACTGTGAGGTGGGAGAGAGTTACAGAGACAGGAAATGAGTCTGGGGCAAGTAATCCTGGAGAAGTGAGAAAGTAAATTAGCGATTGAGTCTGGATGAACATGGGAGGTGAGAGAAAAGAATCGAGCATGGATGAGGGAGAGTGAAGAAATGGTTGAGTTTAAGGGAGATGATTCTGGGGATGCTGGTTGGATGGTTCTGGGGATATGGAGACAGAGAAAGGGGGAAATGAGTCTCTGGTGGTAGTTTATTTATTTATTTTATTTAACAGTTGCTTATATACCGCTACCTTCCACAGATCAGGTGCGGTTTACAGTGAACAAGGAATGAACAGGTTAACAGGTCTGTTTTACATGAAACATTAATTAACTAGGTACAATTTTGCTAAATACATGAAACATTAATTAACTAGGTACAATTTTGCTAAATACATTAAACATGATTGGACTAAATATGGTAAATTTGTTAAATAACAATTTAACTATTTACATATTTTGAACTAGTTGAGACAGGAATGAATTTGGAGAGGTAAGACTGGAGTGAATAGTTTGGAATGAGCCTGGAAGTTGCAAGATGGAGGTTTAGTTGGGCAGGGATAAGGAATAGAGGATGAGTAGTTGAGTATGGAGAAAGAGTAGATTCAGTCGAGTGGGGAGTAGATGAATGAGTCTGGAGGAGGGGATTAGAGAAAGAGAAGGCAGAAAAGAAAGGGGTGTGAGAGAGGGAGGGAGGGAAAAGAAGGAAAGATAAGAGAGAAGGGTGACAGCAGGTAGAAGGCAAAGGGAGTGACTTACACATTACACCTGCTCAAACATACCACACCCAGCTGTAAAGTAACCAGTTTCTGTCACACACATTCCCCTCTTACTCTCACTCACGCAGTCTTGGGCGCACAGATTCCCACTTACTCATACACAACACTCAGTCACTCACAACCCATGTATTAACACTTCCAATCCACTTACCAGTGACACACATCCTTTCACTTACACACAGCAGATCCCAATTGCAACCTGTGTATCTCACCCATGGCGAGTACATCAGATAATTTTAAACCCCTAGACTTAACATTTTTGTATGCTGCTGAAACATTAAGAAACCCAGTGAATGCATCATTTATTATGCTGAGCCCCCCCGTGTATGTGAGGGAGGTGCATCATCTTTCCCCAGATTTAAAACAGCTCTTAAAACATATCTATTTCAACAAGCATTTAAGCTTCCCTCTGTTACTACTTAGGATATAATGATTTTGGCGCTATTGCACACCTAGTCACATGCCTGGAACACTTGGAGCCTCTGCTTCCCCTCCCTGCCATTCCCTCCCCTTGATGTACTCAACTTCCATTACTATTTATTTTAACTGCCATTCTTTTCTCATTTCTATCGTTTTTATTGTAAACCGCTTTGATATACATTATTGAAAGGTGGACTATCAAGTCTTTTAATAAACCATCATCTTGCTGGGGCTGATGCTGGGCGTCAAGGGCTAGCTAAAGAGCCGGGGGACAGGGGCTGCCTGGTTTAATGTAAGAGGGAGATGGGATAGAGAAGAGAGACTGGTGAGGAAGATGCTAAAACAAAGATTGGGTGATGATGGAGGAAGAGAATAAGACTGGGTGGCAACAGGGTTGGGGATATAGAGAGAAGCTGAGTGATTTATTTATTTATTTATTGAACAAGTGGTGTTTTTTTTTTTTTTATACTGCCTTATCATACAATCAAAGCAGTTTACAGAGAACTCATAGTGAAAATTCAGGCAGGGGAGACATGCAGGATTTGCCCGGAGGCATAACTTACTGTATATACATAGGAATATAAGAAACGGGGTTATCTGTAGTTTAGGCTTATGAAATATGGAAGGAGGGCTAGGTATTGTCTTTGAAGTGGTTGGTGAAGAGAAAGGTTTTGAGGAATTTTCTGAAGTCCTTTAAGTCCATAGTTCGGATTTTTTCTGGCAATGAGTTCCAAATGGCAGGAGCAGCAAAGGAAAAACTCTTTGTAGTAAAGTTGTTCGCTTTAGTGAAAGAGCTAGGAATAGGTATGGTGTCTCTAGTGTTCTGCCTCTTAGGTCTGCTGGCTGAGTTTGTACATATCAGTTCTTGTAGAGATTCTGCAGACAGGTTGCTTCTTATCTTGAAGACAGTAAGTGCAGATTTATATTTGGCACGTGCAGTGATTGGAAGCCAATGTAGCTGATGTAAGAGTGGAGATATGTGATCATATCTGGGCGATCCTGTGATGACGTGGGCAGCAGTATTCTGAACCAGTTGCAAGGGATGGATGGATTGTGTTGGAAGACCATGATAAAGGGGTTACAGTAATCCAGAACGGGGGTTATAAGTGCTTGCCAGACTGTGCGGAAGTGGTCCCGATGAGGAGAGGCTTTAATCTTCAGATTATAGCGAGCTTTCAGAATGCTTTCTTGGAGGCATTGTTAATGTGAGCTTGTAAGTTTAGTGAGCGGTCAGTGATGATACCTAGGTAGCATACTTCCTCTTTTACTGTAATTAGAGAGTCTGCTATGGATATAGCTGAAGGGGGTGTAAAGGAAGGGTCCCATGTTATGAATAGTGCCTCTGATGTTTTGAATGACTTAGAGGTTGTTGGATGTCATCCAGTTGCTTATATCAAGAAAGCATTTGGTGATAGATGAATAGTCTGGCGAGTCAATGTGGATAGGGGAGTAAACCATGGTGTCTGCGTAAATGGCTTAGTGGATCTTGTGCTGCTTGAGGATGTTGCAGATTGGCTGTAAGTAGATGTTGAAAAGGAGGGCAAACAGTGAGGACCCTTGTGGAATCCCTGTGTTGAGTGGAATGGAGCTGAAAGGTTTGGGCCAACTTTGATCTTTTGTTGTCTGTCACTGAGGTAGGAGTGGAACCAGTTGAGTGTTGTACCATGAAGACCAATGTTAGATAGGTGGTCTAAGAGGGTGCAATGTGATACTGTATCGAAGGCCGAGGAGATGTCAACAAAAATGAGAAGGAATCCAGTTTTTATGTTGTCTATTCCTCTTAGTAGACTGTCGAAGAGGTGAATGAGGAGGGTTTCAACACTGTGGCTAGGACGAAATCTATGTTGGTGTGGATCCAGAGGAGCATATAATCAGTATGATCTTGCAGCTGTCTTTGCACCACCTTTTCAATTATTTTGGTTAGAAAAGGGAGGCTGGGGATAGGGCGGTAATTCGCAGGATCTAAGCAGTTTGTTGAGGCGTTCTTTAGAATGGGTCAGATGGTGGTTTGTTTGAGAGCAGAGGGCATGTAGCCTTTGGTTAGGGATGAGCTGATGATGTTGTAGATGCAGCTGATGACCTCTTCCTTGACTGATTTAATCCACATTACTGGGCAGGGGTCAGAGGGCGTTGTACTAGTGTTTAAGGCAGCGATGGTGTGGAGTATTTGGTCCTTTGTAGGAATGTGAAATTCTCCCCATTTGTGAAGGATGTTGGAGTCTGCATCTGGGGTGTAAGGGGTGTCTAGTTGTGAGGTTCTCAGGGGAGGCTTGTATTTGTTGATGAGGAAATCTGCGAAGATTTGGGGGTGAATAGGGTCCTCTTTGTGGGATGGATCTTTTGTCAGGGTGCGGACGATTTTGAATAGCTCATAAGGCTTGTTGCAGCATTTTAAGATGAGATTAGTGTGATATTCTTGTTTGTGCTTGTTAATTAGGTGGTTGTAGTCACTCTGCAATGTCCGGTATTGAAGATGAGTGGCTTGAGACTGGTCATGTCGCCATTTACGTTCTAGTTGGCGAAGTTTTAGTTTCTTTTCTCTTATTGCTTGCGAGCACCAGGGGCCTGAATTCAATCTTGTCTTTATTTTTCCAGAAATTCTGGGGGTATATAGGTTTCACTGCTGCATTAATGATGGATTTGATTGCCCATCTAGGTCTGTGAAGACCTGTTGGAGGCTTGGAAGAGTCTCATTGAGGAATTGTTCCTTGTTTGTTTGTTTTTATTTGTTTTAGTGCCATCAAGTCAGTGTTGACTCATAGCGACCCAGCTAACTCTGGGTTTTCTTGGCAATGTAGATTGCCAGCCTTTTCTTCCGAGGCAATGGAGGGTAAAGTGACTTGCCCAAAGTCACAAGAAGTGCCAGTGGGAATCAAACCCTTGATCTTCTGGGTACTAGGCAGTTGCTCTAACCACTAGGCGGCTACTCCTTGTTAAATTCCTTTAAATCTTCTTTCAGAGAGGGGTATTTTTTTGTGATTTTCCTTGTTGGGGTAGCAGAATCTTGAAGTGTATGTCGTGGTGGTCAGACCAGGGTATTGGAATGGTAAGAGGGGCTGTTATGCTGTCCTGTGTAAGAAGGTTCTGTGGGACAAAGATGAGGTCTAGGGTAGATCCTGAGTAATGAGAAGGGCCCTTAAGTATTTGGCAGAAATGAAGTGATTCCATTGCTTTGAAAAATGCCTCTTCTTCTCTGCTAGAAGTGGAGTTTAGATTTAGGTCGCCTAGTAGTATCAGAGGCTATGGCTTTGATTATGTTGGATGTCTCATCTGTGGCTGCATTGGGGGCTCTGTGGGTGAGGCAAATGGATAGGTGTCTGTTTTCTATTGTAAGTAAGTCACATTGCTTGTAGCTTATAGACTGGGATATTTTGAAAGTAAGATCCATATGTGCGAGGATTAGGAATCCACCACCTCGCTTATGGGCTCGGGGGTAGTTGAAGGCGGTATGAGACCATGGAATGATTTGAGATAGAATGACTTGGTGTGTGATTTTCAGCCAGGATTCTGTGATGCAGAGAATGTCTGTTTGATGATATTGCATATGGTCCGAGATGGTATTTGTCTTATTTCTGATGGACTTTGTGTTGATTAGGCCAATGTTAATAGGTGTGCTTGGAGTGGGTAGGGTGTGGTGTCTAGCAGTGTGAGCATTAGTTTGAATCTTTATTAATCTAGGGGTTTGTTTCTGAGAGTGTTTGTGAGTGTTCAGGCATAAGTGAGGGAGATATGGTATGTGTATTACAGGAGGTTGTAGGTCTGTTGTGGGTATATTTATGGAGTAGGTGGCTGCTGAGAGGCAGCAGAGTAGGATCCAAATGCGAAGGACAGCGTATACTATTTGGATGGTCGGTAGCTTTGGTTCCAGTGGCATTAAGAGTTTTGTGTCTTTTGGTGGAATCTTGGAGGGGTAGGAATGGGATTCTTGCTGCAGTGAGTTCCATTTTCAGCAGGGTAGTACTTACAGTTTCTCGATTTCATGGTGGAAGTGTGTCCTTGTGCAGTTCAGCTATCTTTGCGTTATGTCGGGTGGGAGTTGACTGCAGATGAGAGAATCTGATGGAGGAGATATCGGTGACGTGGTCCTCAAGTTTGATGTGGTGTTTGCAGTTGCTGGGTTTTAACTCTGAAGGTAACTTGTTTGAGTTGAGCTTCTCTGGCGCTCCCTGCATGCGTTCCCTGCCTAAGGGCCACATCAAAGGGCCCTCTGGTGAGGCGCTCAGGTGCAGGTGTGCCCGGAGGCACTCCTTTTTAAATTTGCAGAGGTTGGGCCCTGATTGGCCTTGAGCAGGAGAGCGGGAGGGGTTTCATCCCCCCGTTCTCTTCCTTGATGCCGATCGGGGCTCGATGACAGGTCTGCTGGCTGTGAATTTTTACTAGGGGCCTGCAGGGGTGCATTACCTGATTTACTAATCTTTCTTTTCCCATTCTGGGTCCAAGGGAAAGAGAGAGTTAGTAAATGAGGCCTGCAGGAGCTGTGGTAGACTTCAGAAGAGATCCCTCACCCTCTTTTTTAAACTTCAGCAGAAACAACAGACCTTTGCGGGAGAGGTCTCAGCCTCTGGCTGTAAAGGTTTTGGGCTGGCTCCTAAAACCAAAGAAAATTTGTAAAGACTTGCCCTAGGACGGTGAACCGTCAGCCTTGAGATTTTAATAACTAAACTCAACCATAATGATCATCACATCACCACCCTCCTGCAATAATTCTTTAAAATGCATAATTGAACATCATTCTTTAAAAGATGAAACTCTGCTTTGAGTATGTATGTGTGTGCTCACTCTCCCTGTGAGTAAAGGATGTGCTGATGGCTCTTTGAGTTGTGTGCTGATGGCTCTTTGAGTTGTGTGCTGTTGGCTCTTTGAGTTGTCTGCCTGTCAACATTTATTATTTTGCTTTGACTGCTGCTACTTTTTACCACCCCTCAGAAGCTACTATCTTGTCCTGTCTGAAGTTGAGCCGGCCTTCAGGAGAAAGCCCTGATCCATTTCATCATTCTACCGCCTAATCCTAGTTCTCTAGCTCTTTCTAGCAGTAACAAGCCTTTAAGACTAGGGCTTTCTCAGTGTGGACTCCATCACAATAGAATTTGCTTCTAGGGGAAATTAGATGAGAATCAAACTACCTGGCCTTGGGAAAAAAATACGAGTCATGGTTGTTTCTGCCAAGTTCATTGAAGGATCAGACTAATGATTTTACCTTGTTGAGCAGGAGGGTTTGATAAAAGAACAGTCTTGGAGAGTATGTATCAATGCTATATATGAAGAAAAATAAGAAATAATTTTATGACGTGTTTTTCACATGTAAAGCATGTTTTACACATGGAAAATGGCTATTACTGTATAAACCTGTGTGCCAAATATGCATATATAAGTACATGAACTGACAAGATGGCACATTGTAACATGCAGGCAATGTTGTGCAAAGCTTTACTCTGTGCTATTTAAACCCAGCAGAACCGCTTTTCATTACCGATCTGATGAAGAGTGCATAGTGCTTCAAAGATGGTCGCAGATCTGTTGAATTAGCCTATTAAAAGGGTATTGCCTATAATTTGTTTGTTGATCCTTATTTCACATGTTCAACCACAGTACAGTGACTCTCTAAATGAAAGACCCTCTGTTTCATGTTGATGCTGAGGTTTTGTTTGTTTTTTTAAGGGTAACCGTGCTTTGCATTCACTTTGCAGCTAGCACCATGTTCTCGAAAGGGCTTCCTGTGTAATAAGTGGTAGTTTCCTTAGGTTCCCATAGCAGTGGCCGCAGAAGTAACCCTTTGTCTCGAGGGCTGCTTGTCGTGCCCCCTCCTTTCCCTGCACCTCCGCCACGTATTGCTTCTACTGCTTCCTTCCTTTCTTTTCTGATCTCTCCTTACTCCTCCTCCTCGCATCCCACATTACCACCGTTGCAGCTGATGGCTACCCTCCTCCCAGTTGCACCCCCCCCCCATTGCAACAGCTTCTTTTTCCCCTCCCCATGCTGCCATCTTCTCTGCTGCCCTCCCCCCTCCAGTAGCCGGCTCTCCTTGGGTCAGTGGCCAGTGTTCTGCCGCTTCCTAATTCCATTTATTGTGAAGTAATCGACATTTAAGTCTGATCAGTTGCTCGTTAATTAATGGACCATTAACAGCAACAAAATGGATCCAGTATGTACAGTGGGCGCTAAAGTAAATATTTTTTATAACGCTTTAAATTAGCAAAAGAAATGTGGTACAGAATAATAGAACCGGCTGAGTTCTTCAGATAACCTGCTCTTAAAACTAGAAATTACATCTAAAGCAAGGTGAAAACCTGACAGGTCTTTAGGTCAGCACCTTTTCCTGTAACTCATGCTTCATTTGCAAACACATGCAGTTGGGCCCCAACCTGCTTTCGTTTGTTCATCAGACCTGCATCTAAATTGCATGCTGAACTTGCAGATAACATTTAGTTGTTTGACATTTTTGAATAAATAAACTTTTGTCAACATCAAGCTTCTCTCACACGCCTCTTCTCTTTCTTTCCATATTCATTGTAGAGGATGTCTTATTTCTTAAAGGTAAGGGTAGCTTCATCTCTTTGATTTACAGTGGATTAAGAACACATTCCTTAGCAGCTTCTAATATGTTCCTTTTATGTTTCTCTCCATCCTTGTATCCTGTGGTTCAACTATGTTTCTAATTTTGTGTGTGTATTTTGAGGAATGACCAAGATCCACCATTATTAAAAGGGACCCAGGATATCAGTGCTTGCCCCAATACAAGCATTGTGGAACCTGTGTCTTTTGGGGAGACTGCTAGGTACTTATGATGTAGATTGGCCACTGTTGGAAACAGGATACTGGGCTTGATGGACCTGGGTCTGACCCAGTATGGCATATCTTATGTTCTTATGTTCACCTACTTGCAAAGTGATTTTGCATGCGTGTCAAGGACATTAACATCTGTGCATTGTTTTGTCAACACATAGCAGATACTTCCCAAGAGTATTTTTTTCATGGTGCTTTTGTACATTCACATTATGCTGCAATCCAGTAAAACCTGTAAATATATGTTTATGTGGGTCAAGTGGGGTTTTTGTGAAAGTGATTCATTTAAAAAAACAGCTGTAGCTAACATCTGCTTGCCTGCTTCTGGGCTTTGTTTCGTCTTGTGTTATTTATAGGTCTTCCATCCTCACGTCTTGTTCATGATGAGGGAAATTTTCAGAAGCTATTTACCCAGGCAGATATCAATGTAGAGAGTAAACTGGCTATCTGAAAATCACCCGGCCTTTACCTGACTAAAAATACACATGGACCTGCAGGCATGGCTAGCTCAAGGGAAGAAATAATGCACATAGATCGCATTTTGAAGACTACCCATGTTATTTTAAAGGAAAGAGGGTAATTCTGTAGTCTCGCATGTAAAGTACATTGCCAAACACACATTTGGGGCCTATTCTATGAAGTATAGCACACGTGGGCTTTACTTTACAGAATTGGTGCATATGGACGTGCCTGAATCTAGTTGTGGCAGTTAGGCCTGCCCTAGATCAGCGCAGTGACGTGTGAAAGTCAAAGTATTCTATAACTTACATGCATACGTTTTAGCTCCTCCTACACTCCTCCCAAGGTCCACTGCCGTGCACACCCCAACTGAAAGTATGCAGGCAGATAATAGCATCTGCCTTAAGTGTGCATGTTAGTGCCCCTTTACATGCGTAAACCCTTTAGAATGGGGACTTAAGTGTACTGTTCCGTGCACACTACATAGAATCAACCTTACAGAGTACTGCTGGAAAAGATGGGTCAAATCTTGGTGGGTATTATATCCTGGCACAATTTTCATAGGGAAATTCAAGTTTGCAGGTACTTTCCCTTTGAGAATTACTGCAGGGTCCCCTGTGTTTTTATGATTTTTTGTAAATAGAAGATGGCCTCCTTTTTTGTGATCGCTACTTCCCTGGTATTTTAAAAATTCTCCTTCACTGTCTATTATTAATGCTCTGCTTAAGCTTCCTGTGTGCGTGTGGTGCGCTTGCCTGCCAGCTTGTAAAAGAGCAATCCATTGATATCCTGATTTGCTGGTATTTGTAATTAGAGCTATGTACAAAAAACTTTCCAAAATATGTAAGTATTAAGTACTAACTCTCCTAAGTACGAGGGTTGTCCAGAAAGTAATGCCCCACATTATTTTTCTCGGAGAGTTTTCATTCAAAATGTATAAAAATCACTCACAGTATAAATGAATGTGTCCTTAACGCATATTATTTTTCTACATAATCTCCATCAACATCTACGGCCTTACACCAGCGAGAAACGAGGGCATTAATTCCTCCTCTGTACCAGCTCGTGTCCTGTTCATGCAGCCATTTTCTTACAGCACGAATCACGCTCACGTCATCTTCAAACCTTGTTCCACGCAGGCCATCCTTTAGTGGTCCAAACAGATGAAAATCTGATGGTGCCAGATCAGGACTGTAGGGTGGGTGTCCCCCACTGTCCAACTAAATTTGGCGATTGCCTCTTGGGTTCGGAGGCTTGTGTGAGGGCGAGCATTATCATGTTGAAGCAACATGTCTCCTGGATTACTGTTAGGCCGCACTCACAAGTAGCGCCATTTCAGTTTTTGAAGGGTTTTGATGTACCTGTCTGAATTGTTTCACCTCTCTCAAGCACATACACCCGAATTACGCCATCAATGTCCCAAAAGACAGTGATCATCACTTTTCCAGCGGAAGGAGTGGTCTTGAACTTCTTTTTTCTTGGTGAGTGAGCATGATGCCATTCCATGGACTGCCTTTTAGTCTCTGGTTCATAGTGGTGAGCCCAGGTTTAGTCACCTGTGACGATCTGGGACAAAAAGGCCTCCCCCTCAGCTTCAAAACACTCCAACAAATCAGAGCAGATGTCTTTCCTTTGGCGTTTGTGTTCGGTTGTGAGACTTCGCAGAACCCATCTTGCACACACCTTTGAATATCCCAAAGAGTCAATAATTGCCATTGCACTACCTCTACTGACGGAAAGCTGTAAGGACAATTCCTGACTCGTGATGTGCCGATCCACACGAATAATGTCATCAGCGCGCTGCAACTTGTCTGGACTGGTGGCTGAGGCAGGACACCCAGACCGCGGCCGATCTTCCAGTTCCGTTTTACCACTTCCTGAAGCCTTTACTCTCGTCACCCATCGTCCAACGGTGCTCCTATCTACTGCAGAACTTCCATACACAGCACACAACCGTTTGTGAATGTTTCTCACACCTTCTTTCTCCTCCACCAAGCATTCAATTGCAACTCGTTGTTTGTACCGTGTGTCACTCACAGACGCCATTTGAAGGATCACTACCGCCTCGCTATTTGTCGGACGACTGTAAAATTACACACGTGTCCTTTGAAGTTCCAAGTTACTACCCTTTCAATTTCACACCTCTATCTTCATTCTGGACTGGGAAAAAACATGTGGGGCATTACTTTCTGAGCAACCCTTGTATATAGAATGAAAAGGAGGCGTCTTGATATCTTCTGGCTCTGAAATGAATTTGCTTTGCAACATTGAGCTGATGCTGTTGCTTTTAGTAGCTTTTCTTCAAGCTGGAATATATTTCCTAGACAGGGATAGGGCATTTCCCTCTCTACTTGTATCATCTCAGTTATCCGATTTGATGCCATTCTAGACTCCGTGAGGGGGCGGAGACCTGTCTATCAATGATGATCTGAGAAGGCCAAACCAATGATTCCCTAAGATCTCAAAAAGCAGCTCTACATGCCAGCTTTAAAAAATATGGTTCTGACTAGGTCAGCTCCTTTCTGATTCAATGCTGAATGCTTCACACTAACCCACTGCGCTTTTGAAATATTGTAGGTCACAAAATACGTACCATTGTAAAGGGGGCTAAAAAGCATAATCACGCTTCATTTAAAGTACGAAATGCAAGATATCCAATTAGGGAGCTGCAGCAGCCACTAATTCGAAACCTGCAGACCAAGCACTTGCTTTTCTCACTAAAGAACCTGAGCAGGTGCAAAATTTAAAAAAATGGAATTTTTTTCCATCTGAAATTGCTTAGTTTCTAAATATGTTTTTGTTTGGTATGGTCCCTGTTTACTAAACGGTGTTAGGTTTTTGCAGCTAATGCGTTAAATTTTGGAGTGGAGGAGTGGCCTAGTGGTTGGGGCAAGGTACTTCAGGCCGGAAGGTCGGTGGTTCAAATCCCACTAGAGGACAGCAACCTTGGGCCGGAAGGACTGGGGTTTCTAGTCCCACAGGTGCTCCTTGTGGTCTTGGGCAAGCCACTTAACCCTCCATAGCCCATGTTCCCTGTAAAATAGTTATCTCCAAGTTATAATGCCCTGTTCAATGTAATTTCAGTTTGTTCAATGTAAACCGCACTGATGCAGAATAGCGCGGTATATAAGAGAATGTAAATAAATAAATAAATAAATAAACTGCAGCAGTTAACACATGGTAGCTGCAAAACGTCCATGCTTATTGTTGGGGGTCTTCCTGGCACTTGAGAAGGCAGTTATGCTGCTAATACATGATAGTAATGGCTGTTATAGATTAATAGCATGGCCGTTAATGTGGAATGCAGTTAAATACATCCCTGGAAGTGGTATTAACTCCCCCCCACTATCTGCCGTATTAGCAATTAACGAGCATTAATGACACTTGTGTTCCTCGCAAGACACACTCCCCATCTTCTAATATGAAATTTCATTTTAGGTGTTTAATGCGTTGGTTAATGCATGCTGTTAATGAAGCACGCTAACTTTTTTTGAGCTGCATATTAACTGTGATTTAAAACGGTCATTAAATGCCTAATGCAGTTTAGTGAATAGGGGCTTAAATACTTTGCAAATGGAGATCTTGTCTGGTATCAGGTATGGAAGTATGTTTACTATTTCAGTGTTTGATGTCGATTATTGTTAATGAGGCTGTCTTTGCAGGATTCTGGCAAAAGCCCTAAAACAGTGAAGAAGTTTCTACCTAAAAGAAAAATGGAGAGAAAAGCATCTGATGATGAGCTTATGTTCAGAAAAAGTAAGCACTGAGATTTCTGAGAGCAAGATTTAGCTGAGGAAATATGAAAAATTTATTCTTTTTGCACCAGACACACACACATTTTATTTGGATTTATGGAAATAAACCACTATGGTTGCTCTTTCTCTTTTCATCACAATATTAGTATCCTTAGCACACCGTGCATCCTGTATCTTTTTTTTAAAGGATTTTGTTAAAGAAATCATGAGATTTCTATTACTAGCAACCACCATAATATAGTCACTGTTTTACTAGCAATTTGGTGAATTGAATTTTCTTGCTTTAATAAAAGTACTTTGCATTTGTCAGAGAATATAAACATTTTGTATAAGGAATGGAAAAATATTGGGAGCCTCAAATTAATCAGGAGGCCATGCCTCTGCTTTAAGGTTGTTAATATTTATAATTTTTATAGTGCTACTGAAATTTTGCAGCACTTGTACTGTGGGGATAAATATTCAAGTATTGCATGTCTCTGCCTTAGAGAACTTACAGACTAAGTGGGTACTTAGGGCAATGGGAGATAACGTGACTTGCCAAAGGTCACAAGGAATTTTAGTGGCAGAAGCAGGAACTGTACTCTGACTTACTTCCCTGGTTCTCAGTCCAGTACTGTAACACTAGGGCACTTCCTCTCCTATAGCCAGCCTGGCCCTGTAAATAGCCACTGTGACCCACAGTCTGTTCTCTTGTTGCCCACTTGCACAGAAGAGAAGATGCTAGAGCAGTTGGGTTCTCAATCCAGTCATTGGGACACACCTAGCCAGTCAGGTTTTCAGAATAACCATAATGAATATTCTCGAGAGAGATTTTCATGCACTGCCTTTATTGTACAGCCAGTCTGAAAGGCCGGAGCTGCCCAAGACATAGATAAGACTAAGCTTTCTCCTTTCTATCTCTGCTGGGTTTTTTATTGCAAATATAGAATATTAACTTTTGGTTAAACTTTAAGTATTGGGAAAATTGCTAATTGTTGGTCCTACATTACATTTGGGGATAGTCAAACTGCTTGATTTCCTTGTGTAGCCTTAAAAGGTTTCTGAGTGTGCCCACAATTCAGGTATAAGCCTACTGGGGCAGGGATACTTGTAAGAAAAATCAGCTACTTGGAATAGAAATACTTACATTGCAGGGGACCAACAGAGGCCCTTGCACAGGGGGCATATAGAACTACAAAGGTACATTTTGGGTAATTCTGGTTCATTGTCTGCTTGAAAGGCATCTCCCAGGGAGGGGCTACTTTAAATCATCAGACACCTGGCTTCACATACCGGTCACAGCCAGTCTGAAAGGCTGGAGCTGCCCAAGACACAGTTAAGACTAAGCTTTCTCCTTTCTATCTCTGCTGGGTTTTTTATTGCAAATATAGAATATTAACTGTTGGTTAAACTTTAGGTATTGGGAAAATTGCTGATTGCTGGTCCTTCATTACGTTTGGGGATAGTCAAACTGCTTGATTTCCTTGTGTAGCCTTAAAAGTTTTCTGAGTGTGCCCACAGTTCAGGTATAAGCCTACTGGGGCAGGGACTCTTGGGATCCCGCCCACCCTACCCCTCACCCCACCCACCCCTGGGGCTGCATTGCCTATATAGTGGCCAATAGCTTGGGATACGCCCACATTCTCTTAACCAGCATGTCTTGTATTCAGTGCAATACCTGTGGTACTTTCATTCCAAGACAAATCATTTGGAGCCTAAGAGCATGTCCTATGTGCCGAAGGTCATCTGCCATGCATAACGAATTGACTCTACTAAGAGAAGACCTAGCTGCCATGCATAAAAAATTGTCTCTACTGAGGGAAGAACTGGCTGCAATGAAGCGCACCTCTTCTAGGATACAGACTGAACAAAGTCCACCACTGCTCCCACAAAGAGTCAAACACACCAGGAACAAATGGATCACAGTGGGTTCGGATAGATTGCGATCTGTGACACAGAGACATCCTATACACCAAGAGATATCCCTGCATAATGCATTCTCTGCCTTGGTTAATGAGGATGCCCAATCCAAAGAAACTGAATGGCCCTTAAAGGAGTCAGTCAATGTCCAATCTCCTGCTAAAGCACCAAACATGAAGAAAAACTCACCAAGCAGAAAACTACTACTACTTGGAGATTCCATCATCAGAGACACCAACTTGGGAACACAGTTCAAAGGAGAGAAGATAGTCAAATGCCTCCCAGGCTCCTTAGCTGGCAGGATTACAAGCCAAATTATTGATGTACTTAGCGCAGAAAGCAAACACTCCAAACTTGATGTTGTCATCCACTTGGGTACAAATGACCTGGCTAGAAATAGTGCCTCTTCAGTCCAAAAGGACTTCCAATCTCTGGGAGAAAAACTCAAGCCCATTGTTAACACTGTAGCATTCTCAGAAGTTCTACCTGTTCTAGGTGAAGGGGCAAAAAGGCTAAATCATATTAACAACTTTAATATATGGCTCCAGACCTGGTGCAAACGAGAAGGATTCAGATTTATTGGCCACTGGGAAAACACATGGACCAACAAGAAACTATACTGTGCTGATGGGCTACACCTCTCTGTCGCAGGGAAAAGAATCCTACATGAAAAATTCAGGCAGTATGTCGATTTGCATTTAAACTAGAAGAAGGGGTGAAGGACGGGGAAGGTCAAGTTCTGGACGTCACCCCCTGCAAAAGCAGAATAACAGAAACAACCACACTTTTAAACAACACATCAAAAGCAACTGGGAAGAAGAGGGTAGAATAAAATCAATGCAAAATACACACAAGCCAGTTAAATGCTGGAAAGCAATGAGCACAAATGCTCAAAGCTTAGCCAACAAACCTCCGGACCTGGAAGCCCTAATGGTGGAAAAGGACTTGGACATTATGGCCATTACAGAAACATGGTTTAATGAATCGCATGATTGGGATATAGCCATACCTGGCTATAATCTATTCAGAAGAGACAGAGAAAATGGAAAAGGGGGAGGAGTAGCCTTGTATGTCAAAAGCAATATTAAAGCTACTGAAATGCAGGGTGCATGGGGAAAAAAAGAAGCGCTCTGGATCGTGTTGGAAAGAGGAGATGGCACTGTCATCCATACTGCTGTAATCTACAGACCTCCGACTCAAATTGAAGAGATAGATAACGAATTGATTATAGATATTGCTAAGATAGCAACAAAGGGGAAAGCGATCATATCGGGTGACTTTAATCTACCCGATGTGGATTGGATTACTCCTTCTGCAAATCTGGAAAGAAGCAAAAAAATTGTGGACGCTATCCAAGATGCGTTACTTAGACAAATGGTGATGGAACCAACCAGGAAAAGCTCAACGCTGGATTTGGTGCTCACCAACAGTGATAGCGTGTCTAATGTCTGGGTGAGTGCCCCTGTGAGCAACATTGATCATCACACGGTGTGGTTTGAGATAAAAGCCAAGGTGCAGTCCAATCATAGCAAGCTCAAAGTCCTAAACTTCAAAAACACTGACTTCAATAAAATAGCGAAGTACCTAAAGGAGGAGCTGACAGGGTGGAAGAGGATAAGGGAAGTGGAATTGCAATGGGCTAAACTAAAAGGGGCAACAGATAAATATGTAAGAAAAGTAAATAAAAACAAGAGGAGAAAGAAACCTATTTGGTTTTCCAAAGAAGTGGCTGCTCAAATAAGGGCAAAAAACACAGCTTTCGCAAAATTCAAAAGCTTGCAAACAGAAGAACACAGAAATGAATACAGGATCAAACTCAAGGAGACAAAAAGAGAAATAAGGATAGCAAAATCAAAGGCAGAGGAAAAGATGGCTAAAGATGTTAAGTGCGGCGACAAAACTTTCTTCAGGTATATTCGGGAAAGGAAGAAGATCAGAGGTGGAATTGCAGGACTCAGAAGTGCTGGGAACGGACTCGTGGAAAATGACATTGATAAAAGCGAAATTACTAAACAAATACTTCTGCTCTGTTTTTACTAAAGAAAATCCTGGAGAAGGACCACCTGTGACTCCCAAATATATAAATGGGAATGAGGTAGATACCACACCATTCAGAGAGGATGAGGTGTTAGAACAACTTGTAAAACTGAAAGTGGACAAGGCCATAGGACCGAATGGGATACTTCCCAGGATACTGAAAGAGCTCAGAGAGGTTCTTGCAGGGCCATTAAAGGATGTTTTCAACAGATCCTTGGAAACAGGAGAGGTTCCTCAGGACTGTAGAATGGCTGATGTCGTACCTCTACACAAAAGTGGTGACAGGGAAGAAGTGTCAAACTACAGGCCCGTGAGTCTTACCTCGGTGGCGGGAAAAGTAATGGAGACGCTCCTGAAAGAGCGAATAGTGAACTTTCTCAAAGCCAGTGGGTTACAGGATCCAAGGCAACATGGTTTTACCGAGGGACGATCTTGCCAGACAAATCTGATTGAGTTCTTTGACTGGGTGACCAGAGAACTGGATCAAGGACACGCGATGGATGTCATCTACCTGGATTTCAGCAAAGCCTTTGATGCTGTCCCTCATAGGAGGCTTATCAATAAACTCAGTAGTTTGGGGATGGGTTCCAAGGTGGTAAACTGGATCAGAAATTGGTTGACTGACAGACAACAGATGGAGATGGTAAATGGAGCTCACTCGGATGAAAGGAAGCTGATTAGCAGGGTGCCTCAGGGTTTGGTCCTAGACCTGGCATTGTTCAATGTATTTGTGAGTGATATTGCTGAAGGACTGAATGGAAAAGTCTGTCTTTTTGCAGATGACACGAACATTTGCAACAGAGTGGACTCCCCCGAGGGAGTGCTTAACATGAGGAGGGATGTGCAAAAGATGGATGAATGGTCTGATGCTTGGCAATTAAGATTTAATGCAAAGAAGTGCAGTGTCATGTACTTGGGAAGCAGAAATCCAAGGGAAATGTACGCGATAGGGGGGGGAGAGGTTGGTGTGCATGGAGCAGGAGAAAGACCTCGGTGTGATTATTTCTATAGATCTCAAGGTGGCAAAACAGTGCGACAAGGCGGTGGCAAAAGGCAGGAGGATGTTGGGCTGCATTTGAAGAGGAATTACCAGCAGAAAGGAAGAGGTACTAGTGCCACTGTATAAGTCTCTGGTGAGGCCTCACTTGGAATACTGTGTTCAGTTTTGGAGACCGTATCTTGCAAAGGATGTAAAAAGAATGGAAGCTGTTCAGAGGAAGGCTACCAAAATGATTTGGAGCCTGCGTCTGAAGCCTTATGAGGAGAGACTTGAAGACCTAAATATGTACACTTTGGAGGAGAGGAAGGATAGGGGAGATATGATTCAGACCTTTAAATACTTAAAAAGAAATAATGAACAAACCTCTTCCAGAGACGGGGAAGCTGTAAAACTAGAGGGCATGACATGAAGCTGCAAGGTGGTAAATTGAAAGGCAATGTCAGGAAATACATTTTTACTGAAAGGATGGTGGATGCTTGGAATGCCCTTCTGATGGAGGTGGTGGGGGCAAACACAGTGACGGAATTCAAAGTGGCCTGGGACAGACACAGTGGATCACTTTACAGCAACAGGATAAAATCAAAATAAACTGAACCATCTAATTTCTCAACAAATAGGGGTGTCCTACATGGAGCGATGGGGGGAGGAGCGGTGGGTTCATCCCTAAACAAAGAAACGAAGATATGGGGAGGGGTGAAGACATGGGGAGGGGTGCACCTGCTCCTGGTGGGTGCACCACTAAGCAAAGACATGGGTAGGGGTGCACCTACTCCCTAAAAGACATGGGAAGGGGTGCACCTACTCCCTAAAAGACATGGGAAGGGGTGCACCTACTCCTGCCATATTGCTGGGCAGACTAGATGGACCATACTGGTGTTTATCTGCCGTCATTTACTATGTTACTATGTTTGGAAATTTCTCATGCATATTCCTTGTGGTTATCCTGAAAAACTGATTGGCTAAGTGTGTCCCGAGGACTGGGTTGAGAATCCCTGTACTAAAGGGAAGACATTTTGCGTAGTACCCACATTTGCAAAGTATTTTTTACCCCCTGCCCTTAATATAGATGTTCAATATTTTGCAGGTACTGCAGCACTGGAGGAAGACGCACAGATTCTGAAAGTTATTGAAGCCTATTGCACTGGGGCAGGTTTCAATCAAACACTTAGCTCAAGTAAGAAAATGGCAGCAATCCTCTTATTCATAGTGCATCTCTCTTGTCAAGAGATCTGAAGACAATCGGTGTTTTTCTGCATTGCTTTTAAGAGTCCAGATTGTGCAGAGACATCAAAGAGTCCTTAAGATAAGAACATTTTAGTTACTGTGTGATTTCTTTCCATTGTTCAGATGCATGAGAAACACGCATTTTCTCTTAGATTTCTGTAAGCTTGTAAAACACAGAAACTTCATCAAGGAGCGTGTGTAAAAAGAAACAGCTAAGTTGTGTGGCTGTATGCGAGTCTGATTTCAATCTCATATTACAGTCCGCTTTGGAAAGGAAATGGTATCTTTTGATCGGATGCGTGCTTAACAAGCTACTTCATCAAATTCAGATCTGATTTAAAAAAGAAGAATTGGAAATGCTATATGTATGCCTATTGCTAAGTACCTGTAAAAATGCACAAAACCTATAACCCTTATTTAACAAAAAGCAAGTATTGCAGGTTGCTGTTTAATCATTTTAAGGAAATACATTGATTTTTTAAAAAATGTTTTTCCTCTATAAAATCATTCTAGTGCATGTATGGCCACACGCACACACAAATGATACTGGATCTTGTAAAATACCGGCTGGCGTAAGAGTACATGCTTTGACTTGAAGGTGTGGATTTTGCTGGTGGTATAGCTGGGAGATACTGGGCAGAGTGGAGGCAAAGTTTGCACCTCCTTGCGTAGATTATATAATACCTTAATCTACGCGTGAACACGTGCAAAATATGTTTGAACATTTACAGAGGCTTGCTAGAAAGTAAAGTGATTGCACCTATGTCTCTGCTATATACGGTAGTATTTTATAAAGACAAGTACCCTATAAAACAGCAGCTATGTAGGTGCCTACCCACTGGGCACCCTGTTGTAATGTTACCCTTCATGTGTTAAAAGGACAAAGCTTAGTTGAGTTAGGCATTTTTCAGTTTTGCTCAGTTCCCTAGCATCATTTTTTGCAATTTCTCTGCATAGCTCAATGTCAATTTTAGGAGCCTGTGTGCCACTGAAAATTATCTGCTAGAGTACTTTTAAATGAAGCATTGCTTTCCTATGCATTTTAAAGCAGCAAAACTAGCTAGAATGGCAACTTTCCTATGCTGACTCTTTTGTCTCCTCGATTTTTAAAGTCTTCTTTCTAATGCTCCTTTTATTTTGTTAAAATATATTTTCATTCTTATATTTTAACACTTCTTGAGGATCACTTGGATGATAAAAAAAGTCTCCTTCCATTAGTCCACACTTCAGTCGTTTGCATTGATTTGGTGTTTCACATGCATCATTATGATGCCTGGATGGGCTTTGATGAGAAACAGCACAGCAGCACCCGTATTTGCTATCATTTGTAATGATGGATGCGATGTGGAAGAAGTCATTTCTGTCACCTTAAAACAGCAAAATCATCTCAGAAATGAAATAAAATATAAATTAAAAATGGGAGGGGATAGAGGAATGTTAATGATTTTGCATGTAATAACTTATTCTGTTGTATTTTTTCTCTTGCATTGAAGCTTAATTTACTGATACCTCAGTTACAATTAAAGGGTTACATTTATTGCCTGAGTACTGCTAGACAAGGGTAGTAAATGGCAGTATGGTTACCATACAGTGGCAGAGCTACCTTGTGTTACTGCTCAACTTCTTCCCATTTCTGATAGTAAAAACCTGAACGTTCATCCATGAAATATTCAGTAATCACTTAGCTTAAAAATAAAATATTTGTAGATCTCCTTCTAAGTAATGAATTTAGCCTAGAGAAGCAGAATTCAGGGATTTTTATCAATCCTTAGTAGGAGAGCAGAGTTTCAGTAGATCTGACCAAATAGTTCTTTCTGTCTGTTACTTTTGGTAAGTAAAAGGACTTTTAGTTTGGGATTTTACTCACCCTGTTCAAACCTGAGCTCAAAGTGTGTTGCAAGCAGGTGCACAAGTGGTTTCCTTGCCCAAGTGGACTTATAAGTTACACCTGAGGCAATGGAAGGTGACGTGGCTTGCCCGAGCACAAGGAGCAGTAGCAGAGAAGCTGGATTTGAACCAGGCTTCTCTGGTTCTGAGCCTACTTTGTTTTTGATAAATGGCATCAACTGTGAGATTCTTCCTTTGTTTTTTTTTTAATTTCTTTTTTATTTTGCATGGGCGGGGGCAGCTTGTATTTTAGGCTCCTACAAAGACTCCCTGCCTCAAGTTTTGCTTCCCGAGGAGGAAAAATTGATCGTGGAGGAGACGAGAAGCAACGGTCAGACCGTGACAGAGGAAAAGTAAGTGACTGCTGCATCGTATTTTGATGTCTGCTATATCAAATTCTAGAAGCAGCTATTTGATATGGTTGTGTGTCACACTTGAATGCTAAATACAATTAGGAAGGTTTGACATAGACCTTTAAGACTCTTTGGTGATTTCTTCAAGAAGATATCAGTGGAAGCAGCAACATTCAGAAGACTAATGATTGATTCTAACGACCTGCATTGTTGGCTGCTGGTGAGGCATCTATATTGTACCATGCTTTTATTCTAGGCTTTTAAGGCATGCCGAAATAGTATCTGTTGTAGAAGGTTACCAGATGAAATACAGTGGCTAACTATGTTTCAAACATAGTTTACTTAGTTTGCTTAAAAAATTTAAAGATGATCTGCCAAGAAAGTTGTGTAAGAGAGGAAACTATTGAACAAATCCTCATAGAGTGTTTGCTTTTGAGTTCTTGTGTCAGTACATATGGGGGTAATTTTATAAAGATTTTCACCTATATATTTATGCCACTTATAAAATTACTCCAAGCTGAATTTTTGCAATGAGAATGCTGGGAACGGGCGTTATCATGGGAGGCGTTTAGGCAGAGTTGCAGTATACTGGTGTATCTTATAAAAATATGCAGTGAACATTTACTTCTGATGTCGAGCAGGTCTAAATGTCTGTGACATCATTCTAGCTACAGTTTCTGCATTATCTGTGCTAGTATTTTATAAAGACACCTAGGCGCTTATGTGCCTTTTATAAAATTGACTTGGCATAAGCATATTTTTGGCCTACTCACATAGGTGCCCTGTTATAAAATTACAATGATTTCTGTTTCTTGAGTAGCTCTGGTTTCAAAGGTTTCACATTAGTTCATGCGACCTGTCGCAGGCCGCCCAGGAGAAACTTCCAAAGCTTTAAAGTTGTAGAGAAGGGGCTCCTGACCAGTCCTGTTGCTGCCTCTGAGGGTGAGTCAGGTCTTAAGAATATCCACAATGAACCTGTGTGAGGTAAAACAGCATTTATCAAGTCTCCGATAAGTGCATGAATTTCCTTAATATTTATTGTGGATATCCTGAAATTGTGATTGATTGGCTGTGAGGTCACAAGGACATGTTTGGAAATCACTGTTGTAGAACGTAGAACTACAGTGATCTGAAGCCATAGCATTATGAACCATTCATTCAAATTGTTAGTTCTTTTATAGCCTAAAACTCTGTCTAGATCAGTGGTCCCAGTTCTAGTCTGAGACCCTCAAATATATTTGGCTTTCATGATACCCATGATGAATGCATGATACATACTTACATACATTTTTGCTGGAGTTTCCAAGCCAAGGGGAGGAAGCATCACATCCAGCTCCAGCCCTGAGGCTGAAAAGTTGCTGATGTTTTTTGCTACCAGGGCTCACGCCATACAGGCAGCAGAGTAGTTTGCATGTACTTTGGGCATGGGCTAGAATTTTAGAGTACCAGCAGAAGTGCTGTAGGGGATGAGGATATGATCAAGGAAAATTCCCCACTAATTTTTTTGTGTTGGAGCTGCCAACAAAGTGAACAGAACTAGTCTGTACACCACTGAGGCCTCTCCTTTTTAATCATTTCAATATCAGTGATTTTTGGTGGCTTAAATCAACAAAGCTAAGTATAGTGTTCATACTTTTAAATATTGAAATGATTAAAAAGGAGAGGCCTCAGTGGTGTACAGACTAGTTCTGTTCACTTTGTTGGCAGCTCCAACACAAAAAAAATAGTGGGGAATTTTCCTTGATCATATTGGAATCTTTTTTGAAGTGTGGTTTATTTTGATTTTTTTTTTTTTACTTTGGATTTTTGTAGGGGATGAGGAGGCAGGAGCAATCCCAGAGAACAGAGATGGGCAGGATAAGGAAGGTACTGCAAGCCTATGAGAGAGGGGAAACGCTAAATTGAGGGGTGGGGTGAGCTGAGCTGAGGGGAGTCGAAGCTGTTCAGGAAGTGATGTGTAGGTGAGCTAAGCTTGCTGGAAAGGGAAGTTGATGTGGAATTTTCTGGGAAGAGGAGCAAAGCAGGTCAGGTTAAGAAGCGGGATGAGGCTAGGATGTCCAGTCCACAAATATGAAGTAAGGCGTAAGAAGAAAAGGAGGAGAGAGAAAGAAGAAAAGATTATAGACATAAGAAGCAGAGAAGAAGTATGTAGTATAAATGGGCTGGGAGGAGAGGGAAGTTGGAAGACTGGCAGGGAGAGAATGTTGTTGCATGCAGTGCTTGGGCTGGACTGGAGACAGAAGGGAATGTGGTGTAGGTGAGCTGCAGGGGGAGGCAGATAGCTGGGTTTGGGGGAGAAGAGAGATTTTCAGTGCTTTCCTAACTCCTCTACTGGCCACAAGTTCTCTCCTTGTTCATGCTACCTACTCTGCTCTGAATATTTAAATATGGGCTGGTTAGTGATGTTCGTGACATGCCTCATTTTGTTGGTTTGTTTTGTTTTGTTTTTTTACCATGGGGGAGTAGTGGGTAACTAATTTGTCTGGGGTTCAGCACCCCCAGTCATTTTGAAAAGTTGGCTCCTATGTAGCTGGGTTCTTTGGATATCTTCAGAACTCCCTCGAAATTGCTCACTCAGTTGGGTATTGACACTTGACAGTCATTAAGGCCTGCTTGAATTAGAAATTTGCTCACTTTTTGAGGCCAAGACACTACCATGGGTAAAAGAAGGGGAATTTTAATCTAGGTGCTTCCTGATGCCCAAAATAACTGGAAGTTCTCTGTGAACAAGCATGAAATAAGTCCTCACGTATGGATGACGTCACCAACGGAGCCCTGCACGGAATGCTACTCAGTTTCCAAAGGAAGCCTTTGGGAAGTACACTATGCATGCATGCCTGCCTTCCTGCCTGTCGCAGTGCCATCTTCTTCAGTCTTCTTTTTTCCGCAGAGCCCCTAGGACATATTCCTGCATTCCAGTTTGTTTTTCTGGCCCTCATAGTCTGTTTTTTTTTTTTGTGTTTTCCTTGCCGCCTGTCATCGGCTCAGTCGGTCTTGCCGACTTAAGTTTCCTTTTTTGTTTTCTTTTCTCACTTTTAGTGACTTTTACCACTTCAGAATTGTTCTCCCGCCCACGGCAGCTCTCCAGTTTAACTTGGTCATGGCAGTAGTTTTTGGCAGGTCTAAGCCAGCTAGTGGCTTTAAAAAATGCACCAGTTGTGGCAAGACCATCTCAGCCACTAACCACCCAGCTTACTGGGGGTAGAAGGAAACAAACAGGTGGGTGGACTAGCGGTGCACCTTTGTGCACTCCAGGTAGAAGATCAGTGCTCACTTTCAGTCCGACATATGCAATGCCGCCTCTACCCCGGTTAGCGTGAGGCTGGAGGAAGAAAGTCTGTAAGATTATAGACTGGTTTAGGTGGAACGCAGAGACCACCTTTGGCAGAAAGCGAGGGTACATGTAGAGCATCTCCCTGTTCTGGTGAAACCTGGTGCACAGAGGGTGAGCAACCAGAGCCTGGGGCTCACTAATGCACTGAGCTGATGTTACCCCCACCAGAAAGAGGACCTTCCAGGTCAGGAACCTCAGGGGGGCATGAATCCAGTGGCTCAAATGGAACCTGCTTCAGCTTGGCGAGTACCACGTTGAGATCTCAAGCCACCATAGAGGGCTTGAGTGGGAGCTTCAAGAGGAGCAGACCCCTCATGAATCGAGCCACAAGAGGCTGGGTCAAGATGGGCTCCCCACCCCCCTGGTGCTGCAATGGTATGCCTCTGTCACGCTGAGGTGGACTCGCACCAAATTGGGCTTCAGGCTGAAGTTGGAGAAGTGCAGAAGATACTCCAGCAGCTGTCCAAGGCACAGGAGAAGGGGTCCAGCACCCTGCCCGTGCACCAGGTGGCAAACCTCTGCCATTTTAGCGCACAGGTCTTGCAGAGTGCCAGAAGGATGTTGGTAACACCATCTGGAAGAGTAAGCTCGCAGAGGACTATCCACTCAGCTTCCATGCCTTGAGGGCCAACAAGTGGACAATGGAGTGCAGCAAGGATCTGCCCTCCTGTGAGATGAGGTCTGGAGTGGAGCCCAGGAGGAGAGGCGCCCTCTGTGACAGCTGCAGCAGCAGTGGGAACCATGGCTGCCGAGGCTAGTAGGGAGTGATGAGGATCATGGAGCCCTTGTCAGCCTGGAGCTTCAGGAGAATCTTCACCATGAGTGGTATTGGGGGGTATGCATACAGCAAACCCTTCTCCCAGTGGAGGAGGAAGGCATCCGAGGTGGTTGCTGGCCAGCTTCCGAGAGCAGAACCAAGCCAGCTGGGCATTGTGTGCCATAGCGATAGGGTCCACCATCAAAGTGCCACACTCCCAAAATATCCAGTTTACTATCGCTCTTTGAGGAGTCCATTTGTGCGGCTGAAGCACCCAGCTGAGCTAGTCTGCTAGACTGTTGAGCTCGCTGGGCAGGTAAGTCTCCTGGAGATCCATCCCATGGAGCAGGGCAAATTTTCACAGTCAAACAGCCTCCCAACATAGGAGGTATGAGCCTGTGCTTCCTTGCTTGTTCATGTAGAGCATCACTACCTGGTTCTCCATTTGGATCAGGACCACTTGATTGGCCAGGTGCATTCGGAAGGCGAGGAAGGCATTTGCTATCACCTGGAGCTCGATAAAGTTAATCTGAAGCAGGCTTTCCTGCTCAGACCACAGGCCCAGGGTGTGCAGACCATCCAGGTATGCTCCCCAGCTGCACTTTGATGCGTCCATTGTGAGCCTCTTGTGGGGAACTGCTGCCTGGAATGGAAGGACTTTCAACAGATTCACTAGCACTAGCCACCAGTCGAAGGACCGCCCCAGGGGCTCGGTGACTATGACCCTGTCTGGATGTGGCCCGTTGCTTGCTTTCATTGCATGCTCAGGGTCCACTGGGCCTGCTGCATGAAGAGACTGGCCTGAGCGGCGACATGCTCCATGGCAGCCATGTGACCGAGGACTCACAACATCCCATGGGCTGTTGTATGGCACTGGTGCTGTACATTGTCCACCACTTCGATGAGCTGTTGCATGCAGTCTACTGGTAGAGAGGTCCTACCCGAGTGGTGTTGAGGAGGGCCCTGAGGGATTCCAGTTGTTGTATAGCTGGAGATGGGACTTCGGGTAGTTGATCATGAAGCCTGGCCACTCGAGCACCTGAATGATGCACTCAGCAGACTGTCAGATGCCGTCCAGCATGGGACCTTTGATGAGCCAGTCATCCAGGTATGGGAAGATGAAGACACCCTTGGTCCGAAAGGTAGGCAGCCATGACGCCAGATACTTTGTGAAGACCCGTGGGGCTGAAGCCAGCTCGAAGGAAAGTACTCTGTACTGAAAGTGCTGGCTGCCCAGCATGAACCGTAAATACTGTCTGTGACTTGGGTGGATCCAGGATGTGTGTGTACACGCATCCATTAGATCCATGGAGTATAGCCAGTTGCCCTGCAGAAGATATGAGAGCAGCCTCCCTAGCGAGACCATCTTGAACTTCTTGTGCACAAGGAACCAGTTCAGGTTTCACAAATCCAGGATGAGCCGGAACCCGCCAGTCTTTTTGGGGATCAGGAAATATCTAGAATAGAAGCCCCAACTGACCTAAGCTGGGCGGACTAGCTTGATGGCTAAGCTGGCTAACGAAGTGGAGGCTTCTTCCTGAAGCAGGCTTCAGTATGTGGGGTTTATGGGATATTCCCAGGGGAAGTACGGGGATAGCAGCGGGGTGAAGTGAAGCCAATATCTGCTCTGGACAATCTGCAAAACCTAGATGTCCGAGATGATGCCTCATGGATGAAGTGGATGAGCCACCCCCCCCCACCTGTGGGGGTACCCCGGCAGACAGAGGCTGGCTGGCTGGCTGGCTATGCTCCTGAGGAACCCATCAAATCCTTACTTTTGTGATTTTTTTTTCTGTATTGTATTTTAAATAAAGTATCACTCAAAAACAATATGTTTGTTATTTTGACAAACAAAACATGCAGAATTTTGCACAATTCAGACCTTCTGACACAGAATTTTGAATTTTGTTTGCAATTTCAGCAGAAGTTCTTGCAGTCTATTAGCTATCTTGGCTGCAGTTGCACACTGAGCCGCGGATTTCAATATGTTATCATCAATGACACCTAGATCCTTTTCCTGGGTGGTGGCTCCTAATGTAGAAATTTGCATCGTGTAGCTATAGTTTGGGTTGTTCTTGTCCACGTGCATAACTTTGCTCTTGTCCACATTAAATTTTGGCTGCCATTTCAATGTCCAGTCTCCCAATTTCTCAAAGTCCTCTGGCAATTTTCATTGGTGATTTAACAACTTTGAATAATTTGGTGTTGCCTGCAAATTTAATCACCTCACTCATTTTTTCCTATTTCCAGGGCATTCATAAATCTGTTAAAAAGTAATGGGCCCAGCACAGATCCTTGGGTTCTCCACTATTTACCTTTTTCTACTAAAAAAATTTACTATTTAGCCCTACTCTGTTTTCTATCTTTTAACAAGTTACCAATCCACAATAGGACACTGCTTCCTATCTCATGACTTTTTAATTTCCTCAAGTCTCTTATGAGTGCATAAGCATCGAAAAGGGGTGGGCCATATGGCCCTGGCCCTACCAAACATTGTGGTAACAGGCAGGGCCGGATTTACCTTGAGTGAGGCCCTACGCCAACAAAAATTGTGGGCCCCCAGCAGGGGCGGCCCAAGGGGGGTGTGGGCCTCATTTGCATAAGGGGCCTCATTTGCATAAATATTTGCATAATGTTACCATATACTAACTTTTAGTAAACGTGCCTCTTAATGAGTGTATGGATAAAGAAAAACTAAAAGATTTCTACATTACTATAATCCAGTGCCAACTGCCAGACACATTAGGAACTACTACAAACACTGCCCATTTAGAACCCATAGCAAACCCGCCGTATCCTAACAGCACTACCAGGACTCACAAAGCACCATACTCTACCAATCAAAAGGCAACACTGCAAATATTAAACCAATACATTTCCGAGAACAACAATACATGACCTACTGGGGAAAGAGAACAAGTGGCAATGTCAAATAGGAATTATATAAACAGAACACCTCAGCTCAGTTACACATGCAGAACATAGATCATCACCAAACAAGTAATCACATTTTAGAAACAGGAAGACAATAATTAAACTGGGAATCCCAAAAGCCAAACTTGGAATGTACAACACTGTAGAAATAAAACTACACATTAATTTGCTCTTGTACTAAACAAAGCGCAGACGTTAATGATGCACATTTACCAGAGCTGACATATTCCAATTAATAAATTCAAAATAAAGAGATATTTTTCTACCTTTTGTGCATTTTTTTCAGCTGCAATTGCTCCAGCCACTTTCTTCTAGTTTCTTCGTGTCTTCTGCTAACTCTCCATCGTCTGCTGTCCATTTGTCCTTTCTTCTCTCTTCTAGTTTTTTTCCATTCTCTCTCTACATCTGCTTTAACATACTAATCTTTCTCCTTTTGCTCTTTCCTCATTCCTATTTTATCCACTCAAATTTTACCCCTCCATCCTCAATCCCCACTTACTCTCCCAATACCCGGCCAATTGTAGATTTTTTATCCCTCCCACACAAAATATTTTTCCCTTCTCCATTTTACTCTTCCAGCCCCATCCCATTCTAATCCTCCCCCAACATCAGCTCCCTTCTAGTTCCAGCCTCACCCAGCATCCATTCCCTTCTAGTCCCTGCATCAGCCCATTTCCAGTCCTAGCCACCCATCAGCCCATTTCCAGTCCTAGCAACCCCCCAACCCAATACCAGTCCTAGCCCCCCATCAACCCACTTACAGTCCTAACCCCCCATCACCCCATTTTCAGTTTAAGCCCCCCCTATGACCCATTACCAGTCCTAACCCCCCATCAGCCCACTTCCAGTCCTAACCCCATCAACCCATTTCCAGTCAGCCCCCCATAGCCCATTGCCAGTCCTAACCCCCCCATCAGCCCACTTCCAGTCCTAACCCCATCAACCCATTTCCAGTCAGCCCCCATAGCCCATTGCCAGTCCTAAAACCCCCCCCATCAGCCCTCAGCCCATTACCAGTCCTAACCCCATCAGCCCACCTCCAGTCTTAACCCCCCCAGCCCATTTACAGTCCTAGCCCCCCCATAGCCCATTACCAGTCTTAACCCCCCCCAAAGCCCATTACCAGTCCTAACCTCATCAGCCCACCTCCAGCCTTAATCCCCCAACCCAATTACACTCCCACCCCCCCCAATAGCCCATTACCAGTCCTACCCTCCCCCTCCCCCTCCCCCGGCCTAAAGTAAAATTTGATTTTAAAAAAAAACCTGCTGGCTGCCGCCGCGGGGCCCCCTCTGCTGCCGCGCGGCAGCATGGACTGACCCGCGGGAGCCCCCTCTGCAAGCGCGATCCCTCCGTGCCTCCCTCCGTGCAGGCTGTGAGAGGTGCGAAGGAAGACTGTCGCCATCGCGTCTCTGTTAAGCCCGCAGGGGCTGATGGGAAATGTCCCATCAGCCCCTGCGGGCTTAACAGAGACGCGAAGGAGACAGTCTGCCTTCGCGTCTCTCACAGCCTGCACGGGAGGGAGGGAGGGATCGCGCTTGCTGAGGGGGCCCCCGCGGGTCAGTCCATGCTGCCGCGGCAGCAGAGGGGGCCCCGCGGCGGCAGCCAACAGGTTTTTTTTTTAATTTTATTTTTTAAAAAAAGCCTAAGTTGTTCCTTTTTTGTGGGCCCTTCCCAGCTGTGGGCCCTACGCCATGGCGTACATGGCGTATACGTAAATCCGGCCCTGGTAACAGGCAGAAGGCTGCCCCTGGGGATCCCATTCCCTGCGGGCAGAAGAAGTAGTGAAGCCGTGATTGCGGCAAAGAGTCTTGTCTGCTCTTGGGAGATCAGATCCAAGTAGGCAGAACAGGAAGTGTATTTGCCGTGATTGTGGCTTCTTTTCGTCTCCTGCCCACAGGGGATGGGATCCCTGTTGGTAGCCTGCTGCCTGCCGCAATTATAGCAAAGAACCTTCATGTTCTACCTGCAGGGATCTAATCTGCTGCAGGCAAAACAGGAAGGGTCTCTGTCCATGGAGTGGAGCTAGGGGTGGGGTTAGGGTGTAGCTTGGGCCCTCCCAAAATAAAAAGGCCTTCCTCCGCCGCCCCTGTATGAGGGACTTTGCCAAAGACTTTCTCGAAATCCAGATACACTGTTTTCTCCAGCTCACCTTTATCTGCAATTGTGGTCATCATTATTGGCACCCTTGCATTTTAGGCATGTTGTGTACAATATCTTGAGAAATAATTGGAAATATTCCAACAGTATGCCATCATAATATTTTAGTAGTATGTTCAAAAGTATACAACAAAAAAAAAAGATGTCTGTGCAACTTAGATGTAGACATTTCTGAGAAAAAAAAAACAAAATATGACCTGGATAGGATTAATGGCACCCTTCACTAATATTTGGTTGTACAACCCTTGGCAATGATGACAGCTGTCAAATGTTTCTTGTAGCCATCTATAGGTTTTGTACATCTGTCTGCTGGTAGTTTCTCCCGCTCTTCATTTGCCATTTGTTGCAGCTCATGAATGTTTCCAGGATTCCTTTTACCAATGGCCGTTTTCAACTCCTTCCAAAAGTTCTTGATTGGGTTGAGATCAGGACTCATTGCTGGCCAGTTTAAAACAATCCATTTGTTCCTTTTTAACCATTCTTTTGTATTTTAGAATGCATGTTTTGGGTCATTGTCTTGTTGGAGGACCCATGACTCTCAATCCAGACCTAGCTTTCTGACACTAGGAAGCACATTTCACTCCAAAATACTTTGGTAGTCTTCTAACTTAATGATTCCTTTAATACATTCCAGGCCTCCAGTTCCTGAGTCAGCAAAACAGCCCCACAACATTATGGAACCTCTACCATATTTAACTATAGGAAGAGTGTTTATTTCGTTACAAGCTTCATTTCTTCGCCTGTAAATGTATCGCTGGTCTGCATTGCCAAAGAGCTCAAGTTTGGTTATATCTGTCCAAAGAACATTTTCCCAGAAGGTTTGTGGTTTCTCAAGGTAGATTTTGCCAAAGATCAGACGTGCCTTTTTGTCTGTATTGAGCAGTGGGGTTCTTCTTGGCCTTCGTCCATGAAAACCTTCTTTGTTTAGTGCACGGAGTATGGTGTGGGTTGAAACCACCACGCCAGATTGCTCCACGTCAGCCTTAAACTCTTTGGATATTGTATGTGGTATTTTTCCAACAGTTCACACTAACCTTCAAAGGCTTCTTGGATTAATTTTCCTCTTCCCACCACATCCTGGGAGGTAATTTGCTACTCTTGTTTTTCAAATTGCCCTATAACAACATCTGGGTTCATTGAGATTTCTTTCAATTCCTCCAGTTTACCTTTAAATATTATTTCTGGCATGAGTATCTTCCCTACATCTTCTTCAGTAAAGAGCGAGGCAAAGAATTTGTTTGAAGTGAGATTTTAGAAGGGATGTCTAGGAAGAATCTGAGATGTCCAGAGCAGAAGTCCAAAGATACGGGGGAGTGGTAGAAGTGAAGGGAGGCATGTATAAGTATCTTCTGAAGTCAATCTGCCTCTGCTCTGAAAGATGAATGAACCAGTAGCCAGTTCTGATTAAGGGTCCATGCAGGTAGCAAGGCCAGGTATGTGTATGGGTGTGGGCCATTTCGCAAATGTGGATGTCCTCAAATTGCACGCTGGCAGAACTGGTTACTTGGACAACCTGGCCATGATATTTCAGAAGGGGAGACAACTATGTTATGAGACCATCTTATCCTGTTTCTTTGGCCAGGAAACATGAACTTTGGCGATGAAAGTACATTTTGCTCTTACCCCCCTAAAAGCATTGCAGCCACAAAACGAGCATTCTTTTGCAAGTTATTCATGGCCAGGAGCAGATATAGGCATAGACACCTCAGCAGTTAGGGGCCAGACGTGCTTGTGCCATTCTGCAATCGCACCATGACATACATCTCCTTGTTCCACCCAGGCATGCCTCCACCACACCCTTGTGCTACATGGACGTGCTCGCACCAGGAACATCTATGTACCTGACCCTCTAAAATGGCTCTGGGCACGTCTCTGATTTGCACTTTTGAATGCCTATTTTCAGAAGCCCAACTCATGAATCGAGCTTTTGAAATGGTCCCCTTAGTCTCTACTGTGGCTTGTCCTCTTTTGATTTTCCTTTTATTCCTCTATCATCTAATGGTCCAAATGATTCCCTCACAGGTGTTTTACTTCAATTGTACCTGAAAAAGCTTTTATTATCAGTTTTTGCTTCTATGTCAAGTTTCTTTTCAAATCTCTCTTGCCTACCTTATCAGCGCTTTGCATCTAACTTGCCAGTGTGTATATTGTTTCCTGTTTTCTTCATTTGGATCATTTTTCCATTTTTTGAAAAATGTTTTTTTATGTTTATAACAGCCTTTCTCATCTCATTTTTAAACCCTGCTAGCTGTCATTTGGCTTTCTGTCCACCTTTTTAAACGCATGGAATACATCTGGCCTGGGCTTCCAAGACAGTATTTTTAAACCGTGTTCAGACTTGATGTAAACCTTTAACCTTTGCAGCTGTTCCTTTTATTTTTTTCTTAACCATTTCCCTCATTTTATCGTAGTCTTCTTTTTGAAAGTTAAATGCTAGCAAAATAGATTTCCTTGATGTTCTCCCTCCATTTATTAAATCAAATTTTATCACGTTACGATCACTATTGCCAAGTGGTCTCAGTACTGTTGCCTCCTGTATAAGATCCTATATTTCACTAAGGATTAGGTCCAAAATAGCTTCCTCATGTGTTGGGTCCTGAACCCACTGTTCCATAAAGCAATCATTTATTTCATCTAGAAACTTTATTCCTAGCATGTCCTGATCTGACATTGACCTAGTCGATACTGGGTAGTTGAAATCACCGTTATTACTGTGTTGCCAATTTTGTTATCTTCTCTAAATTCTTTAGCATTTCATCATCTGGCTGTTCATTCTGGCTGGGTGAATGATAGTACACTCCCACTGCTATTCCCGTCCACTTCTTACAAGGACTTTCTATCCATAATGATTCTACAGTGTATTTTGCTTCTTTCAAAACTTTTATCCTCTTTAACTTATAGCGCCATCCTTCCACTAATTTGATCTTCCCTATCATTGTGATAAATTTGTACTCTGATATCACAGTGTCCCATTGATTATCCTCCTTCCACCAGATCTCTGGGCTATCAATTATACCAAGGTGGCAAGAGTAGTTGGCACCTACTCTTGCCACCTTGCTGGACAGACTAGATGGACCATGCTGGTCTTTATCTGCCGTCATATACTATGTTACTATGTATCTCTTCGTTCAGTGCTATATATTCTAACTCTCCCATTTTAATTTTCAGACTCATAGCATTTGTATAAAGGCATTTCAAAGTATTGTATGTTTTTTTTATTAATATTAACAACCTAGTTATTAGCTGACGGGGTAATTTGGAATTTTTCAACTCTGTCTGCTGTTTACTTAAGGAAACCTGGACTACTTTTACATTTATTGCAACCTTTCTTTTGGGATGCCCTAACCTCCCTGTTTTGGTCGTATCCTTCAAAGATACATTATTCTGGACCATGTGCTCCTGGGTGACTGTCGGCTTTCCCGCAATATCTAGTTACAAGCTGCTCTATCTCCTTTAAAAAATTAGTGCCATCAGCCTGGTTCCACTCTGGTTAAGGTGGAACACATCCATCTGGAAAAGACCCTTTCCTGAGAATGTTGCTCACTTCCTGACAAATCCAAAGCCCTCTTACCTGCAGCATCATCTCATTCATGCATTGAGAATCTGGAGCACTGCCTGCCTCTTGGGTCCTGCACGTGGAACGGGGACATTTCTGAGAATGTGCTAATGCTCTTATCCCACATTTTCCCATTTTATGCAGTGGGTCCTGTGGTAAGTAACATGAATTAATGGTATTAGCGCATGTTGTATATAAATGATCCCCCTTAATTATCCTAACTGCAAATGCATCCAAGTGGGATAGGGAGCTTACAGGGCTTTAGGTACAATCCAGAATAAAGACTGCACATCAGCCTTCTAGAGCTAAGGGCAATTTGCTGTGCTGTAATGTTTTCAGAAATCAGGTAGCTTGCCAGATTGTTCAAGTCCAGACAGATAATTATCAGGTAACCATGTTCTCCCTAAACATGCAGGAATGAATGGAGTTTCTTTTGTGTCAAAGAATATAGTGCCGTGTCATCCTAAATGAGACAACCCTGTGCCTTGGATCTTGCAAGGATGAAAACTGTTCTGGCAAACAGGTTGAGTTGCCGATTGGACCCCATTGTGTGGTTCCACTGGAGTGCAGTGAACAGCATCTTGTTCAGTGGGGAAACTCCCAAGATATATCTCTTAGCTACAGCTCAGAACAGGAAAGTGCCACCTTTCTGTTCTAGAAAGAAGTCAGATGATGTTTTCCCATTTCTAATATTGCAAAACTAAGGAATGCTATCTTTACCCCAGACTCTATCCCTTAGTTCTGGATGTCATGTAAAGTAATACATTCTTAATGATATCTCTGAACCAGTGTCTCAAATACTTCTGACTTCTAGAAGGGAATTCACTAGAAGATTGTTTTTGATTACATATGGACAAAATGTCTGGTCTGAAAGAAAACAAGGCCACAGATTGCTCTTCCTGCCTCACAAAAACACTGCTTGAGTACCACCTTCTTATCTCACAGTCTGCACTCAAAACAAATTAAGGGCACATCTAAGTGCGGTTGACGTATACCATCATTGTGTGAAAGAAAAACTGATTTTTTTCAATTTTTTATTGTAAGATTCATTCAGATCTTGCTTTATGTGACATTTGGCTCCTTCTACTGTGTCACTGAACATCAGTATGGTTTTAATATAGATAAAACTCAGCCAAGGTAGATTAAAAAGGTGATAATTAAAGAGGGCTCTTTCAGTTATCTAATAAACTTTATAGACTCCCTTCCCTTTGAGACAGTTTTATATAACCATGGAAACCAAGGTGGCCATCTTCAGCCCTATTATAAACCATCAAATGTTGAACTGATCTTGATGGAGCTGAACTCCTTCAACTCCCTTGAAAAAGATTAATACAGCAAGTAAAACTGAGCAACCCTAAATCTACCATTGTCTAGAGCTTTGTCTGTATGCATGAAACAAAATACACTGTAGAATCTTTATGGATAGAAATCCCATGTGAAAAGGGGAAGGCGATGGCAGTGGGGGTATACCATGACCGCCTGGCCAGAATGATCAGATGGATGATGAAATGCTGAGAAAACTCAGGGAAACTAACAAACGTTACAGCACAGTAATAATGGGTGATTTCAATTACCCCGGTATCGACTGGGTCAGTGTCACTGCAGGACATGCTAGGGAGATAAAGCTTCTAGATGAAAGAAATGGCTGATTCTTGGAACAGCTGATTCATGACCCGAAAAGAGGGGAAGTTATTTTGGGCATAATCTTGGTGGAACACAGTATCTGGTGCAAGAGATAAGGGTGTTGGGGGCCACTTGGCAATAGTGATCATAGCATGATTGCATTTGATTTAATACATGAAAGCAGGACAGCAGGGAAATCCAAAGTACTACATTTTAACTTTCAAAAGGGATATTTTGATAAACTGAGGAAAATAGTTAAGAAAAAACAAAAAGGAGCAGCTGCAGAGGTTAAAGATTTACATCAAGCATGAACATTGTTTAAAAATACTATCTTGGAAGCCCAGATCAAATGTATTCCACAATTTAAGTAAAGTGAAAGGAAGTCCAAAAAACTGCCAGCATGGTTTAAAGGTGAGGTCAGAGAGGCTGTTGTAGCTAAAAAAGCATCTTTCAGGAAATAGAAAAAGGAGCCAAATGACAAAAACGGGAAACATCAGCACTGGCAAGTTAGATGCAAAGCATTGATAAGGCAGACAAAGAGAGAATTTGAAAAAAAGCTTGCCATGGAAGCAAAAATTCATAATAAAAACTTTTTAAAGTACCTTTGTAGCAAAAAACCTGTGAGAGAGTCAGTTGGACCATTGGATGATAGAGGGGTAAAAGGGGAACTAAGGAAAGACAAGCAGAGAGACTGAATGAATTCTTTGCTTCAGTCTTTACTGAAGAACATGTAGGGAAGTTACCCATGCCTGAAATGGTATTAAAAGGCGATGCATCGGAATAATTGAAAGAAATATTGATAAACCAGAAAGATGTTTTACATGTATTTGATAAACTGAAGAGTAGTAAATCACCTGGATTGGATGGTATACATCCAATGTGTTGAAAGAACTGAAAGATGAGATTGCAGACCTGCTATTAGTAATCTGTGAACTATCTTTAAAATCATCTGTAGTACCTGAAGATTGGAGAATGGCCAATGTAACGCCAATTTTTAAAAAGGGTTCCAGGGTGATCCAGGAAACTACAGACCGGTGAGTCTAACGTCAGTACTGGGAAAAATGGTAAAAACCATTATAAAGAATAAAATTACTAAACATGTAGAAAGTCGTGGTTTAATGGGAAAAAGCCAACATGGATTTAGCCAAAGAAAGTCTTGTCTTACTAATCTTATATTTTTTTGAAGATGTGAATAAACAGGTAGACCAAGGTGAGCCGGTTGATATAGTGTATCTGGATTTTCAGAAAGCCTTTGACAAGGTTCCTCAAGAGAGACTCATGGCCAAATTGAAAAGTCATGGGATAGGAGGCAGTGTACTATTGTGGATCAGGAACTGGTTAAAAGAGAAATCAGAGAGCAGGGCTAAATGGCCAATTTTCTCATTGGAGACGTTGGAAAATGGAGTACCCCAGAGATCTGTGCTGGGCCCACTGCTTTTTAACATATACTGTATTCATAAATCACCTGGAAATGGTAATAATGAGTGAGGTGATCATATTTGCAGATGACACAAAATTATTCAAAGTTGTTAAAACGCAAGAGGATTGTGAAAAATTGCAAGAGGACCCTGATAAATTGGAAGACTGGACGTCCAAATGGCAGATGAATTTTAATGTTGACAAGTGCAAAGTTATGCATCTAGGAAAGAACAACCCAAACTATGGTTACACTATACAAGATTTCAGATTAGGAACCAGCACCCTGGAAAAAGATTTAGATGTCATCATTGATAATACATTGAAACCTTCCGCCCAGTGTGCAGCAGCGGCCAAGAAAGCAAATAGAATGCTAGGAATCATAAGGAAAGGAATGGAGGATAAAACCAAGGATATTATAATGCCTCTGTATTATTCCATGGTGCAACCACACATTGAATATTTGTGCAATTCTGGTTGCCATATCTTAAAAAGGATATATCAGAATTAGAAAAGGTATAGAGAAGAGCCACCAAAATGATAAAAGGGATGGAAGGATACCCCTATGAGGAAAGACTTAAAAGATTAGGGCTTTTCAACTTGAAAAAGAGACAGCTGAGGAGAGATATGATAGTGGTCTATAAATTAATGGAATAGAATGGGTAAATGTAGATCAGTTGTTTACGTCATCAAAAAGAAGAAAGATAAGGGGGGACACAATAAAACTACAATGTAACCCATTTAAGTCTAATAAGAGAAAATAGTTTTTCACTCAACGCATAATAAGCAAACTCTGGAATTCATTACCAGAGGATGTAGTGAAGGCTGTTAGTGTAGCTGGGTTTAAAAAAGGTTTGGACAAGCTCCTGGAGGAAAGGCCCATAAAACATTATTAAAGAGGACCCAGGATATCCACTGTTTGCCCTGGGACAAGCATTGTGGAACCTGTGTGTCTTGTTGGGAACCCATCAGGTACTTGTTACCTGGCTTCGCCAATGTTGGAAACAGGATACTGGGCTTGATGGACCTTGGTCTGACCCATTATGGCATTTCTTATGTTGTTTTGCTTTGGGAGGGCTGGGTGATCTCACCACCTGGTGATCGAGAAGCCGGCCGACCGACCCCATGACTGACCATTTTGGCGAATGAGGAACTGCCTGAGAGACCCCATGACTCTGTGAATCCTGGAGATTTAACAGCCGAGCTTGAAAAACCAAGGACAGGGCCGTAGCTCAGGTCCAAACCTTCTGTGCCAACTCCAGGTTCTTGCATTCATGGCAGTTTGAAATTGACAGAAACCATCTTGGTTTATTCAATTAATTTTAGATAAGATATTTAATTGTAATTCTACAGATCAGCTGAACTTTTGCTACACAGCCACTTCATAAAGAGTGGATTTACACCACTGCTACTCCCAGGTGCTCCCTTATCCCCTGTACTTTTCTCCTGCCTAACCTTTATTTATTTCTTCTGACTTCTGCTCTCCTCTACATTTCACTCTTATGCTGCCACATCACTTTTTCTTCCTATTGTTGACACTCCCTAATCTTCTCTCCTCATACCTACAACTTCATACCCCCCTTCTTATCATCCCCTCTTTAGCATCCTCATTCTCCCACCATCTTGTCATTTACCCTATCATTTGCTCTTAACTTTAATCTTTTTCTTCCTCTCATTCATCTGTCTCTCCCTCTCTGAAAGAACCTTGCCCTCGTTACTGCCATGCTGTCTCGTCCCTGCCCCGCACTCTTCCGCTCCTTTTTCTGTCATCTGGAGATATCAACCCAAACCCTGGCCCTCCTAGATTTTTCTCACACTCCCAGAACAGATGTTCCTGTAACTGCTAAATCTTATTTGTATCTCTCTCTGTTCCCCCTCTCTCCCTTTCTCATGTGCCTTGTGGAATGCACACTCCATCTCAAATAGGCTTTCCTTTATTCATGATCTTTTTATCTCTAATGCTCTCCATCTTCTTGCTCTAACTGAAACCTCTCTCTTCCCAGAAGACTCAACTTCAGTCGCTGCCCTCTGTCATGGTGGCTACCAGTTCTCCAATTCTCCCACACGCCTCATCCCACTGGCCATGGTGGTGGTGTTGGGTTTCCACTCTCTCATTCCTGCCACTTTCAACCCCTCCTTCTTCCTCAGTCTCACTCCTTTCCCTTCTTTGAAGTCCACTCTATCTGCCTTTTTACTTATTACCTTTCCGGATAGCTATTATTTATCGACCCCCCCCCCCCCAACAAGTCCACCTCTACCTTTCCCACTGCCTGTGTTTTATGGATTTCATTCTTTCTAGATTTATCTTCCCCTCCATTATTATCAGTGATTTTTTTTAATTTAACATTTTTTTGAGGTTTTCAAAACATATTTACATCATCTCTCCCTGAATTGTCTCTTATCCCCTCCCTCCTCTTCCCCTCCCCACCTCCCTTCCCTCAGCACAGTGCCAAATATTTCTGTACAAACGGACCCCATATTGCTTTAAACTGGGGTATATTATCTCTTTGTAATGCTGTCAGTTCCATCATATATATATTCTGCATGCAAACTTTCTATGTGTCGACAGTTGGGGTTTACACACTCTTCCACTCCAAAGCAATCTCATATCTCACAGCCACTGCACACAGTAATATTTAATTTACCTCCTTCCCCTCCCATCCTGTTCCCTTAATTCCCAGTAACACATTAGTGATACCCCATTCCATTGGGTGTCCCACCAGCCCCTCAACTTCATGTTGAATTATTCACAGTGATTTTAACATTCATGTTGAGAACTCCTCTGACTTTTATGCTTTAAAACTCCTTTTCCTTACCTCCTCATTCATCCTCCAACTTTGCTCCATTGCCCCCATTCCCTAGCAATCACAGCCTTGACCTTGTCTTCTTCTCTAATTGCTTACCCTCAAAACTCTGTTCCTCAGTTCTTCCCATATTTGACCATCACCTGCTAAGCTTCACTCTTTATCACCTCCGCCTCAATCTTGCCCAATTTTCTCCAATCTCTTTAGAAATTTTCATGCTATCTACCCATCAGTTCTCTTCACTACTGTCTCATCACTTCTTTCGTCCACTATTTATTTATTTAACGTTTTTCTATACCGCACTATTCTGCATCAGCGCGGTTTACAAGGAACAAATTTTTACAATGTGGAACAGCCATTTATTTATTTATTTAACTGTATTTATATCCCGCTTTTCACCGGATCAAAGCCATACATTGAACTTACATAAAACAGGGAATTAAACATGGATAACAGGTGAACTTTATACATAATATACAAAAGGGGATTGCATCATAGCTGAGTTTATGATACAGGCCCTAAAGGGGATGGTTGGATGAGGTGGAGAGTTATCATAGGAGATTGGTTAGGCGGCGTTGGATTGCGAGACTGTAGGGTCATGTGATACAGTCTAGGTGATGCTGTTGGAGTTATAAAAGTATTGTATAAATAGGTGCTGTTTGAGGGCTTTTCTGAACTGGGGGAGATTGTTTATGGTCTGGATTTCTGTTGGGAGGGAGTTCCAGCATGAGGGGGCAAACAAGGCAAAGGCACGCTTTCTAGTGGATTTGTTGCATTTTGTGATGGCTTTTGGAAGGAGGATGGTATTGCAGGATGTGGCTCTTCTTACTCTGTTGTCTGGTGTAGGTTGAATCGGATCTGACAGGGTAGTTGCGGTGATACAGTTGAATGCTTTGAAGGTCATGGTTAGGATCTTGAATATGATACTGTATTGGACGGGGAGCCAGTGAAGGCTCTTAAGAATAGGGGTGATATGGTCTCTGCGAGACGCTCTATTGAGGGTTCTAGCTGTGGTGTTCATCGCAAGCTGCAAGGGGTTTATCGAGCTCTTTGGGAGGCCAAGTAGGATGGAATTGGCGTAATCGAAGTGGGGCATGATTATGGCCTGGAAGACTGTTCTGAAGTCATTTGGTTCCAGAGTGTTCTTTATGAGGCGTAGTGTCCGTAATTTATGGTAGATTGTCCTGATGGTATTGTCTATATGAGCATGCATGTCCAGGTGCTGATCAAGTGTTATGCCTAAGTATTTGATCGTTGTCTTGGAGATGAGTTCAGCGTTGTTCACCTTGATTGATGAGGGGGGAGTGAATGACTGGTCTCTTCCAATGAATAAGACGTCTGTCTTTTTTAGGTTTATTCTGAGCATTTGGTTGTGAAGCCAGTCTGTGACGGCGTTGAAGCAAGAGGAGAGCTGGTCAAGGTTTGGATGGTCTGTCTATTGGGGTGAACATTAGGACATTGTCAGCATATACTAGGCAGTTGATGTTAAAGGACCGGATAAGGCTGCAGATGGGCTGCATATAGATATTGAATAATAGGGCTGAGAGGGATGAACCTTGCGGAACGCCTTTTTCTAGTGGGAAAGAGTCTGATAATGAGGAGCCGGAGCGGACATGTTGCCATCTGTTACTCAGGTATGAGGCGCACCATGCTAGAGCGTTGCCATGGATGCCCTTCTCAGCGAGGCGAGATAGGAGTATCTTGTGGTCTACCGAGTCGAAGGCGGCTGCGATGTCTAGAAAGATAAGGGCGAAACCCTTCCTGATGTTATCGAGCCCGATGGTAAGGGAGTTGAATAATGTAGTCAGAAGGGTATCAACTCCATGGGACTCTCTGAACCCATGCTGGCAGTAATCAAGGGGAGCGTTGTTTTCGATGTGATGGGTTAGTTGCTGTTGGACTGTTTTTTCCATGATTTTAGCTAGGAGCGGGATGCTCGATATAGGCCTGTAAGAATCCATCTTTATGGGGTCGAGCTTTTTGTTCTTCAGTAGGGGTCTTATTGAGGTTTGTTTCAGGTTCTGTGGGACTATCCCTGACATGAAGGATGCTCCTATTAGTTTGGCGAGGAAAGGGCTGAGGTCTGATTTTAGCACTTTTACCCATTGTGCCGAGCACAGGTCGCTCGGAGCCGTGGTGGTGTTAATGCATGTGATGGTATCTTGGATCTCCCTTGCTGTTGTGGGGGAGAAGGAGTTAAGAATGTGGTGGTTGTCTGCTGTCCCATATAGAGGGGAGGAGTCGGGAGGTAGCGAGATTGTATGTTCCGGGGGGTGGTAGTTTGCAGGGGCAATGTGTTGGCTCGTCTTTGAGCGAAGGTAGTCTGCATATTCCTGGGGGTCAGGTAAATTTGTTTGGTTGGGGGAGGGCCCCTTTGCCAGATTTTTGACCAGGTTGAATAGCTCTCGTGGTTTGTTTATGGCTCTCAGTAGGACATCTGAGTGGTATTGTTTCATTCTTGTGGATACGGCTGTTCTGTGAGCGTCGTGGTGGGTGTTATAGGCTTCCTGGCTCTCGATTGTCCTTGATCTGCGCCATCGTTTTTCAAGTTGACGCAACCGTCGGAGGGACGCTGTAAGTTCAGGTGAATACCAAGGTGCTTTTTTCTTACCCCTGTAGTTTTTCTTGGTAGTTGGGACGTTACTTACTGCGTTGAGGGACTTGTTCCATAATGTTATCATGTCATCGAGGTTGAGTTTGGGTGTTTCAAGGAGAGGGCGTACTCTCCCAATGATCTCCTGCTCGTTGAATGGGAGGTAGCGTGTCCGAGTAGTAATGGTGTTATCCACTGGGGTGGGGGGGTAGTTAGATCCACGAAGGGAAGGCAGCGAGAATCTGATTAGGCTGTGATCAGACCATGGTACTGGGCTCAGTGAGAGATTGAACTTGTGAGAGGGGTAGTTGGCTATCTGAGGAGCAAATATCAAGTCAAGGGTGTTTCCCTTGATATGAGTGGGGGAGTTAATTAGTTGAGTGTAACCTAGTGCTTTGAGGGCATCAAGGAAGGCCTTGGCTTGGGTGTCTTGCAGTGCGGGGAGGTTAAAGTCCCCTAACACCCAGTTTGCTGTATGGGGTTTGCTAGGATTGCATGCAAGGTCAACAATTACTGAGAGGTCATCAGGTATTGGTGAAGGTGCTCTATATATCAGGTTGATGGTGTGGTTCTTGTTTGCTATGGATATATAATCGAGATGGGGGGAACTGTTAGAGGAGATGGGCTGGAATTGTAGGCTTTCCTTAGTGAGGATGATTACTCTACCCCCTGTTCGGTCTGTCCTGTGACATGAGTGTATGGCAAAAGAAGGAGGGACGTGTTTGTGGAGGAGGACAGAGTCTGAGGTAGACATCCACGTCTCTGTGATGCATAGGATGTCGAGATCGTGATCAGCAAGCATGACGGTAATGGTAGGCCATTTCTTGTGGATGGAGCGGGCGTTAATGAGTGCACACTTCAGGTTCTGGGGGGGGGGTGAGAGTCTCAGGTTTGGGTGGGAGGGTCTGCTGGATGGCAACGTAGATAAGATGGGGGTGTAGGGCTCGCCCATGTCTTTCAGGTTGTATGTAGGGAGGTGTGTGATGTCTCTTCCATGCACTATGTAGAACAGGGATGGAGTTATAGGTGAGGGCTTGGGAGTGGTGAATGAGGGCGAGAAGCATGCAATAAGCTGCAAGGATATGTAGTGAAGTTGATGCTGTGGGTGGGTTCATGGTGCAAGTGTGGATCAGATACAACTGACAACAGTATAGTGGTGATAGAACAGAAACAAGTTGCAATACAATGGTAGTTTATGCTAGTAGCAAGGTTACTGGTGGCAGTATAGTAATTAAGTAACAGTATTGCTAGTGGCGACAGTAAAATACCAATGGTAAGGTTGTTGGCAGCAGTATAGTAATTAGCTATCAAACAGGCTACTGACCGTAGTATTGTAGCAGCTGACAAAAGTATAATAGCAACAGTGTAGTAATTAGGTATCAGTCAGGGTACTGACAATAGTATAATGGCAATATGGGTACTGGTAACAGGACAATGGTGATTATTATTAGTAAGACTACAGGCAGTAGTGTAATAACAATGTAGCAGAGTTATTGCGAGGTTATACTTGCGAAGAAGCAGGGGAGAACAATCATCTGGGCAAATCTGTTGGTTTGGGTCCTTGCGGCGTATAGTCTGGTTGCTGGTGCTCTGCTGTTCAAGAGAGTGGGTTATGATTATGCCGTTGTGAGCGAGCTCGATCACAGGGGAGCTCAAGCTGCTAGGAGGATGAGAGAGAGTTCAGGATTTTACACGCCGTAGGATTGAGAGGGCCACGCCAAAGGGCCCTCTGGCGAGGCCCTCAGGCGCGGGCCCGCCAGGCGCAGGCGTGCCCGATGGCGCAAAGCTTTTGAGGTGGTGAGCTCAGCCCCGATTGGGCCGCGGTGTGCAGGAAGCCCCTCCCGCTGCTGGTGGCTCGATCCCCGGGAAGGGGAGAGCTGCTGGTGGTGGCGGGGGCTCAAAGGAGTCAGCGCCCGATGGCGCGAAGCTTTTGAGGTGGTGAGCTCGGCCCCGATTGGGCCGCGGTGTGCATGAAGCCCCTCCCGCTGCTGGTGGCTCGATCCCCGGGATCTGATATGTCATCTGAGTCTGTTGAGGCTGTAGCCTCCTACAACACTCCACTTTCATCTGCTCTGGATGCTCTTGTTCTGCTCATGCCATGTCCTGGGAGGCGTACTGTACCTCAGCCCTGGCTGTATTTGACTACTTGCTATCTATGCTCCTGTGCCTGCTCAGCTGAGTGCATTTGGCTCAAATCCTGTACCCTTGCTCACTTTCTACACTTCAAATTCATGCTTGCCTCCTTCCAGTCAGCCATTGCATTCGCCAAGCAAAACTACTATGTCCACCTGACTAACTCTCTTGCCTCTGACCTTTGCCATCTCTTTATAATTCTCAACTCTCTTCTCAAAGTGCCTCTGCCTCTGACCACTCCTTCCCTTTCTGCCCAAACCTTAGCCAACTATTTCCATGACAAAGTTCTCAAGATTACACTCCAATTCCCCATGAGATCAGCTCCATCCCCTCTTCCCCCTGTTCACTCCCAACTCTTCCCCTCAACCTCTGCCACCCTTTCTTCATTTTCTAAGATCTCTGAGGAGGAAACCACACTTCTTATTTCCTCCTCCAAACTCACTAACTGCTCCTCTGATCTTATTCCCACCCATCTCCTCAGCTCCATCTCCTCCACTGTCATCCCTTCCATCTCTCATATTCCCAGCCTATTGCTATCCACGTCAGTTGTTCTGCAGCCTTCAAGCATGCTGTGGTCACACCTCTCCTCAAGAAACCTTCACTAGACCGTACCTGTCCTTCTAATTATTGACCCATCTCCCTCTTCCCCTTCATTTCTAAACTACGTGAACATGCAGTTCACCGCCGTTGCCTTGACTTTCTCTCCTCTCATGCCTTTCTGGATCCACTGCAATCCAGCTTTTGTCCTTTACAGTCTACTGAAATGGCTCTTGACAAAGTCTCCAGTGACCTGTTCCTGGCAAAAACCAAGGGCATTTACTCAAGCCTCATCCTCCTTGATCTTTCTGCTGCTTTTGACACTGTTGACCATCACCTTCTCATCGACACCTTGTTCTTGCTTGGTTTTAAGAGTCTGTGCTATCCTGATTCTCTTCTTATCTCTCCCATCGCACTTTCAGTGGTTGTTTTGCTGGATCCTCCTCTACTGCTATCCCATTCTCAATTGGTGCACCCCAAGGGTCTTTCTTGGGCCCACTCCTTTTCTCTATCTATACATAGTCCCATGGTACATTTATCATCTTCCATGGTTTTCAGTACCATTTTTACGCTGATGACTCTCAGATCTATCTCTCTACACCTGAAATCTCTCTGACAGTCCAGGCCAGGATCTCTGCCTGCCTATCTGACATTGCTACCTGGATGTCTCACCACTGTTTGAAATTGAAGATGACCAAAACCGAGATTCTTATTTTTCCCCCAAAACCCACCTTCCCCCTCCCTTCTCCTTTCTCAATCTCTGTGGATAACACTTTACTACTTCGTTTCCTTGTCTCGCAACCTTGTGGTCATCTTTGACTCCTCCCTCTCCTTCTCCACACATATCCAACTGATAGCCAAAACCTGTTTCTTTCTCTATAACATCAGCAAAATTCACCCTTTCCTTTCTGAACACACTACTAAGATAGCTTCCCGTCTAGACTATTGCCACCTTCTCCTTGCTGGTCTCCCTCTGAATAATCTCTCTCCGCTTCAATCTGTTCAGAACTCGGCTGCGCGGTTAATCTTCCATCACCCTCAATATGCTCATAGAACCCTTCTTATCGTCACTTTATTGGTTCCCTATCCGTTTCTGTATCCAATTCAAACTTCTCCTGCTGACCTATAAGTGCACTCATTCTGCTGCTCCTCACTACTTTTCCTCTCCTATCTCTCCCTACACCCCTCCTCGGGAACTCTGCTCTTCTGGCAGATCGCTTCTGTCTGTGCTCTTCTCTTCCACTCCCATTTCCAGACTCCGATCCTTTCACCTTCAAACTACCTGAATCTGTTTGTCAGGCTCCATCTTTGGCCCTTTTCAAATCCAGGCTGAAAACTCACCTCTTCGAGGCTGCTTTTGGATCCTGATCCGCTTATACTCCTATGTATTTCCTTACCATACCCCTAGATATATTCTTGTCCTTAGCTGTTGGGTTGTCTCTCTTAACTAGATCGTAAGTTCTGATGAGCAGGGACTGTCTTTTACATGTGCCTGTACAATGCTGCATATGCCTTGTAGCGCTATACAAATGATCAATAATAGTAGTAGTAGTAGTAGTAATAATGAAAGTCCTCTTTGACCACTGAACTCTAGTGAGCTAAAGTTTCTAACTTCAGTCCTCAGGACTACTCATGCATCTCACATTTCCACCGAAGGTAATGGCAGACTTCCACTGTAATCAGTCAGTTGTCCTTCAAGGGGGTAATTTTATAAGGAGCTGCCTAGATTTATGCATGAGCAATATGTGTATATGTAAGTATATTTGTCTGTGGTAGTACAGGTGCATATCCAATTGCGCACGTTTTCCCTGTGGACGTGTACAGGGGTAGCGCACAAAGTTATGCACATAAATTATAAAATTCTGTACTTTATGTGCCTTCCTTACAAATATAAGCCTGGACATCTACCCCAGCCCTAGTAAAATGCAATGTGTGCCTTCGAGTCAATGCTGACTCCTGGTGGTGACCCAGCAGCTCCTGGGTTTTCTTGACAGTGTGACCGGAAGTATATTGCCAGGCATTGCAATCACACTTTAAATGAATGTATGTTTTCGGCCCTTTTGTGCTAGTATTTTATAAAGTCAAGTACACAGGTACTTGATAGAATTGAAACATGCTCATAAAAATACGCGTTAACTAGGTGGGAATTTATAAAATTACCCTCCACATGTTTTTCCCAAGGCTTCTTGCCAACACATCATTAAAATCATCTCTAATACCTGAAGATTGGAGGATCGCCAATGTAACACCAATTTTTAAAAAGGGTTCCAGGGGTGATCCAGGAAACTACAGACCGGTGAGCCTGACATCAGTACCGGGAAAAATGGTAGAAACCATCATAAAGAATAAAATTACTCAGCATATAGATAGTCACAACCTAATGGGTGACAGCCAACATGGCTTTAGACAAGGAAGATCTTGTCTTACTAATCTGTTATGTTTTTTTGAAGGAGTGAATAAACAGGTGGACAAAGGTGAGTCGGTTGATATTGTGTATCTGGACTTTCAGAAAGCCTTTGATAAGGTCCCTCATCAGAGACTTTTGGCAAAACTAAAGAGTCATGGGATAGGAGGCAGTGTACTATTGTGGATCAGGAACTGGTTAAAAGATAGAAAGCAGAGGGTAGGGCTAAATGGCCAATTTTCCCAATGGAGAAAGGTGAATAGTGGTGTACCCCAGGGATCTGTGCTGGGTCCGCTGCTTTTTGACATATTCATAAATGACCTGGAAAGTGGAATAACGAGTGAGGTTATCAAATTTGCAGATGACACAAAACTATTTAAAGTTGTTAAAACCCAAGAGGATTGTGAAAAATTGCAAGAGGATCTTGATAAATTGGAAGACTGGGCATCAAAATGGCAGATGAAATTTAATGTGGACAAGTGCAAGGTTATGCACCTAGGGAAGAACAACCCAAACTATGGTTACACGATGCAAGGTTCCACATTAGGAACCACCACCCAGGAAAAAGATTTAGGCGTCATTGTGGATACCATGTTAAAACCCTCGGCCCAGTGTGCAGCGGCGGCAAAGAGAGCAAATAGAATGCTAGGTATGATAAGGAAAGTAATGGAAAATAAAACAAAAGATATTATAATGCCTCTATATCATTCCATGGTGAGACCGCACCTTGAATTTTGTGTGCAATTCTGGTCGCCGTATCTTAAAAAGGATATAGCGATTTTAGAAAAGGTTCAGAGAAGAGCCACCAAAATGGTAAAGGGGATGGAAGAAAGGCTAAAAAGGTTAGGGCTCTTTAACCTGGAAAAGAGACGGCTGAGGGGAGATATGATAGAAGTCTATAAATTAATGAACGGAGTGGAACGGGTAAATGTAGATCGATTGTTTACCTTATCAGAATATAGAAAGACTAGGGGACATGCAATGAAGCTACAGGGTAAACTATTTAAGACTAATAAAAGAAAATATTTTTTCACTCAACGTGTAATCAAACTCTGGAATTTGTTACAGGAGGATGTAGTAAAGGCTGTTAGTGTAGCTGGGTTTAAAAAAGGTTTGGACAAGTTCCTGGAGGAAAGGTCCATAAACCATTATTAAGAAGGGACCCAGGATATCAATGCTTGAACCAATACAAGCATTGTGGAACCTGTGTCCCTTGGGGAAACTGCTAGGTACATATGACCTAGATTGGCCACTGTTGGAAACAGAATACTGGGCTTGATGGACCTTGGTCTGACCCAGTATGGCATATCTTATGTTCTTATACTTCTAAACCTCATCCCAGAAAGCCTTGACTGGGGGCAGTTATACATCATATGCATCAGGGTCCCAACATCAGTGGCACATCGCCAACGCTTGCTTGTTTGCAGAAGACCTTCTCTATGCATTTGTAGTGGAGTTCAAAAGGCCTGATGAGCAAGAAAAAAAAAGCGATTGTGAAAGACTACTGGAGAGAGTGGGCGTCTGACACCTCCAGAAAGTTTCCCAATGGATACTATACTTGACAATCTCTGTCTCAAACTCCCAAATACTTCATAGCCCCAAAAGAGCAGGGCCTTTATGTTCATTTAATAAACTATAATAACCTGATGCAATTCGTCCTCTGGCTCTAACCTTTTCACATAGAGAAGATAAAAGCCTTGGGATCAGGGTGTAACCTGTATCAGGTTCGATAAATCAGTTTTGGAAGCCTGGGATGGCAATAGCCCAAAAGTTGATATCAGGTATTCAGAGCTAGCAACTGCTCCATCCCTTAACACAACCTATACAGTGAATACCTTTTTCTATCCATCCCTTCCAAAATAGTTTCCTACCATTTATCTTTATTAGTGGGTTGAACCATAATGAAGATTTTGCAGAGGCAGAGTATGGAGATGTACAGCAGACATCAAGCTCCCTCTTGGCACTAGCAGTAGTTATTAACAGGGGGACATCTAGTTTGGAGAGAGGTGCATTCAAAGTAGGCAATGCTGCCAACTGAAATGGCTTCACAAGTATTTTTTCCATTTCAAGCCATGGCGAATCAGAGTTTTCGTCAAGCCATTCCACACTATAACGCAAGAGAATAGCAGTATGATATGTCTTAAAATTGGGAAACTTAACCCCCCCCCCCTTTTCTCATTGGCAACTTTATGGTGGACAAGGCTATTCGTGGCCTTTTATTTTTCCATAGAAAATTGACCAAAGTTTTGTCCACCTGTGCATAGCATGAAGGTTGACAATATCCCAGAAACCATCCCTAATTCATATACTATGCTTGGTAAAACCATCATTTTTATAGTATTCAGCTTTCCCCACCAAGGCATACACAGTGGGGACCAACGTTGCAAAATACTTTTCAGATCTTTAAGTATAAGGTCACAATTATATTTGATCATATCCACAGGTTTTGGGCACCCCCCCCTTAAATATTTAATCCACTGAGGTGCCCACTGAAAGGGAAAAACCTTAGTTTTTCCACCTGGAGAGACCATTCATTGGGAGTTACACTTTTCGCCCAGTTGATCTTGAAACCTGAAAACTAGCAAATCTACCCACTAGATTCAATAGGCAGCGAATGGAGGCAATAGGTTTTGTTAGAAAAAGCAAAATATCATCAGCATATGCTGTGAGTTGCCATTGCCCTATATCTTTTGATACTCCTATAATACCTTTGTTTCCCTTAATTTGAAGCAACAAAGATGCCAAGTTAAATAAGAGCGGAGAAAGAGGACATCCCTCTCTCGTTCCTTTGCCTATAATTCTAGAGTGTGGGAAGGCATATAAGACCTTCACCCAGGCTATAAATCAAGGGCAACACCCAAACCATTCTAAAAATCTAAACAAATACTCCCACTAGATTCCATCAAATGCTTTTTCTGCATCTAGAGATAGTGCCATAGCAGGGCTAATTTCCCTTTTAGCTAATTCTAAGAGATTATTAAATATCCTAGCATTATTTCCTATATAACGTCCCTTCATAAATCCTGCCTGCTCAGGCCCTATCAATGCATCCATTAACTGTGCTAACCTTGTTGCCAAGATTTTGGCTAGTATTTTATAATCCACATTCAGCAATGAGATGGGTCTATAATTGTTAGGCTAGGATCACAACCTGGTTTTGCTAATAGAAGTATATTGGTCTCAGAGAAGGTGGATGATGATATCAGATGAGTTAATAAGCTTTGATATAATTTTTGCAGATTAAGTGCTAACGCAGCTGCAAACCAACAGTAAAATTCAGCAGTAAACCCATCAAGCCCAGGAGTCTTATTTCTGGAAAGCTCTTAATAGCTGATAAAATTTCCCCCAGTTTAATAGGTGCACCTAAACCCTCTTGTAGCTCTTTAGACATCTTAGGATGACCTTTTATAGATAGGAATAACTCTCTTTCAGTAATATTATTATCACTTGAACTAGAGAATAAGTCCCTATAAAAAGAAGAAAATGTCTTCAATATATTTTCAGTACTGGTTAGAATTTGTGTATCTGTGCTGATGGAAGCAATGCGATGCCTTTTCCTTTGGACATGCAAAAGCTGCACTAACATCTTCCCTATTTTATCATTTCCGGCATAATAGCCTGTTTTCTCTACCTGAATTTCTTTTTTCGCCTGCCGCATCAGAGTTTTGTTAAACTCATAGCGGTAGCCAATTAAAGAAACACTGCATTATCCTTGGACCTGGAGTGCATAGGCTCAAGGCATGATATCTTTTTCTCTATTTCATTACATTTTTTCATCTCAGACTTATTTAACCACACAGGGTTGCCTTCAAGGCTTCCCAGACAAAGTGCAATTGCCATTACTTTGGAAAAATTCTGTAATAGCTTTATGCATAAGGTCTTCAAAGGAAGCTTCCAGCAACAAGTTATTCTGAAAACGCTATGGGGGGTCTACATCCCATCTGTATCCAAGGGCAGAAATCCAAGGCGATTGCAGCATGGTCTGATATATGTTTTGGAACAATTATACTCCTCATGCAACCGCCTCTGCCCCTTCATTCTCTCCTCCCTCTATCCCCTCATAAACAATGTTCTCCCCTCCCCTCCACTTCCTGCTCCCCTCTACAATCGTTGTTCTCCTCTTATATTAACCCATCTCCAAGTTCTTTGTCCTGTTACAATGTATTACGTTATCCAAGTTCATTGCCCTGTTACAATGTATCAAGCTTTGTTTCAATGTAAACTGCCTTGACCGTAGGATAAATCGGTATAGAAAACCTGTTAAATAAATAAATAAATACTACTATGAACATCCTGAAGGAGTGATTTAGATACCAAGATATAATCTATTCGCAAATAAGACTGGCGCGGAAAAGAAAAGAAAGAATATTTGCGAGGAGAAGGATTTAAACAACGTCAGGGTCTACCAAACATAGGGTGTCCATCATATTTTGCATTTTTTGGGATGATTTTAGATTATGAATATGATTTTTAGATATAGACCTGTCTAAAAAATTATTATATACTGCGTTGACGTCTCCACCTAGTATTAATGAATCATTTCCCGTGTACAATATGGCTTGACTTAATTCTTCTGAGAAAGAAGAGTTTGCACAAGTTGGTGCATATACGCTAACTTTCATTGAGTCTCCTTTAATAAGTTAGCATTGTCTTTTGTTTTGAAAAAAGGGGGTGTTCTGACCCATTAAAAACATTTTCTTCTCCCTCAGCAGGTTCTTTTGTCATTGTTGTCTATCCATAGATAAAGAATCCCATGACTGTGGATACGGTACCACTCTATAGAGAGAATAAATTTGCTGCAAAGATACAGTATATTTTCAAGATAGCAATTCAACTCTTCTCATCTTCTGTAATTGAGCTTGTTAGTTTAATTATAGAACTGTGGTATTTCTTAAGTGCATAGTGTACATGCTCAGAGGAATCTCAGAGATTTTCCTAAAAAGCGCTGAAAAATAATGCCATCTGGTGAAGTTGCTAATTTATGTGACTGGTTAATTGCTCTCTCCAGCAACCTGCTTTCTGCTAACTGTACTTAACTAATTGGAACAGAAGCCATTTTCTATTGTTTTTATAATCTCATAATAAATGTCATACAAATTATAGCATTCTATTGTGAAGCATGTTTTACGCAAATATAAGAATGCCTTTTCTAAAACATGATATTGGCTTACACAGTTTAACCTGTTGGTAGTAACGCATTCCTTCTAAACTTTGTTTCTTTTCTAGGAGCTTAGTAGACACGGTATATGCCTTAAGGGATGAGGTCAAAGAATTAAAACAGGTTTGTAATTCAAGCTGAATGTAAATTGTAAATATTTTTCCTAGCTTCCTTATTCCTATACCCAGTTTGCATCGCAATAAATTGTGGTCCTTGGATTACAGCTCTCTCTGCTTCAAAATAAAGATCAGTTCTACCACAACCACCAGTTAAGCCTCTGGAGTGATAGAATCTATTGTCTCTGCTGTGCACTGTGACTAATCTGTTCTACAGAAACTTAGAAATCAATGATAGCAGACCGAACTAGTCTACTCTCTTTCCTAATACCACAGACCTTACTTGAAGGCCAGTTTGTCTTTTCATGTCTCCACCACTAAAATCTGTTGCCTTTATGGTGTCTTGAGCCATAAGTAGAACAGTATATTAAAAATGGTGGTAATCACTGGGTAGCATCAAAGATCAAAGTGCATTTTTAGGATAAAATATTTTCCTTTTTTCTTCCACCTTCCCCTTCAGGAGAATAAAAGGATGAAGCAATGTTTGGATGAGGAACAGAAATCAAGAAAAGAATTAGAAAAGATAGTGAGGAAGCTGTTGAAGCAAACAAATGAGTGTATCCGGGATGAAACAAGTCATTAATCTTCAGATTTAGCTTAAACACTGGACTAAGCTGTGGACAGTTACATGGGGCTTAATATTTTCCTTTCTTTGGAAGCAGAAGCAGACATTTTGCCTCTTTTTCTGTTCTTATTCAGTTAGCTAACTTGTTTCCATTCAATAAAAGATGCGAATGTAGTAAATGGTCACCTTTCAAATAGTCAGTGGATGACTTACAGCAGTCAATACCTCATTACACATATTGTGCTGTATTGATTGAACATTTAGTGGGGTAGTTACTTAACGTGTTAAGAGAATAAAGCACAATTTTTGCTTCTTAATGCACGTTCAACGGCATTTTACTGTAATGCATGATGTTTTGCTGTAAAGCCCCGCATTATTACACAACTCAAAGAACGCAGCTTGCATTGCTCAAAGCTGGTATTATTCTTCCTCCAAACATGCGGCCTGATGCCCCAGGTGCATTCTTAAAGGAGACAGCGCATGAATAAAAGCAGCAGGGTTCTTCCTCTTCCCCAGCAAAGACTCTGCCCCTCCTCAAAGATACCGTCATCTCCTCACACAGACCCTGACCCCCAAAGATTCTCCCCACTTGACCACCAGTCATTGCCACCCCAGCCCTGCTTGATCATTTCCCTGTTGGTCTAGATCGGTGTTTCTCAACCGTTTTTATTTTGCGGCACCCTTTTTTGAGTTTCTTCAGTTCTCGGGGCACACAATCCAAATTTTGCATGAAGGGCCGGTTCAGGGGTATTAGGCGCCCTAGGCAAAACTTCAGTCTTGGGCCCCCTCACAGTTACCTTATAGACCCCTAGCACAACCCTCCTTGTCAAGATTTTGATTATCAAATTCAATTGTAATCATCTCAACACCATCCTTCCCAGAACAATCCTAGAAAAACATATATTTGGGTGTCATACTTTTAAATATTGAACTTTGTTTTGCATATATCTGTATAATGAAGGGGATTTCAAATAGTCACTTATAAGGGATAATGAGCTGTTTACATATCCCTCATCCTTCCTGCGGGTAGAAGCACACACTGACTCTGAGTTTGTGTGGCTATTAGGATCCATTGCTTTGCTTTGACTGTAGTTGATCTTTGCTGAAATGCACTCCGCCCCCTCCCCGTTTGTCTAGAAGAGCAGTATTTTTAACCTGTGGATGCCTCATTCTGATGGATCCATTCTCACTTCTGAACATATGAGTCCAGCAGGTCATGTAAGAGGACAGGGCTCCATGCATTCAGACACCAGATTGGAGCCAGCAGACAAGAGACACAGGTAAGACTCTACCACATGTCTTGGATTAGGAGTGAGGTGCATTGCCGTTGCTGTATGTGCAAAACTAACCCATTTGGAGAAATTACGCCCATAGTACGTGTGCTATCCTACCAATAGGAAGGGTGAGTTGCTAGTATTAAGTGATTAGCTCAATTTGGTGGTGAGGATGAGGGGAGTCCAGTGGACTCCATGAAAAATTGTACTAATCTGCTGTCAAACCAGGTATGGCCCAAGGGTTTCTGAATCCAAAAAAAGCATGGGACAAACAAAGAGGATCTGTAAAGGTAAAAAGGGGGACTATTGTAGTTGATATGGAAGGGCAGACTAGATAGGCCATGTGGTCATTTTCTGACATCATGTTTCTATGCTGCCGCCCCTCCTATGCTGAGCTGCGTTGTGCCACCCCACCTATGTCAAGCAGAGCTGCCACTGCCAATTCCATCTTTGGGGGGGGGGGGTGCTGGCAACAGCGGCAGTGGCAGCATTTTAAAAGTGGTGGCTTTCTGCTGCTTTGGTGCCCAGGACAAGCTCTGTGCTTCTGCACACATGGCCTGCTGCTTCTGAGCCCCCTCTGACACAACCTCCTGTTGGGGGTGGGGGAATCAGAAGCAGGCCATGTGTACAGAAGCACATGGCCTGCTCCAGGCACCAAGGTGGCTGCACAAAGCCGCTGTGCCACTCACTAATGCCTGCCCACCTAGGCAGCCGCCTAGCCCACCTAGTGCCTGTCCCTGTCCCAAACTATGCTTAAAGGCACATTCTTTCAGTTTTTCTGTTGTTAAGTGCCATCGAGTCGGATTCGACTCATGGTGACCCTCTGGATAGCTATCCTAAATTGTGTTCGGTCTTCAGTCAGGCGGCTCATTGTTGACAGACGTACCCGTAGCTGCTGTTATTATATCGATCCATCTCATTGCTGGCCTTCCTCTTTTGCATTGACCTTCTATCTTGCCAAGCATGATGTCTTTCTCTAGTGATCTCTCTCTTCAGTTTTTCTACTATAAAATATTTTTGGGTTGAGTACAAAAGCCTCAGAGTCGATGGGTATGTCTTGCCTATAAGACACTTAGTTATATACCAGAGAAAAATCTGATTAGCTAACACAATCAAACTATTCCCAATGCGGGGATCATTTCCGATCCGGATGTCCAGACCGACTAAATGTCTGGATCGCACTGGCAGCCACAGAGCTCCCCCCATGTATAGCCGACTTGTGCGGGGAGCTCTGTTCGTGGACTGGAGGGAGTGGGCCAGGGGAGGAGCGAGGGCAGGCAGTGGGAGGGAACGCAACCCCGGACTTACAGGGCCGATTCTGAGGTCAGCCCTGTATGGGATCGGCCAATAAGAAGGTGGAATAAGTCCCCCTGGACATCGGGGAACGGTGGCATTGAGGGGTGACAAGGAGGTGAGGGGGGGGATGCAGGGAGTTGCCCGCAACCCGACCCTGGCCATGGGAGGCCCAATTGGGGATTGTGCTGTGGGGAACAGGCCAGATACCACTGCTGCCAGGAATCGCGACTCCTGCATGGAGCTGCAGTGCCATGCGGCAAGACGCCATGGCACTGTGGCTCCATGCAGGAGCCTGGCTGGGCTAGCCGGCGAAGTGGCTGGACATCCTGGGTCCGCATCCTGAATTGGGGCATGTCCCAGACATCCAGATACTGTGAATGCGATTCTGCTCCCATGGGGATGTCTAGCCCCAATAGGAGCAAAATTAGAATCGGGTACGTGTCCGGGTGGCTTGGAAAAACACATGTTGGCATGGCCCTCCACATGTAAATTCTGTGTAGGAGATAGTTTCAAGTCATAGCTTTTGCACTGGGATCTAGAACATCAAGTTTACTCCCGGAAGCTTACAGCTACTAGATCACACATTACAATCGCTAAACTGAAAGTAAAAGATGTTTTCCTACAGATAGAAAAGAAAGGACCTGGAACAGTGAGAGTAGTTATACGTTGATCTGCAGTGTGTCCTCCAGGCAGTAACACTCCTCTCTTCTTGTCCTAAATGGCAGGAGGGGAGGGGTAGATTAAGAAGCAGACTAGCTGTTTGCTCTTACTCCTACCTTACTCTGTGCTCTCCTGGTCTGGGTTTTGATTGGGAAAGAAGGGACTGGAGCAGTAAGCAGATGGCTATTTTCAGGGTTATTGTCCAATTGAGATGTGGCAAGTGCCTCATAAGCCATTGCCTAGCCGCACCCCTGGCTGTCAGCACCAAGACACGCCAAAGACATTCCCAAGGAACACCAGTATGCCTCGGCACACTGGTTGAGAAGCACTGGTCTAGATGGTAATGGCAGAAACAATCTCCATTTGTTCCTGCCCATGCTGGTAGTGGTTTCAAAATTGCACCCACAACCCCTACCGCTAGCTGTAAGCTACCATATAATGCATGATCCAGTGCTCCCAGAGAGACACATTGATAAAAAAAGAGAGTTCTGGGGTTCCGCCTACTTCCATAGCAAAAGCCCATGTATGTTTGGCCATTGTAAGGGTACTGGGCTTTCTAGCCAAACCATGAGCCTTATGCTCTCCTGTGATCATTGCAACACCATACCTCCCACAGCAATCCTATAAAAACATATAATAGAACATTGTACTTTTCACCACGCTCCCTGCAGATAACTTTGCATTTGTTTTACTTTGACCGCTGCTGCCCTAGGTGAATGCCTGGTCTTGCCTAATAATTGGGATGGCCTTTTTGATATGGCAGCTTGACTCCTCCATAGCACCACAAGATTACCAGTAGGGGTTGCAGGTGCCACTTTGAATCTGGCAGCAGCACAGGCAGGAGTGACGGTGGATCACTTATGCCTGCTACTCTGTAGACCACTAGGGACATGATCATGTAGCTCCAGGTTTGTCTTTGGGAGAGGAATTGTGTTTGGGGGTTGGGGAGGTCTTGGAATGTGGCTTTGGGACAGCAGAGGTCTGTGTAGGGGTGGGGGTATCTTTGGGGAGGGGACAGAGTCTTTGTCAGACCCTTTAAGAGAAGCTCTCCAGGAGCATCACTTTGCACATTAGTGGCACGATACTCCAAAGGAGCCGAATAGCGCAGCTCGCAAGCAGTGTTATTCATTTACCTAGGGAGTTACCAACCTGTGGTATTATGTTACCATAGATTAGAGACCCTCACATTAAACTAAGCTTCTCCCCTTAGGGGCCCTCTTACTAATGCCCATTAGGGTTTTGCACTTAAGACATGTTTAGCTCTAAAATTAATGCAGAGTAAGTGCAAAGCTTCCACGGTTTCTGTAAATGGTGTGGCCAGCATATTCATTACCATGCAGATGCATGCTCTAACATGCAGCAAAATTAATGTGGATGCACCTATTGCCACTGATAGAGAGACTTGCTGTGCAAATTGCCACATTGATAGCATGCAATAATTGCCCCTGTGTTAACTGCAATGGACTCTCCACACCCAAACTCTGCCCCTACCCACCCATTCCCTATCCCATCATGTGATGTGCAGTTACCGTGGTAATCAGCTCACAGTCACTGTCATACTACATGATAGCAGTTTCCACCTGCTAAAACACGCATTATCTGCTAAGTGGGCTTTAGGAAAAGGGTCTCTGAATCTGTTAATGATTATTACTCCTGGGGAAATTGTAAGCACTTTTTAAAGTACTTTTTATTCAAGCATTTGTTTAGTGTTTCCCTGCAATAAATTTTAGAGAATGCCTTAAAATGGATCACTTGTTTTCTGAGGACGACAAGCCAGATTTTTGACAGCATAATGGCTGTTCCTCCTTTTAGAATAGTTGCTGGTCTTCGCTATACTTTTCGGTCTTTCATGGACTTATTTTTAGCTAACAAGCATGCAGTTGTGTTTGTGGATTTAATCTATTGGACCCATTGGGTCTGGAGCTTGTGTGTGTGTTATGTTGCTGAGTATGTTCCATGTTGCACTGGAAAAGCCTGACCTCCTGGAACTCGGGGGCTAAATCAGTAATTTTCCACAATTTTCTCTGCATAGCTTTTAAAATATCTATAACAGTAATATGTTTAGTCTCTGAACGTCTGATTTTCTTTTCTAATTTTGTATTTCCCAGTATGTTATGCTGGCATTAGGATGCATATATGTAAAAACACATTTCACGTACATAGCTTGATTATGGTTTGTTACTTCATTTTTTTACTATATTTAGAAACTTTTCAAGTCTGTTAATACCTGATCACAAAAAAAATACTGTGATGAACTGTTCACTAGTGCAGAAAATAGGGTGAACAGTTTTAGAGGAGGGGTTCTGTTCTAAAATGAAAAAAAAACCCTCTAGGCTTTCGTGCTATTACAAGAATCATTGCTCAGAGGCCATCCTCATGTATTAGGAATTTAAGAGCTTATGACAGCTATGCATTATATTTTGCATGTGCACTAAAGAAAAAAAGGAGGTGGTATTGCTAACAAGTGAATGACTGTGCCTCCATATTTTTGCTGTGCCTTTTTTGCGCCTGTTTGCTATGCAAAACAAAATCTCTTTTCCCATGAGTTGCGTTAACTGCTGACATTTTTCTTAAACCCTGAAGAGTCTCATTAGCATCTGTTGATTTGTAACATACATCTCAGGGGTAAAGTAATTAATGCAATCGAAAATCTTAAAAAGGGGCTCCTTTTAACCTCTCCCCAAGGTTATCCTCATGTCATTAATCTCAATCTCCAGGATGAGTGTTGCTATCCATAAAAAAGGACCATATTTATTAAGTTTCGTGTTTTTTTTTTGCCCTGTTGTGTGTGTATGGAGAGAAAACCCTTCACAAATGATCCTTATGCAAACGTTCCAATCACTGCCCAAGTTAAGTTAACGCAAAGTTCTGTCATAATGCGATTATTCAGCCCATTTCTCAGAGACACGTGCTCCTTGATTTCTTCATAACACTGTGCAATTACAAAACGGAGGACTGTATTCTTGGAGCACAGTAAATGCAATGTTGCGCCTTTAGACTGGAAACGAGATGATAGGGCCCACAGAGGGGAGCATTGAAACGTTTTAGCATGAACTGTATTCTATGAGCAGCACATATAGTTATCACTTGAAATTATCATTGATATTTTTTAAATGAATCCCAAGAAAGAAATAATATATTGAATCCTAGGATGCAAATACAAATTTCATCGTGCAATTAATAATGCGGTCATTATCTTAAAATAATATGCCTGAAAGCATTTAGGAGGTAATAGGGTGCACATAAACGTCTGCACCTTAACTTATAGGACAATCTCTGCTACTTACGCTAGTATTTTATAGAGACGAATAGGCGCCTACTTCTCTTTATAAAATAGCAGCTATGTGGGTGCTTATGTCGATGCCTAGCTATGATGGCCTGTTATAAAATTACCCTCAGTGCTAGATTGGATTTATTCATATGAACAGGGTAGAGATGTGCAATTAAACATCGATGATGTAATTTTATAAGTGATTTGAGCTTATATAGAAGTACATTGTACATGCTCATGTAGGTGCTTATAAAATTTCTCAGATATACATGCATAAAAGTAGGTGTTCAGAAAACATAGTACCTATTTTTATGTGATAAACACATAGATGTTCCTGGGGTTGCAGAGTGGGGGCAAGATTGGCACTCATGCATGCTGTTTTATGAAATACATTCATATGCACCCCTTTCTACTGACACGTAAATGCTTAAAGCTGCTCCTGCACTGGGGCAGGTGCAGCTTTTTGTGGGAGCTTTCATGTAGGACAGAGCTACCTAACATTTTGGGTTTTGTGTATCCCTTATTAACCTCCAAAATATTCAGGGACTCTTCCTGGACCATCTCACCTTAGCCTATCCCTACTAGCCTTCTTGATCTACCTTCCCCTTCCTCTCTCTACCAGTCTGTCTCTCCCTCTCCCCAGCCAGTTTCTTGTCTCTCTCCTCCCCCTCCCCCCTAGTCAGTCCCTTCCAATCTCTCTAATTTTCTGTAAAACACCTAATGGCAGGAAAAGCCATTTTGGGACAGGAATAGGCTGCGACTCTGCTTACAATTAATGCGGAAGAAATTGCCATGCAGCAGATAACGCGGAACAGTTAATGCTACCTGACGTAGCATTGCACATGGGGTAATGGTTTTTCTGTTAGCTGCATGACATCCCTCTTTACTGTTAATGCAGAGATTTTGCAGATACCACACATTAATTTTGGCCATTATTGTGCAGTGACTGCAAAACCTTTACTATACTTTAGTAAATAGGGGCCTAGTTATATTAAGTTAATGCGTGTTATTAATGTGCCACGTTTGTAAATTTGTTGAAAGTAAAGGGTTCTGCTAATAAGGGTCTGATCTAGTAATAAATATTGGGCACTTCTGATTGCCTTTTGAATGTGTTATGCCATAGGTCATTTTGGTTAATTGGAGGCTTACAAATGTGAGGAAGCATGCTTTGACTTGTGTTTTATCCTGCCTAGGATCTGAAGAGTGATTTTCTATTTTTTTGTGTATGGCAAAAATGTTATTGAATGGGGCTCAATTGAAAACATCAGTATAAATGTCAGATGTAAGCTGGGACATTTTTTACATCACAAACATGGGCCCCTATAATGTTACAAGCCAAAGATGATAGCTTATATGGAAATGAAGCCATTGTAAACTGAGAGCAGTGTTTTCATATTTACTTTGTTTACAGTCCCTTGTATATAGCTTATTGTTCTGTAATTAGATAAAAAGCTACAGACATAAGGCATTTATCTTCTCGTGTGTATCTTACTGTTGCTTTTTGTGCAAATTTGACTTTTCTAATGCATTTTTATTTTGAACAAGTTTTTTGATGTTTTCAAGAAATAAAAAAAAGAGGAAAATGTTTTTCTAGATGAGAGTTTATTTTACTCTATAGCATGAGTAGTACATTGGAATGGCTTTAAAAAGTTCAGCTTCAGAATGATTTTAATCCCTGGAAAGGACAGCAGTGAATTTACCTTCCTCCCTCTTTATAAGCCATGGACATTGCGGCAGGTACCTATTAGCAGGAGCATGGTTCACTATCCTTTGTTTTGCAGATATGATCAATAACTTTGCAGAAAGCCATTTTCACTTTCTTGGTTGGAAAAGACAGGCAATATGAAAAACTAGCCAAACTATGAAACTCATATGCATTGTTTTCTCTGACCCCTTAATGTTTTGATCAGATTGATAGCAGACTGTGGTAAAAGACACATGAAATTAGCAGTAGTCCTATTAAATAGTAAAAGAAAAACTACTCATAGTCAAAGAACAAAAAAAAACATAATTAGGATTAGCACAGAAAATCAAGTGTTCCTAATAAAGTTTCAAAAATCAATTGTTTCCTGTTCATAATCAAAACCTCCTACAGATTCATGTTAACTTTTGAGTAGATTAACATAGTCAATTGAAAACCAAAAACTTTACGGCATCTTGAAGATGACAGGATGTGATAGGAGTTTCAAGAAAAGCTGATGAAGCTTCTTGGAGATCTTGCAGTACACCCGTGAATGACTCATATCATTACCAGCTATAATTGACTGTGCAAGAAGGGATGAGAACATTAGGAGGACCCTTAGCAATAAGAGGGTGCGTATTCCTGAAGGTAACGGCCTTATCTAGAGATCTGCTAAGGCAAATGCACCGTGCAACTGAACTGAAATACAATTGGCTTTAAGTCTTGCTGGTTAGCGTATGGAATATGAGCACTTTGTGGTGTGTGTCATGAGTTTATGCTGAGATCCCTTGTTAGGGTTATAGAGCTGTGATACATTTTGGAAGCACTGGATTGAACAGCTCATTTTCTCCGCCATGTATCTTGGCCATTGCAATATTTAAATTGTTCATCAAGTGGATAAATTAGAAGACTTTAATGTTTTTCCCATTACACTTTGCTTAACTTATGTTATCTACTGTGCTCATTCATTTTAAGGGTTATTTAGAAGCCATGTCCATGATTAAAACATGTGTAAGCAGCCATATAAATGTGTGAATCGCATCCACGTATAAATTGCTGTTTTAGAAAGGGTGAAATCTACATGTGGCTGACTGCACCATGTTGAAAGTTGATGGTGGTGTGTCAGGGGCGTGCCCTGTGTAGGACAAAAATCTACATGTGTAGTCCCCATTTCATATAGGGTATACATGTGTAAGTCCAAAATTGTCCATGTCCAGATTTACATCCGCTGCCTGGCACAAATAAAGTTTTAAAAAGTGCTTCTTTGGGCCATCCCTTTACACGAAGGATTAAGGAGGATCTTCCAATGTTTATTTTCCTCTCCGAATGAAACGGGGGCAAGAGAAAGTCCTCTATAATTAATTAAGAGCATTTGTCCACGTTTGCAAAATGACCCAGATACACTTGTAAGTGCAGACATTTATGCGTGTTCGTTGTGAAATGCCAACTGTACACAGATTTTTCCCAGGTGTCTATTTCTGAAACGGCTTCTCCCGCTGCATGTGGGGGTATATTCTAGAAATGGCTACACATTTCTCAGAGCTGTTCCTAGAATACCATCAGAATTGAGCATGTCTTGACCTTGATATCATGATTCTGATCTCCATGTCCTATCTAAAATGTGCCTTCACACCTCTTCACAAAGGCGCGTATGTTATTTATTGTAGGCCCCATTATTTTCAGTGAGGTCTATTCACCAATATTGCATATTTTTTTTCACTTAAATGGTAACATGCCTTTGTGAATAGGGCTGCATAGATGCTGAAATGGAAAATGTTTCTATCTTTTTTGTAACGGTGCCATGCAAGGAAGACCTCATTCTTCCTGTTGTGTCAATTAAAACCTGGTTGCACAAAGTCTTTCTGATGGATCACAGGTAGATTTGCATAGGTAGACATTAGTCTATTCAGTTGTATCCTCTGTTGGAAAGCTTCGTAGAAGTGAATTTGGTCATAACCATTTCTACTGGTATGTCTTTCAAATGTTTAAGGAAAGTAATTTATAAATACACAAGGTAAAAAGGAAACTATCATAGCGAAAAGTGAACCTAGGGCTTGCTCTAATTTTGTTAGGGCATGGTTTCTGGGAAAGAGATGACTAAGAGAGGGAACTTGGCAAGCAAAGAAAGAAATGGTAACAAGGAAAGCTAGCAGTTAAGTCATGCTCAAATGATAGAGGAGATACCACACTGTATATCTTGAGTGACATTTCAAAGTATATATGGTTCTAATTAAATAGTTTATTTATTATTTATTTATCAGGTTTTATATACCGCTCTATCCTTCAATCAGAGCGGTTTACAAAATAGGTCGTCTTATCTACACAGCAGAATAACTAACTTAATTTTAGTGAACATTGGATTGTAAGGTGATATAAGGGGTACTAGGAGGGAGACGATTAGGGTGGGAGGAGGGGAGCTATTACAGGAAGAGGACTTTACAGGTGGGGGTTGGGGGAGTGGGGAGTTCAGGGGTGCTTATTTACAAAGGAAGAGTTATGTACAGCTAAAGGGGGATGCATATACAATGTGTGTGTATATATATATATATATATATATATATATATATATATACATATACACAAATGAGAGGGTTATATACAGCAAAGGGGAAAGTATATACAGATGAGAGAGAACATACATCACGGGATTACTGGGGTAGGGGCTTCTATTGAGGGAAGAGTGGACTAAATGATATATTGCTCTCTAAAAAGGTGGTTCCACACTTGTGGGGTAGTAGTGGACTGTGAAATTTCCAGGTGGTCAGCCCTAAGTAGGCTTAAATATTGTATAAACGTTATCTCCAGGAACAAGCAAGAATGCAGTCTTCACATATGGGTCACGTCTGTACCAATGGAGCCCGCGCAGGAAAGCTCCCCAGCATCCAATAGGAAAGCTTTTAGGAGCATCCCACTGCACCTGTGTGCTACCTTCCCACCTTCCTAACTCTGCTTCCTCAGTTCTTCGTTTTCCATGGAGCCAGCAGGAAGCAAATCCTGTTACCGCAGAAAATTCTTTAATTCTCTTTTTTTTTTGTTGTTGTTTGTGGTTAGCGTCTGCCTTCCCGTCGATGCCAGAACTGACTCTTGTTGTCAGTTCTCTTCTTTTCTTTCTTTCTGTCCTAAAAAAAAAAAAAAAAAGTTGTTTGTCTTCAGGTGTATCAACACCATTTTAGGCCTTAAGCCTACCATTTTGTCTACTGATATTATGGAGAAACCAGCTAGTGGTTTTAAGAAATGTTCTAAATGTGGCTGTACCATCTCTGCTACTGACACTCACAACTGGTGTCTCAAATGCCTCAAGCCTGACCACCAGCCGTTAGAATGTTCCCTGTGCAAGAAGATGACTAAGAGAGGCCTGCAGAATCGAGCCGTGAAGTTGGGCACACTCTTTGCCTCAGATGCGATTTCTTTGGTATCGACGTCATTGAGGGCATTGTCTTCCTCTTAAGGAACTCAGGTATTGAAATACAAGTCTTCTTCAAAGGCAGGCCATCCCCCCAAGGGTAGATCTCTTTCTAAGCATAGAGATGCCTCGGGCGTTGCCAAGGAGGTGGATCAGCTGGCCAAACAACACTGACGGGAGGACCTTTCCTCCAAAGCCATCGAGGGGTCCCAGGAGAGCTCCTGGTGCCATACTCTGAGATGTTAGCCCAAATCTCCAGTACCAAAACCCAAGCATCGGCAGGCTCCATGGATCAGCGTATCCTGGCCATCGAGCAGAGCCTAGTGGCTCTACTGGTGGCTTCTGTCCCAGTTAAATCACTACTGATGGTATCGCTGACACCAGAACCGGCTCCGGTACCGATGCAGACTGCTTCAGAGACATGCCACTAGGTCCACTGCCGCCCATACCGGCCCTCAAGTCCATTCACGGTATCGAGATATTGTCCAAGTAGGTCCCTCATACCGATATTGACTTTAACTGGTATCGGGCCTTATTGGAACATCGTTCCCGCTGATTCTTCGAGTCTTCCGATTCCGAATCTTCCAATGATGAGTCACTCGATAACCGAAGACTACAAAGTCTACCGGAGGCCCCTTCTCCCTCGCCGGAATGGTGCATGTCCCTTCCTGAGGACATGTTTTTTTAGGAGTTCATTCGAGACCTTGCTAAGGGTCTCTCTATAATAGTAACATTTGAGAAAGAGCCCAGAACAGAGGAACTGGAGATTCTCCAATACCCGACAGCTCCAAAGGAGGCAGCTACACTTCCGATTCACCACATTCTCCATGATCTCATGCTCCGGATGTGAGAGACTCCCCTTACTATTTCTCCCCATACTTGACATCTCGATACCATGTAACGAGTACCAGAGTGTCCCGGCTTCCAAAAGACACAGATTCCCCACCATTCAATGGTGGTGGAATCGATGATGTATCGCATTAAGAGTTCTAAAACCCATTCTTCTAACCCACCGGGTAGAGAATTGAAAACCCTCGATACTTTTGGGCGATGGTGTTTTCAGGCTTCCATGCTTTCAGCCAGGATAAACGCGTACATTCTGTATATGGGTATGTTCCTCAAGGAAGTAACCAGGGATCTTGAGGTCATGGCCCCTCTTCTTCCAGATGATGAGGTGACTATCTCACATTGGTTAGACACGCCCAAAATTTCTCAAAGTTTGTTAATAGAGCAACCTTTGATTCATTTGAGTGCACCAGCAGAGCTACATCCATCTGTATCGGTGCACATGGGATTGCATGGCCGCAGGCAAAAGTTGCTTGAATAGTTGGTTCAAGATAAATTGGGCAATATTCCCTGCCCAGGTGAAAACCTTTTTGGCAAGGACTGGCAGGACAAGACTTCTCAGTTGGAGTCTGAGAATACCACTCTAAACAGGCTTTCTAGGACTACAGCCAATCCTGCTAGGAAGAAAGCAACTGCAAAGAAAACTTTCTATGCTAAGAAAAAGAAGTTTTGCTCTTCTTATACCCCTGCTTCTCAATATCAACCTCAGGGTCCTCAAAAGAGGCAGCAGCCTCCCAAACAACAGAAGTCTCAGACTCCCTAGACTCAACCAGTTCCACAGAATCAAACTGCACCTGTTTTTTTACTTTTTCCTAGAGAACATGGCCACCCTGCCTCTGGAGGTGCCCCACTGCCTCCACATAGCAGGCAGACTCTTGTCATTGTGCCCACAGGTGGCATCTCATCACCTCAGAGCAATAGACTCTCACCATAGTGAAGGAGGGGTACAGACTTCATCTCCACACCCTAACTCCCCTCTACCTTGGTAGAGGAATATCATACTTTCACTGCTCACTTGCTGCAAGAGGTGACTTTGCTTCTATCACAGGGTGCAATAGAGGAGGCTCCAACACCTCAGCAGGGAATGGGCATCTACTCTCCGTACTTTCTCATACCAAAGAAGAGCAGAGGCTACAGCCCATTCTGGACCTCAGAAACCTAAACAAATTTCTGGTCCATGAGAAGTTCAAGTTGGTCTCCCTAGGGACCCTCCTTCCCTACCTCCAGAGTCAAGACTGGCTCTGTTCTCTAGATCTAAAAGAAGTGTACACGAATATCTTCATACATCCAGAACACAGGAAATATCTACGCTTCATGTTTCAAGGAAGACACTATTAATTCAGAGTCTCCTTTCGGACTCGCCTCTGCCTCAGGAGACTTCACAAAGTGCATGGCGGTCGTAGCCATTTATCTAAGATCTCTAGGGTTTTTTGTCTGCCCTTACTTAGATGACTGGCTCATAAAGGCTGGCACCTCCCAGGAGGTTCACCTGTCTCTCTTTCGTACAATGCAGGTATTGCAACACTTTTTGTCGTAAATCTTTCAAAATCCCTTCTCGCTCAGACTCAAACACTAGAGCTCATAGGAGCTCTCCTAGAAAACAACAGTCAAGGGCATTCCTGCCCCAACCTCGTTGTGCATGCCTCATGGAGCTAGCATCCCAGGTGCAACTCAGAGACTATCTGACGGCCAGGAAATGCTGAAACTTCTAGGTCATATGGCCTCAACAGTACATGCGATACCATACATCCATCTACATATGCGCACAGCCCAGTGGGCACTGGGCAAGCCTCCAGCCATCTCAATGACAAGATCCGAGTCACTGCTCCTCTGGTCACATCCCTCCAGTGGTGGTGCTCCCCAGACAACCTCCTCATCAGGTCACCTTTTCAAATGCCTCCACATCAATGCACCCTAATGATGGATGCCTCCAAACTGGGTTAGGGGGCACATTTGGACACTCTCTCCACTCAGGGCCTCTGGACAGAGCAGGAGTCCCAGCTCCAGATAAATCTACTGGAACTTTGCGCTATCTCCAATGCCCTCAGGGTTTTTCAGGATCATCTTCGATATCGCACAGTCCTGATCCAGACGGACAACCAGGTGGCCATGTTCTATGTGAACAAACAGGGTGGAATAGGCTCTTGGCCCCTCTGCAAGGAAGCCTTCATCTCTGGTCCTTTGCCATTGCTCATCAGATACACCTCCAAGCGGTATATTTTCCAGGAGAACAGAATATCTTGGCAGATAGATTGAGTCGAATCCTTCTTCCCCACGAATGGTCTCTCCATCTGGAGACAACCTCCTTCATCTTTCAAACCTGGGGGACTCCAGAAATAGACCTGTTTGCCACTCCTCAGAATGCCAAGCTCCCACGCTTCTGCACTCGGACTCCTATGTCCAGCAATCAGCAGGTGGATGCTTTTCACCTACATTGGAGTTGGGGTCTTCTGTATTCCTTCCCTCCCATTCCCCTAATTTCCAAGATGTTTTTCAAGCTCTAGGCCAGTGGTTCCCAACCCAGTCCTCGGGGAACACCAGGCCAGTCAGGTTTTCAGAGTACCCACAATAATATACATGAGATAGATCTGCATGCACTGCTTCCATTGTATGCAGATCTATCTCATGCATATTCATTGTGGGTACTCTGAAAACTTGACTGACCTGCGGTTCCCCGAGGACCGACATTGGGAACCTCTGCTCTAGGCAGACAGAGGCTTCATGATCCTTATATCCCTACATCCCTACACTGATCACATCAACCGTGGTTTCCTGTCCTGCTACGTCTGTCTCAAACTCAACCTCTGCTTCTCTGCTCTGCATCCGATCTTATCTCTCAGGAAGGAGGGACATTGCTTCATCCCAGCCCGCACTCCCTCCATCTTACATCTTGGATGCTGAAAGCGTAGCATTAGAAGATCTTAACCTTACTCAGGAGGTAAAGAACATAAGATATGCCATAGTATTCTGTTTCCAACAGTGGCCAATCTAGGTCATATGTACCTAGCAATTTCCCCAAGAGACACAAGTTCCACAATGCTTGTACTGGGTCAAGCATTGATATCTTCGGTCACTTCTTAATAATGGTTTATGGACCTTTCCTCCAGGAACTTGTCCAAACCTTTTTTAAACCCAGCTACACTAACAGCCTTTACTACATCCTCCGGTAACAAATTCCAGAGTTTGATTACACGTTGAGTGAAAAAATATTTTCTTTTATTAGTCTTAAATAGTTTACCCTGTAGCTTCATTGCATGTCCCCTAGTCTTTCTGTATTCTGATAACGTAAACAATCGATCTACGTTTACCCGTTCCACTCCGTTCATTAATTTATAGACTTCTATCATATCTCCCCTCAGCCGTCTCTTTTCCAGGTTAAAGAGCCCTAACCTTTTTAGCCTTTCTTCATAGGAGTATCCTTCCATCCCCTTTACCATTTTGGTGGCTCTTCTCTGAACCTTTTCTAAAATCGCTATATCCTTTTTAAGATACAGCGACCAGAATTGCACACAATATTCAAGGTGCGGTCTCACCATGGAACGATATAGAGGCATTATAATATCTTTTGTTTTATTTTCCATTCCTTTCCTTATCATACCTAGCATTCTATTTGCTCTCTTGGCCGCCGCTGCACACTGGGCCGAGGGTTTTAACATGGTATCCATGATATTCTCTTAGCTTCCAGGAAGCCGTCCACCCGACGTTCATATGCTTTTAAGTGGCATAGAGTCTCTACCAGATGTTCCCAGAAGAATCTTAATCCCTTCTCGGCTCCATTGGAGGCACTCCTCCAGTATCTCCTCCATCTGTCTCCTATGGGTCTCAAGACCAACTCAGTCAAAGTTCACCTTAGTGCTATTGCAGCCACTCATCTTCTATTGAATAGACAGCCCATCTCATCACAACCGCTAGTTGCGCGCTTTATGAGAGGACTCTTGCTTACCAAGACACCCATTAGGCCACCTCTGGTGGCATGGGATCTCAATGTCGTTCTAGCAGAGCTTCTCAAGCCACCCTTTGAACCCTTGGTTATGACCTCACTAAAGTTTCTTTCATGTAAGGTAATTTTCCTCATTGTCCTCACTTCAACTAGACGCATTAGTGAGCTTCAGGCCTTGGTGGCAGACCCACCTTACACCTGGTTCCACCATGATAAGGTCGTCCTTAGGATTCACCCACATTTCATGCCAAAAGTGGTGTATCCTTTTCATTTGAATCAGTCAGTTTACCTTCCTGTGTTTTTCCCCTGCAAATGTGCCCTAGTTTTTTTTTTATCTTTAAAGGATTTGAGAGCACCATAGAGCCTCACAGTTGTTCATTTCCTTTGACCCTAGTCACCTGAGGTTACTAGTATCTAAAAGTACCATCTCTAAATGGATAGCAGATTGTATCTCATTTGCTTATGATCAAGCAGGACTGTCCTCTGAATGGCGAATCTACGCTCTGTAGCCATTGACGAAATCTGCAAAGCAGCAACTTGGTCTTCTGTCCATACCTTTGCTGCTCATTACTGTCTGGACAAGGACTCCTGCTGGGATGCCATGCTTGGTCAGGCTGTTCTCCAGCACCTCTTTCAGACTCAAGGGCAACTCCTACCCTCCGTCCTGGAACTTAATGATACCAGACATCCTTAGAAGACTCATGACCTCTTGAAGCCTACCCTGAGGCAAATCTCCACCGGTTCTGAGATCATTTTTCTCTGGCATCTTCGAGCTAGGGCGTCCCATATATGATGACTACATTCCTCTTTGTTCCTAGAGATAGCGTAGTTACTCATCTGTAACAGATGATCTCCGGGAACAGCAGGAATTTAGTCTTCATAACCCACCCTCCTCCCCTAGGAGTTGTAGGTTTTCTTTACTCTCCTGTTCTCTCAGCTACATAGTCAACTGAGGAAGCAGAGTTCAGAAGGCAGGAAGGCAGCATGCAGATGCAGTGGGATGCTCCCAAAATCGTATCTATTGGATGCTGGGGAATGTTACCGCATAGGCTCTGTTGGTACCGACGTCACCCATATGTGACGACTAAATTCTTGCTGTTCCCAGAGATAACCTGTTATAGGTGAGTAACTACGCTTTACATAACAAATAATATTAAAACCTGCAGAAGCTTGGATGACCTGTATCCCATAGGACTACAAAAAAGGACCCTAGGCCCCATGACTCAGGAATAGCCACAAAATCTAGCCCCTTCTATGGAATTAACTAGTCACTGCAGGAGATTTAATGATTTATTTAGAAACAAAGGTTGGACACAAAGTCACCAGGGCCTGCAGAATCACCAATCCAACTTTTCCAGCCCTTGAATTGAAGAACCATTCAGCCCTGGAAGTGGAGGAGGTGAAAGCATCCCTGGAAAGGGAAGAACGAGAGCTCAAATACCCCAAAGTTGCAGAATCGGTGACCACAAGGAAGCGAAGGATAGTGAGGATTGGTGACTCTCTTCTGAGGGGTACTGAGGCATCCATCTGCCGACCAGACTTGATGTCCAGAGAGGTATGCTATCCGCCAGGTGCCAAAATCCAAGATGTTACGGAGAGTTTGCTGAGACTCATCAAGCCCATTGACTATTACCCAATGTTGCTAATCCATGTTGGCATAAATGATACTGCCAGGTATCCCTCTGTGCATATAAAAAGTGACTTCATGGCTCTGGGACAGATAGTGAAGCAGATAGGTACACAGGTGGTGTTCTCTTCAATCCTCCCTGTTGAGGGTACAGGCCAAGGCAGAGAAGCTCGCATCCTGGAGATGAATACATGGCTGCGTGGATGGTGTCATCAAGAGCGTTTTGGTTTCCTGGACCATGGGATGCTGTTCCAAGGGTTGCAGAGCAGAGATGGCGTCCATCTGTCCAAGATAGGTTGACGTATCTTCAGTAGCAGACTGGCTAATTGACTGAAGAGGGCATTAAACTAGATTTGTTGGGGATTGGTGAAGAAAGCCCCCAGGTAAGGGAAACATTAAATACCTTTATAGAAATGGGTAATGGGGCAACATATGGAAAGCGGTATGTATAAATGCCCGTAGCATGGGAAATAAGATCCCAAATGTTGAAGCTTTAATGGGAGTGGCTGACTTGGATTTAGTGGCACTTAAAGAAACATGGTTCACAGAAAACCATGACTGAGATGTAACTATACCAGGCTATACTTTATTCAGAAGGGACAGGGTAGGAAGAAGAGGAGGAGGAGTGGCACTATATGTAAAAAAATAATGAGATCACGTGATGCGGTGAGAGCAGCAGGTCGCCACTGCTAGCGCTCTGGTCTTCCTTGGCCCAAACCGTGAATTTATTGCCATATTGAATACCTAAATCCGGCCAATGAACACACTTACCTAGGCACAGTGGTAATCTCGGGCTTGAGCTGCTGTCGGGTGATACCGAGAGGGATGGCATCCGCGGTAAAAACCGCTCAGAGGGAAAAGGAGCATGGAACCCCGGCACCTAAAATGGCCGACAACATGGCAATGCCTAAATCGCCGACGTCTCCGGTATTTTTGGAAGAGGTTTCTGCAGCAGTGGCAGAGGCATTATCCGTGCAATTCACCGCACTGCATGATAAAATGGACACATTACAAGCCTCTGTTGGGGCCCTGGGGAGTAGGCTCCAAGAGGCGGAGGATCGCATCGGGAAGGCGGAGGACTGCCTGGAGACTCTAACACAAGATCTGACGCTGTTGAAATCCCAGATACAAGCACATGAGCTGAAAATGGACGATTTGGAGAATCGCTCAAGGCGCAACAACCTGAGGGTGATGGGCATTGCAAATTCGATCGCAGATAAAGACTTAGCCCACTACCTGGAAACTCTACTCCCCCAGCTATTTGAAGGCATCGAAGATGGTGGTAAATTGCGTATTGAACGAGCACACGCGATCAGCGGCCGAGAGTGGTTCTAGCGAAATTTCTATACTTTCCCCAAAAAGAAGCCATAATTCGAGTCGCACGGCAGAAAGGTGAGCTCATACACGAAAACATGAAAATTCGCATTGCCCAAGATTATTCTGTGGCGTTAAGTCAAAAACGCCGAGCCTACGCTCCCCTTTGCCAAAAGCTTATTAACTCGAATATAAAGTTTTCTGTGCAATACCCAGCCAGGTTGCACATGTTCCACGCAGGGAGCCATCGGTCCTTTGAATCCGCTGCGGACGCCGGGCCCTACATCGAGGCGCTGGGGAGAGGAGAGTGACTGTTATTGGCGGCTACACGGGCCGATAAGTCCATGATGCGGCCAGACCTTCGTCGGAAAGTGCACAATTAGCCAGAAGAGACAATGGCGGACCTTTGTTTCGGCCCGAAATCCGTGAATGTAGTTCATCGTGTTTGGAAGTCCTTCTTGGGATAACCCCGGGTATGGACCCCAGCGACGCGTGACGGAGAAGAAGCAGGCCTGGGAAGAGCTCTGGGAGTCTGGTCTGAAGTAACAAGGCTGGACATATACCCAAACGAGGACTATTGAGGTGGTGGGTCAGAGTGCTCCTTGAGATGAACCCTCCGGCCTGCTTCTATATAGGGACTATGAATCGTTTGCTGTTTGATGTTCTAATTTTAGTTCTTTTGTTCTTTTTTGGGTTTTGTGTCTTTGATATATTATGCTGCAATGTGCTCCTGTGCAGTAAACAATGGGAGGGGAAGGATAGCCCCCTAGCCCGCCTGACGATGTTGGGGTAGACAGAACGCTCGGGGAGGCCTTCTTCATGTCCCTAGGGGGGTGGGTTAGGCCTGCCTTTAGTCTATTAATCCCAGTTATTTCCGTGATAGGTACGGGTGCGCCTGGCACAGTCAGAGGAGAACATGAGCTCTAGTTGCGGCCCGTGGCCCGGGCAGCCCATAGGCGTTGGGAAGGGACTCCCTTTAACCATGGGGTTGAGCGGGCCTAGGGACCTGGGGGGCGGGGGAGGTAGGTGGGGAGGGCTCCAGCAACCGGGCAGGAGACATTGGCGCCCCCGGGGGATAGGCCGAACAGCTATGTCCCCTGAGGACCCGCCTCCGATTGGGGGGGGGAATCCCCGGGGGGCCACTCAGGACGTTTTCTAATAGGTCTCTGCTATTGTAAGGGATTCGATCTGTTAAAAAATGCGGTGCTCCTGGTATGTTTGCCTTTATGAGGCCCAGTCGGTAAACTGTTGTAGTAATAGAAGGTGCCACAGTGGTTTAATACCGGGGCATCGGGGGCGGGGAAGACCGCACGCATCTAACTGATCTCTAGGAGGTGATCTCCTTTGGCCTATCAGGGTCAGTGGAAGATAGACAGAGAGCGATGGGAGGGAGGGGGGTGGGGTATAGTCACATCCTGGATAGAAAGGTTTTGTATTGGGGGAGCAATATGAATACACGGTGGAGGGAGCTCCAGGCTGGGGGGGCCCCCTCTGGGACATTGGTACCTATGTTGTTGGAAGACTCATATATCACCAAGCTAACCTGAAAATAATGTCTTGGAATGTCTGTGGCATGGGGAGCCCAATAAAGAGATCTAAAATCTTGCAGGCTCTGGCCAGGCAACGAGCCGATATAGCTTTGCTTCAAGAAACCCATCCGCCCAAGAGCGGATGGTTCGGAAGAATGTATCTTTGAAGGATACTACCAAAAGCAGAGAGGTTCCACAAAAGAGTAAAGTAGCCCAAATGCCCTCAAGTATGGAGCAGACAGAGCTTAAAGATCCCAAATTACCCATGTCTAACAATAGCCAAATTAATATGAATAAAATACATTCTCTAAAATGCTTGTATGCAAATGCTAGAAGTCTAAAAAATAAGATGGGAGAGTTAGAATATATAGCACTAAATGAAAGGTTAGATATGATTGGAATATCAGAGACATGGTGGAAGGAGGACAACCAGTGGGACACTGTGATACCAGGGTACAAACTATATCGTAATGATAGAGCTGATCAAATTGGTGGAGGGGTTGCTCTCTATGTTAGAGAGGGCATTGAGTCAGAAAGGATTAAAGTTTTGCAGGAAACAAAATCTGCTGTAAAATCTATATGGATTGAAATTCCATGTAAAAGGGGGAAGGCGATGGCAGTGGGGGTGTACTATCGACCGCCTGGCCAGAATGACCAAATGGATGATGAAATGTTCAAAGAAATCAAGGAAGCTAATAAAAGTTACAGCGCAGTAATAATAATGGGTGATTTCAACTACCCCGGTATCGACTGGGTCAGTGTCACGTCAGGACATGCTAGGGAGATAAACTTCCTAGATGAAATAAATGACTGCTTCTTGGAGCAGCTGGTTCATGAACCGACCAGAGGGGAAGCCATATTAGACCTAGTCCATAGTGGAACACCAGATCTAGTGCAAGAGATAAGGTTGTTGGGGCCAATTGGCAATAGTGATCACAGCATGATTGCCTTTGATTTAATTAGTGGAGGAGGGATAGTAAGGAAATCCACAGTACTACCTTTTAACTTTCGAAAGGGAGACTATGATAAAATGAGGAAAACAGTTAAGAAAAAACTAAAAGGAGCAGTTGCAAAGGTTAAAGACGTACATCAGGCTTGGCTGTTGTTGAAAAATACTATCTTGGAAGCCCAGACCAGTTGTATTCCACGCTTTAAGAAAAGTGGAAGGAAGTCCAAAAAACTGCCAGCATGGTTTAAAGGTGAGGTCAGAGAGGCTGTTGTTGCCAAAAAAGCATCTTTCAGGAAATGGAAAAAAGAGCCAAACGACGAAACCTGGAAACAGCACAAGCACTGGCAAGTCAAATGCAAGGCATTGATAAGGCAGGCAAAGGGAGAATTTGAGAAGAAGCTTGCTGCGGAAGCAAAAACGCGAAGTAAAGACCTTTTGAAGTACATTCGTAGCAAAAAACCTGTGAGATAGTCAGTTGGTCCATTAGATGATAAAGGGGTTAAAGGAGCACTAAGATGTGACAAGGCGATAGCGGAGAGACTGAATGAATTCTTTGCTTCGGTCTTTACTGAGGAAGATGTAGGGATGTTACCCATGACTGAAGTGGTATTTAAAGGTGCGGAAGAATTGAAGGAAATATCGATACATCGGGAAGATGTATTACAACTATTAGATAAACTGAAGAGTAGCAAATCACCTGGGCCGGATGGTATTCATCCAAGGGTGTTGAAAGAACTGAAATATGAGATTGCAGACCTGCTATTGGTAATCTGTGAACTATCATTAAAATCATCTCTAATACCTGAAGATTGGAGGATCGCCAATGTAACACCAATTTTTAAAAAGGGTTCCAGGGGTGATCCGGGAAACTACAGACCGGTGAGCCTGATGTCAATACCGGGAAAAATGGTAGAAACCATCATAAAGAATAAAATTACTCAGCATGTAGATACTCAATACCTAATGGGAGACAGCCAACATGGCTTTAGACAAGGAAAATCTTGTCTTACTAATCTGTTATGTTTTTTTGAAGGAGTGAATAATCAGGTGGACAAAGGTGAGTCGGTTGATATTGTGTATCTGGACTTTCAGAAAGCCTTTGACAAGGTCCCTCATCAGAGACTTTTGGCAAAACTAAAGAGTCATGGGATAGGAGGCAGTGTACTATTGTGGATCAGGAACTGGTTAAAAGATAGAAAGCAGAGGGTAGGGCTAAATGGCCAATTTTCCCAATGGAGAAAGGTGAATAGTGGTGTACCCCAGGGATCTGTGCTGGGTCCGCTGCTTTTTGACATATTCATAAATGACCTGGAAAGTGGAATAACGAGTGAGGTTATCAAATTTGCAGATGACACAAAACTATTTAAAGTTGTTAAAACCCAAGAGGATTGTGGAAAATTGCAAGAGGATCTTGATAAATTGGAAGACTGGGCATCAAAATGGCAGATGAAATTTAATGTGGACAAGTGCAAGGTTATGCACCTAGGGAAGAACAACCCAAACTATGGTTACACGATGCAAGGTTCCACATTAGGAACTACCACCCAGGAAAAAGATTTAGGCGTCATTGTGGATACCATGTTAAAACCCATGGCCCAGTGTGCAGCAGCAGCCAAGAGAGCAAATAGAATGCTAGGTATGATAAGGAAAGGAATGGAAAATAAAACAAAAGATATTATAATGCCTCTGTATCGTTCCATGGTGAGACCGCACCTTGAATATTGTGTGCAATTCTGGTCGCCGTATCTTAAAAAGGATATAGCGATTTTAGAAAAGGTTCAGAGAAGAGCCACTAAAATGGTAAAGGGGATGGAAGGATACTCCTATGAAGAAAGGCTAAAAAGGTTAGGGCTCTTTAACCTGGAAAAGAGACGGCTGAGGGGAGATATGATAGAAGTCTATAAATTAATGAACGGAGTGGAACGGGTAAACGTAGATCAATTGTTTACCTTATCAGAATATAGAAAGACTAGGGGACATGCAATGAAGCTACAAGGTAAACTATTTAAGACTAATAAAATAAAAAATTTTTTCACTCAACGTGTAATCAAACTCTGGAATTTGTTACCGGAGGATGTAGTAAAGGCTGTTAGGGTAGCTGGGTTTAAAAAAGGTTTGGACAAGTTCCTGGAGGAAAGGTCCATAAACCATTATTAAGAAGGGACCCAGGATATCAATGCTTGAACCAATACAAGCATTGTGGAACCTGTGTCCCTTGGGGAAACTGCTAGGTACATATGACCTAGATTGGCCACTGTTGGAAACGGAATACTGGGCTTGATGGACCTTGGTCTGACCCAGTATGGCATATCTTATGTTCTTATCTTCTGTTCTTCTGTTCTTAAGACTGCCGAAGAGCACAGTAAACTTCACCGGGACTGGGTGGGGCAGGTATGGGGGGCCCCGGCTATGGGTAAGAAGGGTGGAGTGGTGGTGCTAATACATAAAAATGTCTGGTTCGACGTTAAAAATGACATTGTGGATCCCACAGGGCGATTTATTTTGCTGCATGGCATACTGGGCGGGAAGCCTGTCCTATTGGGGAACCTGTATTGCCCCAATGTGCTGGATTCTGCCCTATATTCTCACCTAGCCTCCCAAATAGAGCAATTGCCAGAGCTACCACTGATCTTGGGAGGTGACTTCAATGGTGTGATGGACGTTGCATTAGATACATCGAAGGAGGAGGGCCAAGAGAAAGACTTCAGTCGGCTCGTGCGCTGCTCCGTTTGTGCACTCGCTTGGGGCTGGTTGATCCCTGGCGGCTGTTACACCCTGATGAAAGGGATTATACTCACCAATCTCGTGCGCATGGCTCCAGCGCATGAATCGACTATCTGTTGATTACAAAAGGTTTGTTTGTCACTGTCGACGTGGCGCAGATAGGCCCCGTGGAGATCTCGGATCATGCTCTAATTTGGCTTGAACTGCGGTGGAATGGAGACAGCCCTGGGGCGCGGATTTGGCATTTTCCGTTGGAGCTCTATAAAGACACCCAGTTTCGTCAGTTTCTGGCCCGACGATGGCAGGAATTTGAATCAGATCACAGCGGGCATCATGACGATCCCGAACTGGTATGGGAGACAGCAAAAGTCATCCTACGGGGGGATATTATCGGTTACATGGCTAGGAAACGGAGACTACAGGCTGAACATATTATCCGCCTTGAGAAATTAGTTACGAAGATGAGAAGGAGACACGCGGGTAATCCAAGCATAGCGCTTAAGAAACAGCTCTGGGAGACACAAACGGCATTGAATGAACGGGCAAAGAAGTCCGTTATGTATTACCGATACCAATTGTATTGTCACGGGGATAAACCGGGCAAGTTATTGGCCCGCTGTTTGCGGGGCCCTCGAATTTCGAGACTGGTTACAGCACTCAGGGATGGTCAGGGGATACTTCACAAAGATAGCCCGCAGATAGCCCGCGTCTTTTGTTCCTTTTTCCAGACACTTTATACGGCTGAGGCGGGATCTCCCACATGGATGATGCAATATTTGAAGGATTTGGACTTGCCGCGGTTAAGTGAGGCAGAGAGGGCAGTGCTAGATCAACCGTTAACTATCCAAGAGGTGCAAAAAGTTATTGCTAAGGCGAGTTGCTATAAAACACCGGGGCCTGATGGGCTGGGAGCTGAGTTTTACAAGATTCTTAATGACTATATCTCTCCTACCTTAGTTGCCCTCCACACTAAGAGATATGAGCAGGGCGGCTTTAAATGGGGAGGTAATCATGCATATATTACCCTTTTCACCAAACCGGGGAAGGATCCTCTGCAAGCGGCGTCTTATCGTCCCATTTCACTACTCAATTTTGATCTTAAGCTACTGGCCAAAATCCTTGCAGATCGCCTGGCGGGAGTGTTGGGTCAGCTGGTCCATGAATCGCAAGTTGGATTTGTGAAAAATCGACATGCAGTACATAATCTTCGTAAAATATTATCCTTGTTGGAATGGGTACAGAGTAGACAGATACATTCATTATTAGTGAGCTTTGACGCGGAAAAAGCCTTTGACAGAGTTGATTGGAAATATCTACATTACCTACTCCCGTGCTATGGGCTTGGGAATGCTTTCTGTAATATGGTTCATAGCCTGTATGCCGAACCGTCTGCAGCGATTTATTGTAATGGGGTATTGTCTGAGGCCTTTAACTTACGCCTTGGCATTTGGCAGGGATGTCCTCTCTCCCCTCTTCTTTTTGTGCTATCTCTAGACCCCTTTATACGGAGAGTGGAGCAGTCTCGTGAGATACGTGGAATTTGCATGGGCCCGCATGAGTTCAAATTGTCTGCCTTTGCGGACGACCTGCTAGTGCATTTGTCAGCACCTCGGGACTCCTTATTCTCGTTGCTATGAGAATTCCATACTTTCGGACAGTTTGCGGGTTTATGTATTAATACGGAGAAATCCGAGGCCCTGGATGTGTTGGGGCAATTGAGGGGTGGGTGGCAGGGAGACTTCCCTCTCAGGTGGGCAGAGGAGTACTTTAAGTACTTGGGCATTCGGCTGACTAGTCAGCCTTCCCGGCTCTACCGATGTAACTTAGATTGGATCATGGGCAGGCTGCAGGAGCAACTGCTGGCGTGGAGATCCCTCCCCTTATCCTTGTCGGGGAGAATAGCGGCGATCAAGATGGTTATTTTGCCGAGGATACTCTACTGGATGCAGACTCTCCCTGTTTGGTTGTTGAGAGGCAATCTTCGGCGGTTAGAAGGCGTAATTCTGGTTTTTTTGTGGAAAGGAAAGAGAGCGCGTATTCCCTATGGCAGGCTGGTGGGTAAATGGAAACAGGGAGGGCTGGGGCTTCCGGATCTAGAGGCTTATGCCCTGGCCTGCCAGTCACGACACCTGGGGGACTGGCTGGGTGGAACCGAAGTATATACTCCAAGGGCCTTGGAGGAGGCGCTCGCTGCGCCGAATACCTTGTTGGCTCTTTTGCATCAAGAGAACAGGCTGAGCTGGGGTAGAGTCGGGGACAGTGTGTTGCTGGGCTCGGTCCGGCGAACCTGGAAGCAATTGAACGTGTATTGGGGCAGGAACTGGAGGGTCTCGAGCTGGCTGCCGATCCAAGGCAACGCGCAATTTACCCCAGGGACCGATACCGGGCTGTTTCGTGAATGGGCCCAGAAAGGAATCTGTAATGTAGGCCATGTGGTTGGACCCCTTGGGAAATGTAAGCAGTTCCAGTCCTTGCGTGGGGAATATGAGTTGAGGCCTGGTCATTTCTTTGCTTACCTGCAGATTTCTCACTATATCGCCTCGTTACCGGAAATGGAACTTCGGGCGGAGCGCTCGGCGCAGATTATCGAGTTTTTTGAGCTGGGGGGTGAAGACTCGCCATCTATAAGAGTGCTGAGAAACCGGGTGGCTCAATATAGGCCGGCATCCGATTACCGAAGTGTGGAACATGCCTGGGCAGCGGAGATGGGGTGCGAGATCCCTCCCGGTATGGTTCTAAGAGCCCTATGGCACATAGTAGATTTGGCGGTGGGGGTCCGTTGGAGGGAAATACAATTTAAATGCATAACTAGGGTACATATTTCCCCTCGACGGGCCTTCCGCTGTCATATCACGTCAGATGGGCGCTGCCTGAAGTATTTCGAGCCTCTAGCGACTTTATTGCATATGTGGTGGGGGTGTCGACTCATACGTCCCTATTGGGCAAAAATTTGTTCCTTTCTGGCTGGACTGCTGGGGCAACAGGTGTGTTGGGAAGGCATGTCTGGTGGGTAAGGGACCCCTTCTGCATGGGTGGAGGGAAAGACATCCGCCCTCCTTCTGGGAGTGGCGAAATACTTTTCATCAATTGATGCTACTAGAGTGTAGGTGTGCCCGGGGTAGCACTCGACGGTGGCCGGCCTTTCAGAGGCTATGGGACCCTTATATTCAAATCCTGAGTCCGGGTATTCGTAATGAAGTGTTGCAAATGGGTCTTTAACGGAATAAATAGAGTGAGACTGGATTTAGTGGATCTGTGTGGAGTTCCCGGGAATTATTCTACTGTGAGAGTGGATGGTGACTATGGGGGGGGGGGGGAGGGGGGGAGGGGGGGAGGTGGGTGGGAGTAGGTGGGGGTGGATATAATTTGAAAATTGCACCTGTATGCTTGATTGTACTCTGAGTTGGGGATCAGAAACAACCCCCGCTCGGAGTCTGCTTATTGTTGTTACTATTTGCTTGTTTAACGGTGTTTATAAATAAAGTTTATAAAAAAAAAAATAATATCAAAGCTTTGGAATTACAGAGCTTAGCAGGGAGAGAGGAGGCACTGTGGGTTAAACTATAAAGAGGGAAAGAGAAATCTATTTTCATTGGTGTGATATACAGATCTCCTTCACAAGAGGAAGAGGTGGATGGAGAGTTAATTGAAGACATACACAGCATTGCTAGGAATGGGGAAGTGCTGCTGATAAGGGATTTCAATATGCCAGATGTTGATTTGCACATTCCTGCTGCGGTATCATCTAGAAGTAAGGAGATCCAAGATTCTCTACAGGGAGAACTATTTAGGCAATTGATAACAGACCCCACACGTGAAGGAGCCATACTGGACTTGGTGCTTATTAATGGTGAAAGTGTTTCTGATGTTATAGTGGGAGATCATTTTGCATTCAGTGATCACCAGATGGTGTGGTTCAGTATTAGGACTAGGGCTGTTAGAATCCATTCAAAATCAAGGGTCTTAGACTTTAGGAAAACTAACTTTGCCAAGATGGGCTAATACCTCAGGGAGTTATTAGCAGGATGGGAACAGTTGGGGGATGTAGAAAAACAGTGGGCAAAACTGAAAGGGGATATTTTAAGGGCAACCAACCTTTTTGTTAAAATGGTAAATAAAGGTAAAAGGAAAAGGAGACCACTATGGTTTTCGAAAGAAGTAGCTGAAAAGGTGAAGAAAAAAAGGAAGGCCTTCATGAAATACAAGAGATCACAGAGAGAGGAGGACAGGCATCTATATTTGGAAAAACTTAGAGAAGTTAGCAAAGTAGTCAGGAAAACAAAGATTCAAAAAGAGGAGGAAATAGCCAATGCAATAAAATGGAGGGGGGGGGGATAAGAAATTTTTCAGATATGTTATTGAGAAGATGAAGGGCAAAAGTGGTATTGTCAGACTCAAGGGTGAAGGGGAGGAATATGTAGAAGCTGATGAGCATAAAGCGGAATTGCTTAACAAATATTTCTGTTCTGTGTTCACAGATGAAGAACCAGGAAGAGGACCTCAGAAAACACCCACAAACAGGAACAGAAGCGAGGAGCATCTTAAAGAATTTTCAGAAGAAAACTAGCTAAACTTAAAGTAGACAAAGCATTGGGACTGGATGAGATACACCCTAAAATACTGAGGGAACTTGGGGACATTCTAGCAACTTCATTGACTGACCTTTTCAATGCCTCGTTGGAATCAGGAGTGGTGCCAAAGGACGAGAGAGGCTCATGTGGTCCCTTTACACAAAAGCGGAAGTAAGGATGTGGTTGAAAACTACAGGTCGGTTAGTTTAACTTTGGTGGTGAGTAAATCAACACTTCTGAAAGAGAAAATAGTGAGGTTTCTGGAGTATAGCAGATTACAGGATCTGAGGCAGCAGGGATTCACCAGAGGCAGGTCTTGTCAGACAAATCTGATTGATTTCTTTGACTGGGTGACCAGGGAATTGGACTGAGGGAGAGCCCTATATGTGGTGTATTTAGATTTCAGTAAAGCCTTTGACACCGTTCCTCACAGGCAGCTTATAAACAAACAGAACCCTAGGGATGGACCCTAAAGTTACTGCTTGGGTTAGAAATTGGTTGAGTGGGAGGTGAAAAAGGGTACAGATAAATGGAGCTCACCCGGAGGAGAAGTAAATTACCAGTGGTGTGCCCCAGGGATCTGTCCGTGGTCCGATTCTTTTTAACATCTTTGTTAGTGATATAGCGGAAGGGCTGTCGGGTAAGGTTTGCCTCTTGGCGGATGATACCAAAATCTGCAATAGAGTAGACACCCAGGAAGGTGTAGATATCATGAGGAGGGATCTAGCTAAGCTTGAAGAATGGTCTAGAATTTGGCAGCTGGGATTTAATGTCATGCATTTGGGCTGCAGCAATCCAAGGGAGCAATATAGTACAGGGGGTGAAGTACCTTTGTCCACTAAAGAAGAGCGGGACCTCGGCGTGGTTGTGTCTGATGATCTTAAAGTGGCTAAATAGGTAGAAAAGGCAACAGCAAAAGCTAGAAGGATGTTTGGGTGCACACTGAGAGGAATGGCTAGCAGAAAAAAGGAGGTGATAGTGCCTCTGTATAAGTCTTTGGTGTGACCTCATTTGGAGTATTGATGGCAATTCTGGAGACTGCACCTTCAAAAGGATATAAACAGGATGGAGTCAGTACAGAGGGTGGCTACTAAAATGGTTAATAGTCTTCATTATCAAAGCGTATGAGGACAGACTTAAGGATCTTAATATGTACACCTTGGAGGAAAGGCGGGATAGAGGTGATATGATTGAGACGTTTAAATACCTCTGTGACCTAAATGCACAGGGGGAGAGCCTCTTTTGATTGAAAGCAAGTTCTGCTATGAGGGGACATGGGATGAGGGTGAAAGGGGATAGATTCAGGAGTGATATGTAGAAATATTTCTTTACGGAAAGAGTGATGGATCCGTGGAATAGTCTCCCAGTGGAGGTGGTAGAGATGAGGAAAAAAGGGGACTGTTGTAGTTGTTGATATGGAAGGACAGACTAGATAGGCCATGTGGCCTTTTTCTGTCATCATTTTTCTATGTTTCTATGAAATCTGCCATTGGAAAAATGAATCCTGGAAACATTCATGACCTGGAACAAATGGCATTTGAAGATTGGGAGAAACTACCAGCAGACAGGTATACAAAACTTTATAGATGGCTACAAGAAACCTTTGGAGGCTGTCATCGCTGCCAAGGGCTGTGCAGCCAAATATTAGTGAAAGGTGCCATTAAACCTGTCCAGGTCATATTTTTTGTTTTTTTTTAGAAATTACTTTGTCTAAGTTGCACAGACATCTTTTTTTTTGTTGTATACCTTTGAAGATACTATTAAAATATTATGATGGCATAGACTTGGAATATTTCCAATTATTTCTGAAGATATTGTACACAACATATCTAAAATGCAAGGGTGCCAGTAATGTTAACCACAACTGTACATATTTAAGTCTTCAATCTCTTCTCATACATCTTCTGGCATAGTCTCCAAATCATTTTAGTCACCATCTTCTGATCTGTTTCAAGTCTTTTTATATCCTTGTGAGATATGGTCTCCAAAACTGAACACAATACTCCAAGTGAGGCCTCACCTATGACTTGTACAGGGGCATTAATACCTCCTTTCTGCTGGTTATTGCTCTCTCTATGCAGCCCAGCATCCTTCTGGCTTTGGCCACTGCCTTACACATTGTTTCATCACCTTGAGATTCTCAGAAACAATCACTCCAAGGAAAAGCGATATAGCAAATGGCAAAAATCATAAACATGGGGGGGGGGGGGGCGATATTCAGCGGTGACGGCAGCAGCAGCTAGCACGTTAGTCATCACTGCTGAACCGTGAACCTAGACATTTAATGAAGAGACCCTATCCGGCACCCAGCATTGAATATCTGGGTTGGCAGGATTGAGCTGCAGTGATATTCAGCTGCTGCCTGGTTAGCTAAAGCAATGAATGTTAGGAGAGCCTTTTAGGCTGGCTAGTGTTGAGGCATTTAGTGCTGGTACCTGGGGATATGTTAGTGCCACTGAATATCTTACTAAGTGCCATGTAGGTAGTTTGCAGGTTTGCAAATCGTCTATATGGCTTTGAATATCCCCCCACCATATTTTTTAAGCTTTTCATTAGCTCTGAATGAATGGGAAGCACTAAGGGTTCTTTCTGACCAACTAAAAGTAATTCCTGGTCAATCAAAAATACATATCTTACCAATGACTTTTGTTGAAATTTTTGGCATAAGAATCATGCATCTCCTTTTTCTACAATTACGAAGGGATAAATCATGATGTAACAAACAGCTGTCAGTATGGCCAAATGTTCTCTTATAAGATTTTCTCTAGTTATGCCGGTGCTATTGATAACTGCTGCGATGGAAAGTCTTTTTGTGGGCATGCACGGGGGTTCTCATACTGGTATTGTTCCTTCATACTGCTCAGGTTCCTCTATGCACCCAGCCATAGTAGACATACATTGGCCTCCTCTGTGGCCTCTGGATGCCAGTTCTTTGATCACTTCTTAGTTCCTTTATCCTAAGTGTCTTTCTGTTGGGTGCTTTTCTGGAGGTAAAGTGACATTAACCTTACTTTAAGCCAGCGGTCTCCAACTCCAGTCCTGAGGGGCACCAAGCCATTCAGGTTTTCAGGCTGTCCCTAACGAATATGCATGAGATATATTTGCATGCACTGCCCCTATTGTATTCAAATGTATCTCATGCTTATTCATGAGGGACAGCTTAAAAACCTGAATGGTTTGGCGCCCTCCAGGAGTGGAGTTACCTGCTAAGCAATTAACATCTTGTCCTGTTCCTGTCTAAAATCCCTTCTAGCAATGCCTTCTCTCAGTGAGGGGCACCATCACTGCCTGGAATTTGAATGTATATCACTTTAGTATTCAATTCTAAGAACTTATGTTGCTGTGACTCTAAATCTGCAGAGAATGGCGACGGCATCTTATCGAGTTGCATCATTTTGTGCATGTCAGAGTGCATCTTGTGTTCTTAGCTGGTAGAGGTGAGTCACAGGAAAGAGTAGTAGGTCAAGACAAAAGTTACTCTGATGGTAAAGTCCCTCATCATAAAGGAAGCCAAAGAAGAGACTAGTATATATTTTACAGAACAAATAAGATGCAGTTGAGCAAAAAAGCAGATAATTTTAGAAATTTATGGGCTAATATTCAGTCGACTTATCCAATTAAATCAGGCCACTGTTTATACTCACCTAAAGTTTAATCAGCACATTTCACGGCAGCAATTTGTGCAAGCAGACTTAGCCAATTAATTATAAGCCTATTTTATAAAAGCAACCTAGCTTCCTATGCACTGTTATAAAATAGGCTCCCAGAACCAACCCCAATAGCCACTCTAAGTGGATAACTGCATAGTTTATAAAATACATGTATACATTGCACTTCCAACTCTGCTCTGCCTCAACTATGTTTCCAAGAATACCTACACGCAGACTGCAAAAAAGAAGATGCACTCTGAGGGTAATTTTGCAACCCCCCATGTTATCTTTTGCCAAATCAGCAAATCACTGTACCCATTTGTCAAGTAAGGTGTCTGTAAATAAGAGTGCATTGGTAGAAAACAATAAAGCAGTGATGTACGTATGTTGGTTGGGCAAATTAAGCTTTTATAATAGATAAGGGCTCAGTATCAGAAAATTTGTCTGGCTATCTATAGAAGTTAGCAGGACAAATCTTTGGTTTTCAAAATTGCAGCTAACAAACTACTTGGCCAACTTGTTGGCTGCACAAAACGTAACCTGTTAAAAGTAGAAGGGGAGAAAGGTGTGTCAGATGCACAGATGAACTTTAGCTGGATAGCGCTGTGAACACAGAACATAAATAATTGTTAAGCAGTTTGTTTTATCATCATCAGTCTTTACGCATTCTTCCCCTTCACCATGGAGTCTCTCACTACTACTTTTGCACTTACTCCTGTCACTAACATTTTGCTGTATTAACTATTTTTAATTCCATTTGTTCTTTGCTTTCTTGACTACTTTACCAGCTTCTCTTAGCTTCTTCAGATATTGTTGCTTGTCTTCCTTTTTCTATGATCTCTTGTAATTTATGAATGCTAACCTTACTAGTTTGGCTTCTTTCAAAACCATAGTGGCTTATTTTTCCTTTTCCTTTTATTTACTTTCCTAACAAAAAAGTGAGGTTACTTGCCTGTAACAGGGGTTCTCCGTGGACAGCAGGATAAGTCAGCCACGCATGGGTGACGTCATCCGATGGCGCCATGGATGGAATTGCTCTCCAATAGCTCAGAAGAATCTCTTCTGAGCATGTGCCAGTCACCCCCACCACAGGGCCTGCCCCTTCCTCCTCAGCCCGTTCTCCAGCTATGGACATGCTCCACCTTAGAGAAGGTTCATCTCTGAAGGCAAATTCATCCTAGAGGGGAGGTGGATGGGTTTGTGTGGCTGACCTATCTTGCTGTCCATGGAAAACCTCTGTTACAGGTAAGTAACCTCGTTTTCTCCATGGACAAGTAGGATGAGTCAGCCACACATGGGTGACTCCCCAGCTGTGGGCTGTGAAGATATGCTTCCTGAAGGAGTTAATGATCCCCTTTCACAGCCCATGAGGCATGCTGTGGTAGGATGAAGCTGTCAGGCTATGTTCGATGACAGAGAGGTAGATCCCCTTTTTGCACGGTGATGCCGATATGTTTGTCACACACAATGGTATGCCCACGGAACTGCCAGTTAGTGCATCCAGATTGTCACAGAGGCACATGAACTTGAGCCATTTGATTCCCCTAGGTTGGAGGCACCTGCTCCTGTTGTGCCTGTCTTTCCCATGTTGAGCGGGAAGCAGGAGAGCGACATACTTCTGGTCGAAATGGCTATGTTCTGAAAATGGAGTGCCCCAGGAGTGACGATGGCACTTGCCTGAGACATTCCATAATTCTATGGGGAGGATGACCATGTGTTAGTATAACTACTATAACATATGGGAAGGATGGCTGTGTGCTAGTGTTAGTATAATTGCCATAGCCTATGGGAAGGATGGCCATGTGCTTGGGGCCTTAATAGTGTACAGCTGAGCCCCATTCAGAGGTTGGATGCCAAGGTAGCATAGTTTCAATAACCATATGACTGTGTTCCGATAGTTGGGAAAGTGCTTCTGACTGTCCTCCGATAGTCTGGGAGGTGGTGCTTCCAGTTCCCTGTGCTGGGTTTGCTTCCAGTGTCCTGGGTGGTATACCTCTGTAGGTTCGTGGCACATGGCCCCAGCAAACACCAGTAGTAATAAGGAATTGTCAGGCATTGGGAGATTTAGTGGTTCTCCTGAGCCCAGTGTATGTCTTGACCTGAGTGTGTATGGTTTGAGGGGTCATAAGGATTTGCAGAGGTCTGTATGGTGTCGGTGAAGGATCCTGGGACTGATGCAATGTTGGGTTTCTCCTGAAAAGAGCAATGACTCTTTTATGGGATATTAGATATGGATATTACTTTATTCCAGTCCTTTGAACTCCACTGCTCCCCATGAGGGCAGACATCTCCTTTGGGTAGAGAGGCATCAGGAAAAATGGCTCCCTTGACTAGCTGGCCTGATGTGGTCTTTGCTGCCCTGCCCAATGGCCCTCCCAATCATCCCTCTGGGGTGGGGTTCAGGTGTGTCCCCATGGGTGACCCCTGCCCAGCTTGGGTGGGGTTGCACCCATCACTCCAAGGGGCAGCGAAAGTCAGTTTGCCTAATTTGAAGGGATTAGATAGGAACACTCATCCATAAACCTGTCTCCTGCTGACACCATGCATGTCACCAATGAATGGTTGAATGCACACAGTTGACTGCGAGCGATGTGCCTTGCTAGAGGACCGGAGTGAGGCGTTGGTAGAAACCTGTGAGGATGGGAGGGTCCCCTGCTTTGGGTGCAATGAGGTCATCTGAGTAGAGCTCTGAGAATTGGATTATTGGCGTAGGCTGTGGTATGTGTGAGTGTGTGGACACGGCCTAGGCAGATTTGGGAGGCAGCACATATCTACATTGGGAGACGCATGGCATGATAGTAGACCAGAGGTTCCCAACTCCAGTCCTGGAGGGCCAAACACCATTCAGGTTTTCAGGCTGTCCCTAAGAAATATGCAGGAGATGCATTTGCATGAACTGCCCCCAATGTATTCAAATGTATCTCATGCATATTCATTAGGGACAGCCTGAAAACCTGAATGGCATTTGGCCCTCCAGGACTGGAGTTGGGAACATCTGAAGTTGACTAATCTCCATAGAGTATGTCCTGTTTGGGGGGGTGCTGTCAGGAGGAGTGTAGGAAACCCATGATCCATAGGACAGATTTGATGAGGTTTTTCCTTTAGCCATTGGTAGCATAGAAACATAGAAACATGATGACAGAAAAAGACCACATGGCCTATCTAGTCTGTCCTTCCATATCAACAACTACAACAGTCCCCTTTTTTCCTTTAGAGGTCCTCTGTGTTTGTCCCATGCTTTTTTAAATTCAGATACTGTCCTCATCTCCACCACCTCCACTGGGAGACTATTCCATGGATCCACCACTCTTTCCGTAAAGAAATATTTCTGCATATCTCTCCTGAATCTATCCCCTTTCACCCTCATCCCATGTCCCCTTGTAGCAGTACATGCTTTCAATTGAAAGAGGCTGTCCCCCTGTGCATTTATGCCACGGAGGTATTTACATGTCTTAATCATATCACCTCTATCCCGCCTTTCCTCCAAGGTGTACATATTAAGATCCTTAAGTCTGTCCACATATGCTTTATAATGAAGACCACTAACCATTTTAGTGGCCACCCTCTGTACTGACTCCATCCTGTTTATATCCTTTTGAAGGTGCAGTCTCCAAAATTGCACACAATACTCCAAATGAGGCCACACCAAAGACTTATATAGAGGCACTATCACCTCCTTTTTTCTGCTAGCCATTCCTCTCCGTGTGCACCCAAACATCCTTCTAGCTTTTGCCTTCGCCTTTTCTACCTGTTTAGCCACTTTAAGATCATCAGACACAACCACGCCTAGGTTCCGCTCTTCTTTAGTGGACAAAAGTACTTCACCCCCTATACTATATTGCTGCAGCCCAAATGCATTTTTTAACATTAAATCCAAGCTGCCAAATTCTAGACCAGATAGTGTACTTTTCCATTTCATGCATTTGATTATTTACTATTGATTGATTGCTGCGGGGACCTAGTCCCTGCAGGCTGGGAATGATGGAGGTGAGCTTATATCGGGGATAAGCAGTCCTCGAGATGCAGTGGGAAAAAACAGTAGAGTTCAAATTACTGATTACTGAGGTTGAGATTGTTACCAAGGCAGGACGGTAAAGGAAGGAGGGTCCTAAGGCTCCTGTAGTCAGCCTGAATGCCTTAGCCCTGCTATGGGTTTGTTCAGAGCCGTGGATGTTAGACAGTCACCTAGGAAGGCGGCCTTTGGGATGTGGCAAAAGAGCCGAGCCTTCAAGCTAAACAATAGAGGGCTTAGAGGTTTCCTGGAGTGCCATCCCATTGAGCCAGATCTGTGGCCAGCCTTGTCCAGGGGGACTGCTGTGGTAATGTGCTGTAAGAAGGGCAGAGTGCCATGCTGCATAATTAAACCTTTGGTTTTGGATGAGAGGAACTTCTATGTTCATGACGCTGAGATGCAATTCAAACCCCTTTCTCCGAGATGGAGGGGAGGGGGGAGGAGGAGCATCTGGGATGCAGAACAGGCTTTAGGTTGCCAGGGTTTCCCACTGCAAGGACTGAGAAAGGTGTCTGTTCCAAAGGATTTGTGTATCGAGTCCCAATGGTGATTGGTGGTTAGCAGAGTGGCAGTGAGATTGGATTTGGCTTCAATGGCTTTTAACCCATTGCTCTAACCATTTGGTAATATGACAGGCACTTGTGATCTTGTTTGTGTTCTTGATTGGGCATCTGACTTGATGGATCCTTGGTCTGATGTAGCATAGCAGATCCTATTCATTACTGTAGAGCTACTCTTTTGCCCCATTTGGCTGTCATGAACTGCCTAGGCATGGATTTTACAGGGTAGGGCAAGTGGTTACTTGCAAGTTGATGGGAGTTGTACTGTACTGGGCTTAGACCCTGGGCAACAACAGGGATCATAAGAACAGTGATCCAATCGCTGAGCCATCAAGTTTACTGCTAATTCCATGACTCCTGGAGGGAGTGCTGTGGCTACAATGGAACCCCTGTACCCTCGATACCTTAGTACTGTGCCCAGTGTTATGACATAGAGGTTCAGAGGTTTTGGACGCAAGACATGTAGGTCTGCCATCTCCTTGCGGAGAGCCCTCTGAGCAATTGGTGCTTTGTGGCAGGGGGATATCGAGGTTTTCCTCATTCTGTTGAATGCCACAGGCTTGATTAGACTTGAGTTCTCCAGTGTGCCTTGATAGACCAGCCATGCATGTTGGATCTTATGAATCCCAAGAGGGGTTTCCTTTGGCACGATGCCTGTAGAATGGCCATTGGTGGACCATTTGAGAACTGACCACCTCTCTGACTTGGAGGGCAGGTATCCCTCAGGAGAAAGCTGCGCCTTTATTGGGGTTCAAGCCAGTCCAGGTATGCATGATCCAGAGTCGGGCTAGAGTTGGTCCAAAGTGTTGGAACCCTAGGTGGACCTAAAGCTTTACACTCCCTTTGGCTGTCAAAATCTATTATTTGGGTTTGAATGGCCTGCTTTGTTGCCCTCTAGAGGTTGCTGCCCTAGGCAACCACCTAGTATACTCAGTGGTTGGGCCAGCCCTGCCAGTAAGTCCCCCATTGGGGAGGACTGGTCCCAAGGGGAACCCTGGGGATGCTCAGGCACACTATGATTTTACGCAGCTGTCTGGGCTAGGTGGAGGTGCATGGGAGGCTGAAAACATGGAGTTAGTACTGCTCACTGCAAATCTAATGAAAGGAGCAGGGTTCAGTCAGCGCTTTGCCCGCGCAATAATCTCCTAGAAGTAGGCTGAGCTGGCTAAAACTCCTAGGTTTCCTTGGCAAGGTATGATCAGAAGTAAAATAGCAGGCTTTTTCTTCTGAGGCAATGGGGGGGTCAATAAAACTTGCCCAAAGTCACAAGGAGTGCCAGTGGGATTGAACCCTGGGCTCTAGAGTACTAGGGTGATGCACTAGCTGCTGGGCTACTCCTCCACTTTTGTGGTGATCACAGGGAGCAGGAGTGAGATCTGCCCCTTCTCAGGGCCCCTTGCACAGTACCTTCATAGTAGAAAGTGATGCTGGGTGCCAGCAGCTTTGTATTTTGGAGAGGGTTCTGTCTGCATCCAGGCAAGGGACTTCTGCCTCTGTAGCAGAAGAGGTCTAGATGCTTGGTGTACTCCCATATTGCATTGGCCAAATTGTGGCTGCCAGTCATGTACAGGTCCTGTCTTCCTGGAAGGACCCCATCGGGATGACTTAGAGCTGTAGTCATCAGACCTTGGCACGAGAGAGAGGTGATGGCTCAGTGTGCCGCTGAAATTGCACTACGGTTAGCTGGGTGCAATCTCCAAATTGCGGCAGTTTCAGTGGGCTGGAGATGAGAGCAGGAAGCACAGTTGCCAAGTTAAACCCAGCACTGGAAGCCACAGCGGCTTAGTGTGGAGCTGGCGCTTTTGGTGCAGGACAGGTCATACTGAAGGTTCAGTGTAGAGAGTGGAAGGGCTCAGCTCCTAGTTGCTCAAATGCGCTCCTTTCTGGTGGCCTGCACTCCAGCGTATGCTGAACCTGCTCCAAATTGTTGGTGCCGGTGGGCTCACCTCCCTAAGGTGCTGCCAGCAGCTCATTGGCACAGACATGTGTCGGAGCAGAGGAGCCGTAGAATCCCTTAACAGACACAGGAGATGCAGCCTGACCACGCGATCACCACTCAGCGTGCAGGCCAGGCCTTGTCTGGGTGGGGCATAAATACACTGCTTCTTGTTGAGGAGGGCAGCTCCATGTCAGTCGGCGCAGTACTCGGCCATGCTGTCCTCAGCAGCGAGGTCAGAGCTTGATGACGCTGTTGTGGCAAGGTCAGCCTTGAAAACGCTGTCTCCAGCACAGTCACAGACATTCCCCTTTGGCCCCCATCAACACAATGATGTGTCAGTGAGTGCTCCCTGCTGCCATGGAGTCATCCAATTGCAGCGAGGTGGGGCTGAGGAGGGGAGGCACCATCTTTGCATAGGAGAACTTCTGGGGACAGCAGGCTGCACGCCCGGATCTCTTCCATTCCAAACTCTGCTTTCCTCAGTGCATCATTCTCCCTCAGGCCATTCGATGTGTGGCTCCGGTGCTTTGGCGTGAATGAGGCAGTCTGTGGCTTTGCAGGGCAGGCTGTGCGTTTGCCTCTGGAGATCTTGCCAGTGCATGGGCCGGGGATGGAGGCCTATAACGCACATCCCGTGCCCAGCTTGCACTTAGTCTTGTGTTCTGCTCCTCTATTGATTTCACCAGGGCTCAGCCTCGGGATGTGCATTCTGCATGTGCGAGGGGGTCTTTCCAATCGGGTCAGCTTCCGGCTGATCTGCCGACATGCAGTTTCAATCGAGGAGTCCCCTGCCCGAGGCTTAGCCGATAGGTGGAGGGGTTCTGTGGCAGCAGACCAACATGGGGAAAGCCTGCTGCTTGCATACGGGATGGCTGACCCATGTGGAGGAGGACTTGCCGCATCACTCAGGATGCCGCTTGTAACAAGGAAAGGATGGGCCTCTTGATAGCAAATCTGTTGAAGTAAGGTAAAAGGAGAGATACATTAGAAGATTTAAGATCCGCACATTAGCAAACAAGTAGATAGTAGAGAGAGCAAAGAATCCATCTGCATGGCCAGGCGGATAGAATAGACTGAGGAGGAAGGGGCAAGTCCTGTGGTGGAGGTGACTGGCACATGCTCAGAAGAGACTCTTCTGAGCTATTGGAGAGCAATTCCGTCCATGGCGCCGTCAGATGCTGTCACCCATGTGTGGCTGACTCATCCTGCTTGTCCATGCAGAAGTTGTGTTACCCTAAAAATATGTCCTTTCAATTTTACCCACTGCTTTTCAATTTCCCCCAGACCTTCCCATTCAACTAATATGGTATTCTCACATTTTGTTAAAGTTAGGTTTTCCTGAAGTCTAGGACTCTTGCTTTTGAGTGAACCATCACTGCTTGTGCCTTCATACTGAATCACATCATTTGGTGATCACTGACTCCTAGATGATGACCCATTATGACATCAGAAACACTCTTCCCATTCGTAAACACCAGGTCTAGCATTACTTCCTTCTCCATGGTCTCCCTGTAAAGAATCTATGATCTCTTTACTTCTGGACAACAGCACAGTTGGGATTTCCTGATCAACATCCAGCAGATTGAAAATGCCTAGTAGTAGTATTTCGCCTTTCACAGCAATTTTCTGAATGTCTAGAATTAAATTTATTTATTTATTTGGTTTTATACCGCACTATTCATGATCAGCATGTTTTACAATAGAACAACTTATTACATGGAACAGTTTACATTGAACATGCGAACAAGATACAATACAATTAACAAATTTACATTAACGGTAACAATAAGAATGGTGAACTATTTACAGTATAACAGAATTTACAGTACTATACTATTTACAGTATAACCAAATTTAGAGTATAATGTTGACAGAATGGGCTTTATGTTACATGGTCAAAATCAAGCTGGAATAGGTGAGTTTTGATTGCTTTGCGAAAGGTGGCCAGATCTGAAATGAGACGAATAGGAGCAGGTAGGGTGTTCCAAAGTATAGGAGCGAAAAGGGAGAAGGCTCTGTTATTAGCGAATTGGAGCTTTTTCTAGCTATAAGTGGGATGGTACTAGTGTTAGTCATATTTGATCTTCTTGCTCTGTTGTCGGGAGTCCAGTGTAGAAGATCTTCTAGGGAGGATGTGGATAGGTGATGAAGAATTTTAAAAGTTATCAGGAGAGTTTTGTACTTGAGTCAACTGCTTATTGAGAGCCAGTGTAGATGAAGTAGGAGAGAGGTAACATGTTCGTATCTAGAGGCTCCATAGATGGTTCATGCCGCAGTATTCAATGCCAGTTGTAGAGGATGGAGAGTACATCCAGGAAGACCATGTAGGACGATGATGACGTAGTCGAAGAGTGGAATGATAATGGTTTGGAAGACAGAGAGGAAGTCTGTAAGCTCCAGTAAGGGTCGGAGATGATGGAGGGAACATATTTTATGATAGACAGCTTTTGTGATATTGTTTATATGGGACTCCATATTTAGGGACTGGTCCAGGGTGATGCCCAGATATCTAACTTCATGATTAGACTTCTGATCAGCATTCTTAACCTGTAAGGTTGTTGGGGGTATGAATGTTGAGACTTTTGTGATAAAAAGGACTTCTGTCTTTTTATAGTTCACTTTAGGTTGTGAGTGGTTAGCCAGTCGGAGACAGCATTGAAACAGTTGATAATTCCATTAAAATTTGGGTTCTCGGTTGAAAAAGGAGTGTAAAGAAGTACATCATCTGCATAGATGAGATAGTGAATGCCGAAGGATTGTATGATTGTACATATTGGTTGTATATATATGTTAAATAACAGGGCTGATAGGGAAGAGCCCTGTTATTTGCAAATAACTCCTTGGGTTTATTGATACATCTCTGAAGTCTGATTGCCCATACAGACTTGTTGCTGACAATCTGTTAGATATGAGTGACACCAGTCTAATGCTGAGCTCTGAATGCCATTAAGCTTAAGTAGATTAATCAAATGGCTGTGACAGACTGTATTGAAGGCGGATGCAATATCCATGAATATCAGGATAAAGCCTTGTTTCAGATTATTTAAGCTTAGGATTAGGTTGTCGAACAGGGAAGTGAGTAAAGTCTCAACACCATGATGCTGTCGAAAACCATGCTATTGTGGATCAAGTGGCGCATGGCAGTTGATGTGGTCTTGGATTTGCCTTCTTCATTATTTTAGCCAAGAACGGAAGACTTGATATGGGATGATAGGAGTTTGGGTCCTGCGGGTCCAGCTTGGAGTTTTTTAGGAGAGGTTTGATTGTGGCCGTTTTCAGAGATGCTGGAATCAGACCCTTGTTGAAGGAGAGGATGATAATCTTGGAGATGTGGGAACGTAATTCAGAGCAAGTGGACTTGATCCAGTAAGAAGGGTATGGATCAGAGGGCAAGGTGGTAGAATTAAGTCCTTTATCTTTATCTTTATTGTCCTTTTATTATATTTTCAATTTATTTGGGAGAGTATGGGTAGAAGTGACTTAGAGCAGGGATATTAATACTTTCATTCAATGGAGCGTCTGTGCAGCTGTCTTTGAAATTATTGAGGGTTACTTTGGTTTTGTTGTGGAAGTGAGTAGCAATGTTTTGCGGGTGAATTAGGTTATTTGGTTGATGTAGTGATGAGTCCTTCGTAAGGGACTGAATTAATCTAAAGAGTTTGTGGGGTTTATTGAGAGAGTGCATAAGAAGATTAGTGTGGTATTCCTTCTTCCTTTGCATGATGGTAAGGCGGTGCTCTTGTAAGGTCTTCATATATAATTCTCGGTCATGGGAAAGCCTGAGGTGGTGCCATTTTCGCTCAAGCTTCCTGAGATTCTGTAGGGATTTGCGTAGATCAGCTGTAAACAAGATAGCCGTATGTCTTCTATTATTCGAGCGTTTGAGCTGGGTTAGTAATGCAGCTTTGCTTAGGGTAGCGTTCCAAGAGTGCATTACTTCAGCTATATCAGAGGAATTGGCATTGGAACTAAGATTGGATAGAGTTTCTGCAAGGAATGACTCTCTGTTGAATGGTTTGAAGCGACGAGCAGGTAGTAGTTCAGTATTAACAGGAACGTTCGAGTCTGGTATGTCGAATGGGATATGAAATAAGATGGCTTTGTGGTCTGACCAAGGTACTGGGAAGACTTGTGGTTGTACCAAGTTGTTGGAACCATAATTGTAGGGGTGTGCAAAGATAAGGTCCAGTGTGTTACATTTAGTGTGGGTAGGGGCGTGTATTAGTTGCTCATAGTTTAGGGTAGACATCGCATCTAGAAAGGCCTTGGCGTTCTTCTTTGATGAAACCGGGAGACTGAAGTCGCCTAAGATCCAGAGTGGTTTAGTGTGTGATGAGAGGTTACAGATTAGATCTAGTGTTATGGAGAGGTCATTGGTACAGGTGGAGGGGGCACGATAGAACAGTGCTGTTGCTATTTGTTTATTTGCTATCATGATGGCATCGAGGCTGTTAGAATTCTGAGAGGAGAAGCATTGGAACTGTAGGTCAGATCTTGCCATTATGAGACTGCCACCGCCCCTTTTGTTAGTTCTTGCACAGTTGAAGATATCATAGTTTGAAAGCTTGAGCTGATTAATAATTACTGTATCTATATCTGTGAGCCATGATTCTGTGATGAAGATTATGTCTAGCTTGTGATTCTCTGTATAGTCGGCAATGATCGGCCATTTCTTCCGGATAGATTTTGCGTTTATAAGCATGCATTTCAGTGCTTTTACATCAGTAGATTTCTGAGTGAGGGCTGGCATATGATGTGCCATAATATGTGTATGAGATGTTGGTGTCTTATCAGACGTGGTTGTTTCATCGCAGAGAAGGCATCTTCTTGTTTGTTTTGGCCAAAGCCATGTATAATGGAAATTATGCCATGTTGGTGTGAATAAGATTCAACTGAAATGAAGGATAGGGCAAGCCCATATAGGCATAGAATGAAGGGCAGTTAGTCAGGCATTGTGATGGCAGGGTGAGTGGGATAGTTGTTAGATGCAGGTTCTTATAGGTGAAGTAGGGAGTGTAAGGCTGCTGCAATGTTCAACTGGCCTAATAAAAAGCTATTAGTCAGCAAAATAGCATGTGCAGAATTATATAATCAAGGTTGGAGCAATTATGCTCAAAGTGGACATATAGATAATTCTAAGAGGGGTAGTAAGGTATAGAGAGTGCAATGTATATTGTACTTACAAGTATCTAGAGGCAGAGGTGATCTACTGTTACAGATGGCTGTATGGTTTTAATATTCTTTTCTCCCGCCTGCGTTTGATGCTAAGGGCCACGCCAAAGGGCCCTCTGGCGAGGCCTGCCAGGTGCAGACGCGCCCAACGGCGCTGCTTTGGTTTAAAGTCCAGATCCGGCCATGAATGGCCTTGGGCTGGTGAGTGGGAAGGGGATCTCCTTCCCACTCCCCTGCCCGATGCTGTTCAGGGAGGTGCAGAGGCTGTTCCCACTATGCTGCGGCTCTCTGAAGAGGAGGTCTTTGTGCCCGATGGCGCTGCTGGGGTTTAAAGTCCCAATCTCTATTTATTTCTTCTTCCTGCAAGGGATATCTGTATATCCCATCAGTATCAATAATGTCCCATTTCTTCTTTCCCGGTTAACAAACAATGCCTTCTCCTTATCTCATAAGCCCTCCTGTTCAGTTCTTGCAATACACTTCAAGTGTTTAATGTTTCATTTACCTTTGGAAAAATTGAGCAACAAGCTGATTTTGACATGATACATTTTTACAATTCCTTACACTGTCTTATTTCCAACAGTGAGCTTTGCAAAATGCAAATAACATAGGGATTGGAAAACAATGATGAGAGGATATCTAATGGTGGTGGTCAGGATTTTCTTGAACGTAAACGTGATCTGGATCTTCAGTGCTGGTATCTGGATCCTGGCTGGTGCTGAATATCCAGCTTTTGTGGCCAGCACCAGCACCATTTGGATAATGGGGCTATTCGGCAGCTACAGTTATCTGGAAAGGTGATTTGCATAGCACTTAGGACGGCTTTTATGCTCTCCCAGATTATGTGGATGTTATCTCGATCGCGGCGTTGAAAATTCCTACTATCTAGTCAAGTGCCGGTTCCACTTCAGCTCTGCCCAAGCATTATCCAGATAGCACACTGAATATCCGCATAAGTCCTTTTGAATATTGATCCCTGAAATGTATGTCAGACTGTAGTGCATGATGTGAACAATGAAACAATGTGAACAAGTGAACAATGAAACTAAATCTGTAAGACACAGCCCTTGCCTAATGGTTAGAGCACTGGCTTGGGAACTAAGAGACCAGGGTTCAATTCCCACTAGCACTCCTTGTGGCCTTGGGCAAGTCGCTTAGCTCTCCATTGCCTCAGAAAAATCCGTTATCAGTGTCCCTGTTTAATGTACATTACCAAACTAAACCGCTTTGACTGAATGATAAAGCAGTATAAAAAACCCGGTTAAATAGTTTTAATACTATATTTCTTGCTGAGATGTTTTTTTTTCTTGAAGTAAAAAATCGAAAATCTAAAGAATTAAAATGGTTTCACAGTGGCTTTCAAATGATAAACAATGATGCAAGTTTTTAATGTCAATTGGTCATCAAAGGTAAATGGCACACATAGTATCTTGAGAAAAAACTGTAAAAAACCTATAGACATATTCAATACAAAAAGTGTACATCACAGCTGAGTTCCAAGTTTATGTCTTTAGTATGAATAAATAGCAGACAGAAGGTGATATTTAATACTTCAGTGCTTTCAATTTGCACATCGTCCCTTGTCTGGCCTCCCGCCCCCCTCAGGCTCCACCTCTCGGGTCCTGAGTAACCTTCACATCTGTACCTCTGGCTCCTCCTCTCTTGCCCCACCACTCCCTTCTGCTGTCTCCCTCTTGACTCTCTCTCTTGCTCTTTTAAATTGCAGATCACTTTGTGCGAAAACCCCTTTGATCCATGATCTTTTGTTGCACCACTCTCTTGATGCCCTGTTTCTTACTGAGACCTGGCTTCGAGAGGGTGAGGACAGTCTCCTCCACCGGTGCCTTCCTCCCGGCTATTCCTCTTTTCACGTCCCCCGTCTCCGCCGGTCTGGCGGAGGCATGGCGCTTCTGTACAAGTCCTCCCTTCCCTTCTCTCTCGTTTCCCCTCAACCCCGCTATCCTGAAGCCCTCTTGCTTCGCTTAGGACTCCACGACCCGGTATATTTCCTCCTCCTTTATGATCCTCCCTCCCTTTGTCCTGACCTCTGGGACTCACTTCTTCTTACCCTCTCGGAATCATCTCTCCTTCCTTCTCATTTGGTTATCCTCGGGGACTTCAATGTCCATCTGTCCTCTCAGGCTCGCCCCTGTGACCGGACCCTTGGTTCCCTTTTCTCTGACCTTGGCTTAACCCAACACATCGATTGCCCAACTCACTCCTCTGGCTCTACCCTTGATCTTCTTCTTACTTCCCCCTCCTCTCCTTTTATCCCCTCCAACATCTCTTCTCTCCCCCTTCCCTGGTCCGATCATCTATGTCTGTTGTTCTCCTTCCCCTCCATCCATACTCCCGTCCCGTCCTCTCTCACAGTCCCTTCTACATCTCTCAGGCGACGTATTACTCCCCTTACCCTCCAAGCCTTCCCCTCAGCCGACTCTCTCCTCCCTCCCGACTTTTCTTCCCTCCCCACTAATCAACAGGTGGATTCCTCCAGTCTCACTACTGCTCTGGATTCTTTGGCCCCCCTTCGTCCTGTTCCTGATCGCCCTGTGTCTCACCATCCCTGGTTCCACTCAGGTCTTCACTTACACCGCGCCTTCCTTCGGCGTGCTGAACATCGCTGGCGCAAAGCTCTCTCCGTTTCTTCTTTGGCCTCCTTCCGTTCTGAACTTCGTTGTTACCGAACCATGATTACAGAAGCTAAAAGTCCTACTACTCCGTTCTCATCGCATCCTCCTCCAATTCCTCTCGATCCTTATACCATGTGCTCCACTCTCTATCCTCCTCCTCGGCTTACCCCTGCTCCACTGCTCTCCCTCCAACCGCCCCCAGCCCCACCCGTCTTGCCTCCTTTTTTGTTGATAAAAACCAGACCATCCGCTCCTCCTTTCCATCCTGCCCCCCCCCTCTTTCTCCCCTCCCCTCCCCTCCCCCCTTATTTCCCCCCTCTCTCCTTCCTCCCCTTCTTCAGGTGTCCCCACTCATGCTTGGCACTCTTTCCGCCCCATCACCTCCGCTGATCTTTTTCATGCCTTCTCCACGTCTCATAAAACAACCTGCCCTCTCGACCCTATCCCTTCTTCCTGGCTTCTCGACCCCTCCCTTCATTTCTCCCCTTTCATCCTATCTATGATAAATTTGAGTCTATCCACTGGTTGTTTTCCCTCCCGATGGAAGCATGCCCTGGTTCGTCCCCTTCTGAAGAAACCCACCCTGGATCCCGCCCTCCCTGCCAACTGGCGCCCCGTTTCTAATCTCCCCTTTCTTTCTAAGGTTCTTGAAAAACTAGTCTTTTCACAGCTCTCTGCACATTTGGATTCCACGCTTTTCCTTCATCCTCGGCAATCTGGTTTTAGGCCCGGGCACAGTACCGAAACTATCATGCTTGCATTTCTTAGTGATCTTCACCGCTCACATGATCAGGGTAATCTCTCTATCGCTGTTTCTCTCGACCTCTCCGCTGCTTTCGATGTTATTGACCATCATACCCTTCTCACCCGTTTATCTGATGCTGGTATCTGTGGCACAGTACTTTGCTGGTTTTGTTCCTTTCTCTCCTCTCATACTTTTTCCGTCCGCTCCGGTACCACTGACTCTGCTCCCTCTCCTCTTCTTTGTGGTGTTCCGCAGGGTTCTATTCTTGCCCCCCTTCTCTTCAACATCTTCCTTGCCCCACTTGTCCTTCTTATCCAACAGTCTGGTCTCTCCTGTTACTTTTATGCTGATGATATTCTTCTTGTCCACCACACTAGCTCTGTTTCTCCAGATCTTTCCCCTCTCAATTCTTGTCTCGACCTGACTGTCTCATGGTTCTCCACTAATTTTCTCAGTGTCAACCCCTCCAAATCATCGGCTATTTGGTTTTCCTTCTCAACTTCCCCTCCCACCTTGGCTCCTTTAATGTCATCCCTGCCCATTCCTCTTATATCCTGCCTTCGTTATCTTGGTGTAACCCTCGACACCTCCTTGTCTTTCCACTCCCACATCTCCTCCTTGGTCCGCAGCTGCTTCTTCCACCTTCATCGTATCAGGTCCCTTCGTCCTTATCTTTCCTCTAGTTCTCTCACTACTTTAGTCCTCTCCCTTGTAATTTCTCGCCTTGATTACTGTAATTCCATTTTTGCTGGTCTCCCCTCCTTTCAGATACGCCGTCTCCAACTTATTCAAAATACCGCCGCCCGCCTAGTTACTTTCTCCTCTCCCCGTGATCACATCACTCCTTGTCTCCTTTCCCTCCATTGGCTCCCTATTCGATACCGCTTTATCTTCAAATACCTCATTACCATTCATAAAACCCTCCACTCCGGTATCCCTCAGTATCTCTCCGATCTCATTTTTCACCAGCCTGTTCCTCGCCTTCGTTCCTCCCATGGTAACCGTCTCTTTCTCCCTTCCCCTTCTCAAGCGCACCTCGAACTTACTCGCCACTCCGCTTTCTTCTTCCTTGGTCCTGCCCTGTGGAATTCCCTCCCCCTCCCCCTCCCCCTCCCCCTCTGTACTGAGCCCTCTTTTCCACAATTCAAGTCCCTCCTTAAAACACACCTCTTTACACAAACTTTTGATCTTCCAGTTTCTCTTTGACACTATTGGCTCCCTCATTCATACTTACTGCTCCCAGTACCCTCTAATATTTCATCACCATTCATAGAACCCTTCACTCCGGTACCCCTTTTCCTCGTTTACCCCCCTCAGTTCCCTTTCTCTTGTTGTAAGTTTCTATTTGTGTCGCTCTGCCCTTTTTACTCTCTCTCCTCTTTTCTCCTTTTCTTCTTTCCTGTCATACCATGGTGTTCTTTTCTATTTTTCCTCCCTGCAGCCCATTTATTGTACACCGCTTTGATGCCTTATGGTTTAGGCGGTTTATCAAGAAACCGAATAAAGATAAAGATAAAAGGTGATGCTCTAATAGATTTATGCAAACACAACCTGTGCCAATCAGTCAGTGCTGATTCCTGGTGCCCCAGCAGCCCTTGGATTTTCTTGACAGTGTGACTAGAAATAGATTGCTTGGTCTTTCTTCCAGGGCAATGGAGGGTTAAGTGACTTACCAAGGCCACAAGGGGTGCTAGTGGGAATAAAACCCTGGTCTCTTGATTACTAAGCTACTCCTCCACTCCAGTGTATGTAGAAGTGTGGTAGGTAGGAAAAGGAAGAATATGTACTAACTGCATGTTGCCTAGGATAAAAAATTACCCACTGTAGCTTATACAATATTGTTCTAGTGATAGTGTAGCAGTAGGTCATAGTAAACTAGTTCATGGATTCACTTCTGTAGGTGAAAAAAACCACAGAAACTAATGAAAACATTAAGAGGAATAAAATGCGTAGGTGAAGTCCTGAACAAAAAAAAAGAGATAATGTAGGAGGAGCTTAATGCATAGAAGAGCAGGCTGAGAACCAGGGATTCAAATCTCTCTGCTATTCCTTTGGATCCTGGGCAAGTCTCTTAACTCTCCATTGCTTCAGGTAGAAATCTAGATTGTAAGCCCTCTGGGAACAAGCAAATGTCCACGCTATCTGAATGTAACTTACCTTGAACTTATGAGAAAGGCATGAAATCCAATTCCTTACTAGTATGACCCAAACCCTGAATTTGATTACAGAGGATAGACAAAGAGAGCTCTCCAAAAAACATTGAATGTAAATCTGCAAAAGGCAACTGATGCAAAATATAAGATCCCTGACTGGACAAATTAAGGAGAAAGTTTGCCTGAGGACATCTCAAAACACCTAAACAATGATGCAGAAAGATAAAGGAGAGTTGGAGAAGAGGAGAGGTGTCAAAACAGCCAGAACAATTAGGAAAAAGATAACAGATGAGATACCTGTGATAAGGATACAGAACAGGACGGCGGACGGCGGTGTAAAATGCAATATAGAACAGAAGAGGAAACAGAATGAAGAATGGCAGGATAAACCAGTGATTGAGAGGGTATAACTCAGGAAGATGAGAATTTAAGCTTTAGATCTGTATACTGTACGTTGGGGTTTATGAAAGGGAAAGAGTATCTAAATGTAAACCTGACAGCCAAAGTGAAAAACCATGATAAATAAAGCCCGTCGGGCTATATCTATCATTGACAGAGGAGTGTACCTCAAAGGATCAAAGTCATTAAAGATAAGAAGGACTCAATGCTGAAACATGCTCAAATGATACTCTGAAAGTAGAAGCAAAAGCACAAAACTACAAAGTTATGAAGAAAAGAGATTTCAAAATAGAATATTTACAGAGAACCCAAAACTATTTTACAAGGAATTGGGGAATAGTATTAACACAGTAAAAATACCATCAACAGAAAGGGAAACAGAAGAGTTTTGGAGAAATTTATCTAACAACTCTTTAGAGCACAACAGAGAAGCAAAATGGCTACCTGGCGTGCAAGAGAACTTGCAAAAGATAAACAGCAAAGCTATGGAATGCCCTGGAGTAACAACAAGAGTTGGAAAGCAGGTTTAAAAAACCTCCAGACTAGAAGAGCCGTGGCTCAGATGGAGTGTCCAATTCTTGGCTCCGAAAGTCAACATCTCTCTAGGCAAACTGAAAACATCAGTGAATCAGAGAACAAGACTCAACACTACTGTACAATGGTTAACAACAGGAGAACACTCCTTCCAAAGGGAGACCCACTGCTACTACTAATTGTATAGTGTTACTAGTCATATGTAGCATTTACACAGAGCTTATAATCGATTCAAGTGGATTGGGGGACTAGGATAAATTTATAAGGGACATGGTTAAAACACGCAGAGTACTAAACAGGAAAATAAGGGGGTCAGGATTCAATAGCAGCCTGAAAGAGGTGGGGTATTTGAATAGGGCCAGAATAGTAACAGTAAATGATGACAGATAAAGACCTGCATGGTCCATGTAATCTGCCCAGTGAGATGGTGAGAGCTGTAGCTGCCACTCTGTGCAGGTACCCCCCCCCCCACCTCTCCCCCCCCCCCTCCCCCCCCCTCCCCCGTGCCTTTACATAGAGTTTGCAGGTTACTCTTTGTTCTTTGAAGTTTAAAAGTTACTTCAACTTGCTTTGATTCTTGTTATTAAGGGGTCTTCTGTCCCATGTCTTTTTGAATTCTGTCACTGTTTTTGCCCCCACGATCTCCACTGGCGGGGCAGCTTCACTTTATGTCCTCTAGTTCTACAGCTTCTTTGTTTTTAAAAAAGATTTATTCATTAATACCCTTTAAGTATTTAAATGTTTGTGTCATATCCCCCCATCTCTCCTCTCCTCTAGGGAATACATATTAGGGTAATCAAATCTCTCTTCATACTTCTTCTGGAACAGGTCCCATATCATTTTGATCACCTTCCTCTGAACTGTTTCAAGTCTTTTTATATCCTGTGTGAGGTACAGTTTCCAAAACTAAACAGAATACTCCAAGTGAGGCCTCACCATAAATATCTCCTTCCTTCGGCTGGTTATGCCTCTCTGTATACAACCTAGCATCCTTCTAGCTTTGGTCATCGCTTTGTCACACTGCTTCCCCACCTTGAGATCCTTAGACACTCTCACCCCGAGATCCCTCTCCTGGTCTATGCATACCACCATCTCACTAGTCAAAGTCTGTAGCAAAACCAGATTATAGAGGCAGCTTAAATCTTAACAGGGACTCAGCACAAATACCATAATGAAAGCAGGACAGCAGGGACACCCAAACAATATTCCCAAAAATTATAGACCAATAACTTGTCCACCTACAATCTATCAGCTGTTCACTGCAAAAGATGCAAACAATAGTTGTTAAGTGCCGTCGAGTCAGTGTTGGCTCATGGCGACTCTCTGGATAGTTGTCCTAAACTGTGTTCGGTCTTCAGTCAAGTGGCTCATTGTTGACAGAGTAGCACCTGTAGCTGCTGTTATTGTATCGATCCATCTCATTACTGGCCTTCTTCTTTTGCGTTGACCTTTTACCTTGCCAAGCATGATGTCTTTCTCTAATGATCTCTCTCTTCTCATGATGTGTCCAAAGTATGAAAGTCAAAGTCTTGTCATCTGAGCTTCTAAAGAAAGCTTAGGTTTGATCTCCTCTAGTGCAAACAATGGTACATAAGAGCAATAGGAGGGGAACATATAACTAAATACCAGCTAATGCTGGATAAAGCCATTATGCAGCCAAAGATCAAGAAAAAATGGCAGAAAGATACAGAAATATTCCCATCGTGCTTGAATACCAAAGAGCTGATTACAAGCAATTTCCAAACCCACCTTAATAAATTATATATACATATTACATCCCACAAACTTTAGAAGGAAGCTTTCTTTGGTATCATGCAAATAGTAGCACAAGCATTAGCAGTAAATTTGAGAAACAGAGATCATACCCTGGCTTAGGAATGTGGTTCATTACTGTCTTGGTATATACAGAACTAGCCTATTTGGAGATATTGTCTCTGGAAGAGCACAGTGATACCCATAGGATGGATGGGGCTGGCATGTGCATGAACATGTTCATGGAGAAGGCTTCTGTTTCATTTGGATTTAAATTGATTATTTGCCTTTCCCAAATTTGAGCTCAAGGTGAACTACATTGAGATACACAGGTTATTTTCCTGCTCAAGTGGGATCACAATCTAAGCTGCACCGGGGACAGCAAAGAGTGAAATGACTTCCCAAAACCACAAAGCATGGCAGTGGGAGAAATGGGATCTGAATCCTGGCTTCCCTGGTTTTAGCTTGCTTCTTTAGCTCCTCGTCTACTTCATTCATCTGGCAGAACCTACATTTTCCTGGCTCTGGGTGAATAAAATCAGCCCTTGCAGTTTGATTATTTTTAAATTCTCACTCTTCGCAGTCATGTTATTCCCTCACAATGTTGCACGAGTGGAAAATATTTCCCTATTTCAACCATTTTCTTAGATTTAGATTTTAGATTCCTCTGGAGTCTTCAGCTGTCCTGAATGAATCTGCTCTCAGCTGTTCTCTGAAGCTAAGCAGTGTTGGGCCTGGCTAGCACTTGGATGGGTGACCACTTTGGAATGCCAGGGATGTAAACTCACTGTGTGGAAGAAAAGCCTGCTGGTCTACTTCCAGTTGCAACTTACCAAGGAAACCCAGGGGTAGAATCAGCATTTTGATGGCAGCAGCAGACCCCAGCATGGCACAGTAGTGCTGATGTCTTCAGCTGGCCAGCAATGAATACTCAAGAGGTCTTGTTTTTGTGAAATGGCAACACTGTCATTTTGGAGTACTCAAAGGAAGCCATTTTGCTCTTCTAACTTGCCATACCTTTCCTTGGAAGAAACAAAAATCCTCATAGACTCTCCCTCACTAAGAACTCGCTAAACAAGAGTCATAGATTGCAACATAAAACATGATCAAAGAGGGGAGAAATACACTCAAAAAATGATAAGACCTTCACAACATGAATGACTTAAATTGAGCATAAAGAGAAAGAAGACTGAAGGGCATCAATAATTTATAAAGAGGCCTCAGACTGGAGAGGTGGAAAACGCAATATGGCAAACAATGCACCACTTAACCCCGCTACGGAATCATTCATAGGTCTGTAGTGTTTAACAATTTTTTAAAATGCATTTAAAGAAAAAAACACTTAGCTGAAAGAAGGGCCCCTCAGGCAACAACCCTCAGTCTATAACAGCTGGACAAATGTCAACTCAAATTTTGCCCAAGAATTTCAAAAGGGCTGCACCAGCTTCTCTAAGGTCCTCAGTATGAAGAACTAAACAACCTCTCCAAAATTATAAGGAGGCGGCTGAAAATGCAAACAGACCTCCACCAATCAAATTAAATGGCCATCATCCAATCAAAGGACTCATTGAGCCCCACTGGGTGAACTGAGTTCAAGGTGAAAATCCACCTTTGTTCTAATCTCATCAGCCTACGAAGTCTATCCCCACTGATGGCATCAGGTATGGTATCGATGACAAACCAACGCATATCCTCCCATTTATGTGAAAATTGCAAACAGTGTTGAACCATTGGTGCATGAAAAACTTGAGTAGATAGGCGGGATTTGTGTTTTAATAGATGAGTCTTGACTGTGCGGCAGGTTCTGCCCACATAAACCCTATTGCATGGGAAGATAACCACATAAACTACCCAAGTAGACTGACAATCAGTATGATGTTTCAAAGTGAAAATATGCTGCGACTGAGGCTCTTGCCATTCACTAATATCCAATGAAAGTTGACGCATAGAACAATGCTGTACCAAAATAGCGGAGGACAAAAAAACCACGGCCAACACAGGAGTAGTCCAAAGTAAACTTTATTGGGTCTTCAATAAAGTTTACTTTGGACTACTCCTGTGTTGGCCATGGTTTTTGTCCTCCGCTATTTTGGTACCCCTTTTTTTTGCGGAAGACAATCTTCTCACATAGAACAATGCTTACAAGGTTGATGACGACCTCCCTTCTTCTGTGCCGCTCTTCTCTGGATAAAATCTGTAGAAACCAAAATATCTCTCAACTTGTGTGCCCTCCGAAAGGCAAAACATGGATCATTTTGAAAAACTTGGTGAAGAGCCAATATATGCCAATGCTTGGCAATACTATGTGCTATTAATTGTGCTTTGTCAAAATATTGTAGAATAATGACTTGTCTATCCATTTCCATAGTAATTTGGTAATCCAGCAAAAGAGAACGATTTGCAAATTTGGCTCGCAAAATTTTATAAAGAGGCCTCAGACCATTCCCTGCCTGGTCTGAGGCCTCTTTATAAAGTAGTGCTGCCCTTCAGTCTTCTTTCTCTTTACACTCATTGTAAGTCATTCATGTTGGAAGGTCCTATCATTTTTTGAGTGTATTTCTCCCCTCTTTGATCATGTTTTATGTTGCACTTTATGACTCTTGTTTTGTGAATACTTTTTCTTGGAGCATTTATTTTTGTTTTGCAAATTTAGGTTCTGCGTTTATTATTTTAAGAAAGACTAGTTTCCTACTATGCTTGTTAAATGCAGAAATATCAGGAGATTTATTTTATTTCTGAATACATTCTTTATTGAGTTTGACAAAATAATCATTGTTATATCCATAAAATACAGTTTTATTGGTTTTAGTTATATAAATAATTTTTACAAAATGAATACAAAAGAAGTAACATAGAGTATTTTTCTGCAAATAAGTTATGTTTTCTGGATAATAAGCATTAAATTCTTAATCCATGTCCTGTAACAGACAACTCTTGTGTGGGCTGAAATTTTCAGTCTTTCCCTGGCAAATCCTTCATCTCTGTTTCTGTTCTGCTTTACCGTAAACCCTAATACCGAAATAAAGATCAACACATAAGTTGTAGGTGGTGTTTTTATTGGACTAACGAAATACAGCTGTCGGAAATGTGCTGTAAATCCAGAAAAAGGTAAGACCTACAGCTTGTCTGATTTTTATTCCTACATGTCCAAGCAGACTAAAATGGCAACTGCACCACTTTCTTCAGATATGCTGATGTCGCTGTAGTCCGTGAACCTGCGCTGCTTTGCTGTGTAATGTGCAGTATATGAACTGTCTGTTTCCTTATCGCCTTGTTGCTCTTCAGTTTTGAAAAACAAATGTGTGCACTGCAGAGCCAAGGCAGAATTTACATACCACTGGATTATTCTGGAGCACCTATGTGAGTTTTCCTAGAGAGTGCATCTGCGACTTTAAGGACGGCTAGTTTCATTTATAACAAACCAAGAAAAAAGAACAAAATGTCTTTCTGATCAAGAAAAACACCGAGTTAAAAAATATGCAGGTAGTCTAAAGAGAAATCTTTCCATGGAACAAGCTTATGATACAGTCACAGCATCCATCTCTTTAAAATATAATACATGATTTGCATCATATCTTCAGTATAATGCAAATTTTCATGCTATACCTTATGGTTTTAAGACAAAATACACTTTAACACTTAAAAGGAATGAGAACAAAGTGCAACAACGCATCTCCAATGTTCCTATTTCAGTTTTAAGGGTATTCTCGCCCAAGTTCATAAATTATAAAGTGTACAAAACCAGAAAAAAAGAGACAAAAATGCCTCAGTATATATAAATATTATTGGATAAGGAAAGAGCCCTGGATTGGAAGTGTTTGATTTCAACAGCGCTTACAAGCAATGTATCAAATGTTTCTATTGACTTCCACAGCCTCAGTCTGGTAGTACCAATGCCTTAAAATCTAACTATACCAAAAAATGTGGATCCTGTACTGTAGTTGACTCGAGACAAATCTGTCACGTTGACAAAGAGCATGTCACCCTTCTGAAGGTCAAATACTCCTCCTTGATGTATGGAATGTAGACTACAGTCAGAAGAAGTTTGCGAGCTTGGTGTATTCACCCCCTTCAACAAAATTCTAGTATTTCCATAGGGCTTGCTCAAATAGATGTTCTGGAAGAACGGTGCCCGGGCTGCTCTTGTGCCATCCATACAGAAGCTGACTTGTGCGTATACATAGTATAGCCCTGGTGTTTCAATTATCAGCTTGCCATCTTTGTAGGTCAGCATGTTGATCATAGCCGAATAGCCTTTTTCCACCCACTGTAAAACTGTGAAGAAAAATCACTGTCATCATCATCTCAAGAGTGAGTCACCGCAATACAGAATACTTAAATTTAATGGAATTAGTGAAATGGAACAACTGTTAATTACAAGGTCACATACAAAATGCTTTTTTATTTTTGCAATGTTTCCCTTTTTTTCCAGCTATGAGTAAATCCAGGTATCGGAAAGTCAGTAAAACGGTGCAGATTGCCTTACAAATTCTGTTCATGTACCCAACATGTTTTGATTTATTTTTCTCCAAGCTATTTTCATACTTATGTTTTCCATTTGCCTCTTTATTGAACGTTTTTGCAGACACTCATCCTGCTCCAGTAACGGGGGAGATTAAAAGGCTAAAATGCTTCAACCTCCAACACTGATATTAAATTAGGCTACCTCCCACTCTCAAAACTGAGCTACAACACAGTAGCAGAGAAAGTATAGAAAGGAACTTGCCACCTCTTAACAGGTCTTGATCTAGGTTTGTGGGCTTCTCAGAATGCGGTCACTTGAAAAAGCCTTTACAATTGTTGCAAAGACACCAACTATTTTTGCATAGAGTAGGAGAGACAATATGCACTGAAATAGCTATCATTCTTAATTATACAATTAAAGAGACAGATATAATGCTAAATCTCATATGTTTATCTACATACTGGCATGGTTAAATCTACCAGTTATTAAACCTGGAACATGCAGGTTTTGAATCCTTTATTAACTAACCTAAAATTTTATTGTTGTTAAAAGGCTGTTTGATAACATTTGTCTAAGTTACTTTCAAGTGTATGTTGAAAATGATCTCCCCACATTAGTATACAATAATGGTAGTAAAAGACATTTCTAATAATAGCTTATGAGAATAATCAGGATAAGAACATAAGATATGCCATACGGGGTCAGATCAAAGGTCTGTCCAAGTCCAGTATCCTGTTTCTAACAGTGGCCACTCCAGGTCACAGATACCTGTCAGGTTCCCAAAAAGTAGACAGATTCCATGCTGCTTATCCCAGGTGCAAGCAGTGGATTTCCCCAGTCCACTTTAATGGACTTTTCCTCCAGGAACTTGTCCAAACATCTTTTAAACCCAGCTACACCTTTATTGCACCTTCCAGCAATGAATTCCAGAGATTGATTGTGTTGAGTGAAAAAATATTTTCTCGGATTAATTTTAAATGTGCTACATATGTAGCTTCATTGTGTCCCCCCTAGTCTTTCTACTTCTTGAAGGAATAAACAATCGATCTAAATTTACCCGTTCCACTTCACTCATTTTAGAAACCTCTATCATATCGTCCCTCAGCTGTCTCTTTTCAAAACTGAAGAGCCCTGATCTTTTAAGCCTTTCCACTTAGGGGACTCCTTCCATCCCATTTATAATTTTCCTTGCTCTTCTCTGTACATTTTCTAATTCCGCTATATCCTTTTTAAGATATGGCGACCAGAGCTGCACACAATATTCGAGGTGCAGTCACACTATAGAGTGATATAGAGGCATTATAATATTCTTGATTTTATCCTCCATTCCTTTCCTTATGATTCTTAGCATTCTATTTGCTTTCTTGGCTGCCGCTGCAAACGGGCCAGAGGGTTTCAATGTATTATTGACGATGACGCCTAAATCCTTTTCCTGGGTGGTGGTTCCTAATGTGGAGCCTTGCATCGTGTAACCATAGTTTGGGTTGTTCTTTCTTAAATGCATAACTTTGCACTTGTCCATATTAAATTTCATCTGTCATTTGGATGCTTAGTCTCCCAATTCTTTTAGGTCCTCTTGCAATTTTTCACAATTCTCTTGTGTTTTAACACCTTTGAATAATTTTGTCATCTGAAAATTTGATTACCTCACTCGTTGTTCCCATTTCTAGCCCATTTATAAATATGTTAAAAAGCAGCGGGTCCAACACAGATCCCTGGGGTACTCCACTATTCACCTTTCCCCATTGAAAAAATTGGCCATTTAGTCCTACCCTCTGCTTTCTATCTTTTAACCAGCTCCTGATCCACAATAGTACACTGCCTCCTATCCTATGACCTTTTAATTTCCTCAAGAGTCTCTCATGAGGGACCTTGTTAAAGGCTTTTTGAAAATCCAGATGCACTATATCAACCAGGTCACCCTTATCTACCTCTTTATTCCCATATTCAAAAAATATAGCTAAATCCATGTTGGCTTTGTCCCATTAAATCATGACTATCTATATGTTCAGTAATTTTGTTCTTTATAATGGTTTCTACCATTTTGCTTGGTACTGATGTCAGGCTCACCAGTCTGTAGTCTCCCAGATGATCCATAGAACCTTTTTTAAAAATTGGTGCTATGTTGACCATTCTCCTGTCTTCAGGTACTACAGATGATTTTATTGATAGCTCACAGAATACTAATAGTAGGTCTACAATTTCATTTTTTTTAGTTTTTTCAGCACCCTGGGATAAATATCATCCTGTCCAGGTGATTTTCTACTTTTTAGTTTATCAGATTGCTGTATTACATCTTCCAGGTTTATCGAGATTTGTTTCAATTCCTCTAATGCTTCACCTAGAAATATCTTCTGGGCTGGGTAACTTCCCTACTTCAATAAAAACCGAAGCAAAGAATTCATTCAGTCTCTCCACTATGGCCTTGTCTTCCCTTACTGCTCCTTTTTACCCCTCAATCAGCTAATGATCCAACTGACTCTCTCACAGGCTTTTTGCTCCGAATGTACTCAAAAAGTTTTTATTGTGAGTTTTTCCTTCCATGGCAATCTTCTTTTCAACTTCTCTCTTTGCTTGCTTTATCAATGTTTTGCATCTAACTTGCCAGTGCTTGTGTTGTTTCCTGTTTTCATCATTTGGCTCCTTTTTGCATTTTCTGAAAGATGCCTTTTTGGCTAAAACACCCTCCCTCACCTCACCTTTAAACCATGCCGGCAGTCATTTGGCATTCCACCTTTGTTAATCGATATGGATGTATATGCAAACATTTTGGATAGATGCAAGAAAATTTGATAGTCTCCTGAACATACTGGAAAGCTAATTATTTAGGTCTCGTTTAACTTTTATTTGGAATATATGGAAAAGGTCCTTTATAGTGGATCTCCCTGTTGATAATTAAATGAACAATATTATAAAACATTACTTTGAGAAAGTATTGAGCACAACAGTCCTAAAAATGATATCCAGTATACTTTTAATGATGGTGTAAAATGCAAAGTGTTAGTCTTCATTTATGTTGTGTTTTCAGTTGCTAAATAGTATGGTTGTCCACTCAGATAGAAAATATTAATATATAGACAATCTAGTGAAAGATACAGTTACTTTCACAGCTCATTTCACGTCCAAGAAGTCCATAATATACAACCAGGTAACATGCTAAACACCTCAGAGTACAACTTGAATCCTTTAAATAAAAAGGGCTACAACCTTACAATCAACTCCAAGAAAATTTAATCTTAGTTTAAAATGGCCAGAAAGGATCAGCTACAATACGAGCAGTGGAAATACACAGAGCAGATACTCCTTGTACAGCCCACAGCATGAAAACTAAGAAAAAAATCACAGATGATCTATAGACACTTTTTCTAAAGGACAATTCAGTGAAAAAAGGACTCTATTCCTATGTTTCTATCTTTCTAGCAACAACTTAACCTGAGCAAAATCTGGTAGAAATCAAGATAGAGACAAACTAAAAAGGAAAAAAATGGTGCAATCCCTGCAAGACCCCATGCTGCAGACTGTGCCCTATAGTTATTTAGCATAAAATGCTCTGTTATAAAGTGAACAAAAAACATAAGGAGATAGTGAATGGTTTCCTCGTTAAGCAAGCCTTAAATCCCTAACTTGTCACCCCTCTCTAAACATATGAACTCCTACCCCCACCAAACACTGATCTTGTAATCCAACCTATAGTGTCCTTTTAAGTCAGCTTATTTTGCTTTGCACTATTCTGATAAAAAGAGCATAGCTCATGAACGCTAGTCAGAAATGTATGAAGTCAGTCCAAAATAATGTATGGTTCATCCTTTACTTTTACGTTTAAGAACGAATTTATAACAGAGCACCTATAAAAATTCTCAAAAATACACTTTTCTTATAAAGGCAAGCTAGGTGCCTAAGTGCTTTTATAAAACAGGCGTCTACAAAAATCCCCAATAGTACACAAATGCTCTTGCACAAATTTACTGTTCCCTCAAGGCACGTGCAAGTGTGTGCATGTACATGAGTATTTTATACAGCACATACATAGATGGCAACTCTGCCCCTGTCCCTCCCAAATTACTCCCCTACGAATGTGTGCACACAGACCATGCAAATCTCGGCGCCCATTTTTATAGATGCGGATACACCAAATGCAGTTTTGTAAGAGTCATTATTCCCATGAAAAACACACTATGCGAACAATGCTTTAGAAAATCCCCTCCATACAGTACCAGACAGAGAGAGACACCACATCTCTGAAAACAAAAATACAATTACGAGACATACAAATGGAGCAGATGATGAGAGCGTTCTCTGGATTGTTCTTCAGAAATGTTGAGTTTGAAGATTTTGTGTTCACCGGTTTTCTTTCTTTATGATTCTGCTGGTGCTTTTTAGTGTGTCCTGAAGCTGTTATTAAGGGCACCAGTCCAAAATTCATCTGCTAGTTACTGAATATGAATTCCTCTGGCTGGGTTCATAATAAGAAAAATGATCCTTGAGCTTGGGTGGAGCAATGAAAAGCAGAACTGCCTGACGTGTTTGGGATTCATTTGTGCGTCTATTACAGAATGCACACATAAAAGCCTCCTCTAAAATGACACCAAGCATAAACATCTGAGGGATGACAAGAATGTATGTACTTTCATGCCACATGGGCATCGGCACGCTCAGGGGTGGAGCGTAGGTGGAGTCGCGGTTTATGCGCTTTGTGTACTTTTACATCTACTTCTGAGCAGGTGTAAATATGATCAGATTCATTTGACCTATGACTTCTACAGGATCTGTGCTAATATTTTGTAAAATAACATAGGCACTTATTTTGGTCCTATTTTACAAAGACTCATGGGGCATGTTTACTAAAGTACGGCAATCCCTAGTGGTAATACTGTGAGACTACTGTTACGGGTTACCGCTTCTATTTTGAAAGCCTCCATAGCTAGGGCAGACGTGGAGGAGGACCAGCCTTGCTCTCTTCACCCACACCATTTATAAGCCCACCTGGATACTGGATAAGATCGGGGGGGGGGGGGGTAGGGGGGGCAGGGCCGGCAAGTCCATTAGGTCAGCTAAGCGATCACCTAGAGCGACAATGTTCTGGGGCAGAAAATGGGTCAGAGCAGGCCAGCAGCTCAAGCCTTGGCTCTGTGGCACTGGTGAAGTGCACATCAATTTCCTTTGCAGTATGGGAGTTGGGGCCAATCATGCCACACTAACAAACATCACAGCAGCTGAACGGCAACCTCTTGTCCTGAGGCTGGCATGAGAAAGGACACTTACTCGTAAGAACATGTCAGTTTCCTCTGCGACTTGGGATCAGTCTCACAGATCATCTCATGAGACTGACTTCATGCTGCAGAAGAGCATCACCCACTCATAACTCCCTTTCTCATGCTAACCACAAGGCAGGAGTTTGCAGTTCAACTGTTGTGGATGTTTGTTAGTGTGGCGTGGCTGTCCCTGACTACCTGTGCTGTAGAGGAAATTGATGCGCTCTTCTTAACTGCCTTTCCTGCTGCTGGCCACGGAGTGGAGGGATGCGCTGCTGGCCATTAGGTAGGTGTGTGGCAAGAGGGGGAGCCAGAAAGAAGTTCTGTGCAGCCGTGACAGCGGGAGGGGTATGCCAGAAGGAAGTTTTGCCTAGGGCGCCTGATATCCTTTCACTGCGAGGAATGAGGAAGAGGAGAGTTTGGTCTTTAGCAGGGTTCTTTTGGGGGGAGCCTGATGTGCATTGGGGCCTGTTCTGTGTCCAGTCTCCTTTGAAAGGCCACAGAACAGGCTCCACTGCACATCAGGCATCCAGACTGTGCTGAAAGGAGAGAGTGGTTTGGGTAGGAGGTGTCTGATGCTGGCGTAGGCAATAGAGAATGGGGGGAATTATTTGGGCAAGGGGATGGGGGGAATCGGACTTTGGGCTAGGATATTGCAGCCACAGCTATGACTTGTTTGAAAATATATTTGGCGCTGGGCTACATTACCTGATTCAACAGGTACAGTAGTGTGGGTGCTCCTGCGTGCCTGCCAAGGCAGGGAAAGGTCTGCCCTGTCTAATGCCCAGCGCACCCCCTGCATTGACTGCAGAGGCGTAGTACTTGCTGCACATTAATTTTTGCACACAATTCATGGTAAGTGCAAACACTTACCACACTTTAGTAAACATGCCCCATGTTTACTTAATGTGGTAACATTTACTTTGGGATTAGGAGTATTCTAAGCAGTTAATGCAAATCCATAGTAATTGCTTGGAAGCCCAGACCACATGTATTCCACACTTTAAGAATGGTGGAAGGAAGGCCAAAAAACTGCTAGCATGGCTTAAAGGTGAGTTCAGAGAGGCTGTTGTAGCCAAAAAAGCATCTTTCAGGAAATGGAAAAAGGAGCCAAATGATGAAAACAAGAAACAACCTAAGCACTGGCAAATTCGATGCAAAGCATTGATAAGGCGGCAAAGAGAGAATTTGAACAAAAGCTTGCTGTGGAAGCAAATACGCACAATAAAAATTTTTTCAAATACATTTGTAGCAAAAAACCTGTGAGAAAGTCAATTGGACCATTAGATGATAGAGGGGAAAAAGGGGTGGTAAGGGAGGACAAGGCCATAGCGGAGAGACTGAATGAATTCTTTGCTTCGGTCTTTACTGAAGAAGATGTAGGGAAGTTACCCATGACTGAAATGATATTTAAAGGTGATGCATCGGAAGAATTGAAACAAATTTCTATAAACCTGGAAGATATATTACAACTGTTTGATAGGATAAATTGTAGCAAATTGCCTATACTGGATGGAATTCATTCAAGGGTGCTGAAAGAACTGAAAGATTTGCAGACTTGCTATTAGTAATCTGTGAACTGTCATTAAAACCATCTGTAGTACCTGAAGACTGGGGAATGGCCAATGTAACACCAATTTTTAAAAAGGGTTCCAGGGGGTGATCCAGGAAACTACAGACCAGTGAACCTGACGTCAATACCAGGCAAAATGACAGAAAACATTATAAAGAATAAAATTACTCAGCATGTAGATAGTCATGGTTTAATAGGATAAAGCCAACATGATTTTAGTCAAGGAAGGTCTTGTCTTACTAATATATTTTTTTGAAGGTGTGAATAAACAGGTAAATAAATGTGAGCCAGTTGATATAGGGGGTCATTCTGAGCCACGAATTGCAGGGGATCGATGTCCCCCGCTATTCATGCCCTTTCCCAGCCCCGTCCTCCTTCCCCGCGCGTTGTACTGGGAAGTTAGATGGGGGAGGGAAAGGGGTGGATTGAGGGTGGCATTAGGGCGGGCAGTGGTCAGTTGTTGGCCCCGGACGTACATGACCGATTCTAATGTTGGCCCTATACGTCTGGGGCCAGCGACATGAATGGGGAAGTTATTCCACCTCCGAGATGGAATAATTTCCCTGATGCGGAGGAAACGTCAGGGCCAGGGCTGGGAAGGGGCAGCAGGGGGAAGGAGGCAGGGAGCAGAGGGCATTCTCCACAGCCCAATCCTGGCCCTGGGAGGCCAGATTGGTGGTTGGGTTGCAGGGAAAGCACTTTGGGTGCCGGTGGCCAGGGATCGCGGCATTTAAATGGAGCCGTTTATGGCTCCGCAGCTCCATTTAAAAGCCCTAACTGAGTTAGCCAGGCAAGGCCTGTACATGCAGGCCAGGCTAAATCGCGGTCTCGGTCTGCATGTACAGGTCTGTTCGCGATTCTTATCCTGTAGGGGCTAGACGTGCCCTGTGGGATCAGAATCGCAACTCCCTCTTTGCGTCTGGTTCTGACAGGTGCACAGAGGGCCTGTACGTCCAGGATGGAATGACCCCCATAGTGTATTTGGATTTTCAGAACACCTTTGACAAGGTCCCTCATGAGAGACTCTTGGGGAAATTATAAAGTCATGGGATAGGAGGCAGTGTACTATTGTGGATCAGGAACTGGTTAAAAGATAGAAAATAGAGTAGGGCTAAATGGGTTTAAAAATGGTTTAGACAAGTTCCTGGAGGAAAGGTCCATAAACCATTATTAAAGAGGACCACTGCTTACCCTGGGACAAGCATTGTGGAACCTATGTATCTTTTAGGGAACCTGTCAGTTACTTGTGACCTGGATTGGCCACTATTGGAAATAGGATACTGAGCTTGATAGATCTTGGTCTGACCCAGTAAGGCATTTCTTATATTCTCATGCTACCCCACGTGTTAAAACAGCCAGCGCGGTGCAATTCCCATGTTACCTGATTAGTGAGTGACAGTGCGGGGACTTAGCAGGTTGGGGGTGGGAAGTGGGCATTGACTGCACATTGTGATTAGTGTGCACTAATTATCACCGTTGCAGTTTTCATGGGTATGCTTAATGCCACCTCAGTGAGTGGCACTAAATTCATCTGTGTTAATTGCAAATGAATTTGTCGCCGCAGTGAGGTACTTTTCAGTGTGGTAATTGCAGGGGGACATTCCAGGCACGCCCCAACAGTTATCACACAGCCTTCAAATTTACCATGTACTAATCTGTGCTCTCAGCACATAGTAAGTGAAAAAAATGTACTGCACTTACCTATGTGTCTTTATAAAATAGGGTCAAAATGGGAGCCTAATTGGCCTTCCCACCTAGGCAACCTGTTATAAAATTATCCTTTATATATACAAGGGTATTTTATTAAAAAAAAGAATTGCATACATCACAACTCCAACCAAACGACATCCCCGGGAATGCCTGCATGCAGTGTGGGTAACAGCAAGCACTAATCGAATTTTATAAATGTCTTTTTTGTTATGTGGAACAATGATTTATAAAATTAGCCCCACGCACTTTTTTTTAGCATAAGTCAGTTTAAAGTCATGAAGATGGAAATTGATTTGTTAATTTTTTAAATTCTTGTTCGAGGTCTTTAGATTTCACATCGAGGGACAGTCAGTGTCTACAGGGGAAAAGCTGAATAAACGAAGCCCTAAGGACCTTACCTGCTTTTGACTGATTGGAGTTTTGTCCCACCAGATGGGCTGCAATACGATATTCCTTATTTTCTAAAATGAAGTAATATAAATTAGTACTTTATTGAATAATACCAAATCAGAAGTTTAAAAAGGCAACTAGGAGATATTTTTGCCAAAACATGTAATTTAACGAGCATTCAGCCCCAAAAATTACTGTGGAGGTGGTGCCAGACCTGCGCTAACAAATGGGGGCATGCAGTTAATGTGACTCCAGTCCCCCCCATGGTAATCCGATTGACTTGAGTGTCGCGGGTGCAGTTATTGCTACCCATTACGGTGGCAGTAAGTGCATCCGTGCTGTCACATTGACAGTAGTGTACGCTAGTGTCTCCTGTGCCAACCACCATGTGAGTCAATACCACTCTCTGCCCCTAAACCCACCCAGTCTCTACCCTACGCTGTGATTGGCAGTTAGCATGGGATTTTTATCATAGCTGCATTTTTAGCACATGCTACTGGTTATTGCATGCACGGTAAACCCGCACTAAACATTTGCACGCTTTAGTAAGCGTGCTCCAAAGTGAAGAACTGATTCTCCGTTACAGCATGTATTTTTCTGTTTACACTGAGGCCGATCACAAACCAAAAATGTTTTTACTACAGTGTGTTGTTGTTAAGTGCAGCCGAGTTGATGTTGACTGCAGGTGACCCTGTGGATAGTTGGCCTAAACTGTATTTTTACCATAGGTATCAACGTTTCAAAATGATTTGGGGTACCAAAATCAACCAAAATTACTCTTCGCTAGACACAGTGAAGGAGTTTGTGCAACACTAGTGGTACTCAAGCACCTACTGAACCTTTATGGCTTCAAAAATGAACCATGAGCTGGCTGAAAATTACTCTGTGGAGACAGATAGGATAAGGGGCGGGTCTGTTATATTTCAATGTGGATTATGTTTTTTTTTCTTGTTTTACTAATATGTCTTTACTGCATTTTTATTCTTGTATGTTTTATCTTTCGATTATATTAATTGTTGCACATTTTATTTTTGTATTTTGATTGCATTTTACTATAATACTGTAACCCACCTGGAGCATTCAGTTATTAGGAAAGTGATAAATGTAAGTAAATAATAATAAATAAATAAATAATCCAGTCTACGATATCCTTGTACATTCAGACATCATTTTCCTTAACTCATGTAATTCTGCATTTACAGTAGAAGAGAGATATGCCATATCTTAAAAAACTAATATCAAATTCAGCAATATCAAGTTACACATAGAACAGATTGCTTGTCAAAAATGCTGAATTAGAAGATTTCATTTGCACCAGATTCTTAATTTATGATTCTGATAAAATAAGACTGCTGGTGCTGTTTAGAATTTCCTGAAAAAGTTATGAAGGATTCCACCCAAACTTCAGAATACAAATTCTTCTGGCTGGAAGCTCATAGGTTGACTAGAAGGACAAGGATCTTCAACCTTGGACAGAGCGTTGAAAAGCAGAACTGCCTTACAGTTTACCTCCTGGCAGATAAGGGCATTTTCTTTAAAGAAACATCCCTGATATGCACATTTCTCAAATGTTACTTGATGTTTTTTCTTAAAGCTATGGAAATAAAATTAAAACACTCTCGTGAGTCAATAATCTGCTGGACAGCCGAAGACATCCTAGTTTGTTTTCTGCACTGATTTATTCTTTTAGCCTACCTCCTAGAGCTGTCACTTCAAGGAGGCCATGTTGGAAAGGCCTTTCCATAGATAAAGCCTCGTTCACATGAGGCTATATGTACCAAGAATAAGAAGCGTTCGTAGGCATCCCTGGAGGCAGAGTTGTGACATATGCATGTGAAGGCGCTTTAGGCGGTCTCTATCCTATAAGCGTACGCATAGGTCCTATCGTGTGTACTTTTAGTTAGAGTATACATAGGGGGGCAGAACTTAGGCAAAACGTAGGCAGGGCCTAAGTTTACACACATAAATTATGGACTAGTATAACTTACACACTTTTCTGATGAATCTAGGGGTAATTGCGCGACTAGGTTCAGGCATGTCAGTATGCCCCTATTCTATAAAGTGAAGCATGCTCATATTTTACTTCATAGAATAGGCCCTGCATAAACACACGGCAACTTGTGGTAACTGTGTGGAGTTTATAGAATTACCCTTCATGCCTACTTGCTGGAATTTAGGAACTATTGATTAAAAACAATAATGTTATTATAATGAAGAATACGTGCTGTATTCACACTTTTTAACTTTATATGGAATTGAATCCTGAACCGTTTGTAAACCAGGATATTGTGAGAGAATTATGAACAATAACGTCAACAATTTAAAAACCTTATCATAGCTTTAATGTCATGAAGAATTCAGCAGCTGATTTAATTTGTGATATATATTGATTCATTAATTTTTAAAATTCCTGTACCACGTCGTTAAGATTTCACATCAAGGGCCAGTCTGTGTCTACAGGGGAAAAGCTGAATAAATCATCCTCTAAGGGCCTTACCAGGTTTTGACTGACTGGAGTTTTGTTTCACCGGCTGGGTTACAATAAGGTATTCCTTGTTTTCTAAAATGAAATAATGTCAGTTAGTGCTATATTGTACAGTACTGAATGAGGAATTTATAAAAAGGCACTAAATGAAGAACTGATTCTCAGGTAAAACACGTTTTAGTGTTTCCAATAAGGATGATCACACACCAGGGTCTTTATTAAATTTAATCCACCCTTTTAAATTGAGGTTTTCCTACCTTTGACACCTTTCCATGAAGAATGGTTTTAAAATATGCAATTGCTCAGCAGGCCCAAATGTGTTCTTGCACATTAAAAAAATATTCAGCTGTTGCAAAACACTGCTGAAGACATTGTTCTTCAGAAATCAATAGTAACCCACATCACCCCACTGGGGAGGCAGTTACCCCGACTTCCCTTTACAAGAGGATTAATTATAAGGTTTTATTGGTTGTATTCAAAATATCTCACAACGTATCAGTGAATGTCTTTGGCTGTGTTACAGGAGATTTCAACTGCTTGGACAAGAAGATCCTGTATGCAGTATAGTTACAATATCCCAGTGTTAGGGTGAGGGGTAGCCTGGGTATTCTGGCTGTGTGCTCATGGGCTCTGAAATGCCCTCCCAGATTGGATAAGGGCCATCAATGACCTTATGGACTTTCATAGGGAAATAAAGACTCATCGGTTTAGGGAATACTATGGTGTAGATATGCAAACTAGTAATTTCTAGAGTATCATGGTGATAGACCTAATTCCTTGATGTTTAACATGATATTGTCTCAATGTGTCTATGGAACTTATTGTAAATGTTTAGTCTTACCCGCTTTGACTTTGTAAATAAAGCGAGATACAAACTGGCTAAAAAAATAAATGAATGAACGAGGCATGGAAAGAGAATGCTGGGACTCGTTAAAGAGAGTAAAGGAGCCGTTATTTCTCATTGTGATCATTACCACCAGGGTGGACATACTCGGGAAGAATAAACCGTCTGCTGCCTTGAATTCCCAAACAATTCCACCACAGTTTTTATCTTTCCACCTCTTTTTTCAGAATAGTGTGCATGCCCTGTAATGGCATTTGGCACAAGCGAAAGAAATAGAACTCTATTTTGAATTCTTTCAAATCATACAAAGCTTCTGGGAGCATGTTGTTTAAAAAAAAAACCCAACGTCTTCAACTCTTGTTCTGGAGCAATTCATCCAGTGCATATGAAGACACATTTTAGAAAGGACATACAGAGGGGAAATGGCACGTCCCTGTAAAGACATGGAGGTTTATGGCAGCATTTTACAAGAAACTCTGCCAAATGTAGGGCACCTTGTAATATAGCCACAGGCCAGCATGCCTCACCAAGTCTGATAGGAGCAGTGATTTATGAAGTTGCATGGGAGAACAAAGCCATGGAAACTTACCTCCCACCTACACATGGCAGCAGCCTCTTAAAATCTCTGCTTCTGCCAGCTGGGTATATCTGCTACCGTTCTGAGCCATTTTGACTTCAATCACATGCAGATCAGCAGCGAGCGGGCTTAGCTCCTGCTCTCACTGACCACCAATAAGCCCTGGTCAGCCCAGGGTTGGGGCTCGGGTGGGGGTGGGAGTCAGGGAGTGTCATGGGGAGGTCAGGTAGGGAGAACTGTGCATTGGAGAGATCAGGTTGCCTGGGGGATGCTGTGCTTCAGGGGGTTGTGTCTACCTCAGGGGGATTGTAACTACTTTGAAGGGGTTGTAGCTTCGGGGGAGGGTTGTAGCTACTTTGAGGGAGGTTTTGGCTTTGAGGGGGTTGTGTCTACTTCTCTGGGAGGGGGGCGTGGACACCATATAGAGGTGGGTGGAGTCAGAGGCTGGCATGGAAGGGGTACCTGCAGTCAGGGAGGCGATCAGAGAGGGGGGACCTAAAATTGGCAATGACAGCAGGCAATTATTCGTGACTGGGAACAAGTGTAAATGCTGACGTTTCAACATTTTCAGGAGTGGAGGTGTAGCCTAATGGTTAGAGAACTGGCTTGGTAACCAAGAGACTAGCATTCATTTCCCACCAGCATCCCTTCTGGCCTTGGGCAAGTCACTTAAGCCTCCATTGCCTCAGAAGAAAGGCTCAGCAATCTACTTCCAGTGACACTGTTAAGAAAACCCAGGAGCTGCTGGATTGCTAGGGGTCAGCATTGATTCAAAGGCACACATTGCATTTTTGAATATTTTTAAAGAGACATGGATTCCCTAATGGGGAATCCACGTTTGCTCTGTAAGCCCTGCCCAAAGCATTTCCTCTTCCCACCCCCGCCACGCCCCCCAGCAAGCAGACATGGTGAGCTGAATGCCTTTTCCTGACAAGCTTTCTTAAGAGTATTCCAGTCTACATGTGTGAATACTGCATTTTAGATGTGGAAATTCTTCTAAAATGACCCCCAAAGGAAATTAATCAAAATGTTAATAAATGTACCTACCTTGCAGTTTTTCAAAGTTTGGCCTTGCTGTAGCTTCTTTTGTGACCTAAATTAAGATTAGAAAATGTAGCTCAGACAGCAGTATCAATGATGTCATAATTCACGGCATTGCCATGAAAATTGAGGATATTGAAATGAACTGAAAATATGATCTATCACACTTCCGTAGCTGCAGCTTTCTGGAGTGAAGCACTTTGTGTCTCTGGGACAAATATCACATACCCTCTGGGTCTAACCCTATCTTAAAACACATTTTTTTCAGTGTGCGTTCTCATATAAACAAGTAGAGCCTCCTAGAGACTTTATTTTATTATTTATTTATTTTTACAAACTTAATACACACGCGTTCTCATAATATGCAAGGCAAGTTACAATACAATGCAGCATACAAAAAAATAAATACAACCTACCAAGCATATAGTTAAACTTTATACCCTTCCTTTCCACCAGCAAACAACCAAGCTTTAGCTTTTTTACAAAAAGTCAAATAAGACCCTTAGAAATAAACAAAGGAAAATAGCAACAGGATAAAATCAAAATAAACATAACTATCTCTTCTATCTCAACAAATAGGGGTGACCTACACGGAGTGGTGGGTACACCCCTAAACAAACGCATGGGGAAGGGTGATTTCTACGGAGCGGCAGGTGCACCTACTCTTGCCGCCTTGCTAGGCAGACCACACACATCATACTGGTCTTTATCTGCCGTCATATACTATGTTACTGTATTCCAAAGGCTAGGACCCTGAACAGCAAAAGACCGTAGATGAGTTCACCGCAGTCAAACATCTGAAGACTTCACAAGAAATGCCTGTTGGGAAGAACACAAACTTCTACTGTGTCTTGCCTCACCACTGAAAGGAGACTTCTGTATTTAATTTCCTTTTTCCCTTTCTTTTCTTAGATTATTTGTCATCTCCAGCTTTGTTTCCACTAATGTCTGAGGCCACCATGCTTATTTCTGTTTGTTTCCAGTACCTCGTTCCACTTGTCATGCTTTTTACCCATTAAGAATTTACACATGCTAAATGCAGAAAAAAGCGAGGCTATGTATTGGCAACCTATGAGAAGTGTCCTACTGGCCACATTGCGTTTTGATGATCTGGCCCAAACAGATCTTAAGAGTAAGGGGCCTGGGCTGCTTGTTAGGAAAGCCAGTTTGATGAGTAAAAAAGAATAGCTCTGGTGTGGAAAGACCTACTAGGAATGGAGGCGCACATTCTAAAACTCGGTGTAAATGGAAAAACTGTTGATGGCCAGATGGTAAAGGAGAGGGCCATGTTTCTTCTGATCAGTGAGGCTTATACATATTGTTCTCAAAAGCTACAAGTGATGCTATTAACCCATTATAATTATGAGGTGAGGGTAGGGGAGACATGGAAAGAGGGTCAGTGCGGTGCATTTGTAGGAAAATTCTCTGATAGCAAAGGTTCTGGCATTCAAAAAAGGTGAACCTCTACATTTAGGAACCTATTTAGGTACCTAAATTTGTCCCTTATTTTCAGCCAGCTAAGCTAGGCTAATGGTTAGCATGTTCCAATTGTTACTAGGTTCCATTGAATAACATGGGACCTAGTTATAAATAGCTTGTGCTGTTAGCTCAGCTTAGTAAATATGCCCCTAAGTATTGCAAGTTTTCATTTGAATTCACCTAAAATTAGGGACCAAAAAGTTATACTTTTAAATTTAGGGCTGCCGTTTATTTTTCCTAGATTTAGGAGCCTAATTTAGGTGCATAGTGCTAAAAATCAGTGCTAAGCTTTTAACTTTTTTCCCCTACCCTAAATCTTCACGTATCATTGCTTACTTTTTAGGTTCATAAATTTAGGAGTTCAGTGAAATAAGGAACATAAATTTAGGAACTCAGCCCTAGTACATTTTTAAAAAGGCCAATTTAGGAGTCTAACCCTCAAACTTGGAGTCTAGGATCCTAAACCCTTTTAATATTGGACTTTATATTTTACTTTAAAGGTTGGTCCTCTCCTTTTCTTTCGTTTTGTTTTATTCTATTTTTTGAGTGTTAGAGGAGGTAGGCTTAGCAGATAGCCAGGGATAGGTAGTGGTGGGGGGAAATAGAGGAACAGTAAGGGGGTAGGGGAAAAAGTTTAAAATGTGCAAAACTGGATTTCTGTATATTGCGTGAGATGTTTATCAGAAGCAAATATATGCATTGCTTTGTGGTTGTGAAACCTCAGTGAACAAATTGAATCCTATATTAGTTCCTCAACAATTAGGGGTCCTTTTACTGAAGCGAGCTAAGCAGCTAAGGTGCATTTTAGTACATGGCAACTGTCCTCTTGGATCCATAGTAACTGGTACCTTGGGGGCATGTCGGTTACTGTGTGGTAATTCCTACAGCAATTGCAAATCGTCGTAATTGGAGGAGGGGGGATGGGGGGGGTTAGAGGTAGAGAGGAAGCATAGAGAGCATATTGCATTAAGTGCAGGGGAACATAGCATGTACTAAATATCAATACTGCAATTAGCACAGGTTCACTTAACAACACTGCAATGTGCGTCAATAGATGCATCTGGGTTAATTGCATTCCTGTGGTAAGTGCCGGAAACATGCTGGTGCAGCCCCCAACAGGACTGCAGAGGCTCTGGACATCATGCATGTTAGTTTTAGCACTAAGAGCACGTTAAGTGCAAAAACCTAATGCACCCTAGTAAGAGACCCTTAGTCTATCATGTAATTTTCTATTCCTGAGAATCATGGGAGTGAATGGAATGGCTGCATTACTTAGCCAGAAGGAGATCTCATTCACATTTGATCCGAACTGAGTATATGATATTGCTGCTTTAATCCTAAAACCCTTTGACATATATATTCTGACTCTATTGAATTTATTTTTTATTTATTTTATTTACATTCTCTTATATACCGCGCTATTCTGCATCAGTGCAGTTTACATTGAACAAACTGAAATTACATTGAACAGGGCATTATAACTTGGAGATAACTATTTTACAGGGAACATGGGCTATGGAGGGTTAAGTGGCTTGCCCAAGACCACAAGGAGCACCTGTGGGACTAGAAACCCCAGTCCTTCCGGCCCAAGGTTGCTGTCCTCTAGTGGGATTTGAACCCCCAACCTTCCAGCCTGAAGTACCTTGCCCCAACCACTAGGCCACTCCTCCACTCCAGCATATTTATTAATATTTAGCATATTTATTAATATTTCCATTTCTCAATCACCTGCTTTTTTGGAAAACTCAATGATTTACAATTAAAAGTACCATGTAAAGATACAATATGATAACATATAAATAAAATACAATAAAACTTAATACGCATATCATTCTTACACCTTTCATCACTCTAATAAATATAGTCCATACTGAGGTTACCTAAAATACAATCAATTTCTCCGAGAAGCTACGATTCAAATAACCAGGTCTTTATGTGTTTTCCAAAGTACATAAATGACTTGAACGCACAAATGACCTGGACAACTTTAAGTACGATATAACTTTTATCAGCAACACAGAAATATAGATAAGGATGGCAGGAAAAGACCATAGGACCAGTTCAGTCTGCCCATCTAAATCAAGTGCCCGGGTTCTACAATCCCTTCCTTTTCTAAAGAGATCCTTGAAGCTTGTCCAACGCTTTCTTGAGTTCTGATATTGTCCTTATCTTCACTTCCCCCACCTGAAGGCAGTATCAGAATTCAAGAATTCATGCTTGCTGCAGATGGGAATGCAGGGTAAGTTCCCCACTAAGCTAAGTACTTCATACCACCAACTGGTTAATGTTGGAGAAGCTTTTCACACGTAGGGAAAGTCTGGCATTAAAGAACTAATGTGTAAATATCGTTTTGGGGCAGGAATGGGCAGGGACTGGCCCTTACAATCAGGGGCGGCCCAAGGGGGGGGTGCGGGGCCATGTGCGGAGACTCAGTGCAGGGTCTCATTTGCATAAGGTGCCTCATTTGCATAAATATTTGCATAATGTTACCATACATTAACTTTTAGTAAACATGCCTCTTAATGAGTGTATGGATAAAGAAAGACTAAAAGATTTCTACATTACTATAATCCAGTGCCAACCGCCAGGCACATTAGGAACTACTACAAACACTGCCCATTTAGAACCCATAGCAAACCCGCCGTATCCTAACAGCACTACCAGGACTCACAAAGCACCATTCTCTACCTATCAAAAGGCAACACTGCAAATATTAAACCAATGCATTTCAGAGAATAACAATACATGACCTACTGGGGAAAGAGAACAACTGGCAATGTCAAATAGGAATTACATAAACAGAATACCTCAGCTCAGTTACACATGCAGAACATAGACCATCACCAAACAAGGAATCACAATTTAGAAACAGGAAGACAATAATTAAATTGGGAACCCCAAAAGCCGAACTTGGAATGTACAACACTGTAGAAATAAAACTATAAATTAATTTCCTCTTGTACTAAAGAAAGCGCAGACGTTAATGATACACATTTCCTAGAGCTGACATATTCCAGTTAATAAATTCAAAATAAAGAGATATTTTTCTACCTTTTGTGCATTTTTTTTCAGTTGCAATTGCTCCAACTACTTTCTTCTGGTTTCTTCGTGTCTTCTGCTATCTCTCCATTGTCTGCTGTCCATTTGTCCTTTCTTCTCTCTTCTAGGTTTTTCCATCCTCTCTCTACATCTGCTTTAACATACTAATCTTTCTCCGTTTGCTCTTTCCTCATTCCTATTTCATCCACTCAAATTTTACCCCTCCATCCTCAATCCCCACTTACTCTCCCAATATCCGGCCAATTGTAGATTTGTCTTCCCTCCCACACAAAATATTTTCCCCTCTCCATTTCACTCTCCCAGCTCCATCCCATTCTAATCCTCCCCAAACATCAGCTCCCTTCTAGTTCTAGCCCCACCCAGCATCCACTCCCTTCTAGTCCCTGCATCAGCCCATTTCCAGTCCTAGCTCCCCCATCCATTTCCAGTCCTATCCGAGCCCCTCCATCAGCTCATTTCCAATCCCAGCCCCCCCATCAGTCCATTTCTAGTCCTTTCCTAGCCCCACCATCAGCCCATGTCAAATCCTAGCTCCCCTCCACTCAGCCCATTTCCAATCCAAGCCCCCCATGAGCCTATTTCCAGTTCTAGCCCCTCCATGAGTCCATTTCAATTCAAGCCCCCACTACAGCCCATTTCCAATCTTAGCAACCCCAATAGCTCATTTCCAAACCTATCCTAGCCCCTCCATCAGCCCATTTCCTGCCCTAGACCCCCTCCACTCAGCCCATTTCCAGTCCTAGCTCCCTCCCCTCACAGCCCATTTCCATTCCAAGCCCCCTCTCCAACAGCTATTTGCAGTTTAAACCCCCCCTTCCACTCAGCACATTTCCATTCCAAGCTCCCGTCCCCATCAGCTATTTGCAGTTCAGGCCCCCCTTCCACTCAGTCCATTACCAGTCCTAGCCCCCCATAACCCATTACCAGTCCTAAGCCCCCCCACAACCCATTACCAGTCCTAAGCCCCCCATCAGCCCACTTCCAGTCCTAACCCCCATCAGCCCATTTCCAGTCCTAGCCCCCCACATAGCCCATTATCAGTCCTAACGCCCCCCCATCAGCCCATTTCCAGTCCTAGCCCACCCATAGCCCATTACCAGTCCAAATCCCCCCATCAGCCCACTTCCAGTCCTAACCCCCATCACCCCATTTTCAGTCTTAGCCCCCCATAGCCCATTACCAATCCTAACCCCCCATCAGCCCACTTCCAGTCCTACCCCCCCATCAGCCCATTTCCAGTCTTAGCCCCCCGTCCCCATAGCCCATTACCAGTCCTAACCCCCCCATAAGCCCACTTCCAGTCTTAGCCCCCCCAATAGCCCATTACCTGTCCTAACCCCCATAGCCTATTACCAGTCCTAACCCCCCCATCAGCCCATTACCAGTCCTAACCCTCCTCCCCCCCCCCCATCAGCCCAGCTAGATAATAAAAAAACACAAACTGGCTGCTGCTGCCGCTGCCGCCGTGGCAGTGGCAGAATGGAGCACCCCGCGGGGCCCCCCCCTGCCCTGCAGAGTCCTCCTTTCAGCATCAGCTCCCAAAGCGCAGGCTTTTCAGAGCTGCGAAGGGAGAGTGTCTCCTCTCGCGGCTCTGTTAAACCCGCTGTGGCGGGATTAACAGAGCTGCGAGAGGAGAAGCTCTCCCTTCGCGGCTCTGGCTGCCGACGCTGAGGGAGTTGATGCTGAAAGGAGAATTCTGCAGGGCTGGGGGGGGGCCCCGCGGGGTGCTCAATTCTGCCGCTGCCATGGCGGCAGCGGCAGCAGCAGCCAGTTTGTGGTTTTTTTTTAATCTAGCTGGGCTGATCGCTGATGCAAGATGTTTTTTGCGCGGGGCTCCCTGAAACGCGGGGCCCTGTGCAAAAAACATTCTTGCTCAATGGACGGGCCAGCCCTGCTTACAATTACCGCATGCTAACTACTAACGAGGCAGATAAGGAGGAGCAGTTAATGACACTTCAAGAAGTATAGCTATGAGCTGCATCATGGTATTATCTTAGACCTCCCCAAAATGCTGGGAATGCTCCCCCCCAACAGTTAACATAAAGGTTTTGCAGTCACCCCATGTGAATTTTAACAATTACCAGGTAGTAACTGCACAACCTTAGCACACTTTACAAAACACCAGCCAAAATGTCTACAATAGACCTCTAAGGGCCCAATATTTGAAATGCGTCTACACGTTTTACAGTCCAGTAAATCAGGATATTCAATGGCACTTATACGGTTAATGCCATTGAATATCCTCTTCTAACTCCCCTACGTGGCCTGATGCTATCCGGTTAGCATTGAGGCATGTCAGGGGGCATGCCGGGGCGGAGCAGAGGTGGCGACAAGCGATAATCAGGCAGCAGCAATATTGCATGCTGCCCAGTTAGCGATCTGCGCCGGAAAAATAGGCGCAGAAAACCCTTGCCTGTCTTTCAGCACATGAGCTAATCCGGCAGCATGTAACATCGCTGCTGACCGCTTACCCAATGCAGCTTCCAACGTTTGCGGCGAACCCCTGGATATTCAATGCTGAGGCCACATATGACCCCAGTATTAAATATCCAGGGTTAAGGGTGGTCATAGCCTGCTCAACTCAATATCGGGCCCATAGAATATGATAGAAATCAGAAGGTTGACCCAGTTTGCCCACTACAGATACAGTACAACGTTCCTATTACTTTCCTGCTAATAAAGGTCCTCTACACTTGCTCCATGTATTCTTTAATTACAAAACCATCTTTGCCTCTGTCATCCAACCTCTGCTTCCAGCTGGGTACTTGTGACCTGGATTGACCACTGCTGGAAACAGATTACTGGGATTGCTGGACCTTTAGTAAGACCCACTATAACAGTTATTACGTTTGTTTGTGTGAAGAAAGTCTTCCTTGAGTTATTTTTGAATTTTATCCTTTCAAGTCTCATACCGTGACCTCTTGGTCTAGAACTTCATTTCTATCAGTTTTCCAATCTGTTCTCACTCACATTTCTTCCCAAAAGTAGGTTCGATTTTTCTTTTCTCATTTTCTCTCTATTTTTATATGTTCACTACTTCATTATTTTTTTTAAACTAGCTAATTAAAATGATCTCTCGTGCATGAATTAATATTCCTTACAATTAAGTATTTGCAATATTGTTTTAGTATATTTAAAACTGTTCTGCAATTGATTTATAAGAGAATATTCTGTCTCAAAGTTCACTTTTAGATTTCCTGTCAGAAGGAAAAGAATGGCTTTCAAAGTGCCCATGTATTCCTTCTGCTAGAAATAGTATTAATTTAAAAATGTTCCACTTTGAAATATATTCCTGTTGGATTTTTGTGTAAAGATGTTCTAATAAAAAAGGAAAAATCATTGTTCCCTCTAGATAGACTTAGATGCTCTAGTTCTGACTATATCTAGATATCTTTACTTGTCTGTCATTAGCTGTCTACTTAGATAAAAATATAAACAGATCCATCATTCATAAATTATTAGGGATGTTCATAGGGCAAAAATCTTTGGCTCATTTTCATTTTGTTTGGCCTTTTTCCTATTTTTTACGTTTTTTGGTTCATTTCATGCATTTGTTTTAATGAAAAGAAATGTAAGGCACCTAGACAACTTAATGCATGTTTAATTCATAAGATGATATATGTTAAATCAGTTTTGTGCCACACTAAAGTTTTGAAGGTGTGCCGATGAACGCAAATCCCTACAGAATATAGAAATGGCAATACATTATATCTCATGGATCATGTATATAAAAAGTGATTTACCTCATCTATTAGAGTGTGGAATCTAGTTATGACCTCCTTACAGTTTAATAAGGTTTTGTCCACATCTTCGCCTTTTGTACATTTTTGGACTCTTCTGACAAACAAGTAATCTTCATGTAGGCTCATCTCCTCCTCAACCTTTTTGTGGATCATTGAAATAAAAGAGAGTAACAGCCTATGAATTAAAATAACGAAGACTCAGACAAGTACAGTTTCATTTTTACATAAAAATATAGTGATAATAATCCTTAGTTTATTTGTATTTTTAACAACCGAATCTATAGAACTGTTATACTGTACAGTACTTGGCCATTTAAAAAAGGTTGATAATAATCACAGAGTTTTGCAAATCTATATTCTCACATTTTTATGTAGCTCCATACGGGAAACCATAAACAACCAAATCTATTTCTTTAGGCAGTTTGATGAAATGACATGTCTGCTATTCATAAGCTACACAAGTGCTGTCATATTAATTCATCCTATAATGTGACTTGTGATTGCCTGGCTTCCTGTTGTATGGAAATAAAAAATGAAGTGCAGCTATCTATCAAATTATATTAAAGCAATTTTCATAAAATACTTTTCTTTCTCAAACAGCATATCACTAGGACTATAACGGCACATCATGAACAATACAAGGTTCTTGGTCTTACCTTATCTATCTTCTTGTAGAGATATAAACCAAAAAGTGTTGTTCCAATAACTTGTGCTAAAATAAATAAAGTAAGAAAGCACATCGTTGTTTTCATTGTAGCAGGCGACTGTGTATTTACAGGTCTTGGGGGGCTTTGGTTATATGGTTCATTCATTCTTTGCTAGAGTTGATGAGATGCCCTCCACCAAGATACTATGTCCAAAGCAGCATTAGTTCTGTCAACCTACGACACCTTTAGGAAAGTTATGGGTAGCGTGATTACGCAACCCACACTTCCTGGAAAATATGCCTGTAGTATGTTGATTTGCTCGCTGTCATCTCCCACAGTAAAATGCTCACACGATTCTCTTCTTATGTCTTTGGCTTCCATGGTTCCAATTGCTAGCTCATACCAAAAGTGATTTGGATGTTCCTTTTTTATGTACATATGCGTAACCTGAAATCTTTGACATTTCTTTACATTAAAAATAATCACAGCTACTGGATAGGTAATGTTTATAACATGAACTAAATCTGTAACTTATATACTGCATAAAACTTTGAAATAGTTCTTATAATTTAGTTGTTCTTAGGAAAGCACATAGCCTGCATAATTTATCTAACACTGAATCCTGGATATAATAAGAAGTCAATTTCGATGGTACACAATCAGTATTGTGCTATCTTGTTGTTTTAGACAGGATACCATGCTTAGGAAATATGCTTGTTGCAAACAGTCCCTGCAGTTTTACACCCACCCACCCACCGTATCTGTCCTGTGTGGTTTCAGCAGCATTTGCAAAGAACAACCATTTGCAAAGCAATCCAAGTATGCACAGTTTCAATGGGTTGAAATATCCTCTATTTTCTCTCCTATTGTAAAATTTCCTGCAGCTGAATTTTGCATTGAAAACATTTTTTTTTATTTTTGCTAAGAAAATTAAGGTTAAAAATCTCAGAGCTCAAGTATGTCATTCATATCGTTTTATACAGCATGTTCTATTTAATACCTAACTTATAAATCATTATACTGTCCGGTATTTTGTTGTTGTCACTTAATTACACAAAGGCCCTGATTCCTCAAAGTTTTCCCTATAGGCACAGAATGGGAGAAAATCCTTTGTGAAGTAATGGCAGAAAAAGACCAACTGACCTCTCCAACAATTCCTGTTCACATTACCAGGAAATGCCTCAACTACCAGTTAGATAATTTCTCCTTATCCAGGCAGTTTTTTGTTTTTCTCATTTTGTATTGCAACATCTTAGGTAAATGCATATGAAAGATCACTCACTTACCCAGTATCCCTCCCTTCCTAAGTCTAACCACAAGCTTTTCAACAATCGACATAGCTACCAATTAGCCAAACATGCAGACTCCTAGGAGTATGTTTGCAAAGCAGTGGTAGCAGCCTCCATGCGATATCCGAGCCGTGGCCCCATTGTGGCTCCGATATCGCATGGAGGCCGCTACTGCTGCTTTGTAAACATACCCCCTAGACTCCCACATAGCATGCTAAGTAGAATCAACTATGAAAGCACCCATTGTGTCCCCTAGGACTTCTGGTCCCAATATTCAAAAGCATTTACACGGTTTACAGACCTGGTCTTTTTCTGCCATTACTTACAAAGGATTTTCTCCCATTCTGTGGAGAATATAATGATCTATTAGTTAGGTATTAAATAGAACATGCTGTATAAAATGATATGAATGACATGCTTGAGCACTGAGATTTTTGCAACATGCTTAGTGCTGCTGAAATCCACGACTGCTGCCACTTCCCGCGCTAATGCTAGCTGCTTAGCATCGGGGCCTTCCGATGGCGGCACCCAAGGATAACCAGTTAGCAGCGATATTCAGCCGCTTGCTGGTTATCTCTCAGCAATGAAAGTCAGAGGAATAATCTGGCAGCAGTTGAATATCATCGCTGCCCAGTTAGTTTCCTGCTGCCCCAGATATTCAATGTCGGTGGTCGGATATGGCCCTGACACTGAATATCTGGATTAGTGCTCAGCAGTGATGGCTAGGCGCACTAATCGCGCTAGCCACTGCCACTGAAAATCAGGCCCTCTATTTTTGACGGTCCATACAACTTGACAGACACAGACGCTAGTTGAATTATATCAATGCAATCCTAACCTAAATAGCTACCAATATTAGGGCAGCCACCCAAAATATCTGAACTCCTAGATCCCTTATAAAACCTGCCAGACACCTCTGATTATGTAAACACACATACTTCCACTAGGACCTCTAATATTTAGTCGTCATGCAGCTGTTTTTGCAAGACTGAGCAGGTGCAATCTGGGCCAACATTAGCAAGGTGTAACCAGGGTAATTGCCCTGGGCCTCCATGCCACAGGATGCCCAAGCCTGTTCGAAGCTGAGGGAGATTAGCAGACTGGAATTCCCGCCAAAATTTCTACCCAGGGCCCAAGTGGGTATAACACTGGTCCTGGGGCTAGCACACATCAAACAAGCAAAGGCATGAAGGCAGAAGAAAATAGATTTTGTAAAACAAGGCCTTGGTTAGACTATGTTAAGAATTCATAACTAATTCAAATCTTTTATATGACTAATCTAAGCCTATATGAAGAAGGGGTATTCCTCAGAAGACTAAATCAGGGACGTTGTTAGATTAGGTTGCTAGAATTTTTGCAGGCAAATCTGGGACATTTATCCAAAGTGTGGTGGGGAGGGGGGAAGGAAGGGACACATTACAGTAGTTCCAGGTTTGAGTAACAAGGTGTGAAGGAGGGACGAGGAGTCATTATCTTGCCCCATCCAGCAACAATATTACTTCCAATCAGACAAATCAAAAGATAAAGAAACAGTGTACTGTGCAAAATATAAAGATAATGGATGTAAATTCTAAAAACTGACATTTATTTATTTATTTATCGAGTTTTATATACCACCTTTTCCTTCAATCAAAGTGGTTACAAAAAAGGTTGGGTAGAAGGGACATTTAAAGGGGGGAGAGGAAAACAATACAGAACAATAAACAATGCTGTGAGGTAATAGGGTGTGGGGATTATTGGTTGATGGAGCAGTAGTGTTCAGCAAAGCAACTTCCTGAAATCCTTAAGGTCCTTTGTCGAGCGCATTGGTCGGGTGCATCATTTTTCTAAAACCCCTGGTTGATTCTGGATCATTTTTGAACTCAATAAGGGGAATTTTAGAAGGGACGTTGAAGTGCAATCTGCGATGTCTAAGCCAAAACATCTGAAAATAAAAGCAGGTCCGTCCATGTGCAGACATGATTTCAGAAATGTGCATGTGCCCGATATGGACGTCTGAAAATGTAAAATGACATGAAATTGTATATTCAAATCAAGAAATTGAAAATAACATTTTTCTACCCCTTCTGTCCCCATTGCTGGACAGGAGGCTGCCAAACACATAGGGACACAGCTCTAAAATCAAGGACAATCCCTGAAAATTGGGGACATCTGGTAACTTTACTGTTAGATTAATTTGTCTCAGTCTAGTGAATAAACCTGACTCCATACTAGCAAAAAAAAAAAAAAAGAAAAGTCTGAATTTGTTTTGGAGGCTCCCGTTTGGGGAAAACGCTTTAATTATGACATCAGAGAGTTAGTAAAAAAAAACAGTAAGAAGACACATTGGGGGTCATTTTGGAAGCCCTATTTGGACATCCAAAAATGGGAATAGAGACTTCCAAAGCCATTTTAGAAGCTAGGTCTGTGGATGCTGACGTCTGATAGGGGCATTGTGGAAACTTTTCAGGAATCTGGATGGCTTCACCTGATCTCAGAAACGTCCCAGACATCTGGAACCACGTTTAAGTTTAGACCCGCTCCAGGCAGGAACAGGCATCTGAAAAGTTCTGGCTTTGGCTGGAAAACATCCAGAGACTGTAGAGGAGAAAGCACTCCATCAACCCCAGTACTCAGCATGATCTTAATGATAGCAGCAGTGGGATTTGAACCCGGGCTTCCTTGCTCTCAGCCCACTATTCTAACCACTAGGCTGTTCCTAAACATCCAGCTCCCAAGACATTATTCTAGGGACATCTATGTAGACGCTTGCACATTTGTGCCAAAGGACTGGAGAGAGGCTCATGTGGTGCCTTTACACAAAAGCGGAAGTAAGGATGTGGTTGAAAACTACAAGACGGTTAGTTTAACTTTGGTGGTGAGTAAATTATTGGAAACGCTGTTGAAAGAGAAAATAGTGAGGTTTCTGGAGTCCAGCGGATTACAGGATCCGAGGCAGCATGGATTCACCAGAGGCAGGTCTTGTCAGACAAATCTGATGGATTTCTTTGACTGGGTGACCAGGGAGTTGGACCGAGGGAGAGCCCTAGATGTGGTGCATTTAGATTTCAGTAAAGCCTTTGACACTGTTCCTCACAGGCGACTTATAAACAAACTGAGCACCCTAGGGATGGACCCTGAAGTTACTGCTTGGGTCAAAAATTGGTTCAGTGGGAGGTGGCAAAGAGTACAGGTACATGGAGTCCACTCTGAGGAGAAGTAAGTTACCAGTGGTGTGCCCCAGGGAGCTGTCCTTGGTCCGATTCTTTTTAACATCTTTGTTAGTGATATAGCGGAAGGGCTGTCGGGTAAGGTTTGCCTCTTTGCGGATGATACCAAAATCTGCAATAGACACCCAGGAAGGTGTAGATAACATGAGGAGGGATCTAGCTAAGCTTGAAGAATGGTCTAGAATTTGGCAGCTGGGATTTAATGTTAAAAAATGTAAGGTCATGCATTTGTTTATGTTTATTAAAACTTTATATACCGTCCATAAACGGTTAGCATCTGGGCGGTTTACATACTTTAAAAAAATAACAAGGAGAGAGAGCTGCGAAAAAGAAGAAGAAAAGGAATGCCATAAAATCCTTAAAAGACAGATAGGGATAGGGTCAAAAGATAGAAGGGGAAACGAAGATAACATGGGGGAGGAAAGAGAACACATTAACATGTCAGTAGTGGGGGGTATAGCAGGGGGGAGGGAAAGATAGAGAGCAGGAACAGGTTACAAAAAACGGTGGAGGAGAGGGGGATAGGAAGCTAACACAACAACGGAGTGAAGGGGAGAGGGGTCAGACTGGGAAGGGGAGGTTGAAGGCAGAGCAGAAAAGGTGAGTTTTTAGTTTAGTTTTAAAGGAGATATATGAGGTCTCTAAGCGGAGCGAATGGGGGAGTGAGTTCCTGAGTCTAGGGCCAAGGAAAAAGAAGGCTGAGGACCGAGTGGATTCCAGGTGGGCTTGGGAAGGGGGGGGGGGGAATAAACATACGGTTAGCGTGAATAGAGCGAAGGGAACGGTGCAGGGTATGTAGATGAACCTGGTCGGCGAGGTACAAGGGAATACCTTTATTTCTTCTGTGAAGTTCCTACCACTCTCCCTCTAAACCTACTTATATTAAAAACGGAATACACGTACCAGAAGCTTGAAAAATTGCTACCCACGTGGGGCAGAAGAAATAAATGAAAAAAGAGTAAACACAAGGGTTGTATTTTTTAGATAAAGGGATCACAGAAGAGTACGATGGCAGCAGTATGCACATTTTAAGCTAAGTGCAATACGGCTTTACGGCCAAAATTAAGAGTCTTAGCGATACTCAACAATAGGACAATATAGCCATAGCTCCATCTATCTTCGGATTTGTTTGATAATTTTATTTTATTAGAGAATATACACTGAAGGTCATTGATGCTATTAGGCACATCAGTTGGGCAAGTTTAAAAGCCCAAATAATGAGTGCCGTGTAAGTCTGAGACCTTCTGTGTTAGTACAAATACATATCACTTGATTGACTATATTTATTTATTTATTTACATTCTCTTATGTACTGCACTATTTGGCATCAGCGCGGTTTACATGGAACAAAATGCTCAGTACAAATAACATGTATGAGTTTACAGATAACAGGGAACAAAAACTTGGATAACAGGGGTAACTATTTACAAAACTTACTACATGGAGAAAACACAATCCACAATCCAATATAAGAAGATTTGAAAGTGATTATAGTTCCATGTGGTTATTATTGAGCGTTTTTCGTAATTTAAGATTGAAAGTACAATGGCTTGGAGAAGTGAAAATCTTTGTATGGAGAGAGACATCTCTGCTCTTGAGAATCTTGACTAAGTCCTTAGCCATTCTGCCAAGAGTGGTGTGACATCGGATATCTTGACTGCTTGTCCTTTCTTTATTGATTGTTGATCCAAGTAGGTTAAAGTTGTCCACTATTTCAATTACTTCTCCATCAATGATGAACTTATTGATTTTGCCACTTGTCAGGATCTTTGTAAGGTGCAGGCCCATTTTAAGACTATGTGGTATGTTTACTACAGAGCATTAAGGTAACAGCGATAAGGGGTGTTACATGCGAAAAAGGCTCTGGGTGGGAGGAGGCGTTCCGGTGTTAAGAGCACAATGGGCTAGTTTATTTATTTATTTATTTGCTTTTATATACTGCACTCTTCAAAATCAGTGCAGTTTACATATAATGTGAACAGAACAACAGTTTACATAGAACAATTTACATTGAACTGGGAACGAGGAACGGTAAATAACTAAGTATTAAGAACAGGCGGCGACATATTAAAAGTGAAATACAGGGAAATGAACTTGGAGTATGCGAACTGGACAGAAAAGACCTAGGCTCTGTTCAGGGTGGCTGGTTGTAAGTTAGTTGAAACAAGTATGTCTTTAAGACCTTCTTGAAGGATGTCAGGTCTGTGATGGCGCGGATTGCTGGAGGAAGGGCATTCCTGAGGATTGGTGCAAAGAAAGAAAAGGCACAATTTTTAATAGACTGGGTGCATAAGGGGGTGATGAGTGAGTTCACCATGCATGATCTCCTGGTTCTGTTTTCCGGGGCACGTTGTATGAGGTTTGAGGGAGGTCACAGACATGCCATGTAGAGACTTGATGGTGAGTAAGAGGGCTTTGTATATTAGGCAGCTTGTTATAGGGAGCCAGTGAGCTGAATCAAGAGAGGTGTGATGTGTTCAAATCTGGGCGCAGCCAGGAGTGTTCGGGCAACTGTTTTCATGGCCAGTTGTAAAGGCTGAAGGGTGTGCTTTGGCAGGCCATGGAAAATTATATTGTCATAGTCCAAGTGAGGAAAGATGAGGGCTTGGCATACTGTGCGAAAGTCTGAGGGCTCGAGGAGAGGACGTAGATGTCGGAGGGTTCTTAGTTTATGGTAGACCGCCTTGGTGATATTTTGTATGTGGGCTTCCCAATTCAGATGTTGGTCCAAGATGACTCCAAGATAACGTACGTCTTGCTTAGCCATGAGTCTGAAATCTCTCAGTTTGAGGGCTAACAGGATATCAGGCATTAAGGTGTCAAGCATGCACCATAATATCCGAAAATGGCTGTCACCCTAACACTGGATAAGGGAGCATCAAGGAAGTCAATGTGAAAGTGATGGATGGAAGGACAGTGGGAGCTGATGGACCTGCAAGATCCATGGGCACCCTATCTGGCAGCCAGTATTGTGGATGAGCATATGGGAGGCAGCTGCACTGATGCACTGGGGGGTGCCAATGTAAAACAGTGCAATGTCAGTGTGTGGCATAGGATGGGGAAGACTTGTCCCCCAGCAGAGTCAGAAGTGGCAGGATGTGTGCAGCAAAAGGAGGATGGAGCAGAAGTGGTGACTTGCAGATCAGGCACAGGAGAGGTGTGAATGAAGCGGCCAAATGTGGGAAAGAGTACCTGTGTAGGCCATGGTGTAGCAGCTTGCATGAGAAGACATGACTGCACATAGCTACCAGAAGCTGATGGAAGGGTAGAAGGAAGAATGGCAGCAGAGTATGGCACGGGATGGCAGCACTGATGTACCAGAGGTGCCATCCCCAATGCATTTGTACAGTGTGGAAAAAGTGTGTGTCAGTGCCACACACCTGTCCCAGCCACCCAACCACCATACAACAACTCAGACAAAAGTGCATACAATAACTGGACAGGAGTCAATAAAACTGAACAAAAGGGGCATGTATGGACATGATTTGATGCCTGCAGATGGCTATTTTTATTAAACATGTTTTATATACTGCCTTTCATGATATCAAGGTGGTTTACATTGAACATTATAACTTGGAGATAACTATTTTACAGGGAACATGGGCAATGGAGAGTTAAGTGGCTTGCCCAAGACCACAAGGAGCACCTGTGGGACTAGAAACCCCAGTCCTTCCGGCCCAAGGTTGTGGTCCTCTAGTGAGATTTGAACTCCTGACCTTCTGGCTTGAGGTAACTTGCCCCAACCACTAGGCCACTCCTCCCTCCAAAGGATAGGGTTGTCTATATTTAATGCAGAGATGTGATGGAGCCAAAGCTCTACAGTAACAGTCATGATGTCATACCTGACTCATGTTGCACAAGTAGGTTACAGCTGTATGCATGTAACTGCCTGTTGGTATACCACTGCATCAGTGCAGTCATGTCGGGTTATGTTATACCGAAAAAGTGGTAATGTCTGATGAAAAACAGGGACTGAAAGAACCTTCAGTCAGCTGAGGCAATGGAGGGTTAGGTGACCTGCCCAAAGTCACCGGAGTTGTGGGCAATCCATTAAGGTTATGGCATACATAAAGCGCCATAGTAAAACATTCCAAATTGTCATGAAAGGAGTGCTAGTGGGCCTCAAATCCTGCATCCTAAGCCAATGCCATGACCATTATGCCACACCTCCAAACAGTTTCCAGACATCTGCAGGGTGAACATGTTTGACTCCCTGCAATGGGCTGCAGCAGAACCAATAAAGCCATGCTCTCAGAAGGCCATGATAGTGAATAGTCCTTTTGCTGACCCAAATTGTGGGTAGAATGCATTGCAAACTATAAGGATGTGTCTGCCAGTCACAGCAGAGCCCAGACTGTTACAGGCATGAAAATGAAGTAAGTAGCACACAGTCACAAAAAGAAGTGGGAATCAAACCCCTATCCCCTGCTTATGGAGACATTGCACTAATCAGTGGGCTACAACACCACACCTCTCTGCATAGCAATGGCTAGATTCGAAGAGACTGCTGGTCACTGCCTAAAATGACTGCTGTGTGTGCCAGTATAAGTTAGCCCAATGATGCACTGCTCACATAGAACAGCAATCTGCAGCCAATCACCAAATGGAGAATGCACTGATCCATCACCTCAGCTTAGTAAGATGCACTGACAGTGTGTGATACAAGCACAGAACAGCTACAAATGGTGCTACTGAGCAGTTTCAACAGTCATCCTGAGGTGAGGATGGGCACACAGCACCTGGTCCCCAGAGCTGGCACTGCTAGAGATGGTCTCTGCCGGCTGTGCTGCCAGTGTGTTATGCTAGTCACCTTGTTTCCTAGCACCTTGTTTCCTAGCACAATTGTAGCATGCCGTAGGTGTCTGTTATATCTGGGTCCTGTGTCCTGCCCCTGTTGGTTAGGGACTTCTCCTAGAACAGTACATGTCAGTGCCCAGTGTTAAAGTAGATGATGCCAAATGTAGTGGGGGCTTCTAGGCTTGTATGGGGCTACTGGTACTGCCATTCTAATAGTCCTGTCATGACCACAGTGAGTAGGCCAGGAACAACTGCTGTCCCAACCAGGGGTGGCCCAAGGGGGGTGCGGGGCCATGTGCGGAGACTCGGTGCAGGGCCTCATTTGCATAAGGGGCCTCATTTGCATAAATATTTGCATAATGTTGCCATATACTAACTTTTAGTAAACGTGCCTCATAATGAGTGTATGGATAAAGAAAGACTAAAAGATTTCTACATTACTATAATCCAGTGCCAACTGCCAGACACATTAGGAACTACTACAAACACTGCCCATTTAGAACCCATAGCAAACCCGCCGTATCCTAACAGCACTACCAGGACTCACAAAGCACCATACTCTACCAATCAAAAGGCAACACTGCAAATATTAAACCAATACATTTCAGAGAACAAGAATACATGACCTACTGGGGAAAGAGAACAAGTGGCAATGTCAAATAGGAATTATATAAACAGAACATCTCAGCTCAGTTACACATGCAGAACATAGACCATCACCAAACAAGTAATCACAATTTAGAAACAGGAAGACAATTAAACTGGGAATCCCAAAAGCCAAACTTGGAATGTACAACACTGTAGAAATAAAACTATACATTAATTTGCTCTTGTACTAAACAAAGCGCAGACGTTAATGATGCACATTTACCAGAGCTGACATATTCCAATTAATAAATTCAAAATAAAGAGACATTTTTCTACCTTTTGTGCATTTTTTTTTCAGCTGCAATTGCTCCAGCCACTTTCTTCTGGTTTCTTCGTGTCTTCTGCTAACTCTCCTTCGTCTGCTGTCCATTTGTCCTTTCTTCTCTCTTCTAGTTTTTTCCATTCTCTCTCTACATCTGCTTTAACATACTAATCTTTCTCCTTTTGCTCTTTCCTCATTCCTATTTCATCCACTCAAATTTTACCCCTCCATCCTCAATCCCCACTTACTCTCCCAATACCCGGCCAATTGTAGATTTTTTATCCTTCCCACACAAAATATTTTTCCCTTCTCCATTTTACTCTGCCAGCCCCATCCCATTCTAATCCTCCCCCAACATCAGCTCCCTTCTAGTTCCAGCCTCACCCAGCATCCATTCCCTTCTAGTCCCTGCATCAGCCCATTTCCAGTCCTAGCCACCCATCAGCCCATTTCCAGTCCTAGCAACCCCCCAACCCAATAACAGTCCTAGCCCCCCCATCAACCCACTTCCAGTCCTAACCCCCTATCACCCCATTTTCAGTTTAAGCCCCCCTATAACCCATTACCAGTCCTAACCCCCCATCAGCCCACTTCCAGTCCTAACCTCATCAACCCATTTCCAGTCAGCCCCCCATAGCCCACTGCCAGTCCTAACCCCCCTCCCTCATCAGCCCACAGCCTACCAGTCCTAACCCCATCAGCCCACCTCAAGTCCTAACCCCTCCCCATCAGCCTATTTCCTGTCCTAGCCCCCCCATAGCCCATTATCAGTCCTAACCCCCCCATAGCCCATTACCAGACAGCCCCCATCAGCCCACAGCCCATTACCAGTCTTAACCCCGCCCCATAGCCCATTACCTTTTCTACCGCCCCCAACAGGCCACAGCCCATTTCGAGTCCTTACCCCATCAGCCCACCTCACGTCCTTACCCCTCCCCATCAGCCCATTTCCTGTCCTAGCCCCCCCATAGCCCATTATCAGTCCTAACCCCCCCTTAGCCCATTACCAGTCCCAAGCCCCCATCAGCCCACAGCCCATTACCAGTCCTAACCCCATCAGCCCACCTCCAGTCTTAAGCCCCCCAGCCCATTTCCAGTCCTAGCCCCCCATAGCCCATTACCAGACAGCCCCCATCAGCCCACAGCCCATTACCAGTCTTAACCCCCCCTTAGCCCATTACCAGTTCTATCCCCCCCCCAACAGCCCACAGCCCATTACCAGTCCTAACCCCATCAGCCCACCTCCAGTCTTAACCCCCCAACCCATTTCCAGTCCTAACCCCCCCCCCTTGGCTCAAGTAAAATTAAATTTAAAAAAAAAACAAAACGCTGGCTGCTACCGCTGCCGCCGCAGCAGCGGCAGAATGAACATAAGAACATAAGAACATAAGATATGCCATACTGGGTCAGACCAAGGTCCATCAAGCCCAGTATTCTGTTTCCAACAGTGGCCAATCTAGGTCATACGTACCTAGCAGTTTCCCCAAGGGACACAGGTTCCACAATGCTTGTATTGGTTCAAGCATTGATATCCTGGTCCCTTCTTAATAATGGTTTATGGACCTTTCCTCCAGGAACTTGTCCAAACCTTTTTTAAACCCAGCTACACTAACAGCCTTTACTACATCCTCCGGTAACAAATTCCAGAGTTTGATTACACGTTGAGTGAAAAAATATTTTCTTTTATTAGTCTTAAATAGTTTACCCTGTAGCTTCATTGCATGTCCCCTAGTCTTTCTATATTCTGATAAGGTAAACAATCGATCTACGTTTACCCGTTCCACTCCGTTCATTAATTTATAGACTTCTATCATATCTCCCCTCAGCCGTCTCTTTTCCAGGTTAAAGAGCCCCAACCTTTTTAGCCTTTCTTCATAGGAGTAGCCTTCCATCCCCTTTACCATTTTGGTGGCTCTTCTCTGAACCTTTTCTAAAATTGCTATATCCTTTTTAAGATATGGCGACCAGAATTGCACACAATATTCAAGGTGCGGTCTCACCATGGAACGATATAGAGGCATTATAATATCTTTTGTTTTATTTTCCATTCCTTCCTTATCATACCTAGCATTCTATTTGCTCTCTTGGCCGCCGCTGCACACTGGGCCGAGGGTTTTAACATGGTATCCACAAGGACGCCTAAATCTTTTTCTTGGGTGGTGGTTCCTAATGTGGAACCTTGCATCGTGTAACCATAGTTTGGGTTGTTCTTCCCTAGGTGCATAACCTTTGACTTCTCCACTGTCCCGCGGGGCCCCCTCTGCCCGGCTGAATCCCTCCCTCCCTCCCTCCCTCCCCCCGTGACGGCTGAGCCCCTCCGTGCCGGCTTTGAGAGTCGCGAAGGGAGAGTGTCTCCCTCACGTCTCTGTTAAGCCTGCAGGGGCAGATGGGAAATAATTTATTGCTACTGGGCTGCCCTTCTATTTAATAAATACAAGGGTATTAAGGAGGGGTATTCTTTCCAATCCAATGGATGTTTGGGGGCAAAATAACTGAAAATGTAATAGAATGAGACCAGATTTGGCATGGGAGGAAAACTGGTGCAAAGATGACACAGATTCAAAAATGGGCCATATTGGCCTGGTAGTTCAAAAGAAATTAGTTCCCTTAAAAAATGGCCGAGTGCATTTTTATGCAAGAAGCATTTCCAGATTCTGCTGTATAGAAATGTTGATTGTGAAACATAAAAGCTAGGGAATTGCTCCTTTCAATTTCCTTCTCCCCTCTATTCTACTCTCAAGGTCACAGACAACATGCCAATTACACATAAGACATACACAACACAGATAAAACCACACCTCATAGGCACTGGAAATAATTTCATACAGATGTTCCGCATGCTTTCCCCACTATGAACCTTCACCAGTGCTGCCGCACCCCTCTCATTGACTGATCCAGATGCATATTTCATTTTCTTTTTTGTAATTCCACCTCAAAACCTACTGACGGAACCATACAGCTTTCTTAATAGTTTCTATGTGCATTGCTGTTAGTTGTTGCCGTGGGCAGAGTCAGAATAAGTCATAGGAAAACTAGGCACACACCTAGGGCCCAGATGTTTAGGAAGAACCTGTCAGATATATTGAGGATGCAGGAGATTTGGATTTTCAACCGTCTATTTTTTCAGAATTGTAATAGTTAGAGTAGTGAGCTGAGAACCAGAGAGACTAGGGTTCAAATCCTATTGCCACTCCTTGTGATCTTTGCAAGTCACTTAATCCTCCATTGCCCCAGTTACAAACTTAGATTGTAAGCCCTCCAAAGATAGAACACCTACTGTACCTGAATGTAATTTGCCTTGAGCTACTCCTGAATAAGGCATAAGTTAAGTCCAAAATTCCCTCCCTTCCTAACATGTCTGGACATTTTTCAAAGTTTAAAGCATGTATCTATAGCCTTTCAATCCTCTCCTTTGTATGAATGAGCCTGCCCTGCCATGCAATGCTCAGGGCTGGCACTGTCTATTAGGCTAACAAGGTGGTCATCTAGACTAGTGCAAACGTTTTGAAGGCAGCCCAGCAGCAATTACCCAAAGCCTCTGGCACTGCGTGCTGTTGGTGCTCACTTTGACCAGCCGCTTCCGCCTCCTCGGACACAGACTTCCTGTTTGCATGTGGGTGCTGCATCATAATTCTGCAGTAGAGGGGGCAGAAGTAGCTGGTTAAAGCAGGCACCAACAACACACAGTGCAAGAGGCTCTGGATAAGCACTGCATTGCTGTTTTACTGTCATTTCTGCAGCTGCAGGTCTTGAAGGGGGATAGCAGCAGGGGTAGGGGTGGGCAGGAGAACTTGTGCTATACAAGCAAAATTTCTGCATGAATTAGGGACTGGGAATGTGCTCTGCAAGAGGCAAAGAGCTGAGAGAAAGCCAATGAGTAACCCGGAGGGGGGAGGATACTGAAAAAGGGTCAGCATGAGAGAGCAATAGGAGGAAAGGAGAGGGAGACCGCTACTGCAACAGACTGAGGAAAAGAGCTGGCAAAAATTGCAAAAACTTTACATGATAGCGGCCTGAGCTGAAAATAATTGGGGAAGGGGGTGTCACTCACTGAGTACATGAGCGGCAGGCAGTGGCACAATACCAGATGTAAGTGTGTGTGCAGTTCTGTCTCTCTTTGGTGGGGCCAATATCATATACTGTAAATAGAAATACCCTTTGAGCTAAACAAGTCCACTGCTAGAAATATACCCATGCACGTAATAAGTGGAAGGAATTTCAGTCTGGTGAATTTACTCACGTAACTATTTAATTACCTGGACAAATACCTCAGAAAACTGACCTCATAGTGCTGCTGTTATTTTCTATATCCTTTCAGAGGCACCAAAGAAAGTTAAGAAAGTTCTCTGTTTTGTTTTGTTTTGTTTTCATTTCTGAAGCCTTGTTGACACTTCATTCTTTCTAGATTTATATCTTGGCCACATCCAGAGGAAATTTCCCATCTGCCCCTGTGGGCTTAACAGAGACGCGAGGGAGACACTCTCCCTTCGCAACTCTCAAAGCCGGCACGGAGGGGCTCAGAAGTCACGGAGGGAGGGAGGCAGGGATTCAGCCAGGCAGAGGAGGCCCCGCGGGACAGTCCATTCTGCCGCTGCCGCAGCGGTGACGGCGACGGCGGCAGCAGCGGCAGCGGTAGCAGCCAGCGTTTTTTTTTAAATTTAATTTTGAAAAAGCAGAATGTTCTTTGCGCGGGGCCCCCTGAAACGCGGGGCCCTGTGCAAAAAACATTCTTGCTCAATGGACGGGCCGGCCCTGGTCCCAACCATCTGAGACTACCAATCCACCACAGCAAACACAATCAGACTGCACCTGATGCTCACCACTGGGCTGTTTCAGTCATGCACATGCCAATTGTGGCCAGTCAGCACACAATGCATGTGTACACAGTGACCATGTACACCCTGGTTTGGGACAAACAACATGGTCACCCAGCATTTGGCACAGTGATTGGGCTCCCATAACAGGGAGAACACCCCCATCACTGGAGCTGGACACTATATAGTACTAAGTTGATACATGCATTTATTTATTTATTTAACAGGTTTTTTTTATACCGCCTTTATGCCAAAACGGTTTAAATGGAACAACAAACACAAGTATTTTGTGATTACATATAACAAGGGAAGCAAACTTGGAGCTAACAAAACAGGTATTTATAGATGTTCACAGAGTGTGGTTGGGGTTATGGTGTATGTAGTTAAGTGATATCATTTGGACCATAGTGTTCAATAAACAGATGTGTTTTTAATAGTTTCTTAAGGTCTTGAGTCTACTGAGCTAATCTGATAGCTTCCAGGAGTGAGTTTCAGATTGTTGTATTGCTTGCTGCGTGGTCCTGGTTTTGAAGGGGGGGGGGGAGGGATGACTAGAAGGTTCTGATTTGCTGATCTTCCAGGCCTTGTTGAGGGTGTTCTATTGATTATGTCTTAAAGGCAGGGAGTTGATGCATTATGGATGATTTTATAGATGGTGGTTATGACCTTATATTTTGTACTTTGATTGGAGAAACATCCTTTAGGAAGGTTTTTGTGTTAAATGCTTTGAAATGCGTGTTTGTGGCTGTAGATCAGGGAGTAATGTATCTAGGGTACTGGTTGGGAGAATAAATGATATTACTAAGTGGTCTATCTGAGTGTGGTAGTCAGTTGTAGCAAGATGACTAGGTGCAAACATTGAGGTCTAGGGTAGATCCTTTAGAATGCACTGATTCTGTTGTAGTTGGAGAGCTTCTGTTGCATTGATGCACTTGCTAGTTTTGTTGAGGTGGATGGGAGGTTTATATCACCCAGGAGAAAGATGATGAGTGAGTACAGGCTTCTTCAAGCAAGTCTGATAGGTCTTCTGTGTTCGAGGAGGGTGCAAGAAATACTAAGCAAATGGCATGTTTGCTGTTGGCGATAGTGAGGAAGTTTATTATTTGCAATGACTGTGAATTAATCGTGGTGAAATTTAGATGCTCTTTGGCTATATTATGACTCCTCCACCTCTTTTTGTGGTTCTGGGACAGTTGAAAAACTTGTAGTGTGGGTGTACTAGTTGATTGAATAGGACATTGTCCGAGTTTGAGATCCAGCTTTCTGTGATGCACATAAGATCAGTGTTGTTGAGATGTATGTAGCTGGTAATCATGTGGATCTTGTTGAGTATTGAGCATGCGTTGATGAGGGAACATTTGATTGGGTCTGGTAGATGCTTCTGCTTGATGTCCAGTTTCTATTGCTTAGTAGCATTGATTTCAAGTAATCTGTGTGGTGATTTGGCATGCTGGCTTTGAGGCAGGGATTTGGAATGGGTAGTCGAGGTCGGTGATGTATTGGAATGTTATTACTTTGAGAGGCAAGCACATGTGTTGTTGTTAGAAGGAATAGTTGCAGTAGTAACATGACAAAGTAAGATAGGAGATTGTGTGCCAACATATTGAGCTATGAAGATGGCAGTTTACCTGGGAGGGTATGTTGCTTTTTTGGATCGGTGTCTGCAATCCTCGGGGAGGCTTTGGTGGCCACGCTGTGTGAGATAGCGATTAGGAGGATTTCGTGTTGGGGAGTGTGTTTTGGGGTGAAGTCATCTATTGGTTGTGTCCTCTCAATGTCTCCTTCAGTCTGTGCCTAAGGGCCATGCCAAAGGGCCCTTAGGCATGGGCCCACCAGATGCGGGCATGCCTGCAAGTGCTTCCTTTTAAAAGTTGCTGTGTCCAGGGGCTCTGGTGGGCCAGATTGGCACTGTGGATGTGATCAGGAAGGGGCTTTCCTTCCTGCTTGCCTCCCCGATGCCGATCAGGCTTGTGGTGGCTGGAGCGGTAGTGAGCAGCACCTGGAGGTGCTTCCTTCTAAATGTTGCTGTGTTTGGGGGTTCTGGTGGGCTTGATTGGCCTTGTGGAAGTGATTGGGGCCATGATCACAGCTTGGTCAGAGTGAGAGTGCCCTCACAGTGTGAACAGCTGTGGCCACCCAGGACATGCACATGGCAGATGGGCACTACAAGGTCTCAGCCATTGACCCTACTTCTGATGCAGACACATCCTGGGCAAACTGCTCTGTTTCAGGCTATACCCACAATCCTCTGCTCCTCATCATGTACATTTGCAGACTAATTTATTTATTTATTTGCATTCTCTTATATACCGCGCTATTCTGCAGCAGTGCGGTTTACATTGAACAAACTGAAATTACATTGAACAGGGCATTATAACTTGGAGATAACTATGTTACAGGGAACATGGGCTATGGAGGGTTAAGTGGCTTGCCCAAGACCACAAGGAGCACCTGTGGGACTAGAAACCCCAGTCCTTCCAGCCCAAGGTTGCTGTCCTCTAGTGGGATTTGAACCCCCCCGACCTTCTGGCCTGAAGTACCTTGCCCCAACCACTAGGCCACTCCTCCACTCCACTAATGCTGGGAACAGCCTAGGCAATGGAGTGCAGAAGGCCACAGAACTCTGGCGAGATCCACACACACACACACACACTCTCACATTGCTGCGCTGTGCAAAAGTGGGGATGGTTGGCATTCTTGCCTGCCACTTTGGTCTCCATATCAGCTCAAGCATCATTAACGTGTGCTCATTGTGTAGAGGCTAGTAGCACACTCTGACATTCATGCCCATTCAAGGCCAGCTCAGTGTGCAGGTGCTATTAGCCTGCCTTTCCATCCAGCTGTGGATAGTGGAGCCTGTCTGTGTGGCTGATGGGTGTTTGTACCCTTGCTGGCCAATTCACTGGGGGTTGCACATGCTGGTGCTGTACCTGCACTGTAGGCTAATGTTACCCACCGGGACATGACCTGCAACCACACACACACACACACACTCTCCCCATCAGACAGACCTTGGCATCACCAACACCCACGCACCATGCTACCATGCTGACATGCCAGCATGCTGTCAGTGGGGGTGATGCACAGTCCCGGCCCATCTACCATGTGGCTTTGGCGGACACCTAAGGTGCCAGGTCCAGATTGGGGGGGGGGAAGGGGGGGAAGAGGCACACATTGATGGCCATGTTGCCCTCCTGAACTAATGGCTGCTGCCAGGACCCCATCCATGCCTGCCGCTGATACATCTCGAGGGGAGGCAGACAGCCACAGCTGTAGTATTTCTCCGGGCACCTGCATTTTACAGCTCCATGTAGCGCTAGAGCTGTTGGCACTATCAGCCTCTTCCTCCGGAGCTGGCTTCAGCGGCAGCAGGGGGGGGGGCCGGGGTCTCTGCCTAGGGTGCCAGGAACCCTTGGAATGCCTCATGTGGTGCATCACCTTTCCACAGCAGCATGACTGACATCACAGATGTGCCACCTGGGCAGCTGCCTGGTTGGCCTTACGCATCAGCAACCGCCACTGCATGACCAATGTGCCACCTCCTTTGCCCCATTTGCATCATCAACATGGTGTTACAGTGTTCTTAATGTTAGAATTAACATTCAATGTTATAATTACTAGAAGGTTCCATGTAAAGCCCTATTGCCCATTTCTGTTACTATATAAACCGCTCAGACTTGGATATACAGTGGTATAGAAAAACTGCTAAATAAATAAATAAATAAATAATAAGGTGTAATCACTTACACTAAGCTTAGAGCTGGTGTAAATGTCTAGATTTTGCAAGAACACACATAATTTATAATATTTTATAATTTATGCATGTATGAATGGCCCAATATGCACACTTACAAAACAGCAACCAACTGAAGTATGTGCATAAATATATGGTTACTCACATAAAATACCATGATTTACTTGTGTGTTTTTTAAATTTGTTATTTATGAAACTTTTCAAATTAAATCAAGAAAGTTACAAAACATTCTTGCAGAAAAAGAGCAGATACATTTAGCAAACTCAATATTTCTAGAACAAACAAAAACAAAGTAATTCATAATTGAAATAAAATATCTACCCACAATAAGAGGTGAGATGCATAATGTATTTAATCAAAATGGAAAGAAACGTGTGCAGCAAACTAAACCCAATTTCAAAATTAAGAGAGCTCAGGTGAGGCACCAATGGAGGACTCCAGGCACCGAGCATTAATGAAGGCGGTTAGTTGAGAGGGCTCATAAAAGATATAGGAAACAGCGTGATACTTCACTAAACATTTACAAGGGTGTTTTAAGAAAAAGAGCCCTCCCTAACTGTAAAACACCAGGACGTAGCAAAAGAAATTCCCTGTGACGTTTCTGGGTTTCCCTAGCTAAATCCGGGTAAATACTAACCATTAATCCTCTAAACAGCAAATTTTGTTTCCTAAAAAAAGAGCTTTAACAGCCACTCTCTATCAGAAAGTAATGCAAAGGTAATTAATAAAGTAGAAGAACTGGAGACTCACAATCAGATTGCTCCAATAACTCTGTAACATTCAATATATTCCTTTGCTCCCGGTCCCCCCCCCCCCCCATAAATTAACCAAACCAGGTGTTAACTTAACCTTGGGTAAGTAATAAATCTTAACCAAGGGTGGAATCAATTCAGGGGAGACCCCCAACACATCTACTAAATATTGTCTAAACATTTCTTTAGGGGGCACAGTGATAAGTCTAGGAAAATTAATTAATCTTAAATTATTAGCTCTAGACAGATTGTCCAAATGTTCCAACTTAGCTTGTACTGAGGAAACGTTCTTCATCAGATTGATCTTTGAGAGCAGAAACCTTTCTCCAAATCTCCGCCACTTCAGACTAGGTTTCCACAACCTTCCGCTCCAGCTCCTCCACCACAGCCACTGAATTATTCACCTTCTGATCCAACGATGTAATCTGTGGCACCAACGCCTCTCCGAAGGAAAGAATTGCCTGCCAAATAGCCAAATAGCCTCCAAAGTAAAGTTATCCGGACGCTGAAGAGAAAAAACTAAACCCGGAGCAGCAGATGTTGAAAAAGCCTCCATTTTTGCTGGCATCTCTCCTCCACACACCACAGGTAACTCCTGCCCTGTGCAAACTACACCCAACGGTGCCAATACTAGAAAGGAGCTGTGCTGCCCGAAGACTACACTCTCCTGCTTCCGCAGTCCCTCCGCTTCTGACCCCCTCGAGCCACCTGCTTCCCTCTGCAACAGGGGAGAACCAAGCTCCAAGAACCCCTCAGGCAGGGACTGACCTCAGAAGACTTTTTGCGCCGGACTCAATGGGGAGACAGTTGAAACCAAAGCAGCCGCCGAGTCACCCGACTCCGGCAAAGCTGCTGCTCGGCGGTCTTCCCCAGTTCCAACCGAGTCTCGCGCAGCATGCAACACAAAGGAATCCAGAGGTCCAGAGGCAACCGGCGTAGAGATAAAGGGGGGCTGAGAGGGTAATGACCCACCTTTTCCCTTGTGTTTCTTGCCCATTAGGGCTCCAAGAAAAAAACACGCTCACACCGGTCAGTTGGCTGCCGCCATCTTGGTTAAAGTACCTCGATTTACTTGTGTTGATGGTGCATAACTTTAGGTGGCTCGTTATGAAATGATCCCTTAACGTCCCATATATAAAAATAAAATTATAAAAAAACCATTAATGTCTTTTACAAATATGATCTTCCTTATAAATATGATCATTCCAACGTGTTGATATTTTTAAAGAACATGTTCCCATTTAACCTCCTAGCAGTCAGCACACCGGCGGGCTTCTTTTTATCACAGCCACAGGAGACAAGGCAAATGCTGCTCTTTATTCCTGCGATTGTTCAGAGGTGATCTGGAGCTTCGGGCCTCCCCAGTTCCCTCTCCAGCCGGTCAAGCACGGGGGCCCCCCAAGGTGTGGGGCCATGTGCGGGTAACATTCCTGCACAATTAGGGTTGCTAACTGGCTCCAGATGCGCCCGACTGGCTTGATCCAGTCCTGTGTTTACCCTTTTGCATGCAGGGACATGTAGTCTTGCTTTTCTTATGAAGTGCAATGGAAAAATCAGAACTACATGTCCCTGCATGCAGTGCGGTAAATCTAGGACTGGATCAAATGTGTCGAGTGTATCTGGAGCCAGTTGGCAACCCTACGCACAATGGATGGGCCGGCCCTGCTTAAACTCCACCTTATAATGAATTGGCAGCCAATGCAAGCTTTGGAGAGCTGGTGTGCTGTGGTCAAATTTATGAAGGCCCAAAATAAGCGCAGCAGCTGGGTTTTGTACTTATCGTAGTCACTGCAAACTCACTGTGTGGAAGAAAGCCCTGGCAATCTCCTTCCGGTCGCTACTTGCCAAGAAAACCCAGGGGCTGGGTCACCAGGAATAGCACTGTCTTGATGGCATGTATTGCACTCGCTGTCAGTCTTTTTGAAAGATGCCAAGCAATATGGGAATTACAATAATCAAGGGAGGAGAGAATTAAAGCCAGAGTCAGTGATGTTAGATATGTTTCATTCAAATAAGGCTGACGAATCTTTCTGAAAGCCAAGAAAGAACATTTCATGGTTTAGATATTTGCTCCCTTATTGGAGCTGACAATCCGCCTCCACAGCTCAACTACGATATACCCTTTTAAAGACTGCTGTAACCTCCAGCCAGTCACCTATGACTGATCCAGGCCATCATCTGATAATCACAAAAATTCTTTTGATACATTCAGCTTCAGAGAGAAGGCATGGAACCAGCCCTGTAATCGTGACATCTCTTCTTGTACTGCACTTTCCACGTGAAGTGCTCCTTGAGATAATGTGGGCCTTTGAGTCAGTGCTGATTCCTGGTGACCCAGCAGCTCCTGGCTTTTCTTGGCAGTACTACCAGAAATAGATTGCCAGGCTTTTCTTCCAAGGCAATGAAGGGTTAAATGACATGCCCCAGGCTGTAGGGAGTGCTAGTAGGAACCAAACCCTGGTCTCTTGGTTACCAAGTAGTTCAGAAGGAAAGCACACATACTTGCAACAAAGTAGGCAACCAGACAGGAATGAGGTGTAATCCAAAAAGAAAATTTATTGAGGTAACTGCTAAAAGCAAGGAGACCCGACACAACTGTATTTTAGGCAATGCCTTTGTCAGGGGTACAGACCTCTGTAAAATAAATTATAATAAACAAACATACTATAATGGATTACATAAAAAAACTATAAAATATAAGCAACAAGGAGTGGAGGAGTAGCCTAGTGGTTAGAGCCCTGACTTGGTAGCCAAAGAGATCAAGGTTCAATTCCTATTAGCACTCCTTGTGGCCTTGGGCAAGTCAGTTAACCCTCCATTGCCTCAGAAGAGAGACCTGGCAATCTACTTCTGATTACATTGTCAAGAAAACCCAGTAGTTGCTGGGTTGCCACAAGTCAGCATTGACTCAGACATACATTGCATTGCATACGCAATAAATGAACAATAGTGGAAAAAGTTCTTAAAACATTCAAAATGTATCATTTTTAATGCCATAATGAGATCATATATGTTATTCTTGCATTAAATAAAAGAACATAGCTACAAGCTCAAAAGGAGTAGAGGAGTAGCCTAGTGGTTAGAGCAACTGCCTAGTACCAAGAAGATCAAGGATTCAAGTCCCACTGGCACTACTTGTGACTTTGGGCAACTCACTTTACCCTCCATTGCCTCAGAAGAAAAGGCTGTCAATCTACTTCCAGTGATACATTGCCAAGAAAACCCAGAGGTAGCTGGGTCACTATAAGCCAACACTGACTTGATGGCACAAAACAAAATTAAACAAACTAAAGACCATATGGCAAGCTAAAGACATCCAAAGGAAAACAAATCTGCATACTGAAGCTATTATTCTGTATATGTGTACAAAGCTGATAAATTAGGAAAAAAATTCTAATTAGAAAACTATTAATAAATAATGAATATAGAAGACCACAGGAATGTTCCTAAAACACGTTTAATGGAGCCATAAGGGTATAACATAATCAGAGCATACTTAAAAAACAGATAGATGAGGCAAGTAAACAACTGAATATCTAAATGTATGAATAAAGAAAGAAAGAGGCACATATGGTATAAAAGATCATTGCTAAAACTATCTAAATAAAACTCACTTTATAATGTATCAAGAACTCGTGAGTCTATACCATAGACCCCACAATGAGCTGTAGTTGAGGTAGGTAAATAACCTGTATGAAAATAAATACAGATCTGATGAAGGGAATCTCATCATATATGTATACAGAAATATGTATATTCCATTAAATTAAAGACCTAATTTATCCTAATTATACATGAATAACCGTTCTTCAATCATGCACATTGGATGCAAAGAAACTGAATCCTTAATGGTGATATTTCTTCAGGAGAATACATGTAAAATATAATATTAAAGAATGCCCATGGGAAGAGGGGAAGTTATAACGAACCTTAAACGCTGCAGGTTTGCATACTCGTGGCTATCCATTAAAACCAGACCAGGTGACTTGTACTAAAGGATCAAAAGAACAGTATAGTGATTAGGGATTACCTATACAATATATTATATACTCTAACTGTGAAGGGACAGTGCCTTATTAAAATCTGTTCTAAAGCCAGCTATCCACCTTGTAACCTGAGCAACGAACTAGCTCACTAAAGCACAAAACGTCAATCATTAAAATGTATCTTACCCTCATCCCAATATAAAGAGAAATATCTTGATTACAATGTACATACAGTAAGCTTCTGAGAAGGAAAGGGGATGGCGGACTGTTAGGTATAATGGAAAAGTATAACCTTATCCAATGAAATATATTGAGTTTGCCACCCAAGAAAAAAAATCAAACAGTACCGCTAGCGGACGTTGGCATTTAAATGAAATGTTTTTGTGTAAACTGCACCAGAACTATAGGGTCACCATGATAACCAGTATAAACATTCGAGTGAAGGTTAAAAGTCTAAAATGTGAGCACTTTGTTCATTGTGCACATAAAATAATATTATTTAAACCTAGTAAAAACATAAAATTATCAAAAATTACATTAAAAATGAACCCGGGCAGACGCCCAATTCACCATAGCCTAGGTGTAATGTGATAATAAGCTTTCAGGCAGAGTGATATTATGCCTATTAAAGTATATTTAAAGACAATCAATTCAAAATAGGTGGTTGCAACAGATGTACTGTACCACAGTATTTGAGTCATTACATTGGAAGCAAACCAAATGAAACCATTACAGGAAACAGAGCCGCTATATCGTAAGGGACTGTGCTCAAACCTGTCCCATAGTGCCGTGTTAAAAATACCATGAATTCAAGGGACTAGTAAAAAATAACAATAAAAGGAATAATAAAAGAAGAACAAACATCTTTAATAATTATAAACAATGAACAAAAACAGGAGGGGAAAGTGTAGGGAAAAATATAAGCTTCTGTAATACAATACCGTAACATCCTAAAAACACTGAGGAGATCAGTGTGGATATACAGTCAAAGCAGTGTGCAAAAACACTCTCTACTACTGTATCCAAAATGTAGGCTTCTATAGTGTTATTTCATATCACCTTAAAATACAAATAACAAACCCCTATTAAACATAGTATATTGAAAGTACATGGCCAAGAATCACACACACCTATTTGTATTGTGGTAAAAATTAGACACCAAGGGTTACGTATACTAAAGAGCGGCAAGGGAGCAAGTGTGCCAGTAGCATGTATTATTTGCGCTTGTGAGCGGTTAATGCTGCAGAAAGTGGCGATAAGCTGCATTAACGAGTGTTAGAGGGCCCGCAGTGTTAAGGGAAAAGGAGGTGGAGAGTGGGCGTTAATGGGGCGGAGCGTGAGCATTGACAGCAGGTGCTCCCTTACCGCCGGCTTGCGCAATTGCACATTAGAGCTCTGAGTGTTGGGAACCCTAACGCCAAGTAAAACTTTGCAGAAAGGAGTATTTTTGAGGGGAGAGAGAGCCTATTTTAATGTCTGCAATGTGCTCCACACACAGGGGATCCCAAGAAAGTGATGGTAGTGCTATATTAGCACCAACAGCACAATGCCCTATTATGACAGGGCACTATGTTGATGGTGCAAATTTGGCAAAGGAGGTGTTATGTGGATGATGCTGTGGGGCTGGCAAGTCCACTAGGCTGACAAAGTGTTTGCCTAGAGAGAACATCTGCAATGGCTGGCATGACTCTGCTGCGACAGCAGCAGCACACATACATGCTGCCGCAGACAGTTCTGCCATCCCCGCTGCCACCATGCTGTCATGTTAGTGTTGTGCAAGGGTGGGGGTGGTGGTGCAGTGGCTGCAACCTGCAGCTGGAGAAAGACGTTTGCAGGTAGGGTGTGTCAGGTGCAATGCTCCATTTGCCACAGTCAGTGGGAGGACAAGCATGTCAGTAGCACGTACAGTGGAGCACATCCTGCTCCCTCCTTCCCAAAGTCAAAAGCTACAGCACCTGTGCCCACATCCCCCAGTGGAGAGGGGCAATAGTGGCATGGTGTGACTAACTGCAGGTGTGTTACCTCAATAAGACCACCGGCAGCAATGAGCCGGTGGCTGGAGCACACTTGCAGGGAGGAAGGGATTGGCTGGCATGCTGCCTACCACCAGCTGTGGACCAAGGGACATGCCTAGTGTGCCTACTGGATGGGCTGGGCCTTGGATCAGGATGCCCCCCACTTGTGCATATCGAGTAGATATGTGCATGTGGTGCGTAAAGATGTCACTGAGCCAGGAATACTATGCAGGATGAGAGCAGCCCATGTCAGAGGCAAAAATGAGCACCCTGCTCTCCCACCTGCCAAATGAAGACCAGGATTTGTGCATGTTCCGGTGACCCCTCCATAACTCAGTACGCAGAACCATCTGAGCCACATGTGAACCTAGATTACTTCTTATGGTCTGCAACATTTGAGAGTAGTCCATGACTTGCACACAAGCACACACCAAGCAATTGGTATGTTGGGCATCCTGCTGGAACACCCATGGGCTGGAATGTGTGTGTTCAGGTATCATGGTCTGCTCCTGTGACTGGACAGATCCCATATGCATGAAATGCATGTCAGTTGCACTAGCAGCATAGCAAGGCTGTGCAACATACAGACCTCACAAGACATCTTTCTTGCACACCTGCCTAACAGACCCCATCAGACAAGTATAGCATAGAGCCTGCAAAGAGCTAAGCAGACATAGGCACACCCCAAGTCATGCTCTCATGCATCCTGGCAATGACCACATATATAGCCATGGACTGATGCATCCACATGGCTCCAAACACATGTCCAGTGTGTGTAGGAGCAAGGGGTCATGGGTTGAAGATCAGCCTGTGGATCAGGAAGGGTATATTCAGGTATGTTAACTTTTATACCTTCTTGCAACAGAAGCATCATATGCAATCCCCCACATTTCATCCTGCATGAGTCCTCACACTCGGCTGTCAAACAGAAACTGCACACTGTAAGATGGATGGCAGAGCCCGCTAACAGCACATGCACACTGAAAGGGTGTTAATAGCGCCTGCACACTGAGCAGGCATTGACAATGGATGAGCATCACAGGAGCCCTAAAGGGCAGGTAACAATGACAATGTGCACCACCTTTGGACAACAGGGTCATCTTGGGGAAAAAGGAAGTCTTTAGATTAAAGCTGATTAATCTGTGTAAATTAGAATCCAATGTATTTATTAAATCAGTCAGGGCCTAGTATCAGCAAAGAACTTTCAGTTTAAATGTAAAACACAGCAGAGAGCTTTCTGGTTAAACTTAAAACCTAGCAGAGAGCTTCTAGTTTAAATTTAATACTCAGTCAGGGCCTAGTACCAGCCAAGAGCTTTAATTTAAATCAAATCAAATCAGAGTATAACTTAGCATAAAAGGAAAAACAGGGTCAGTATTCTTTGTGTGTGTCCCCAGAGGGCAGTGTGCATGCATGTGATGCCCAGGCTGTTTGCCTGTTTTTTTTATGAATGGATCTTGCTGTAGTACGGCTTTGCATTGTGGGAAGGGTGTTTTGATTGGCTAAGAGGTAGGGTATACGTTTTTTGATTGGAGGGTTCTTAGTATCTAAGGGCTCTGTTTTGTTGGGTGTGAGTACCTACATTTTTTTTTTTGGAAGGAGTCAGCTGTGGTTTCAGCGTTTTGTTTCAAAAGAAAAAAAAGTAAATGTTTGTTAAGTTTTTTTTATATTGGTAGTGTTGTAAGTTTTCATGGTTTTGATTTTGTGGTTTCTTGTTTTGCAGTGGCTAATGTCGTGAGTCATACCATCGTTTGTGCAGGGACTAATTGGGGTCTATACTGCATTGTTTGTGGAGTGTTTTGAATTACCTTTGAAGATGCCATAGTAGTGGTGAAACCATTGCTTGTGGTCAGCGAAATCTGAGTAACAGGAGTAAGCAGCAGGGACAGCAGTGGTAAAGCTGTTGGAGTGAATCTGCTGATTGGACTCTGTGTATTATATGGTGAAGTCACAGTTTGGGCTTTTGTATTCCCCTATCTATATTGAAGTCCTTTGAATGTTTGGCACTTAATTGCTTAATGGTTTTTAAGAATGTTTGGTGTTTGATTCTAACTACTTATTTTGTTGTGAAGTTTGTTAATGTTGGTCAGTTTCTTAAGGCTGTGGGTACGATAATGAAGGTGACCAGGTGGTTTGGTTACAGGGTTGTACCAGTGAACTCCATGGTGTGAGTTCCCACCTGCCAATAAATATGGTTAAAAATTGTTAAGAGCTGAATTTTGTTAGATGTTCTAGTATATGGAGAACAATTTGTATAAGACCCACTATTTATCTTGACTAGTTGTTTTTGTGGCACTTTTTTGCCTGTATTTTTGAGATATACAGGCTGTATGTCTGTACATACAACATGCTGCAGGTCAGCTCTTCAGCAATTCTGCATAAATTGTGAGACCGTATGTACAAGCTGCCATGCTTTGATGCACTCTTGGGGTGGGGTGGGGGGGGGAGGGGTGTCCACTGCATCTGAATATGCTGTACTGGGTAGTTTGGCAGGCTCCATGGTAAAGGACATACCATGATGTGGGTGTACAGGGATACAGATCTGCTCCAAGACCTGGAGGGTCCAGCTACTGCAGTGCAGGCTGAGGGGACCAAGTGATGTGTGCTCTCCTCCAATTAGGGTGACCCCTGAAAACGGACAGTAGCACAGTTTGCAGCTGTTATGTGCATGAAGCACACAATGTCCCTGTGTAAATCTGGCCTGATGTGATGGATCACATCATTCTTCCTTCGGTGATCAGTTGCAGAAAGCTGTTCAGAATGTGTGCAATGCATCATAGGTAATGGAGAGGCTAACCTATACTAACACACAGAGCAGAAATTGCAGCCACAGTGGTGACTGTGATCACTGGCGCATTGCCCAGTACCTGCTTATCTATGATGGCAGAAGATGTGTGCCTGGCTCCCCTGTGAGGACCAGGATGGTCTGCAATGGACCACATGGGTTAGTAATGTGGTTTGCGTTAGGTATACCTGTACAAATACCGATCTCGGCATGTGCAGCAGGTCACGGGGAACTGCATGCCCTGCACATGTGCTGCCTCTGGGGTAAGTGCCACACTGCGGCACAGGGGACACATGCATGTGTGTAGTTGGTTTGGGGGAACAGTGGAAGGATGGGCATCGTGATCTCACATGTGCCTTGGCCTTTGGACTAGAGATGTATCCTGCTGCAGTGGATCTGTTGATCAGCTACAGTACTGCTTTTCCTGTGTATTACATACTGCATGTGCACCACTGTAGGCAGGCCTTAGGTGTGGTGGACCACCGTCTCAAAATGTGCCAGCAATATTGTTTCATGTCCTGGATTTCACACATTGCACACAGGGTCCTCCATTCTCTTTGATTCAAGGCATTGTTGTGAAGGTGTAGCCTAATGGTTAGCGCACTGTCTCGCTAAGTGATGGATGAGGGTTCAATTTTTTTTTATTTATTTATCTATTTCTTCTATACCGCCCCTTCCAGAGATCAGGGGCGGTTTACATGGAACAATTGCATACATTTGCATAACATTACATAGAACAAGAACTTCTTAACTTTTTACATATAACACAACAGTAAATTGTCAGAACTATTTACAGGGTGTATACTTTTGTATACTGCTGAATTTACAGAGGAAATGTCAGCGAGCTGGCATTGCTATTTATAGAAATTATTTACAAGAATACATGATTCGCTATTCAGGTGTGTGTGTGTGTGTGTATGTATGTGTGAGTGTGTGTGTGTATAATTGTGCGTGTGTTTGTGTGTGTATGTGAGTGGGTTTGTGTGTGATGGAATTTATTTCCATTTTTTCGTGGGTTGTTTGGGGTGTCTTTGGGGGCTGTTAGAAGAGGAGTTGTGTGTTCAGTTAATTGTGTTTCTGCGGGTTTTTTTGTTTGTGTGTCTGTGGACGCTGTGTGTCTGGACTTGGAGGGTAGGGGATTCCGAAGTGCTCAGAGAATAGGTATGTCTTGAGTTCTTTTCTGAATTGGGAGAGGTCCTTTATGATTCGGATGTCTATTGGGAGGTCATTCCAAAGTGTGGGAGCGGTGAATGAGAAGGCTCTGGCACTGGTGGAGTTTTTGGTCCTCGTGAATGTTTTTGGCAGTTCTAGTGAGAGGGTTGCATTTAGTCTGCGGGCTCTTAATTCATTTGGGACGTGAAGGAGTATGGATAGATGTGAGGGGGCAATATCGTTTAGTAGTTTGAAGGTTGTTAGTAGTATTTTGTATTTGATTCGATAATTTATGGGGAGCCAGTGTAGATCTAGCAGTATAGGGGTTACATGGTCTGTTAGGTGGGCTTTAGTGACTACTTTTGCACAAATGTTCTGTGCTCTTTGTAATAAGTAGATATTCTTTTGTGGGAGGCCGGTTAGGAGACTATTACAATAGTCAAAGTGAGGGGTTATGAGGGCACTAACGACTGATCTAAAGTCATGCGTGTCAAGGAGGAGCCTTAAGTGTTGAATAGTTTTGAGTTTGTAGAATATAGTTTTTACCGTCTGTTTTATGTGAGGTAGCATGGTGAGTGTGTGATCGATTATAACGCCTAGGTATTTTACCTCTTTTTTAACAGGTATCGTTGTGTTATTGATGGAGATTGTTGTTGGGTAGGTATCTTCAGCCACAGGTGATCTTGATACAAACATTGCCTCAGTTTTTTTGAGATTGATGCTGAGGAAGTTGGTTCCCATCCAGGATGAGGTTTCCGCCATGCATTCGGATAGAGTGTTATAATTGGGGTTTTTCGTGGTTATGGGGAGGGCGAGCATGATGTCGTCGGCATAGATAAAGTGATTGATTTTGTGTTTTTTAAATATTTTTGTGATGGGTTGCAGGTACAGGTTGAAAAGGAGAGCAGAAAGGGCTGATCCTTGTGGTATTCCTTGTCCTTGGGGGAAGGTTTCCGATGCTTCCTGGTTTAATTGAACTCGTATTAGTCTGTGTGTGATGTAGGACTTGAACCAATTAAGGACAGTCCCACCTATTCCTAAGTTTTCTAATCTATTAATCAGTGTAAGGTGGTTGATGTTGTCAAATGCAGCGGAAATGTCTATGAAAAGGAGTAGGAGGCCTTGGGTGTTATCATCTGTATGTCTTATGAGGAAGTCCATCAGAGTAATTAATAGGGTTTCTACCCCATGGAAGGGGCGGAAACCGAATTGGTGGGAGTCAAGGGAGTTGTGGTCATCTATATGTTCTTGCAATTGAAGTTGAACAGTTTTTTCTATTATTTTAGCCATAAATGGAATGCTGGCTATTGGTCTATATGAGTTTGGGTCTTTTGGGTCGAGTTTATTGTTTTTTATTATTGGGCGGATTGTTGTGAGTTTGAGGGCATCAGGCATAATGCCCTGGGAGAGGGATTGATTTACTATGTATTGAATGTTTCCAGCTAGTTCTTCCTTAGTATTTTTGATCCATGATACGAGGCATGGATCGAGTGGGGAAGTTGTGGTGTTGATAATTGTTATAATCCTGAGGAGGTGTTTCCGATCTATCGTATGAAAGGTTGTCCAGCTGTTGTTATTAGTTTCGGTGTTTGTGTGGGTTAGTGTTGGTGTAGTATTAAGTTTGCATTTTAGTTTTTCTGCAAAGTGGGTTGCAAGGGCTTGTATACTTATTGCAGATTGTTTTGGTTCTGGATTTTTAACTTTTGTCAGTGTATTTACAATTGCGAATAGTTCTCTGGGGCGATTGATAGCTGAGTTTATTACCTTGGAGTGTTAATTCCCACTTGCTCTCTTTGTGGCTGTGGGATACTCGGCTCATTTTGATGCCAGGAACAGTCCAGTGCCTGCTTTGACTGGTGGACACACATTCTTATGCTTTTTTCTGTGTTTCAATAGCACATTGGGTGTGTAAACGTGCTATTTGCAATCATGCCCTTCTGAGAGCATGACTTGATTGGCTGTGCTGCAGACCATTGCAGAGGATCAGACATGTTCAACCTGCAGATGTATGGCACCCAGATGGAGGAGTGGCCTAATGGTTAGAACCCTGGCTTGGGACCAAGATTCAATTTCCACTAGCATTCCTTGTGTGACTGTTGGGAGCTATGTATGCAATGTTCTTTATAACATGATCTCTACACCTTGGGCGTAATAGCTCATCTTGGAAGAGGGCTGCTTTCTAATATTCAAGGCTAAAACATAACTATTGACAAAAGTAGGAAAAATAAGAAATGTTTACTTGTTTGTTGGTTCATTGGTATAACGGTTAGCCCTCTGCGCTCTGAATCCAACAATCTGAGATAAAAATCTCAGTGGAACCTGTTGGCTTTAGCTTTTTAACATATTCCCATTTCCAGGTCATTTATGAATAACAACTGAGGTGATCAAATTTGCAGATGACACAAAACTATTCAAAGTTGTTAAAACTCAAGAGGATTGTGTAAAATTGCAAGAGGGTCATGATAAATTGGAAGACTGGATGTTCAAATGGCAGATGAAATTTAATGTGGACAAGTGCAAAGTTATACACCTAGGAAAGAAAAACCCAAGCTATGGTTACACAATGCAAGGTTCCACATTAGGAACCACCACCCAGGAAAAGGATTTAGGTGTCATTGTGGATAACGCATTAAAACCCTCCACCGAGTGTGCAACTGTGGCCAGGAAAGCAAATAGAATGCTAGGAATCATAAGGAAAGGAATGGAGAATAAAACTGAGGATATTATAATACCTTTATATCGTTCCATGGTGCGACCTCACCTTGAATATTGTGTGCAATTCTGGTCGCCGTATCTTAAAAAGGATATAGCATTATTAGAAAAGGTCCAGAGAAGAGCCACCAAAATGGTAAAGGGGATGGAAGGATACCCCTATGAAGAGAGGCTAAAAAGGTTAGGGCTCTTCAACCTGGAAAAGAGACGGCAGAGGGGAGATATGATAGAAGTCTATAAATTAATGAATGGAGTGGAACAGTTAAATGTAGATCAATTGTTTACACCATCAAAATATAGAAAGACTAGGGGGCATGCAGTGAAGTTACAGGGTAACTTATTTAAGACTAATAAGAGAAAATATATTTTCACTCAACGTGTAATCAAACTCTGGAATTTGTTACCGGAGGATGTAGTAAAGGCTGTTAGTGTAGCTGGGTTTAAAAAAGGTTTGGACAAGTTCCTGGAGGAAAGGTCCATAAACCATTATTAAGAAGGGACCCAGGATATTAATGCTTGACCCAGTACAAGCATTGTGGAACCTGTGTCTTTTGGGGAAACTACTAGGTACTTGTGACCTGGATTGGCCACTGTTGGAAATGGGATACTGGGCTTGATGGACCTTGGTTTGACCCAGTATGGCATATCTTATGTTCTTATGTTCGTATGTTCACTTAACATTCCATTGCCTCAGAATAATCCAGGTTTATCAGTGTCCCTGTTTTTAATGTACATTACCAAGTTCAGGCTACAATGTGAACCACGTTGACTGAAATGATAGAGGTATCAAAAACATTAATATAAATACATATATATCAAACATGATTCAACTATTTTATCACTGTGATTGTACAGCTTGGGCTCCGTCACATCTCTGCAGTCCACGCAGCCACACCCTAATCCTGGGACGGCCACCTGCAGGGATCATCACACTTTTTTCCTTGCTCCATATGGCCAGCATGAGCGACTCTTCTCCAGTTACTGTTTGCACATTTGTCTGGAGAGTTGTATGTTTGGGAGGCTGCGCCAGCAGTGAGATCAGCATAGCTGGTATGGGGCTTCCCTGTGACACAGGCACACTCTTTTCCAACATACTACAACTGCATTGGTGATGTGACATCAGGAACATTGGTGCTGCAAGCCCAGACCACACTCACCTACCGCCATCCTTCCTTCAGCCCATCCATTAGCCTCTGCCAACTATGTGCAGTCATGTATTCTCCTACCAGCTGCTACACCATGGCCTGCACAGGAACATTTTCCTCATTTTGATGTATCACTCACGCCTCTCCTGTGACTGATCTGCATGTCACCACTCCTGCTCCGTTATCCTTTTGATGCACACATCGTAGCGATTCTAGATCCACAGGGGGACACGTCTTCCCCTTCTATGCCACGAACTAACATCACAGCATTTTTTGGGGGCACCCCTCACTGAATCAGTACAGCTGCCTCCCACATGCTCATCCATCTTACTGACTGTCACGTAGGATGCCCACGGATCTGTCAGGTCCATCAGTTCCCACCTGTCTTTCCATCCATCATCTTTACATTGACTTTCACTGGGACTCTCTTGTCCAGCGTTAAGGTGACTGCTATTTACGGGCATTAAGGTGCACGCTTGGCACCTTAATGCCTGGTGTCCTGTTAGCGCACATTAAGTGGGCCCTTGTGCCCTTACCGCCAGAATGCCTACTACCCACCCTGAGCCTTTTGTACACGCAAATGCCCTCATCGCTGCTGTTTTCACTCTATATCCCCTGCTTCCTTAACACTCTTTAGTAAACATACCACCAAGAAAAAGAAAAACAAAAAAATAGGCAACCAAGAACATTGAAAAAATTAAAAATAGAAACCTTTTTACATTGAGGAGACCATAAAAAGAATTGTAGTTTAAAGCAATTAACCTATAGGGTCTGTATTAAGAGCACATATTAAAATAATACAAAGATAAAAACAGACTAGACATCATTATTAAAAAAAAGGGAGGGGAAAGGGGGGCAGGAGGGCAGGAGGGGAGAGGAGAGGAAATGGAGGGGGAATGAAGGGGGGAAAGGAGGGAGGGGGAAAAGTGATGATATGTATGTGTATTTGAAACAGATGGAATTGGTTTTTATTTTATTTATTGTAAACCACCCTAATGTTTCGACGTGGGCGGTATATCAAGTGTAAATAAAGATAAAGATCTCTCTTCTTCACTAAGAGGACATTTGGATATATTAATAACCCCCACTATTGTTGATATAGAGCTTTCCTAGTATCCGACCTGTCTCTCATCCACTCTCCCCCTCGCTCGGCCCAGAACTGTAGGTATGATCTGTAAAATTCTGGGGTTGTGGATGAGATGAGTCCCAACCCCCTCCCTTCCACAATTTGTCCATTTTGAAAAAAGAATGGTTATCCTTTTGTGAAGTAAAAAGTGAAGCAGAAATGTCAATATGATCTTCCAATTGACTTCTGCTTCTTTTTTTACCTGTTCATTATATGACTATCTTCATGCAGTGGGTTAACCATGTATGCCTCTTTCTTCTCTAAAAAATGAATCCTGCGTCTAGGTATACTGTGCTCAAAGGTATTTTTCTTGTTCCATGAGTACACATTCTCTTGTCTGTAATCTTCCTCATCACTTCGAAATTTTTCAAATTTTTTATCCTTAACTTCTTTCTTAAAAACCTGAATGTTCCTATTGTAATTTATTTACATTCTCTCTTATATACTGTGCTATTCTGCATCAGTGTGGTTTACATTGAACAAACTGAAATTACATTGAACAGGGCATTATAACTTGGAGATAACTATTTTACAGGGAACATGGGCTATGGAGGGTTAAGTGGCTTGCCCAAGACCACAAGGAGCACCTGTGGGACTAGAAACCCCAGTCCTTCCGGCCCAAGGTTGCTGTCCTCTAGTGGGATTTGAACCCCCAACCTTCCAGCCTGAAGTACCTTGCCCCAACCACTAGGCCACTCCTCCACTCCATTGAGAAAGAGAATTGAATCTAGTGTTGTTATCTTTGAGTGAATTTAATTTAGCATCTACTTCAACTCGGATGTCTTCTGCTTTCTTTTTAGATATATTAATAAGAAGCATCATTAAGTCAAGCAGGGCCAGCCTATCCATTGTGCGAGAATGTTATTCGCACAGGGCCCCGTGCTTCAGGGGGCCCTGTGCAAACTTCATTCACACACATTGGAGAGTTTCAGAGGTGATCCAAGGAAGCCCGCATGAGGCTCTTCACCCTGGAGGCTCTGCAGAGGGAGCCGGGGCCTTGCGCAGGCTTCCCTGGCTCACCTCTGAAGCCCCTTAGACAGCTATGGGGCTCTTTGGGGGGGGGGAGGGGTCTAGGATAGGACAGGAAATTGCCGATGGGGGCTAAGATTGGAAATGAGCTGATGGGGAGGGTAGGACTGGAAATGGGATGATGGGAGGGCTAGAATTGGAAATGGGCTGATGCGGGGCTGGGATAGGACTGGAAATGGTTGATGGGGGGGCTAGGATTGGAGATGGACTGATGGGGGCTGGAAAAGGTCTGGAAATGGGCTGATGGGGAGGGGGATGGCAAAATGGGACAAAGGGAACGGATGCTGGGGGAGGACTAGAAGTGGATGGAGCTGAGGGAGTGAGGATGGAGAGGGGAAAAGATTTTGTGTGGGAGGGAAGAAAAATCTACGATTGGCTGGGTATTAGGGATCAAGGATGGAAGAGTGAAATTTGAGTGTATGAAAAAAGAAATAAAGAAATGGAGGAAAGAGCAAAAGGGAAAAGATCCGTATGTTAAAGGAGATGTAGAGAGAGAATGGGGAAAAAACCAGAAGAGAGAAGAAAGGACAAATGTCAAGGGTACAGGCCTCTGTAAAAAAAATCATAGCAATAAACAAACAACATAATATAATGAATTACATTAAAAACAAAAAAACTATAAAATATAAGCAATAAGTGAACAATACCATAATGAAATCATATGTTGTTCTTACATTATGGTATTTGAAATGACAAATTTTGAATGGTTTAGGATGTCTTTCTAGTATTGTTCACTTATTGCTTACATTTTATAGGCTTTTTTGTTTTTAATGTAATACATTATGTTATGTTTATTGCTATGATTTATTTTACAGAGGCCTATACCCCTGACAAAGGCATTGCTGAAACACGATTGTATAAATATAGGTGCATAAATTCTCTGGGGTAATTTTCAAAGTAGAAGCATGCATACAGGGCTGGCCCCAAAACTGGTTCAAGGTGCTGGCACCCTTGGCAAAACTTAACCTTTACACACTCCTCCCCAGCTGTCAAAATAGAGCTTTGAATGCTCTCCCAAAGCTGCCGCCCTAGGCAACCACCTAGCTTGTCTGATGGTTGGTCTAGCCCTACATGCATAGTTCTTTCAGTCTGAAAGTTGCTGGTACTTGCACAGGGAGAAGTATGAGCATACAATTTGGACAGTTCCTGGAGGAAAAGTCCATCGACCATTATGAACTGGATTGGCAACAGGGCTTGATGGACCTTTGGTCTGACCCAGGATGGCATATCTTATGAAATTCAGACATGGCCTTAATTATTCAATTGCCCCCTAATTCATATTTTGCATGTTTACCTCATCCAAAGCCCTTGAATCTCAGTAAGTGTGTACAGTCTATTACAGAGGTTTCGAATTGTTAAGAATCTAAGAAGTTTCATTCTCTTATGTCTACCTTGCCACACTCTCATGGAGATCCCACTGACTTCATGAACATGTGACAATGAGGCCTCCAGGGACAGGGAAGTATCAAGCATGCTTGAATATAACTCTCCCTGAACTACTGCTGAAAAGGCATGAGCTAACTCCAAATAAAATAACTAAATACAGCCCTTCCGCAATATTGCATACAAAAATGTTAAAAATAATATTAAAAGGGCTAATCCCTGTGGGGTACTTCAGAGCGAGCACCATTTACCACTACTCTCTGTTGCTCCCGCTCAACCAGTTTCTAAGCAAGTCGGTCAGTTTTGGACCTATACTGATGGAGCTCAGTTTATTGATAAGTCAGCGATACAGAACTGTACCAAAGGCCTTGCTGAAATCCAAGTACACCACATCTAGTGCTCCCCCCTGATCAAGTTCTCTGATCACCCAGTCAAAGCAATTGATAAGATTCATCTGATAAAGCCTACCTCAAGTTAAACCATGCTGTCTTGGATTTTGTAATCCATTGGTTTCCAGAAACTGCACTATCCTCTTATTTAAAATATTCTAGGCAAATTACAAAAATACATTCAGAATATACACATCATAAAATGTATGCTCAAAACAGAAAATCTTTAACTGCTTCCAGAAATCTATAGTATTCATCAAAGTGGCACTGACAGCTTGTTCCATTCAATTGGCCCTGCAATGGAAAATAGTCGATTCCTGTATTCTCTCAGATGTACATCACGAATAGATGGCTCGTTTCCATTAATTTACTCACCAGAGGTCAGACTAACCAGCCTGTAATTCCCAATCTCCTCCTTACTTCCTCTTTTATTAAGAGGAACCACATCCGTCCATCTCCATTTCTCCAAGGCCACCTTCAATACTAAAGAAGTATTGAAAGGTCGGAGAGCAGAACCACCAGAATTTCCCTAAGATCTTTCAATACCCTTGGATGTATTTTGTCCAATCCCATTGCTTTGTCCACTTTTGGTTTAGCTAGTTCCTCAAGAACACAATCTTTTGAAAACAATTTGAGGTCTGCCTCACTTCCATTCCGATTTATGTTTGTTTTCTGTGGTCCTACTCCTAGCCTTTCATCTGTGAGCACAGAACAGAAATATTCATTAGGCAATTCCCCGTCAGCTTCTAAATATTCCTCCCCTCCCCCTTGAGTTTCACAATGCCAACTGTACACTTCCTCCTGTTGCTAAGATATTAAAAAAAAAGTCTTGTGTCCTCCCCTATTTTACTGTATTGACTGTTTTCCTCTATTTGCATCTTTGCTTTCCTGAGTACTTTACCAATTTAGAAACACAGGCCATGTGGTCTTTTTCTGCCGTCATGTTTCTATCTAGTCTGCCCTTCCATATCAACTAATACAATAGTCCCTTTTTTCCTTTAGAGATCCTCTGTGATTATCCCATGCTTTTTTAAAATTCAGACACTGTCCTCATCTCTGCCACCTCCACGGGGAGACTATTCCACACATCTACCACTCTTTCCGTAAATAAATATTTCTGCATATTACTCCTGAGTCTATTCCCTTTCACCCTCATCCTATGTCCCCTCGTGGCAGAGTGTGCTTTCAATCGAAAGAGGCTCTCCTCCTGTGCATTTATGCCATGGCGGTATTTAATCATATCTCTTCTATCCTGCCTTTCCTCTAAAGTATTTATATTAAGATCCCTAAGTCTGTCCTCATATGCTTTATAACGAAGACCACTAACCATTTTAGTAGTTACCCTCTGCACCGACTCTAACCTGTTTATATCCTTTTGAAGATGTGGCCTTCAGAATTGCACACAATACTCCAAATGAAGTTGCACCAAAAACATACAGAGGCACTATCACCTCCTTTCTTCTGTTGGCCATTCCTCTCCCTATACACACAAGCATCCTTCTAGTTTTTGCCATCACCATTTCTATCTGTTTAGCTACTTTAATAACATCAGACACAATCACGCCCAGGTCCCGCTCTTTTGTGGACAGAGGTACTTCACCCCCTACATTGTACCGCTCCCTAAGATTGTTGCAGCCCAAATGTATGACCCTGCAATTTTTAGCATTAAATCTTTTCTGACTGAGAGGGAGGTCTGTATAATCGCAGCAGAGTAAGCGGACGTTCCATTCTCTGTGTCCATATTAACTCACAGCGCCTCTCCCTTACCTTATAAGACCTGCAGTTCTGTGGCTTTAATATGGATTTTTAAAGGTGCACAGGTGAAAGGTTTTTCATTTCAGGGTAAATGTCGTTAATTGTGCCTGCTACTGAATGACAATGCGTTCTATTAGATGCTAAGTGAGAGTGCACACGATTTGCATATGTGTGTGCGTGCACTATTGAGTAATAGTGGGTACTATTAACAACAGATGGGAAGTGAGGAAATTTCAGCATTTTTACTTTAGTTTTTGCTTGAAAACAACATGAAGCAATACAGGAAATGTTGTTGTGTTGCATGCCATTTCAAATGATCGCATGTCCCTATTCTTTCAAAGAGCACCATGTCTCCTTTTCTTCCTACGCGCTTTTTTTAATAGATTATAGCCTGATTATAGCTATAAGCCATGTACCACCTCCTCATGATAGCCCTTATATCTAAATCGGCTTCTTCTGTTACAGCCTCTAGATCTGGAACTTTCATTCCTGTACTATGGACAGTAGTATGCACAGCTATCCAGATGTTTCCCGTTCCCCCCTTTTCTATGCAGTTGTTTAATGTTTTACTTACCTGGGGGCTTTGTTAACCCATTTCTTACAATCCTAGTTTACAGCCCTCCTTTTGTAGGTTAGTCAGTCTGTTGCAGATAGCACTTCACCCCTTCTTCGATAGGTGGATGCCATCTCTGCTCAGAAGCCCTTGGAAACTCATCCCATGGCTCTGGAAGTCTAAATGCTCTTTGTGGCACCATCTGCAAAGCCATGCATTTATCCCCAGGGTGGGAGCTTCTCAATTTCAGCCTTTACCCATGACCAGGAGGACTGAGGAGAACACTACCTACTATCCGCTGTCTCCCAGAGCCATGAAGTCCTTCATGATATAATCGAAAGGATACCTGGCACTATCCCTTGTAGCAACATGGATGAGCAGCATTGAATAATGGTCAAAAGACTTGATTAGTCTTGACAAACTCTCCATAACAACTTTCATACTGGCACCAGGCAGACAGCACCCCTCCTGGGACAACGTCTGGTCAGCAGATGGTTGCCCCTATGTCCTTTAGAAGGGAGTCGGCAATCACCATGACCTTACCAATCCGACGACTCTGGGGTTTTTGAGCTCTGGCACCTCTTGTTCATGGCATATTGTCACCTCCTCCATTTCCAGGGCTACAAACTCATTTTTCAGTTCTTACTGCCAAAATGAGATTTTGACACCTAATTTATAATATAAACACTCATGTATGAGCATGTAACTAAACCATCGGACATTACAAATGCAAGCAAAAGGATTTCACAAAGTGTTAAAAATGCTTATAAAGTGGTTCAGAAAAAGCAAGCGCTGAGGTTTTTCAGAGATTATTCTAGGACTGCATAGCAAGTAGTATGGTTGCCATGTACAGTATGTCCACTTAAATGAAGAAAATAAAGATCAACAAAGAATATGAGGTGATGCCTTTTTCTTGGGCTACCTTAGCTCCTGAAAGTTAATCAAGGAATGAGCAGACCCAATAAAAGATGACATTGACAGAAAAAGGCAAGTGAATCATGAGGGGGAGGGTTGGGGGGGAAGTGCTTGAATGGTAAGACCCCAACAGCGACGGTAAGACCCCAACAGCAACGGTAGAATTATTTCTGGTGGTGAGTTAAAAAGCCCAGTTCTTTCATAAGTCCTTTTTTGCCAGTAACAAAAGGTTTGATCATTTTAACTTCAAGTGGGAAGAGTTACTAAAGTGTGTTAAGGGAATAAAACACAATTACTGCCAAATAACGTGTGCTAAATGCAAAATTGTGCATTGTTGTTGTTGTTGTTAAGTGCCGTCGAGTCGGAGTCGACTCATGGCGACCCTCTGGATAGCTATCCTAAATTGTGTTCGGTCTTCAGTCAGGCGGCTCATTGACGACAGACTGGTACCCGTAGCTGCTGTTATTGTAGCGATCCATCTCATTGCTGGCCTTCCTCTTTTGCGTTGACCTTCTATCTTGCCAAGCATGATGTCTTTCTCTAATGATCTCTCTCTTCGCATGATGTGTCCGAAGTATGAAAGTCGAAGTCTTGTCATCTGAGCTTCTAAAGAAAGCTTAGGTTTGATCTCCTCTAGTACCGACTGGTTTGTTCTTCGGGCAGTCCATGGTATACACAGTATTCGCCGCCAGCACCATAATTCAAAGGCATCAATTTTCTTCCTGTCTGTCTTTTTCACTGTCCAGCTTTCACATCCATATGATGTTATTGAAAATACCATGGCTTGAACAAGTCGAATCTTTGTATGGAGAGAGACATCTCTGCTCTTGAGAATCTTATCTAGGTCTTTCATAGCCATTCTGCCAAGAGCAATGCGTCGTCTGATTTCTTGACTGCTTGTTGCTTCTTTATTGATAGTTGATCCAAGTAGGTTAAAGTTGTTCACAATTTCAATTTCTTCTCCTTCAACGATGAACCTGTTGATTATGCCAGTTGTCATGATCTTTGTCTTCTTTACATTAAGGTGCAGGCCCATTTTGAGACTATGTTCTTTGATTGTGAGAAGCAAATGTTTCAGATCATCTTCGCTTTCAGCCAGTAATGTGGTATCATCAGCATAACGAAGGTTGTTGATGAGTCTTCCACCCATCTTCACACCTCTGTTGTCTTCATACAGTCCTGCTTCTCTGATGATTTGTTCTGCATATAAATTAAACAGGTAGGGGGAAAGTATGCAGCCTTGTCTTACACCTTTGCTTATTTTAAACCATTCTGTTTCTCCTTGTTCCGTTCGAACTGTTGCTTCTTGATCAATGTACAGATTACGCAAGAGAACGATCAGGTGTTCTGGTATACCCATGCTTCTTAATGTGGCCCAGAGTTTCTCATGGTTTACACAGTCAAAAGCCTTGCTATAGTCGATAAAGCACAAATAGATATCCTTTTGGTATTCTTTAGTTTTTTCAAGGATCCATCTCACATCCGCAATGATGTCTCTCGTTCCTCGCCCTTTCCTGAACCCTGCTTGCACTTCAGGTAGTTCTTGTTCTAGGTATGGCTGTAGTCTCTTTTGAATAATCTTCAGTAAAATCTTGCTGGCATGTGGGATCAGAGCGATTGTGCGATAATTTCCACAGTCAGTTGGATCACCTTTCTTTAGTATTGGTATAAACACAGATCTTTTCCAGTCAGTTGGCCATGATGTTGTCTTCCATATTTCTTGGCAGAGCCTTGTAAGTACGGTAACAGCTGCATCAGATTGCTGCAATACTTCTATGGGAATGCTATCAATGCCTGGTGCTTTGTTCTTTGATAAGGCTTTCAATGCTGCTTCAACTTCTTCTTTCATCACCAATGGTTCCTGATCATAAGGTATAGGTTGAAACGGCTGTTGGTCCACTTGATCTTTATCATATAAAAACTCTGTATATTCCTTCCACCTTTTCTTGATCTTCTCAGCATCATTCAACATAGAACCTTGAGCATCTTGTAACATTCCAATTCGAGGCTGGAACTTTTTCTTTAACTCTCGCAGCTTTAGGAAAGCCGATCTTGTTCTTCCTCTAATAGTTTCTGCTTCTATTTCCTTGCAAGTGTCATTGTAGTACTTTTCCTTGTCCTGTCTTGCTGCACGTTGGAAATCTCTGTTGAGTTCTGCGATTGTCTTTCTTTCTCCTTTGGCTTTAGCTTCTCTGCGTTTCTGGGCAATTTTCAGCGTTTCTTCCGTCATCCATTTTGGCCGTTTTTGCTTTTTCACCTTTTGTAGAGACTTCTCGCTTTCTTCCAGCACAACCTTCTTGATGTCATTCCATAACTCTTCCGGAGCTCTGTCATTTGTATCTAAAGCAGCAAATCGATTTTGCAGGCAGTCTTTAAATTCCAGTGGTATATTCTCAAGGTCATATTTTGGTGCGTTCATGAGTGGTTTGCTCTTTTTCAACTTTAGCTTGAGTTTGCATACTAGTAGTTGATGATCTGTACCACAGTCAGCTCCAGGTTTTGTCTTTGTTGATGTTACAGAGCTTTTCCATCGTTGACTTCCACAGATGTAGTCAATTTGATTTTTATACAATCCATTGGGTGAAGTCCATGTGTACAGTCGTCGCTTGTGTTGCTGGAAGAAGGTGTTTGAGATGAATAGATCATTGGTCTTGCAGAATTCTATCAATCTTTCTCCAGCTTCATTTCTGTTGCCAAGTCCATATTTTCCAACTACTTTGCCTTCTTCTTTGTTGCCAACTTTTGCATTCCAGTCACCCATGACTATCAGGATATCCTGTTTGCATGTTCTGTCAATTTCAGCTTGTACTTGTTCATAGAACTCTTCAATTTCATTCTCTTCTGCAGCTGTTGTTGGGGCATATACTTGAATTATAGTTGTGTTGATAGGCAATCCTCGTAGACGAATAGAGATTAAGCGTTCGCTGACTGCATTGTATTTCATTACAGTTCTTGCAAGTTTCTTCTTTATTATAAATGCAACACCATTTCTTCTTTGTCTTTCATTTCCAGCATAGTAGACCATGTGATCATCTGATGCAAAGTGCCCGATGCCAGTCCATTTCAGTTCGCTGACACCCAACAGATCAAGTTGTACACGTTCCATTTCATTCTTGACCACCTCCAACTTCCCTTGGTTCATGCTTCGTACGTTCCATGTTCCAATGTGTAAGACATCTTTACAGCTTCTGACTCTCATTTCATGCGCAGCTACATCAGCAGTCAGACTTCCCGAGGGCTTTGATCCAACCACATCATAAATGCTGGCTTTACTCTGAAAAGTCTTCAGCTCTTCCCCAGTAGCTAGTTGAGTGCCTTCCGACCTGGGAGTCTCATCTTCCAGCACCATAGCACAATTTGTTTTGTTGTAACTATCCATTGGGTTTTCATGGCAAGATACAGAAGTAGATTGCCGGGCCTTCCTTCCGCGCAGTTTAAGTTTGGTGTTGTTGCCGTTGTCACAGAAATGTGATCATCCGCCGTCAACACTATCCCATTCTGCTGCTGCCCAGATGGGTGGTTTGTCTTCGTCTGGCACCTCAGCTGAGACCTGTCCATCTTGGGAGACCCTGCCAGTAGTTAAACTACCGATAGTTTAGCTCTCAGCATCACTGATGCACGCAAGCCCTCACAGCACGACAAGCTGCAAACCAAGTGAGAGAAATTGTGCATTAGTTTTCCTTAATTCCTGTTTTACTGAAAGGAGAGCTAAATAATAATAAGATGCAAATGCATGCAAAGTACCTCAAGACTATGCTAATTGAATCATGTAGCTACCATTTAGCTTTGCGACCTGTGTTACTAGTGGAAAAGTAATGTCAGCCTTGAGCCAGTGTTATTTTTCTTCCCCGGGAAAATTGGGCTGCTAGCACATGATCCAGTGCTCCCTGGGGCCATCTTAAAGGGTCTAAAGGTAATATAAATCCCCTTCAGGAAAGACCACCCTCCTGATTGGAGCCCCCACAAAGACAGCCCACTGCCCCTGAAACCACCTCTCAGAACCCCCTTGCCCTGGAAGAGACCCCCCACCCCCAAAAGGCCTCCCCATACCTACCAGGCTTATCCCTTTGGGCATACAGGATCAAAATGGCATTTCTGACCCCCAGCAGTAGTTTGTGGTACTACTGCTAGGGGTTAAACTGCCAAATTAGGTGCACTTGTGTCTTCAGGAGGGAATGAAGGGGGGGGGGATCTAATTTGGGTGTGGGCTTTACATTGCCTTCAGCCCCTTTAAAAGACAGCAGGCCAGACCTGGGGACTGCTGTCTGCATTATTGCACCCAGGCATATATGATGATCTTGGCTGCAGCAACACAATTTATATTTACCATGGACATCACTAACTAAAGATGCTGCGGTCTACCCATGGGTTAGTTACGCTGAGCTAAAATGTAATGTTTTACCGCAGCTTAGTCACTAGCCCCTCTAAATCTCATAACGTTCCTGGATCATTCAGAATTTACTTATATTCTGATCATAAAATCATTGATAGTGGTCTGGCACAGAAAGAGTCTCGTATGGAGATGTTGCCTCGCTTTTCTTTGCTTGCTTTGTTGGCTTGTTTAATTGAAGTTTTGCCTTTCGTAAAAACATGATATAATAAAAGGCAAATATTACAAAAAAGAAATCAAGAAAATAAACAAAATTAACAAACTGAGAGACCCCAGTGGCATAATTTGTAGCCAGTCGATATTATAGAGGGAAAAGAAAAAATACAAGTAAAGGAAAAGTAAATTGGCGTTATTTTAGAAGCATCCCTCTATCTCAGATGCAGCATGTACATGTGTGGATTAGCCATTTCAGAACAGGGATCTTTTAAACATTTAAAATCCCTGGAAGTATGGTGAGGGGGGAAGGTTTCAGCAGGCCTACAGCATGGCTATGGAGTTCCCATTTCACGTAGGATGTCCTTCCTATCCGAAGGCATGAATAAGGGCCTACTGGGAGGGACAGCTATAAATGTCAAGGTCTACCCATCCCAATGACCTCCCCTGACCTGGCTGTCCTCTCCACTGCCCTCAATGCACCTCAATCTCCACTCCCTGCAACGTCCCACCACATCCAATCCCCCTACGCCACCCCAAGCCATCCGATCATCCTACTCTTTCTCCAAGCCATCCAATACTGTGCTGAAGCAAAGGCCAGTGGCACCCACTCCCACCTCCTGAGGTCCTCTCCAGCGCCCCCTTCTCTTTCCCCACTTACTGGAGGTCCCTGGTGCCTAGTGGGAGCTTACTGCTATCAGGACCGGCCTCAGAGTTGGTTTTAGGTGTTGGTGCCTCTGGCTGTCAAAATCTATAGTCTATCTTTGAATGCCTTGCTCTCTGTGCCTTCTAGAACAGTAAAAATGCAATGTGTGCCTTCGAGTCAATGCTGACTCCTGGTGACCCAGAAGCTCCTGTACATCTCAATTTTTTTTTATTTTTATCTTCTGGCATACTTCAGAGTTTGTCCAATCTTCATGGCACACTGAACTAAATTTTGTGTGAACTTCAACCCCACTTCTCCCACTGTTAGGAGGACAACAGCAGCGTTTTCTACCTGGGATAGAGAGAGGGTTTCCAGTGCCACCCCCACACCCCCCCCCCCCCCGGCATCACATAAATTGGTGCCCCCTCTCTCCTTCTATGGCCACAATGATGGACACCCCCCACCACACTTACTGTGTTGCGCCAGCCCTGCCTGTCTTTCTCATTCTGCTGGCTTCAATCGGATGCTTGAACATATGAAACCAGCAGGTCCTACACGATTACATGATCCCAGGCTTTGTCAGACTGAAGCCAGCTGAGGAGGCACAAACCTAAAAAGAGCTGTTCTCATCCTGTCAGTGGGAAGGAATGAGAGAGGTAAAATTACCAGTTATCTGGTGGGTGGTCTGAGAGCATCATGTGATCATGGCTGATCACTTCTCTTCTGCCTGCGGGAAACACTGCTCCCATGGACACAAGGCAGCCCGCTCTAGTCTTCTGTTTGCATGTTTGTTTGCACATGATCATGCATGCACAAACATGCTTACAGACATGCATCTTCAGGCTGGTGAACCCTTGACCACGTGCACTCCACAAAATGAAATGCACCTGAAAAAGCCTTGGATTTTATTGATCTAGGATATTTGTAAAGGCAAAAACACCTCCTAGGTTTTATATAATAGAATCTTTATTGCAGAAGGTTCACACCATATTGAGAATTGAGTGAAAACCCTTTAATGAGTAACCTGGGGTTTGTTGCTGGCTGTGTACAGCCAGAAGAGACAGCAATGAAGCCAGTGATGAGGCGGTTGACCTAGATGCTATGAGAGGTTTTTAACATGTGCAGTAAGCTGCTGACATCCTGTTTTTTTTAGCACTTAGTCATATTATAATTTTGTTGTTGAATTTGAATCAATAACGCAGTTCAATTTCCATTTGTTTGGTATGGATGGAAGCAGTCAGAGAGTAATCATGGGCAATGTTTTGCAGTCATATTTTATAGGAAAAATCACTCTCCTTCTGCAGACCGCTGGGCTAATGATACCCGGTGTGAATACTGAGAACCCTCGCCATTGCCAGCAGCAGATGGTACTGCAACCCTGCCACCTGCTGGATCTTTTTCTTCTTTTTCCTAGTGCTGTTTGTAAGGAGATGACTTGTTTTAACCCAGGGGAGGGTTAAACAGAAGCTTTGTCAGATGTATGTTACCCCAAGGAGTACTCGTTCTGTGCTTTCTACCACAGCATAGGTTTGGCCTGGATGTTAAAAGCGAAGGTGTGATCTTCCTGTCCAGTGTGCAGCGGCGGCCAAGAAAGCAAATAGAATCATAAGGAAAGGAATGGAGAATAAAACCAAGGATATTATAATACCTCTGTATCGCACCATGGTACAGCTGCACCTTGAATATTGTGTGCAAGTTTTTTTTTTTTAAATTTATTAATGAAGTCTTTTCAAAATATAGCAATTGAAAAGAAGAAAATTCTCAAAACTCACATTAGCAATCAGGAAACATTTATCATAAGTAATCCAATACATACGGCCCAAGAGTTTCAACCATCCCCCACACCCACACCACACCAAGCCACCCCCAATGACACCGATTCCATCATGGTAGCGGCAGTATTTTAAAAATGGCGAAATGCTGCTTCTGACACCCTTCCGACAGTAAGTTGCATCAGAGCGCAATCGGAGGCAGCAGGACATGTGTGCCGAGGCACATGGCCTGCTGCAGGCAATAAAGCGCAGCACAAAAATGCCCACCCCAGGTCAGCCGACCTAGGCAACTGCCTAGTTCGTCTAGTGGACAGGCCGGCCCTGAATACATAGTAATGAGAAGAAGCCCACTTCAAGGAAAGAGGATCCAAAATCAAGTAAAACATACTAAAAAGGAAAAGAGAGGGGGATAAACCTCTACCAAAAAGGTGGGTATTAACCTCATGTTCTTTCATACTCTTTCCCCCCCCCCTGAAACTTAACAAATAGTATGATCCAGCAAGAACTTCTCTAAATGCAGAGGGTCTTGAAAAACATATCTATTCCCCTGAAATGTAACAAAACACTTACAGGGGAATCTTAGAAAAAAAAGTAGCCCCGGTGCTAATACCTTGGCATGATAAAGAAGCATTTTCCTTTTGACCTGAGTGGAACGAGCCAAACCAGAAATAGGGAAATCTTTTGCCCACAAAAAACATAATCCTCCTTTTTAGAGTAATTCCTCAAGATCAATTTCTTATCTTTTTCATTAACAAATGAAATAATGGTGGCCCAAGTAACTGTTTCATCTTTAAAGTCCTCCAAAAATTAAACAAAGAAGGAACCAACTTATCGATCACCCCTTCATTTTTATTGAATTGACCAATCTTTTGGGAAATATAATACATATTAGACACTGGTATCTCATCAAAATTTGACAGTGCCAATATCGATTTCAAATATATTTTCAACAAAATATTTGAAGATATCATAGAAGATATTGGAAAATTAAAGAACTGCAGGTTTCTACTTCATTTTGCGTTCTCCAGTGCCTCCAATTTACCATGAAGGACTAAACTGTCTTTCACAACTGACACTAACAGACTGAAAATTTAAACAATTGTGATTCACAATTAGAAACCCGAGATTCACACCTAGCAATCTGATTCTCAAAAATCACCATTTTACCATCAATTTCCGTACTGCTTCCTCTGTAAATAAACATAATTGAGGAATTAACCCAGTAAGCAAAGATTCAGTTTGAGATACCATTTTCCAAATATGAACCAGGGAACCAGTAGCAGAAGAGTATGCAGAATCTTGAGATGGAACGGAAAGCTTTGAAAGAAATGGCGCTTGTGGAATCTTCACTGGGACAGAATGAGAAACGGTCTCACCGGAGGAGAGACACCAGTCTCCTCGGGTGTAGCCACTCTCGATGCTGTGGGAGGTAAAGGAGGGAGAGCTCAACTAGGTCCTTCTGGGGAAGATCCAACTACCAGAAGATTTAGAACAGAGGCCAACACAAAATGTTTATCCATCGAACCCTGTTTCTTATTAAAGCCATCTGATGTTTAACCTTTCCTTTACTTTTCCCCTTAGCCATTGTACACTCACAACTGCTGAAACAACTGTAGGAAATATAACAGTTTGCTCCTCCGTACTCTGATGTTGCTCCAAAAGAGTTCTCAAGGGATGTGTCCTACCCCTTCAGGGACGTCCACGGCCGCACACTGCTGGAGACGAGCTAGTTACGTGCAGACCCGGAAGCTCAGTGATGTCAAAGGGGCACCCGCAGCAGGAACCAATCAGTTCACAGGGGTAATCCAGGTAGTACTAGCAATAACCTAGCCCAAATCATCACCTTGAACCATCTCCTCTCTTCTTCTGAGTGCAGTTCTGGTTGCCATATCTTAAAAAGGATATAGCGGAATTAGAAAAGGTACAGAGAAGGGCCAACAAAATGATAAAGAGGATAAAAGTTTCTGTCTATGAGGAAAGGCTTAAAACGTTAACATAGTAACATAGTAAATGATGGCAGATAAAGACCAGTATGGTCCATCTAGTCTGCCCAGAAAGATGGCAAGAGTAGGTGCACCTTCTGCTTTGTGCAGGCCACCCCTCCCCATGTCTATGTTTAGGGGTGAACCCACTGCTCCGTGTAGGACACCCCTATTTGTTGAGAAATTAGATAGTTAAGTTTATTTTGATTTTATCCTGTTGCTGTAAAGGGATCCACTGTGTCTGTCCCATGCCATTTTGAATTCTGTCACTGTATTTGCCCCCACCACTTCCATCAGGAGGGCATTCCAAGCATCCACCACCCTTTCAGTGAAAAAGTATTTCCTGACATTGCCTTTCAATTTACCCCCTTGCAGCTTCATGTTATGCCCTCTAGTTTTACAGCTTCCCCGTCTTTGGAAGAGGTTTGTTTGTTCATTATTTCTCTTTAAGTATTTAAAGGCCTGAATCATATCTCCCCTATCCCTCCTTTCCTCCAGAGTGTACATATTTAGGTCTTCAAGTCTCTTCTCATAAGGCTTCTGACGCAGGCTCCAAATCATTTTGGTCGCCTTCCTCTGAACAGTTTCCAGTCTTTTTACATCCTTTGCAAGATATGGTCTCCAAAACTGAACACAGTATTCCAAGTGAGGCCTCACCAGTGACTTATACAGTGGCATTAGTACCTCTTCCTTTCTGCTGTGAATAGAACAGACGGCGTCAGCGTAATTCTATGGACTATTCTCGCACCCCCCAAAACCGTTTACTTATCTGAAGACAGCCTACTGTTGCCAAAAATGTCTTCCAATTAGCGTCTTCTGGCAACTACATCTGCCACTTCATAATTCACACGCCATCAGCCACCCCGTTGAAGGGTTCCCTGCTAGATCTCACTCAGTTTCTGTTCTGATGCAGTCTCCCGAGTATTTTTCTTTGAGCCCAAGTAAGGGTCACTATAAATGTGGTCATTGCATTTTTTGTGCAATCATGGAAGAAGGCTTCAAATTGGAGAACAATAATTTTTGCTTTTCACCATTGTTGGCTGACCTCTTGTGAGTCTATGTATGTGGTTTACCTGCTTCGGTGTCCTTGCAATAAATGTTATGTAGGCAAAACAGTGCGGTAATTACGGATGCGCTTGCCTCAGCATAAAAATAACCTTTTGAAGGCTTGTGAAGAAGCACCATTAGTTCAACACTGCCACTATGTCTGTCCCATGCCATTTTGAATTCTGTCACTGTGTTTGCCCCTACCACTTCCATCGGGAGGGCATTCCAAGCATCCACCACTTTTTTTCACTGAAAGGGTGGTGGATGCCCAATGGAAGTGGAGGGGGCAAACAGTGAGAATTCAAAATGGCATGGGACAGACATAGTTATGCTTATTTTGATTTTATCCTGTTGCTATAAAGGGATCCACTTTTTCTTATATCTGAACAAATAGGGGTGACCTACACGGAGCGGTGGGCACACCGCTAAACAAAGGCATGGGGAGAGGTGACTTGCATGGAGTGACAAGTGTACCTACTCCTTCCTCCTTGTTGGGCAGACTAGATGGACCATACTGGTCTTTATCTGCCGTCATATACTATGTTACTATGTCATGATTTTCAAGTTCTCCATTGTAGGGTTATTGATTTTGTTCTGGCTAACCTGTGAGGGGGTGACCAAGGAAAACTTTTAATGCAACGTGAACAGCGCTGGATCTTCAACCTTAATGCCCTGGAGCCTATGGGTCTTAAGTACTAAGATCAATTTGGGGGGGTTTCCTATAATTTCTAATGTGCTTTGTGTTTTTCTGTATGGATTCCAAATGTGTCCCTTTCACTTTGAAAAGCCAATGATTTTCTGGGTTTGCTCCTATCGGGCTTTTGATTGTTTGTTTTCTTGATTAAATATTGGTGTCATCAGATGGTTTCTTTTTGCACAGAACTTTTTCTGGCTAGTTATTTTGCCCCTGAGGAAGCCTCTTTAGGCGAAACAAAGATCTTTGTTGAGCAAACTCTGGGTGAAATTTACATGCTAAAGAGGAAACCGGTCAGCTGGGTGTGAAGCTAATTGATCTCAGCAGTGTTTGAGATTTGCAGTAGTGGTCTGCTATTAGTGAAGATTGCTGATGGCATGTGAATTATGAAGCAGCAGTTGTAGTTGCCAGAAGAAGCTAATTGGAAAATGTTTTGGGCAACAGTTGGCTGTCTTCAGATAAGTAAACTGTTTTGGGGGGTGCAAGAATTACGCTGACCCTGTCTGTTCTAGTCACAGGTACCTCTGCCCCATTTAAGGGTTCCCTGCTAGAGTTCACTCATTTTCTGTTCTGATATTTTATTGATAATTGGATGCATTAATATCTAGATACTCTTTGAACGGTAGGTATTGTTGAGGTGCCTTATTTCTGTTAAATTTCAGTAAAGATTATAATATTAAAACGTATTAAAAAGGAGGGTATTTTTAAGCCAATGATGTTGAGCTCTTTGTTTCCCTTGTGGTTGTATGTTCTTTATCTTTATTTTACATTTGATATACCGCCAAGGCCAAGGCATTAAGGTGGTTTACAATAAAACAATGATGCTGCAAAAGCGGGATGAGACACTTGTGCTGAGGCTTTTTCTCCCCAGTCGAATGTATGAATGAACATTTGCTGCCCTTTTGGTTGGTTTCCTGTATGAGAATTGGACCTGTTTTATTGGCTTTAGTGAATATTTTAGTTTGTACGTGTTGTGTATGTATATAGAGGGATTGAAGAGCTGAGAGTATTGTGGCGACATTTGTATTTAACTCTCAGTGTGGCATTCTGTGTTGTAATGCATATTCATTAGGGACATCCTGAAGACCTGACTGGTTTGTGGCCCTCCAGGACTAGAATTGGAGACCCCTACTCTAAGCAACTGCCTAGTTCTCTGAAAAATACTGTTAACTGTTATCTTGATGCTTGATTTGAATGTGAATACCATCATCTAATCTTTGGGGAAACAGAAGTAAATCTGATTTTTAATTTTTCCTTTGGTTCTGGCTCTTGAGAAATATCATCTAACCCTTCAAACTATCTAGAGGGGTATTCTTCTTTTTTATTTTTTTTGTCTTAGCCCATCCTTCCTACTTATGGAAAGATAGGGATTACTCCATTTTTCAGTGACCCTGTGGAGGAATGGGCTTGTGGTATTCTCCCTCAACTTATGCATGCACTTGATGACCTGAGAACATCTGGAAACATCTAGCCCCAACAGAGACCCAGAGTCTCCTACACCCCTGCGCTCACGTAACTCCTCTTCTCAAGTCACTGCAATGGCTCCCTATCCATTTCCACATCCAGTTCAAACTTCTCCTACTCACCTACAAATGTCTTCATTCTGCGGCTTCTCACTACCTTTCCTCTCTTCTCACTCTACACTCCACTCCTCCTCGGGAGCTCCGCTCCTCTGGCAGATCCCTTTTATCTGTGCCAACTCTGCCACTGCCAACTCATTTATTCCACCTTGCTGCTCCATATGTCTGGAACAAACTACCTGAGTCAGTGCACAGGCCTCCTTCTCTGGCCCTATTCAAGTCCAGGCTGAAGACCCAACTCTTTAAGGCTGCTTTTGGATCCTGATGCTCCTCATTCTCTTCTTCACTACTTATGTGTATTTTGCCATATTCTAGTCCCCAGTTTTGTGGTGATTTTCATCTTGATTACATTGTAAACTCTGAGAAGGGACTGTGTCTTACATCTATATGTACAGTGCCACATATGTCTTGTAGCGCTATGCAAATGATTAGTAGCAGTAGTAGTAGTAATAGGTATTACATAAATTGATGTGGCATCATGAATAGGATTCAAAATTAAGTCATGAAGAGTTGAACCCAAGTTCAAATGGTTATTGAATCAGTATTCAGTATCAAGATTCCCAGAGTAGTTACTTTCTAGGCTAGCAACTGCTATGGTGAGGTGTCTGCTAAATTACTATTAACATAAGAACACAAGAAATGCCATATTGGGTCAGACCAAGGTCCATCAAGCCCAGTTTCCAACAGTGGCCAATCCAGGTCACAAGTACCTGACAGGTTCCCAAAAAAGGCATGCAGGTTCCGCAATGCTCATCCTGGGATAAGCAGTGGATTTCCCAAGTCCTCTTGGAGTGGAGGAGTGGCCTAGTGGTTGGGGCAAGGTACATCAGGCCAGAAGGTTGGGGGTTCAAATCCCACTAGAGGACAGCAACCTTGGGCCGGAAGGACTGGGGTTTCTAGTCCCACAGGTGCTCCTTGTGGTCTTGGGCAAGCCACTTAACCCTCCATAGCCCATGTTCCCTGTAAAAATAGTTATCTCCAAGTTATAATGCTCTGTTCAATGTAATTTCAGTTTGTTCAATATAAACCACACTGATGCAGTATATAAGAGAATGTAAAAAAATAGTTTATGGACCTTTCCTCCAGGAACTCCTCCAAACCTTTTTTTTAAAACCAGTTACACTAACATTAACATTTTCATGCTCTTGTCAGGCATGGATCTTTATGCTTTCAGTCAGGGCTGGTTCCCTTTGCTATGAAAAAGGAAAGGGAAGGGAAGGTGATCCAACAAACCATCCAAAAGGTAGGCTCCTGCGGGCTTTTCTGCCTTTATTCCACACTGACTGTTTTATTTCTAAGGTGCTAATGAAGCTTCCATGGGAGGAAAGTAGTGAATTTCTAGGACTGGAAAGTTGGACAACTGTGGGGGGAGGAAGGACAAAGCAAGGTATGTTGCAGATCATGCAGAAGTGCGGCACTTCCCTTCTGATCCCTCTAGCTGCTTGCAAGAGACGTGAGCAGCTTTTTAGTGCCCAGACCGACAATGTCCTGCTTCCAGTCTGTTCACTAAAGCGACACTCGCTTCTCTTGCAAGTGGCCTGAAGGAGGAGAAGGTAGGAATAGGGACGCTGCCTGTGCTGCTCGGAGGGGAGGGGGGCTGGGAATAGGAGGGGAGGCCCATGAACAGGAAGGGGGCTGCAAAAGGAGGGGCCTCCATTCTCCAAAGTTTGGCCATGGCCCCATAAGGGATTGAAACAGCCATGCTTTCAGTTACATACTGGTATGAAGATAGAGGAGATGTAGAGGCAGATCGAGGAGCTCCAATAGCACCTCCGAGATCAGACCCAAGTACTGCAGAAATGCATGGAGAAAACACCTGGAACATCTGCCTCCACTAGGGCATCCGAAGTTCCTAAAATTCTTGCTGTTTGTTGCCCCTGGGATACAATTCCAGACTTCATTGGACATCCTACAAAGCTGGGAGATCTCTGCATGGAGGAATGGATTCAAGCAGGGTGGCCTTAGCAATTGCAGGGCCCAATTTACACTATTTTGGTGATGTCTTCTGGATTTAAAATAATTTCAAATTAGGCATCAGAAATATATGCTGTTATGCTACATTAAAACATTATTTGTATTTATTAGCTTATATTTTGTCATAAAGAGGGCCTATCAAGGGGTGATGGATATCAGGAGGCCATGTGAGTATTTGGGGCCTATAAAGTAAAGCACATGGGAGCTCTACTTTAGAGAATAGGGTCATGCAGATGCACCCAAATTTATTCAAAAGCAGTTATGCCTGCTCTAAATGACCAAACCTAGACTGGCGCAGTGACACGCATAAATCATAGCATTTTATAGCATACGCACATAAATCTAGCCCCTGTCTATGCGCATCCCAAGCTTTGCCCCATGCACACTCCAACTGAAAGTACACACGATGGTTGTGTAAGTGCCTATTCACATGCATCAGTCCTTTCAAATAGGGACGTAAGCAAGTTACATGCATGTAGTATCCCACACGCACTATATATATATATATATATATAAATATAATCAACCCCAAAATGTGTCACACCAACAAAATTTTGAAAGTTTGCAGAACAGAAAGCAAAGATTTCTTTATAAATACAGTTTTGTGTTAAATCTTTTTTTTTATCACATTCTATGGATAATATTTCAAGACTATTGAGTCTATCTTGGAGCACGTTTGACCTTACATAAGAGCTTATCAATTTTAATTTGGAAAAGCTCCTTTATTCCTGGTATTGCCAAAAAATATGCACAGAGCAATACAAGAGTTTGGAAATCCAGTAGCTCTCTCATTCAAAGCAAGGACTTTCCAAAGTATGAAGATGGAAGAATTGGCTTCAGTGGTTCCATTTCCTTGACCAGTATATGAACATCTAAATCTTGTTTTGGTTACATAATTATACTTTTGCTCTCTGCCCCATTCCCCCACCTCAACTTATTCTGTAAGACATTCCTTATTTTTCAAATTAGAGGTGGCAACCCTAGTGCAAGGCCCCCCTGTGGGCAAGACACTTCATTGGGTCAGGTTCAATTAACCAAGGCCATCCTGGTCTCTTGAATCCACGGCTGGCCTTAGCTTTCTCAGGGAACCTCAAGATGGCCTAAGTGTAAACTAGTAAGACACCACTTGAGTGCAGAGAGTGATATGGTCAAATACTCTCCTGGAATGGAGAGACTGCATATTGAAGAGTCATTTGAACTAAAACAGGGGTTTGGACAGTAAACATCAAAAAACATTTGCCTAAAAGAACTCTATGATAAAAGATAAGCACTGAGGAAGAGTGTTATAATCTATGCTTATAACTTGCAAGAGGATGGAAAAAATATTGCCAGAAAACTCTGATCATCTGAGTGATCCAGCAATATTGCTGAATAACCAACTCATTACAGAACTGAGAGATACTGAATGATCCAAGGAGGAGGAGAACTGGAATCTGGGGTCAGCAGTAGTAAGTGGCATTCATTTCCTGCTGTGACAGAAGGGAGTATCTGCTTGAGATGGATCTCACCTTGCATGCAATTAATACTTTGAGACAGGAGATCATGTGGATAGTCCAGAATCAGTTACAGGTAACCTCACAACAAAGGGACCTACAGGAAATAGTGGACCAGCAGGCAGAAGAGAGATCCTATAGCAACTCCCATTCTAGGAGAGATTTGGATACTAATCACCTCACTCCAGTCTGCCCGTCTGCTCCACCACAGAGATGGAAAGAGGTGATCTGCTATTGCTATAAGGAGCCAAAATCACCTTGCTTGATTCTGCCAGAGTGAGATTATCCAAGCTACAAAATCTCTGAAACTAATGCACAGAACAACCATCCGAAAGAAGGGATTGTAAGATGAAATAACCTTCCTAAGGAAGGCAGAGTAAAAGATACCTGTTGATCATACTAAGCCTTCCACATTCAAGGGCGGGCCATAAGTAATGACTGTATCAGCTGTAGAGGGTACTGATCCTTAACAATGCAAGACCTTTAGACCTAGTGCAATATTAGAGTGATACTGGTGTTTTCCCACCTACTGCAGTGTCTGTATAACTGGTATAATAATTAGCCATGCGCGTGCACTTCACACTATTACTACTGAGCATTTGTATAGCGCTACAAGATGTACACAGCGCTGCACAGACATGTAAGAGACAGTCCCTGCTCATCAGAGCTTACAATCTAGTCAAGACAGACAACACAAGGGAAACACAAGGAGATCAGGTGAGTTAAGATCAGAAAGCGGCAGCGAAGAGGTGAGTATTCAGCCTGGATTTGAAAAGAGTCAGAGAAAGCACCTGACGTACAGACACAGGTAGTTTGTTCCAGGTGTAAGGTGCAGCAAGGTGAAAGGAGAGAAGTCTGGAGTTAGCAATAAAAGAAAAGGGCACGGGAGGGGGGAGGGGTGTAGGCAAAGATAAGAGAGGAAAGGTAGTGAGGAGCTGCAGAGTGAACGCACTTATAGATCAGCAGGAGAAGTTTGAACTGGATACGGAAACAGATAGGGAGCCAATGAAGTGGCTTGAGAAGAGGGGTAATATGAGCATGACGAGGCTGGTGGAAGATTAGCCATGCAGCAGAGTGTTGAACAGATTGAAGGGGAGAGAGATGATTCAGCGGGAGACCAGTAAGGAGGAGGTTACAATAGTCGAGAGGGGAGGTGATTAAGAAGTGGATAAGTGTCTTAGTAGTGTGTTCAGAAAGGAATGGGTGGATTTTGTTGATGTTATAGAGCAGGCATGTCCAACTTCGAACAGGTCATGATCTACTTTTTCCGGCCAAAAGTGCCGGTGATCTACCACCATGAAAATTAAGTTTCAAATTAGTTTCAAATTAAATTTTAACCCAATAAAGTTGGAGGATTCCCCCCCCCATTTTTAATGAACCTTCTGTCATTTAGTTGGTTGTGATCAGCTGTTAAGCAAATTAAGCAAACACAAAACAGAGAGACGAAGATCCAGTAAGAAATGCGAGGGGAAATGGAAAGTACATTTTTCTTAAAGATTTTTTGAGTACTAACTTTCTTTAACTGTCTTAATAACTTTCTTTTACTTTTATTGAGTAATTTGTGTTAAATTTAGGTCGAGTATTGATCCAGGCTGATCTTGCACAATCTATAATATTTCGCTCTTGCTCATTAGTCTGAGCCTGCATTTCATCCACCAGTTTTTTGAAGTTGGGTGAATATTGCGTGAGGGCCAGTCTCAGGGAATCCTGGACATGTTCATCTGTCATGTTGGAACGTTGTGTACTCTTTGCCATTTTCAGATGGGAAAATGAAGATTCACACAAATAAGTTGAACCAAAACAGGAGTGTACAGCTTCAATGCATCTTCTCAAGTTGGGAAATTTGTCTCTAGGCACTAGCTTCCAAAACGATTCTTGCTCAGCACGGGTGTTGAGAAAAATGTCATTTTTAAGGGTTAATATTTCGTTTTCAAGAGATGGCTTGTTCAATGAGTAATTTTTACTGATAGCAGCTGCAGTTTCTTTAATGTCCACATCTACTTTGAATGGGTATGACAAGTACTCCACAACTGTTCCAATTTTTTGGAAGTCACAGAATCTATTTTCAAATTTCTGGATAACAGAACAGATTTCTGTCACATACTTCTCGTTCTGAAAAACAAAATTTGGATATTGTCCCAGATAGTCCTGTGTATTAGGAAAATGATCAAAAGTGTTTGCAAGGTCAGTCACCATTAGCTCAAATTTGCTCTTGTAGGATGAAACTGTACTCGTCATCTCGCCAATGCATTTGTTTTTACCTTGTAGTTCAAGGTTCATATCACTTAGTTTGCCTGTAAAGTTAGCGAGAAATGCCAGATCACATAACCACTCCTCATCTTTCTACTCTGCTTGGTCATCTCCTCTCTCCTTCAAAAAACTTATTTCATTCAGCAAATCACGAAATCTTTGCAGAAATTTGTGCCTACTTAGCCACCTTACATCTGTGTGCAAAATGATTTCCGCTGCCCCTTCATCAAGAGTATGATTGAAAAGCCGTCTTTGAAGTGATCTTCCACGAACTGAATTTACAATTTTGAAAGTGATGTCCATGACAATCTGTATTGAGTCTCTTGCTTGCCAAAACTTGCTGTTGAATGATGCAGTGGTAAGAAAGGAAATCTGGAAAGTCGTCATGCTGTCTACAGAGGGCTATGAAACTGTTAACCTCACCTGTCATTGCTCTTGCTCCATCAGTAATGATGGAAACAAGTCTATGCAATGGAAGATTACACTTTGTCACAAAAGAATGGAAAGAACTGAATATTTCCTGACCGGTAGTTCTCCCTTTTAAAGAAATCATTCCAAGTAGTTCTTTAACACTGAAGTCTTCAAAAACCATCCGGATAAAGACTAGTAACTGGGCTATGTCTCTTATGTCTGTAGATTCATCCAGTTCAAGTGAGAAAGCAACACAGTTTGAAACATCCTCCAACAATTGTTCAGTTGTGTCCACACATCTTTTCTAGTCGCCGCACGACGGTGTTTCTTGACAATTGTACATCTTGAATAGCAGCTATGATCTCTTTCTTATTTTTAAATCCTTCAAAAAGATTGTCAGCTGCTTCAAGAAAACAATCTTTTACAAATTCCCCTTCAGTGAAAGGTTTGCATTTCTTTGCGATCAGGTTGCTGACCTTGAAGGATGCTATGGTTGCATTGACCGAATGTGACCTTGGCTTCGCCATCAACTGTTGCTGAGTTGCCAATTTCGATTTAAGTTCTTTGAGCTTCAGTTTACGAATTTCACTTTTGGGTGGAAAATTAGCATCAAACTTATTGCTATGCAGAGCCATATAATGATGTTCCAGATTACCCTTTTTGGGCAAGGATACTGGGATGTTACAAATTAGACAACAACAATTGCCTTTCACCATGATAAAGAAGTAGTCCATTTCCCATTCATCATGAAAGTGATAGGTTTTGCTCTTCTTTGGAACATTCATCTTCGTTATACTGGGGTGGCTGGATGAAAGAAGGCCAAGTCTGCTAAGTTAGTATAAACACTGGCTGAATCTGGTCCAAAACTGTCACTGTCCCAGAGCGTTAAAGATCAACAGGAACTGAAGACCTCTCGATGATGTGCAATACAAGGACTGGAGATGCCAAAACCATACATGCAGTTCTAAGAGTAAAAATAAGAATTCATCATACTGGCACCAATAATCAAATACCACCAAACAATCATCAAAAAAACTCAAACACCTGTCCAGCAAACCAGATAAAACCAAATACTGCCAAACAAGTTCAAATACCACCACACGCGATTTAATAAATTCTGCACAGTGTAGAATCAACGCAAAGGCAAGGCAAAATAAAATTGCAGTGTAGAATCAACGCAAAGTCTAGGCAAAATAAAATTGCAGAGGCAAGCAAAAGTCACAGTGGTTTGAACCAATTCGAAGGCAAGGCATAGGCAAGTTAGAACAAAATTGGAAAAGCCTGCCAAAATCACCAAATTCTTGACACTTTGTTGTGTCCGAAAACGTTTAATGAAAGCGAACTATAAAGTGACCAACAACCAGCACACGACACAACTAATACGGTAAGTGTATTCAGGTAAAGCCCGGGTGAATGGATATCGCCCAGTATATAACACACTTCTAAGGAGTTTTGGGGCGGGGGCAGGAATGGATGATTCTGAGAGGCAGGAGACCAGGTATGATGCCGGGCCTGTGGCATCGGGGCGTGGGCGGTGGCGGTGGCCCCTGGGGTACCCACAAACTATTGGCATGAAAACAACAAGCGCCCCCAATACACCAGCAGGCAAGATTCCCGCAGGCAGGGAAAAAAGACAGGCAAAGGATCGGCAGCGGCGGCAAGCCCTCAGCAGACGACCTGCCGGCACGAGCTCTCTCCTAGCGATGGGGTGAGCTGCTGGAGAGATGGAGCCAAGTGGCGCTGGCGATCTACCTCTGATCCCTCCATGATCTACAGGTAGATCACGTTCTACCTGTTGGACATGCCTTTTATAGAGAAAGCTAAGACCTGCAGTTTCTATCAGATGTATGTATGTGGAGAAGGAGGGAGAGGAGTCAAAGACAATCCCAAGATTGTGAGCTGAGGAAACAGGGAGGAGTAGAGAGTTATCTACAGAGACTGAGAAAGGAGCAACAGAACTGAAACACTGCTTTACGGTGCTGTAAAACGTATTTGCTTTAACAGATAACTGAGGTTGTTTGTATAATCCTTTAGCAGGCACATAGCCATTCCTCTGCATACACTGTTAGAACCTAACCCCATTTGTGAATGTAGTCTAACACATGCCCACCTGCTTTCCCTCAAATGTCTGGAAATTCTTATACAGAGGAAGTTTACTGATTTTTTTGTGCTGGGGTGGGAGGAACGGACAGTTAAGTCTTTTTTTTCTGAATGGTTTTGTTGCTTGTTCAAAGTATATAGTTAGACTCTGATTCACATTTTCAGGGGATGACACAAGGTCAGTAGCTATAGAGCAGTGGACTCCAAATGGTGTCACTTCATCAATGGATGGGGTCACAAAAACATGGCCATTTCCCCTTCTCTGTGGACTTGCACTTTGACCTATGTCGGGTAGTGGCAGTCACCAGTCAGCACGTGGCCTGTGAGACTTTGAACCTTCATAGTCCCTTGTCCTTTCCAGCTCTCTTTTAGACTGGAAACCTGTGCCAAGTACTGGGGCCTGCAAACACACATGACACACTGACACGAGGGCCCCTGTGATGACTGTCACTGCTGCCGTCCTGTTTTAGATTAGTGGAGGGAGGTAAGGAGGCTGGAGATCTGCTATTTTTATTTCATCATCATCTGGGGTCACGTGAACTTTCAGTTGTTAAAATGGGGTCATACAGCATAAAGGTTTGAAAAGCACTGCTATAGAGACACAGTTTAGCTCTTGGACATATGACAGTAGATTTTAGATAACTTGCAAGCTAATCATGTATTTGTAAGCCTGCATAAACTAACCTGACATTCAAACAATTGCAGCCTCATAATTTGGGTCTGAATATTTGGTAGTTATGCGGAAATGATTTACAGCCATTGTAAGGAAGTTGTGCTGATTATACCCAAACATTCTCAAAATGTCACTGTATGTGGGTAGCTGACAAACTTGCATCCAAAATGCCCTCAAACGTTCCTTTGTAAAGTGACCAGGAGTACACAGTACATGACTGAAAATATACATGTGGGTGATCATGGCTCCAGGTCAGTAACCTAGGAGACTGTTTTCCTACCAGCGACACCCACACCAATCCTGACTCTGACCTAATACCATTTATTTAGAAAATCATCTCTGCTTACATGGATTTAGGCAATCTACTCACACAATTCCTTTTATTTTATATTTATAGATCTTGATTAAAGCTTTGAAAATGTCCCCCATGAGGTCTGTGCTGCTATGTAGAGTCACTTTTGATATAAATGACATTTTTACTGTATGAAAAAAACCCACATCATTAAAAAAATAATAAATAAAAGTACTACCATGGACACTGGATTCCACAAGAGAGAATATGCTTTTAAGCACCTGAGCTCTTTCATGGAGATGCTTTGAATTCTACACTTTAATTTCATACTTTAATGGCTCTTGTTGTTTCTAATGCAATTGATGGGAAAAAAATTATACATAACGGGCCATGAGTGTTTTTCCATCAGTCTGTCTGGTGGCAAAATAACTCTTGAAAATTTAATGGAAAGGGGCCAAATTTGATGTGGCGGAAAAAGGTGAAGAGTCACAAAGTCTGGAATGGATCAGATCAGAGAAAGCTCCTCCAAAATATGGCCCAATGCATTTCTACGGGAGAAGCAGTTCCAGCTTCTGCAGCATAGAAACACTGATACACTGAAACAGCAGTTAGGATTTTGCTCCATTCGAAATGCCTCTTCCCTCTTCTTTATACTGCCAGTCACAGACACACCCAGAGCCAATACAGACGCAGATATAGAGGGATATGGAAATAATTTCATGACACATGCTTCATATTCCTTCCCATCACAAGAACACAAGATATGCCATACTGGGTCAGACCAAGGTCCATCAAGCCCAGTATCCTGTTTCCAGCAGTGGCCAATCTAGGTCACAAGCACCTAGCAGTTTCCCCAAAAGACACAGGTTCCATACTGCTTGTGTTGGGGCAAGCAGTGCATTTCCCGGGTCATCTTTAATAATGGTTTATTGGAACTTGTCCAAACCTTTTTTAAACCCAGCTACACTAACAGGTTTTACCACATCCTCCGGTGACAAATTCCAGAGTTTGATTACATGTTGAGTGAAAAAAAATATTTTCTCTTATTTGTCTTAAATAGGTTACACTATAGCTTCATTGCATGTCTCCTAGGGGTTTGTTTACTAAACTGCATTAGTGCGATTCACATTAGGAGCCGCGGTAGAGACAGAAACCCCAAATAAGGACATGGGCGGTACATCGTTTCCGAGAACGCGCCGAGAACGTGCATTACAAGGCGCCATAAATGAATGAGCGCTACAGGGCACGTTACCACGCGTTAATCTTAAGAAGGCGCGCAGGCATACAAGCACAGCAACAGAGCTGTAGCACAATGGTTACAACACTGACTGATGGTACAGGGGTCATGGGTTCGATTCCCCAGTGGGCCAGTTGGTTCATGAACCGACCAGAGGGGAAGCCATAATAGACCTAGTCCTCAGTGGAACACCAGATCTAGTGCAAGAGATAAGGTTGTTGGGGCCGCTTGGCAATAGTGATCATAGCATGATCGCCTTTGATTTAATTAGTGGAGGAGGGATAGTAAGGAAATCCACAGTACTAACTTTTAACTTTCGAAAGGGAGACTATGATAAAATGAGGAAAATAGTTAAGAAAAAACTAAAAGGAGCAGTTGCAAATGTTAAAGACGTACATCAGGCTTGGCTGTTGTTGAAAAATACTATCTTGGAAGCCCAGACCAGCTGTATTCCACGCTTTAAGAAAAGTGGAAGGAAGTCCAAAAAACTGCCAGCATGGTTTAAAGGTGAGGTCAGAGAGGCTGTTGTTGCCAAAAAAGCATCTTTCAGGAAATGTAAAAAAGAGTCAAACGATGAAACCTGGAAACAGCACAAGCACTGGCAAGTCAAATGCAAGGCATTGATAAGGCAGGCAAAGGGAGAGTTTGAGAAGAAGCGTGCTGCGGAAGCAAAAACGCAAAGTAAAGACCTTTTCAAGTACATTCGTAGCAAAAAGCCTGTGAGACAGTCAGTTGGTCCATTAGATGATAAAGGGGTTAAAGGAGCACTAAGAGGCGACAAGGCGATAGCGGAGAGACTGAATGAATTCTTTGCTTCAGTCTTTACTGAGGAAGATGTAGGGATGTTACCCATGACTGAAGTGGTATTTAAAGGTGCGGAAGAATTGAAGGAAATATCGATACACTGGGAAGATGTATTACAACTAAAAACTGAAGAGTAGCAAATCACCTGGGCCGGATGGTATACATCCAAGGGTGTTGAAAGAACTGAAATATGAGATTGCAGACCTGCTATTAGTAATCTGTGAACTATCATTAAAATCATCTCTAATACCTGAAGATTGGAGGATCGCCAATGTAACACCAATTTTTAAAAAGGGTTCCAGGGGTGATCCGGGAAACTACAGACCGATGAGCCTGACATCAGTACCGGGAAAAATGGTAGAAACCATCATAAAGAATAAAATTACTCAGCATGTAGATAGTCATGACCTAATGGGAGACAGCCAACATGGCTTTAGACAAGGAAGATCTTGTCTTACTAATCTGTTATGTTTTTTTGAAGGAGTGAATAATCAGGTGGACAAAGGTGAGTTGGTTGATATTGTGTATCTGGACTTTCAAAAAGCCTTTGACAAAGTCCCTCATGAGAGTTTTTTGGCAAAACTAAAGAGTCATGGGATAGGAGGCAGTGTATTATTGTGGATCAGGAACTGGTTAAAAGATAGAAAGCAGAGGGTAGGGCTAAATGGCCAATTTTCCCAATGGAGAAAGATGAATAGTGGTGTACCCCAGGGATCTGTGCTGGGTCCGCTGCTTTTTGACATATTTATAAATGACCTGGAAAGTGGAATAACGAGTGAGGTTATCAAATTTGCAGATGACACAAAACTATCTAAAGTTGTTAAAACCCAAGAGGATTGTGGAAAATTGCAAGAGGATCTTGATAAATTGGAAGACTGGGAATCAAAATGGCAGATGAAATTTAATGTGGACAAGTGCAAGGTTATGCATCTAGGGAAGAACAACCCAAACTATGGTTGCACGATGCAAGGTTCCACATTAGGAACTACCACCCAGGAAAAAGATTTAGGCGTCATTGTGGATACCATGTTAAAACCCTCGGCTCAGTGTGCAGCAGCGGCCAAGAGAGCAAATAGAATGCTAGGTATGATAAAGAAAGGAATGGAAAATAAAACAAAAGATATTATAATGCCTCTATATCGTTCCATGGTGAGACCGCACCTTGAATATTGTGTGCAATTCTGGTCGCCGTATCTTAAAAAGGATATAGAGATTTTAGAAAAGGTTCAGAGAAGAGCCACCAAAATGGTAAAGGGGATGGAAGGATACTCCTATGAAGAAAGGCTAAAAAGGTTAGGGCTCTTTAACCTGGAAAAGAGATGGCTGAGGGGAGATATGATAGAAGTCTATAAATTGATGAACGGAGTGGAACGGGTAAACGTAGATCGATTGTTTACCTTATCAGAATATAGAAAGACTAGGGGACATGCAATAAAGCTACAGGGTAAACTATTTAAGACTAATAAAAGAAAATATTTTTTCACTCAACGTGTAATCAAACTCTGGAATTTGTTACCGGAGGATGTAGTAAAGGCTGTTAGTGTAGCTGGGTTTAAAAAAGGTTTGGACAAGTTCCTGGAGGAAAGGTCCATAAACCATTATTAAGAAGGGACCCAGGATATCAATGCTTGAACCAATACAAGCATTGTGGAACCTGTGTCCCTTGGGGAAACTGCTAGGTACCTATGACCTAGATTGGCCACTGTTGGAAACAGAATACTGGGCTTGATGGACCTTGGTCTGACCCAGTATGGCATATCTTATGTTCTTATGTTCTTAATGTATAAGGCTGGCTGAGGCAGCACCCTTTACATTTAAGTAGCGATTGTTGAGGCATGTGACGTGTATTTTAATTAGTGCTGCCAGCAAACACACCCTCACGGTGGCATAACCTAAGGTGCCGCATAAGGCACCCCATAACGCACTCCATAGGGCACATTATAAAGTGTACTGTCCGCCAAGGCACCCTATAATGTCCCCTATAGGACACCTTATAAGGATGCGAACAAAGCCCTGGCTGGCTGCAGAAGGACTGCACGTCACCACACAAACTGTCTGCTGTGGTTACCAGGATAGGGTTAACCCACCCGTACCCATGATGCACTGCACATGCAAATCAGCAGTCGAGAGATGGGCACAAGATTGGGTATGCACCCCCACAGCACCTCGGCCTGGTAGGGGCAACAGACTGTGTGTGGCACTGCCACAGAGTAGCCACAGACAGTCACATTGTGCGGGTACAGTGTCCACCCTGAGGTTGAGGTGGGGCGCCCAGCACCAGGTCCACAGCACCTTTCATGGCTGAAATACACCATGCTGCAGATCCCCATCAGTGTGTGATAGGTAGTTCAGTTAGACACACCTAGGATACATCTGTGTCCTGCTGTATGTCTCGGTCATGTCTAGTCCCTATGGGTGATGCTGCACCCAGAATAGTGCATATCCTGTGTTTATTTATTTATTTATTTACTTACTACTCTTATATACCGCGCTATTAAAATCAGTGCGGTTTACAATTGAACAAAAAACATACTGCAATGTCACACGACAATTGAGCTTTTACATTGAACATGGACGAGATAACCTGGAGGTAACAGGGGTAACTAATTACAGAGTAATTATTCATGGAGTATGGTGAGAAATTATACATATAGTATGGTGAGAAATTATACATATAGTATAGCTTGGTTTCAACATATTTATAAGAGGTTTAATCAATAAGATGTGTGATCAGTACCAATAATAAATAAGAGAGGGGATATGGTGGTAGAGCTAGTCATTTTCTTTATGGTGTTGGATTTTGGGTGGGGTGGAGTAGGATGTAGGATGTGAGGATGGGTGGTTGTTTCTGGGATTGGATTCTGGGTAATGGATGAGGAAAAGGTGTTGTTTGAGAGCTTTTCTAAATGACAATAGGTCTGGGGTGGAACGGAGCTCAGTGGGGAGGGCATTCCAGGTCATGGGTGCAAATAGGGAGAAGGCTGTTGGTGCCATCGTTACCTGCTGTAGGTGAAGAAGGGGGGGGGGGTGTATGGACCCATAGGCAGATTATGTACCACCACACAACCCACCCTCTGGGGCTCAGGGTGGGAAACAGGATCACCCACCAATAGATCCACGGTCTACCTCCCTGCAATGGCAGCAGTAGAGGGGACCAGCAACCCCAGTCCTGCTGGAGAACAGACAGAGCGGTACACATCCATAACGCAATAGCAGACAGACAGCAGGCCTGGAAATGCTCAGCTGCCCCCCACCATTATCAGACATTCTCCAGCAGCAAGCCTCCAGCCGCTGCACCCTGCAAGGTGTTCCAGCAAGACACATACTAGCTGCAGACAGTCCGCCAGCTAGTCCATAGTGCATGGTCCTGGAGGAGATGCATGTACCCAGAACGGGGATGTCAGCATACACACCAAGCAGATAAGTCAGTGATCAGGCCCAAAAGGAAACCCATAAATATCACTTGAGAGAAATGCTATATAGCACTACGGGGGAACCTAGCCATGCCATGGTCACTGCTCAGTCAGGGTGAGAGTGACCTCCCAGCAGGACATGCTATGGCCACCCTGTCCGTGCAGGTGGTGGCCAGGCATTACAATGTCCGAACCATTGCCCTATGCTGTGTGCAGATGCATCCAGGCCAGGCCACCCTATCCAGGCTATTCCCACGGTACCTTGCTCCTCATTATGCACATTGGCAGGCCAATACTGGCAACAGTGCTAGCAGTGTGGGCTGTGGAGGGTGTTGGCAGCCACCACACACTGGATAGACAGACACACACTCCCCACACCTATGCCAGCATTGTGCAACTATAGAGGTGTTGGGCAGCCCAGGCCACCACACAAGTCCTGGGCACAGTGCAGGCATGGCTATGGTACGCAATACTGTAGGAGTCACTCCCCAGGTTGGTAAAACACTGTCAGACACAAGACCTGTAGCACACTCCACAGACATCAGAAAGGTTGCTATGATGCAGCTCACTCAGAAAAGTGTACTTAACCTAGGAATTGCTATCTGCCAGTACTCATAGCAACCTTTTGATAGATGTGTACCATATTCCCAGGTTTAGGGTGGCATTACTAAGGTATCCAAGTGCTAGTATTGGGAGATGCACGCAGGAGGCTTTGGATAATGGGGCCTGTGGGTGCGGGTGTGTCTGCCCCTGTTGGCTGCTGCTTTACGGCAGAGGTTCCCAACTCCAGTCCTACGGTGCAAAACACTGTTCGGGTTTTCATGCTGTCCCTCATGAATATGCATGAGATACATCTGCATACCATGGGGGTGGCGCATAGAAATGCAGCACAGGCATCTTTATCAGAGGCAGCATGGAACCGGAATGGTGTTTGGCCCTCCAGGACTGCATTTGAGAGGCTCTGCTCTAGGTAATGTGCATGTTTATGGTGTCTGTGCTCTGTAGGGTAAAATGTAGGTGTCTTGGGCATGTTTACGTCATCTGCAATAAAGGTGCTGTCTGTATTAGCACATTGTAGTAGTGGGTAAAATATGGGGACTGGGTTGGCGGGAACCACAGCTGGGACTTGAACCTGTGACCCTCTGCTTCTGAATACACTGGTTTTGTGCACTGCACCACCTTGTTGTCACAGAGTCAGTACATTCCTTGGTGATACCATGACTGTTCGTCAGACAGGGCCCATCTGTTGCAGTACATGGCACCCACCTACACAGGGCTAGGCCGCGGTCTGCTCTGGGCAGCTGCCACTGCCCCCTCCACCACCAGTATCCCTCAGCCACCATGCTGACATGCCCTTCTGCTGGTGGTGCTGGTGGCGCGCAGTCTCAGGCCATCCAGTGTGCAGGTAGGCGGCTGCCTATGGTGCAGGTTCTGGGGTAGGGGTGCCTGCATAGGTGTCCACGCTTCCCCCCAGCACCACCTGCCAATGTTCCGTGCCCTTGGGGGTAGCTGCTGGGTACTATCCCCTGTGACACTGTGGGAAACACAGTCGTGCCCATGTTGGGCCTTCAGCAGTTGCTCTCTGGCTGCTCTGCTGCTTCAGCATTCGTATGGGCCACCTAGGCGTCACCCTAGTCCGCACTGTGGCCCAGCTGCACCACAGCATGTGCCGCCTGCGGCCCTCTGTATCCCCTTCTCCGGCATCTGTCCAGTTGCCGTTCCGTCATGCCCGCCCTGATGTTGTGGGACATGTGCACGCCATAGGAACCCTGTCCGATGGTGGGGAAAACCCTGAGCAGCGCTATTTCACTGTGGGCTCATTCACCTTGTATGGGGACGGATTATAGACCCTTCCACGATTTATATCTGTTCTATGGAGCTTACTCGGGGGGGGGGAGGGGTTGATGTTTCTCATTGATACCACTATTGGCCAGCTTGGTTATGGGTTTTTTCCAGTTTGTTGGGGTCATTTTCAGTGTTTATGTGCCCTTTTGTTCTGTGCACATGTATCACACTTATCACTTTATGTAGGTTTCCCTGGCTGGGCTGTACATTGCTGACACTTAAATAGTTTCTCTCCCCTGTAATGTGCATTTAACGGCAGGTTTTCATTCGCGTTGGAATTGAGCTCTTCAGATCAGCGCGTTAGTGTGAAGGGAGCCTCTCCCCACCCACTCTCCGCCCATTGACCCCTTCTTTCCACCCTCTCTCCACCTTCTGCGGTGTTTTACCGCACCGCGGGGCATTACGATCGTTAGCGCATCATAACGCGCGTTATGTAACGTTAACGATCGTAAGCGCAGCATAACGTGCGTTATGCTGCGCTTACGATCGTTAACGTTACATGACGCGCGTTATGTACGATTACCGCAGTTTAGTAAACATACCCCTTAGTCTTTCTATATTTTGATGGCGCAAACAATCAATCTATATTTACCCATTCCACTTCATTCATAATTTATAGACTTCTATCATATCTCCCCTCTGCCATTTCTTTTCCAAGTTGAAGAGCCCTAACCTTTTTAGCTTCTCCTCATAGGTGTATCCTTCCATCCCCTTTACCATTTTGGTGGCTCTTCTCTGCACCTTTTCTAATAATTCTATATCCTTTTTTAAAATACGGCTACCAGAATTGCACACCATATTCAAGGTGCAGTCACACCATGGAACAATACAGAGGTATTATAATATCTTTTGTTTTATTCTGCATTCCTTTCCTTATGATTCCAAGCATTCTATTTGCTCTCTTGGCCGCCACCGCACACTGGGCGGAGACTTTCAACATGTTATCCATGATGACGCCTAAATCTTTTTCCTGGGTGGCTGTTCCTAATGTGGAACCTTGCATCATGTAACCATAGTTTGGGTTGTTCTTTCCTATCAGCAAAACTTTGCACTTGTCCACATTAAATTTCATCTGTCATTTGGAAGCCCAGTCTTCCAATTTATCAAGGTCTTCTTGCAATTTTTCACAATCCTCATGGGTTTTAACAACTTTGAATAAATTTGTCTCGTCTGCAGATTTGATTACCTCCCTCATTTATTCCCATTTCCAGGTCATCTAAAAATATGTTAAAAAGCAGTGGACCCAGCACAGATTCCTGGGGTACTCCACTATTCCCCTTTCTCCATTTGGGAAAACTGGACATTTAGCCCTACTCTCTGCTTTCTATCTTTTAATCAGTTCCTGATCCACAATAATACTGTCTCCTATCCCATGACTTTTTAATTTCGCCAAGAGACTCTCATGAGGGACCTTGTCAAAGGCTTTCTGGAAATCCAGATACACTATATCAACCGACTCACCTTTGTCTACGTGTTTATTTACACCTTCAAAAAAACATAACAGATTAGTAAGACAAGACCTTCTTTGGCTAAAGCCATGTTGGTTGTCTCCCATTAAGCCAAGACTATCGACATGTTCAGTAATTTTGTTCTTTATAATGGTTTCTACCATTTTTCCCAGTACTGACGTCAGGCTCACTGGTCTGTAGTTTCCTGGATCACTCCTGGAACCCTTTTTAAAAATTGGCGTTACATTGGAGATCCTCCAATCTTCAGGTATTACAGATGATTTTAATGAGAGTTCACAGATTACTAATAATAGGTCTGCAATCTCATATTTCAGTTCTTTCAACACCCTTGAATGTATACCATCCGGTCCAGGTGAGTTGCTACTCTTCAGTTTATCAAATAGTTGTAATACATCTTCCCGGTATATTTCTTTCTTTCAATTCTTCTGCGTCATCACCTCTAAATACCATTTCAGTCATGAGTAACATCCTTACAGCTTCCTCAAAGACCGAAGCAAAGAATTCATTCAGTCTCTCCACTATGGCCTTGTCCCTTCTTAATGCCCCTTCTTAGCCCTCTATCATCTAATGGTCCAACTGACTCTCATAGGTTTTTTGCTAAGAATTTACTTGTTACGTGTTTTTGTTTCTACAGCAAACTTCTCAAATTCTTTCTTTGCCTGCCTTATCAATGCCTTGCATCTAACTTTCCAGTGCTTATGTTTCCAGTTTTCGTCACTTGGCTCCTTTTTCCATTTCCTGAAAGATGCTTTTTTGGCAACAGCCTCTCTGACCTCACCTTTAAATCATGCTGGCAGTTTTTTGGACTTCCTTCTACTTTTCTTAAAGTGTGGAATACAGCTGGTCTGGGCTTCCAAGACAATATTTTTAAACACCCATGCTTGATGTAAATCTTTAACCTTTGCAAATGCTCTTTTTAGTTTTTTTTTAAAGCTATTTTCCTCATTTTATCATAGTCTCCCTTTTGAGAGTTAAAAGGTAATACTGTGGATTTCCTTGCCGTCCTTCCTCCATTTATTAATGCAAACGTGATCACGCTATGATCACTATTAGCAAGTTTATTTATTTTATTTATTTATTTAAAAGCTCTTTTATACCGAGCTCTTCAACATTAGTGCGGTTTACAGTTAACAATTCTTGCAAGAGACAATGAGAAATGCCTAGTGCTACATTGAACAGGAACAGGAACTTGGATCAGTAACAGGGAGAAGTTGCCCCAACACCCTTATCTCTTGCACCAGATCTTGTGTTCCACTAAAGACTAGGTGCATAATGGCTTTCCTTCTGGTCTGTTCATGAACCAGTTGCTCCAAGAAGCAGTCAATTATTTCATCTAGAAATGTTCTCCCTAACATGTCCTACCGTGACAATGACCCAGTTAATACCTGGGTAATCGAAATCCCCCATTATTACTGTGCTGTAACTTTCGTTAGCTTCCCTGATTTCTTTGAGCATTTCATTATCCATTTGTTAATTTTGGCCAGGCAGTCGATAGTATACCCCTACTGCCATTGCCTTCTGCTTCTCCTTTATAATGGAATTTCAATCTATAGAGATTCTACAGTGAATTTTGTTGCTTGCAAAACTTTAATCTTTTGTGACTCAATGCCCTCTCTAACATAGAGTGCAACGCCTCCACCAATTTGATCTGCTCTATCACTACAATGTAGCTTGTACCCAGGTATCAGTGTCCCACTGGTTGTCCTTCTTCCACCATGTCTCTGATATACCAATCATATCTAACCTCTCATTTAGTGCTATATATTCTAACTCTCCCATCTTATTTTTTAGACTTTTAGTATTTGCATACAAGCATTTTAGAGGCCGTATTTTATTCATATTAATCTGGTTATCAGTAGGCAGGGGTAATTTGGAATCTTTAAACTCTGTCTGCTCTGTACTTAAGGGCATTTGGATTACTTCTGTCTTTATTGGAACCTCTCTGTTGATATGCCCTAACTTCAGCCTTTTGCTAGTATCATTCAAGGATACATTGTTCCAAACCATGCGCTCTTGGGCAACTGCCGGCCTTCCCCTATTATCTAGTTTAAAAACTGCTCTATATCCTTTTTAAAGGTTAATGCCAGCAGCCTGGTTCCCTCCCTTCAGAAAAGCCTCTCCTTTCTCCAGAATGTTCCCCATTTCCTAACAAATCTGAAACCCTCTTTCTTGCACCATCATCTCATCCACATATTGAGACTCTGGAGCTCTGTCTGCTTTTTGGGTCCTGCGCATGGAACAGGAAGCATTTCGGAGAATATTACCCTGGAAGTTCTGGATTTCAACTTCCTGCCGAAAAGCCTAATTTTGGCCCCCAGAACTTCCCTACCACACTTTCCTTTGTCATTGATACTGACATGTACCAAGATAGTAGACTCCTCCCAAGCACTATCTAAGACCTTGTCTAGGTCGCGAATGAGATCTGCTACCTTCGCACCAGGCAGGCATGTTACCAGGCGATCCTCACGTCCACCAGTCACCCAGCTATCTATATTCCTAATGATTGAATCACCAACTATAATGGCTATTCTAACCATTCCCTCATGGGCACATGGCCCTGGAGAAACCTCTTCGGTGCGAGAGGATTTTACATCACACGGAGGACAAGTCCTAGCTACAGAATCACTTCCTGCCACACCAGGGTGATGCTCTCCTGTCATGTGACCTCTCTTCTCCATGGCAACAGGGATGCTGCCAGACTGGAGGTGGGACTTTAGTACTACATCCCTTTAGGGTCTCGTCTATGTACCCTTTATGTCCTCCAAGTCTAGCCTCCATAGATCAAAATCATTCTCCGAGAGCAAAGAGTTCCTTGCACCTAGTGCACATGTAAGACCCCTCCCCAACTGGGAGAAAATCATACATGTGACACTCAATGCAAACGACTTGGAAAGCCCCCATCTCGCTGCTGGACTGCTATCTGCATCTTAGTTTTAAGGTTGTGTTTAGGTATTTAAATTGTTTACTTACTTAGGTTTTCTGGGGATCCTTATACTAAAAAACTATACCTAATATGTTTAATGGAGTTTGTTCACCTCAAGATTAATTAATCTTAGGTCTTTAATGTATGCCTGATGAGGATAAACAGCTGCACCTGAGAGTGAATATGGTACCTCATTCCCTTTAAGAGGTTTAAGCACCTATAAAGCTATGATTATTCCAAGGGTGGGTGGGAGTTGGGGAGGGAAGGAGGGAGGGGAAAAAAGACTTATTAAAAGTTGACTGCTATACAGTACCTAAACTGTGCTTCTAAGGTGGTCTGGGACTAATTTCCTGGGTGATTCACACAGACCTTGCTTTGATAGAGGGAATCTTTCAAAATGCCCCTTTTATCTGGCACTTGGTTTTAACACCTATTTAAAACAATTTCACAGGTCTCTTGCCCCCTATCTAGAAGGCCTCTTTGTAAAGGTCTCTAGAAACAATTTATTGCTCAAAGAATATTGACCCTGTTTTTCCTTTTATAATAAGTTATACTCTGCTTAGATTCAAATTAAAGCTCTTTGCTGATACTAGGTCCTGACTAAGTATTAAACTTAAACTAGCAGCTCTCTGCTGGGTTTTAAACTTAAATTAAAAACTCAACAGGTAGCTTTCAGTTTAACTAAAAGCTCTTTGCTGATACTAGGCCCTGACTGGTTTAACAATACACTGGATTTTAATTTACACAGGTTAATCAGCTGTAATCTAAAGAATTCCTTTTTCCCCAGGATTTAGAAAAATTCCAGAAGTAAATACTTACAATTGCAGATCTCTCTCCAAAAGTAGCAATCCCTTTTTGTAGTCCAAGACATTCTAGCGGCTCCACTGACTGACCTTTTCTATGCCTTATTGGAGTTGGGAGTGGTGCCAGAGGAATGGAGAGAGGCACATGTGGTCCCTTTTCACAAAAACCGAAGTAAGGATGTGGTTGAAAACTACAGGCCGATTGGTTTAACCTCGGTGGTGAGTAAATTATTGGAAACACTGCTGAATAAGAGTTTCTGGAATCCAATGGATTACCGGATCCGAGGCAGCATGGATTCATCAGAGGCAGATCCTGTCAGACAAATCCAATTGATTTCTTTGACTGGGTAACCAGGGAGTTGGACTAAGGGAGAACCCTATATGCAGAGTATTTAGATTTCAGCAAAGCCTTTGACACCGTTCTGCACAGGCAACTTATAAACTAACTGAGCACCCTAGGGATAGACCCTAAAGTTACTGCTTGGGTTAGAAATTGGTTGAGTGGGAGGCAACAAAGGGTACAGGTAAATGGAGCTCACTCTAAGGAGAAGGATGTTACAGTGGTGTGCCCCAGGGATCTGTCCTTGATCCGATCTTTTTTATCTTTGTTAGTGATATTGCAGAAGGTCTTTCGGGTAAGGTTTGCCTCTTTGTGGATGATGTCAAAATCTGCAATAGAGTAAACACCCAGGAAGGTGTAAACAACATGAGGATTTTAGTTAAACTTGAAGAATGGTTTAGAATTTGGTAGCTGAGATTTAATGTTAAAAAATGCAAGGTCATGCTTTTGAGCTACAGCAATCCAAGGTAGTGATATAGTATAGGGGATGAAGTACTTCTGTCCACAAAAGAAGAGTGGGACCTAGGCGTGATTGTAACTGATGATCTTAAAGTAGCTAAACAGGTGGAAAAGGCAATGACGAAAACTAGAAGGATGCTTGGGTGCATAGGAAGAGGAATGACCAGCAGAAGAAAGGAGGTGATAGTGTCTCTGTATAAATCTTTGATGTGGCCTCATTTGGAGTATCGTGTGCAATTCTGGAGATTGCACCTTAAAGGACATAAACAGTTGGTACAGAAGGTGAGTACTAAAATGGTTAGTGGTCTTCATTACAAAGCATATGAGGACAGACTTAAGGATCTTAATATGTATATTTTAGAGGGACAGAGGTGATATGATTGAGATATTTAAATACCTCCATGGCATAAATGCACAGGAGGAGAGCCTCTTTCAATTGAAAGCAAGCTCTGCTATGAGGGGACATAGGATGAGGGTGAAAGGGGATAGACTCGGGAGTAATATGCAGAAATATTTCTTTATGGAAAGATTGGTAGATGCATGGAATAGTCTCCCAGTGGAGGTGGTAGAGAGGAGGACAGTATCTGAATTTAAAAAAGCATGGAACAAACACAGAAGATCTCTAAAGAAAAAGGGGGGACTGTTGTAGTGGTTGATATGGAAGGGCAGAGTAGATAGACCATGTGGTCTTTTTCTGCCGTCATGTTTCTATATTTCTAAGTGTGCTCCCCAGCCTAGCTTGAATGTGACCATCATAAGCGTCTTTTGGGGGGCTGCCAATTGGAAGGAAGGTCTTTCAGCAGATTCTTTTGCTCAAGTCACCAGGCGAGGGACTATGACTTTGTCCTGAAGGCAGCCTATTGCCTATTTCCACTGCATGCTTAAGTTCCACTGGGCCTGGCACATGAAGAGACAAACCTGAGAGGTGATATGCACTGTGGCTGCCATGTGGCCGAGGACTCAACACCCTGCGGGCTGTTGTGTGGCACTGGTGCTGCACATCGCCCACCACCTCGATGAGCCGCTGCATGCAGTCCTCCGGAAGAAAGGCCTGCACCCGAATGGTGCTGAGGAGGGCTCCAATGAACTCCAGCTGTTGCAAGAGTTGGAAGTGTGACTTCGGATTGTTGATCACTAAGCCCAGGCGCTCAAACACCTGAATGGTTTGCTCGGCAGACTGCTGAATAGCGTCGGGCATGGGACCTTTGAACCAGTCATCCAGATACAGGAAGACAAAGACCCCCATGGTTGGGAGGAAGACGGCCACAATCACCAGGCACTTGTGAAGACCATGGAGCTGAGGCCAGCTCAAAAGAGAGCATTCGGTACTGAAAATGCTGGCCGCCCAGCACGAATTATAGATACTGTCTGTAATTTGGGTGGATTGGTATGTGTGTGTATGCATCCTTCAGATCCAAGGAGCATAGCCAATCGTCCTGAAGAAGGTATAGGAGCAGCATCCCTAGTGAAATTACTTTGAACTTCTTGTGCACGAGGAATCGATTCAGGTTTTGCAGGTCCAGGATGGACCAGAACCTACCTGTCTCTTTGGGAAACAAGAAGTATCTGCAATAGAAGCCCCAAAACACTTAAGCTGGAGGAACTGACTCAATGGCTAAGTTGGCTAGCAGAATAGAAACTTCTGTCTGCAGTAGACTCCAGTGCATGGAGTCCATGAGATATTCCCTGGGGACATACAGGGGCAGCAACTGGGTGAGGTGCAGCTGATATCCACTGTGGATGATCTGCAGCATCCAGGTGTCCAAGGTGACAAGGGGCCAGCTGTGGGCAAAGGGGACAAACCACCCCCCTACCTGTGGGGGTACCCCAGCTGACAATGGACAGCTGACTATGCTTCTGAGGAACCCGTCAAAAACCTGCCTCTTGCTAGGGTTGTGAGGTGGGATGCTCCTTTGTGGTCTTATCCCTCTACTGCTGGTGGAGGTCTGTGCCTTGGACTACGCCTGTGGATGGGTCAGGTAATACTGACGGGGGCATAGGTAGAAGGCTTTCTTAGCCTGATGTTTCTTCCGGGACATTTTCTCCAAATGGGTTAATTTTTGCAGATACCATGAGTCATGAACCTCACTTCTAAGCCAGGGTATATGGAGTATGATCTTAGTCTCTCAAATTTACTGCTAATGCTTGGCATAATACTTGTATTGTGCCAAAGAGAGCTTCTTTCCTTCTGTGTGGACTCTGCGGTTTTCCTGGAGAGCTTTGAGAGTCACATGCTGCTTCTCAAGCTCCTCCACCTTCTCCTCTACCGGCTTTCTGAAGAGGTTCTCCCTTCAGCAGGGGACATTGGTGATCCTGTCCTGGACCCACTGTTCCAGGTCAGAGGATTGCAGCCACGCCATCCAGTGGGTGGTGATGCCCACCACCGCCACCCTACCAGCAGACTCGAAGGCATTGTAGGTGCCACGCATCATGAATTTTGAGCAGTCTTTGTTGCGGACCACCAGGGCCTGCAACATCTCATGATGGTCCTTAGGGATGAAGGCAGCAAAGTCCTCAAGATCCAACATGATATCCTTGAGGAATATGCACGTATACAGTAGGTCTGCTAGGCCAGGACCCTGGCAACCAGCATGGAACCTTGATAGCATTTGCTCCCGAAGGAGTACAGGGTTTGAGCCTCATGGCCAGGGGGCACCAAAGAGTGAGTCTTCGTGCTTTTTGCCCGCTTAAAGGCTGATTCAACCACGATGGAACTGTGCGGTAACTGAGGCTTTTCAAAGCCCAGGGCCTTCTGAACCCAATACAAGAAGTTAAGTCTGTGGCTGATGGCAGGAACCATAAGAGGGGTTTTCCACAGCTGCAGCAGCAACCTCTGCAGGACATGGTGCACCGAAACCATCACTGCCTCCCTGGGGGCTAAGGGGATACTGGAGCAGCTCCAGTTCCTCTGCCCTGAGCTCCTCCTCCACTTCCAGAGGAATGGGGATAGCCATGTCCCTAATGAAGTCCTGGAAGGACATGTCCTCTGGGGGTGACATGTGTCACTTGGGGGGAAGCAACTGGTCAGACGGGAGGTCCAGAGACCAAAAGTCCAAAGCCGTCGATTCCTCCTTCGTTCCCCATTCTGATTCAGATTCCAAGAGGACATCAAAGTTGTATTGTCTTCTCCTCCCACTTGTTCCTTGGCTTGGGGGAGAGTGGGCACTGATGGCCCCCCATATCTCCCGGGGCACCAATGTTGATGCCCCTGGGCCTTGGATTCTAACAAGCTAGAAAGGGAGATCGCTCCAGGAACCAGAGTCAATTCAGATCTCCCACCCAATGTCCCCATCTCAGTGGGCAGGGTATGGGTCTCCAGAAAGGGCTGCACAGATTGCAGTGATGCATTCAGGGCCATGAAGCCTGCATTTTGCAAGGCCGCAACCACAGCTTTGAGGGCTCACTTGCAGAACCACCACCTGTGAGGGGGCCGATGCTGTAGCTGTTGACGCTGACATTGACACCTCGGGCGAGGACTCCATGATTGGTGCATCAGGAAATATCTGGCAGCCCTCTTGGGCAATGGGGATCGACTCCACTGTCTGGGAGATTTCGTTTGATGCTAGTGTCTCCTGTTTGGATGCTTAAGTTCTCGGAAGGGAGTTTTTCTGCTTCATTTGGATTTGTTTTTTGTCATTATTGCCTTGCTTCGAGGTTACGATTAGCCCTTCAACAACAATTTGTATTGTCATTGGATGTTTATATATATCATCAGACTGATGCAGTCCTTAGTGCCGAAATTTGGCCAAGTCGGGTCATCAAATAAAACTACTTGCATGACGATTACTTTGGTGTAGCTGTGGTTCTGTTTTCTCTGCTCTGTGTTTGGTTGTCAACACACTATTAACCAACACTGCTCCTCTTGGATATGAAAGCAGTATGGCAGCAGCCCACGTTATGTAAGTTCATAATGACAAAGTGAGTAAGGAAAGAAATATTCACGAAATGCTAATTTTCCCAGAAGTGCAATAAAAGTCATAAATAAGAAGTGTGGTGGCGAAAGCACAATTGAGCCCCGAGAATTAGGTGAAATAGAAACATTTACCTTTCAGCAGAGAGAGAGCCCTGAGAGCAGTGGGGGTCAAACTGCAGTAAAAGAAAAAAAACTACATTCAGTTGCTGAGTGCAGGCCACGCCCAAGCTCCAAGGCAACCGAGGAAAGTAATGGGAATCACCTGGGGGGAGGTGTGGAAAAGATAGTGCAGCCACTCTCTTTAAAACCCCAGGGAACAGAGGAAAGGGGGCAGTCCAGGAAAGAGCAAGCCGGGAAACAGCAGTGGAGGAAAGCACAGCACTCGAGGAGAGCAGAAAGAAAGGAGCACCAGACCTCCAGGGAAACAGAGGGAAGTGAGTCCAGTGAGGAGGAGGAAGAAAGAACCTTCAGGAAGCTTGAAGGGAGGAAATCTTCCAGGGACAGCCTCAGAGGGAATCCCCAAAGGTCTCAGCATACGGGAAGCCACAGTCCAGGTGGATGCCAGTGCTATAGAAGTGCAGCTGGGTCTGGAGACGGGAAAGCTTTACCAGGGAAAGCTGTTGACCAGGAGCAAGGTACAAAGGCTGTATTACAGAAATTTGCCCAGAAGTTACCAGCTCTGAAAAGGTCTGTGCCTAAATCTTTTACTGAGAGTAATTTAAAACTGCTAGAGTCTCTGAATCGTTTACTACCAGATAAGGATCAGTACAGCTCTGCTAGGATCCCTGAGGGTAGAAGCAGCTCACGTTGGAAAGCACTCTTAGACTTGCTAGAAGAGATTAACCCTTTGCATGCTCAAGCTGAGGGAAGCAAGGAGACGAGAGAACAGGAATATGAAGCCATGCAAATAGACCCTTCCCCTTCTGATCAAGAATCCATAGAATCTTGTATGGATTGCTCTTTTTCTGAGAAGGTAATATAAGGGCAGTTCTGAGTTTTAAAGGAAGGAAAACCAGGACTGAATTAGCTGGACAACAAGTACTGTAATTGCTGCAAAGGTTTGTGAAAGTCAGCTGTGTTTAAAGTGAACCAGTAACATTTAAAGCTGTGATTTGAATGTTAACTTTTGGTGAAGAAGCAGTTCTTAAGTTTAAAGAATGGACACTTTTGAATGAAGCAGACACCAGGCTCAAAAGTGAGCAAGAAGCTTTTATGCTTTATTGTATAACACTGAGACTGAAAAGAAACACAAGCTGTGGTTATTAACTGCCAGAAACACTGCTATCTTTACGTTCCTGTGAAAGCTTTGTTACAAAACTTCTTTTGTGTTGGAGAAGCATCCTATCTTTTGTTTAACATGCGTTTGAGCTACCAAATGCTCTGTTTGGGGGAAGTAAAATAAATTCCTGTGATTTTTGCCTTACAAACCCTCGGACTCAATTATTATACACAACTACATTTCCCAGAAGCCACGGCTCTGGATCCTCTTGATAACAAGGGACAATAAAAGGCACGCCGCTACTTCGCCTAGGCGGTAGTGGGCGCCACAGAAGGCAATATCTTCTGATTTTTCTAGAACCACATCGTTTAATTGCAAAGGCCTCAATTCTGTCAAATTCTTAAACTATGAAAATGACAAGTTGTGCAGATAGCGAGGCAGTGACAGAAGAGGGCATTTAGGCAGCTCAGGAACTTTGCCTTGTGCTGCATAGGTTGCCTTCGGTGTAGCATCTCTTTCATTCTTCCAGAGTTTGCAGAATAGGGACATGCTTTGCAATTGCAGCTACTGATCCTCAGAGCCTTAGTAAACACGTCCTATAGTTTCTTCATTACAGTGGCATGCTGCATGCAGAATTTAGAGAGCGATACTCAGATATTGCAAATGAACAGCACATGAAGGCTTCATGCCCAGGCCTTCATGTGCTGTTCATTTGCAATATCCAAGTATCGCTCTCTAAATTCTGCATCCGTCAGTCCAATGTAATGAAGAAACTATAGGACGTGTTTACTAAGGCCTACACTGGTAATGCAAGTGTGGGATGTGGTACCAGTGCAGGAGGCCTGCACTAAAATCAGTGGGTGTATGCATCCATCCGCTTGCAATTAGTGTGGACCCAATATGCCGTGTCATGCTAGCTAGCATACAGGCGCACTTAAAGCCAGCCATTGAGGTGGCGTTTAAATGCACCACTGCTAAGGTAATACACCAGCAATACCTTCGTTCCAGTCCTGTCTCACCCAGTCTCCACTGCAGCGCATGCAATCTGGATAGCATGGGATTTTTGGTGCTAGGACCCATGCTACATTTTAGCACCACAATCAAACTACACGCTAAACCTCATGCTACTGGGTAGCGCACTTTAGTAAACACACTATAAGTGGTTTTATGAACTAGAATTAGACACTTCCTTTTAAGCACTACGGGGCCTGTTTACTAAAACCCATGCCAGTGACCTGCATGTGGGCTGTATTACCAGGGCAGGGGGCCGGGGGACTGACAGGCATTCCCCCCCCCGAAGTTAATGTGGACCCAATATGCAGCACCATGAAAGCTGGCATATGAGTGCACTCGATGCCACCCACTGTGGTGACATTAAGTGCACCCTTGTGAAGGGCAGAAAGCACGATAAGCATGAGCTACTACCGCCCACACTAGCCACGACGCACTATCAACGTTTCTGTTCCACCCAGCCCCCCCCCCCCCATTGTGTGCACCCCTTGTAGCATGGGAGTTTTAATGTGGGGGCCTGTGCTAGCAGAGCCCAAACCGCACTCTAAATGTGCACATGTTCGTAAACATGCCCCTATCAGCATTGAACACTTCTTACTATAACTGGGGGTAAGAACTGAATGTGAGGTTCCGATTTTCTTTGCCTTTTTATAGACAAGTATTTCTATTATAATTATTTGATACAAATTATGCAAGATCTGAAAATATTTACCCAAAAGTAAATGTGTTTAAAGAATGTCATATATGGCATGTTAATATTACAAAATAACTATCACTCTATATGAAATTACTCATAAACAAAAATAGAGCAAAAATCCTAAAATCATGAATAAAATCCTATGTTTGGTGTAGGGTACACTATTTTCATGGTGTTTTTACCTACGTTTTAAGCTCCGATTGGGGCTCATTAATATTGAGTAAAAGGGAAGTATAGCCATGAGAAGTAGTTGGTTTCCTCACGGCTCACCTTCCAACATTAATACATTCACGTACACACACATCAGCTCATGATTTTAGGATTTTTGCTCTATATTTGTTTATGAGATATATGGCATGTTGGCTTAGAGTAAGTTGGGTATTTCTGCCATCTAGTGATGTCTCTAGGTATATAATGTTTGATTTCCAAGTTAGTCCACTTCAGTATCATGAATAAGGTCAAGTCAAGAAACAAAACAAGTTGAGCAGTGCAGCTCTAAACATTGCACAAAGGCGGGTTTCATGGGCAAAGTGGCTGGCTGGGGTATGTATGTGTATGAGTTAGTCAACGACTGGGGAAATTATGACTGGATGGGGGTTAGCAACAGCAGGGAGTCAGTGGGTAGATGAGCGGATACCATTAGCCAAGGGGAGCAAGTGAATGAGTGAGGAGATGGGGGTTATGAGCTGCAGGGGGGTGAATGTATAAAAGGATGGTGAGAGCCTGACAGAGTGGATGGGATCGCTATGAAAGCATAGGGGTGGAGAGAGTGGATGGTGAGCAATGAGTAAATCCAGATTGGGGGTGATTTGATATCTTTCCCCTTCCCTTCACGCTTCCTTTATTTCATCTCCTTCTCTCCCCAATTCTTCACTCTCACCCTCTTCCCTTCCTTTCCCTTATCTTCAGTCTCTCCGTCCCCTGAACCTCTATTGCCAGTCAATATTTACCTCTGAGGCACTTCCTTCATCTTCACGAGGATCCTGCAGCTCTGCAAATGGGGGTGTGGGAACCTCTGCTGCCACTTTAAATTTGCATCACTGATCCTCATCATGGACCCTATTTATTAGGTACATTTTGCTTAAGCATAATGCCTGCTGTTCAAGGTTGAGGTGGCTGGACAAATTGTATCTGTAAAACAAGGGTCTCAGACAGCGTCCTCGAGGTTTTCAGGACATCCATGGTATGCAAATCTCTCTTGCATATTTATTAAGAATATTCTGAAAATACAATTGATTACTGGGGTTTCAGACCCTTGTACTAAACTATCACTAGATGAATGAAAACCTCTTGGCCTAAAGTGAACCTCCCCTACATACACGCAATTTATGCGCAGAGGAGAGAAGCATACCAGAGTAGATTAATCAACATCAATTGAGGAGGATGACGGAGGGCAGGTGGGCCACAGCCCTGGGTTCTGGTCTGAGGGAGGTGCTGAGTTGGTGGGAAGAAAGGGCAAGGGAGAGTGGTGAGCCATACGAGTCCAGCAGGCCCAGTGCAAATCTAAATTTCCTCCCTCGCACTACCACAGCCATCAGATAGCTGAGCTAGGGATAGAGGTAATGCTAAAAGTTAAACAAGCACTGTGCAGCCGTCACGATCCTTCACACTCTGAAGCTTTGGCGTACTCTGTCCCCATGCTACAGGAAGTAGCGTCAGGGGGCAGGACATGGAGAGGTTTCAGAGAGTACAGAAGCATGGTGGCTCTCTGTTGCTCATTTTCATTTTTCGTGTTACCTCTGCCCCTGACTCAGCTAGTTGCTGGCCGGAAGGGAAAATGCTGGGCTGCAGGTGGGCATGCTGAGACAGGGAGAGGGAGGCTAAGGACAAGAATCAATGCGACTGGAGCGTTCCTCCTTTGGACTTTTCCATCTCTTTTGGGCCATGTTTTCAAATGGGTTAGTTTGCATGCACGCCCTGAAGTAATGACCCTCTCTCCTTAACCAGGATCTGTGCAGTATAATCTTCGTATCTCAAATTTACTGCTAACACTCATAATAGTACTTGCATCATGCTTAAGAGAGTTTGGAAATGATATTTAATCAGACCTGTAGCGCCCAGCATGATGGGAAATATTTCTGCATTTTCTGCCATATTTTCTGGCTCACTGACTGGATTTCTTGGTTCTTGAGGATCTTCTTCCTCTCTCTCTGTCCCATGCACAGAAAAATCACTTGCCATTGACAGCTCTCTTATCTCGCTTTTTCTTCTTTATCACTAAGCTTTTTATCAGTTGGAATGGGAATGTCCCAGGTACACAGGTATTTGTATTTTAAAGTGAATATTTGTTATATTTACAGATATTGCCATGGTCCATACCAAAATACAATTTGATAAATGCATCTCTGCTTACAATAATTTCAGGAATTTTTATAAGGCTTAATTTTCATAAGCCTCTTTCAGGAATTCTTGCAAGGTTAGTTTTCATAAGCCTAATCTTTTCCCAAAATTCTTCTTATCCTCCTGCCCAAGGGAACACATGAAATTTGCATAATACTGGATACAGTATACACTAAAGCTCAGGGTACAGTTTCCAAACACAAGTGTAAAGAAACATTTTGGTTCTCCAGTGTAGTAAGCAGATAATATGCAAATAGGTTGTACCCACCAGAAGCATGAATGAACTTATGCAATTTACCGAGTGTCTCAATAGTGTGAATCCATATATAAAGTCTGAGATGTCCTGGTCCACTATTGAAGATTTCACAAAGAGGTTATCCACTGTCAGTATTGAAAGCCTCCTACGAACATGCCTGATTTGCAAATTGTGAATTACGTTCACAGTACTGGCAAAATGTTGTTGAGGATTTTCCCTTCTCAAATATATGAGCAATTGTGATACAACACCATTGGCAAGTTACATGACAGCTTTGTTCAAAGACTGCTGATTGCTTATAAAGAATGAGTGAGATGGTTTCACAGCAAACTTACCTACGTGCAGGAAGGAACTGCAATGTCTGGAAATGGGTCATGTTGCACCTGGCTTATGTAATATTTGTACACGTACATTGGTGGGATCAAGCTGGACTCATCATATTGATGGGTGACTAAATATCAGTCAACTTGTACTTCAGAGTTTGTAATTTACATTTTAATCTGCTGCTGCCCTTTGATGTATGTGGGATGCATATAATGTTCCATTTGCACAAGACTAAAGGGGTTATTTAGAAGTCTTATTCACAATTTACTTGTGTCAATGTGACCATTTACATGTGCAAATTTTTTTTAACATGTAAATCACCATTTTAGAAAAGGCTCATTTTGCACATGGATGCTCATATCACATTGAAAGTAGACAAGTGGAATGGAAACACTGTTCAACAGCCAAAATGCTTCGGCCACGAAAGCAGCTGTTCTAAACTAATTTAAGGTTGCTGAACACAGATATCATAATGAAAATGGCGGATTAGGTCTAGTTTCTAAGATATATGCTATTAATTAGTCATTAGGGGCCATTAACACTATTATGCAACATTTGCATGAGATTGCGTAATCTCTACTTACAACCAATAGAAATATCTGCCCAAAACCAGATGATGCAATCAATATTTAAATTTGCATCACTTGACAGTATAAATCTTAAGGTGTATTAGTCACAGAAAAATTAAAAATTAATTCTTTTGCATTATTTTATGCCGATATCACAGCGTATTCGGCAGTGCATCGTACTTGTGTTAATAATGCAGATAATTTCTGCTATGTTTGTGGTGAAGTGACTTTTACATCACAAAAACGGAATATGACTGTGGTGGTTAAGAAAGCCTACAACTTATATTTTGGCTGCAGAATAGGAGATCAGGATAAGAGTTGGGCGCCACACATATGCTGCAATACATGTGCAACAAATCTCAGGCAATGGATGAATGGGAAAAGGCAATCAATGCATTTTGCAGTTCCAATGATCTGGAGAGAGCCCATGGATCACATCAGCAATTGCTACTTCTGCATGGTTCCTCCAATTCAGAAAGGCATATCCAGAAAGAGTAAGTGGATCGTGCAATATCCAAACATTCCATCTGCAATACACCCTGTGCCTCATGGAGAAGGGTTGCCGATTCCCAAAATGTCAGAATCATTATCATTAGAATCAAGTTAGGAAGATGAGGAAGTTTGTAGCCATGAACCGTCAACCTCTCGCGACCCAGGGTTTCTTCTGGCCACTGCTAATGAGCCACACCGCATAATGCAAGGTGAATTGAACAACCTTATCAGGGATTTGGATCTCCCGAAGAATAAAGATGAGCTTTTAGGTTCCAGACTACAGCAGTGGAATCTTCTGGCTGGTGATGGTGAAATTTCTTTTTTCAGGACCATCAGAAAGACTTGGTGTCATTCTTTTTCAAAGAAGGTGATCTTGCTGCATGCAACAACGTAAAAGGTTTAATAGCAGCTCTCAATATCAATTACAATGCAAATGATTGGAGGTTCTTCATTGATTCATCAAAAGCAAGTCTAAAAGCTGTATTGCTGCACAATGGCAACTTGCTACCATCAATTCCTACTGGCCATGCAGCTTTTATGAAAGACTTATGACAATATGAAACAACTTTTGAAATGTATAAACTATGATCAACATCTATGGTCAATTTGTGGTGACTTCAAAGTGGTCGCCCTCTTGCTTAGTCTTCAGGGTGGATACGCCAAGTACTGCTGCTTCCTGTGTGAATGCGATAGTCGTGCTGGAGATTGCCATTTCGTCAAAAGAGACTGGCCACTCCGTCAGTCACTGGATCCTGGAAGCAAAAATGTTCTGTTTCCAGCACTTGTAGACAGCACAAGATTTTGATGCCTTCCTTGCACATCAAGTTGGGACTAATGAAAAACTTTGTCAAGGCGATGGATAAAACTAAACCTGCTTTCAGGTATCTTAGTGGTTAATTTCCTAGACTGAGTGATGCCAAAGTTAAGGAAGGAGTTTTTGTTGGCCATCAGATTCGTGCCCTTCTTCAAGATGACGAATTTCTTTGTTTATTGTGTGGAAAGGAAAAGGCTGCATGGATAGTATTTGAATCAGTGACCCAAAATTTTCTTGGAAACAACAAAGCAAATAATTACCAAGAGATTGTTCAAGATCTTCTCAAGGCATACAAAATCCTTGATTGCAACATGTCCTTAAAGATTCATTTTTTACACTCTCATCTAGATTTTTCCCCACAAAATTGAGGAGCAGTAAGTGATGAACATGGAGAACGATTTCACCAAGACATTGCAGCCATGGAAAAGAGGTATCAGAGTAAATGGAGTCGATCAATGCTTGCAGACTACTGCTGGAGAGTGACAAGGGATATTCCATTGCTTCAGTACAAGAAACAGATCAGGAAGAGGCATGAAGCCACTGAATGAGAACAAAACTTGCTAGAATGTACTTACAAATGTTCTTAATGAAAGTTAAATTGCAGACACAATTACTCCTCTGTTTCTTCTAAGTACATTTATGAACTTTATTTTATAAAAACATGCTTCTTGTTGTGCAAAGTTTCATTTGTAATAAGATTTTGATTTACATCTAAGGATTTAGGCTCAATTTTCACCATACATGGTGGTAAAATGTACATTCTTCAACATATCATAGAAACAGGAGCTAATTGACCAATTTCACTATCATATTTGAATTCAACATATCAAATTCATTAAGAAATAGCACATTTAATTTCTGAAGCAAACAATTTTTGAAAATTTGTAGAACAGTGAAATCTACCCATGTATTTTCCAGTTCATATAGGGAATGCACAAGCAAAACCAAAATTGGCCCCATTTGGATTTACACCTGCTTCTTGATGTGAATAGACATTTAGAAGATGTTCATTTCAGCCAGCCCTGTACAAGAGGTATTAAGGGGGATGTCCCTTTTCAAGACCACAGCAACCTGGAAATGTGCCCTGTGCAGCTAAAGAATCTGGTGTCCCCCCACCCCAACCACATGTAGTAACTCAGTCTTTTTGAGCTTCATGGAAGCTCGGGGAGGATATCGGTGCCCAATGCAGCCACCCTTGGTTCAGCCCTGTCTCCTTTACTCCCACAATATTTAATAAGATTAAGAGTGAGACTGCACAGTGCCAACAGTTATACACACGTGTTGTGAAGAGCTGGCATTTATACATGTAATTTGCCAGGTTTCCTCTGTCAATTTTCCCCATGTGTATTTGTGAAATAGCTCCTCCCACTGCACATGGATACCAATCCCCATGCATGCCTGCACTTCCTTCTATGCATGTCCAGTTTGAGTGGTGGCAATAAGTCGATTTTACATTGGTCTCACACGTGCACACCCTCTCTTCTGAAATTCACATAGATTTGCAGACAGACATTTTCACTTCCGCATCTCTCCCACCACATAAATGGCCTTTTAAAATGTGCCTTTAAATGGACATTGTCATTAAATACCAAATCAATGTCTGCTACTATTGTAGAGCATTGTTTGAATGAAAAATAAAAGTTTTCTGATCGTGGCATGTAATTGACCAAGTGCAGCATCACGAGCACTGGGGAGACAATGAGAAATTGTTGAGTTTTAGAGAATATTGGATTTTTTTTCTTTTAGAATGGTTGCACCTAATAGATTGAATACGAGAGTAGAATGGATGTCTTCCTAGAGGGTCTGCACTGCAAGCAAGGCAATGCTGTGGGGCTCTTGTATGCAAACTCTCTGCCTGAGAGCTCTTAAAGGGAGCTTTTTCATTTCATTTTTATGTTCAAAACTTTTTTTTTATTAAGAAATGCGAGGCACACTTATGGATACTCTTGTAAAATGTCAGAGCTAGCAACCAAACATTTTCCATTCTCTATCATTGGACTATTTCTTAGCTAATTTTTTTCCGCTTTATTGCAAAAGGGGAATTTTTTGTATTCTTGGGCAAAGATTTTTTTTTTCTGCTGCTAGAGTTCTTTGTTTTCTCCTCTAGCCTACAAATTCAAAGAGGTAGGCAAGCTCTTTGAAGTCACTGACCTCCTCAGCTCAAGGCTGTAGAAAGCAATGGACAAAACTGCTGATGAAGAAAAAGCAGAATTGCTTAACAAATATTTTGGTTCTGTGTTCACAGATGAAGAGCCAAGAGCAGGACCTCAAACATCCACATCTTGAATGATTTTCAGACTACTGTGTTCATGAGGAACTAACTAAACTAAAAGTAGACAACACAATGGGCCAGATGAGATACATCTGAGAGTATTGAAGGAACTTGAGGATGTTATAGCGGCTCCATTGTCTGATCTTTTTCAATGCTTCTTTAGAGTCAAGAGTGGTCGCAGAGGACTGGAGAAAGGCACATGTGGGCCCTTTACACAAAAGCAGAAGTAAGGACGAAGTTGAGAACTACAGGTCAGTTAGTCTGACCTCTGTGGTGAGTAAATTAATGGAAACAGCTAAAACAGAGGATAGTGAGGTTTCTGAAGTCCATTCGACTGCAGGATCTGAGGCAGCATGGCTTTATTAGAGGCAGGTCTTCTCAGACAAATCCGATTTGATTTCTTTGACTGGGTGATCAGCGAATTGGACTGAGGGAGAGCCATAAATATGATATACTTAGATTTCAGTAAAACCTTTTGACACCATTCCACACAGGCACAGCCAGCCCCAGGGTTTCTGCCCCCCCACTGCCATCCCCCTCAGCTGCCACTGCCACCTACCCCCCAGCTGCTGCCAATTCTGTCTCTGGAGGGGGAGGCAGGCAGTAGCGGCTTTTTGCCACCACTTTTGGAAATACTACCACTGCCCGTCTCCTCCCCCAAATGGAATTAGTGGCAGCTGGGGAGTTGGCATGGCCACCCACATGTGCCTCCACTGCTGCCACCCACTTGGGCTGGCTGCCCTAAGCTGCTGCCTAGCTTGCCTAGTGGACAGGCCAGCCCTGCACACAGGCAACTTATAAATAAATTGAGCACCCTAGGACTGGACCCTAAAGTGACTGACTGGGTTAGAAGTTGGTTAAGTGGGAGATGACAAAATTGTAATTAGATCTTACCTGCTAATTAGTGTTCCTGAAGGAACGACAGTCCAGTCCCTTTACTTCTGGGTTACGCAACCCTTCCAGCAGCTTGGAGGCTGAGCCCAACCTTTTTGGGGGTGGAGCGGTATAAATACCACTGGGACCACCTCCCCAATCCAGTATCCGAATGAAAAAGCAGATATATCGAACTTCTAACCAAACCTTAACTCATGGAGTAAAACATAACACCTCCAAATTCTATCAAAGAGATTTTTTTTTTTTTTTTTTGTAGAAGGAATAGAGGGAAGGATAGAAGGAATGACCACGACCGGGGGAGATGGCTGCTTCTGCCCGAGCCTGCTTCCTCCTGCGTTCCCTCCTGTCTCACCGACCGTACGCTAGGTCCGAATTTCTTCAATGTACCCGCTATCTTCACGATCGCCGGAGCTGGGTGGGATCAGGGACTGGACTGTCGTTCCTTCAGGAACACTAATTAGCAGGTAAGATCTAATTACTATTTCCTTATCGTCACTCCAGTCCAGTCCCTTTACTTCTGGGATGTACCAGAGCAGTTCACACCTGGGTGGGATCCGGCATCCCGGACTGAAGAACCGCTACCCCGAACCGAGTGTCCGTCGCACTCTGCACATCCAGTCTGTAGTGCTTGGAGAAGGTATGAAGAGAAGACCATGTCGCCGCTCTGCAAATATCTAGCGGGGGAACCAGGCTGAATTCCGCCCAAGAGGTAGCCTGAGCCCGAGTGGAGTGAGCCCGCAGCCCCACTGGTACCTGCCTCCCCTTCAGGATGTAGGCGGAGGCAATCGCCTCTCTGATCCACCTGGAGATCAAAGCCTTAGCCGCCGCCTCGCCTTTGTGCGGCCCCCCGAACTGAATGAACAGTCGACCTGACTTTCGGAAGGGCGCTGTGTGCGAGAGGTATCGCTTCAAGATTCTCTGGACGTCTAGGAGACGTAGCTTGCTATCCTTCCGAGTATCTCCTTTGGCCGAAAAGGCCGGCAAGGTAACTGTCTGGTTCAGGTGAAAGGGGGAGATAACTTTGGGCAAAAAGGAAGGAACTGTACGCAGAACCACTTTGTCTTTGAGGAAGGTCAAGAAGGGAGGCTGAGAAGACAGGGCCTGTAACTCCGACACCCTCCTGGCCGAACAGATGGCGACCAGGAAGACTGTTTTAAGGGTTAAATCCTTTAAGGAGGCTCTCTTTACCGGCTCAAAGGGTTCCCCGATCAAGGCATTCAGTACTAGGTTAAGGTCCCAAGGGGGGACGACAGACCTCCTTTGAGGGCGAAGCCGTCTGACCGCTCTTAAGAACCTGGCGACGTCGGAGTGTGCCCCTAAGGGTTTGCCACGGATCTTGTCCCTATAGCAAGAGATCGCCGCCAGTTGAACCCGTAAGGAGCTGTGCGCCAGTCCCTTATCCAAACCTGCCTGCAAGAATTCCAGAACCTCCGGGACGGAGGTCGCAAGGGGCTTCCGATGGTGCTCTACACACCAGGCTTCGAAGATGCGCCAAACCCTCACATAAGCTAGACAGGTCGAGCGCTTCTTAGCTTTTAAAAGCGTCGAGATGACCGCTCCTGAGTAGCCCCGTTTTAGGAGGCGCGCCCTTTCAATAGCCAGGCCGTAAGCGAGAATCGATCCACGTGAGGCATCCGCACCGGACCCTGCCTCAGCAGGTCCCTTTTGTAAGGAAGCCGCCAAGGCCGGTCGGCGATCAACCTCACCAGATCGGCGTACCAGGGGCGGCGAGGCCAATCCGGGGCTATGAGGATTACCAAACCTTGGTGGGACTCCACCCGCTGCAGCACCTTTCCGATCAGGGCCCATGGAGGGAATACATAGAGAAGACCCTCCGACGGCCACTTTTGTGACAGGGCGTCTAAGCCCTCGGACATCCTTTCCTTCCTTCGGCTGAAGAATCTGTCTACCTTGGTTGTGGCGAACTGCGCCATGAGGTCCATGACTGGGAGACCCCACCGGGTCACTATCTGGTTGAAGGTCTCCTGATCTAGTTCCCACTCTCCGTGGTCTATCTTGCACCTGCTGAGGAAGTCGGCCGTGACGTTGTCTTCGCCCGCCACGTGTTGAGCTGAAATTGCTAGTAGCCAGATCTCCGCCCACTGGAAAAGCACGTCCGCCTCCTTCTCCAAGGCGGGGCTGCTGGTGCCTCCCTGGTGGTTGATGTAGGCCACCGTGGTGACATTGTCGGAGAGAACGCGAATTGCTTTTCCTTGCACTAAGGTCTTGAACGCCTTGAGTGCTAGGGTGACGGCCCTCAATTCCAGCCTGTTGATGGGCCAATGAGATTCCAGCAGAGTCCAGCTGCCCTGGACGAACTGGTCCTCGCAGTGCGCTCCCCAGCCTGTCAGGCTGGCATCCGTCATCAAGAGTAACCACTGATGAGGTTCGAGGGGCATCCCGCAGTCCAGATTCCTTGGGCAACGCCACCAGTGGAGGGACTGCTTGGTCCGCGGAGCGCAAGGTAACTGCATCCGGAGAGGCTGCTGTTGAGGGGACTATCGACGTAATAGCGCCCGCTGCAGCGGTCGCATGTGGGCCCTGGCCCATGGCACTACCTCTATTGTCGCCGCCATAGTTCCCAGGACTTGCAGATAATGCCACGCCGAGGGGTTTCGTCTGCCCAAGAACTGCGTGACGAGAAGTCTTAGCTCCCTTGATCTTGCCCGAGACAGGAAGACCCTGCCCCTGTGGGTGTCGAATCTGGCTCCGAGGTACTCGAGTTCTTGTGAGGGAGTCATCCTGCTCTTTGCCCGATTGATGACCCACCCCAATTCTTCTAGGACCTGGATCACTCTGGTTGTCGCCGAACGACTTTCCCCTTCCGACTTCGCTCGGATTAACCAATCGTCCAAGTAGGGGTGCACTAATATTCCCTCCTTCCGGAGGAAGGCCGCAACCACCACCATTACCTTGGTGAACGTTCTGGGGGCAGTGGCTAGGCCGAATGGTAGGGCCTGGAACTGAAAGTGGCCTCTCGGTACTGCGAATCTCAGGAACTGCTGATGGGACTTCCTGACTGGGATATGCAAGTAGGCTTCCGTCAGGTCTAGGGACGTTAGGAACTCTCCTCCTCTCACGGCCGCTATGACTGACCTTAGGGTCTCCATCCGGAAATGTGGGACCCTGAGGCAGCGGTTGACCTGCTTTAGGTCCAGGATCGGTCGAAAGGACCCCTCCTTTTTTGGTACTACGAAGTAAATTGAGTATCGACCCGAGCCGCACTGGTCCGGTGGTACTGGGACCACCGCCCCTAAGGTTATTAGACGGGCAAGAGTTGCCTCTATTGCCGCCCTCTTTGCGGAAGAGGTGCAGGGGGACTGAACAAAGGCTGGAGGTATTTGTTTTGCAAATTCGAGAGCATAACCCTCCCTGATCACCTCTAGGACCCATTGATCGGACGTGACTCGGGACCAGGCGGGAAGGAACCGCCCCAGGCGCCCGCCTAACGGCCGCCCTTCCCCCTGGACCCCCGTCATCTCATTGTTGTTTTCTAGGTCCCGAGAAGGAGGAGGAGGAGGGAGCTCCAAATCCTCGACCTGCTCCTCGGAAACCTCTGAAACCTTGTCCCTTGGAGGGAAAACGACCCCTGGGAAAGGAGATAGACCTGGCTGGGCGAAATCTCCGCGAGTCTCTAGGCTGGGTACGCCCTGGAGCTAGAGGACGTCCTTGCCTTGGCCTATCCTCCGGCAGTCTGCCTCCCTTAGACTCACCCAGGTCCTTAACTAGCTTCTCTAAGTCCTCCCCGAATAAAAGCTTCCCCTTGAAGGGGAGCCGACTCAGGCGGGACTTTGAGGAAGCATCAGCAGCCCAATTACGTAGCCACAGGTAACGTCTAGCCGCCACCACCGAGGCCATGTTTTTGGCTAGGCTTCTGATGAGGTCATACTGACTGTCTGCCAAGAAGGCTGCTCCGGATTCCACCCTGGCCGAGTTGGCCTGTATTTCGCCCGTTGAGCTCTCTGCCTGGAGCTGCTGGGCCCACCTTAAACAGGCCCGCGCCACCCAGGCACCTGACACGGAGGCCTGCAAGGCGAGGGCGCTTACGTCAAAGGCTTGTTTCAGGAGCGTATCCAACTTCCTGTCTTGCGCGTCTTTTAAGGCTGAACTGCCCTCCACCGGGATAGTCGTCTTCTTAGTAACTGCTGATACCGTCGCATCCACCCTGGGAGATTTCAGCAGCTCTTTATCTGCCTCTGGCAGGGGGTATAGGCGAGACATGGTTCTGGTCCCTCTTAAGCTTGATTCTGGTTGGTCCCACTCTTCCTGGATCATCTGTCGCACAACCCTGTGGACCGGGAAAACCTTCTGCGATTTCCTAATGGCTTGGATTAGGGGATCCTCCAATGCCTCTTCCTGAGATGGCGTGTCGGAGGTCACATTGAGAACCTTCAGAGACTCATTAATTAATGCCGGGAGCTCCTCTCGACGAAAAACTCTGACAATCCGTGATTGATCTTCTTCCGGGATCTCTCCTTCCTCCAGCTCCTCTTCATCCTCCTCCAAGTCCCTAATGGAGCCATCCTCCTCCAGGGTACCCTGAGAGAGGGACGCTAGGAGCTCCTCACCACCCAGACGTGGGCGCTTCGAAGGAATACCGGATTCCGGAATGGTAACCTCAAGAGGTCTAGCTGATTTGTCCTCCACTGGTGGAGCAGCCCCTACTGCCCCCGGGCCCTGCTTACGTAGGCAGTAGGCCTTGTGAAGTAGGAGGATAAAGTCAGGAGAGAAAAAATCTCCGGCCCCCCCCGCACTAGAGGGGGGGAATGGGAGAGGCAGGGAAGGCGTGGGCAGATCCGAAGGAGTAGTGATAGGGAGCTGGGACCCCCCTTCCCCTTCTAGAGAGTCTCCTGATTCCTGGGAGGGCTGTAACATGGCCAAGCTAATCTCCTGCTCTACTGAGATGGCCACTGCAGCACAGCTCCTGCAGACTCCTGTATCTGCGGAGGTGCCCCTGCGGACTCCACAGGATGGGCAGCGCGGCTTGGATGCCATGGAATAGGACTGGTGATCCCACTGAAAGCACCGGATCCTAGAGAATAATTTGCCCAGAGGAAAACTAAGAGGCCCTTAGATTAGTAGCCGAGGGAAAGCCAGGAACAGGGCCTAGTTGATTGGCAATAAGCCTGGTAAGCACCCAGAAATTAAAACAAAGGCATAGTTGAAATAAAATAAATTAAACTAAATTAAATTTAAATTAAATTAGCTTAAATCTTAAAACTCCTCTATCGTGGTACTTGCGGTTTCCTGGTGCTGACTGAGAGGATCCTGGGCCCGACTCCGCGGTCTCCACCCGTCGGCTGTACACGTGGCAGGCCTAACACGTGGAGCCTGAACGGGGAGCCGCGGGCCTATTCGTGGCGGCGAACTGCGCTCCGATCCGAGTCCCGCTGCTCTCTTGTGCGACCGGCGCTCAGGGGCTGAGTCCTGCTGCTGTCCGAGATCGCTACTGCAGCGTGCAGAGACCGGGCGCCGCGTGGCTCACCTCGCCGTCCTATCGATCTGTGACGGACCGGGCGGCCGACGCCGACTAGTGTTGCAGCCTCTAGCGCTCAGCCACCCGCAGGGCTTCGGCGCGAGGCTGTCTCCCCCCAAAGAGCACAGGAACAAAGGAGCCGACTGTCGGGCAGAGCAGCGCACCTCCCCGCAGCTGCCAACAGCGAGGCCGCTTCAAGGTCTGTGCCGGGAACGAGGGGGGGGGGGGGAGTGAGGATGAAGGAGAGAGCCGGCAGCCCTTAAAGGAGCAGAGCTCCAGAACAGGAGACCAAGGGAAAAGGGTAAAATAAAGGTAAAATTAACAGCAAACAGTAACTAAAATTAAAGTTAAAATAAATTAAAAGTTTTTAGGTTTTTAAGGTAGGACTCCAGTAAGCCCCAGGCTTACGGAACCCTCCAGCTGCTTGGAGGCTGAGTATACTGGATTGGGGAGGTGGTCCCAGTGGTATTTATACCGCTCCACCCCCAAAAAGGTTGGGCTCAGCCTCCAAGCTGCTGGAAGGGTTGCGTAACCCAGAAGTAAAGGGACTGGACTGGAGTGACGATAAGGAAGTATAGGTAAATGGAGCTTACTCTGAGGAGAATGATATTAGTGGGTGCCGCTGGGATCTGTCCTTGGTCCAATTCTTTTTAATAATTTTGTTAGTGATATTGCAGAATGGCTGTCCAGTAAGGTTTACCTCTTTGTGGATGATACCAAATTCTGCAATAGATGCTCAGGCAGAAGTAGATAACATGAGGAGGGGTCTAGCTAAGCTTGAAGAATGGCCAATAATTTGGCAGTTGAGATTTAATGCTAAAAAAATGCATGGTCATGCATTTAGGCTGCAAAAAATCCAAGAGTGGTACAGTATAGTGGGTGAAATGCTTCTATCCACAAAAGAGGAGTGGGACCTGGGAGTGATTGTTTCTGATGATCTTAAAGTGGCTAAACAGGTAGAAAAGGTGATGGCAAAAGCCAGAAGGAAACGTGGGTGCATAGGGAGAGGAAAGGCCAGCAGGGAAAAGGAGGTGATAGTGCTTCTGTATGTGGTGAGACCTCATTTGGAGTAGTGTGTGCAATACTGGAGTCCACACCTACAAAAGGATATAAACAGGATGGAGTCGGTGCAGAGGATGGCTACCAAAATGGTCAGTGGTCTTTGTTATAAGCCATATGGGGACAGACTTAAAGATCTCAATATGTATACGAGGAACTTACTTTAGAGGAAAGGTGGGAGAGAGAAAATATGATAGAAATGCTTAACTACCTCCATGGCATAAACGTACAGGAGGAGAGACTCTTTCAAGTGAAAGAAAACTCTGCAATGAGGGGACATAGGATGAGAGTGAGAGGGGATAGACTCAGGAGTAATATGCCAAAATATTTCCTTATGGAAAGAGGTAGATGCATGAACATTCTCCCAGTGGATAAAGTAGAGATGAGGACATTATCTGAATTCAAGAAAGCATGGAAGAAACACAGAAGGTTTCTAAAGGAAAAAAACGGCCTATAGTAGTTGATATGGAAGGGCAGACTAGATAGACCATGTGGTCTTTCTGCCGTCATGTTTCTATATTCTATGACTGGTTAGAATAGCATCATGTGACTGGCTTTTTAAAAAAATGAAAGTAAGAATTAAATATTTAAGTAAAAGCTGCTGCCTTATTGTTTTCTGAAGTATATTGAGATGCTGAAATGTATAACAGCAAAGGATGATGTGGGCTGTTCATCCCTGATGCAGAGATTGGGAAACAGGAGATCATGTTGGGTGATCAGCTCATCAGTACATGGATGGATGGCCTATTATAAAAGCTAAGTATTTTTAAATTGAAGAACAGAACATGTAGAAGTGGACACATGAATGATATATGCATTGAAAACTTTTTCTTGAACAAGAGACTGTAATTTGGACTGATGATGATATATAAAGAGAGAGAGTGTGTGAACATAAATGTGATCCAAGCTAGCTGCAGTTGATTACACTGGGGGGGGGGGGTGTTAGGGATGCAAGTTTTTGAATTACCAGACTTTGTCACTCGTCAACGTCGCTTGATAGTGCCATCATAAATCAGACAGTCTTAAATTTGTAAGATGTGCTTGTTCAGAATCACCTATCGTGGATGAAAGCCCCCAATTATCTGGGATATGAAGTTTCTGCTGATGGGTTGTGGCCGCAAAAGAAAAGAATTGTGGCCTTGCAACAACTTTAAAAGCCTAACCAATGTAAGGGAACTTTGCTCCTTCTTGGGCATCTGTAATTATTCCCACCAGTTTGTGGACCAGTATGCGGAGATTTCTAGGCCTCTGTTCAGACTCCTCAAAAAGTATGAACCTTGGGCATGGGGGCCTGAACAAGAGAGGGCCATAGGGGAGCTGAAAGCTACTCTGAGTCAAGAACCCTGCCTCGCTTACCCAGAAAGTGGCAAGGAATTCTTGATGGAACTAGGTTTCACCAACCACTCTGAGTGCTGTCTCACATGACACCAATCGGAAAGTTATTGCATATTCCAGCAAGACTTTGACGGAAGTGAAGTGAAAAGTCCTTGTTGTCTATTGTCTGGGTCTTCCAACACTTCTGTATATCCAAGGTGAGAAGTTAGTGGTGGAAACCCATCACCAGCCCATCAGTCTCTAGGCAGTGATCGGATAAAGTCTGGACAAGTTTCCAACAGCCACATTATCTCCTGGACTTTAACTCTGCAGGGATGGCCCCTGGAGGTGAGAGATGCTCAGAACCACAGAAATTACGCTGTGCAAGGCCTGGTGGAGCTGCATGACTGTATCACCAGTGTGCCATTGGTGGACAATTCAGACCCTGGGAGGGAGTCAAGTGCACCTGAGCCAACTTGTCATCCTTTTTATGATGAGAACATTTGCAGGAACTTCCCCAAGGTATGTATAGGAGTGGTCTGATAACAGAACCACCCCTGCAGACCCTTAAAGTATCGCTTGGGGTCCAAAACAAATCAATATGCTGAGTTAGCTGCTGCCCTGGCCGCTCTCCCAAAAGGGGATCTGCACTCTAACAATCTGTACTAACTCCAATTATAACCAACACAATTTTATTTCACACCTCCCTATTTGGAAAACCAACAATATGATGAATTCCAAAGGGAAACCCATCCAACACAAGGAACTTATTCTGGCCTTAGACAGAGTGGCGCAGGAAAATAACATGTTGGTCTACTGGAAGAAGGTGAAAGACCATGCCTCTGTTAACAATCCTGACAAGGTTGGGAACGATCTGTCTGACCAGCTTGCCAAGGAAGGTGCCATTTCTGGAGACTTTGTCAATTGGAGGCTCCTTTGGACAACCTGGCTGTCTGTCAAAGCAGTCACCCGACAACAAGCTCAACAGATAGCTATCCCACAGTGGTGTGGTGAGATCACCAATATCGATCTAGTGCAGGCCCAAAAACAAGATCCTACCCTCAGACATTTCTATTCCTTTCTCCAGAACCCCTAGGAGTATCCATTAACCCTGGAAGACTGCCAGGATAATGAGGAACTGAGAATCCTCTCCAAGGATCTGTTCCATCTCCAGAAGGATCTGTTAACCCGCATGAGTAAACATGGTATTGTGCAATGGGTGGTACCCCAGGCCTTTGGAGGAGTTATGTTGCAACATGCCTTTGGAGGAGTTATGTTGCTCGTGCCTTCTGCTGGTCACCGGGGTGACAGTCACCTATAAAATGTTGAAACAAGTAGCGTACTGGCCCTACATGTAACAGGATGTCCAATTGTATACCAAAGGTTGTCTAACTTGTTGCCAATTTCAAACTGCTGCTCTGTACCATAGGGCACCTTTTGAGAAACAAAGGTCTGACTTCCAAATTGATTGGATCGGCCTGGTGATCCAAACCTCTTGAGGCAACAAATACATGCTGACTATTACTTGCTTATTCACCAAATGGATTGAGTGCATTCCAGCACCCAACTGCACTGCTGAGAAGACAGCCACCCTGTTGTTGAATCGTGTTTTCAGCAGGTGGGGGTCTACCCATGCGAGTAGAATCTGATCAAGATTCCCATTTTACGGAACAAGTTATCAAGCATCTGTGGAAGCCGTTTAGGAGTAAAGGCCAAAGTCCACATTGCTTATCGGCCACAGTCTTCCAGTCAGGTGGGAAGAGCAAACAAAACCATTGTCAGCATTCTGAAGAAATGTCTCCTCCTCTAGGAAGGATTGGGACATTAAGTTAACGATCATAAGTCATCGATCCAGTGGCATAACTTCTTTTGAAATGACAGGTAGGGACATGGTACTGCCCGTCCATCTTCTGTACTGGACCAATGATGTAAACGTAACATGTGCTAGAACAGCCCATGAATATGTTACCCACTTAAGGCAACACTTGCAAAGTGTCTTTGCCCAAAAGAATTTGGAAAGTGCTGCCAGAGGTAGAAAAGTCTACTATGATCCGAGAACTACCTTCAAATAATACCAGATTGGCGACAAGGTATTCTATTACAATTCTGGGAAGAATAGGGTCAAAGAAAATAAATTTCTCCTTAGTTGGAATGGTCCTTATTCTATTGTGGATAAAGCCTCCCCTGTGGCTTATCAGATCCAGATAAAGAAAGGTACTGAGGGGGAAGGCTCCCTTAAATGGGTCCACATAATTCAGCTATGACCATGTCATCCTAGGAAGCTTCTTCCAGAAGAATCTACCAATGGAGAACAAATACTAACATAGAACAGGATAGCCTGTTTTCTCTGTTTTACAGATGGAGAACCAAACCTTGAAGGTCCTCTTCCTGATTCTGGCGTTGTGCTGCAGGATACATCTGGATTCCTGATCACACAGTCCCAGACTGTCACACAAAGTCTTTGTGTCACTGGACCCACCACATGTTTGACAGAAACACTTCAACATGTTGGTCTGCACACATTTAACACACAACAATGGTTAAAAATCACACATGGACTATGCCACTGCTGATACCAGAATAAACATGATGTCATTAATAAAGTACCTCTACTCTACAATGTTTGCTTAATTGATGTTCCTAAGCACTCCATTGTTACTATTGGTGGAGTAGCTCTGTTTTATTTAGATACAGATGCTGTTTCTACTGAAATCCAGGTGCTGGATGTATTTTGAGGCCATGACATTAACTTCTTGGAAGCCTTGAACTATCTACTGGACTATAATAGGACTCTCACACAGTTGAACTGTCCATTGATCAGCTTGCCAAAGTCACTGATTACAACTTTGATTCGCATGATGTGGACATTTTACAGACTGATTTTATGTCATGTCATTGTGCCTGTCTTTGCCCTTCTCTTGGCAATCCGATTTTTGATTTCCTTATATCGGCAAAGACAGATGTGTACCCTGCATCGTCTTGAATGTCATGGACTTCCACTACCTACCATGCATCTGCAGGATTTGGTGGAATGTCACCTCATTGACTAGTGATGCCATTAACTTTTCAATTATGCATTGCTTTTAACTGAGTTGTTTCATTCATTAATAAAAATTTGTTCTGTTTACTAATACACTGATGCATTTAGATGTTCAGTTGAAGTTACACTGAACCTTATATCATATAACCTATATACCAAGTTATACATTGAGTAGGTTAAGTACACTGTACTACCAAGTTTGAAGTTATACTCATTCCATTGTTTGAGTTGATTTGATCTTACATATATCATTTAAGTATTAACGTCTGTTACTGCTTGTGTGTTTAATTACTCATGCAGTACTGCTTCCAATGCAATTATTATGCTTAGAGTAACTATTATTAGACTTCAGCTAACCATGTCATTTGGTTCTGACCTGCACAGTAGCCTACTAGTTAGTTAGGTTTTAAGATGGGAATAGCCCAAGGGGGCATATTCCATCTTAAAAGGGGGGAAATGTAGGGCTGGTACTTGTTCAGAAACTAACGTTTGAACCAATAGCATGGCTTCCTTTTAGACAATGGGGCCTGCTCTGAACCAAACACTGAATTAAGCAAGATGGATTCCTGTTTTGTTAATTCAGCATTAAAACTTGCAAATCAAGCAATTCAGTCAGTTTATGATACTTAACAGTAAAAGTATTTTTCCAGCTGACTACGTGCAGAAGAACATTACTGAGACCTTCACTATGCTAACAACCATGTATCAATTTGCACACCAGCAACTTTTGCACCGTGGGCCTTTGTTTGCAGAAGGACCACCTATTAGCTGTTACAACCAGATGTGCTGAAGATAACATAGAGGGTTCAAGACCAGCTAATCACCAGGTCTTCAGGACAAAGTATTATACGGCTGTACACCGGTACCCAGAAGGAGGAAAGTCAGAACTCGGAGAAGAGAACAAGATGGAAGAGAAGACACAGCCCAGCAAACGCATCTGCAGCACTCTGAATCATACAGAGAGACTGGCAGAACACCTGGGAACTTTAAACTTCTGATACAGACTGTTCACCTGCCTTCCCTCTCTGGCTGGATAATCAGATACTGTCCAAGGGAAAAACCTCAGGATGGATTGAAACTCTTCTCCACAGACCTGTAGCTCTGTGTGTGACCTCGCAGTTCATCTCAGCTGACGTTGGACTTCTGACATACTTTGACTTCATGCCGTGCCGGAGATAATTTCCCGGACCCCTCTATGAGTATTCTGGCGAGAGCTAAGGTACTGGTCTTTAATTTCTCCTGGAAGCTGGGGCTAGCTTAGACAGACAGATAATTTACTGTATGTCTGAGTGCATGTGAATCAGTGACATTTGGTTCCTAAAACAGAGATTAGATCTCTTGGTAATTGTAACATAGGGCTGAACAACATACCACTTCAGAAAGCTAATTTATTCTAATATTTCCACTATTTTTGCTCTCAGAAATAGTCTAATTTTCATACAAACAGGGCTAGTTCTTGTTTTATCACTTGGTTTGTTTGCCAGGTGGTCCTATGGACTCCTGTGGAAAAAGGAGGGTAGCAGTTTTCCCTAGACCAAGTATTTATACATGTGTATTTATCTGCTACTGATAATTTCTCCGTGTATATTTCATACAATTAAAACATTTTTGGGTGTTTGAAAGTGTCAATGGGATTTGTTACTATTGTTTTTGCATTGATTTTTTCTGTCATTTGAAAGCAAAAGAACACCCTAGTACTAACTAGTGATAATGAGAAATCTTAGTGCAGTGATTCCCAAGCCTGTCCTGAAGGACTCTAAGGGGCTTGTTTACAAAGCCGCGGTAGCGGCTTCCGCCTGATATCAGAGCTGTGGCCCCATTGAATTCAATGGGGCCGTGGCTCCGATATTGAGAGGAAGCCGCTACCGCGGCTTTGTAAACAAGCCCCTTAGACTAACGTTCAGGATATCCAGAACAAATATACATGAGAGAGATTTTCATGTAATAGAAGCAGTGCATGCATATTCATTGTGGATATCCTGAAAACCCAACTGTCTCAAAGTCCCCAAGGACAAGTTTAGGAACCACTGCATGAGTAGAAATGCAACTGTTCACATAGCCAGGTCTGTCTGGCAGGTATGCAGTGATTTAGGAGGCCAGATGCCTGGACAATGGCTAAAATGGGATTGGCAATTATTTAGATTATATTACAAACACTTTGGGCCAGATTCTGTCCCGTACATAGATCCACTCTGTGCATCCTGTCTGAACTAGAAGCACAGAGGGGATCGTGATTCTGATTCTGTGGGGCACGTCTAGCCCTGCAGGATCAGAATCGCAATCAGGCATGTACGTGCAGGCCGGGACTGTGATTCAGTCTGGCCTGCACATACATGCACAGCCTGACTAACTCAGTCAGTGCTTTTAAATGGAGCTACAGTGCCAAGGCATCATGTTGCCATGGCACTGCGGCTCCATTTAAAAGCCGCGATGCCGGCCACCTGAAAAAGAGGGTTTATTCCCTGCAGCCTGACCCCCGATCTGACCTCCTAAGACCAGGGTTGGGCTGTGGGGAATGTCCCCTCGCCCCCCTGCCCCATCTGAGCCCCAGGCACTTAAAAAAAATCATGTCCAGGGAAGTTATTCCATCTTAGAAGTGGAATATTTTATTTGTTTTTCTATATCGTGCTATTACAGATCAGTGCGGTTTAAATAACATGGCTTACCGCACTTTTACAGATCAGTTTGGTTTACATAAAACATGTAAACCATGTTAAATAGCTATATATAAACCTAGTTCATATCTCAAATGTGAACAGAAAACTATTTTACATCAAACAGTAACAAGTTTGCAGCAGGTTGTTGCACCTAGGGATGTTCTTACATTGCAGGAAATTATTTACATTAATACAGGATTGAATTGGTGTTCGGCTGTATAGGATGTCTGTTTGGCTGATCTAGGGTGGATGGTTATAGGTTAGCTGGAAGAGGTGAGTCTTCAAGGCCTTCCTAAAAGACATAAGATCCGGAATGGCTCGTATCATTGGTGGTAGTTCGTTCCATTGAGTTGGTGCAAATAGAGAGAAGGCACGATTCCTAGTTGATTGGGTACAGGTTCTTACTGTTGAGGGAGTCATGAGAGAGTTTATCATGCATGTTCTTCTGGTCCTGGTCTCCGGTGTTTGTTGTTCTGAGAGCGAGGTTGCCGACATTCCATGTAAGGCCTTGAAGGTGAGTAGCAGTGCTTGTACATCAGGCGACTTGCTATGGGGAGCCAATGAAGCTGCATCAGAAGAGGAGTGATGTGGTCGTATCTGGATGCAGACAGGATTGTGTGGGCAGTTGTGTTCATGGCGAGTTGTAGTGGCTGGAGTGTGAGCTTCGACATACCATGAAAGATGATGTTGGAATAGTCCAGATGAGGGAGGATGAGAGCTTGAGCAACTGAGTGGAAGTCTGAGAACTCGAGGAGTGGACATAAGTGCCGGAGGGTTCTCAGTTGTGGTAGACTGTTTTGGTGATATTTTGAATGTGCGTCTCCCAGCACAGCCATGTTAATCCCAGGTATCAGACTTCTTGTTTGGGTTTGAGGTTAAAGTCTCTCACTTTGAGGGAGGGTGGTGGGGTAAATGTGGGGGTCTTTGGATATGAATTAAGACTTCAGTCTTATTGGTGTTGACCATCAGGTTGTGTGTCATGAGCCAATCTGAGACTGCTTTGAAGCATTCAGTTATGGCTGAGTAGTCCAGCTTGTCAATGAGGAATGGAGTGTACAGTAACACATCGTCGGCGTAGATGTGGTAGAGTATGATGAATGATAGAACAGATTGGTTGTATGTAGATGTTAAAGAGTAGGGCTGAGAGGGAAGATCCTTGGGGAACCCCTTGTGTTTGTTGGAAAGGCCTTGATGTCTGGTTATCTATGCGGACTTGTTGTTGTCAGTCAGATAGGTAGAATTTGAACCAATCTAAGGCTAGGCTTCTTATGCCTTTTTGATACAGTTGGGTGAGTAGGAGGTTGTGGTTGACAGTGTCGAAAACTGAGGCGATGTCCATAATATGAGAATGAAGCCTTGTTTTTTCTTGTCAAGGCCTGTATGGAGTCTGTCAAGGAGAGTCATGAGAGGGGGTTCCACACCATGCTGTTGCCGGAATCCATGCTATTGGTGGTCCAGGGGTGCATAGGAGTCGATGTGGTCCTGGGTCTGTTGGTATACAATCTTTTCCATGATTTTGGTTAGGAAGTGGAGGCTTGAGATTGGTCTGTAGGATTTGATATCTGATGGGTCACGTTTGTTATTCTTGATCAGAGGTCTGATAGAGGCAGTTTTCAAAGGGGAAGGAAGAATGCCTTCAGATAGTGATATGTTGGTGATTCAGGCTATGATTGGGCTGAGGTAGGTTTGTGTTTATTTGATTCAGAATGGAGGGCAAGGGTCCATTGGGGAGGTCATGGTGTTGATCCCACTGATGAGTCTTTCTATTTGTTTGGAATCCTTCTATCCATACCCTCCCAGAGTTGGTGAGGGCGTGTCAGCGGAGTTGTAGAGGAGCTTGGGTGGTTCATGAATCGCTGGGCTAGTTGATGATGAAGTAGTTTTACTTTGAAAGTAAGTGGCAAAGTCATCTGGGCTTGGAGTGTTTATTGGTTGTTTTGTAGATGGATCTTTTGTGAGTGATTTGACTAGGTTGAAGAATTTGCGAGGTTTATTTAGAGAGCGCATGAGGGTCTTGGTGTGATGTTCCTTTCTCTTGTTGTTGATCATTCTGCGATGGTGTTGTAGTTTGTTCAGGTAGGCATCTTTGTTACTAATCAGTTTGGAGCGTCATTCAAGCTTCCTAAGTTGTACTAGTGATTCGCGCAGGTCAGCGGTGAACCAGACTGCTGTGTGGTTTTTGTGGGCAGGCTTTGAGGATGGTGGAAGGAGTGCAGCTTTGGAAAGGTGGTTGTTCCAGGTGTTTAGTAGATTATCCAAGTCATTAGTGTCTGGGTTGAGGTGATGTAATGTGCTGCTAAGAAAGGTTTCCATGTCAAATGTCTGATAGTAAAGAACAGCAATGCGGTGAATTGCTGTTCTTTACTATCATGTGGAATGTCAAAGAGGTGGTCGGACAATGGCACTGGGTGCACCTGTGGAGAGATCTGCTTGCATAAGGTGTATGTCCAGAACCCGCACATGTTGCTGGCTCTGGACATACAAGGCCGACATTAGAATCAGCCCTGTCCGACCAGGGCCAGCAACCGCCCACTGCCTGCCCAGACTCCACCCCTGGGCCACCCATTCCCCACCCAACTTCCCCGCACAACTGGCGGGGAAGTTAGTTAGGGGCAGGAGCCAGCACAAATAGCGAGGATGGACATCCCGTCGGGCCGTCCATCCCTGCTATTCGTAACATAGAATAACCCTCTTTGTGGATAAGCTCCTGCTATGAATTAAATGATCTTGTGTGCTTATCTGCCCAAGACAGTGAGGAAGATGATAAAAACTGTCCTGGATAAGGAAATACAAGGACTTGCTGTGTTTGGCTGGCAGCAAGGAGATATACTTGCAGTGTGGACCGGAAGAACTGGGCTGACTGGATGGGTCTACTGGTCTTTCTTGCCATCTGTTTCATGTAAAATGTTGAGTTAATTGTAAACCTCTTTGATAATTCTGAAAGGCGGTATAAACAAAATCGTTAAATAAATCATCTACTGTGTTACAGTTAGGTTACTACATAAAACTTAATGAGAATCAAAAAATGTTATGGGAACTAATGGAGATCCTGAAGTGCACACACTCAGGGACGGCCCGTCCACTGAGCATGACTGTTGTTTGCACAGGGCCCCGCATTTCAGGGAGCTCCGCGCAAACAATATTCTGCATCAGCCCAGGGAAATTAAAAAAAAAAAAAAAGAAAAAAACTGGCTGCTGCTGCTGCAGCGGCAGAATCAAGTGTCCCATGGCCTCCCTGCCAGAGCCCTCCCTGAGTCAGCAACCTCAGCGCGGGCTTTCAGAGCCATGAAGGGAGAGTTTCTCTCTCACGGCTCTGTTAAGCCCACCAGGGCTGATGGGAAACAGGGAGTACAAGAAGAAATTAATTTATAGTTTTATTTCTACAGAGTTGCTGTACATTTCAAGTTTGGCTTTTGGGGTTCCCAGTTTAATTATTGTCTTCCTGTTTCTAAATTGTGATTTTTTGTTTGGTGATGGTCTATGTTCTGCATGTGTAACTGAGATGAGGTATTCTGTTTATGTAATTCCTATTTGACATTGTCACTTGTTCTCTTTCCCCAGTAGGTCATGTATTGTTATTCTCTGAAATATATTGGTTTAATATTTGCAGTGTTGCCTTTTGATAGGTAATGATGCTTTGAGTCCTGGTAGTGCTGTTAGGATATGATGGGTTTGCTATTGGTTCTAAATGGGCAGTGTTTGTAGTAGTTCCTAATGTGCCTGGCGGTTGGCACTGGATTATAGTAATGTAGGAATCTTTTACTCTTTCTTTATCCATACACTCATTGAAAGGCATGTTTACCAAAAGTTAGTGTATGGTAACATTATGCAAATATTTATGCAAATGAGGCCCTGCACTGAGTCTCCGCACATGGCCCTGTACCCCCCTTGGGCAGCCCCTGCACACACTCTAAGTGCTGCTATGAAACAGTATAAATCTACATAATTTACAGTATGTTGTTGATACTGCTGAAAGTCTTTTCATAAATAAAAAGGTCATATTGTGGTAGGCTATGGCCTAGAATAGCCTATAAATATATGTAAACATAAGAGAGGCCTGCAAGCTAGGCCTGAGTCCCAGCCCCCACCTAAGAATACGAATGTTGAGAAAGACCAAAGTCAGTATAAGTTAGAGAAACTGCTTTAAACCGTTTTGATAAGGTTGTATAAGTTCTTTGTTGAATATTCTATGCTGATGACAGGCATGTACCAGTGCTCTGTATTCACACATTTTCTAAGCTAAGCAGTGAACTTGTAAGCAGAAAGTATCAAAGTTTAGAACCGTGCCTTTGTTAGAGAATTCTGAGCAGGGGGAACAGAGTGCTGAGCCCAGAGAAAAATCCTAATTGGATAAGGGGCAAGGGTCAGTCAGACCAATAGAAAGTTTGCCTGTATTAAACTGAAGAAGAAAGGTATAAAAGGTGTTGTTTACTGGACTCCATTGCTCAGACCATTTTGATTGTGACATTTGCCTGAGACTGTGCACAATAAATTGGCTTGGATCTTCGAACTGACTCCTGGTTTTATTCATTGCGTACACTTTGCTGCAACATATTCTTGGTGCATTGGCCGGGAATGTGTGGTATGTGAATGGTGCGCAAGTGAATATACCACGTATTACCGCCTCCAGGTTTGGTCCGGTCAGGACCGTGGCTGACCGACAGCGGAGAGGACCCCAGGCGCCGCCGGTCACCTTGTATCGGAGAGGGTTCTGCCCTGCCTCGGCGGCCTGCCAGGTCCGATCGGCCAACACCTCGAACCCGAGGGGAGTCCAGGATTCAACCCAAGGAGAGGGACTGGTTGCGCAGCACATTAGTGGCCGGATCCGGTGAGTAGCAATTTGTCTGGTTTCTAGTCAGCTAGCTATGGGAAAGTCTCGCATGCACGAGACTAATACGGTTTAAGGTAACGGTACAAGGTAACGAGAGCCTGATCACCTCTCAGGGTGTGGCCGAGTACTCCTTGCGTGAGTGTACGCGAGGACGAAACCACACCCTTCATGAATAAGTAAGTAAGGTAGGCCTTTATGGAATTTTGGGAATTCAGTGGCATGCCTGTTTGTTTGAATGAATGAGAGGTCTTGAAATACAGACCAAGTGAAAGCGGACTCCTGAGTAGCGCAGTTCCTGGCCGGGCGACCGCGCCCTGGTCACGAAAAGGAGGAAGCGTTTGGTGTTTGTCTCCCTTATTGTTCCATGGGCTGTATAGACCCCTTACCTGCAGCCATACTACCCGCCCTCTTTGTCTGTTGTTTTGTGCATCATCATGGGAGGGGCGGGGTCTGTGCAAACTCGGTTGAACTGTATGATCACGAATTTTAAAAAGGGATTTAGCAGTGATTACGGGACGAAAATGTCGCCGTCCCGGTTAGTAAAATTATGTGGTAGGGAGTGGCTGGTGCTGGACACCGCGTGGCCAGCAGAGGGTACTTTTGATGTTAGAATTGTGTCCCGGGTGCATGGGATAGTGCGTAGAAATTACCCTGATCAGTTTCCCTATATAGACTCTTGGTTAGAAATTTGTGAAAGGCAACCCTCTTGGTTGAAGCGTTGATGTGAGGAACAGTGCAGAATTATGTTAGCAACTACAAGGGGGGTCCCAGGGGCCAAGGGAGAGAAGCCCCCCATTTACTCAGCCCCAGAACCTGCAGAAAGTTTAAGCTATCCACCCCAATTCCTGTATAAGCCAGTCCCATCAGCTCCACCATTACCCCGAGCAGAGCCCGAGGAAGAGAGAACCCCTCCAGCTGACATGACTCCATCCCGTCAGTCACCTCCACCGCCCGAAAGAGAACAGCCCCCTTCCCGAAGCAGGAGTCCCAGTCCCGAACAAAGTTCACAAAGTTCCCCGGCAGGGCTGCCATCACCTGGAGGAACAGCCAGCAGGGGATCATCAACTGCCAGTCCAGGGTCACCTGTTAGTCCCGGCTCCAGCGGAAGTGGTTCCGCTGGACCTGCAAATTTGCGCTATGCCCTCTGAAGTAGAGAAATGGGCCCGAAAGAAGTTCGCCAGATGCCATTGCGCCAAGTCCCAGGATTGCCTATTCTAGATGATGGGGGACAGGTTGTGGTCGGGCCAACTAGTCTTGTTTATGTGCCCTTTTCTACCACAGATTTATTAAATTGGAAAACGCACTATGCCTCTTATACTGAAAAACCCCAAGATTTGACAGAATTAATGTCTAGTATCATGCAAACCCACCAGCCTACCTGGTCTGATTGCCGCCAGCTCTGGCTACTCTCTTTACTCCTGAAGAGCGGGCACGAATAGTGCAAGCAACTACCCGATGGCTGGAAGAGAACCCTGTAGCAGACTGGAGAGACCTAGATCCCTGACGGGCAGCAGCCGCAGATTTCCCGAATGAAGACCCAAGATGGGATCCAAATAGTGCAGATGGAGAAAGGGCCCTCACCCGCTTCCGCCAGGCCCTACTGCAAGGCCTGAGGAGGGGAGGCCAGAAAGCCATGAATGTTGGGAAGGTAGCAGACGTTCTTCAGCGCCCAGATGAAAGTCCGGCTGCCTTCTATGAACGATTAACTGAAGCTTATAGACTCTATACCCCATATGATCCAGTAGCCCAGGAGAATTTGCGTATGGTAAATGCTGCTTTTGTGAGTCAGTCCCAGGGAGACATAAAATGAAAATTACAGAAACTGGATGGATTTGCGGGCATGAATACAGCACAGCTAATGGAAGTTGCCCAGAAGGTATTCGTGAATCGTGATCAAGAATGTAAAAGGGAAAGTGAAAGAAAGATGAAGAAGAAAGCCGATCTGCTTGCTGCAGCTCTAGTTGAAGGATGTGGAGGATACCCAAATAGAAGGACCCGAGGATGGGGAAGGGGCCAAGGGAGTGCTCAGTCCCCCTTAGGTGCAAATCAGTGCGCCTATTGTAAGGAAGGACGACATTGGAAGAATGAATGCCCGAATGTTGGCTCCACCCCCTGGAGAGGGAGGGGGAGCACCAGGAGAGGAGGGGGCCGGTTCCAGCAACGAGGAGGAATGCAGCACGCACAGTTTCAGCAGGACAAAGCCGCCGTAGAGGGAGTGGCGACTACTGAGGACTACTACGTGGATGAGGACTAGGCCAGACCGGGCTCCAAGTTTTCCCTGGGTCCCCAGGAGCCTATGGTGAACTTAAAGATTGGGGACCAGTACATGGACTTTATGGTGGATACGGGGGCCGAACATTCAGTAGTGGCTAAGCCAGTGGCTCCTTTGTCTTCCCGATCTGTCACCATTGTTGGCGCCACTGGAACTAGAACCACAAGACCCTTCCTGCAGAACCGTGCTTGCGAATTAGGGGGACGGAAGATAACACATCAGTTCCTGTACATACCTGAATGCCCAGTTCCCCTTTTGGGCCGAGATATGCTGGCTAAGCTCCAGGCGCAGATATCCTTTGTTGAAGGAGGAAAGATGGAGATGACTGTGAATGCAGAATCTGCTGGCCTGATGTTGCTGACTGTCCCCCGAGAAGAAGAATGGCGGTTCTATAGTCCACCTTCATCCAAGGCAGCTAGCCCCCGTATACCCACTAACATTTTAGCTCCGCCCGGAGTGTGGGCGGAGGATAATCCACCTGGCCTAGCAAAGAATATAGCTCCTGTGCTTGTCACCCTTAAACCAGGAGCAGAACCAATGCATGTGCGACAATATCCCCTCCCACGACCAGCAATTGAAGGCATTCATTGTCACCTCAAGAAATTACTACAGTATGGACTCCTGAGAGAATGCCAATCGCCCTGGAACACCCCCCTCCTCCCAGTCAAGAAGCCTGGGACAGGTGATTACCGCCCAGTGCAGGATTTGCGACGAGTGAACAGTGCAGTTGAAACCATACATCCAGTAGTACCAAATCCTTACACCCTCCTGGGACTGATTCCATCAGAAGCTACTCACTTCACCGTTCTGGATTTAAAAGATGCCTTTTTCTGTATCCACCTGGCACCTGCCAGCCAACTCTTGTTTGCATTTGAATGGGAGAACCCCATTACAGGAAGACGAGGCCAACTCACTTGGACTCGCTTGCCTCAAGGATTCAAGAATTCACCCACTATCTTCAGTGCAGCTCTCAACCAAGATCTTTCAAACTACTCAGTAACTCCAGGGAAAAGAATTTTGCTACAATATGTAGATGATCTACTAATAGCCACCAACTCCAAGTCTGAATGTGTGCAAGCCACCAGTGATCTCCTGCACCTCTTGAATGAAGCCGGATACAAAGTCTCAAGAGTCAAAGCGCAGTTGTACCAAACTGAAGTAAAGTATCTGGGATTCCATCTATCTAAAGGAATCCAAAAATTGGGACTCGAGCGGAAGGAAGCAGTATGCCGCATCCCAACCCCCACCACCAGAAAACAAGTGCGGGCCTTCTTGGGAGCTGCGGGCTACTGTCGGATATGGATACCCAATTTTGCACACTTGGCAAAACCCTTATACCAAGCCACGAAGGGAGTGGAAAGATCACCCATGGAATGGGGCCCAGAACAGGATAAAGCATTCAAATATTTAAAAACAGCATTAATGTCATCACCAGCCTTGGGCCTACCAGATATGCAGAAACCATTTCATCTCTATGTCCATGAGTCATGTGGAAATGCGTTGGGAGTTCTGACTCAGCCCCTTGGATCCTGGCAACGACCTATAGCCTATCTGTCAAAACAATTGGATCCGGTTGCCAAAGGATGGCCACTTTGTCTAAGAGCCGTAGCAGCCACAGCCCTCTTGGTGAGCGAAGCAGACAAGCTCACTTTGGGGCAGAATCTTCAAGTCACTGTACCACATTCTGTTTTAACCCTAATGGAACACAAAGGAAACTACTGGTTCACCAACGCCCGGATGTTGAAATATCAAAGTATGCTGTGTGAAAATCCTCGACTGCAACTGAGTGTTAGTCAAACCTTGAACCCTGCTACCCTACTGCCGACTGGTCCAGGCCCTCCTGACCATGATTGTCTAGAAGTAATGGACACTGTATACTCAAGTCGCCCAGACTTAACTGATATCCCTTTGAGCAACCCAGAAAGGACTTTCTTTGTGGATGGAAGCAGTCTTGTAATTAATGGACAACGATGTGCCGGTTATGCAGTGGTGACCCTGGACATGGTAATAGAATCATCAGCTTTGGCCCCAGGAACTTCAGCACAGAAAGCCGAATTAATAGCCCTCACGCGAGCTCTGAAGATAGGGACTGGAATCCGTTTGAATGCATACACAGATTCTAAATATGCCTTCACAACATTACATGCCCATGGAGCCTTGTACAAGGAACGTGGATTGATAACCTTGGGAGGCAAGTCCATCAAGTACGGCCCAGAAATATTGACTCTATTGGAAGCAGTATGGGCCCCCAAACAAGTTGCTGTAATGCACTGCAGAGGCCACCAGACTGGAGATGGAGAAGTGTCCCGAGGGAACAGATTCGCCGATACTTCAGCCCGAGAAGCAGCAATCAAAGGAGAGATTTCTACCCCTAATATTGCAGTACAGGCAGCCATATTTCCAGTACTTCTTAGTGCTTGGACACCACGATACACCTCAAATGAGCTGGACTACTACTGTCAGAATGAGGGGGGCAGTTAACTGAGACTGGATGGATAGTGCTACCACCGCCCGAAGGAGGCTCACCTCCTGGTATGACTGTAATTCCTGAAGCCCTGGGTCCAGCCTTTGTCCACGCCTTTCATCAAGCCACACACTATGGGAAAACTGCAATGGAAAAAGCCCTGAAACCATATTTTTGTATCTCATTGTTGGGACCCTTAACTGCCTCAATAGCCTGGAAATGTGTAACCTGTGCAAAGAATAATGCCCGACAGGGTCCTGTCCTACCTCCAAGAGTTCAATCGGTGGGAGTTACCCCCATGGGAAATATCCAAATAGACTTTGCAGAAATGCCACGAGCAAATGGATATCACTACCTACTGGTTCTAGTTTGTACTTTCTCTGGGTGGGTGGAGGCTTTCCCCACCAGGACTGAAGGCTTTCCCCACCAGGACTGAAAAGGACAGAGAAGTCACTAAGGCTCTGCTTCATGAAATCATTCCCCGGTTTGGAATACCCTTGACCATAGGGTCAGACAAAGGGCCCTCCTTTGTGTCACAAGTAACTCAGCAGCTAGCCCATGCTTTACAGATACAGTGGAAGTTACATACAGCTTATAGACCCCAAAGTTCAGGGAAAGTAGAGAGAATGAACCGCACCCTGAAATCTCAGTTATCCAAGCTCTCTCAGGAAGCTCACCTGAAATGGCCTCAAGCTCTCCCTATAGCCCTTCTCAGAGTACGTTCAGCCCCTACCAAGTCACTAGGAGTTTCCCCATTTGAGGTTTTGTATGGAAGGCCCCCGCCCATAGTTCAGGGAATAAGGGGGGATATGAGTCAGATTGGATCAGAAATCACTAGACAAGAATTGTTGGCTCTAAGTTCTGTCTTGCAGGATCTCCATACCTGGGTGCAAGACCAGTTGCCTATCAATCTGACAGAGCCATTGCATCCTTTCAAGCCTGGAGCCTCGGTGTGGGTCAAAGAGTGGAAGAAGACACTGTTGGCACCTCATTGGAAGGGACCGTATGTTGTTCTACTGTCAACCCCCACAGCGGTCAAAGTAGCGGAGATCGATTCTTGGATTCATCACAGTCAAGTCAAACCAGCAGCAGTTTCTGAGAGTCGTCCTTGGACTTCGATCACTAATCCTGCAGCACCGTTACGACTCACACTACAAAGAGAATAACTAACCTTCAACATCTCAGTTATCTATCATCAAAGACTAAGAGACTATGGTCATGATGATTGCTTATTACTGTTTTATCTTTGCGGTAGCCCTGGGTCCTCTGGAAACAACTTTTGCCCTGCCTCCTTGTGCAGCTTGTATAACTACCACCCGAACTGGGATGAAGATCATCCAGACTTTACTTTATCACTCTTACTACACTTGCACTGGTAAAGTCAGTCAGTGCATGTATAATGGTACAGAACTGAATGTCTGCACGAATGGAAAGACTCGTACCTGTTTTAGACCCCGACAGAATCCTTCTTATTACGTCCTGGAACTACGATGGAATGATGAAGATGGAGCCCTCATAAATGCTACAACTCAACTCTCTGATCCCACCAAACCTGCGTCCCTGTATTTTGATGCTTGTGATCTGATTAACAGAAATGACTATTTTAGGTGTGGATCATGGGAACAAGCTTACTACTATGATGACAAGTACATGTGTCCTGAAGGTGCATACAGATGGGGAATATGCACTGGGGTACATTCCCCAACTACTTATGGAAAACCATCAAAAGATTACTATTTCTGTCCAAAATGGGGCTGTGTGTACTATGCCACCTGGTCTGGTAGCCCTACTGGACAAACTGGAGATAATCGCAAAGCTAAGTTAGAAAGATTACCCTTACTGGAACCCAAGAAGTGCAAGAAAAGTGCTTGTAACCCCCTACGACTTCTCATCCTTGACCCAAGCCAGTGAAAGCAAGGATTCCGGTTTGGCTTACGCATTGCAGGAAGTGGATCTGACCCTGGGACTATTGTATATATCCAGCTTAACACGAAAACTTATGTCTCTTCACCTTACCGAATACATCACACCTTCTATGAGGCCATGAAGGCAGAATTTGTAATCCCCCACGCTTCTTGAAATCTGTTCATTGAACTAGCTGGAGCTGTAGCATCCAGCCTCCATGTTTCTGATTGTCTTTTCTGCGGAGGAACTCAGATGGGTGACCAATGGCCTTGGGAGGCACAAGAATTAAACTATTCTGTACCATATAACCAAACTGATCTGCATGCTGCTACCAGTGAATGGGTCCTAGCTAGCCCCATTGTTGGAAACCTGTGTTTTGCTCGGGCTGGACCACAATTGACTATGCTAGTGGGACAGTTGGTCTGTCTGAATCAGAAATACTACAATGCTACTACCAAGAAGACATCCTGGTGGTCAGGAACCAATGCCCTGGAACCCTCCAATCCTCTAATCATTTTTCCTAACCTTGCCAGGTTATGGACAAATCTTGCTTCTCACAATAACTGGCAAGCTCCACCTGGACTATATTGGATCTGCGGAACTCGAGCATATGCTAGACTCCCTGCCAACTGGGGAGGTGTGTGTGTGTGTTTTGGGGACAATAAGACCTTCTTTCTTTCTTCTGCCCACTTCCCATGGAGAACGACTGGGTTTTCCGGTATACAAGAGTCGACAGAAATGGGAGGCCCTGAAGATAGGCCAATGGGACAAATGGGATGCAACATCTGAAGAATGGCCACCGGAAAGAATAGTTTCCTACTATGGACCTGCCACCTGGGCACAAGATGGCTCATGGGGTTACCGCACCCCGGTGTATATGTTAAATCGTATTATACGTTTGCAAGCTGTTGTAGAAATAATAACCAATGAAACTAGTAGAGCACTAACCTTGTTAGCTAAACAAGCCACGCAGATGCGTACAGCCATTTATCAGAATTGCTTAGCATTAGATTATTTACTTGCTGCTGAAGGAGGAGTATGTGGAAAGCTGAATTTAACCAACTGTTGTTTGCAAATTGATAATGAAGGGCAAGTTGTAGAAGATATAGCCAATCATATGAGAAAGCAAACCTATGTACCAGTCCAGACATGGCATGGTTTGCAACTCGATGGATGGTTTGGTTCTCTGTTTTCAGGAATGGGCGGCCTGAAAACACTTGTGCTCATTGTCCTATTTATCTTGGCTATCTGCTTGTTCCTCCCATGTCTCCTCCCCTTGTGCTTACGCATGTTGAACTCAACCATGGACAGTATTGTTGAACGTAAGGCAGCTACAAAAGTATTAGCTATGTGGCAATATTCCCTTGTACCTCAACATGATGCTGATAGCCATGTGTAATGTGTGATTTGATTCTCACCCTTTCTCACTTACGGGTGAGAATAATCAAAGGGGGGAATGTGGTAGGCTATGGCCTAGAATAGCCTATAAATATATGTAAACGTAAGAGAGGCCTGCAAGCTAGGCCTGAGTCCCAGCCCCCACCTAAGAATAAGAATGTTGAGAAAGACCAAAGTCAGTATAAGTTAGAGAAACTGCTTTAACCGCTTTTTGATAAGGTTGTATAAGTTCTTTGTTGAATATTCTATGCTGATGACACATGTACCAGTGCTCTGTATTCACACATTTTCTAAGTTAAGCAGTGACCTTGTAAGCAGAAAGTATCAAAGTTTAGAACCGTGCCTTTGTTAGAGAATTCTGAGCAGGGGGAACAGAGTGCTGAGCCCAGAGAAAAATCCTAATTGGATAAGGGGCAAGGGTCAGTCGGACCAATAGAAAGTTTGCCTGTATTAAACTGAAGAAGAAAGGTATAAAAGGTGTTGTTTACTGGACTCCATTGCTCAGACCATTTTGATTGTGACATTTGCCTGAGACTGTGCACAATAAATTGGCTTGGATCTTCGAACAGACTCCTGGTTTTATTCATTGCGTGCACTTCGACTGCTTGGGAAGTTTGAGGACCGGATCCGGTGAGTATAGTTTTGATTTTGGGTCTAGACAGAAATAGAAAGAGCAGTACTGCCATTGGAATTTGGAATTTGTAATCTCGAGATATTGGGAATTGGTAAGAGAGCATGATCAACTCTCAAGGAAGAGCCGAGTAGCCTGGCATGGGAATTCGCTGGGTGAAACCCTCATCCTTTTTGTAATTGGGAAAAAGACTAGTCAGAACAGATAGAAACAAATGCATTCTGGGATACGTTGCTAGCATGATTGTGTGAACGAAGTGTGAATGAGAGGTCTGGCAGCACGGACCAAGTGAAGGCGGACCCCTGTTTAGCGCATTTCCTGACCGGGCGACCGCGTTCAGGTCGCGAAAAGGGGGAAGCGATTGTCGTCTTGTCTTGTTATTTGTATTCACTATACGTTTCCAGGGCCGTGAGGACCCCTTACCCACGGTCCGCCCTCCTTTTCCCTTCTGTCTGTTGTTGCGCGCACACATCGAAATGGGAGGGGCGGGGTCTACTAGAAACACTCCATTAGAATGTATGATCGCACATTTTAAAGAGGGATATTCAGGAGATTATGGTATTAAAATGACAGCAGCCCGTTTGCAGATTTTGTGTACTAGAGAGTGGCCCGATCTAGACCCCATCTGGCCCCGAGAGGGAACGTTCAATGTAGAGATTATTCAGTCAATACACCGTAGAGTGCGGATAGCGCACCCCGACCAGTACCCCTATATAGATTCCTGGTTAAGTATTTGTGAAGATCCGCCCCCCTGGGCGCAGCGCTGTTATGAGGAACAGTGCAGAATAATGTTAGCTAAAACAGATTCTAGACAGAAAACGGAACAGCCTAGAGTGAAAGAGCAGGATAAGAAAGCCAGAAAGAAGCCCATCTTGGCAGATCCTGATTCCCCAGAAATAATTCTCAGGCAGCCCCGAACCCCAGGTCCAGTAAGAGTAGCCCGGCGTCGTCCTGCCCCAGAACCCCAGAGACGGCCAGAGCCGAGGCGGGACCCAACCCCTGATCCTCCTCCTGGAGAAGAGAAAGAGGAAGAATTAGTGGAAAGAGAAGTGGAGGACGTAAAAAGTGAGTCAGAAGCGGAGATAGAAGAAGGAGAAAGAGAGAATTCCCCAGAAGAGGAGGAGGAAAGTGTACAAATAATCGAGAAAGCCAGCGCTAGCACTAGCACGCCAGTGAAAGAGAAACCCAAAGCAAAACCTGTTGAGAAAAAGAAAGCGACTCCTGCAAAGGCAACGACAATAACCCTTAGATCCCAAACGACGCCTGGGACAGCCAAACTGTTTCCCTTAAGGCAAGTCCCGGGAGTGCCCGTAAAGAATGATAATGATGAAGTGGTAGCGGGACCCCTAACTTATGTGTATATTCCTTTCTCTACAACTGATTTATTAAATTGGAGGTCGCACTATGCCTCCTATACTAGTAAGCCCCAGGAGCTGACAGAATTAGTAACTAGTATTATGGAAACTCACCAACCCACTTGGCCAGACTGTCGTCAGCTCCTGACCACCCTATTCACTACAGAAGAACGAGCGAGAATTAGAAAAGCAGCTATTGAATGGATGGCAGAAAACCCTGCAGCTCCGGCACAGGGACAGAATATAATAGACCGTAGGGAAGCAGCTCAGAGAGAATTCCCGAATGAAGACCCCCAATGGGATCCAAATACAGATGAAGGATCCACAGCCCTAGCCCGTTTTCGCCAAGGCTTTTTACAAGGCCTGAGAAGGGGGGGCCAAAAAGCTATGAACCTCTCCAAAGTCACAGGAGTTATCCAAGGGATAGATGAGAGCCCAGCAGATTTTTATGAAAGATTAACTGAAGCCTACAGAATGTATACTCCCTATGATCCCGAGGCACCAGGAAGTTTATGTATGGTGAATTCTGCTTTTGTAAACCAGTCTCAACCAGACATTAGACGTAAATTACAGAAATTAGAAGGGTTTGCGGGCATGAATGCAACACAGTTATTGGAAGTCGCTCATAAAGTGTATGTGAATCGTGATACTGAAAGACAGAGAGAATGTGATAGAAAGATGAAGAAGAAAGCTGATTTTTTTGGATGCGGCCATAGTTGAAAAGAAAAAGGGAGGTGTCCCTAGTCGAAGGAGCAGAGGAAGAGGGCGGGGTCAAGGCGGAGGCCGGACCCAGAGACTAGGCGTGAACCAATGCGCCTATTGCAGAGAGGAAGGACATTGGAGAGATACGTGCCCGCAACTCGAAGACGCCCAGCAAGATGACGACAACGATCATCAGTGGCGAGAAGAAAGACGAGGCCGTCCCCGAGGCCGAGGAGGAGCCAATCGAGAACAATTCCAGCGAGAGAGAGGAGGAGGAGCCATTCAAGCATTGGCCACACAAGCCCATGATGAGGATGACGTGGATTAGGACAGACCGGGCTCCAAGTTTGCTTTAGGTCTCCAGGAGCCTATGGTCGGAATACAAATAGGAGACCAAATTATGAACTTTATGGTTGATACTGGAGCAGAGCATTCAGTAATAGACAAAAAGATAGCCCCATTCACTACAAAAGCAGTCACCATTATAGGAGCAACTGGTGCCAAAGCCACAAAGTCTTTTCTTCAAAACCGAATATGCAGTCTAGGAGGACAGCAAGTAACTCATCAATTCCTTTACATGCCCGAATGTCCAGTACCACTACTGGGACGAGATATGTTAGCCAAGCTTCAAGCACAAATATCTTTCTCTGAGCAAGGAGAAATGCAAATGACAGTAAATTCCCAAGCCAAGCCAGCAGGAGTAATGCTGCTGACAGTTCCCCGAGAAGAAGAATGGAGATACTACATTGATGATTCGATTCAAGACACCTATTTTGAACAAACCTTAAAGAACATTCATGCACCACCTGGAGTATGGGCAGAAGGCAGTCCCCCAGGCCTAGCCAAGCATATAGCTCCAGTGATTGTAACCCTCAAGCCTAGTGCTACACCAGTGCACGTCAAACAGTACCCTCTCCCAAGAGCCGCAATTGAAGGCATCCATCGCCACCTACAAAGATTGCTCGAATATGGCCTACTAAAAGTATGTCAATCCCCATGGAACACTCCACTTTTGCCAGTAAAAGAAACCTGGGACAGATGATTATCGCCCAGTGCAAGATTTGAGAAGAGTAAATGATGCAGTTGAAACTATACATCCAGTTGTACCCAATCCTTACACTCTTCTAGGACTGATACCTGCTGAAGCTACCCATTTCACTGTACTGGATTTGAAAGATGCATTCTTTTGCATAAGATTAGCCCCTGTAAGCCAAATATTGTTTGCATTTGAATGGCAGGACCCCATCTCTGGAAGAGGGGGCCAACTCACCTGGACAAGATTACCCCAAGGATTCAAGAATTCACCTACCATCTTTAGCGCTGCACTAAATCAAGACCTTTCAAGCTATCCAGTAGCCCCGGGGAAGAGAGTGCTTCTTCAATACGTGGATGATCTGTTGATAGCTGCCGTATCAGAAAGTGAATGTATATTAGCCACCAAAGATCTCTTGCAGTTACTAGATGAAGCTGGATACAAAGTTTCCAGAGCCAAAGCACAGTTATGTCAAAAAGAAGTGAAATACTTGGGTTTTCGTATTACTCAAGGAAGCAGAAGATTAGGCAGAGAAAGAAAAGAAGCAGTATGTAGAATTCCAACTCCAACAACCAGAAAGCAGGTCAGAGCCTTTCTGGGAGCGGCAGGATATTGCCGAATCTGGATACCCAACTTTGCCCAAATTGCCAAGCCGCTGTATGAAGCCACAAAAGGAGAAGAAAAGTCACCACTGGAGTGGGGACTTGAGCAGGATACAGCCTTCCAGAAGTTAAAAGAAGAATTGATGTCATCACCAGCACTTGGACTACCAGATGTCCACAAACCTTTCCACTTGTTTGTACATGAAGCACAGGGAAATGCCCTAGGCATGTTGACTCAGAAATTAGGAAATTGGGAGCGACCTGTAGCCTACCTATCGAAACAATTGGACCCTGTGGCCAAAGGATGGCCACCTTGCTTGAGAGCAGTTGCAGCTACAGCGCTACTAGTGAGTGAAGCAGACAAACTCACACTAGGACAGAACATACGAGTCACTGTGCCACATGCAGTCCTTGCCCTTATGGAACAAAAAGCAAATTATTGGCTCACCAATTCCCGAATGTTGAAGTACCAGAGCATGTTATGTGAAAACCCACAGATACAACTTGAAGTGAGCCATGCCTTGAATCCAGCTACCTTGATACCCATTAGTGAAGAACTCCCAGAACATGACTGTATCGAAGTCATGGAAACTGTGTTCTCTAGTCGACCTGACTTAACAGATGTGCCCATAGACAATCCCGACCAGATCTATTATGTTGATGGGAGCAGTCTCATCCTTGATGGACGACGCTGTGTGCCGGATATGCAGTCGTCACTCAACACGAAGTAGTTGAATCATCAGCTCTAGCCTCAGGCACATCAGCCCAGAAAGCCAAATTGATAGCACTCACCAGAGCATTGTTGTTAGGAGAAAAACTTGTGCTAAATGTATATACAGATTCCAAATATGCCTTCACTACTTTGCATGCCCATGGAGCTCTCTATAAAGAAAGAGGACTCATCACATCCGGAGGAAAATCAGTCAAATATGGTCCCGAGATATTGATGTTACTTGATGCAGTCTGGGCCCCAACACGTGTAGCTGTCATGCATTGCAGAGGACATCAAGCAGGAAAAGGAGAAGTTGCCCGAGGAAATAGATTTGCAGATGCCTCAGCACGACAAGCAGCTATGACAGGACAGATTGCCCCACAAGCTATGCCAATGCAAGCAGCATTGTTTCCAGTACCCTTGAATCTATGGACCCCACGATATACCACCAAAGAATTGGATTACTATTGTGACAAAGAAAATGGAGTATTGAAAGATGGATGGATTGAGCTGCCACCAGAAGAGGGCAGTCAACCTCCAGGACGAATAGTAATTCCAGAACTGTTAGGACCATCCTTTGTCAAAGCTTTCCACGAAGCCACCCACTATGGGAAGAGTGCTATGGAGAAAGCACTCAGACCACATTTCTACATCCCTCTGATGACAACCATATCAGCCTCAGTAGCACGTCAATGTATAACTTGTGCCAAAAATAATGCCAAGCAAGGCCTTATTACAGCACCCCGAGTTCAGTCAGGAGGTGTCACCCCCATGCACAACCTCCAAGTTGATTTTACCGAAATGCCAAAAGCCAATGGATACCATTATCTACTAGTATTAGTTTGTACTTTCTCTGGGTGGGTAGAAGCATTCCCAACCAGAACGGAGAAAGCCCGAGAAGTTACCAAAGCCTTAATGAGAGAGATTGTCCCCAGATTTGGAATCCCAGCAGTAATAGGGTCAGACAATGGACCCTCATTTGTCTCCCAAGTTACTCAGCAGTTAGCAAAAGCTTTGCAGATACAGTGGAAGCTCCACACTGCATACAGACCCCAGAGTTCAGGGAAAGTTGAGTGAATGAATCGTACCTTGAAAGCCCAAATGTCTAAGCTTTGCCAGGAGACACAATTGAAGTGGCCCCAAGTGCTCCCCATAGCTTTATTCAGAATACGCTCAGCTCCTGTAAAGTCAACAGGATTTTCCCCTTTTGAAGTTTTGTATGGTAAACCCCCACCAATAGTGCAGGGAATCAAAGGAAGTCTAGCCCAAATTGGTTCGGAAATAACCAGACAAGAACTTCTAGCTCTTAGTTTTGTTCTGCAGACTCTCCATACGTGGATCCAAGACCAGTTGCCTATCAACTTGACGGAACCCTTGCATCCCTACCAGCCTGGAACTTCGGTGTGGATCAAAGATTGGAAGAAAATACCGTTGGAACCCCATTGGAAGGGACCGTACACCGTCATCCTGTCTACCCCAACTGCAGTAAAGGTAGCCGAGATCGACGCCTGGATCCACCACAGCAGAGTCAAGCCCGCCGCCGATCCTGAACCAGAGCGATGGACAGCAGAGCAGCACCCTGATGTACCCTTGCGAGTTACTCTGAGACGGCAACCAGCAGCATAGACACTTCATCACAAGTGCTTTGCAGTAGCCAAGTCTTTCGAAGAGGATTGCTGTTTTCCATGCAGCAGCAGCTTTGTTTCAACGAACCCAATTTGTGTGTGGTTTGACACACTACTTTGAGACTACATTGACTAAGCCAGACTTCACATGCCAACTGGAATTGCTAAAAAGTTGGTCAATGTGTACTGGACAACCAGAGGATCTTCAATCAACACTCAGCACCCGTTAAATTGCTTCATTAGCAAACGGGACGAAGAATAATAGACCGTCGTGATCAAGATCAGCAAGCTGAGGATTCAGAAGAACTCCAATCAACATCAACAAGTATCTTTGTTTTTGCTTTGCCTTGGTTGCCTTCTTTGGAGGTTTGAACAGACTTATGCTCTACCTCCATGCACTGCTTGCATTACTTCTACTAGAACTGGACTGAAAGTAACTCAGACTTTGCTTTACCATTCTTACTATACCTGCAAGGGAACAATAACTCGGTGTATCTATAACACCACTGAACTAAATGTTTGCACTCATGGCAAAATTAAAGCATGCTATAATCCGCATCAGAATCCATCATATTACACGTTGGAAATAAGATGGAAGGATGCAGATGGACCTATATTAGCTGCTACACCACCACTTAAGGACATTACTAAACCTGCTGTTTTGAATTTTGATGCATGTAATGCCATTAATAGAGATAGTCAGTCCACCTGTGGTACATGGGAGAAAGCATATCGAAATGACCATAAGTATATGTGTCCAGAAGGTGCCACAAATTGGTGGAAGTGTACAGGTAAAACAGGAGCAGGGTATAGTACTGCTACAGCGGCAGACTACTATTGCCCGTATTGGGGATGTGTTTTTTATGCTACCTGGAACACTGGTATAACTAATGAGAAAATAGATAAGCGGATGGCTACCCTAACCAAGCCAACCACAAATGATAAATGTCAGAAAGATGCTTGCAACCCCTTACACTTGCGTGTACATAATCCCCATGCATGGAAACAAGGATACAAGTTTGGTTTACGTATTGCTGGAGGAGCAATAGATCCAGGGACCATTGTGTATATCAGATTGAATACTCAAGCCCATAAGTCATCTAAATATCATATTCATAATACCTTTTATGAAGCTATGCATGTAAATAAGTTTGAGATCCCTCACCCTTCACAGAATTTGTTTCTAGAATTAGCTGGAGCAGTAGTATCTAGTCTTAAGATCATAGGTTATTTCTGTGGCGGAACCCAAATGGGAGACCAATGGCCCTGGGAAGCCCAAGAATTGAATTATTCCATGAATTACAATCAGACTGAATTACACAAGACTACCAGTGAATGGGTGTTAGCGCACTCAATCGTTGGACGTCTTTGTTATGCCAGAACTGGACCCCAGTTCACCCAAAAGGTAGGACAGCTGGTCTGTCTTAGCCAGAAATACTATAATGCCACGACCAAAAAGACAGCATGGTGGTCAGGAATCAGACATCCTGAACCTCCTAACCCATTAGCTAGATTTCCTGAACTTGCAGGTCTATGGACTAACCTCGCCAAAGTCCAAGCCTGGCAAGCCCCACCTGGCCTATATTGGATCTGTGGAAACCGAGCATATGCACAACTCCCACCACACTGGGGAGGAGCATGTGTCTTAGGAACCATCAGACCTTCTTTCTTCCTGTTAAACACTGAACATGGAGAACAATTAGGATACCCTGTATATACTACCCACAAACACAAAAGAGCATCCAGACAGAAAAGAGAAGCCTTACAGATAGGCAAGTGGGAGAAGTGGCAAGGTGATGATTGGCCACCAGAAAGAATTATTGAATATTATGGACCTGCCACTTGGAATGATGATGGTATGTATGGTTATCGTACCCCAATTTATATGATTAATCGTATTATCCGCTTACAAGCAGTAGTTGAAATAATAACTAATGAAACTAGTCATGCTCTCACGCTCTTAGCTAGACAAAGTACTCAGATGCGCACTGCCATATACCAGAATCGCTTAGCACTTGATTATTTGCTAGCAGCTGAAGGAGGAGTATGTGGTAAGCTGAATTTAACTAATTGCTGTTTGAAAATAGATGATAAAGGTCAAGTAGTTGAAGAAATTGCTAAAGATATGCAAAGACATGCTTATGTGCCAGTACAGACGTGGCACGCATTGAAATTTCCTAACTGGTTTGCTAACCTTTTCTCTTGGCTGGGAGGATTTAAGACTTTCATTGTTTTAGTACTAATCCTTGTTGCTATTATCTTCTTATTACCATGTTTAATCCCATGTTGTATGCGTTCCATTCATAGTGCTATTGATAGTACAGTAGAGCGGAAGACCGCAACTAAAATAATGGCTTTATACAAAGCTAGTCCTAGTAGAAATCCTTCCATCATGATGTGATTCTTCTAAAAGTGATTTAATTCTCACACCTTATTGAGTAATAGGGTGAGATTAATCAAAGGGGGGAATGTGGCAGGTGCAGGCCTGTGATCCACGGTGTCTGACATAGGCAGGCCAGCATGGCTAGCTTGACCTGTAAATGAGGCCTGTGGAGAGGCATATAGGATTGCACATCCCCCAATATGCTGCTATTGTAAGATAGAATTCAGTAGAAGTATTGAATTAGCTTAGGTAAGCAGAACTGCAGAACTAAGAAATGGAAAAATACAGAAAAGACATGTTTAAAAGTTACTGATAAGAAAAAGTACATCTGCAGAGAAATAATGAGGAGTGCTGACAGATGAGTTACAGAACCTTGCTCTTCTGCACGCACAAATTGGTCCCATAACCTTGAGAGTGTGAAAGTAACAAGTTGATGAACTTGTAGCAGCAGATAAGCATGCAATAAATAAATCCAGGAGTCTTTTCAAGGATCCAAGCCAGTTTAATGTGCACATGGCTCAAGCAATAAGCAATTTCAAAATGGCTGAGCAATGGCTTCTAGTAAAACAACAACTTTTATAGCTTTCTTGTCCATTCTAAGCATAGGCAAACTTTTCATTGGTCCCAGTACCCCTCTCACCCATCTATTGGTCCCGGTACTGATATGGCTACCCAATCGGGACTCTGGTCTGGGCCCAGCACCTGGTTGCCCCCCTTCTAGTCCCAATTACAATGGTCAGTGTCTCCAACTTGTTACTTCTCTCCTCCAAGGTCGCTGAGCTTGTTAAAACATATGGGAAGCAGGGCACTGTAACCTTGCTTTTTGCAGAGTTAATTAATTCCATAGAAGCTGTGCTCTCTTATCAGTACCAATTAGAGCTGTTTTCTGTCTTTTATAAGTTTCGTTTCTGCTTAGCTATGTTCAGTTAAACTGAGTTAAGTTTCAATTCTATGGTGTCATCATTCAGGGGGGTTTTCATTCCTCTGGGCCTAACTACAGGCTTCAGTTACAGGTCAAGCTGCTCAGGCCTGTCTGCTTAGTTCAATTAGCATGGATCATAGGCCGTCGCCTACCACATTCCCCCCTTTGATTATTCTCACCCGCATGTTAATAAGGTGTGAGAATCAAATCACATAATACTAGGTAAAGGTATCACTCTGTGGTATAGGGTAGTAAGTTCACATAGCTAGCATCTTTGTAGCTGTCTTACGCTCTACAGTGTTATTAATAACTGAAGTTATCATTTGCAAGCAAAATGGCAAGAAACAAGGGAGCAACAGGCAGATAGTCAAAGTCCATAGTTTGGCAAGAGTGGGAAAAAGAACTAAAGGATTAGAAGGTTCGGTTGCATCTTTGTTGTGCTGTCGTAAAGCTTCTGATTTAGACAGACCAGCTGTCCATCCTTCGTAGTAGATTGTGGTCCAGTCCGAACAAAACACAAACTGTCAACAATGGGGTGGGCCAATACCCACTCACTAGTAGTATTATGTAAATCAGTCTGATTGTATAGGATAGAATAGTTCAGTTCTTGCGTCTCCCAGGGCCACTGATCTCCCATCTTAGTTCCTCCACAATAGAAACAGTCAGAAGTGTGGAGACTAGATGCTATTGCTCCAGTAAGTTCAAGAAACAAGTTCTGGTGGTGGTATGAGGAATTGCAACGGTGGCTTGCATAGCCTTGTAGAAAGTCAAGATCTAGAACAACTTTTGGATTGGAGAGTATACCAATGCAAGTATAGGAAGAATGATAAAACAAGGTCTGAGTGACCTTCGGTCCAGTTCATGTTGTACTTATACAGGCTGCCCAGGGAGATAAGGCAAAAGTCATTTCAAAGCACTCCAAGGCTGCTGCCAAAATAAAGCAATAATAATAATTCATAATGGGCATAGTCTCTGGAAAATTGGTGGAACTGTCGACTTCCACAACAGATAACAGATGTAGGGTTGATAGTAGATCCTCAAGCTTCTGCCGTACGTAGACCTACCAGCGTTTTGGCAGGAGTAGGGCTGTAGATTCCAAAGTATCACTGTCCTCTGGGATGTCTCAATTTCTTAAAATATCATAGCATAGTCTCTTAGGCTATTATTGCTTCCTTAGAGCAGTTCACTCTTTAGGAGATCAAAACAGTCTTTTCAGAGTATTTAAACACAGTCTCTTAGAAGATTCAATTTCTTAACACAACACAGTCTCTTTCTGATGATTGCAGGTTTTTTCAGATGCGAGGCTTACCTTCAGATAAACAAACAGTCTTGAAATAGTGCAGTTTCTGAGGGACCAATAAGTCTTAGGTCCGTGGTTGTTGTCGTAGGGTGAGGTGCAATGGAGTCTCAGGATGCTGTACAGTAGTCCAGTGATCAGGTTCAAGAGCAGCTGCTGGCTTCACTTGATTATGATGGGTCCAAGGTTCAAATTCTGCGACTTTTTACTGCAGTTGGAGTTGTTGACAGGATGACGACATAGGGTCCCCTCCAATGCAGGGCTAACAGTATCTTTCTCCACTCTTTGATCCACACCGAGACTCCAGGCTTGAAAGGATGCAGGGGTGCAGGCAAATTGATGAGTAATCGATTTTGTACTCAGGTATGAAGACTTCTGCAAAACAGAACTTAAAACCAATAGTTCATGTCTAATAATTTCAGATCCTATCTGTCTCATATCTCCTTTTATTTCCTATACAATAGGCAGGGGTTGCCCATACAGAATCTCAAAAAGGGAGACTCCTATAGACTTAGCAGGGGCTAAGTATATCCTAAGAAGGGCTATGGGAAGAACCTGGGGCCACTTCAGGTAAACCTCTTGGCAAAGTTTAGACAACTGAGATTTCAGGGTTCTATTCATACATTCTACTTTTCCTAAATTCTGAGATCTATAGGCAGTATGTATCTATTAATATCGATATCTTGGGCTATACTTAATGGACTTGCTTCCTAAGGTTATCCACCCTCATTCTTTGTACAGGGCCCATATGCATGCAAGGTTGTAAGGGTATACTTGAAATCTGGGTACACATTTAGACAGGGCTCTTTTCCTATTGTTAGTGCTCTAGTGAGGACTATCAGTTCAGCTTTCTGTGGTGAAGTTTCTGGGGCCAGGGCTGAGGACTCAACTACCAAATCAGGGGGTCACCACTGCATATCTAGCACAACAATGTCCATTGATGATGAAACTGCCTTCAGCCACAAAGAAGTCTGTTCAGGGTTCTCCAGAGGGACATCAGTCAAATCCAGGTGGCTTGAGAATACAGTGTCCATAATTTCTAAACAGTCATGATCAGGGGATCAAGACCAACTGATAACAACATAGCAGGATTGAAAGCTTGACTGACCCTTCAGTTGTATCTGGGGTTTTCACACAACATACTCTAATATTTCAACATTCATAGATTGTTAGCTAGTAATTTCCTTTGTAAAGGGATTTTTCTTTTAGTTTTTGCTTACTAGGAAGGCTGTAGCTGTAACAGCTTCTCAATAAGGTCCAAGAGATTGAGTCAACACTCCCAGAACATTTCCTTGCGACTCATGAACATAGAGACTGCAAGGTTTTCTGGACATCGGGTAGACCCAGAACTGGTGATAACATCAGAGGGTTTTCAAAGATCAAAAGACTGCATTCCTATTCAAGTCCCCATTCCAATGGAGACTTTTTCATTCCTTTGGTAGCTTGATACAATGTGATACAATGGTTTTGCTAGCAGCGCAAAATTGGGGATCCATATACAACAGTACCCTGTGGCACCCAAGAAGGCTCTCACTTGCCTCCTGGTGGTTGGAGTAGGAATACTGCATACAGCTGCTCTGCGTTCTGGTAAGGGTTCCAGGCGTGGAATTCCGCTGGACAACTGGAATCCTAGGTATTTAACTTGTTTGACATAATTATGCTTTGGCTCTTGAGACTTTGTATCCAGCCTCATTAAAAAGGTGCAAGAGTTCACTGGTGGCTGGTGGACATTCACTTTCTGAGTTGGTGGTAATCTTGTCTAGGTGAGTTGGCCCTACCTCCTTGTAGTGGGGTCTTGGGCTAAGCGTATACAGAAAAAAACATCTTTTTAAGTCCAGAATGATGAAATGTATAGCTTCAGCAGAGATCAGCTCCAAGAGAATATAAGGATTTTGGTACCACTGGTTGTATAGTTTCAGCTGCATCATTCATTCTTTCTTAGATCCTGCACTGGGCGGTAATCACCTGTCCCAGGCTTCTTGACTGGCTTGAGGGTGACAATGGCAGGGGCTATGTTCTTCGCTAGGCCCAGGTGGATTATCTCTTCTGCCCATCCTCCAGGTGGGGCTATGAGGTTGGTAAGTGTACAGCTTGTTGCTTTGGATGCAGGTGAATAGAACCACCATTCTTCTTCTTGGGGACAGTTAACACCATCAGGCCAGCAGATTTTGAGTTTCATTTTTCCCCCTTCAACAAAGGATATCTGTGCTTGAAGCTTTGCAAGCAGGTCTCGGCCCAAAAGTGGAATAGGGCATTCAGGCATATACAGGAACTGGTACATTATTATTATTTTTTTTTTAGTTCACACATGTGGTTCTGCAGAAAAGGCTTTGCGAGAAAAACACAGGGGCTACTGGCTTTAGTATTCTGCTCCTGTATCCCCCATAAAAGTCCATATATTGGTCCCCTATTTTTCAGACTGACTCCTGGGGACCCAGGGAAACTGGAGAGTCCGGTCTGGCCTAGTCTTCATCCATGCTGTAGCCCTCTCGGCTGCCACTCACGCTATAGCTGCTTCACTCTCGTGCTGAAACACTGTGCTTGGTTTATTGTTTTATGACTTTGCAATCAAGTACTCTCCCTCGGAGTCAAGATACGGGCATTCACTTCTCTAATGTCCTTCTTTTTCTATAATGGGCGCACTCACACCCAGTTTTCACATCCGCTGCTCCTTCGATTAGGAAAACTTCCACATCATCCAACTAAAATATCTGTTCTCTTTTCCCATCTTACAATTTTTACATTCTCTGTCCTTCTTCAACAATCCACATACTTTCTGATAAACTTTCATTTAACCATTATGCCCGCAAATTCATCCAGTTCTTTGCAATTTCCGTTCATTAGTTCAATCAAGTCCTAAAACTTCTCAGTGTATAATGCAGTTTTTTTTTTTCAGTTCTAAACAAGTCTGGTCAGCTGACTTTCACTTCTAGTCCGGAGGGGGTGGACATTCCCCTGTTGCAGAGGTGGCTAGCAAACTACTTGGGAATCTGTAGTCCCCCCCCCCCCTCTCCTGGATTCTGTTTCTCCTAGCAATGCTCTATCCCGGAGGTTGATTTTTTTTTTTTTTTTAAGGATCCACTTCTCTGCTGTGGGCACATTAGTTCACGCCCACTGGGGGGGGGGGGGGGGGTTTGACATCATCGGTGGACTGGGCTCCATCCCCCCCTTAAGCACTCTGAACTGAACTACTTACAGAGAGAGAGAGAGAGACGAGACAGGATATCTAGAAATTCTGGGGCAAAATCCTGATTGGGACAGAGACATTTCATAATCTTCAGTAAATCCCTTACTGAAATTCTTGATCATACTTGAAAAGACACTTATTATTTCTGTAAACATAGGGCAGGCAGGAAACACTTAGATTGAGCACATACATCCATTATGCTTCTTATAGAGAGAACTATAGCTATCTGTCAGCATGTCTCTGCAAAAGAAATTATTTTTTTAGTTCAGGAAGCAAATATTTAAAAGACATTCCGGATATTTTTCATAAAATACAGTACACCTTTCCCTTTTTTTTTAAATACAGAAAAGCTAACTGATTTGTTCATTAGTAACCAGCACAGAGGGGAAGCATGCATTCAAATGACTTATACTCATTCATAAAAGATAAACTTTGTTTTTAAAACTTTTGGTTAAACAGAGCTAGTGAAACCAGAGAAAAAACTAATTATAAATTCATCACGCTTCGATTAAATGAAGAGACTTTTCAAATCGGCAGTCCCTTTTCATTCCTAGGAGAAATTTCCTGCAGTCTCCAGCTGTCTCTCCAGAACCTTTTTTTTTTTTTTTTTAAGGATATGTGGAAGCCACACCCCTCTGCTCGCGGGGAAACAATTGAACTGTGCTCATAAAAAGAGACTTCTCATTCACATGGACAGAGATGCCAGAAAAAACAATTTAAATCAATGTTAAGTCGTGATCTAATTACTTTGTAGATCAAAGGAAAAACAAAAACAGTTCTTTATCATTTCCTATTTGAATCATAAAACACAGGGCAAAGCTAAGCCCACAAATATATTATACCTATCTGACCGGAATAACTAATCTTACCCTACACACTATAACTGAACTAAACCCGTCACCTCCTGGATAGTTCTGCAAAGTAACAGCAATATAACAGGCTCAATTGACTTAGAAATGCAGACAGAGCAGAGAATATAACTAAAAACTGTTTGCGGAGCTCTGATGATTAATACAACCTTCAAAACTAAAATTCTGACTAAATATTCTTATTGAATGGTACACAATACATGACCACAGCAGGAGGAACATTACTATCATAACAAAGTGAATAAAAACAGGTAGAAACTGGTATAATTGTCCCTGATTAGTCCAGCAGCAGATCGTTGAAAAACATGCCTGCATAGGGTTAAACAGCACCAAACATTCTCCTGCACAGACACGCCCCCTGTCATCTTTTTCACTGTGCTAAAACCAACTGGGTGAGACCAGCTTTTTTGATTTCTAAAAATGACCGTAGGTGTTTTGGGTCTTCATTCTGCTCTATTAATACAATTTCTTAACCAGTGAACTGTCACAAAGTACTCAACATAATAATCTCACATTTATAACAGAAGGGAAACTCGTGGTTTCAACAGATAACAAAAATCAAATACACAGGACGGACAATACACCAAACGCTTCATCCGTTTCGCGACCTAGACGCAGTCACCCGACTAGGAACTGCGCTAGTCCAGAGTCCACTCTCGCTTGGTCCGTGCTGCCAGACCTCTCATTCACACTTCATTCACACAATCATGCTAGCAACGTATCTCAGAATGCAGTCCTTTCTATCTATTCTGACTAGTCTTTTTCCCAATTACAAAAAGGATGAGGGTTTCACCCGGCGAATTCCCATGCGGGGTTACTCGGCCCTTCCTTGAGAGGTGATCATGCTCTCTTACCAATTCCCAATATCTCGAGATTACAAATTCCAAGTTCCTGTCTGTTCTGACTAGACTAAATCATGATTTTTTTTTTTTTTTAAACCGCTGTACCTCGCGAATACTCATGCAAGGATTTTCAAACAAAGACTTAAGTCTTACCAAACAAGAAGGACGATGGCTTCACCTCGCGCATACTCATGCAAGGTTAATAGGACCGTCCTTGAGAGGGGATCAGTGCTCTCATTACCAAATTCCAAATTCCAAGTTCCAAGTTCTCGAGATTACAAGTTACAAGTTTCAAACTGCAGTTCTAACTCATCTGTCTAGACAGGTTTTCAAAACTATACTTACCAGATCTGGTTCCCAAGCTTCTGAGTTGGATCCTGGACTCCCCCGGGTCGGAAGTGTTAGCCAGCTGGACTCAGTGCCTGCCGAGGCCAGGCAGAACTCCCTCCGATACAAGAGGATCGGTGGGCCCAGGGAGATTCCCCTGTGTCGGATTGGCATGGTTCCAACTGGACCAAACCTCAAGGCGAATTACGTGGATTTATTCACTTGAACACTATCCACCACTCGCACTTCTCGGCCAACGCACCAAGAATGTAGCAGCAGATAAGCATGCAATAAATAAATCCAGGAGTCTTTTCAAGGATCCAAGCCAGTTTAATGTGCACATGGCTCAAGCAATAAGCAATTTCCAAATGGCTGAGCAATGGCTTCTAGTAAAACAACAACTTTTATAGCTTTCTTGTCCATTCTAAGCATAGGCAAACTTTTCATTGGTCCCAGTACCCCTCTCACCCATCTATTGGTCCCGGTACTGATATGGCTACCCAATCGGGACTCTGGTCTGGGCCCAGCACCTGGTTGCCCCCCTTCTAGTCCCAATTACAATGGTCAGTGTCTCCAACTTGTTACTTCTCTCCTCCAAGGTCGCTGAGCTTGTTAAACATATGGGAAGCAGGGCACTGTAACCTTGCTTTTTGCAGAGTTAATTAATTCCATAGAAGCTGTGCTCTCTTATCAGTACCAATTAGAGCTGTTTTCTGTCTTTTATAAGTTTTCGTTTCTGCTTAGCTATGTTCAGTTAAACTGAGTTAAGTTTCAATTCTATGGTGTCATCATTCAGGGGGGTTTTCATTCCTCTGGGCCTAACTACAGGCTTCAGTTACAGGTCAAGCTGCTCAGGCCTGTCTGCTTAGTTCAATTAGCATGGATCATAGGCCGTCGCCTACCACAAACTGACCATTGTAATTGGGACTAGAAGGGGGGCAGGCAGGTGTCATGCCCACAGAAGGGACATAATTGGAGAAACTTATCAGTACCGGGACCAATGGAAGAGGTACGGGAGGTACGGGAGGTTACCGGGACCAATGAAATGTTTTTCTATACCTAGAATGGAACAGAAGTCTATAAAAGTTGTTGTAATGCTTGAAAACTTTGCTCAGCCATTTTGAAATTGACTTGCTTGAGACTTGTGCACAAATAAATGATTTGGACCTTCTGAACAGACTCCTGGTATCATTGGTTTGTCTGCGCTTTGCTGCTACAATACTACAGGGTTTTAAAATTAGCATAATCCTGATGAGTCCTTGTTTCAAGACAATAAAGTGAACTCCAACTGCCTTAACTAACAATGATGCATCCTTAAAGATTAGACTGCAAGAGGAAAGAATTTGTTTATTTCATCACCTACTGTAGCTGGATTCATCTCAGAGAGTTGCAGTATTTTCATTGTTTACAGGACAACTCTGGAGCTCTTTGAACTTTGTTAGCTTGGAATGCTGTTGCCTAGCAACAAATGTTACTTTCAGTGTTTACAATGACAACAAAGCAGTTCCCGTGTGGGGTGTTTGTCTGCACGATCTTATTTATCACTACTGTATGAACACTATTATGTTTAATTCTTTTTCTATGGACTAGATTTTTCTTCTTTCTTTACCTACATAATAGACAAGTTCTCTTTTTATATGTTTACTTTATTACACAGAGATCATGGGTAGATTTGCAATAGAGGGGGAAGGTCATTAATGAGGAATAATCTTTCCAGGCAATTTCTCCAGCTTATTTTCTCTTGGTCCGGAAGGATAACATTCACATAAAAACAAATAAAACTAAATAACATAATCAACTTAACCCAAACACACTCCCCACATCTCGCATATCCTGCATCCCAAGAGAAAAATTCATTGACAGTGTCAGTGATGCCCTGAGTAATTAGCATAAGCGATACTTGTCTCTATGCTAGTAGGACTGTACAGTTTATTTATTTAACATTTCTTATATACCGCCTGTGTTTGAATTCTATGGTGTTTCACCCTTGTCTCATTTTGATCTAGGACATCAAGTCCACTGAAAGGATAATATCCCCTGAATGCAGGGTTTCTGTGTATATCTATTGCTGTGAGGAATTTGTTCTATACACACTCCATATTCTGTACACATTTACAACATAGATTTAATCCTATACAGGAAACTAGTGCACACATTTTTCTGATTGCAATGCATGCTACATTTTGTTTGCAATCTTCCTATATTATACATGGATCATAAAGGGTGATAAATGAGCATTAAAGTCCCTCACCTAGCATGCAGCAGATTTCAGATGATTAGATCAGAGTAACATATGCTTAGAGAATGCTGAGAAACACTTAACCAAGGCTGGCAAGTATGAATAAGACAGACCATGTAAAAGAACTGTATGTGCTTCTGTTTAGCTCAGAAAGCTCTCAAGGAATTAAATGGTAAAACCTCTAAAAATATGTATTTTTTAAACGTGTTAAAGACCTGCATTATCTAATGTGGGACTTTTAACAGGGTTAAGAGGGCTGTTAATGTGCTTTACCTATGCTAAATTAGAAACAAATTCAGGCAAAAAAGCTCATTACCTAATATTGTACAGAAATGTTGTGCATGTTAAAATGCACAGAAGCTAATACAGATCTGTTAGCACAAAGAAATGACAAGTTTTTGTGATAATATCCACACTAATGCACTAACCTTAAGTATATACATTGATGCAAACCTCATTTGCATATTAACATGGCCCATTGAGTTAATTAGCATATGTTAATTGCTAATATTAATGAGCTTTAGTACAACCCATTGGACCATAATTTCACAAAAACATATAAAATTTGTAAGAAATAACAGGCCAGATTTCCAAATTTCAGATATAAAAAATACACTTGTGCATTACAAACGTCCTTCACTGTAATTATTAGAAAAACACAGAAAATATTAGTGAGCAACAGCTAGTACCAAAGCAATCAGGGTTTGATTCCTGGTGACCTTGGGTAAGTACCTTGGAGGAAAAGGCCTGGCAATCTACTTCCAGTCACACCTTGCCAAGAAAACCCAGGGCACTGCTGGGCCAGAGACAGCACTTAAAAAAAAAAAAAGGAGAGGGTTTGATGGTGCTGTCACATCTAATAGAATTCAGGACTTCCCAAACCTGTGTTGGGGACCCTATAGTCAGTCAGGTTTTCAGGAAATCTACAAAGACTATATCTAAGACAGATTTGCATACACTGGACACCCAATATATGCCAGTTTGTCTCATTCATATTCATTATGGACATCCTGAAAACCCGACTGGCATTGCGTCACTAGGATGGGTTTGGAAAGTCCTGTAATAGGTGCTGTCGACAATAGCAAAAACTTGCCTACAAGGTAAGGTAGGCTGGCTAGGGTCTATATGGCTTATTATCTAATTAGAGGAATCACTGTAATTCAAAAGCCCTCGTCTATATTAGAGGCATGTCAAAATCATGCCAGAGGGGTCATTTCACAGTTAACAGACTAAGGTAAAATGTCCAAAGACAAACTTCATTCTTCTAAAATAAAGTACTAAAACGTCCATTCAATAAAAGAACAAATCTTTTCTTCTGTCCTGTGAATGAAACTCATCCCTCCTTTCGTCCTGAGAAAGACTACCTGTAAAGAAATTGCAATTCAAAAATATTAGAAAAGAATGGAAAAATGCTTTGAAGGCAGTGCTAGCTTGTAAAACAATTCATATCTGATGCACTTGGATATTCAAGCTGGGTTTCATATCTGTGTTGCAGACTAGAAATGCTCTAATACTTAACATTTTCTTAAAGATGTTAGAAGCAATCCTGTGTACCATCAGAAATGTTACACCCGTGATTCCTGCTAACCTGTTAATTAATTCTGAAAGTTCTTAAAACGTAACAAAATGAAAATGCTCTATTAAAATTTAAGAACATCATAGCTGAACGGTGGATAGTCGGGTCATATAGTCTAGATTACTGTCTAATAATTAAATATATATGAAAATGTTTTAATTAGCATTTTAAGTAATGGGTAGGTGCTCTCTTCATTTATTGTATTACATGGACTCTGCTTTTGTCCTGGTCTGGATTTACAAGTTAACATATTTAAAGTTAAATAAGATGTTCAGATGTTGCAAAAAAAAAAAAGAGCGCACAATTTGCATGGGAAGAACAATACTTAGGTACATTTTGCAGAGTCTTTCATAGAGAAACAAGGGCATTTATTTTGCGAAATTCAGAGGTGTACTAAATATTGGCATCAAAATGGAGTGGGTAGCGCAGACCCCAACCTGTTCAGGAATCCTACCCCAACTAGTTCAGGCCAATGCCCCCCCAAGTACCCCAGTGTCCTCCCTGCTGCCCCCTCCCAAACAGGAGCTTTCTTCTACTCAGCACTGATCTGTGTGCACGGAATATGAGTTGCCTAGAAAAGATTAGTCTCCACACCATGAGACCAGTATGGGAGTTCCTCTGCCAAATGACTCAAGTTCAGAGGAGATGTCCTTTTGGGGAGATGGTATCAGCAGCAGCAGACCACAAGCTGAGCGAGGGATGGAAGATGGCTAGACCGAGTCCCAGGGATGTGCTAGTAGGGCTGAATAAGAAGAAAGACTGGCAAAATGGGGATGAGGGATGGTTGGCCAGACAGAAGAGAGAATCAAGGGAAGTGGGACGGTAGAGCGTTGAGCCTGCTCGAGATGAAGGCGGTGAGTAAGATGGAATCTGATGGGGAAGAGAGAAAAGATGAGAATGGGAGGCTGCTGGGGACAGAAGAGTGTCAGAGAGAGAAACTGCTAGTATTTGGGGGGAAAAGGAGTTTAGAAAGAGAGAGCCAGGCTAAGGACGGGGTAGAGAGACTCAGAGAGAGAGCCGATAGCTGTGTGCTTCTGCCAGCATTGTGCAATTGCTCATTAAGAATTGGATTTACAAAGAATAGGAAAATACTGGCTTTACTAAATCAGGTCCTGAAGGAGATGCGGCAGACTTCAAAGAGCATCTGGCGCATCTTCTCCCAGCTATTCAATTTTGACAGAGACAATAAAAGTATGTGGGGTGGGGTAAGTCTGAGCTGCTAGTTTCTAAGTTTTTGAACTGACTTCTTGATTTAAAAAAATCAAATTGTCAAGGCCTTGTTCAGTCTTTCACATGCTGTCCTCACGGTGTGGCTCTCTGAGAATGCAAACCGTGCATGTGCCCAATATCAGAAGACTAAGAATACATAGTTAGCGTGAGAATTCAGACTACTGTTCAGATAAAACTCAGAGGGCTATGCCACGCTGGGCCATCATCAGTTGTTTCTTGGGAGAGATTAAAGAGTGAGTAGGGACTGGCTTGCAGCGGGGGCGGTGGTGAAGGCAACAGGCCGACTGGCATGCAGGATGGAAGAGATGGAGGCAGACTGAATGGTTGGGGACTGGCAAGCAGAGCTAATGGGCTGGCTAGAGGAGCTAATTTGCAGGATATGAGGCATACTTTGATGGGTAGGAAATGGTTGGGAACAAGCTGGCTGAGTGTCAAGGCTAGTTGACTAGGGGTAATGACTGGCAGGGGTGGATTTTAAGTGAGTGGGGAAAGGAAAGGAGGCTGGTTGTGTGTGTGAGAGAGGTTGCATGCACGACTGGTGATGAGATAATGAGAGGCTAAAAAGGGACGAGGGATATGAGAGCTAGCTAAAGCTAATATCTCCTTCCCAGCAATCCAGACCTCTCTCCCTACTCTCTTCTTCCTTCCCAGATATCGGATCCTCCTCACCACTTATGCACCTTCCCTCTCCTCTCCCCTGGTCCCCTAGTGGGGACAGAAGCAAAAGAAAGAGTAAAGGTGGGAGTAAGGGGGCATCTTGGGAGTGTGGTTAGGGAGTGACTGAGTGGGCCAAAAACATACACATGTAATCCTCATTTTATAGAGGGAATGCATGTGTGTGATTGTAATTGTGCACAGCGGGATTTACAGCTACGCCTTGGTACAGGCTTTCAGAAAGAATTTGTTTCAGCCAGCCCTTCACAAAACGGATTAAGGGGGTTATTCTTCTTAATCCCCTATTGTTTGTTTCCTACTTCAAATTGAAATTAGATAAAGATAATGGCTTCTGAATTAACTGGTGGCATTTATACATGCACTGTAGGTTTGCAAAATGGCCAACATACATGCGTTGGCACTTACACATGGAAGTTGCTGAGTTTCCCCCATTGATTTTTCCTACATGTAGATTTTCAAAATGGGTCTTCCAGCTCCACATATCATTAAATATGGGTACGTGCCTGCACCGTTTTAGCACAGGCTCTACATTTAGCAGAAGCTTTTCTGCTGGAATTGTGTTAGTCACAACCTCAACGTCTCAAGTGCAGTCTCCATGCACTATCTAACATGAGCCCTCACATCTCTAGATAAGACTTATATTGCTTCCATAAAAGATATCACAAGCAACAAAGATTACAGCTTTCCCTTTCCCAGTGCAACAACTCAAAGTGTGCACTGTAGACAGCTGTGTCTTATGCATCCCTTACAGAACGATATTTGCTAGTGACTCAATGTAAGTTGGCTTTTTGAGTAATTTATAATTAGCATCCCCAGGGTGTTATGTGAGGTGCTTGAGTTTATGTATAAAGTGGCATTTTAGAAAGGCTCTCCAAGTGCAATCTGCGATGTCCAGGCCAAAATGTGCAGAACACCACTGGGGATGTCTATGTTTCGTCATGATTTTTGTCCCTAACATGGGTGCCCACTCCGGTATTCACATAGATGTCCCTGCTACAAAAACATGGGCGGGGACGTCTATCACATGCTAGTTTGCATACTGGGGCATCTATCAGCATGGCAAAATGAAACAAGTGCCCACGTTCCCGATCAGTGTTCATGGTCATAATGGAAAATAAAAGGGATACTAGTGTTCCTCCTTCTCCATACTCTTCGAATATTTGGCTGGTAAAACAAGCACTTTTCCGATGCCTGTTCATGCTTGGAGCAGGTAGAAACTTGGTTGCAGCTCAGGGCATTTCTGAAATCGAGCAAGGACATCCAGGTTCTTGGTAATGCCCTGGAAACACCTACACCGGACCCCTGTTCTGATTTGGACGTCCTTGCACCAGGGATGTCTTTAAAACCACTTTCTAAAATGGCTCCAGAGACGTCTCCATGCTTTGGATGTCTGTATGCCTGTTTTCAGATGTCCAAAGCATGAATGGGGCTTCTAACAATAACCTCCATATGGTGGACAAAGCAAACTGGAGCACATCATTCTAAAATTATGTCTTCACATTGGGCAACCTAGAATTCCACAGTACAACCGAGGCCCAATCAGTAAGCAATATATAAAGTGCAAGACCTAGAGGAAATGCCAATTCCTAAATCCAGGCCTGCCCCAAATGATCTCAAGTCTTGTGCCTTTAAAGCTAGTAATGTGATGTGTATTCTGCTGTATTTTATGTGTGAGTGATATTTATCTGCTTTCTTTCATCTCCTATTGTTTATAGTTTTTGCATGTTATAATTATTATAAACTGCCTTGGGCTACTATGTGAAAGGCAGTTTATCAAATTTAATAAACAAACATCAATTTATCCTAGGATGACTAACACCCAAGGGTGGAGTTTTCAGGCCTCTGGGATTGGGGAATATTCTTGGGGTGCAAGGAAGAAGGGGAGGATTAAAGGAGCTTAGTGAAGACAAGGCGTAGGCCCTATATTCCTTGATTACGATGGTTAGTACTATGTCATTTCCTAAGAAGTGGATTTAAAAGGAGGATCAAGCTCTTCATCAATAGATACAGGCCTTCATTGCAAATTTTGTCACCATACATTCCTGGCTCATACGTGGAGATCCTCACAAAATAATCTCGTATATATCTCTCCCCTTCTACAGCCAGACCTGACTTTACCAGGCGGATGCATTTTTCTTCCTTGCTCCCTCCCTCTAGGATACCAGGCTTGAAAACTCGTTTTTTCACCCTGGTTTCTGGGGAGGAAGATTAACTGCCCTTAACAGTCCCCCTTCTAGCCTCACCTCTCCCACTTCCCAGGCTCCTTTTCCCCGTCATCTTTCTCTTCGTTCCTTCCTCCATTTCCTTCGCTTTACATTGTCCCTCCCCCTCTCTTCATTGCTTTTCTTTCCCTATTTTTATTTACATAAACCACCTTGATATGCTTATGTAGGCCGTATGTAAAACCTTAATAAACTAAACTAGGAGTGAAACCACTACAAAGCTGTTGTTTCGAGACATATCAGCAGAAACCTGTCTGTTACCGTTGGGGAGCACTTTGCCCAGCTTCTGCCTTTGGAAGAAGGAAACCTGCCCAGTACCAAACAGGTAAAATCCCAGTGGGGAGGATTTCTAAAGAGTTCCATGATGGCAAGGTGGAAGCAGAAGACATTCAGGTACAGGGGTCTTTTAACTGGTTTCTTTGCGGATTCTACTAGAATAAAGTGTATTGTCTGCTAATTTATTCACATCCATCAAGTAACCCACTAAATAGTTTAATCTTGGAACAACCCTATCCAGTGTAATTGTGAAGTTCTTGACATTATGCGGAAGCACCAGAGGATGCTCCACATGCCTAAGGACCGGGAAGAGACTGTCTTCAAATCCCGCCCTCCCTCGGCACCATCACAAAAGGACGTCACAGGAGTTCATGCTATGTTTAGTGGTTTTTCAGTTCCCAAAAGAGCCCTTATGCCTGGCTGAAGAAACAAAATATTAAAGAATGACATTTTTATTTTTATTATATCACTTGATTGACCGCTCAGGCGGAGGCATCAAAGTGGTTTACAATAAATGGGCTGCAGTAAAAGTAGAAAGGAACTCCATATTGTCAGACAGGAAAGCAAGGATGACAGGGCCCACAGAGAGAATAAGGAGACCAGCAGGAGAAATACACACAGTAGTTAGGAAGGCATGTCTGGGGCTGAGGGGAGGTCGAAGGAGAGATTGAAAAATGGGTCTTTAGCATTGCCTTGAAGTCCTGGAAAGAGTTTTCGGAGCGGAGTGTACCTGGGAGTGAGCTCCAGAGTGCTGGGCTGAGGAAGGAGAGTGCAGAGTGACAGGTTAGCTCAAGACATGAACGGGCAGGGGATGGGAGGGCCAAGCAATGATGGGAGTGAAGGGCACGGGGGGGGGGGGGTGCGTGTGAATGAGGTCTGCAACATATTGTGGTGTGCCAGTGTCGATTACTCTGTACACAGTTTTAAGTATTTTGTATGGAAAGCAGAATCTGAGAAGAAGCCAATGTACAGTAGATGACTGAGGAGGATAGATACTTGATCTGTGCGTGAAGAGTAGGTGAGGAGTCGGACTGCCATGTTTTAAAGTAATTGTAAGCGAGGAAGCCGATACTGGCTCAGATGACATTACAGTAGTCAAGGCGGGATAGAAGAAGGGACACCACAAATGTGGTCTGCAAGGACTGAGAAATGCCCGTAGTTGGCAGAATGTGGCAAACAAGCGGCGCACAAGTAAGGTGATATGCTGGTGGAAAGAGAAGGAAGAATCAAGAGTGACGCCCAGATACCAAAGGGTTGAGGTGAAGGGTATGCAGGTGCCAGACAAAATGGGGGCTATTGAGGGGCAGGGGGCACCAAAGGTAAACCATATGGTGGCTGATTTTGGAATGGTTGAGGTGCAAATAGTTGGAAGACAGCCATGAGGAGACATGGACAAGACAGGAGTTCAGGGGGTTAAGATCAGGGAGGAGCGGACTGGTACGGAAAAGCAGAATAATGTCATTGGCGTAGTAGTACACCGATAACCCAAACTGCTGGATGACTAGGGTAAGAGAGGAAGGAAAAGATTAAAGAGAAGGGGTGCTAGTAGAGAACCCTGTGGAATCCTTCATGGGAGGGGAGTAGTGGGGGAGGCGGAGGGACCGACTTGAACGGAGAAGGATCGGGAGGACAGAAATGACTGAAACCACTGGTGCACAGTCCCATGTACCCATAATCCACGCAGATGAGAGAGAAGTGTAGAATGATCAACAAGGTAGAATGCTGATGAGAGATCTAGAGACACTGCGATAGTGAAATCACCCTGTTTGTATGCCAAATGAAGTTCATTCAGAAGGGAAAGAAGTATGGTTTCTGTGCTATGGCCACTTCTGAAACCTGATTGGCGAGGGTGTAGTGCAGAAGTGAAATCGAGGTGAGTGGATAGTTGTGAAAAGACCACATTTTCCAGTATCTTGGACAGAAAAGGGAGATTAGAAATGGGACGCCAGTGTGCGGGGACAGAGGGATCCAGGGAGGGTTTCTTTAAGATGGGACAAACAACTGCGTGTTTCCAAGCAGCTGGGAAAGAACTGGAGGAAAGGCTTGAGTTGATCATGCAGAACAGATATAGAAGAACAGCGAGAGAGGGTTCTGATAACCATTGGGAGGGAATGGGGTCCGAAGGGCAGGTGGTCTTGTGAGACAAGCTAAGGGTCATGGAGAGTTCGGTAGCAGTGACAGGGTGGAAAGAGCTCCAAGTGTTATCAGGGAGGAGCCTGGAGGGGATTGTAAGCAGGGAAAGGGAGAGCAGGGGGGACAGGAGGGCAGGGCGAGATGCAAGGTGTGAACTTTCTCAGAGAAGAAAGTGGCGAGAATGGCGGGGTCCAGAGAACCTGAAGAATATGCAGATAGCAAGGAAGAATGAGGTGTGGAGAGGGAACGAAGGGTCTGACAGAGTTGGCGAGAAGAGTTTGAAGTATAGTCATTAAGATTTGTTCTTTCTGAAAATACTTTTCTATGTTTGTGTGCAAGAAACTATTATTCATTGAAAAAAGAACTATAATGAAAGCGTCAGCTTCTGCATGAGTCCATCTAAAGTTTATGATGGCCTTTCCGAACACTGTTAAGATAGCTGTGCATGAGCACATTTTGCTGGGTCAATAAAATCTGATACCAACATAACTCACAGACATAGAAGTTTTATAAACTAAATCAAGTAGTCATCAAGCAAGTTATATCCTGTTATAAAATTTTTCAGCATTTCTGATTCATTTCTTTGTATTGGCGATAGAATCCCTGTTGACACATGCTGTTACTCGTAGGGACATGTTTACTAAAGGGCAATAGGCCTTTGAAGCTAACTCTGGGCGTTAGTGCAAATAGCAGTGCGTTAGCTGCAAAAGCTGCCTGTTATCTGTTGTGGGCATGCACAGCATTTCCCCAGCAGACAGCGCAGCGAAAATGTAGAGATTGCAGTGCGTCAGCATCATGGATGCAGCTAACGCCAGCCATTGGGTGACACTGCACAATGTCTGCAAAATGTGCAGTTATTGCATGCTGCTGATGCTCACGGTAACCGCTTGCTGTAGGCACGCCAACTCTCCATCCACATTTGCTGCTATTGCATGGGAAATTCCTTGCACTATCTACATTCGACCCATGTTAAGATGGCGATAATGTGGGAAAAGGGGTAACAGCTGACGTGCTTTAGTAAACATGGCCCTTAATTATGGAAACCTAAGAGCTCATCAGAAAAGCTACTTTTATTTATGTTGTGCTGCTTGCACTCTTCCATACTGTACCATTGAAAGAATTTATTTTTGCAGTCCTGCTGCTCTCTACATTATTCGTGCGAGTCCTGTGAGTTCCTGCTGGCACGCTATATTGCATTATAGTTTTACAGACAATCCCTGTCCCATGACACATCAGGAGACAGGAAGAAATTGGAGTGATCTGATCGGGGCAAGAACAGACATTTCCTTACCTCCCTCCGGACTTATACTGTGGATCATATTTTGTGAGCCGACGAATGCCGTCATGTGGTTGGACCCCAGCTCTTGCTGCATCATGGACTCCTGGACCGCTGCGGGATACCTCTTCTGATGCAAAAAGTTAAGAAGAGAGCTGTATTTTCCCTCGGAGCATGGCAACTCAGTCAGGTGCACCTCAGGTAAGGAATGAGGGTGATATACCGGAGTGGAAGAACTGGGTGTCCCAAGTGAGGCAAACTGCCATAAATCTGCAGGCGGGGGAGGATGAGTCTGCACGACGTCAGCAGAATAGTGGCCAGCAGGGGGAGCTATGGACAGATTCAAGCCAGGGGTCGCCAGGTCCATAGCAGAAGCTGCCTGATGATGCTTGGTCCAGTGAGGAGAGAAATTCATTTGGTCTGGAGGCATGTGACTTACTGGAATACAAACAATGTACATATTGATGTACCGCAGCATGCTATATCGCAACATACACAGCTATTTTAATATACTCTTCTTGCAGTTTCCTAGGTTGTGTGCACTTGTCTCATAAAATTGTGCAAGATGAAGGGCTTATAAGGTTTATTTCTGTCTTTTATTTCAGCACATTTCATAACTCCAGGTGCACAACAGAGCATTAGACAGTCACTCACAATAAGCACGAGCACAATTTATGATATTTGCCAATAACCTGAAGTGTTTGTTATGTGCTTATAGGGATATAATCAATAGAAAATATATTTTATTGTCTATGAAAATCAGTTTTCTTCTCCCTGTACTATATTGCTGTGCTGTGATTTTTAGACCAATAAGATGTTAAATTATCAATAAAAAAAGGTAACGTGCCCTACAAAATAACCTTTTAGAGGCTGTTCATATTGAGGGGAATGTCTGAAACTGCTGTGTTAATGTATATTGGTAAATCTAACCCTTAGATTGTAAGCTTTCTTGGGTGGACACCTACCAACTGCACCTGTATTTGTAAATTGCCTTAATTTTGGATTTGGAAAGGTGAGTAATTTAAATCTAAAACCCAAAATCTATAGATGGCATGTGACATTAGAAAAAAAAAATCCTGATTTACTGACATTTCAGGATTAGTAAGTTTGCTTTCCTCTCTTTTGTATTTATATGACATCAGTGAAAACTGCCTTGTTGTGATTGTAAGCTCTGCGGAGCAGGGACCATCTTTTATTTGCACAGCGCTGCGTATGCCTTGTAGTACTATATAAATGTTCAGTAGTAGTTATGTCTTTGGCTTGAAGAGCGGTCTATCGAATTACCGAATGAACTGAACTAAACCAAACCGCCTTTCTCTATGGGCGCTAAATACAAACTTTAAAATTCTCTCTCATTTTTAACTTGCAAGCCAGTAGTGACAGTCTCAGCAACCCCTTGACGAGCGCTACCTCAAGGTAACGCCTGGCTTCTGCAGACACCCTGCAGACAGCACATGGAAAGGCAGAAATGATGCGGGAAACACAAAACCATCGATTTTTATACACCACAGCAAAGGTTTGTTTCAAACACTGTCTGCAGCATTAAAAAAAATTCACGCATGTTCGGGGCAAGAATAACCATTAGGCAGACTAGGCAGTTGCCTAGGGTGGCAACTTCAGAGGGGGGGGGGGGGCGGGGGCAAAGAGCAGAGCACTCAAAGCTAAACAATTGATTTTGACAGCCGAGGGGGTGTAAAGCTTAAGGCCTGTCTAGGGCGCCATTACCATCTCTGTGACCGTACCCCCATATGTTCAGTGCCACTATCTGGACAAGGGGCACTGCCGAATATAACTGGACAGAGCCGACCTTGGCCATTTTGAGGGTAATTTTATAAAGTCTTGCCTAGTTAATGTGTGGTTTAACATGTATCAATCATGCCTACTTTATACAGTGAAGTACAGGACTGTACCTACAGTAGCTGAAAATGCGCCCTGTGCAACTGATGAATCTGTGCCTCCCTTCCCCCAGCCACGTTTGGTATCTCACTCTTTTTGAGCTTCTTGGAAGCCCAGTGATAATTTTTGATGCCCCCCTTCTGTGCTTGCGCCCTTTGGTACGGCCCTGGTCAAGAATATGCGTGCTTAACTTCATAAAATAAGGGTACGAGTGGTGGGATACACAGAGCAAATCTAGGCGTCATCACTTACACCAACCCTAGGGAATAGTGTAAATGCCTGGGCCTAGATTTTTGAAGAATCCATAAATTTGCACTCGATCACATGCAGGCTCACACTGAAAGTATGTGCATCAACCTGACATGCGTCCTTACAGAATAGTGGTCAGCTAAAGAACACACACTAAGACCCATCCATGCATGTAAATCATGGAAAATAGGTGATCTGCACACATTGATGGGGCGTATCTTATGAAATTGCCATCATACGTATCGTCTAACTTAAACAGCAGAGCTATATGGATAGCAGCTGCATATTGCTGCCATATGTATAGCTAAACGAAATGCCCTTCTTATGCTCCAGCACTATAAGAGGCGGCTGGATTCACAAAACGGTGGTCACTTGCACCATCTCTACAACTGGGGTAAATGACAACGCCTAGCCTCGATTTCTGACCATATTCTATAAATCGTGTGCATAAGTGCATTCTCTGCCCATGTGCACGTCCATACTGAATGTATGTGCGATCGGCCTGACAAGCTTACTTTCAGAATGGCGACCGGCTACCTTACATGCAGTGATTTACACATGTAATGAGTGTGTAAATCCAGCCCCATGATAAGGATAGTAATCGAGCAGTCAAAGAAAATTTACGGTTGTACTATCTAATCTCTATAGCACCACTGAAAACTGACGGATGGGGGGGCTTATCTGTACAGCAGCTGCAGCTATGGTGGTTCTTTTAGAAGCCCTATTTGTGCTTTGGACATCTGATAATGGGTACACAGACATCCAAATCACAAAGATGCCCTCAGAGCCATTTCACAAAACGGTTATGGAGATGTCCCCTGCGCGAGGAAGTGCCTGGGACATCCCTCTGACCTTAGATGTGTGCACCTAATTTCAGAAAACAGCTGGCATGTCTAGGCCCATGCCCAAATCTGTACTTGCTCCAGAGCATGACTAAGCATCTGAAAAGTACTTATTTTGCCAGCATACCCCCCCCCCCCCCTAGAATGTGTAGAGGAAAAAGTATGCTGGTATTCCCAGTACGGACCACAACCATAACAATTTTTGATAAAAACTGAGGACACTTGTGTTGCAGTTGTCCCTCTGCTACTTGAAGACTGGCCGTCTGGGACATATCCCCTGTCTGGAATACTGCCATGGGGGTATCTATGTAGACATCCCTGATGACATCCATATCAAGGACATCTACGTTTCTGAAACCGTGCCTGAACTTGGATGTAACTGGTCTTTTTTGGCATGTTTTCACCTGGATGTTCTTTCTAAAATATGCCCTCACACGAATAACTCCTTTTAGATATCAGGCCTATAATTTCTGCAAAGTAATTAGTAGCCACAACCTAAGAGTTGTACTTGATGAAAGTGGCTTTGCTGAAAAAGAGACTAAATATTTCTTGACTGTCTATCAGTAAAAATTGGAAACCATCATAAACTCTAATTGATTAATATGAGAAATTATAGCAAACAAAATCTGTCAATCTTCAAATTCGCTGTTGGATGTGTCATACAATATCTCGTATCATATTTCTTAACATTTCGCTACTATTTCAAGACTTGGTGCATCTCTGCCATTTTCCCAACTCCCAGACTGTTCTTCCTTAATCCTGCCAACTGCACCACCTTGAGCAATACTTGATTCCCAGTCTTCTTCCCTTCCATCGTTGAACTGTATACATATGACAGTATCAGTTGGCATTATTATACAGCATTTCCTACAGAGGATTACACAGCGGCGCAACACACGTGAGCAGTCATCGCGAGTGGCTTACCATTCTTCAGGAGAACGCCGTCATCCTTGCTTTTTGCACTCGGATCATGAGGGTTCTTTACATTACGAAGAGCTCGAGAAAAGTGCTCATCAACCACGCTGTTAATGTCCCCTTGAAAGTAAGTAAAAACAACACAGCGAGAACCCCACTCAGTTTTTACAGGCTGCTCTCTGCTTTTGCTTGTACTTGACGGACTTTTCCTCATTTCTTCCATCTTCAGTTATTTCTCAGTATCTGTTGACAAAAATAAAATTTTTCTCCCTTAGCATTTCTCCCACCGATGCTCCTTGTGAGTTTGGAAAAGTCACTTCACCTTCCATTGCTTTAGGTACAAACTTTCGGCAGGTTCATGCAATTAACGCAAGTTATTAGTAAATGAATGTGCACTAAATTGCAATAAATGTTAATGCAAATTACTAAATCTAGCCCTTACATTGCAAGACCTCTTGTGAAGGGACCTGCTAGCTGTATTTATTTCTTTAGTTATTTTTCTATACCACTAAATCTACAAGTCAAAGCTGTTTACAAAATAAACATAGCTGAACAGAGCTTTACATGGAATATTATAACTTAAGAATAACAGAACAAGCTGTATAATGTTACTATATATTTGTTACACACCTTGAGTTTGGATTTGGAAAGGGGATTAATTAAATCTAACATGAAACTTATATAAATTGATTTGCAAAGTGTTTGTCTTTGACCTGCTTATTATACTTTTAATAAAGCATAGGTACGAATAACAACTTTAAGTTACCACAAATACATTTTTCATCTACACACCATAAAGTCTATACATGAATACAAAGAAATAAGCCTAGGGTACATGAATAAACGTTTTCACAGTGCTAATTCAAACTCCTTAGAACTTAAGTACCAGCATTTTTTTTGTTTTGGAGTTGAACCCCTTGATCTACAATTAGAATCCTTCCATAAAAAATTTGAGGCTGGTCTGAAAACCTATTCTCTCAGACTAGCAGTTACCTCTCGAGCTCTTAATAAGATAGGCTGCTGAGGGGTCAGTATACAGGGACTGGGTTTCACCTGGGCCTAATAATCGGAGAGCAAA